>CM062819.1:890203263-892603263 GCA_031772625.1 Pinus tabuliformis | reverse complement strand
CAAATACTAAAGAAAATCATCTCCAAGCAATTAAGAGAATATTCAAGTATCTACAAGGAACTTAGGATTTCTCTCTATGGTATCCAAAAAATGAAGATTTTTCATTTCATGCTTATACTGATGCAGATTGGGCAAGAAATATCGATGATTGAAATAGTACTAGTGGAGAATCATTTGGGACCTCACTTGGTATCACCATTTAGTAATAAATAAATCTCCATCATCTTATCTATTGCTGAGACATAATATGTTGTTGTCACATATTTTTGTACTCAACTTCTATGCATGATGTCACTTTTCCTCAACCTGTACCTATTATTTGTGACAATACTAGTGCCATAAGTATCTCTAAAAATATTTTCATGCACTCAAAAACCAAGCATATTCCAATCAAATATAAATTTCTAAGAGAATAGGTTCTTGAACAAAAGGTCAAAATAGACTATGTTCCTTCAAAGGAACAATTTACAAAGCCACTTCCACGTGATTCCTTTGAATATCTCAAACAAAAATTAGGAATGATCTCTACTTCATCACTTTGCTAATTATTATGACTGGTATTTTATGTTCAAGGGGAGTCGAGACTATAAATTACTATAGTTTACTTTATGTACACAGATTACATGAAGGACATTCGCATTTATACGTGAGTTTTTGATCTATACAATCATACATGTTTCTATAAGATGAAGAAATAGTGGGACAAACTCACGGAACATTTTTGATATGCTTCAGTTAGTTGTTATTTATCCTTCTGGTTTTAGCATTGATTGGTTACAATCTTTTGATGCTCATATTTTACTTGGAACTGATATTGGTTTATGATGATTCATGAGTTGTTGCAATATTTCATTGCTCCTTTGGTTCTTTTTATGCCTTTACTGATTGATGAGCTGGATATGACCAGACCTGACAGTGAATAGTTGGCACAAGTTCAAGGGGAGCATTTTTTATGCTTCTAATAGCACATTGTTGGCATTATAGCTGCTTGAGCACTACTTACTAAATGATGATGTTTTCATGGTTCATTCATTACTTGCTGACATTGATGAAGAGATATGCTAAATATATTGGTTGATGATGTTATCTCTCAGTTCTATGTCTTGTGATACTAAATTTTACTAGCGATGCTTGAAATCATTGGTCATATATTGATGTTGTTTATATCTTGATGTGAAGTTCATGTAAAGACACATATTGTTAAACATTGTAAAATTCAGTCAAGCATGTCAAGTCATTTATGTATGTAATCCCATTACTTGGGGAAATCGATGTAATGTTGACTCAAATATGTAACCCCACTCTATTGGATGATTGATGTAAGAATGAGTCCTTGGGGATGGAAAATGTCATATTTGGTTAAGTCATATATTCAAGTACTTCACAATCTTCCAAAATATTCAACATATGTTGAGTGGGAGCATGGTCAATATATATCCTTCATATTCATCCCTACACTAATCCTCTCTACATAGGGGAAGATAACTCTTCATTCAACATTGGTCAGCCCTTTACCCTTGATGCCAAAGGGGGAGAGAAGCTTGGTGTTTAGCTTGATATGTTTATAGATGTTTTTTCAGGTGTTTATAGGTGGTGGTGTCCAAACACCAAAGTCGTTGCCATCAAGTCCAAAGCGGCAGATTTTTGTCATTATGGCTGGCAACCTACTTGATAAAAATGTCAACATGATGGTTATGCAGATGCTACAGTTAATGTGAATGAAGGAATATCAGTTAAGAGTAAAATGGATGACAAATATAAAATGTGAGAAAGCATGTCCTATGAATAAATATCACGTACATACATAGGTATGGTGAAGAGAAGTCCCATAGAGAATCCACGCCATGATTTTATGAATACGAGGGGTATTTACCATGGTATTGGCCCATAGTATTTGAAAGTGGCAATGAATATTTGATCCCCTCAAAGAATAATTGCAACATAACCAAGGTATTTACCTAAGGTATTGGCTAATGAAAATACTATATAAAGAGATGGAGATCAAGGTGTTGTGGGTGCAAGTTTTGAATTGTTTAGGAATATTTTAATCTAAAATAGGTGTGCACCAGGGATCTTGGAGATGGATCAAATATGATAGATCTAAAATGAATACATATTGGTTAATCTATTTATGATTTGATATATCCATGATGTTGATAGTATAATGATGTGTGATTGCAATGGTGTGTATTACGAGATTTGGGTTTGACAGATGTTGTGGTTGTAGCAAAGGTATGATTCAATAATTTAATATTTGTACAATGATTTACCTCTCAGAAGCCACGTACATACACGTATCTGCTTCTAAGTAGTCGTGTATATATTTTGCGAAATTTCATAATATATACACATGTGTTAACAATGGTAAGCATGTACATATGTGGGTTTGCTTTGTAGAAGTCACATATACATGTTAGGGTTTTGCAGTATGGGTTGTTGATGGTATTTTATCAGTTATGTAATGTTTGTTATTGTGTGTCGATGATGTATCTCCTATAATAATTTGTGTTTGCAGTATTGGTTGGGTTGATTTGGGTATGGAATGGAATTTTAATTAGTAATGATGCTATTGTTTGGTGATCTGTGATGGATTGAGTATAAGATTCAGTGATTGATTCAATGTTATAGTGATTCATATTCAAGTATTCGTAATTTGAAATTTGTACATAGTTCTTCTTTAGGGGAAGCACATATATACGCGGGTATGATTCAGAATAATAGCATACACATTTTAGCATATGTTTGATAAGGGTGTACAATGAGAACATTTGGTTTCTATGAATAGTACATGGTAGGGTAACTTATGAATGGTTGTGCATTCATTTTTATCTTATATAGTTTCATTGGTTGATTAAGCTTTAGTGATTCACTTGATGATTCAATTGATTGGGTGATTTGATTAAGTGATTGGTTTCAAAATTGCTACTTGGTTTGGGTTTAATGATGAAAGTTGATGCAGTATGAAATATTATGAAAAGTAGTCCACCCTTTCTATAGGAGCCAGTAAACAAATTCAAGAAGTTGGAGCTCCCTTCGAGTATGTGCTGGAAAACGAGAGAAGGTTGTAGCCTTTTGTAAGTGGATTCTTGTGTATTTGTTACAGTCTTCAACAATTTAAACTTTGAAATAGGAACTATAAACTCAAAACGGGAACTATGGCAAAAAAATCCCCTAAAAACATGAAAACTTAAATCGAAAATGAAAAGTGTTGATGCTGGAATAACACATTTTTTTCTAGCGTAAATTTTCAACATGTTTTAAAAATGGCAATGAAAACCAATTTTTTGCGCAAAATTTGTGCAAAAAACAACATGAAAACGAAAAGTGTTGATGTATTGATGTTGAAATAATGTCTGTTTTTTTTTTTTTGATAAATTTTCAACATTTTGAAAAAATGACGTAAAATATTTTATTATGACTCTGAAAAATATTAAAATTTCAAAAGAATAATGAAAACATAAATTTAAAAATAAAAGAAAAAATAAAAACAATAAAAAAAACAGAAACAAAAAAAAAGGTTAAAAAAAAACAAAAAGTAAATAAAAATATGTATTTAAAATAAAACATAAAATTAAAAAGATGACAAGAAAAATCAAATATATAAAAAAAGAAAAAAAAATCAAACACAAGAAAAAAAAACAAAAAAAACAAAACAAAAACAAAAACCAAAACAAAATTAACTAAAAAGACAAAAAAAAATTAATCATAAAAATGTTAGAAAGGAAACAAAATTAACCTTCAAAAATAAGAATTAAAAAATAAAAATAAAAATACAAAGAAATAAATAATAACAAAAACAAGTTTTCTAAAGAAAACATAAAAAATGTGATTGAATTTTCTTATTGTAAAAACTATAAAAATAAATAAATAAAAATACAACAATTTTAAAAAACTATTAAAAAAACTTAAAAAAAAAACACTAGAAAATTAAACAAAAATACCAAAAAAAAAACAATTTTAAATAATTTAAAACAATAATAAAAAGAAACTAACAAAAATTAAAAAAATATTAAAATTTAATTTAAAAATTTAATAAAAAATAGAAAAATATAATAAACAGTAAAAAAACAAAAAAAAATCAAATTAAAAAAAAGAAAAAAGAAAAGAAAAGAAGCAGCATAAGCAATTAAAATTTTTCGAACATTAATATTAAAATCTTAGAAAAAGAAAAATTATTAGAAAATGTAAAAAAGAAAAAGAAAAAGAAAAAAATTGGAGGGTGGAGCAGAAATCTGATTTTCAGAATCGGATTTCAACCCTGCTCACTTAAAAAAAATTGTTAACATATATATATATATATATATATATATATATATTATTTTTTTTTTAAAGTAGGCAGGGCCGAAATCCGATTCTGAAATCGGATTTCAGACCCACCCACTTAAACAAAGAAAAAAAGGAAAAAAAAATTAGCAAAAATAGTTTATTTTTTGGGGGCTAAATCTGATTCTGAGAATCGGATTTTAGCCCCATCCTCCAATTATTATTATTATTATTATTATTATTTATTATTATTTTTTTTATTATTAAATATTTTTATTATTATTATTATTATTATTATTTTTATATTATTATTATTATTATTTTGTTCATAATTTTTTTTTAATAAATATTTTAACATTATTGTTCTAAATTTTTTAATTAATTATGTTTTTTTTATTTGATTTTTTATGTTTATTATATTTTTTAATGTTTTTTTAGATTTTTAAATTTATTTTTAATAGTTTCTTAAACTTTTTTTTGTTAGTTTGTTTTTATTTTATTTTTTAAATTATTTAAAATTGTTTTAATTTATTTGGTTTTTTTTGTTTTATTCTTTTTGAAGAATCTTCGGCGAAAATCACATAGAAAAGTTTATGTCAACGCGTTTCGAACCATCCAATGTGGTTCATGTCAGGACAAGTTGAATGAGCAGATCACATTTAGCACATTAAATAGACAGGGCAGACAATCCATGACTCAACAGCTAAAAAAACAACAGCTAGAAATGACATGATAACAGCTAGTTTGACCAAGATAAAGGGAAATTAATAATAATAATAATAATAATAATAATAATATTAATATTTTCTCTTAAAAATAAAATTAATAATAAGAAAATCAAAGATTAATAATTTCAAATATATTGAAAAAATTAAAATGAATTAAATTAAAAATTATATAAAATGAATTACTTTTAAAATTATTATTATTATTTTATTAGCTAGTTATAAGCGTCAAACATGGAGTAATAAATGATTGTCAATTATATATATATATATATATATATATATATATATATATATATATATATATATATATACAATAATAACAATTAATTAAGGAACCAAATGTATATTAGTTTTAAATTAAAAATTAGATTAATTTTAAAAATTATTTTTTATAAATTAAAATTAAATTAATACGCAAAGAGACTACACAAAAATTAATAAGTAAAATACATAATTATAAATAAAACTAAATATATTAAGAACCATTAATAGTTTAAATAAATTAACTAATATGAAATTAATTTTAGTGAATAAATTATAATTAAATCAAAATTGAAACACAAAGTTTAAAATAAATATTAATAATAGATAAAATAATAAAGATAAATAATAATAATAACATAGATAAATAAAAAATAATAATAATAATAAATAAATAAAATAAAAAATAAAAAACATATATATTAATAATAATAATAATAATAAATAAATTGATAGAAAACACAAACTTAATAAAAAACAAAAACTAAGGGAGAGAAAGAAGGCAAACAACTAGGAGGAGAGGGCTGGGACCCAGCAACTACTAATCTTCCAACCATCCTCTCTATTCAGATTGATCGGCCTTTTTCAATCTCAAGGGCTTCCCTAAATTTTCAGTGATGGAATTGAGACACTCTAACAATCACACTAGCCTCCTCGATGCAGACATGATGATTGGTTTTGGCTACATGTTTTGCTAACGCGGAAGATTTAGTTCTCATATGCTTTAGGTCAGCCACGTGCTCAGTAATCCTTTGATTAATGGAGCGACCAGTCTCACCAATATAGGGGGTCCCACAAGAACAAGGAATAATATAAACCCCTTTCATGTCTTTGGGGTTGATGGGATCTTTTACAGATCTTAGGGATTTACGAATGGTGTTAAGAGGTATAAACGTTGCAGGGATATTATGCCTCTTTAAACCCTCGCAATCTTATCCGTGGTCCCCTGAACATACGGAAGATGGACTCTAGGAATTCGCTCTTTAGGCTCCTTCCTGGTAAATGAGTTCTTAGCTGCTTTGAGGAAAGCCTTATGTCCCAAGTGTCTGCTATAACCATTCTCGACAAAGACATTAACGAGATGGGATTTTTCCTCATCGAAGCTATTTTTGTCAGAGATCCTTAAGGCACGAGTTGCAAGGGTGTTGAGAACCCCCAACTTCTGGGCCGGGAAATGATGGGAACTAGCATGAAGATACTGCTCCGAATGAGTTTTCTTGCGAAATACTCGGTGGGAGAGGGAACATCCTCATTCTTGGAGATAAGAATATCAAGGAAAGGGAGGCAACCATCGAATTCTTGTTCCTTAGTGAACTTAATAGTCGAGGATTGACTATTGAGATGATCGAAGAAGAGATCTAACTCCTCTTGTCCATGAGGCCAGATGAAATTCGTGTCATCTACATACCTTTTCTAGAGCTTGGGTAGGGACGGGCTGAGTTAAGAGCCTTATATTCAAAATCCTCCATAAAAAGATTAGCAACAATAGGGGATAGGGGTGAGCCCATGGTAACCCAACAAGTTTGCTCAAAGAACTCCCCTTCAAAACTGAAAAAGGTAGAGGTGAGGCAGATCTCAACTAATCGAGCGGTATCAGGATCAGTTAGACGGTAGATCACGTCCAAGGCCTCATTAATAGGGATGCAAGTATAGAGGGAAACAACATCAAAACTGACCAGAATGTCACAAGAGTCAAGCTTGATGTCCTTGAGCTCCTCAATAAAGGAAGCCGAGTCTTTAACGAAGGACGGAATATGACCAACTAAGGGCTTAAGCTTCAAGGCAAGAAACTTAGCAAGAAGATAGGTAGGACCTCCAATGGTGTTGACGATAGGCCTAAGGGGAGCTCCTTCCTTATGGATTTTAGGGAGCCCATAGATTCTAGGCGTGATAGGATTGCTCTCAATGAGTTTATGGTGCAGTGGACTCACAGAGTCACTGGCTTTAATGGCATGGGCCACAATCCTGGAGATCCTCTTTAATGGGTTTTTGGGAAGCTTCTTATAACTACCGCTATTATGAAGATGATCTAGCATTTTATTGCGGTAGTCTACCTTATTAAGAATGACCGCAGCCCCACCCTTGTCAGCTTTCAGAACAACAATATCTTTGTTCCGATTTAACGATTTAAGGGCTTCAAATTCATCCCTGCTAAGGTTGCTCCTGGGAGGCTTAGCCTTCCTTAGGATAACAGCACAATCCTGCCTAATAGTATTCTTAATACTATCAGGTAAACCCCGAATCCCAAATTCCACATCACAGATAATATCATCGACAGGGATCTTCTTAAGGGCCAAGGCAAAGTTTAGACCTTTGCTTAAAACACTAAAAACAGAAGGAGGAAAAGAAAAGCAAGATAAATTCACCACTTTATTATTATTATTCTGAGAGGAAAGGTTAGGTTTAACACCATTTGAATGACTCTTCCTCGATTTAGAGTTGATGTCTCTAAGCAAGTTAAGCCCAGTTAACCTATTATCATTATTCATTAATATCCTAGAACAATATTTATTTACTATCCCATTATTATTTCCAATGTTAATATCATTATTATCAATATTGGCATTGTTAGCACTGTTAATATTTTCCTTATCAATAAAGAAATTAGTTTTATTATTAATATCATTATTAATGGCAATGTTAATATAGTCCTTATTATTACCATTGCTAATACCACTCATATTATAAATGTTAATATTATTATCATAATTATCTTTATTAATATTATTATTAATGTTATCATTATTGTGAATCTTATTATTGTTATTTATTATTTTATAATTACTATTATTATCCTTAAATTTATTAATAACATCATCATTCCTAATGCTATCGTTATTATCAATCTCATTTGCAACATCATTTATGTTATAATTATTAATATCACTATCGCTGTAATTTATAACATTATTAATACCATTACTCATATTACAAATATTATTATTCCTATCATTCTTAAAAACATTCGAATAACCAGCATAATTAAAAGAAGCGATACCGTTGGAGAAACTTACCTGGCCACCTCTTATCCTATCGCTGAGACTGCTGATCGGATTCTCATCATTGATGGACGCGCCACCTCTTACCTTGCCGCTGAGACAGCTAATTGGATTCTCATCGTCGATCAAACCAGAGCGGCCGAAGGTAGAGATCTGAGAATCTGCGCAGCAAATGCTAACATCATAACCAACGCGGGAAGCCGGATCAGGACTCGGATGGGATGCCCGGGAACCCGTAGTCGAGCAGGGGGCTTGAGGAACAACGATTCCGGATGGAACAACGCTGTCCTTGGGAACCTGCTCCCCCGACCGCAGACTAGAACCATATGAGAAATGAGCAATGGACTGCGTCTGAGGTAAAAACGACTCATCGTTATCCCCCACGCAGGTAAACTGACCGTAGTTTGTTTATTATTTTTTGTTTTTTTAAATCATGTTTGTTTTTTTTTTTTAACAATGATTTAAAATTGTTGTAATTTTATTTATTTACTTTTATAGTTTAGAAAAAAAAAACTAATTTTTATCGTTTACAAGATAATTTATTTATTTATTTTTTTAATGTTTTTTTTTTTTTTTTTTTTTTTATATATATATATTTTGATATTTTTTTTTAAGTAACCAACATTTAAAAAACAATTGGACATAAAAAAAATTAAAGTGTCGAAAAATGTAACATTTAAAAAAATATATCCAAAGTTAATACATTAGAAAATATAAAGTGTCAAAAATAAGCCCTTTAAAAAAAGGGGTTGATGTTGCATCAACACATTTCAAAATTAGCATGAAAATCACTAATATTTAAAAACAAATTTTAAATTTGATACATAAGAAAATTTAAAGTGTCAAAAATATGCTCCGAAAAAAAATATATATATGTATTCTGCATAACCACTTTTCAAAATTAGTTGACCTTTTTCTACCTCAACGAAATGGGTAATCGTATCAGTTCCCATTTCAAAGTTTACATTGTTCTTCACTAGTACAATATTGTAAGGAGTTTTTTGTTTTGTTAGGTGTGGAGCCTAATTATCTTCTTTATTCAGAGGTATCGCCGAATTGGACCCGAGTTTGTAATGGAGTGGCAACGCCGCCTGTTTATTTTCGCCACCACGGGGGTCCACGAGGGGATCAGGGTAGTGCCCCAGAAACTAAAAATAGATGTAAAATTGCCTTGTAAAATTTTGTAATTTTGTAGTCAATTTGGTCCGTTCATTAGGCGGAAATCTGATGGTAGAAGTTATGTTTGATTTCGGTTTTTTTACCCTAGAAGGCAACCCCTCGCTATATATGAGGGAATTTTATTGCATCCATGTAGATCTATATTCTGAATGAGAAAGAGAGAGGAGATTGCGTGAGAGAAAAGAGGGAATTACAACGGATATACTATAATTTTTATCTCTTCATTTTGTTGGATAATATAAAAGGAAGGATTGGCTGTTTCTCGTGGACGTAGCCCAAATTGGGTGAACCACGTATATCTATGTCTCTCTTGTTTTATGCATTTTCTGCGTTTATATTTATGAAATATATTTTATGGTTCCATTGCTCTATACTATATCATTTTCTATCAATTGGTATCAAAGTCGAAGGTCTATTTGGCTGATAAACTCGCAGGAGAGAAGGGTTCCTGGTTCGAGTGGGAATAATGGCAGAAGATGGTAGCTTTAGGGTCAAAAAAATTAACGGCCAAAACTACTGGCTGTGGAAGATGCAAATGGAAGATTACTTGTATCAAAAAGATTTGTACCTACCATTGAGTGGAAAGACAAAGAAGCCAATGAGTATGACAAACAAAATGGGATATTCTCGACAGAAATGAACTTGGAACAATACGACTGTGCCTAGTGGCATTGGTAGATTTAATATTTCAAAGGAAATGACAACATAGGGTTTAATTTCGGCATTGGCAAAACGATATGAAAAACCTTCAACCTAAAATAAGGTATTTATTATGAAGCATTTATTTAATATGAAGATGTCAGAAGGTGGATCTGTTGCTAACCATTTAAATGAATTTAATACAGTTACCAATCAGTTAAGTTATGTAGGGGTAACTTTTAATTATGAAGTTAGGGCTCTATTATTTCTATGCTCATTGCCAGAAAGTTGGAATGGTTTAGTTATGGCCATTAGTAACTCCATCTTTGGATCTAGTACTTTAAAGTTTGATGATGTTGTTGGTGCAATCCTTAGCGAGGAAATCCGATGGAAAATATCTTGTGAGACATCTGGTAATGCTTTGACTAAAGAGACTAGGGGAAGAAAAATTGAAAGAGGAAAGAGGCCAGGATATCGCAGTAAGTTAAGGAAAGGTAGATCCAAGTCTAGATCATGGATAGTGTGCTATAAATGCTAGAAGAAATGACACTTAAAGAAAAATGCAAGTATCGGAAGGGAAAATAAGGAGACACGCAACAAGAAAACAATCATTAAGTGAATGTGACATGTGATGTGTTGTAAGATGCTTTGATTCTTTCATTAGAAAATATTATTAATGCTTGGGTGGTAGATTGAGGGGCCTCATTCCATGCCACACCTGATAAGAAACATTTTCATGATTATGTTCAAGGATATTTTGGATAGGTTTCATTGGGTGATGATGGACCCTGTAAAATCATTGGAATGGGTACAGTTTTCATAAAAAAAATAGAATGGAAATCAATGGTTGTTGAAGGAGGTGAGGCATGTTCTAGATCTGTAGAAAAATATGATTTCAACAGGGCAGTTGGGAAGTGAAGGTTGTGTAACTACTTTTATAGATAAAACCTGGAAGGTAATTAAAGGAGCCCTGGTAATAGCAAAAGGAGAAAAGGTTGGTGCATTGTATTTATTGAATGGTTAATTTTTAATTCTTTTAATTCTTTAAAATCTACATGAGCATATACGACATTATGGCATCATAGGCTCAGGAACATGAGTGAGCAGGCAATGCAGATTCTTCACTCAAGAAATTTGTTGCCAGTTTGAAGCATCTTGATTTAGAATTCTGTGAGAATTGTGTTTATGGAAAACACAAGAGAGTCGGATTCCTTAGTGTTGGGAAAGAAAAGAAGAGCGAAAAATTAGAGCTCGTGCATACATATGTATGGGGACCTGCTTAGGTATCACCCCTCAGTGGCTATCATTATTATATTACTTTTATTGATGATGCAACCAGAAAACCCTGGATTTATTGTATTCAGAATAAATCAGATGTATTTGGTACTTTTAAGAAATCGAAAGCTTTGGTAGAAAATGAGACAGGAAAAAGGTTGAAGTGTCTCAGATTAGACAATGGAGGTGAATATTGCAGCAAAAATTTTGATAGGTACTATTTGGAAAATGGAATTCACTGAGAGAAGACAGTTCCAGGAACAACATAAGAAAATGATGTGTCAAAAAGGATGAACAGGACAATCATGGAGCGTGCAAGGTGGATGAGATTGCATGCAGGATTGCCTTTACAATTTTGGGTATACGCTGTAGATACTGTTGTTTATCTAATAAACAAAGGGTATTCAATTTCTTTTAATGGTGGTATTCCAAAGGAGGCATGGATAGGTAAAAAGCTAAACTACTCATTTTGTAAAGACTTTGGGTTGTTAAGCCTTTGTCCACATTAATAAAGAAAATATAAGAAAGCTTGAGGCAAAATCAAATAAATGTACCTTTAATAGATATGGTGTTAATGGTTTTGGTTATCGCTTTTATGATTATGAAAATTATAAAATCATTAGGAACAGAGATGTCATATTCAATGAAAAGGCTTTGTGTAAGGATTATATGTAGGAAAAGAAATAGGAAAAAGAAAAAAGAGAATACACAATGCTTGATGAGATCACGGAAAATGTGAAGGTGCCTGAAAATCATAATGATCAACAGCCAAAACAACAACAGCAACCACAACAATGAAAATTACCTCAAACACCTAAAACTGGTGTTAAAAGATCTACCAGGAGAACTAGACCCCCTAAACGATACTCTCCTTCATTATATTATGTATTGTTGACTGATTCGAGTGAACCAGAATGTTATGAAGAAGCAATGCAGGTAGAAACCAGGAAGAAGTGGGAGCAATACATGAAAGAAGAGATGGACTCCTTAGCACATAACCAGACTTGGGACTTAGTCAGGTTGCTTACAGGTAAAACAACATTACAGAATAAATGGGTTTACAGGTTGAAGGAAGAAGATGGAGGTAGAAAAAGGTATAAAGGTGGACTTGCGGTGAAGGGCTTTGCACAAAAAAAGGGTATATAATTTGATGAGATATTTTCTCCTGTTGTTAAAATGACTTCAATCAGAACTATTTTAAGTATAGTAGCAGCTAAAGGTTTGCACCTTGAGCAATTAAATGTAAAGACAACCTTTCTCCATGGGGATTTGGAGAAGAGATATATATGTAGCTGCCACAAGGATATGAGGTAAAAGGGAAGGAGAAACTAGTGTGCAGGTTGAAGAAAATCTTATATGGATTAAAATAGGCTCCAAGGCAATGGTATCTAAAATTTGACAGGTTTATGTCTTAACAAGGTTATACTATATCTCACTCTGATCATTGTGTTTATCTCAAAAGGAAAAATGATGACAACTATATTATATTGTTATTGTATGTAGATAACGTGCTTGTTGCATGTTCTAACATGCAGGAAATAAATGTGCTCAAAAGAAAATTGGCAAACTCATTTGCAATGAAGGATTTGGGTGTTGAAAGACAAACCCTTGGTATGAAAATAACTACAAATAGGAAGAATAAAAAATTAACATTGTCTTAGAGTGAGTACATACAAAATGTGTGGAAAATATTTAATATGCAGAACGCAAAACCAGTTAGTATACCTTTGGCTAGCCATTTCAAACTAAGTAAGGAGATTTGTCCCAAGACTCAGGAAGAAATGGCTTATATGTCTAAAGTTCCATATGCATCAGTAGTTGGAATCTTAATGTATGCAATGGTATACATAAGGCCTAATATTGCACATGCAGTGGGAGTTGTAAGAATGTACATGAACAATATAGGAAAAGAACATTGGATGTCGGTGAAGTGGATTCTCAGGTATTTGAGAGGTACCACAAATCAAACATTATGCTTTGGTAGTTCAAACACTGCTCTACAGGGATATGTTGATGTAGATATGGTGGGTGATAGAGATAACAGGAGGAGCACCACAGGGTATGTGTTTACTGTATGTGGAACAACTGTCAGTTGGCTTTCAAAACTACAAAGTGTTGTTGCACTTTCAATGATGGAAGCATAGTATGTTGCTGCTACAGAGGCTAGTAAATAAATGATTTGGCTACAAAGGTTTCTAGATGAATTGGGTAAGAAGCAGGAGTTGGGAAGGTTATACAGTGACAACCAGAGTGGCATACATCTTGCAAAGAACTATGCATTTCATTCTAGGACTAAACATATACATCTCAAGTACCATTTCATATGGTCTTTGTTGGAAGATGGACAGTTGAAGCTGGAAAAGATACACACTAGCCATAATCTTGCAGATATGTTAACAAAATCTGAGATTTTGCTCGATTTCAATTGATCTTCAAGTATCATGATGAAGATGAGAAACAACCAGGTCCGAAGTGGAGTCATTGTCTAGCAAATGAACAAGCGGTGGATTTTTTATAACCAGTCTCCAAGTGGGAAATTGTTGGGTGTGGAGCCTGATTATCTTATTTATTCAGAGGTATTGCTGCATTGGACCCCTGTTCGTAATAGGGTGGTAACTGCACGGGGGTCTAGGCGGGGCGATGACTAGAAATAGATGTAAAATTGCTAAAAATAAATGTAAAATTGCCTTGTAAAATGTTGTAATTTCATAGTCAATCTGGGCCATTCATTAGGCAGAAATCTGACAGTAGAAGCTATGTTTAATTTAGGGTTTTTTTCCCTTGAAGGAAACCCCTTGCTATATATGAGGGAATTATATTTCGTCTATGTAGATCTGTATCCTGAGCGAGAAAGAGAGAGGAGATTGTGTGAGAAAAAAGAGGGAATTACAGTGGATATGTTGTAGGTTGTATCTCTTCATTTTGTTAAATAATATAAAAGGAAGGACTAGCTGTTTCTCCATGGATGTATCCAAATTGGGTGAACCGCATATATCTGCATCTCTCTTGTTTTATGCGTTTTTTTTTTTTTTATTTCTACAATATATTTTATGTGTTCCATTGATCTGTAATATATAATTTTCTAACACTTATAATAAAAGAATAAGACAAATATGAAAGCAATGGTGGTTTTCTCCCACATTAGGTTTCTACCTAGAAATCCTGGTGTTCTTTTGTGTTATGATTCTTGTGTGTTGATCATCCTTCTCCTTCTTACTTCTCATGATTACTATTTAATTGATGAATAATAAATTAATGATGCACTAATTAAAGTTGAACATATTAGTTATCTTGATATATGTGGGTTACCTTAGTAAAATTCATGCACATACGCAAGTTTCCTTTATAACAATAGTGTACATAAATTAAAATAAGAAATTGGAAATTGAATTGAGTAACATATTGATTCGACCCCCCACCCCACCCACCCTCCTCTCACTATGTTTAATAACATCAATCAACTCAAAATATACGTTTTTGGCCACAACATACCATGCACTTCAATTCACCTATAATGGTTGCAAGTTGTATAATTGTTGAGACAGGGTCCCCTATAGTCAATTTTGGGGCAAAAACCCAAGTTTTGTAGAAGAAAGCCCAAGTTTTTGTTATGTAAGTTGTAAAGTCTCTGCAAGTTGTGGTCGTGGAACTTGTAGATAGTAAAGTGTTATAAATTGTTTTTCCCTTCTTTTATGTAAGTTGTGTCAGCTTTAGTAGATCTACCTGTGGCCCGCGGACCATAGTATTATATAAAAAGGAGAGCCTTAGACAGTCTAAGGCATGGTAGTAGAGAGATAAATGAATGTAATGGGTCAATAGAAGTGAAGAGAGAAGAATCTTAGAGTAGAAGAGAGGCTCTACAGCTGAGTGCGCAGAGGCCTAGAATAGAGTATGCAGCTGAGTGTGCGGACCCCTGCAGCTGAGTGCGCAAGGTAGTCTCGAGTATGTAAGAAGAACTGAAGTATCAATAAAGAGATTATTCTGGAAATATCTGTGTTTTGTCCATTTTCTTATGTTATGAATGAATGCGTTTGTGTTATGATGAATTGTGTGGTTATGATTTAATACTGTATTGATGTACGATTCTGCATGTTTTACACTATTATAAGGATTCAAGTAATAATATATATTTACTCTAAGAATATCTTAATGCATGTTAAATTTATCAGACACTTAAGTCGATCTAGTTAATAATAGACTTAGGAGTAATCACAAAAGTGCGTAAGTGGTTGATTCACCTATTTAGGGTCTGCGAAAGACAATTGTAGACCTTCATGAAGGTCTAGAGTTTGGTAAGAGGAAGTTATATCGATAATCCCTAAAGGCTTATCGATTTGTGCAAAGGTAGGTTTATGGCATAAAATGACATCACACCCATCTCTGGGTGCAGAAACTTGGTTCCAACATCCCCCCATACTGCTTCAAAGGAGACTTCATTCCACGCTCCATGGGTTGATACCGAAAGGGCTAGTAGTGTAGGGATTTGTTTGGCAAAAATAACTCTGAACCTGGGTCAGGACGCAATAAGCCAACAAATGGTTCCCTTTCTAGGACCGAGATCTGCATAAAGATATGTGTGATGTTGCATCACTGGAATCCAACAAAGAAAGAAATTGAGGAGTGGTTGGATAGAAAGATCCACGAATTCACGTTGTAGGAAAAAATAAATCCACGATTGATGAAATAATAATGATTGGATAGGTATCTATACAAAGAGATACACGAAATATTATTTTGTTCCTTCCTAACCAGGCTATAGGAGTGGATCGCTAAATTGCCAGACATTGAGGGAAGGTGGAGGCTTGATGGTCTAATAGTCTGGACCCCGGACCTAGTGCGAAGAGTGGGTGCCTCTGAAGATAAGATCGGGTGTGTTGTCAATCACTGGCTTGGTCGTGTCATTGGAGGATTTGTGACAGATTTCGCGGTCGATACCTGGGTCAGCTACAACGAAGCAGAGCAATGCTTCTTCAAAGGACCATGAGGTAAGTGCTTGAGATCTTTGAATACTTGGATTAAAATGCTCTTGTGTGAAAAGTGGGTTATTCAATTACCTTGATGTTTGGAGCTACGCAAAGTGGATGACTATTCAGGGATAGAAGGAGAACAAGTCATGAATATAGCCTGTTGATTGAGCCTCCTCTGAGTGATGACGAAGGAGTAGTGCAGGCTTCTCCACAGAGCATTGTCTAGTTAATAAGGCAATGGTTCCACCGAATACCCCATCCACTGACACCACCTCCATGATCGCCTCCACAACATACACCTTCAACCACACGGCCACCACTTCTACTACCATTCAATATGGCAAATTCAATAAAGCTTCTTGTTTTCATGGGCTTGGGAAATGAGGATCCAAACTAGTTTTGGTTCATTACAAAGGATGTGTGGCAAGCCTAGAACATTACAGATGATCAGATTAAGAAACGAATGTTGGTTACTACTTTATACGATTGCACGCTAACATGGTACATTAGGTACTACACCAATAACCTGACATCTACATTGGTAGATATTCAGACTGCACTGAATAAGGAATTTAGTAGACCCAAGTCTAAAGCACAATCAATCATGGGATTAAAGAAAATCATGATGAAGCTTGGCGAGACACCCTAGGAACTGGATCAAAGTTTGAAATGCAAGATCCACGAAGCCAACATGAATCTTACGATGGGTAGCACCGCAAATTGTTTGTGGCTATGCTCTTGCCTCATTTAAGGGTTGCTTTATCACAACAAAATATTGGGACCTAGGTGGAAGCCCTAGATATTTCGATGAGATTGCATGAGACAATGATTCAAGATGTTGCTTTGGGAGTTCAACAGATTCATGTGGAGTTGCAGAATATCTGCCTAGAAATCCAAGGTCTGAAGAAGGATAGAGCGGCTTGGCTAGAGGTGTGCGAAGAAGTTTAGTGTTTGAAATGTAAGAGTCAGGTGCGTGATAAAGACCACTGCGCTGTCTTCAAAAATTACATTGCAGGAGGAGGGTTGATGCCTCTGAGGCTTGTTAATGTTAGTCTTATCTTCCTTCCACCAGTGATCAAATATACTTTCACCAAGTCTGTCAGGAGTCTCAAGGTCAAATTTTATCATGTCACTAGGTTTACAGAGTAAAATTTGGTCACTGACTAGTTTGTCAAGCAATTTTTTTATTCTTTTGGGAAAATCACACATGATGATTGCCTACCTCAATTAGATGAAGGTTTCATAATAAAATGAATGCTTTCATTATATTAGTAATCACCATCACCATTCCACTCAGTTTCATGTCTTCATTAAGTCGTTAGGGTTTCAAGGTCCATCATCATCATGTGTAAATCCAGCATTAAATGAATCATCACAAGCAAACTATTTGACATTAGCTTGATGAATTTTCACAAGTTATTCATGATTTCAGTCTCAAAGGTTCTAGGAGAAGAAGTTCCAGTGTTCAAAAGGTAAAAATGCAGCTCAGGTTTTAGCTCCCCAAAGTGAATTAGTCTTAAAGGTGAAAAATTAGTTTTTTAAAAGATATGTGGGGCCCATTTCATAGCTTTCATTTTGACTTTGTCAATGTCAAAACTCTTGAGGTAATTGAAGTTAGTTCAAGGTTAGATGATGTAAGCATAAATCAATGGACATGATAGGTTTTTTTTGTGTTTTAATAGGCCTCATTAAGGAAGTAAAATCCAAAACGAAGTCTACAAGAAATGTTTGTATTTGACCTTCTCACTCTCACCTGTTGGTTGAGAGAATCTTGGATCAGTTCCACCACCTAGAAATTGGACTCCTAAAGGTGGGGAAGTGGTTAAATTGAGTCTATATGTATCATTTCTCATTCAGAGAGAAGGGTTGGACTTTTGTGGAGTAGGCTTGTAGTTTATGTTTTCTTCAGCTAATACAGGAGCAGCTGCAACTATATTTCAGGAACTCTAGTTCAGTGAGTCTATGGTGCTTGTTTCCTCTTACTATCAGTTTTTTTGAAAAATCATCTCTCTTTACATGATTTAGATTCTTCCTATCAATTTCATTTTAGTTATATAGACAAGAATCTTGAATTTAAGCGTTGTTTATGTGGAATTCATAGTTGTGTTTACTTTCTTCTAAAGCTAATGAATTCATGCTTTCACATGCTCATTAGTTTCTTTTAAGTTCAAAAATCTATACTACATTGGAAAACACTCTAAGTGCACCATAACATACTAATATCTAGCTCCTATTTATACTTGTCTCTAAATACTTGAAGCCCTAACCTAATTACCTATTCTAAACCCTAGTCCAGCAAACCTAAAAAACCTAAATTCACAAATACTCAAAACAAACTTATATATCTAGCCTAAAACCTGTTTCTTTACATATATTCATTGAAAAATACTTTGAGAGATCCCTCTTTGCTTAGTAGGGCTACCTACTTAGCTGAAAGTGGTTCAAGGTTGCCTCTTTCGATCTCCTCCTCAGCCTAGGAAATTGTAGGGGATAAGAAGGCCGAAAGCTGAAGCAAGGCCAAGTACAGGGCCTGTGTTGTGGTGTACCATCTATCAGGTAGCTGGAAAACATGTGACATATAATTGTCACTTGCTTCAGAAATTTGTACAGACACCGTAACATCTCTTCTACAGCTTCTGCAAATTGGTAGGTCATGATGAGCACAATTGTCATAGTTATGAGTTAATGATGGAGAGAATTTTCGCGTATTGAATGCAGACAAAATCTCAACCTCTAAATCAATGGGCTGGAGGAGCACGATGAGGATATTAGGGGTGTGGACACAGCCGAGGTGAAGGAGGACCTGGGAGAGGTCAGGGACAAGTTATTTGCTACAATTGTGGAGAGTCAGGACACTACACACGAGAATGTATGAACCCAACACACCTATCGTGCCAATACTATACTCGCTTTGACCATGTGATAGAATACTACCCTGTAATAATAGCTAAGATGTGCAAAAAGGGGATGAAAATGCAGCAACCTACCCAAAACGTGCATATGATGAGGGATGAACCTCGCGAAGAGGATCCTAATGTGAATATTGTGTTGTGAAGTGGAATGACGACTAGCGAAGATAAGGGAAAGCATACTGAAGAAAGTGAATGGGTTTGCAAAGCTTGAGAAATATAAGTAGGCTTTAAATTAGAGCACGCGAAAGAAACCTTCATGGAAGCAAAGAAAATTGTTCCTAAGGCTTCTACCTGAAGAAGTCAGGATAAGTAGTCTGAAGAAATGGACCCATCCATGCTTACTACCTTTTTGGAGACCTGTATGAAGATTGTACATGATATCAAGGCCATAAAATGATTATAGGAGTTTATTAATAAATGTGCTGGTAAAGAAATACCCCTGAGGGAAAGTGTGTGGTCAGGAAAATCAGTAAGCATAAGGCAAGAATAGGGCGTGAGATGAGTCTCACTGCGTAAATAAGTGAATATGAAATGGACAAGGTTATTCTAGATCTTAGGTCTGATGCAAATTTTTTTCATAACAACACATGGGAGAGAAAGGGGAGACCTATGCTGCAATGGTCTCTTATTCAATTGAGGATGGAGAATTAGCAAAATATTATCCCCATTGGAAGATTGCAGGGGGTGATAGTAGATATTGAAGGCGCGAGCACAATGGTTGATTTCAAAGTGATAGAGATTTTTGATGACAGCAATCCATACCTCATGCTCTTTGGGATCAATTGGGCTATTGACATGAATGGAGTGATCAATTTGAAGAAGCAGACAATGTCATTTGAAAGAAAATCGCTCCACATAGTAGTACCTTTAGACCCTGCAGAAGGGTCGTGCTATACTGAACCGATACAAGATTATGAAAGTGATAATGATTTGGACCAAATTTATAAGATAACGATGCGAGATTAGGATTTGGTGAATCTGTCAGCTGATGGACATATTGCGTGGGACCGTGAAAGCTCCTGCACATCATATTCTGATGAGGAATTGGAACACTGGCAAAATCGATTGCACGAAGTATCTACGTTGCGCTATAACATGATGAATAAATTGTTGCACTGTGTATGATCAGAGGTAAGGAGTTTGACTTATTATGATGGTTTAATTGATGTTGATAAATTTTTGAATGCATTTGAAAGGGAAGTGCCAGAGAAGCATCGCTTCCAAGCCTTAGACTTGGTGTTGCACACTACGTCTGCCAGATGGTGGGGTACACATAAAGACAATTTTGATGGATGGAATGAGTACAAAAGGATGATGAGGGTAAGGTTTGGTCTCGCAAAAGTACGATTAATAGATAAATATGATGGGAGGATTGACCTACGTGATCACTTAGAAAAATGGACTTATGCTTATGGAGCAGGATTGCAATCGGAGTGGGTGCATTTGTTCTGTCACACTTTGGATGTAATACCAATGAATTGGTACTTGAAGAGAGAGCTCTGTAACGACACGGATGAATGGGATATCTTGAGACGGGTATTCATGATGAAATTAAACTTTGAGAATGGATTTGAGTGAATCGATGAAGTGTTGCAGGAGGTCAAGGCAACAATCTTCAAAATACTGCAGGATCTTTTGGATGTGATTCAACCAGATTGGACCACCTAGTTGCGCCATGCACTGGAGTGCTATGATTTGACTACTGAAGAAGAAGATGAAGATCCAAGGAACATTAATATCCCAGAGGTAGAAGCTCACCGTGAAGTTGAGGAGTCGCAGATAGAGAATCCAGATATCATCGTGCCATTGAAAACTAGACAAGTGAACATTAGAACAAAGGCGGAGTTGAAGTTTGCCAAGATAGGGGGCTACTGGGATAATGTTACAGTGGATAAGGTCACTAAGTTTCTCCTCAAGTAGCGGGATCTTTTCCCTACAAAATTTTGAGACTTGAAGGGGATAATAGGTGATTTGGGAGTGATGAAAATAATGTTGAAAATAGACACGAAGCCTGTTAAGAAGAGGCCATATCGCCTTAATCCTAAGTATAAGGAAAATGTCCTCCTGGAGTTGGAAATGATGTTGGAAGCGGGTATTATTGAACCAGTAGAGGAGTCTAATTGGGTATGTCTTATGGTATTTCAGGAAAAGAAGCAGAAGGATGAGATAAGGATCTAAGTAGGTCTCAAGAAGCTGAACGATGCTTGCGTTCATGATCCTTTCCCAACTTCGTTCACCGATGAAGTGGCAGATAATGTTGGCAGGCAAGAATCCTATTCATTCACTGATGGGTTCTCGGGGTATCATCATATCAATATCGCGCTAGAAGATAGCAGTAAGATGACCTTCGCAACTAAGTGGGGATGTTTTCAGTATATTGTAATTCTTTTTTGGACTTAAGAATGCACCAGCAATCAATTCATGTGTAGTCATTACGGCATTCAAAGAGTTCATCCACAAGTTTTTGGAGGTATACTTTGACGATTGGAGATTGTTTAGACTAGTAAAACGCCATGTAGCTATTTTGTGCTTTATGTTGGATACGTGCCAGAGGTAGCAAATTGCACTAAACTTGAAGAATTGTTTATTTTGCATCCCTTTCAGAATCTTTCTAGGTCATGTAGTGTGAAAACAAGCATTAATGGTGGACCTATTGATGCCACGAAAATCGCTACATTAACATTAGGGAAAACCACCCAGTCGGGACCTTAAAACAACTCATTTTCTGTTTGGTGTGGTGGCTCCAACTGGATATAATGGGACCAGTTTCCCAATGATATATAAGTGGGATGGATAAGTGATTGATTTATAGTATCTAATGGGAATGATAAATGATCTATTCTAAAATGCAACAATATAAAAGTAACTAATCTATCCCGGGAAGTCTTTCTCCTAGTGCAATTTTTGATGGTTCTTATTGACAAGTAAACATATAGATGACTTACTCATAAATAAAAATATTCATTCATATGATAATTACTTTGTTCAAGTAGTTGAACAAAGTAATAATTAAAACGTTATCACACTAATCGTTATATATTACTGACACACATATATATGAAAGATAACAACTCTTAAACATTCAATAGTGATAAGTCAAAGAATTGTTGTAATAATGTATACTTATATCAATAATAGCAAAATAAATAAATGTTGATTCACATAAAATCATGAAGCAAAAACACAGATAGTAGTACCGTATGCATTTGAGTCTCCTCCGATATGAATCGCTTTCAAATCCTCCCTTTTAACTAGGGAATACTTTCACAAGAAGCAATAGTGCATGTCAAATAAAAACATTCTTTATCAAAACTCAGAATTCAGGTTTAGTTTTTATAAAAAAAAATATATCGGAAGCACAGTAGTGCAACTTCCGATTCAAGTCTTAATACAAAAATTTGAGAACCCTTTTTAAAAACATGAAAGGGTCTATAAATACTACTTAAAATAACAAACTATGAAAGAAATATGCTATGTGCTAGTATAACCAAATCAAAAAAATGTGAAAATCATCTTGAAATAGGCATGCTGCGGTCGGTCGAAAATGGTTCACTGTATTGGTTGATCATCTTTTGATCGGAGCTGAAAAATGGCAAGCATCGGCTGGAGTTCTGGTGGATGACTCATCCATGAGTGTAACTGAGTGGTGTATGTGGCATCATTAAGCTCAGGAATCATGTGGCTAATCGCATCGGTAAGGCATTTCATTGCTGTCCACTGACTATATGGCTTGACATGGAAAAACCAAAAGGTTTCCCATGTTAAACTTTGAATACCTAAGATCAATTTTTCCCTCTGCTCTAGCTCCTGTTCCCACATCTATTATAATGCTTTTACTGGTGGGAGTTTTCCTAGAGAGCACTCTATTATTAAATTTGATAAATAAACACTGTTATTAATTAATTCAACTAGGTTTCTTGTTGCCGATTTGCATCTTGATGTTGCTCTTTCAGCCTTCATTAGCTGAGCTTCCCATTCAGTAAATAAAATTTCTTTATGCAATTCCCGGATTTGTGGTAGATTAGCAGCTTTTCCCTCTTTAGATTCTTGCCAAGAGAGAAAATTTGTTAATCTTTCATCTGCTCTTTCTAAGTCCAGTCTCGCATCTACTGATTTTTCAACCATGGATGATGAAATTTCACACAGAGGAAGAATTAGTGAGATATTATGACATAGTAGGTTCAACTGCCTAGACAATGCCCTGGTAATTTCTAGAGCCTTAGATCTGAATTCTCCCACTTGGGGATATTATTTCAATCATTTTATCTGAACTATCAGCTGAGTGATTTGTTCTTCTTTCGATTTACTCAGTTGTTCATTTAATAATTGCAACTTATTCAATACTTGGGATAAATCCTATTGCTTATGAATTGCTTGCTCATCAATCCTTTGCTTTTCTTTGAGCAATTTCTCATTCAACTGGTCATTTGGCTGCTTCTAAACTGCTAATTGTTGTTCCAGCTATTCTCTCTTTTGTTGTTTCTCCTGTGCCTATGTTTCTAGCAAACTAATTGTTTGGTCCTTTTCTTTTAGTAAATTACTGACCTCCGATGCTTTATCCATTGTGGCCGATGTGTATTCTCTAGCATACTGAGAAAGTTTGGTTAGATATTCAGAATGATTAACTTCATCTCTCCATACCACATTCAAAATCTCCATTTGTGAAGTCAAAAGAGGAAAGTGATCAATTTTCCTATTTTTCCTTTGTCTTTTGATTACAGCACTATGCTTAGGGCTGTAGAAGACATCTAATGGTGGTATCTCTTCTATGTGTAAAACAATCTCATCGGAGGGGATTTTAGGGATTATTTCTATCTTTATGGATCATGGGTGGGCCACTTGTTTTTTCAGTCAAAACTGTATTGATTACTGATTTCTGAGCAGTGGTCACCTCTAGTGTTTAGAATCCTTGAATGCTCTCAGTATTACTAATGATGGAATCAAATTGTTGCCATTCCTTGATTAGTTTAGGATCAACATAAATGTTTGAATCAAGGGGTCTGCTACTTGTTTCTTGTCTCTGCTCCTGCTTTGGAAACTTTTCCTTTTTGGGAACCTTCTCCACTATAGGAGTAGTCTTGGCAGCTTTCTATTTACTTTGACTCTGTGGCTGAATTGTTGGGGTTGTAGCTAATAAATCCAAAGGCAGAGTTTGCAATCTCTAGGCTCTAAGCCTATTGAATTTTTCTAGTCCCTCTTCTCCATATTTGGTACTAGCCAATCCTTTAACCTGGTAAAATAGTTCAGCTGAAGAAAACAAATCATCAAAGTCATCTTCTTCATGATCAAATCTGGTGAGTTTAGCTTGAGAAGTAACATTATAGGCAACCTTCCTTGGGTCATATTGCCTATTTGGAATGGTTGCAAGATTTAGCATCTGAATCTTCTCTGCCTCTTTCTCTGCATGTTTATAATCATGTAAGGTAAAAACGCCACACCGAAGGGGGAATGCAGGCCACATATGTTTCTTGGAATCCCTTAGGGTTTTTGACGTTCCTTCAACTGTTATCTGATATGCTAACTCTCGGGCTAACAGTTTATCAGGAACATATAGAGGAAGAACATGAGGTTTGGTAAGACTGCCAAAAAGCCTTACATAAGTGAATTTCTCCTCTCCAAACCAGCTACCCACTATTGTTAGGTCAATTGCTACTTCCTGAGATATCCTAGGGGCAGGCTTAATGAAGATAGAATAGTACACAAGTAGGACAAAACCATTACAAATTTTGTACAAGTGATTCTTATAGTGGGCCTTCCACAACTGTTTGTGATAGATATGAATAGGATTAGGATCTTGGGAAGTCCACTTCCATCCGAGAATGGGGTATTCAAAATTAAAACAAATGATGTCAAGAATATATGCACTGTAGTAAAAAGGAGGAATGTTCTGGGAAGTTGCATACGTTTTCCTTCTGAATTCTAGTATCTCAGTGGCTATTCTATCAGATAGAATATTTGCCCAATCCATAACATAACCCTGAATCACAGCTTCCATTAACGGGACCATATCTATAGTAAATTTTGCAGAATCATGTTGTCCCCATAGTCTACACATCATAGCACCAGCATAGCAATAAGGAGAGGCTAATGAGTCAACATAATACTTACCTGATGACTCGTGCTTATGTTTATTCAGGAAATGCCTCCAGTGTCTGATCGGGTTTGATTCCAAGTCATTTTATTTTGCAAATGCTTCCAAAAATGCCTTGTTATAGCACTTCTCAGGCGGAGATAGATGGTACATTTTCCTGAGATCTTTAGGTTTAAATGACCCAAATATTCTTCCATCAACCATGGAAAATGTGCGGTCAGCAATTGGGATTTTCTTGACGACCCATCTAACCACATCAGTGTATGGCAAAATTTTGGCCCGCACTGCTATCCTGTGAAGGTATGAATAGGCCAATTCTTTGACAACTCCTTCTGATTTCCTGGTGGAATTGGCTATTGCTTCCTCTTCTAGTTCTTCGGGCTCTTCTGCTTCTATCAAATTGTAGATACTTTCCCAGACCGAGACATGTTGTATCTGATATTAGTCCCTTCTTGCTCAGCTTTGGTTCTTTAACTACGGGAGGTGCCTTGGCCTTCTTAGATTTATTCCCCATATTTTTTGGATTCATGAGTTCAAAGAAACTCTGCATAGACAATTAAAAATCGTAACACATGGATATTGCCCCTGAAAGCCAATATAAAAATGAACGGAATTAAGGCAATTTACATATGATAAATCGGATGCAATTAAGAACCACCACGAGTGAAATCCTTGAAAGATTCACTCTTAACTGTGAAATTAATAACCATTCAAGCCGCCAAACGTAATGAATAAATACCATAAATACATGTCACATCGATCATATATTGAATGATTATCTCAAGCGTGTCTTTGGATTTCCTCGATCGACAATCAGCGATAAGTCGTAAATCGCAATCGGGAGTTTCAAAAGGGTAAGGCTTCATCACTTGAGACAAATATCTCCGATTGCGATAAAGTGAAACTATAATAAGGTGGGGTATATTTTCATTAAATTGGTTTGATTTATTACTTTCAAAAGACTTATGCATGCAAACCATCTTTGTGAATGATTTATTCTGGAGATGTGCGCCTTATTTATTAATCGCAATTGGGGGTTCGGCCTATTCTTTAGTTCTTTGTAATATGATACCTCCGATTGCCGATTGTGATTACCTTTATCGGATCGGAGGATTTGATGAGGACATGTTTATGTGTATCCCTTTATCATTATGATATGTGATCTCCGATCACTTTATCGCAATGTAGAATTATTTATGATTTTTTTCAAAGGAACACTTTATACTTTATTCAAAAGGCTTTACACAATGAATCAATTACATCAGGTCTTTTGATAAAGGTTTTTCTTGTAATAAGGTCAATACCAGGAATATTTATTAACTCAAAAATCTCACTAAGTTTATTTAAAAAGGGACCCATTTCTTATTAAAAATTTTGTGTAAAAGTTTTCAGAAATGGAGGGGGTGTTGTATAGCACAATAATTGGCGATTCACTGGAAGAAACAGTTATCTCTGAGAAAGTAATGCAATATTTTAACCTTCTTAATCTGAAAACCTTAGTGGTTAGAGAAAATCTAATATAACTAGGTAATCATAAACTCTGAATATAATGAAAGCTATTTTTGCTATCTCTTTCTCATCTTAAAATTAAATACATTCTAAGTTTAAGTAAACCTTGATTGGTTGATAACGATAAAACAAGAGATTTCTCCAACTCAGCTTATATAATGGTTCCCTTGTCACAGGTAGAGCCCTTGCTGCTAACGAACGTTTATAGTCTCGACAGGGTTATGTTTTAACCATTTAATTATTCATTGTCCCATCCATTTCAGAGTATAATTTAAAAGAATGAATCCAAAAAATATGTTTTCACATATTTTGTATTTCATTTTTCTTTTTTCCTTATTTCTTTATTTTGTAAGACAAAAAGCCATTATCTTGGTTTGGTGGCCAGCTGCTGACAATGCCATTCACTGGTTATAATTTAACCGAACAAGCTGGCTCGTGATGAAACCTCTTATCTCTTATATCAAATATATTTTAGAATTACACTCTGAAAAATCATAAACTTTTATGGATGGGGTGAATAATTTACTCCTTAAGAGAACATGGATGACAATTTTAAGAGTTGAAGATGCTAAGATTGGATCAGTCTTTGCTTTCTATTGATAACCTTTTTTAGGCTTTTAAAACTTAGAATGATTTACAATATTTTCAAGTTTTGAGAATATTTTACAAAAATAAAAGGGTTTTCAGAGTTTAATTATACTTAATTTCCTAGAACTTTCTTCTTTTCCTTCAAGGCTTCCATCTATCAAAAGTAAATATTAACACCATTTTTCTTTTAAGTAACCTTTTCAAAATAGTAAAAACCAATAGAGGGCTATTTACAACTTTATTTTCCAAGAAAGAAACTAAACTAATTATTCACACAAATATAGCTGAAAATTGAATATTTACAAAGTAAGAAGGGGTTACCTCCTCAAGTGAAGAATTTTTTCAAAATAAGCCCATTGATAGGAAGAGAATCTCTCTTTCCTAATAGATCTTGCAATATGAATGTCAATGGGCCTATCTTTTCGATGATTTGAAATGGTCTGAGCCACATTTTCTAAAATTTAATGTGTTTTCCTTTATCCTCGTGTGTTTTGTCCCATTTCAAAACAAGATCACCAACTTGTAAAAGTTTTGGGCCAGTGGAAGTTGTATCAAAAGAAGACTTAATAATTTTTTGATGCTTTGCATGTGTAGTTCGGGCTTTCTCTCTTTCTTCTTCTAATTTTAGGATTTGATTATGTCTCAATTGAATAGAAGATGAGGGATTTTCTTCAATAAACTTCACTAAGGCTAGTGATGGAAGTACTAAGTTTGCTGGTATGACAACTTCTTTTCCATACACCAGATTAAATGGAGAAGTTCCTATTGAGGTCTTCTCTGTTATACAGTCTTCCCATAATGCAAATATCAAAGATTTATGCCAATTCTTATAATTCTGATCAATAGTTCTCTTAATAATTTTGATAAGATTTTTATTGGTGGATTATGCTAAACCATTACCCTGAGGGTAGTAGTTAGTAAAATATTTCAATTTAAATCCTCTTTTGATAGAAAATTCAAGTATGGAATTACCACGGAAATAAGATGCATTATCAAAAATAAGAGTGTTTGGTACACCAAACTTGGTAATGATGAACTGGTATATGAATTCAATGATTGCCTCAGAGTTTGCTGCCTTCAAAGGAATTGCTTCTACCCAATTTGTAAAGTAATCCATGGGTGTAAGGATGTACCTGTGCTATTTGGATGAATGTGGAATAATTTCTCCAATGATATCTAATCCACATTGTTCAAAGGGTTGCTCAATGTTGACTGGTTGCAAAGGAAAAGCTGGCTTTATTTGTCTTCCACTAGAAGTTTGACATGTTCTGCATTTCCTTACATATTCATGAGTATCTTTAAATAAGGTGGGCCAATAATACCCAGCATGAATAATTTTGTGAGCTATTGTATCAGCTCCAAAATGTCCTCCTGCTGGACCATCACGTAACTCATGTAAGATCTTTTGTGCTTAATTTTTTTCCAAGAATCTTAACAAAATCGTATCATAATTCCTTCTAAACAACACACCATCAACAATCATGAAGTTTTTTTATTTTAGTCTTATGGCACGTTTATTTTTATAGGAAATATTAGAAGGCGCATATCCATTTTAAAAAAAAAAACGTATATTGGGATTCAGGATTGAAGGTACTTATCTCATTGATTTATTCAATATTGTTGGTACCTTCATGTTCTTGAATATTAGAAGATCCTACTAGCAACCTGCAAAAACATTGGCCTTTGACAATCTTTGCTGGTCTAATGTCCAAATCATATTCTTCTAAAGCGTAACCCAGTTTTCCCTCTTTTCTCCCAATTCCCTTTGCACTAGTAACTGTCTTACTACTGAAAAAGGGACTATTACTTTTGTGTGAGTCTTTAAGAGAAAGGGCCTAAAGTGTTTAATGGATTTGAATACAACAAAGGCTTGCTTTTCAACTTCAGAGTAATTAAGCTCAGCACCTTGGAGATTTGAACTATAAAATGATATTGGTGCTTCCAAGTTTTGATCATTGATTTGTGTCAATACTACTGCATAAGATGAATCAAATGCTAGAGTATATAAAATAAAATGATTTGAAAAATTGGGAGTGTTCAATGTAGGAGCATTTATGATTACTTGCTTGATTGAATCAAAAGCCTCCTTTTCTATATGTCCCCATTTATACGCTGAGTTTTTCTTGATCATGATTTGTAATGGTAGAACAATCTGTGAAAAATATGGAAGAAATCTTTTAAAAAAATTTATTTGACCTAAAAATGTTTGCATTGATTTTTTATTCTGTGGAAATGGAATATCAGAAATCTCTTTGATTCTATCTGGATCGATATAAATACCATATTTTAAAAGAATGAACCCCAAGAGTTTACCTTAGTCAAGAGCAAAAAATGACTTCTTAGGATTCAGTAAAATCATATACCTTTTACAGCATTCAAAGATTTGTTTCAAATCATGTAAATGATTTGCTATTTTCCTAGAGAAGACAGTAATGTCATCCAAATAGACAACTACTGATTTATTAATCAAACCTTTGAATGCTATATCCATTTCTCTTTGGAAGGTAGCTCCAGCATTAATTAAACTGAAAGGCATTTTTTGATACGCATAAGTTCCCCACTTAGTTCTAAAAGTAGTCTTGAGTCTACCGTCAGGGCGCACCAAGATTTATGAGAGATGTTTTGGAGTCGAACATGGAAAGACATCGCCTGATTACCAGCCGATGATGTAAGCTGTTAACAGGTGCGAGAGGAATCACCGATAATGATAATGATCCTCAAGGTACTACAGTACAATTCACGCGGTGTGAATAAAGGACTTGGCGTCGAACACCACGCAAAACATTTCGGTCGAAGGTCATTGATGTAAACCTGTCGTCGGAAGTGAGAAACTTGCCATTGAGGCATGCAAGCTTCAAAGTACTGAAATGTGTGTTCCTAGATCGACTTCTTGGATAATGAGCTGATGTCGACAAGAAGCGATCCGTCATAGGAGGGCCTTAATGAATCCCACATCAATGACACGGAACAGAGCAAATGATTTTAAGGGAGGTGAAAACGGTCAGGTGATATAAGGTTCAGAATGGTGGTCATGAAAGAATGGAGCGTAAATGTATTGCAGTGGATGAGACATAGGTGAATTCTCTGAGTGACTTATCTTGAACATACCGGTGACATTGACATGATGGATTTGTAGCATTAACCCCAAATGTGGATTGTGTGATGTGACCATGGTGATGTGACGAGTGAATGAAACAACCCAACCCGACTTGGATGCGGAGTGAAAGTGTCATGTTCAAGAGCGACTTGCTACCAACAAAGTTTCTTCAAGTTTTCTTCGCAATTTTTCCCCAGTCATTGTTGACTAGTACCTCTTTATTTTTGTCAAGCTTGAGGAGGATAACATATGCTTGTTCTATAATTTTCCCTTCGGGCAAACCCATCGCTATGTTTTAACGAGCCTAGCGATAGTGAAACTCGTTCTTGTCTGCTATGGACAAGTTTGTCGCTATTAGGTTTTAACGAGTTTAACGAAAAAGATAACTCGGTCCTTTTTAATTTCAGAGAGTCTGAAAAGGGACGTAAAGGAAACTCCAAAAATCCTTTTTTGTCATCTAATCCCTTCAGTCCGAAAAAGTATAAAACAATACAGAAGGGATGAATTTTCGATACTTTTAACGAGCCGAACAAAACAGGCGCTCGATATTTTTGTGTAATAATCCCTCAGGTCCAAAAAGATTAAAATCTAAAGGAGGGATAGCACTTTCGGTCCCTTTAACAAGCTGGAGAGGCCAATGGCTCGGCAATACTTTCATATTTTACGAGTCAGTTGAAAAGAGCTTAAAGGAGACTCGTCTTTGAGGAATGAGTGATAAATTTGGGTAGCAACTGATTCCAGGTAAGGTTTGGAATTTTCCAATCACGACAGTGTTACAAGGATCGCTAACAGGATCACTCTTCACAGCTATTCCTCAAAAGGGGTAAACAATCAAATGGAGGTGAATGATCAGCCAATACAGAGTGGAGGTGATGATGAGAACACGACCAAGGCTTTAAAGGCTGAAGTACTACATTCACGACGGTTATTTACTGGAAATTGGTTCATTTTTTATTGAGCTTAAATGCTGGGGGAAACATTTTCTCATTTCTTATGTTTATTTTTTAACGAGCATGAAGTCCGCATTAAAATTGTTCGATTAATCCAGTCGCATAATAAGGATGTTTCATATATAAAAACGACAATTTTTCAAAGTTTTGCCCCACATCCTTTCTTGATGCAAGTTAGGAAACGACCAATCCTACGAGTTTAAAGGGTTAGAGGACCTACAAATTTAAAAAATAAATGGTCGCTCTTCGCTTGCACGGCAAAAGGTTTGCATGCCCGCAGATATAAAATAGAGTTTCAAGGTCACCCCTCAATCGACCGACAAAACATTTGTTTTATGAGGAAAGGTTTACCTCTTTTAGGTTACCAAATATTGTTTTATCTGCACCGCAAACAAAACACTTCTTCGGCGATGCCTACCGAAATAGACAAAGGCAAGTGGCGCAGACACCTCCACCCACATAACTTTGACAAGGGAATCTTATTCCAGTCTAACCCCCTCTTCCAATTACGGACGAGAGTGTCAGACTAGTCATATATCTCTCGCAGAAACCTATCCTATATCTGAAGTGTTCCTGCTGAAGCAGACCAGGGTGCATGCCCCCTGGGTTTCAGTCATGTCCTCCAAATCACTCACGCTCATTAGGTGGACAGACTGGGGATTGATGATACATTCCTTACGTGAAACGACCATTCAGGGATGGTATATGACTATTTGCCATGTGTGAACCGGGAAATGAAAGCTGGTCTACGAGCTTGACCACTCTTCCTTCGTGCGGAAAACACATTACTCTAAAGAGTGATGAGACAATGGCTCCCATGCAATAAATATAGTCTTGTCCAAGGAGTAGATTATAATCCAGGGGTCCTTGGACTACCATTAAGTTCATTTGAACGGTTTTCCCTCTCAACATTATGGGCACATTGGGAAGGATCCCTAACGGTCGACTGGTTCCTTTGTCAAAGCCTGTTAGATTTCTCATCTCAGGCAAAAGCGATGGTGAACCAAGCGCTTTCCAAGCAGTCGAGGAAAGGATACTCACAAAAGCCCCTTCATCTATGATGGTACCGGCCATAACCATTCTATATATTTGAGCAATGATTCAGAATGGTACACTAGCCGGTAAACGGGGTCTGCCTAGTTGATTCTAGTCGAAGGAGACAACCAGGTTGCTTGGAGGTGGGACCAAATAGACGGCTGGGTACAACTCTGACGAACTTCCTTCCTGCGGTAAAGGGATGGGTAAATTTCCCCCATGTTCATCGGAGTCTGTGTTTATGAAAAGAATTTGGATGGTGTCATCCTTGTTCTCTTCGGTGACTGTATCATCTGAAGATGGAACCTCTGAAGGCAAGATCGGGTCAACTGCCACCTCGACCTTTTGACTTTCGTCTGGTATGGGTTCAGATGGTTTATCTCCAATGATAGGCGCTTCGGCCGACCACCTGGGCGGGTTAGCCGGATTTTCAACTAGTGACAGACTCGGCAAGAGTTTCTTATATCCAGGAGGAAGTCGTAACGGTGAAACCGGACGATCGTCCAAAACACTTTTAGCCTCATCTAAGAAGGGACAATGGTAGACGGCATGATCGCCTTCACACAGTTTACAAGGAAATTTTCACTTTCCTTTTTGTCCAGGGGCTTCACTTTCACTAGTCGACGGTGTGTTTTCAACATGATCATCAGAGGTTGACGACATCGGGTTGTACAAACGAGGAGACCAGTCCCTTAAGATCCAAGGGATGCAAGGACAATCTCTATGGTAGTGGTCTCCTTTGCAAATGACACATGTCGATTTAGGCCTAGTCGGTGCAGTATGTGGATTTTCGCTCGACGACGCTTGGTTGCCCCCTTTTGCCTTTGGCTCCTTCTTCTTCTTCTCTCTCTTCTTCTTTTCCTTCTTCTTCTCAGGTACTTGATTTTTGGGTTTACCAGCCTCATCAAGCGAAGAGGAAGGAGGAGAGAAAGAATTGGACGAAGTAAAGGGTTGGGGGGTAACTCTGGAATTGTCTAGTTGCTGACTCGATTATTAAGGAATTGTGGTGTTCTGAACGATGGAGGTTGAGAAAATCCATACGAGCAAGTCGATTGTCAACCCTGGAAGCGACAATGTGGCCATATGGGATGCACCAATATCTCCCCAAGAGGAGAAGGGACTAGGATTTCCTCCAAGGGGAACTCCTTGGTTGGTGGACTCCATTTTCTCAACCTAAGACCAATGTAGGAAAGGTGATGATTATTCCATTTAAAATAAATTTTAGACGCTTTGAAACAACTTGTTTTTTCAATTTTTAAGAGTCGAGAAAAAACAAAATATGACTCCAGTCGCCTTCGATTTTTAATGAGCCTAAAGTGACAAGTGCTCAGATGGACCTTTTCCATTAAGGAGTCTGAAAAGGAATGAAAGGGACTGCTCTAGAAATCTAGACAGAGGGATTGCCAAACCAATCGCAAAACTGCAGAATACATTTTACGGTACGGCAGTCAATCTTCTCGAATGCTGTGTTTAGTGCATTGCGATCGATAGGGCGGCAGACACGGCTTCCTATGGATAAAGGATTAAACCTATTGTGGTCTCCCAAAATATACTTGATGGTACGTAGGAGCACAAGTCTGTATTGGCACTTATCGTCTCAAAGTGGAGGAATCACCCAACCAACAGTGAGAACAACAGTTACCAGGCTTTACGATGCCGAAATACGTCTCTAGCCTAGACTTCTAGATGTTGTGTGTTAGGTTCCAAAGCGTTGTTAGATTCATTAAATTTATTTTATAGTTGATCTTTCTTAAGAAATTTTCCTTTCAGGTTCACCGCGTGATGTAGATGTACAATTCCTAAAATGCAATCTAAGATGATAAAAAATCGTTTTATCTTCTTTTTGCAATGAAAATCCTAGCTACTAAGGAAAGAGAGACAGTATTCTTTCAACAAAGAGCAAAGAGCATACACTATATGCACCGTCCTAAATAAAACCAATCAAACAGTCTAAATGCAAATGCACATGCATGTATTTGTTTTCAGCCTTCTTAATATTTGAATGATAAAAGAAAGCTAATGCACAAATCTGAATTATTTTTCAAAGCGACAATTACTAACAAGTTTATTTTCAAAATCAAAATGAAGACAATGACAACACTTTGCGATTTGGAAATGAAAACTTGCTTTCGACACTAGAAAAACTACTAATTCAGATCAAATACAATAGTAACAGGGTAATCGACTATCAAGAACAATCAGATTCTCTTCTATGACTGAAAACGACACTTGCGACACTTTCAAATCAAGAAACGATAGTACAATTACGCTACTTCTTTGTAAGGGAGAACCGAAAATGACTCAACAAATACATAAAAACATTTACAGTTCTTTGCACAATGGAGGCGGAATAACAACAAGGAAAGGGGTTTCAAACAGAGGTGTACTGACTACAGGCAGCAAAACTCTTGAATAGATCTGAAAGGAGTGAACACAGAAACCAAAATTTAGGAACAAGGCCTTGTCTGATCAGCGCACCTGTAACACAGTGAATTTGAAATGCAGTGCACCTACTACACTCAGGAAGTGCGCTGAATTTGAGATTCACAGAACAGACAGTTCGCTAGACCAGGGACGAGACTTCGATTGGGTTCCGGGTCATAGTTTTCAGTTCAGTTAAGGAATTTTGGCCAAGCAAGTGGTAATCAGTAAATCAATTACAGGGGTAGGTCTAAGGAGGTTACTAGAGCCACCACAAGGGCAATTAGAGAGTTTGTAAATCAGTTGTTTAATTCATAAACAAAACCTGAAGATTGACTAAAGCGGCATTTATCTACTTTGCATTTGCATAGAAAATGCAGTTCGAAGGCTACCTGGCTCAACTTCAGGCTCCGTCTGTAAGTTTATAAAGTAAACAAATGTAGATAAACAAACAACCTAGTCGCTCCCCAGCGGAGTCGCCATTTTGTTACAGGAAAATGTGTCTATGCAGAACTGCTAATCCCACTAAGGCTGGTAGCTACCTTAGAAACAAACAAAGTAAAACTACTTTCGTTTTCCTTTATAAAAGATAGATGAGAGAAGAATAAAGGAGACCAACCTCTGTCTTGCGCTTGGTTCTTTGCTCAATTCCTCTCTCTTCTGATAGTCCTTTGCTACTTGCTTTGTTGTATACCCAGCTTCACAGAGTACCTGTAGAATCAAAGCAGCGTGACACTATACAAGAACATGGATCTATTATCATAAACAATCTAGGATCAGATGTAAATTTACCATACAAATGCATAAAACATAAATCACACAAGAGTATGGAGGAAAACTTGAATAGCTTTATTGATAATCAAGAAAGAGCCAAGAGAGTTACAACTAGTTGTTCTGACCCAGCATCATCCTCTCAACAAGTGAGCCCTTCTTCACCTCATGAAAAGCTTAGATCACCCAACACTATGATATTGCCTCAAGAAACCAACAACAATTCCTTACAAGATGCAAAATTCCAACCTCTGGATCTCTAGGATGAAGGATCCATATATAGATGTCTGCAAGGGAGATGAGTCAGCTTGTGATTTGATTAGTGTCTTCCCTCTGATAGTTCTTGCTTCCACTTGGAGATTGATGATCTCTTACTCATCCCTGGTCGAATTCAGAGAGGCAAGTGTCACAGGAGAAGTTTCTGGAAGATTCCATGCTTCTCCACCTCGTGGATTGACACTACCATTTGTCTCTTCTCGCCCATCGCACCCCATAGAAGGGATTTTTGAAATGCAATGCACCTACTGTGTGTATTTAGGTTAGATGCAACGCACTTTGCCTATGGAGCAGGTGAAATGATCCAGTTTTGACTAGTTCTGAGTAGTTTTTCATGGAGAACTTCTGGGAGAAGCTGTAATCAGTTGACCTTGTTCTTTTAGGGGTTGGAACAACACCTTTAGGGACTTAGGAGCCCTTGGTTTATGGACATTTTATGCTTAGGGTTGTAGTGCCCAAAAATGTCTATAACACCAATACCGTGTTGAATGACAATCTAGAGTGGGGGAGTGGATGGTTGACTTTGCAATGGAGAAGATGAAATGGATGCTGATGATGACAGAGTTTCACTATCAGACCCTTCAGTTGTCTTCCTTGCTCTTTTTATTTGAGGCAAAGGGAATTCAGTGGGTTCAATACCAAGCTTTTCACTCTGAAGTTTGGTAAGGGGATGAGAAGGAATGAATTGCGAAGTCACACGGCCTTGGGATAACTTAGATTTCTGTGGTGATATTGAGAATCGTTAAAGTTTATGAATTAGAGACTATCCTTCAAGAGATTCTAGATTTGATTTAGCTGAGATGTTTTGGGGTTCAACAGTGGTTGTTGTTTTCTCAACTTCTCACTTAGAAACTAGAGATTTAGCATGTGAAGGAGAAGTCAGAGGTGAGGTGGAGGGAGATTTACTCTCAGAATGGGCTATAGGTTTAGATTTTCTCGCTATTCACATTTCAGGCCCTAATTCCAATGCCAAAAATGTTGATGCCTTGAAAATCACTGCATCAACATCGGGTAAAACCACCGGGTCCAGACCTTAAAACAACTCTTTTTCTGCTTGATGTGGTGGCTCCGACTAGATATAATAGGACCAGTTTCCCAATGGTATACAAGTGGGATGGATAAGTGATCAATTTATAGTATCTAATGGGAATGATAAATGATCTATTCTAAAATGCAACAATATAAAATTAACTAATCTATCACGGGATATATTTCTCCTAGTGCAATTTTTTATGGTTCTTATTGACAAGTAAACATATAGATGACTTACTCATAAATAAAAATATTCATTCATATGATAATTACTTTGTTCAAGTAGTTGAACAAAGTAATAATTAAAACGTTATCACACTAATCATTATATATTACTGACACACATATATATGAAAGATAACAACTCTTAAACATTCAATAGTGATAAGTCAAAGAATTGTTGTAAGAACATATACATATATCAATAATAGCAAAATAAATAAATGTTGATTCACATAAAAGCATGAAGCAAAAACACAGATAGTAGTACTGTATGCATTTGAGTCTCCTCCGATATGAATCGCATTCAAATCCTGCCTTTTAACTTGGAAATACTTTCACAAGAAGCAATAGTGCATGTCACATAAAAGCATTCTTTATCAAAACTCAGAATTCAAGTCCAGTTTTTATAAAAATAAATATATCGGAAGCACAGTAGTGCAACTTCTGATTCAAGTCTTAATACAAAAATTTGAGGACCCTTTCTAAAAACATGAAAGGGTCTATAAATACTACTTAAAATAACAAACTATGAAAGAAATATGCTATGCGCTAGTATAACCAAATCACAAAAATGTGAAAATCATCTTGAAATAGGCATGCTGCGGTCGGTCAAAAATGGTTCACTGTATTGGTTGATCATCTTGTGATCAGAGCTGACAAAGGGCGAGCATCGGCTGGAGTTCTGGTGGATGACTCATGTGTGAGTGTAACTGAGCGATATATGTGGCATCATTAAGCTTGGGAATCATTGGCTAATCACATCGGTAAGGCATTTCATTGATGTCCGCTGACTATATGGTTTGACAAGGAAAAACCAAAATGTTTCCCATGTTAAACTTTGAATACCTGTGGTCAATTTTTCCCTCTGCTCTAGCTCCTGTTTCCACATCTGTTCTAATACTTTTACTGGTGGGACTTTTCGTGGAGAACACTCTATTATTAAATTTGATAAATAAAGATTGTTATTAATTAATTCAACCAGGTTGCTTGTTGCCGATCTGCATCTTGATGTTGCTCTTTTATCCTTCATTAGCTGAGATTCCCATTCAGTAAATAGAATTTCTTTATGTGATTCCTAGATTTGTGGTAGATTAGCAGCTTTTCCCTCTTTAGATTCTTGCCAAGAGAGAAAATTTGTTAATCTTTCATCTGCTCTTTCCAAGTCCAATCTCGTATCTACTGATTTTCAACCATGGATGATGAAATTTCACATAGAGGAAGAATTAGTGAGATATTATGATATAGTAGGTTCAACTCCCTAGACAATGCCCTAGTAATTTCTAGAGCTTCATATTTGAATTCTCCCACTTGGGGATATTCTTTGAATCGTTCTATCTGAACTGTTAATTGAGCGATTTATTCTTCCTTTGATTTACTCAGCTATTCATTTAATAACTGCAACTTAATGCTTGGATAACTCCTATTGCTTATGAATTGCTTGCTCATCAATCCTTTGCTTTTCTTTGAGAAATTTCTCATTCAACTGGTCATTTAGCTGCTTTTCAACTTCTAATTGTTGTTCCAGTTGTTCTATCTTCTATTGTTTCTCCCGTGCCTGTGCTTCTAGCAAACTAATTGTTTGGTCTTTTTCTTTTAGTAAATTACTAACCTTCGATGCTTTATCCATTGTGGCTACTGTGTATGCTCCATCATACTGAGAAAGTTTGGTTAGATATTCGGAAGGATTAACTTCCTCTCTCCATACCACATTCATCATCTCCATTTGTGAAGTCAAAAGAGGAGAGTGATCAATTTTCCTCTTTTTCCTTTGTGTTTTGATTACAGCCCTATGCTTAGGCCTATAGAAGACATCTAATGGTGGTATCTCTTCTATGTGTAAAACAATCTCATTGGAAGGATTTTCAAGGATTATTTATAAATCTTTATGGATCATGGGTGGGCCACTTGTTCCTTCAGTCGGAACTATATTGATTACTGATTTCTGAGTAGTGGTCACCTCTGGTGTTCTGAATCCTTGAATGCTCTCAGTATTACTAATGATGGAATCAAATTGTTGTCATTCCTTGATTAGTTTAGGATCAACAGAAATGTTTGAATCAAGGGGTCTACTACATGTTTCTTTTCTCCGCTCCTTCTCTAGAAATTTTTTATTTTCGGGAACCTTCTCGACTACAAGAGTAGTCTCGGAAGCTTTATGTTTACTTTGACTCTGTGGCTAAACTGTTGGGGTTGTAGCTAATAAATATAAAGGCAGAGTTTGCAATCTCTAGGCTCTAAACCTATTGAATTTTTGTAGTCCCTCTTCTCCATATTTGGTACTAGCAAATCCTTTAACCTGGTAAAATAGTTTAGCTGAAGAAAACAAATCATCAAAGTCATCTTCTTTATGATCAAATCTGGTGAGTTTCGCTTGAGAAGTAACATTATAGGCAACCTTCCATGGTCATATTGCCTATTTGGAATGGTTGCAAGATTTAGCATCTGAACCTTGTCTGCCTCTTTCTCTACATGTTTATAGTCATGCAAGGTAAAAGCGCCACACTGAAGGGGGAATGCAAGCCACATATGTTTCTTGGAATCCCTCAAGGTTTTTGACGTTCCTTCAACTGTTATCTGAAATGCTAACTCTCGAGCTAATAGTTTATCAGGAACATACAGAGGAAGAACATGAGGTTTGGTAAGACTACCAAAAAGCCTTACATAAGTGAATTTGTCCTCTCCAAACCAGCTACTCACTATTGTTAGGTCAATTTCTACTTCCTAAGATATCCTAGGGGCAGGCTTATTGAATATGTAATAGTATACAGGTAGGACAAAACCATTACAAATTTTGTACAAGTGATTCTTATAGTGGGCCTTCCACAACTGTTTGTGATATATATGAATAGGATTAGGATCTTGAGAAGTCCACTTCCATCCGAGAACGGGGTATTCAGAATTATAACAAAGGATGTCAAGAATATATGCACTGTAGTAAAAAGGAGGAATGTTCTGGGAAGTTGCATACGTTTTCCTTCTGAATTCTAGTATCTCAGTGGCTATTCTATCAGATAAAATATTTTCCCAATCCATAAAATAACCCTGAATTGAAACTTCCATTAATAGGAACATATCTATAGTAAATTTTGCATAATCATGTTGTCCCCATAGTCTACACATAATAGTGCCAGCATAGCAATGAGGAGAGTCTAATGAGTCAACAGAATACTTACTTGATGACTTGTGCTTATGTTTATTCAGGAAATGCCTCTAATGTCTAATCAGGTCCGATTCCAAGTCATTTTCTTTTACAAATGCTTCCAGAAATTCCTTGTTATGGTGCTTCTCGAGCAGAAGTAGATGGTACATTTGCCTGAGATCTTCAAGTTTAAATTACCCGAATATTCTTCCATCAACCATGGAAAATGTTCGATCTGCAGTTGGGTTTTTCTCGACGACCCATCTAACCACATCAGTGTATGGAAAAATTTTGGTCTGCGTTGCTATCCTATGAAGGTATGAACATGCCAGTTCTTTGAGAGTTCCTTCTTATTTTATGGTGGAATCAGATGTTGCTTCCTTTCCAGTTCTTCGAGCTCTTCTGCCTCTATCAAATTGTAGATACTTTCCTAGCTCGTATTTCCCAGACCGAGGCATGTTGTATCTGATATTAGTCCATTCTTGCTCGACTCTGGATATTTAACTATGGGAGGTGCCTTGGCCTTCTTAGATTTATTCCCCATCTTTTCTGGATTCATGAATTCAAAGAAACTCTGCACAGACAATTAAAAATTGTAACATAGGGATATTGCTGTTGAAAACCAATACAGAAATGAACGAAAGTAAGGCAATTTACATATGATAAATTGGATGCAATTAAGGACCACCATGAGTGAAATCCTTGAAGGATTCACTCTTAACTGTGAAATTAATAACCATTCAAGCTGCCAATCATAATGAATAAATACCATAAATACCTGTTTCATCGATCATATATTGAATGATTATCTCAAGCGTGTCTTTGGATTTCCATGATCGGCGATCGGTGATAAATCACAAATCACAATCGGTAGTTTCAAAAGGGTAAGGCTTCAGCACTTGAGACAATATCTCCAATTGCGATAAAGTGAAACTATAACAAGGCGGGGTATGTTTTCATTAAATTGGTTTGATTTATTACTTTCAAAAGACTTATGCATGCAAACCATATTTGTGAATGATTTATTCTTGAGATGTGTGCCTTATTTATTAATCACAATTAGGGGTTTGGCTTGTGCTTTAGTTCTTTGTCATATGATACCTTCGATTGCCGATTACGATTACCTTCATCGGATTAGAGGATTTGATGAGGATATTTTTATGTGTATCCCTTTATCTTTGTGATACGCGATCTCCAATCGCTTTATCGCAATGTTGAATTATTGATGATGTTTTTCAAAGGAACATTTTATTCTTTATTCAAAAGGCTTTACACAATGAATCAATTACATCGGGTCTTTTGATAAAGGTTTTCTTGTAATGAGCTCAATATCAGGCATATTTATTAAATGACAAATTTCACTAAGTTTATTTAAAAAGGGACCCATTTCTTATTAAAAATTTTGTGTAAAACTTTTTAGAAATGGGGGGGGGGGGGGGGGGGGGGCGGGGTGTTGTACAGCACAACAGGACCCTACTAAGATCACGGTCATAATTAGCTTAGAGGCCCCAAGGAGTGTTTAATAGTTGCACGCAACACTGGGTCATACTGGATACTATCGAAAGTTCATCAAGAGTTATGCCTAGATTACCGCACCAATGGAAAAGCTATTAAAGAAAGATGCTACATTATGTTGGAATGAGGAATGTCAGCAGAGCCTAGATATGTTAAAGGAGAAGATGGTCACTATGCCGATCCTAGTCTTCCTGGATTGGAAGAAGGAATTTCATGTGAACATGGATGCGTCATGTATTGTGTTGTGGGTAGTGCTGACATAAGCCGATGAAGGATAATTGGATCACTCGATAGCCTTTGCGAGCAGGAAGTTTTCAAAAGCCGAAAATAGCTATTCGATGATAGAGAACGAAGGGTTGGCTATGGTGTACGTGCTCCAGAAGTTCAAGCATTACTTGCTGGGCAAACACTTTAATATGTATACAGACCATTCTGCATTAAAGCACCTAGCCAACAAGCCTATGTTCGAGGGCTTGGGGGGGCGGGATATGCAAATGGTTGTTGCTGTTTTAGGAGTACTATTTTGAAATAATTGTGAAGCCAGGGAGATTAAATGCAGGACTAGATCAACTCTCGCACATTGAAATAGGAGAGGAGCCTACTAATTTGGAGGAAGGACCGACTGATGCGCAACACTTTATAGTGCCCATGGTAGACAATCATTTTGCATACATCATCCACTTCCTGATTACGGGACTCCAGAAGGGTACACTAGTCAACAGAAGAAAGAATTAGTCTTTCATGTGACAGACTTCTCTGTTATAGTAGGTCAGTTGTATAAGATGGGATTAGAAAAAATACTGCGGCATTATGTGCCTAATTTTGAACGAAGCAGCATCCTAGCTGAAGCCCCTGGAGGAGATGCAGGAGGCCACTATGCAGGAGAGGCAACAATGCAGAATATTTTACGTGCTAGGTTATGCTGGCCAACATTGCATAAGGATTCAAAAGCATATTGTAAGGCATGTGATGCATGTCAGAGAACTGGCAGACCATCGCGTACGGATGCGCTTCCTTTGAATCTGTAGATGTCACTGCAGTGATTTGAGAAATGGGCGATCGATTTTGTAGGACTGATTCAGCCTCCAGGAAAGAAGATGGGTGTGCAGTATATCATCACTGTGACTAAGGATTTGACTAGATGGGTAGAGGCACAGCCTGTGAAGGATTGTACAGGGGAAACAACAACAAAGTTCCTATTTGAATATGTGCTAACCAAGTTTAGTTGCCAGAAGATTTTGATGAGTGATCACGGTACACACTTCCTTAATGAAACTATCAGCGTGTTGATGGAAGAGTTCCAAGTTTATCATCAAAAGAACACACCATATCATCCTTAAGCCAATGGAATGGTGGAATCATTTAATAAGATAGTGGAGAATGCGTTGAAAAAGGTTTACAATGCACAGAGGAATGATTGGGACATGCGCGTACCCGTTTTGTTATGGGCTTCTAGAACTACCTATAAGAATATGACTAGACAAACTCCTTTCAGGCTGGTCTATGGCATAGAAGTTATGATGCTGATGGAATACATTGTGCCTAGTCTACGCATAGTGGCATTCACTAGAATGATGATGAGCCTCATAAATGGATAATTATATGGGCTCATTTTACCTCCTAACCTATTCAAATCAACCATTCTCTTAGCTTATTGTATGATTTTCTAGTTATATTTATGCTTATGGAATGAGTTGAGCTAGTTATGATGCCATGTGGTCTAACATGTGTTTAATGCAGATTATTGATGAATTTTTAGGTCAAAGTCGAGGATCCAGTGGACAAATGGCAGCAATAACTCAAAGTGGAAAAAGGAGAGTACTTATAGGAGGGAATCCACCTCATTTATTACTCCTCACTTCAAATTCCCCTTCGTTCAGCTCGGAGTACAAGCAACTAAGTCATGCACTAGAAGGAAGCTGAGCAAGTGGAGGATAACTGATGATTATCTCGAGTTTTGGTAGCCAAGCCTCCCTGATTTTAAGGAAGATGTTGGTAGCTTTAGTTGTATAAGTAGAGATGCCTAGGGCCTCTCCAAGGTCGGATTTTTGTCAGATTTGCGTTGGATTTTTTCTTATGTAAACTCTGCCCAACTTCGAGCTTTTTTTTGTGACAGTTTCATGTAATCTTGCTCTTGTTTTGAAAATAAAGATGGAATCCTTTTTGAGCTAGCACTGAGTTACCTCAAAGGGCTGAAGCTCTTAGGTTAGGGCCCAATATAAGTAGCTAAGATCCTCTTTACTTGTATTTGTATGTTTTATTTCAATTTGTAGATTAGGTTGCTGTTAGATGTATTTCCTTTATGGTTAAGAATAGGTCACTTTTGATGATTCAATAGTTTGCTTCCGTTTGTGCTTTCTATAGTAGGTTAAGCAGTGATAAATAAAAGATTCAAAAGGCTAGTAATAGTGCCTTGGCCTCTCTTCCTCCTTTTGGGACCATGATTTGAGGCAAAGACCCTCTTGCTGCCCCAAAAACACAGATTTTCCTTATTCATAAGACTTCTAGTGTTTGCAGCTTTTTAGTGGTTAAGAGTCTAGTTTTTCTTTGCTTCAAACCTTCTTCATCATGCTCACTTCTTTATTTATAATAGTCTTCTTTTATTCTTTCCTTTCTTGTAGGAGTTAGCAACATTTCCTTCCATAGATCATAGTTTAGACTATTTTGATGCAAAACTTTGTTTTCCTAGATGCACTCATTTCATTGCTTGCTTGATTCCCTTGGTTGACTGTCAATTTTGTTATGTAGTAGATCTCTTCTAGCAGTAGGCCAGCCTATCAGCCATCCCATCCTCCAACTGATCCATGCCCTACAGGTCGCCCAAGTCTCCCCTCAATTCTGCCTTAGTTTCCTGCATTTTCCATAGAAATTCTTCCTCTCTCCTTGAGAAAATACGATCATCTTTCTCTCTCCTGATGATTCTTGGTGGACCATAGGTGCCCTAAAACCTCATTCCAAACTTCATCTACCTATTCCACCCACTCTCACACCTTTGAAATAGTGAAAACTGCTCTCGGTCTCCTCTTGTAGGCCTCTTGTAGAACATTGTTTTCCTCTTGTAGATTTCCTATGTCCTCCTGTAGATTTTCCAGTAGGGTTTCTTTTGAAAGCTGAGTGTGGAAAAATCCTCCAAAAGGCCACTTGAGACCTCCTAGGACCGATCCAGACCATCCTACATCCTCTCAAGTCCCAAAACCACCCTCCAATGCCACCTATTCGCTGCCACATTCACTCATAATAAATTACATGCATGTCAAATTCACATAAAAATCCAAAAAGTTGTTTTTCTCTTATTTACTTCCAGAAATAGCTTAGTTAGATGTTGTTTACTTCCTTGAGTAGGTAATGGCACCTTTTTCATGGTTTTCATAGTGCTTTCTACAAAAGTTGGAATAGTTGGTTAATTTGGGTTTACTAGTTTTGTTTTACATTTCAAATTTTCTCCTTTCTGCAACTAGAGTAGCATCTGTAGAGTAATCTTTCTCTCATTTCATCACATATAGAGCTTCTTCTAGAATTCATAGAAGTTGGCTTGATCTCCTAGTGATCTCGCACTGGCTGACCAAGTGACAACTTGCAGTAAAAAGTAGTACTTGTGCATACAACACCATTGCTTCCCAGTTTGTTACGAACTACTGCGTTGATAAGAGTAAAGTAGGCAGCCCAGGAGTTGTAGCATTATTGCTACAATACTTGTGCTCACTAAATGGCAAACCAATGAGCCTTAGAGGAGTGGCTCGCGTAACTAACAAAGCTAGAGGAAGATAGATTCTTGGTTGGATTCCATCAACAAGTTCAGAAGGAGCATGAAAAGGAATGGCATGATTGGCACATCAAACTGCACACTTTCAAGGTAAATGATTTAGTTTTGTTATATGACAAGAAGTTTGATAAGTTTCCAGGAAAATTTCAAATGTGTTGGCTGGGGCCACATGTTATCAAGGAGATTATCGATGGTGGAGTAGTTCAACTTGTCAAAATGAATGGAGATCCATTTTGGGGAAAGGTAAATGGAACCCAATTGAAGCCATACACCGGGGATCTGACCAGATGACTATATGACAATCGCACAGTCTTAGCACTCCAGGCAGCTACAAGGAGGCACAAGACTATAAACTACAATGACCAAGTTGTAGAGCTACACGATCAGGGGTCTGTGCGAAATAGGGGATGTCACAATAGCAATAGAAGCGCGAAGGGAGTTGTGCTATAGGGGTGGAAACCACGCAATGCAGCCAAAAAGTGACCATTACCATCACTGTTCATGATTTCACTGTTAGAAGATGGTTAAGAGGAGTAGGCGGCCGACATTTAAGGAATTTAAGGCAGAAATCAAGTTTGAAATCTTTGGAAATTTGTCGCCAATCTTGCATTTATGGATAGATTTTGGGGGGAATTATAGAATTTGAATTCTAAATTGCTTATAAATTACAAGTGGCCATCTAGTGAGAAACACTTTGCATTCTAAGAATTTCTGAGTTGTGTTGTCTATTGTGTGAGCTCTTTGAGAATTTGCTTGCAGGCCATGTATCTTATCAGTATCTTGAGTCTGATCAAAACCTCATTAACAACATCATGTCTACACTAGCTGAGACCACTAGTACTTAGGGCACTGTCTCCTCTGAGGGAGTTTCCCCTAAGGTTGTGAGTATGGAGGTTCCCGCAACAATGCCTAAGGCACCGAGGCCGTGTAGGCCGAAGCCTACACCAACGCGAGAGGCTCCCAAGCCTAAAAGGGATAAACAAAAGAAGACACTACTGGTGTGCAAGTCCCTAAGGAAACATCTAGCTACACAGGCTTAGAGAAAAGAAAATCCAACCGCATAAGAGAAATGCAAAGTAGTAGATCTGGATGCCAAGGAGGGAATGGAAGACATCCATATTGAGGGAGTAAACCCAATTTCAAAGCTATCAAAATACATCACTCCATGCCAAGGCAAGGTGAAGGTCCCAAAGGACCCAGATGAGGGACAATTCCTCCTGAACACACCCTTGCTACCAAAAAATATTTTGAAGGTCCACGCTTGGCATGCATCCCACATATGAAGCTTGAAGATTGGCATTTGGGGTACATTGATCGATTCCCCACCTAGCTACCAATACCTTCATGAATGGAGTTTTCTACAAGGAATCTGGTGTCACCGCACTGGAGCCGATGGAATGGATTCGTGGGGTAAACAAGGTAGGGTTGTTGAACTTGCTATGGGTGCCTCACTACCACCGCACCCCCATAAATTTGACAGTCATTAAGCAGTTGTTGTGCCTTGTGCATGACGAGTGCTTGTGGTTGAGTGAGTCGATACTAATCACTGATATGTTGATCCATAAAATCACATTGTTACCTCATTCTGGATTGAATCCGTCAAAGGCGTTTGTCAGGAAGACAGGTGAGTGTGACCTCGCCGAGAAGATGAAGGACAAGTTCAAACTTGTCAAGAAATCACACGGGTATTCCAATTCTAGTATTACTGACCCTATGGTGAAGGTGGGCACCCAAATTTTGGTTGGCAAATTGATGAGAAAGTGTCACACGGATGAGGTTCTGGCACCAATCGTTTCGTTAGTGGCCTCAGTGCGCGGAGGGCATACAATTCAACTAAGTGCGCTAACTGGGAAGGGAGTTCCTCATGACCCTGAGAGAGGCATAGGACCAAAGAATGACCTTTCATTACTCATGGATATTACTATCCATTGTGCTAGTCACGTGGGAGTTACCAGAGGATAGCCAATTTCCTCCAGTCGAGACAGATTTACCAAAATTAGCCAAGTTTTTTTCTCTCTGGGACACAAAGGACATTGTGCCAGTTCGTGAAAGCAAAATCTTTTGGGTTCTGATGGAGGCAAGAATCTGCACAACCATCAACGGAAAGTTATGGTTGTCACCAACTATATTTGAGTAGTTATCTGGGTACACGGAGTTCAAAGCGCATTTCCACCATGTTTACATACGGGTGCTGAAGGATCTAGATCAGAAGTGGTGTGATATTCCCTACTTGGCTACGGATGATGCCATTGCAGAGGTCCTCAAGCGATGGATAGTAGATTGGCACATAGCGTCGGATTTGGCAGTGAAAACTAGAAAGTCCATGGAGAAGTAGAAAAAGGAAGTGGCCTAACTAAAGGTTCAACAGTTGGTTGAAAAGAGGAAGAAGGAGACTGAGGAAAAGGCACGAGCAGAAGTAGAGCACGCTGCAAAGGAATAAGCATAGCAGTCAGAGCGCAGCTCTGACAGAAGTCATAGATATCTGTCACCCCAAATAAAGGAAGAAGAGCAATAAGAACAGGGTGGTGGAGATCAGAGAAAAATCCTTTTTGTGTAAAGTGTCATAGGGAACATGAAAAGTTGGGAAAATGAAAGAAGACCAAAGCCTGCAAATTGTTACTAGATCCAATCACATTGATGGAGGGTGACTTGGACGATATTGGAGATAAGGTAAGGGACACAACAAAAAAACTGTTGTAGTAGTTTGAGTAGCAAGAGAAGTAGGCACTAAGCGCTATACAGATGGGTCTGCACGAGCTAGAGATCCAAACAACTAGACTCCAGGCAAGTGCAGGGCAGAGCAGCGTGACATCAACTAGTTTGGCACTGAGGACCACTCAAGCAGTAGAGTTGGTTCGATCCTTAGATCTCCAGGCACTCGTGCTACCTGATGGAGCTCTAACCATGGAGGAAGATGCTGATAAGGCTACAGTAAGTGCTTTGAGGAATGTTGGCCTCAACCTAGCTGCGCTCCCTAGTGAATTCCTTCACACACTGCAAGTAGGTGTGATTACAGAAATTAGGGCCTGGCAGTAGCACACACTGAGCTTGATTAGCAAGAAGAAAGTCAACAACGAATATATTTTCATTGAGAAGATGACCACGCTAGAAGCATGGAAGAAGGTTCAGGAGTAGAAGTAGTGAACCACAGCCGTGGTAGCCGAAGCATGCAGAACTGTTCCAGAACTGCATATACCAGAAGAAGTGTCATTGGAGGCCAATATTAGGAAGTTGGTTGTAGGTGTGCATGATGCAAAGAAAGAGATGTCCAAGGTTAAGTTTGATATGAACCTTAAAATCACAAAGCTTGAGTTGAAGTCACAACCTTCAACTCCACCAGAGATCAGAGAATAGCATGAGGCAGCTGTAAAGGATGGAGTCATGACAATAGATATCGTGGTTACAGATTGAGCCTCGCTCTTTGAGAAGTCCATGGAGGTAGTCACAGGGCTCGAGGAATCTAACCTAGAGGTTGAATATGGAAGCCCGTGAATTATAGCAGTAGTACAATGAACCTAGAGCAACGACGCACACCGTCAGGAAAGTGCAAAGGAAAGAGGCGGTCCTGAAGGCCAGATTGGAGCCTTTGCTAGATGAGGTATATGTTATCTCTTCCACCATTGAGGATAATTTGGCGAGCCTACAGAGGACACAACAAAAGATTAAGGAAGATAGTGCAGAACCAACAACCAAGCAGCTGGTGGAGCAGATCAAGTAGGCAGCCATGCAGAGCACGACTGAGGTACCAATGGCACCGGTCGAGCTGGGAGGTCTTTGAAATAATATCTCCATGCTAGCAGAGTGACTCGAGGGCAAGTGATGATATTTGTGTTGGGGGGCTGTTGGCACAGGGTCCCTTGCGGTCAATTTTGGGGCAAAAGCCCAAGTTTTGGGGCAGAAAGCCCAAGTTTTTGTTATGTAAAGTGTAAAGTCTCCACAAGTTGTGGTCGTGAAGTAAGTAGATATTAATGTGTCATAAAGGGATTTTCCCTTCTTTTATGTAAGTTTTGTTGCCTTTAGTAGATCTAACCATGGTCCACGGACCATGGGATTATATAAAAAAGGAGAGAAAAAAGTCTTAGAGTAGAAGATAGGCTCTACAGCTGAGTGTGCAGAGGCCTAAAATAAAGTCTGCAACTAAGTGCGTGGACCCCTACAGTTGAGTGTGTAGGGTAGTCTCGAGTATGTAAGCAGAACTAAAGTATTAATAAAGAGATTATTCTGGAAATATTTGTGTTTTGTCTATTTATTTCTACTATGAATGAATGCATTTATGTTATGATGAATTGTGGGGCTATGATTTAATATTGTATTGATGTGCGATTATGCATGTTTTAAAATATTATAAGGACACAAGTAATAATATCTATTTACGCGAAGAATATATTAATGCATCTTAAATTTATCAAACACTTAAGTTGATTTGGGTAATATCAGACTTAGGAATAATCACAGAAGCACGTAAGTAGTTGATTCACCTATTTAGGGTCTGCGAAAGACAGCCATAGACCTTTGCGAAGGTCTAGAGGCTGGTAAGAGGAAGTTATATCGATAAGCCTTAAAGGCTTATCGATCTGTGCGAAGGTAGGCTTAGGGCATAAAACAACATCACACCCATCTCTGGGTGTGAATACTTGGTTCCAACATCCCCCCATACTGCTTTGGGTGAGACTACAATCCACACTCTGTGGGTTGATACTGAAAGGGCCAGTAGTGTAGGGATTTGTTTGGAAAAAATACATCTGAGCCTAGGTCAGCACCCACTAAGGCAACAATAATTGAGCACCTACATTGAGCATCACAAATTTCCCTTCTTTGAAGATGTGACAGTTTTAGAATTGCAGAAAAAATAAAGAATATATTTGAAGCTTCTCTTTCCAAAAGCTTCAAAGGTGGTTTTAACCATTTATTATTGATAAATACCTTTATTTCCTACTCTAGAGGCCTTATATTTTATCCATGGAGCTTATCCTCCTTCATATGAGGATCTAAGTCCCATATTGGTAAAACTCAAACTAGCCTATCACCCTACAAATTCACTACCTCCTATAGAGTCTAGGTTGTCTTTTGGAGATTACTAGTTCCTTGATGTTACTAGATTGAGCTTAAGGAATGATCATCCATTGATGCATTAGGGTTGATTCTGAACGTTTACTTTGTGGAAAGGAAGGAAAAGATAATTGGGGAGACATCTACAAATTCAAGAATTTATAAATGATTGTAACTCTCTCCTTCATTTATTACTACAAAAATCATTTTCTTTTCTTGTACTTCTGCCATGTTGATGCTTATGTATTTCAATGCCTTTTTACTCATTGATTAAAGAAACTAATTTATTTTATGTGGATATTGTAGTTCTCTTACTTATTTTAGTCATTTTGTAGGTTCCATTTATAGAACTTGGAGCTAGAGTTGGAGCTTACATGCAAGGAGAAGAGGAGGGATTACTATATATTCTAGGTGTTATCACTCATACAAAACCCTGGATTTAAGGGAAAAACTCTATGGAAACCTCTAACCAATCTTTTCAATTGAAATATGGCCCTATCAGTCTAAAGGGGGATCCCTTCTATAACTCAGTCAAATATGACTGGTTATGTACCTAAAACAATGACCAGATCTGATTGGATGGTATAAAATTGGTTTAGAAAGGAAGGGTAAACCCATGGGGCATGGTGTTATCAGGAAATCTATTGTCTATTCAGAGCTGTTAGTCCCACTAGGACGGGTAGCTATCTTAGAAACAAACAGATTAAAGTCACTTGTTTCTCCTTTACGAGAGAGAGATGAGAAAGAAGCAGAGAGTACCAACCTTTGTCTTTCGCTTGGCTCCTTGCTTGTTTCCTTTCCCCTTTGATAGAATCTCGCCACCGCTTCCTTACTTGTCCAGCTTCAAGGAGCACCTGTAGTTCCACAGCAGCATAATACCATCAAAGCATAGAGATATTTCACTGTAAACAATATAGGATCAAGTATATATTGACCATACAAATGCATATAACAACACAATATTCAAAGTTACACAAGAATATGGAGGAAAACTCAAATGTCTTTATTAGTAAAAGTCGTAGAAGAGAGGATTACAACCACTTGGTCTGACCCAACACCATCCTCCTAGCTTGAAAGCCCTCTTCACCTCACAGAAAGCAAGATCACCCAACAATGTCTTCAAAGAGAAACCAACAACACCTCTTTGCAAATTACCCAATTCCAACCTTTTGATCCCTTGGATGAGGGATCCATTTATAGATATTTGTAGGGGGGTGAGTCAACTTCTGGGATTTTGATTAGTGTCATCTCTCTGATATTTCTTAGTTCCACATGGAGATTTTAGATCTCTTACTCATCCCTGGGCGAACTCAGAGAGGCAAGTGTCAAATGAGCAGTTTCTAGAAGATTCTCTAGGTTTCCACCAAGCAAATTGCTTGTGCCATTTTTCTTCTCTCACTCATCACACCCTATAGAAGGAATTTCCAATATGCATCACACTTTTTGCATGTGGTAGGTGAGATGCATCACACCTTTAGCACTGGGCAGTCTATATGGTCTTGCTTTGACCAGTTATGAGTAGATTTTCATGGAGAACTTCTGGGAGATGATGTAATCAGCTGACCTTGCTCCTTTAGGGTATGAAAAAACACTTTTAGGGACTTAGAAGCACTTTGTTTATGGACATATGTGATTGGGGTTGCAGTGCCCAAATATGTCTATAACATTTTCCCCCTAAAGCATGAGGTCGTAAATCTTTTGATGTCGGATGAAATGCTTTATAATGAGGATCCGAGGTTTTTCACACTGGAAGGTGACTTGTAATAAGATACAATACAATACATTATCTTCATAATATTTTCATGACCTAGCTTAGGTGGGCATTCCCATGCTCAGTTTGATAAATTCATTTTCATGTATATAGGACAGACAATCGTCTGTGTGCAGACTGATGATTCTGGTAGAGCCATCATCCCTTAGTTTGGATGATTATTTGTGGAACAATGATGTACATTTGATGTCCTTATTTTCCTGATTATATCGTAGCTCGGATGGATGAAACTAGATCCGAGGTCTTCAAAACTCGTTCAATCTTCGCCAGAAGTACAAGTCGATCCATGTGAAAAAATGTTCTGATGTCGAACATGGAAAGACATCACCTGATTACTAGTCAATGATGTAAACTGTTAACAGGCGCGAGAGGAATCACTAATGATGATGATGACCCTCAAGGTACTCTAGTACAATTCACGTGGTATGAATACATGAGTTGATGTTGAACACCACGCAAAGTCTTTTGGTCGAAGGCCACTAGTGTAATCCTATCGCCGGAAGTGAGAAACTTGGCATTGAGGCATGCAAGCTTCAAAGTACTGGAAGGGTTGTCCCTAGGTCGGCTTCTTGGATAATGAGCTGATGTTGACAAGAGGTGACCCATCATAATAAGGCATTAATAGATCCCAAATCTATGACATAGAACAGAGCAAATGATTTTGTAGAGGTGAAAACGATCTGATGATACAAGGTTCAAGGTGGTGGTCATGAAAGAAAGAAGCGTGAAGGGATTCTAGCAGACGAGACACAAGCTGGGTAGGTGAATTCTCTGAGTGACTTCTCTTAAACATATCGGTGACACTGAAATGGATTGGTAGAATTAATGCCAAAAGTGGATGGTGCGGTGGACCAATGGTGATATGACCGGTGAACGGAATAACCCAACCCGACTCAATCATGGTGATGGAGTGAAAGTGTCATGTTCAAGAGCGACCTGCTACCAATAAAGTTTCTTCAAGTTTTCTTCCCAATTTTCCCCAGTCATTTCTGACTAGTGCCTCTTTATTTTTGTCAAGCTTGAGGAGGATAACATATGTTTGTTCTATAATTTTCCTTCAGGAAAACTCGTCGCTATGTTTTAACAAGCCTAGTGAAACTCGCTCTTGTCTGAATGGACAAGTTTGTCACTATTTTTTTAACGAGTTTAACGACAAGGATAACTCGGTCCATTTCAATTTTAGAGAGTCTCAAAAGAGACAGAAAGAAGACTCCAATATTCCTTTTTCGTAATATAATCCCTTTAGTCTGAAAAAGTATAAAACAATGCAAAAGGGATGACTTTTCGATAGTTTTAATGAGCCGAACAAGACAAACGCTTGATCTTTTTGTGTAATAATCCCTCAGGTCCAAAAAGATTAAAATCTAGAGGAGAGATAGCACTTCCAATCACTTTAATGAGCTGGAGAGGCCAATCGCTCGGCAATCTTTTCATATTTTACGAGTCAGATGAAAAGAGCTTAAAGGAGACTCGTTTTTTGAGGAACGAGTGATGTTTTTAGATAGCAGCTAGTTCTAGGTAAGGTTTGGAACTTTCCAATCAAGGCAGTGTGAAAAGGTGGCTAATAGGATCACTCATCGTAGTTGTTCCTCATAAGGGATAAACAATCAAATGGAGGCGAATGATCGGCAACAACAGAGTGGAGGTGATGGTAAGAACACGACCAAGGCTCAAAAGCTGATGATAATGCATTCACAATGGTTATTTACCGGAGATGGGTTCATTTTTTAATGAGCTTAAACTCTGGTGGAACATATTCTCATTGCTAGGTTTAATTTTTAATGAGCTTGAACTTCGCATAAAACTGCTCGTGCCAGTCGTATAATAAGGATGTCTCATCGATAGGTTCATTTTTTAGGGAGCTTGCACCATTCGAAATTATGCTCCGACTCCTTTCATTATGTAAGCTAGGAATGACCAATCCTACGAGTTTAAAGGGTTAAGAACCTACAAACTAAGAAAATAAATGGTCGCTTTTCACTTTCACGTAAAAAATTTTCATGCCCCCAGGTATAGCGAAGTAGAGTTTCCTAGGTTACCCCTCAATTTGCAGACAAAACACTTGTTCTATCGGGAAAGGTCTACCTTTCTAGGTTACCCTTCAATTTGCAGACAAAACACTTGTTCTATAGGAAAGGCCTACCTTCTAACAGAGGTATCTTATTCCGGTCTAATCCCATTTTCCTAAACGGATGGGTGTGTCAGACCAATCATATCTGCTCTGCAGAAACCTACGCTGTACCTGAAGTTTCCCTGCCGAAGCAGACCAGGGTGCATGCCCCTTGGGTTTCAGTCACAACCACCGAATCACTTGCGTTGATCAGGTGGACGAACTGGAGATTGATGAGACATTCCTTGTGCAAAAAGACCTGTTAGGGATGGCATTTGACTATTAGCTATGTGTGAACCGGGGAATGAAAGCTGGTTTACGAGCTGGACCACTCTGCCTTCATGCGGAAAACACATTACTTGAAAGAGTGAGGAGACGATGGCTCCCATGCTATAAATGTAGTCATGCCCAATGAGTATATTGTAATCTAAAGGTCCTTGGACTACCATTACGTTCAGATAAACATTTTTCCTTCTCAAAGTTATAGGCAAACTTGGAAGGATCCCTAAGAGCCGACTGGTTCCTTTATTGAAGCCTGTCAGATTTCGCATCTCAGGAAAAAGCGATGGCAAACCAAGCGCTTTCCAAGCAGTTGAGGAAAGGATACTCACAGAAGCCCCTTCATCTATGATGGTACCAACCATGACCATTTTGTAATCTTGCACTATGATTTGAAATGGTACATTAGATGGTAAACGGGGTCTGCCTAGTAGATTCCAATCGAAGGAAATGACTAGGTTGCTTGGAGGTGGGACCGAATAAACGGTTGGATACAACTCCGAAGAATTTCCTTCCTGTGGTAAAGGAATGGGCAGATTGCCCCCATGTTCATCGGAGTCTGTGTTTACGAAAAGAATTTGAACGGTGTCATTCTCATTCTCTTTGGTGACTATATCATCTGAAGGTAAATCTTCTGAAGTCAAGATGGGGTCGACTGCCATCTCGACTTGTTAACTTTGGTCTGATGTGGACTCAGAAGATCTATCTTCAAAGATAGGTGCTTTGACCGACTCCAAAGGTGGGTCAATCAGATTTTCAACTAGCAATGGATTCGGAAAAAGTTTCTTGTACCTAGGAGGGAGTCGTTTCGGTGATACAGGATGATTATCCAAGACTCTTTTAGCTTCGTCCATGAAGGGACAATGGTGGAGGGCATGATCACCTTCACATAGTCTGCAAGGAAATTTAGATTTCCCTTTGTGTCTAGTGACTTCACTTTCACTAGTTGATGGTGTACTTTCAACATGATCATCAGAGGTTGACGACACCGGATTGTGCAAGCGGGGAGACCAGTCCCTTAGGATCCGTGGGATGCAAGGACAATCTCGGTGATAGTGGTCTCCTTTGCAGATGACACATGGAGATTTAGGTTTTGATGGTGCAGTGTGTGGATTTTCGCTAGACGATGCACGATTGCCCCTTTTTGCCGTTGGCTCCTTCTTCTTCTTCTCCTTCCCCTTCTTGTTCTTCTCAATTACTTGGTTTTTTGTTTTACTATCTTTACCAAGCGAAGAGGTAGAAGGAGAGGGAGAGACAAACGAGGTAGAATTTTGGCGGGGGGAACTCTAGTATCATCTAGTTCCTAATTTGATTGTTCCAGAATCACAGTGCTTTGAACAACAGAGGTCGAGAAAAGCCGTACTGGCAGGCCAATTGTCAGTCCTGGAAGAGACAATGTGGCCATATGAGGTGCACCAACATCTCCTAAAGAGGAGAAAGGACTAGGACTTCCCCCAAGGGGAAATCCTTGGTTGGTGGACTCCATTTTCTCAACCTAAGACCAACGAGGGAATAGTGACATTATTCCGATTAAAATAAATTTTAGACGCTTTGACACAACTTGCTTTTTCAATTTTTAAGAGTCGAGAAAAAGCTAAAGATGACTCTAGTCGCCTTCGATTTTTAATGGGCCTGAAGTGACAAGTTCTCAGATGGACCTTTTCCTTTAAGGAGTCTAAAAAGGAATGAAAGAGACTACTCTAGAAATCTAGACAGAGGGATTACCAAACTAATCGCAAAACTGCAAAATGCTTTTTACGATACGGCAGTCAATCTTCCCTAATGCTGTGTTCAGTGCATTGCGATCGATAAGGCGGCAGACACAGCTTCCTAAGGATAAAGGATATAGCCTATTGTGGTATCCCAATATATACTCAATAGTACGTGGGAGCACAAGTCCTTACTGGCACTTATCATCTCAAAGAGGAGGAATCATCACACCTACGATGAAAGCAACAGTTACCAGGCTTTACGACGCCGGAATACGTCTCTAACCTAGACTTCTAGATGTTGTACGTTAGGTTCCAAAGCGTTTTTATGTTCATTAAATTTATTTTACAGTTGATATTTCTTATGAAATTTTCCTTTCAGGTTCACCGCATGATGTAGATATACAATTCCTAAAATGGAATCTAAGATGATAAAAGGTCGTTTAATCTTCTTTTTGCAATGAAAATCCTAGCTACTAAGGAAAGAGAAATGAAATTCTTTCAACATAGAGCAGAGAGCACACACTAGATGCACTGTCCTAAATCAAAATCAACAAGCAGTCTAAATGCAAATGCACGTGCATGTATTTGTTTTCCACTTCCTTAATGTGTGAATGACAAAAAGAATGCTAAATACAAATCTGAATTATTTCTTCTTTCAAAGTGACAATACTAACGATTTTCTTTTTCAAAAAACTACAGGAAGGCAAGACGACACTTTGCGATTTTGAATTGAAAACTTCTTTCGACACTTGAAATACTACTAATTCAGATCAAATACAAGAGTAATAGTACAATCGACTATCAAGAATAGTAGGATTCTTTTCTTTGACTAAAAATGACACTTGCGACACTTCCAAATCAAAAGACGACAGTTCGATTAAGCTACTTCTTTGTAAAAGAGAACTGTAAATGGTGCACAATACATAAAAACATTCACAATTCTTTGTACAATAGAGGTTGGATGATGCAAAGAAGGGGGTTTCAACAATGGTCTACTGATCACAGACAACAAAACTCCTGAATAAAACTGAAGAGAGTGAAGAAAAAACCAAAATCTGGAGGCAGATCTAGTCTTGTCTGATCATCACACCTGTAACACAGGGAAACAGGGATGCATCCCACCTACTGCACACGGGAGGTGCGATTCACCCAGATTTCCTAAAGGATAGGGTGCGATGGTCAAGGAATGAGACTTTAACTTGGTTTTTGGTCACAGTTTGTAGTTTAGTCTAGGGATTTAGGCCAAGCAAATGATAGTCAGTAACTACAAAGTATAGGGCTGATCTAATGAGGTTACTCAAGCTACCTCTAGGGCACTTAGGATGTTTGCAAGTCAATTGTTTAGTTCATAAACAAACCCAGAGATTGACTGAAGCAGCATTGATCTACTTTGCACTTGCATAGCAAATGCAGTTCGAAGGCTATCCAGCTTGACTTTAGGCTCTGTCTATGGTTTATGAATCAAAAAAATAGAGACAAGAAATCAAACTAATCGGTCCCTAGTGGAGTCGTCATTTTGTTATCGGGAAATCTAGTGTCTATTTAGAGTTGCTAGTCCCACTAAGAGGGGTAGCTATCTTAGAAACAAACAGATTAAAGTCACTTGTTTTTCCTTTACGAGAGAGAGATGAGAAAGAAGTAGAGAGTACCAACCTTTGTCTTCTGCTTGGCTCCTTACTTGTTTCCTTTCCCCTTTGATAGAATCTCACCACCGCTTCCTTACTTGTCCAGCTTCAAGGAGCATCTATAGATTCACAACAACATAATACCATCAAAGCATAGAGATCTTTCACTATAAACAATATAGGATGAGATATATATTGACCATACAAATGCATATAACAACACAATATCCAGAGTTACACAAGAATATGGAGGAAAACTCAAATGGCTTTATTAGTAAAAGTCGTAGAAGAGAGGATTACAACCACTTGGTCTGACCTAGTGCCATCCTCCCAGCTTGAAATCCCTCTTCGCCTCACACAAAGCAAGATCACCGAAAAATGTCTTCAAAGAGAAACCAGCAGCACCTCTTTGCAGATTACCCAATTCCAACCTTTGGATCTCTTGGATGAGGGATCCATTTATAGATATTTGCAAGGGATGAGTTAGCTTCTGGGATTTTGATTAGTGTTAGCTCTCTGATAGTTCTTAGTTCCACATGGAGATTTTAGATCTCTTACTCATCCCTGGGCGAACTCAGAGAGGCAAGTGTCAAATGAGTAGTTTCTAGAAGATTCTCTGGGTTTCCACCTAGCAAACTACTTGTGCCATTTGTCTTCTCTCTCTCATCGCACCCTATAGAAGGGCTTTCTAGTATGCATCGCACTTTTTGTATGTGGCAGGTGAGATGCATCACACCTTTAGCATTGGGCGGTCTGTATGGTCCATATTTGACCAGTTCTGAGTAGCTTTTCATGGAGAACTTCTGGGAGATGATGTAATCAACTGACCTTCCTCCTTTAGGGTATGAAACAACACTTTTAGGGACTTAGAAGCCCTTGTTTTATGGACATATGTGATTGGGGTTGTAGTGCCCAAATATGTCTATAACACATGGGGTCTACGATATAAAGACATTGGCTACAAGCTGTACAAATCAGTCTAATAGAGGCAAGATAGCTATATGTTTCTTAAAAAAATCATTGATGAGATGTGGTAGGAGACAGTAGAAGTAAACATCAAAAATAGAGAAACCATGGGAAATTTGCAATTGGCATTAAAGTTGAAAAACAGATAAGAAATCTGAATAACCTGAGACAAAGAATTTACACAAATTTTTGTTTCATAACCTTTATTCAAATTACTGACAATCAATGGATTCATATTTTGACTACGAAAGAGGAAAACAAAATAGTAAACTAATTGGAAACCTTCAACGCATAAATCTATAAAATTTTGTAATATTGTTTGCAGCGAGTTCTATTAATATAAAAGATAATATACACAAGGTTTGATTTCCAAAAAATTCTTAACCCTTCTTCATTTTACAGAACTTGTATTTATAGAAAATATTTCTACTTACAACATGTTTCTAGTATCTACTTAATTACAATCTTCTAAAAATAAAAGTGTATATGTCAAATACATGCACATAATGCATTTTCCCAAGCCTATCTATATATTAACCATAACAGCGTGCTACAAACTTGGCTAGGAAACTTGGTCAAAAACAATGATTGATCCTCTACTTGATTTGTTAGAACTCTTACATCATCATCCTTCTAAAAATATCACTTGTTTCGTAGATCCTCCTTTCAGGTTTCCCGATTTGATACTACTGACAATCTCATTGTTATCCTTTTGAAGCCAGAACATAAACATTATCGTTAACATGATGGTTGTTAGCTCTTTTATAGAATCAATTGCCAAAATGCGCTGATAATGAAAATGTTAGTGCTCATTCACCTTTACTAGTGAAAATCACTGACAAACAGGTTATCAACATGTGAATCAAAATTCACTTTGATAGTGGGCAATCAAAACTCTGTGGTCAAAAATAAACTAGTTAAGTGTGTTAACTGCTTCTAGTAAGATGTCAACATTTTTCCTCCTCTGTCTCTTACTCCTTTGAACCTCGATAGTAGCCCCTTTCATTGAATCTTTGGTTTTATTTGGTCTCTTTGAGCTTGTGGCCTTCTATTGGTTTATGATCAAGTCCTTTTGAAGATTTTTATGTACATCTATGACCTACTTTTCTAACCCAGGATGATGTTTCAACTTGATAGTCAGTCTCAGCTTATTCCATGGCCTAGTGTGGGGTATTTTTCCACCTTTAAACATCTCTGTGAGGGTCGGTTACTTATCTATTAGTGTTTTCTTTGCTTTGATCTCAACCATTTTTCCCTTGGCTTTCTCTGTTTGCTTGCTAAATTATTTTTTTGCAGGTAGGGGGACAATGAGAGGAGGATCATCCTTTCTTTTTCTTAGCCTATCACTTCTCCTGGTATAAACCTTGGGTAATTCAAGAACCGAAGGAGGAACTACTTCACCTTTTCTTGGCTCCTAGTTTGTACATACGAGGTCCCCTATTCAGGATTTTTTGGTTGTTTCATTTTCTTTGTGCTACCCTTCTTCCTACCCCTTTTTAATTTTGTAGTTTGAAGTTCAAACTTTCCCCAAAATAAAAATTGTTTGTAGGTTCTTCCATCCCTTCTCAATTAGATTTCAATTAATATTTTTATAGACCCTTATGATAGATGAAGTGGGAAGATGCATTTGGTCTTTCTCTAACTCTAACAAACATATGTTTCAAGCTTTCCAATAGAAAATAGGGAGTGTTGATTCTCAGTTGACCTGCTATATGAGCTAAAATCTAGAAATGATAAAGATTAACTCGATTATAGCATGCTTCGCAGGTGAAGTATGATTGAGTAATATGCAAGAGACAGTGCCACTCATTCTTTAACTAGGACCTTTGAACTCCTAAACGCCAATTCATTTGGTTAAATACATATTTGAGGAAGAAAGGTACATCAATGCCAATGAAAAAATGGCTCCTAAATTCTCTTTCTCTATCTATAGGAAAACCTATGACAATTGATTCACTCATATGTGGCCTAAAATGAAATTCTCCCAGCAGTCACCTGTTGATCAGTGAAGGCTTCTGCAAACACTCTAGCAACTCCATCGTGATAACCTGCACAACGAGAGAAAAATTGCTTCCACCCTGCTTCCTAGAAATGCTGATGAATCTCTAGATAGACTTTGAGTAGGTCAGGTGCCGTAGGCTCACCTTTGTTCATTTTTGTGCTCCTTCCCATGTTTCTCACTGGCAAGCGAAAGCACTGAAATCAGGATGGTGATTCGATCATGGGTTTTTGGGGAAAAATTTACAACCCATCCTCATTTAGCATAACAAAACTCAGTCATGGCTTATACAGGTCTTCCTATATGAGGTAAATTACTTTGTGATGTGTCAAGTGGTACATCATTATAACAAAATGACAACTGATTTAAAAAATCTTAACATGAAATCATGATTTTTTAATGCACATTACCTCTCGACAATTAAATCCGGCAATGCATCACATGACCTCACCATCCGACTCATCAACACTTGTTTGATAATGATCATTCATCTATTGGCCCATATTCTGTCAGTGAATTATAAGAAAAGCAAATTGAATTTATCATTTTGGCGTTGACATTATGAATGTTAGCGAAGTTTTTAAAATTTTCAAACATAAATAAGGTTGACATTCCCATTGTCATGATTTTAACCGTGTTTATTACAAATTGGCACTGACACTAAAACTATGAGTGCCTCAAAATTATTAACTAAAATTGTGATAACACCAGGAAGGTATTTCTTATGTATTATAATTTCTCTAAGGAGAACATAGATATTTTTTCCCCCACAGTTTCTAGATCAGGCCACTAGATCAAGGGATTTCAATTTTATCCAGAAAAAATAATTTTTCACATAAAAACTTGGTGACCATAATGGGGAATAAGATTTCCCTTTAGTGGTTTCCTTGGCCTAGTCATTTTTTACCTTTCCAAGCGACCTAAATTGGCTTGTTCATATAGTAATTGGCCTTATGAAAACATAATTATGAGTTTGGTTGGGTATTGTTTGTCAATATTCGAAAAAAATCAACTGCAATGCACTCTTTATTCTGAGACAAATCGAACCAGCACAGTCTTTCATCTTTGTACATGTGATGGTTCACACTGGGGTCCATTCTGCACATGTGATGGTCATGTAGGATGAAAAAATGTGCATTTCTATGCCTTGCTTTGTGTTCTGATTTGATCCAAAAGGTTTTCTTGAGTCTTTGAACTTGTGTGTGTCTCTATAAATCCATCATTGTGCTTACATTTGAATTTGATTACCTTTAATTAGAGTTTGTTTGATTTTTTCTTTCTTATTATCAATTAGGTTTTGTGAACACTTTGATTGATTTTTGATTGGATAAAAGGAATTTTCGTATTATAGTTCCAATCTGTGTGAAATCTTTGATCAATGATCTAGCTGCATTTCATTTTCATTGCATTTGAAAATTGAAAAGAAATGAAAAGAAAAAATTTCATTACTTGCATTACATATAGGGTTTTGAATTAAATTGGATCAGTTGTATTGAAAAATATGATTAAGAAGTTTTTGTTTGTTGTATCATTGATTCCTACATTATTTCTTATCTTTTCCTTCTCATAGATATATCTTCATTAAAAAGTGAAAAGAGTTATTGTTGTCACGCTAGTTGCATAATAGGGAATTTATGTGAATTCATACCATGAGCCTTGAAATTGAAACTTAATTGAAGATCAAATTTAAAATTTATCCAATTAACCTAAGGAGAAATTGGAACATTAACGATACACATAGAGGTCTAGGTTAGAGATGTGTTTCAATGTCATTAAACATAGGAGTTATCATTATTTTCCTGTGTTACATTCTAGAGTTAGTCAGCATTCCACATACATAAGTATATTAGATCATTCTCCATGTGCCCTTGGGTATATCCGATGGCGCTCCACGTATGAAAATTATATCAGAATACTTCCTATCATATAGGATGCATTATAAAACACTACTACGCATAGCACTTCCACGTACCTCTGAGTATATTTTGGAAGTCCCGATTAGGATGAAAGCTCGCCCTATGTAACCAAGTCAGATACCTTTCTATATATGATATAACGAACACAACATTTAGGGATATTTTCTGAACGTAATGGAACAATATTCTTGGTTCACAGTGACTTTTTAATCCTTATTATCTTAGTTACCACTATTTTTTATTTTGTTCCCTTAATCTATAAACCTAGAACAACACCCTCATCACTCTTTTAGAATGAAAATATTGCATCCTCTTCCTCCTAAGGAAAAACCTAGTCATCAAAAGAACAAGAAGACACAAACTACCAAGATTGGTACATCAAAAGTTACCCCCTTTGGAATTTCAACCAGAGTCATCACATCCTTTTAGTACTAAGCCTAAAGTCACATCTTTAGACACTGGTGAAATTGAAAGTGAAACAACTGAAACATTAGAAGCTAAATTCATTCAACCTGTATTTGTAAACTCAGAGACTTTACAACCTGAGGTGATTCAACCTGAGGAACCATAGACTTCTGAGCCAGTAACTTCTTAAATTACCACCCCTATTTCTTTACCTTTATCTCACTCGTTACCTTCATCCTCAAGAACCAATGAAGGAAAAATTCTATTGGGATCATTAATAGATATTGAGGATATTATTTAATAAGAGTGACCTTCGACTCCTACTCATTTGAGAGGCCTTCTTCTTTACCAATATCGTCATTTTGTTATGCTTGATGCGCGAATTTGAGCTCCTTTGTATAGAACACCTTGTTACACTTTACCTGTCAATCCTCCACACTCGCATATCCCTTTGAGTAATCCAACTATGACTGATTCAACTAAAGTTACTCAACCCATATCTATCATAATGAGTGATTCAACTAAAGTTGAACCAAATTCTATGTTTTTTACTTCGCTAGAAATGCACCTATATGGTGGTCTGTCTATACCAGTTGGATACTAGTCATTGTCTGGGACATTTTCTGGCTCGTCGACTAGTCTTGGGACCTCTCATTTACCTTCCTCTTCTATAATATTATATGGTATATCTCTGTCAAGAACCAAAAAACCTATCCCACTTGTTTCACCTAAAATTCCTTTAGAACAATAGTATAGTGGGCAAGGACAACCACCTCACTCATGTCAATCTTTTCCTTCTTATCCTCTAGCTAGGGGGAAACATGTTGCTGGGATGTTCCCATCCTCTAACAAAATGGTGTAGTTTGGTGCTCCATCATATGCAAGTCTTATTCCTACAGGTTCTCTATTTCCAGGAATGGCTTCTACCCTTTGGAATCCTACTTTACCTATTCAACCTATTTTGGTTGTAAATAAAATTCCAAATTGTCAATGTACTCAGACTATGTTGCAAGTTCCTACTTACCAACATGTCCCAATTAGTCAACCTGCTCAAGTGAGATTTCAAACAATTCAACCTGTTCAGGCCCTATCAACAGTACAGGTAGATTCTCAAATCATGTCCATCACAACCTACATATGACCCCCTTGGTGAAATCATGCCATGGGTACAAGTAAGTCAACTTACTTATACCATGCCAAAAGTGAAAATTAATCATCCTTGTCTAGGAATAACACAAATCTTGTCAAGGAAACGTCTATGAGCAATAACCCAAGCTCATGCTGGCTGGACAATAACAATATAACAACCTTATCCAGACTAGTATTTCCAAGGTCCAAATTCCCAAAAAAAATTCAAGGCTACCCAAACTATTAAAACAATCCCGGGACAAGACAAAATGGTATGGATTATCCTAATTAACAAAAATATCCATATCAAGGTGGGATGAAAATTCTAGTTGGCCAAACTATCCCGTCCTATGCTAGATATCCTGCACTAGCAACTAACATTCAATCACAAGGTTATCAACAATCTCAAATATACTTCAAGAGACAGTTTCATTTTATAGCAATATTTAAATTATCAAATTTAATCTCACCAATGATCTGATCAAGTATTATCCTTGGTGGTCAATTATTCTAGCCAAGTTACCAAGTGACATTCCCAAATTCAATGGTAATCCCTATGAAGATCCGTCGAGCCACATTATGACTATCATTTATAGTGTTCATCCCATTCCTTAAATGATGACTATTTTCATTTACGAATCTTCCAAAGAACTCTTATTAGTCTGATGCTGAAGTGGTATGTCGATCTACATAGAGCTTCATATAACAACTTTAGTGCAATGGAAAAAACCCTTTTAACCCATTTTGAGTTACCCATTCACTATGAAATGGGTACTCAGATTTTGATCTCATTAAAGAAGTCTAACTCTACTTATATTTCTGATCATATACATGAGTGGAGATGTCATTGATAATTGGTGAAAACTTATATCCATGATCAGTTATTGGCAGAATGATTCATTAAATCCTTACTACCTCATATAACTAAAGATGTTTCCAAGGGTGGAGTTTTCACTTAAGAGCAAGTCATTGCTCGTGTCAAGTATCTTCACTTAGTTTATACTCAGTGTGACATGCTCTATCACAAAATAACTAATTCTCTAAGACCATCCAATAATCTTCCACCTACACCCACTAAGGCATCATGTCACATATGGTGTGATTGATTCTGCTAGTCAACAGATAATGAGTAAACTATCTCATTCATATCCTTCTCCGAGCACTCAAAAACCATCCTCTACTACACTTGCGATTACCTCTGAGATTAATGTCATTCAATCTATGAAAGGAAAGTCTCATCAACCTAGATGTAATAAGAAAGGTAAAGGAAAGAAGAAGAAATATAATTCATTGAAGGAAAACAAAATAATGAGTATCATAATGAAAAATATAAGCCTTGTTACCCTTGACTTATTTGTAATGAGGATAGTTTTACTAGGGACTCTCCACATCAAGCATAAGTTAATCAATTCCAAAATTCATCACCTAATGTACCTATCGTATTAATAGATCCCTTTCCCATCCAGGAGAAAAATATGGTTGCATGAGATCAAGCTTCCCCTTCCCAAGTGATGATGTCATCATCCACTAAACATCAAGATGGTGTCCTGGTGGCTACTAGGAATAAATACTATGGTAACCTAAATCCTTTGACTAGTAAAGCTAATGATCAACCTTCCAGCTCCACTCAATCTACCTTAGATCATCCTCCGGATGTAATACCAGTTGAATTAACCATTAAACGTCCTAAAGGAGGCATTCATAAACCAACATTTAATCTTTGTGCAAGAGCTACACAAAATTACAAAGTAGTTGAAGACCTAGCTCAAGTTCCTTTTGTTATGTCAACTCTCGAGGTATTGCAAAATTGTCCTACCCAAAAGAGTTATTTACTTCCAACAATTGGAGGGATAAATCATTTAGATTTGAATATTGTCATCTTTAATCACAAGAACATAATCCTAAATTTCTACCCCAAGTGAAATTCATGATCCAAGTTGTCATTAGAAGTAAAATTATCCACCAAAAAATCGTAGATGAAGGTGCCTCGGCTCGTATCATGTCGCTTTCATGTTGGAAAGTTGTTGGTTCTCCATAGCGTAATCAGTTACCCACCACTCTTAAGGCTTTTGATGAAACAATTTTAAAACCTTATGAGATTTTGAATTCATTCCAAGTCAAATTAGTTGGAAAAATAGTCTCAGTAGTGGTTGATGTCACAAATGGACCTTTGGATTATAACCTCTTACTGGGATGGACATGGATTCATGCCATGGAAGTCATGGTCTCAACCTATTTAAGGATGACTTGTTTCCCTCACTAGAGGTGGATTGTGGCTATATTCACTTTCCTCTTTTGATGTTAATTCTCACTACTGGAAGTATTCCACTTATGGGTGAATCCCCACACTCTTATCAACATGTTAGGAAAGGATTTCTTGACAATTCATCCTTAAAGGGAAATTTTACGCTCCCCCGTCCTGACATTCCCAATCCAGTTTCCCTTGTCAATATGATTTATTCTTGTACTATTCCATCTAATCCCTAGATAGTATCTAATGCTTCTAATTTTGATACATTTGGTGACCGTATGCCACTCAATCTCATTGAACTTGAATATGAAGCAATATATTTGACATGTTCAACTAATTCTGATATCAATTCCTCAATAGATTTGGATGATCATTCCCAAGATTTACTTTCTACTTTTGACCCTTTCAATGGTATATTATCCACCAACAAAAACATCATAGAGATCTAGATGTCAAACAAAGTGGTGAGCTCCAATATTACAGCAATAATGCTGCAACTCCTGGGGCCTCCTTCTTTACTTTTATCAACCCAGTAGTTCGTAACAAACTTGGAAGTGACGGTGCTGTATGCACAAGTACTAGCTCTTACTATAGGTTGTCACTTGATCAGCTGGTGCAAGTTCGCTAGGAGCTTAAGACAATTTCTATGAGTTCTCAGAAGAAGCTTTTAATTGTGATGGAAGAAAACTAACTCTACAGAGGCTATTCTACTTGTAGAAAGAGAATGAAATTTGAAATGAAACGCAAACCCTAGCAAACCCTAGTTTACCCACTAACCCTACTTTTGCAAGAAAAGATATGGAAACTACTGAAATGGGTGCCATTGACTACTAAAAAGATAAATTGCATTTATTCAAGCTACTTCTGAAGAGAAATGAGAAGAAATCATCTTTTTGTACTTTTGAGCATTTTTATGTGGAATTATTATGCTTGTGTTTTGACTGGTTGTGGCTGTGCAGAGGTTTGGTGGCAAAGGAAGATGGAGTTGGCTTTTGCAGAAGGTGAGGAAGGTGTGGAGGGGTCCTATGAATCCCCTAGTACTCTTCTGAAGACTTCCATTGCGATTAGACTTCAAAAAATCAGTCACAGGGGATTCTACAAGAGACTGCAGGGGATCTACAAGAGGTTCTTCAGGAGGATCTACAGGAGGAGGCCGAAAGTAGTTTTTGGAGGTTTGAAGGTGGAAAAATGATGGGAGAGGGGAAATGAAGGCCTTATACTGTAGAAAACTAGGTAGATCATATGCACTGTATCTCAAAGATCAGTGGATCCAATTCCAGATTAACACATTGGCCCAAAGGGGCATAACACCATTTCAAGATTATGGCCAGTTTATGCATTTATGTGATAATAGTTCAGCCGAGGATAAAGCCAAGCCAGCAAAATTTTACCTTCATAATATGGCACATCCTGACATGACTTTATGGGATCCAAATGATGCATTGGGAGACCTACAGCTCATGGCTATGGCTTCTTGGTTGAACCATGAAGAAAAGAGGGAAGTGGAAATTCAGAAAATCATGGCAAGGGAGCTAAGTGAGCCCCTAATGATAAGGGCAGAACCAGCAGAATCGTTGGATCTCATCTATGCCCACCAGCACCTTGCAGCCAACCCTCAATTTTCCCCTCACTATGTTGACAACCAAGCAGAGGCTATTTCTCACTTTGAAGATATGGAGAGATTGTTTGGTGATGACTTCCTTCATGCCTGCATGAGAAGGTGGAATACATTATCACATAGCCTAAAGATCAGGGAGTATCACTCCCCAATTAGAATGAGGGAAGCTATGAGGAGAGTTCCCCTATATAAACAATCAATGTAAAACTTGAAAGCCAACTGGATTGGTCTTAAATTCAGTCCTCCACTGCTGCTAGGACTTTTGGAAGGAGTTAAGGAGGAGGAAGAACATAAACAATGGGAGGAAGTGGATAGGAAAGTAATTTTCCATGAAAAATAGGAAGACATCACATCAGAGGCTTGGGATGTCGGGGAATCTATTAGAGCTATTAAAGATGAAGAACTAGATTAGTTGCTCAGAGGATGAGCAACCCATTCAGCAGGGGGGTGATGATGAGCCCCAAAAATGGGTAACTATATGGGCTCATTCTGCCTATTATTCTCATTTAATCCACCATTCTCAATATTTTTGTGCATGTTTTTGAATATATTTATGTCAATAGAGTGAATGGAGATAGTCACTTTTCCATGTAGTCTAATGAGTATGTATTGCAGATTTTTTGGACAATTTTGGACAACGACTAGGAATTTATGAGCAAAATGGCAGCAAAACTTCAGGAAACAGGGATGAGGACTTGTAGGAGGGTTGTCTCCTTCATTAATGACCCCTTTCTCGAATTCTCCATCAGCAGCTCAGAGTACAAAGGCCCACATTGATGATTCCAAGGGGTAGTCAAGCAAGTCAAGTAGGGCTGTTGTTATCTTCAGTTCTAGATAGCCAATTTCCTTAAGTTTAGGAGGACTGTTGGGAGTCCTCACTTGTATAAATAAGAAGGCTTCAAGTCTCAATAGGTTAGCCATTTCATAGTATATATTCACACTTTTGTGCAACTTTGTACTCAGCTCATTTTCGAGCTCTTTTTGAAGACAGTTTTGTGATGTAACTGCTATTTTTTGATAAATGAAGATGAACCAAGTTTTGAACCAGCACTGATATTTTCTAGAGGGCTGAAGCTCTTGGGTTAGGGCCCAACCCAAGTTTCCAAACACCTCATTTTTGTATTTATATGCTTTTTCTTTCATTCATGAGATAATTTCTGTTGTTTAGGTTCATTTTGCTTCATTAGATTAGGTTGCTTTTGATGATTAGAATAGTTGTTTTTGCTTCAAGTTGCTTAAGTAGTTTGCTACAGTGATAGAAAAAGATCCAAAAAGGTCAACAATAGGTCTTCATCTCCTTTCTCCCTCCTTGGGACCATGATTTAAGATCAAGGCACTACTGCTGCCACCAAAAACATTGTTTTTGCTATTCCAATGCAATTGCTAGTGTGATATTTCGAGTTGGAGAAGCTGATATTAGTTTGGATTCACATGCTTAGATCATTTTATGTTCATTTACCATGGTTTTATCACATGATTTCTATTCATAAAGTATCGTTCAACATTTCTCTGGTTTTAGGTCAGAAATTAGGTTAAAATAGACAAAACTCTGTTTTTCGGTTCTTGCTTTTGTTTGTTTTGAGAAGTAAGCATGTAGCTCTCTTGTAGAAAATTTCAAGCCACTATCCCTCCATCAAATAGTCAGCAACACTCACTTCTCCAAGAGTTCCCCACTCATTCACCAGATTTCACCCATTTGCCCTAATTTCTGCATTTTTTTCACAAAGTTGCTTCCTTCCCCTTTGAACAAATCCAACCATCTCTTTCATTCCTGATCTTCCTTGACCAGTTATAGACCCCCCAACAACTTCATCCAGCCTTCATTTCCCCTTTCCTATCATTTTTCCACCTTCAAATCTCCAAAAACCACTTTCGGCCTCCTCCTGTAGATCCTCCTTAAGAACCTCCTGTAAATCCTCCTGAAGAACCTCCTGTAGATCCCTTGCAGCCTCTTGTAGAATCCCCTGTGAGTGATTTTTTCGAAGTCTGATCTCAATGGAAGTATTCAGAAGGGTACTAGGGGCTTCTTAGGACCCCTACACACCTTCCTCACCTTCTGCAAAAGCCAACTCCATCTTCCTTTGCCGCCAAACCTCTACACAGCCACAACCAGTCAAAACACAAGCATAATAATTCCACATAACAATGCTCAAAAGTACAGAAAGATGATTTCTTCTCATTTCTCTTCAGAAGTAGCCTGAATAAATGAAATTTACCTTATCAGTAGTCAATGGCACCCATTTCAGTAGTTTCCATATCTTTTCTTGCAAAAGTAGGGTTAGTGGGTAAATTAGCATTTGCTAGGGTTTGCGTTTCATTTTAGTTTTCATTCTCTTTCTGCAAGTAGAATAGCCTTTGTAAAGTTAGCTTTCTTCCATAAGAGTTAAAAGCTTCTTCTAATAACTCATAGAAGTTGGCTTAAGCTCCTAGCGAACTTGCGCCAGCTGATCAAGTGACAGCCTATAGTAAGAGCTAGTACTTGTGCATACAGCACCGTCACTTCCAAGTTTGTTACCAACTACCAAATTGATAAAAGTAAAGAAGGAAGCCCCAGGAGTTGCAGCATTATTGCGGCAATACTTAGCTCCTTTGCCATGATTTTCTAAATTTCCACTGCCCTCTTTTCTTCATGGTTCAACCAAGAAGCCATAGCCATGAGCTGTAGGTCTCGTAATGCAGCATTTGGATCCCATAAATTCATGTCAGGAAGTGCCATGTTGTGAAGGTAAAATTCTACTAGCTTGGCTTTATCCTCGGCTGAACTATTATTACATAATGCATAAATTGGCCATAATCTTGGAATGGTGTTATGCCCCTCTAGGCCAATGTGTTAATCTGGAATTGGAGCCACTAATCTTTGAGATACAGTGCATATGATCTAGCTGGTTGTCTTCACTGTAAGGCCTCCATTGCCCAGCTGGCCATGCTAGCCATTTGGGCTTCCTTCTCCTACAGCTGCCTTTTCAAAAAAAGCACTTTAGTTGTTGTCTTATATTCTTTTTCTTGCAGTTGTTTCTCTACTGCTTCACTATCTGTCTGTAGTTCTTCTTCTTGCTGTTGTTTCTTTCCTGCTTCACTATCTGCCTGGGGTCCCTCTTTTTGTTATTGTCCTTCCAAAATTGGTATCTTATCTCCTCCTTGAGGTCCCATTTCCTATAGCTACTTTTTCAATTATTCATTTTCTTCCTGTAGTTGAGCTCTTCTAATGCCCTCTGTGTGCCTCACCATGCCCAATTCTCTAATCATTTCTCTCAACATGTTTTCCATGTGCCCTATATCATTGACCCCTTTAGATTTGGCAATCTGCATCTAGGTGTGGGTCCTGACTCGTTCCTTTTCTAGTTAAAAGAAGAGAGGCACTGTAAATTTTTGTGGGATGATCTTCCCACCTTCTAGAAGATTGTAATAGGAGCCTAAATTAGGCTGAGGGCTTGGCTCAGGTATTTCTTTAGCATTACCATCCTCTTGGGACTGCTCTTCTGCCTTCTTTTCCAATTTTTTAGTTTCTTTAGGTCTGGCCAGTGTCTCCTGTAAAGAGGTTTGTGCTTCCTGTAGGACTGCTTTAGAGTCCATCAATTTGATTCTTTCCTTCTAGATCGAGGTCTTAGGACTCCCTCTCTCATAGGTGATAGACATTTTGGAGGGAGATTCCTCTCTTGTCATAGTAGGTGCATCCTCAATGATAATGGGTTCCTTTGATGGTGGTTGTGGCTTGCCTGCCTTATTTCTGGTGCTCCTCTAGGCTTTGAAATACATAGATGTTTGTCTTTTTCTTTTCCCCTTTTTTCTTAGCTGGAGTGCTTAATGCAGCAAGGACAGTTGTTGCTTCCCTTGCTAGTGTCTCAGGAGATACTTCTTCTTGTTGTTCTTTCCCTTCATCCTTTGTAGTTTTTCCTGTATCTGCTATTTCTATTTTTGTTTCTATTGTCTCTGGTGCTGTCTTCTCCTTTTCTTGCTGAGTTTCTGCATTTCCTGTGGCAATTTTTTCTGAGCTTTCTTGGGCTTGTTCTTCTCAGCTTTGGTCCTCTTCTTCTTCTCTGTTTTTGATGCTCTTTCCTTTTCTACCTTAGGTTCAACCGTGGTTTGGTCCAGTTTCTCTTCTTCTTTCTATTTTTCCTCTTTCTCTTCTTCTATTTGAATATTTTGTGCTTCCTCATGAAATTCCTTTCCAAGTTCCTCTGTCTGCTCCTCCTCTTCACTGCTAGATGGGCTAAGATCATCACTAAGAGTTTTGATGTCATCTTCTCTGGACATGTTCCTAGAAATTTCCCAGGCTATAGGGATGGTGTATGTGTGTATGGAATCCTCTACCAACAATTTGATGGGCCCATGATGGGCCAGTTGGTCTGGAATCCCTGCATTCAACTTGGTGCCACACTCTATCAAAGACTAGAGGAGAAAATATGGTAGACTGAGTTTTCTAGCGGCAGGTAGGTCCATTCCATATCTTAATTCGTGCAATAATCTAAAGTGATAACCATAAACTATATTTAATATACCTTCACAAGAGATATATTTCATAATCTCGTAGTTGACCTCACCCTATGGATGGGGTAAACTTGTCCTTCTGACCCCATTCTTATCTTCTACAGGATGTTCATCAGGCTGAAAAAATGTCTTTTTAGCAACCTGTCCTAGTGGTTTTTCCTCTTTGCTCCAAGGGAGCCCAAGTGGAAGATCTGTGACTCTGCTGATGAATTCTGGTGTAAGCTCTATGGTCAAACCCCTGAAACTGACTGTAGCATGGGTTTTTGAATGTGGTCTTAAGGACATTAAAAATTCCTCGGTCACCTCCTCATCATATCCATGAATTCTCTCGAAGAAAGATATCCATTTTTCCCTGGTGAAAAGGGCCACCACTTCTGGGTGCTCATGCAATTTGTTGGAGTTCAAAGGCTCCTTTCTCATAAAACCTCCTGGCATGGTGTTTAGTGACCTCTGAAAATTCTCAAGTGAGAAAGAAGGCAACAATGTTCAGAACTGGAAACATAGGAATAGCTGATGTTTGTCTTTCTAAAACTAGAGAGGGGATTTCTCATGTTCTTATTTTTTCACAACATCAATTTTCAATTTTTCCCTCCCTTCAAATGGTTTTCACCCTGGATTTACTTCTCAGCTTTTGGAGGAACTTCAATATTTTGACAGAACAGAGAATATATAAAACAATATTTTTTTTCTCACAGAGTAAACAGACTTGCAATTTCGTTTTTTTCACAGGCTTGGTTTCTATGGTTGCATCCCTTTTTTTTAGGAGAATACAGGCAAGGAGAAAAATAGATTTTTGAGTGCAAAGAAGAAAATTGAAAGACTGTATGGAATTCAAGAAACACAGGCAGACTTTCGATCTCTCTTTCCTTTCTTTTTTCAACCCAATACTTTGCTTCTAATCCACCACCTTGTATAGATATATCACATGCAGAGTGGGTTTCTGAGCCTACCTCTTTTCGAGCTTGAATTTGGAAAAAATTCCAAATTTTTCCTCTACAGAGCTGCTCTCTGGCCTTCCTGTAGAAAACCTCCTATAGACAGTGTTCTTGCTCCTGTAGATTGTGTTTTCCATTCCTGTAGAACCTGATAAGCAGGAGGGTTTTGAAAAACTGGCAAAAAACGACTAGTTTGTTGTTCTAAAGGTGGTAGGTGAGTGCTACAGGTGACAACTCATTGACTCAAATGAAACAAAAGGTGGTGAAGGCTTAGACCGCACTGTACTTAAGCTGATGGTGTGATATGCAATGACAAGGTGAGGTGGCTGGATGGGTACGTTATCCCCATCTAGACTGTTGGTCTTACGCTAGTCTCACTATGGTTTTTCATGTCACCTAACCGCCATCACCTCCATTATTCCTGTTATACCCCACCACCACTAACGGTTCTAAGTTTTTCCTTCCCGAGTTGACGGGCCACATGTGCTGACTGCGTATCTGAACTGTGGTTTGAATGGGACAAAGCTTGTTTGAACTCAACGAGGGCGATTTGAACTGATGAGGGTGGTTTGAACTGAACGAGGGTGGCTAGTTAGCTGGCCATCGATTTCATTTAGTCGTGACCATCCCAATAGTTCATGCAGTTCTTAAATAATATTCATTCAACAGAGGAATAGGTTTAGCCACTTACCTATTAGTCATTGTTGTGCTCTGCGTGCTCGGACTTTGGCACTTCAGTTTCTCATTGCTGCTGCTGCTGGTTCTTTGCATGCTTGGACTGTGGCACTTCATTTTCTCATTGTTGTTGTTGCTAGTGCTTTGCATGCTCCGAACTGGTGGCTTATGCTGGTTATTTTTCAATCAAGCTCTGCTCCTTACATGTTACATACATCTTGGCTGTGCGACCCTGTCTCTGGAGCTTGTTTTTTTAAAGGGATCAGCTGCTACAGGAATCCTGCAGGATTTCCTATAGCTACTTCTCCCTCTGAAATTCCAAGCTGATGCCTAAGCAAGGGCTGAAGAGATAGCTCAAGAAGGTTCTGAATGAAAGGAATAACAGCTGGAAGGCATCAAGTAAGAACAAGTGAATAATGTTGTTGTTTTATTCATTATTTTTTCAAACAAACAAAAGCAACAAAATTCTGTGTTTTTTTTTGTGCAGGGAAGGAAAAGCAAGTGGAAATGTGGGTGTGCGGGGATCGAAAGGAGAATCATGAGGGTGAATGGTGGCAGGGAGGTCCACAGGCCTTCTAAACAAATTTCTAACCCTCAAATTCCTTTCTAAAGTTGATTTTGAGCTCTCTGTGATTTCTACAGGAGCCTCTTATGGAATGCACAGAGTTTCCTATAGGATGTGAAATCTTCAAAACAAGTGAGACCAAGGCCTGGGAAAAGATAATGGTGATGGAAGAATGGACTATGAAGGGTGTATGCAGCCTGGTCATGTCCTTTTCTTCTTGTATGACCCTCTTGCAATTTGCAATCCATTCAAAAGAAGTTAAGTTGTTTTCTGTTTTTTTTTTTCTTTTCTAGTTTTTTTTTTTTTTTTTTTTTTTTTTGAGATAGCTGGGGTGCATCCAAGAGGTTTTCACCCTCACTACTTGCCCTGGGAACCTCCAAGAGGTTTGCACCAAGGGATTTTTTTTTTTTTTAAACTCAAGGTGTGGTTGGAGTGGAGGCAGAGACATGCTCCACTACCAATACTATTTTCCTCAGATTGTCAATGAATTCATACTTGGAAAGAGGCTTCCTGTAGATCTTCAACCTATGCCTATTGACGAGCATGGGGATGGCTTCTTCATCAATGGTCTGGATCAGGACTAAACCATTGTCATTGCATTTTTCTACTGTGTATGGTCCTAGCCAACTTGTCCTCAGTTTTCCCTTGAAATCTTTATATCTCGAATCATATAGCAGCGCCCAATCTCCTTACTGGAATTGTTTTTCTTTGAGGTATATATCATGCCATATTTTTCTTTGAAGTTGGACTACCTCTAAGTGGAGAAGGGCCTGCAATCTCTGTTCATCCAATCCGTTTAGATAAATCCATATTTCCTTTTGTACTATGGCTGATATCTAGGTCCAGCTGAGCAGCCATCCTTAAGGTGTTATATTCAAATTCTATTGACAGCAGAGCCTTCTTCCCATAGACCAGCTCATAGGGTGTGAACCCTGTGGTGGTTTTCCATGTGGTGTTATAGGCCCAGGTGGCCTCAACCAATCGATCTGCCCAATCTTTTCTGCTGCTCCTCACTACCTTAGTCAAAATCTCTTCCAAAGCTCTGTTACTAACTTCCACCTGTCCATTTTCTTGCGGATGATATGGGGTGGAAGTTTTGTGCTTAATCTTGTGATGTGTGAGTAGGTCTTCAACCAGATTGGAGGTAAGCTAACTCCCTTGATCTATGACTAACTCTCTTGGATAGCCAAACTTGTAGAAGATATTTTCCCTCAAAAACTCAGCTACTTTTTCTTCTATTTCTGCCTTGATCACCTTTCTTTCTGCCCATTTTGTTAGATAATCAATACACACAATGATGTAAGATTTTTTTTTTGAAGGAGGGTTGATAGGACCCACAAAGTCCATGCCCCACTTCTCAAATGGCTCGAAAGTCACTTGAGATTGTAGGGGCATCTCACCCCTTGGAGTAGGTTTCCCCATCCTTTGATATCAGTCACATTGGCTGATATATCTCCTGACATCTTGATGAAGAGTGGGCCAATAGTAACCTGCTTGCAGAATTTTGAAGGCAGTCCTCTTTGCTGTAAAATGGCCCCCACAGGGCCCATCATGACAGGTTAGGAGGATGTCAAAAAATTCCTCCTCCCTGACACATTTCCTGTAATTCTGATCTGGGCCAAGTTTAAGAAGATTGCCCCCAATCCAGGTGAACGGGGCACTTTTCCTCACGATCTTGCTCTTCTCTTTTGAGGACAGGTGTGGCGGGAACTGTGCTAAAACCAAATAATTTGCTATATCAGCAAACCATGGAGAGAGTACTGAAATAGAAAATAGGTGTTCATCTGGCATTTGATCATCCACCATTCCTTCTTCACCTGCAAGAAAACCTAGTCTAGACAGAGAATCAGCAACAACGTTTTCCTTACCTAGCTTATCAACAATGGTCAAATCAAATTGCTGCAATAAAAGTAACCATCTAATGATATGAGCATTTACATCTATTTTATTCATCAAATACCTAATTGCAGCATGATCAGTGTGTACGAATGTTTGATAGCCGGTGATTTAGTGTCTGAACTTATTTAGGGAATGGACTACAGCTAGGATCTCCTTTTTGGTTTCAGTGTAGTTTAGTTCTCCCTTGGACAAATTTTTACTTATAAAGTATATAGCATAAGGCAGATTCCCATCAACTTGCCCTAAGGCTACTCCTATCGCCTTGTTCGAGGCATCTGTGTGAATGTGGAAAGGTAGGGTCCAGTTTGGACCTCTCAAAATTGGGGCAGTTACCAGTTTACCTTTCAAGGCATCTAGAGCCTCTTGACAGTTGTTAGTCCATATGAACTCAGCATCTTTTCACAAAATACCAAACAATGGAGAGGCTAGCTTACTAAAATCCTTAATGAATATTTGATAATACCTTGCCAAGCCTAGAAAACTCCAAACATCTCTTACCTTTTGAGGAGGTGGGACCCTTTGGATGATAGCAATCTTGTTGGGATCCACCTGTAATCCTTGCTGAGAAATTGTATGACCCAGCACAGTCCCTTCAGTTATCAGGAATTCACATTTTTCAGGACTAAGGGACAGGTTCATTTCAATACACTTGGCTAAAACTTTTCCCAGGTTAGTCAAAGCTTCCTGGAAGTTAGAACCATAAGGGGTAAAGTCATCCATATAGATTTCCACTGAGTCATGAACCAGTTCAACAAATATGCTCAATACTACTCTCTGGAAAGTGGCAGGAGCATTGCACAACCCAAAAGGAAGGACCTGGTATGCAAAAGTACCCCATGGACAAGTGAAAGTGGTCTTATCTTGGTCTTCCGGGCTGATTTGGATCGGGTTGTACCCACTAAACCCATCTAGGAAGGAGAATAACTTCTTCCCTGCCAGGCCATCTAACACTTCATCTATGAAAGGCAAATGGAAATGGTCCTTCTTGGTGGCCTTGTTTAGTTCCCGATAATATACATAGATTCTCCACTTCCCATTTTTCTTTGGCACTAGCACCAAAGGAGAAACCCATTCACTGTCAGAGATGGGGTAGATGAATCCTGCATCCAACAACTTTTACAGTTCTTCTTTGGCAATTTACTTAAGGGCTGGATTCATCCTCCTTTCAGGCTGCTTGACTAGTTTACAATCTTCTTTAATGTAAATGTGATGAGTACAAACTAAAGGGTGGACTCCCTTTATCTCCTTATAGCTCCAAGCAAAAGCATCCAAGTGGTTTTTCAATAAGCTACACAATTATTTCTCCTGAGAGGTGGAGAGGGATGAGTTGATATTCAAGGTTCTTTCTAGGCCAAATTCCACATTCTTAACTCAGAAAGGGGTCAGATCAACCACACAGAGATCAACTAAAGGATGGGCTTGGGTTTCTTCCACCATCTCTTCTAATGACAACGCGCTGGGGGGTGGATTCTGAATCAAGTTCTCAATAAGATCATCCTCGGTTTGTGGACCCCTGATGGTGGCTTCCACTGTGCACAATGGTGTAGAATAGACTTCATCCTCATCTTCCTCCTCCAACCAGAGAGGTAAATCATGTTCTAGCAGAGGTTGGGCAGGAGGATATAGGACTAGTTGTTTGGACATATGCCCGTTCTTGATTTTCATGTTCCCAGCTCGACAACTGATGTAGGCACATTCAGTAGCCAACCTATGTCTTCTTAGTAGGATGAGAGGATACCCAGTGAGATTTTCCTTTGGATGGAGAACTAGGAAATCAAAAGGGTGCTCCCAGGAATCAATAGAGACCATTACATCTTCCAAAATCCCCTCAAGGGTCACAGTGGAGCGGTTTGCTAACTGTAGTACTATTGAGGTCTTTCTCAGGGAACCCTGAAGGTTGAGTTTAAGCATAGTGTCCCTAGTCATCACATTAATGGAAACCCCTAGATAAATCAAGGTATGAGGGATTACAGTGCCATTGATGTGGAGATCGAATACAGGACTCCCAAGGTCTAGATATTTCGAACAGATCACCTGCCCCAACATCAGGTCGGACATTTGTCCTATGACATTGATAGTTGGGGCATCTCTCTTGCACCTGCCTAGGTGCCTGAAGCACTTCTCCTTGATCATCTTTTTGTAGATAGGTACATCTTTTATGGCTTGGAGAAGTGGTATATTTACACATAATTGTTTTAGTTCTCCCAGAAGTTCAGTTTCTTCCGGGGTCGGTTGTGTGGTTCCAGTTAGTCTCTCAAGAAAGGGTGGAATGACTTTTGGTTCACTTTCTTGTTTTTCTTCCTCATCCTCCTTAGGAGGAGGTTTTCTATCTAGGAGAACCTTCCCAGATATTAGGTTAATCTCCTGAATCTCCACAGCATAGGTCGGGCATGGTGTTTCTCCACTATATACCTACTGGGCCTGTCTGTTGTTGGGGTTCAGGTTTTGTTGAGCAGGTATTTGGGGTTGTCTTGGAGGAGCAAGAGGTAATGGTTGTGGTTGAGTAGGTGGTGGAGGCAAAAGAGCGGGAGAAGATTTGTACTGGGGCCTCCACCCCTAGTGAGGTGCATTCCACTGGGGCTATGGTTGAGCATAAGAGTGAAATGAATGATCAATTGGAGGAGCCTGGCATTGAGGAGGATACAACCAAGGAGGGGGTGTGGACTAGGAAGGATGAGCAGGGGGACCCCAAGAAGGCATGGAAGTGGCTTGATTGGGGTTGTAATAATTCTAGGATGTCCCTTGCATTCCCTGCTAGTAAGGTTAGGGTCCATGAGGCCTCCTTTGGTTCATGATATAGAGTGGTTTAGTGGCTCCTTCAGCCCCTTGATATGTAGCTTTAATTCTAGGAAAGGAAGGGCACTGATTCGTAGGATGGTCTTCTTCATAGAATAAACACACTTCTATAGAGTGTAATGGACATTCATTCCTGGGATGCTTTCTCGTGCACCTGGGAAAAAATATGGCCAAAGCCCTCTCAGCTTCCTCTTATTTCCTTTTGATATGCAAGGTATCCATTTTCATGGCAATAGTCTGCCTCACCTCGCTCTTGAAATCTTCCAGCTGATTCTCAAGTTCGTTTCCAAGGGATGAACTAGATGAGGATGTACTGGCTAAAGGTTGACTTCCACTACCTCTCTTTCTAGCTGACTTGGAATGGTTTCTAAACACAGTCTTTATGTCATCATAAGGTAGTTGGTAGATGTCTCCTCCAGCCAGCAAATTGAGGGTATCTAAAAGGTCTTCAGGGACTCCTCTGAGTAGAACCAACTTCAAAGATTCAAGGTCAAGTGTGCACCTAGCCGTTTTATAACTGAGTTGAAACCTCTCTTCATAGTCTTCTAAAGATTCATCACTTCCCATGGTCATTCAGAAGATTTCTTCCTTGGTATCCTTTGACCTACAGTAATCCCGGTATTTTTTGTTAAAGGCTTGCTGCATATGAGCCCAAGTTGTGATACTGTTTCCAGGTAAACCCATGAACCAACACAAGGGTGCATCCTTGAGGGTAGAAGGAAATAGTTTCAACTTCTGCTCGTCTTTTGCATAGTCATAGGTTCGATAGAGAATAGCAAATTCAAACAAGAAGGTATCAGGATCTTCGGTAGTCAATCCATGGAAGTGAGGTAAGGCTGAAGAGCTTATGTTTTTCATTTTTTTGTCCCCATTGGTCTCTCAGATAGGAAAGGTACCTTCTATTCTTTCCCCATTTCCTCTAACGTTTCTGTTTTCAGCCATGGTCTCAGGAGGAATGGTTTCTTGCTCTTCTTTTGTTATAGGATCTTCATATATCTTTGAAGGTTCACCTATAGGTTCTTCTGGATCACTGCCACCAAAGAAGAGAGAAGGGTGACTTAGTGATGTGGTGTGGGTGTTGGGTAGGAATTTTCCTGAATTATCTCTGTTCCTACGAGACATGAAAGGAAATCTCTTTTGAGTGATTTTTGTTTTTTTCTGCTTGTACTTTCAAAACTGAAATGGATTGAAAAACAAATTGCAACTAACTGAAATGAATCTTGTTGAAATGGAAATTGCAAAATTGAAATGAAAGCAGGAAATCACTAATCTACTTTGCTGGAATGGAAATTGCAGAATTGAAATGAAAGCAGGAAATTCCTAATCTATGGTTGCTGAAATAAAATTGTAGAATTGAAATGAAAGCAGGAAATGCCTAATCTACGCTTGCTGAAATGAAATAGCAGAATTAAAATGAAAGCAAGAAATGACTAATATACTCTTACAGAAAGGAAATTGCATAATTGAAATGAAATGACTCTACTTGTGCTGAAATAAACTACTTGCATAATGTTGTAGTAGAAAATAGAAGAAAAGCAGTAATCACAAAATACTCTAATGCTTCCCTGGCAATGGTGCCAAAAAGAGTGGTGAGCTTCAGTATTGCAGCATTCCAAAAAGAGTGGTGAGCTCCAGTATTTAAGCAATAATGCTGCAACTCCTGGGGCTTCCTTCTTTACTTTTTTCAACTTGGTAGTTCGTAAAAAACTTGGAAGCGACCGTGTTGTATGCACAAGTAATAGCTCTTACTGCAAGCTGTCACTTAATCAGCTGGTGCAAGTTCGCTAGGAGCTTAATCCAACTTCTATGAGTTCTCAGAAGAAGCTTTTAACTGTGAGGGAAGAAAGCTAACTCTACAGAGGCTATTCAACTTGCAGAAAGAGAATGAAAACTGAAATGAAATGCAAACCCTAGCAAACCCTAGTTTACCCACTAACCCAACTTTTACAAGAAAAAATATGGAAACTACTGAAATGGGTGCCATTGACTATTGAAAAGGTAAATTGCGTTTATTCAAGCTACTTCTGAAGAGAAATGAGAAGAAATCATATTTTTGTACTTTTGAGCATTTTTATGTGGAATTATTATGCTTGTGTTTTGACTGGTTGTGGTTGTGTAGAGGTTTTGTGGCAAAGGAAGATGGAGTTGGCTTTTTCAGAAGGTGATGAAGGTGTGGAGGGGTCCTAAGAAGCCCCTAGTACCATTTTGAAGACTTCCATTGTGATCAGACTTCGAAAAATCACTCACAGGGGATTCTATAGGAGGTTCTACAAGAGGATCTATACGAGGAGGCCGAAAGTGGTTTTTGGAGGTTTGAAGGTGGAAAAATGATGGGAGAGGGGAAATGAAGGCTATATGAAGGTGTTGGGGGGTCTATAACTGGTCAAGGAATATCAAGAACGAAAGAGATGGTTGGATATGTTCAAAGGGGAAGGAAGAAACTTTGTGAAAAAATGCAGAAATTAGGGCAAATGGGCGAAATGTGGTGAATGAGTGGGGAACTCTTGGAGAAGTGAGTGGTGCTAACTGTTTGATGGAGAGATAGTCACCTGAAATGTTCTACAAGAGAGCTGCACGCTTACTTCTCAAAACTGACCAAAGCAAGAATTGAAAAACAGAGTTTTGTCTATTTTAACCTAATTTTTGACCTAAAACCAGAGAAATGTTGAACAATACTTTACGAATAGAAATCATGTGAGAAAACCATGGTAAAGGAACATAAAATGATCTAAGCATGTGAATCCAAACTAATATCAGCTTCTCCAACTCGAAATATCACACTAGCAATTGCATTGGAAGAGCAAAAATAGTGTTTTTGGTGGTAGCAGTAGTGCCATTTTGCTCATAAATTCCTGGTCCTTGTCCAAAAACTCTGCAATAAATATTCATTAGACTACATGGCAAAGTGACTATCCCCATTCACTCTATTGACATAAATATATTCAAAAACATGCTCAAAACTATTGAGAATGGTGGATTAAATGAAAATAATAGGCAGAATGAGCCCATATAATTACCCATTTCTGGGGCTCATCACAAAGCACCATGGGAAAATAATCACCATCACTCTTCATTACATGAAACCCTTGAAAAATAATCTTGGATATGTTTATTCACACAATATTACTAATACATTTAAGGATCCCATATACATCCATTACGTAGATTCTGAGAAGAAATTAGCAAATATTGAAGAGACCATTCCTCTCAATTTTTCAATTAAACCTAGAGTTATTGAAAACGTCCATATATGTGTATCTTGTTCTCCCGATGAGATTAAGATTTATGAAGCCCTTTTTCAAGATTTTATGATGATTTTTCTTGGACATACAAAGATATGCAAGGTATTGATTCGAATATCATGGTACATGAAATTAAAACTTATATGGATGACAAGCTAGTTGTTACACTAGAAAATGACCTCCTCACCAGCTCAAAGGAGAAAGGCAGGATGACTGAAAGACTGACCAAGTTCACAAGCCTATTTGTCAAGCTAACGCTCTCTAGGAACTAGCAACCTACTTTATAAAGATTCCTAGAAATGCATATGGTGCATTAGTGCCTAGGGTAACTCTATTTTTTTCATCGGGAAGACCATTAATCAACCTAAGTGAGTTTCCATGGGTCCAAGGAACAAGTTGAACAAGAAATATCCTCATATTCACCTCTATGTCAGCTCAAAAAAGTAGGGAAGCATAAAGATTTGACCTGTTTGGAGGAATTACTATTCCTAACGGAGTCTACAAATGGGGAAAGAGCACAAAAGCATAGAAACATCTCTGCTTTTTCCCAAGGGAACTCATCAAGGATTTGGCAAAGCTTATACTCTCATGCTATATATGTGAGGCTAGGGCCATTATGGAAAAGGTTGAAACATTTGAAAGGATTTCCTATTTGACTGTCGAAGCCAGTATCCGACAAAGGCACTACAAAAATTTAAGAAGTGAGAGAGAGAGAGAGGAGATGGAGGAGTAAGGGAAGGCTAATACAACCGATGGTTGTATTTAGCCTTTTCTATCATTAATATAGAACAACAATTGTGTTTTGCACTCCATGGCATTAGTATTGTAATTAGTTGACATGTTTATGCAATGTCGTTATTATGAGTGGCTTAGATACATGTAATTATATATCTTTATATGTTTGTGCATTGATTGTCAAAGTTATATGTTGTGATATTATGCCTTGTCGTATCTATGTGTAGGTTCTGATCTTGGAGCTAGTTGAGGGGTCTTCCACTCTGCTACTTTGCACTCTCCAGCAACAACACATCAAGACTTTAGGTAAGAAGTCCTTCTTCCTTTTTTGATTCTCATTTTATTAACATATATATGCATGTATCTCTGTGCCATCTATAGCTAATCAGAGATACATGCATATCTATGTTAATCAAATGAGAATCAAAATAGGAAGAAGGACTTATTACATCAAGTCTTGGTGTGGTGTTGCTGGAGAGCGCAAAGTAGCAGAGTGGAAGACCCCTCAGCTAGCTCCAAGATCAAAACCTGCACATAGATAATACAAGGCATAATATCATAGCATATAACTTTGAAAATCAATGCACTAACATATAAAGATATCTAATTACATGTATCTAAGCCACTCATAATAATGACTTTGCATAAACATGTAAACTTATTACAATACCAATGTTGTGGAGTGGAAAACACAATTGTAGTTCTATATTAATGATAGTAAAGGGTAATTGCAACCATCGGTTGTGTCAGCCTTCCCTTGCCACTCTAGCTCCTCTATCTCTCTCCCTTCTTAACCTCTTGCAGTGCCTTTGTCAGATACTAGCTTTGACAGTCAAATAGGAAATCCTTTCAAATGTTTCGACCTTTTCCACAATGGCCCTAGCCTCGCATATATAGCATGAGAGGATAAGCCTTGCCAAATCTTCCATGAGTACCTTTGGGCAAAAGCAGATATGTTTCCATGCTTTTGTGCTCTGTCCCCATTTGCAGACTTTGCTAGCAATAGTAATTCCTCCAAACAAGTTGAATATTGATGTTTCCTTGCTTTTATGAGCTAACATAGGAGTGAATATCAGGATATTTCTCAGTCAACCTGCTCCTTTGACCCATGGAAACTCACTTACATTTATTAACACTCTTACCGAGGCAAAAAACAAAGTTATCCTAGGCACTAATGCACCTGATGCATTTCTAGGAAGCTTTATAAAACAAGTTGTTAGTTCCTAGAGAGCATTAGCTTGAAAAATAGGCATGTAAACTTGTCCAATCTTTCAGTCATCCTACCTTTCTCCTCTAAGATGGCGAGGAGGTCATTTTCCAGTGTAACACCAGTTAGAAAATTCTTATGTCTGGTTCACCTGAAGAAAGTTGTTGTGATCAAACAAAAAATTGAAAAACTTTTGCGTGTTAGTTTTATTTACCTACTTACTCTCACCGATTAGCTTTCAAACATAGTCCCAGTCATGAAGAAACATGGAAATATTCAAGTATGCATCGACTATCAGGAAATTAGTCATTCTTGTCCCAAAGACAATTATCCAACCCCATTCATTGACCAAGTTGTTGATGACTATGTCGGAAGTGAAATTTTTTCATTTATGGATGGATTTTCCGATTAAAATAAAATCAACATACAATCGTCATACCTTAGGGGATTCACTCAATGAACCTTTTGCCTATCATGTGTGTTCATGGAATATTAGACAAGACCCTTAATTTCACTACATATTGGAAAATATCCCTAAAATTCACATTATTTAACCCCCTACCAATACGAACCCAATACACCATTCCAATTTTAAAAACACCTACCTCCTCTAGATATTGTAGGTATCCATTTTTTATACCCCTTTGTATTTTTTCATTAGCTTTGATCTCTATCTTTTATACCTACCAATGTCAAAGCCCTTTACCCCCTATATATATCCCAATATATTATGTCATTTTTTCCTCAATATATGTACCTGAATCTGAACCCATGTTGTATCATATTTCTCTCCCAGTGAAGTCCCCATGCATCGAACCAACATAAGACTAGATATATTTGCCCATGGGGCACATTTTCCTATCATAATCTTTCCTTTGGATTGAAAAACTTTGATGAAACTTTCCAAAGAGTCATGAACTGTGCCTTCCATGATATCAAGCTCATAGTACAATCTTACTTGGATGATTTATGTTCCCACTCCAAACATCATGAGGATCATCTAATGCACCTCAGAGATATTTTTCTACATTGTTGGAATTACAACATAAAATGAAATTTTCACAAGTGTATAATTTGTGTCCATTTCGGTAAACTTCTTAGGTATGTTGTGTCAAAATAAGGAATCTGCATAGATCCCCTCAAAGTATAGGTGATTCTTGATTTTCCTGCACCTTCCTCACTAGTTCAGTTAAAATGCCTCCAAGGGAAGGCTAACTTTCTATGGACATTCGTCCCAAACTATGTAGAACTTACAAAAGGATTTAATCACTTATTGAAAAAATAGGTTCCGTTCCATTGGGATGATATAGTCCAAAAGGATTTTTATGCATTGAAGGATGTCCTAGTTCGAGCATTATTATTGTATCACCCTAATTATCAATGAGACTATTTGTTGTATCTCATTGCAACCATTACCACCATTGCTATGGTGTTGGTCCAACAAGATGACCTAGGAGATGAACATGTTATATATTATTTGAGTCAGAATTTAAATGACTGAAATTAAATACTCTCACATTGAAAAGTTACATTTGGTAGTTGTGTAAGCTGTCTAGAAATGTTGCCACTATATTATGCTTTGAAAGGCTATGGTAGTTTTGTCACATCAATTGCCAGGGGAGAAATACTCTAAATGGATCATTATTATCTAGGATTTTGATTTGGAATTTATCAAATCCAAATATAATAATTCCTTAGTCATCACTGAACTAATCTGCAATCTTCCCTCATCTGAAGTTGAGTCAAAGTATGATGATCTTATTCTCGATGAATCGTTGTTTATAATTGATTCTTCTGATCCTTGGTATGGGGATATCATCATCTATATCTAGACCAAAACTTTCCACCTCAGCAACTCTCATTATGATCAACATTGCATTCGATACTAGACTCGAAATTAAATTATACTTGGAGACAGTCTATATTGTCATGGTGGTGCTATTATATTCATATGGGACCTCACTCATGAGGAGGCTAGGAAAGCTTTGAATGAATGTCATGCCATAGCATGTGGCAAACATATGTATGGCTATGTCACTACCCAAAATATTTTGTGAGCCAGTTACTTCTAGACAACCATGTTTCGAGATTGCATTCTTGCAGTCCAAAAGTGTCATGCTTTCCAAGTTTATAATCGTAAATCATGTGCTCCACCTACTCCTATGCATCTTGTTATCAATGTTGGACCCTTTGCAAAATGATGAATTGACTTCATGACGTAACCCTCATTTTAATGGGGGGCATGGATACATTATCATGGTTGTAGACTATTTTAATAAATGGGCCAAAACAATGCCTACATACAACAACAACAATGAAATAAAGTCATTATTTATTTTGAACCACGTCATTGCGAGATTTGGTGTGCCGCAAGCCATCGTTACAGACCATGGTAAACATTTTCAAAATTACATTATTTCTAAACTTACCGCCAAGTTGGGCTTTCGGCATGACATCTAAACTCCATATTACCCACAAGCCAAGGGTCAAGTAGAAGCCATTAATAAGGTTTTTAAAATGACGTTGCAATGCATGATGAGGATTCACAAGATAAATTGGCACCTCATTCATTTTCCCACTTTGTGGGCATACCAAACATTCATCTGAACTACGACTGGATTCACACCCTATCATTTGGTGTATGGGCTACAAGCACTTATCTCAATTGAATATGAGATTCCATATTTAAAGCTTTCCATCGAGCTTATTCTCGCAAATTCTAGAGAATAAGAGAATTTCCTGGATATAGCTAGCTTAGATGAGGCCAGGCGTGAGGTTGCAATGGCCAATGAGGCTCACAAGAAATACATCAAAGCACATTATGAAAAAAATGTTAAACATCATGCCTTCTCGGAAGCCGATTTGCTCCTTTTATATGATGAGGAAGCTGATAGACTAGGAGTTGGGAAGCTAAAACCGATGTGGCTAGGCCTATATATAGTCAAACATGTACTTACAAAAGGGTCTTCTGAGCTCATTGATTTCGATAGAACCCCTTTGGTGCAGCCCATAAATGTGTTGTACCTAAAAAGCTACTATTCCTAGATTACCTTTGTATACTTGTTATGTACATACTATATAGTTGTGTTAATGTGTTTGTAGTATGTTTCCTTCTGAGTTTCCTACTGCCTTTTCTGATCTTGAATAACATTTTTTTTGTAGATGCCAGCCATATGTTGGTTATGTTGATGGCACTAGTAATAGTACTTAAAGTCTTTCCTTTGTAGCATGGGATATCTATGCTCCTAGTGGTAAGTTAGTGAGTTTACATGGAATTTGTATCAGCCACTCACATAATAATATTATTGAGTATAGAGTAGTGATCAAACTATTGTCTTATGGTATTTCTCATGACATTGTCCATTTAGTTGTCAGAATTGCTTCACAACTCATAATACTACATATAAACAATGTTTATTAAATAGAAAATCCAATTATGCTATGCATGTTTTTAAGGGTTTTCCTTCTAGAACGAAATTTTGATTACATTCAATATTAACATATTCCTAGAAGTATAAATACATTAATTGATACATTAGAAAATTATGTTTTGGATAGAAAATTTCAACACGTGTAAATAATTTAATCAACATCACGCATTGAACAAGAGAGTAAGATAAAATAGAAAACATCAATAAATAATTGTATTATTGGCTTGTTGGGGCCTGACCCAGGTTCAAAGGTGATTTAGCGAAACAAATCTCGCTACTACTGGCCCTTTCGACAACAACCTACGGAGCGCGGACTGAGGTCTCACCTGAAGTAGTATGGGTGGGTGTTAGAACCAAGTTTCTACACCCTGGAGATGTCTGATGGTTTCAAGTGGTCCCCGATTGTGCACATTGCTACGCGCACTTTCCTGTACCTTATAACCTGAGATCCTATCTTCGCGAAGCCCTACTTAGGAGACGAACAGTGTTATTACCCAAGTCCTTAATAGTAGCCTGATATTAGTCAACTAACTTAGCTTACTTGAATCTTTAAATTATGCTTAGAAATATAAATCTTTCATACAAGTGTGCGCAATAAATAAACAATACATTAGAAATTGATATCAAAAATGTAACAACCCAAGAGCAGATACATGGAATTCAGATAAAACTTCTCTTTATTATTTTCTTCCCTAGGGTACACACTGTATTCCACCTTGCAGACTCATCTATAGGGGTCCGCACACTCAGCTGCGGACTCTACTAGGTCTCCGCGCAGTTAGCTGCAGAGCCTTTTCCTACTGTACGACTCGAGACACACTTAGAAACTTGTTCCGAGCTCCTATCTCATACTCCTTTTTCCTTCACTATCTTTTACACTTAGAGCTTCACTCCATTTATACAATCCCATGATCCGCGGACAATGGGTAGGCCGAAATTACATTCAAAACTTAGGGTGGACAAACCTATACTCTAACATACATTTCACACCTGCAATTCGCAGAGCTTTACAATAATATCATCTCAAAACTTGCGCTTTGAGCCCCAAAACATGTCGTGGGGGGATTCCATGCTAGACAGGTCCCCAACACAAACATCGTGACTCACCCTTGAGTAACTATGTCGGTGCGGTGATCTTGGCGCGGAGTCCCTCCAATTGCTCTCGAACAATACTGATGTCTGCAGTGCACTGAGCTACTGCTTGCTGAACCTGCTGCATTCTTTCTTCTGAGACCTTTATGGCTTGCGCACTTTCCTTCATCTGCACGTGCATCCCCTAGATGTGTGCAAGCTTCCCTTCGATTCTTTTTGTGATCGTGAAGGCCTCGTCAATCCATGGTTGAATGTGTGCTTTAAGAATTGCTTCTTTATGGTATGTCACGTCCACTTGTTCCTTTAATGCCTTGGTTTGCTGCATCCTCAAAAGCTGCTGAGTGAGGACTACTATTTGTGTAGTTCCTCTGACACTGTCGTACTGCTGCTAGAGTTCCCATGCCTCTGTCTCTAGCTGCTAGATGTTGGGGTCCTCCTGAAAAGTCGTGAGGACCTCAAGTGCCTATTCCAACATGTCGGTACAGTTGCTCACTGCACCTCCAATTTCTTCCAACCCTACTGCAATAGTGTTATCGCGTTGTTCTCTGATTTATGAGGGTGTGGAAGGTTACGCCTTCAACCACGGCTTGGCGATATGGAGATTCAACTCCAGCTACACTTTTGTCATCTCTTCCCTAGCCTCGTAGACTCAGGTTGACAAATTGTGGATCCGCACTTCTACCGATAAATCTGCTATGATGACCAACTCCGGGATGCATCGGCAAGCATCATCTACCATCTGCACCAATTGTTGATTTTGTGACACCAACTCATCACGCTACAAGTTGAGCTATTCTAGGTTTATTTTCTACTCGCCAAGAACTTGGATCGCATGGCTCTCCCTGGTGCGCAATTCTCCCATTATCCCATCTTGTAGCTGATACAACGTTTCTCATGAAAGGGCAGCCAAATTAAGGCCAAGTCCTTTCAACATGCTCACCAAAAATCTATCGGTCACATTTGCTGCAATTATGGCCGCTTTCAGCAATACTATCGTATTGTCAATATGTGCACGCAGCATCTCTTCTACTGCCGAAGATCCTGCGGCGAGGTGGGTAGAAAGGGTACCTACTTGAGGGGGTCACACCTGTAATTCCTATAGCTATGCCTTGAGGGACCCCAACATAGTCTAGTTCTCCTACATAAAATCCTAAACCACTTCATTTGTGACATCGCGGACTGTCTCGCCGATGTCATGGAGATCACCTTCGGTTAAGGTGATCGAGTCAATCGCCAACTTTGAGGCCTCGATCTTTTTCCTTGGTCTTGCTCTTTTTGTGATGTGTGGTCGCTTTAAATGTGTGGATGCAGCCCCTAGGTCGGCGCTCCCTTCTGTTGTTTCTGCTTCCTCCGCCTCCTGCCCTGGTGAGGACATTTCTTGGCCCTCATCTTCCTGTGTTGTTGTTGCCTCTACTACCTGTGTTGTTGTTCCTACTTCCGCAACCTTCTTCTGCTCCACGACCTCTTGTGCTACTTCTTGCACTACCCCTACCTCAGCTGATACTTTTTCCTTTCACCTTTTCTCTGCCAATTGGGTGATGCACAACTTGGCATCATCCCTTTTCTTTTGTGCTGCTGCCTTCTCTAGTTCTAGCAGATCTAGGATGCACCATTTGGGAGGCCATGTCTCCAAGATAGTAAAAATTGCATCATCAGTGGTTACAAATGGTAGCTTCGTCCACTGCTTCACTAGATCCTTTCGCGCCCTAATATAAATGTTCTGCATGTGAACTTTGAAATCTATAAAACTCTGTAGACTATTGTGCACCGTAGGTGACAGGCGCATCCTTCGATTGATCCACATCCAGATGCTCGCCTCCATTAGCACCTAGAAAATTTTGGTGTTACGAATCCGTTTCATGTCCTTTATGTCCTAGAGCAAAGCGTACTTCATGACCTCTGGTAACTCTCTATCAATGTTGGGGAATTGACTGTCCTCCGATAGTTCTCCTGTTACTAGTAATATGGATAATAGCAACCATGTGTATTGGAAGGTTTTACCTTGCTCCTGAGCTTTGCGATAGTTTGTCAAAAATTCCTCAAAGAGGAATTCAGACTAGTTGAACTGGAACCCCTCTGCACACTACTCAGCCAGTGGGACCACCAATGCTGGTACCTCATTGGCACGACACTTTCTCATAATTTTGTCTTCCGGGAGTTCAGTTGCTATGCACACCCCTTTGTCCTTGATGCTAGAGATGGTGTAGCCCCTCTTCCTCTTTTCCAGCTTATATTTTTCCTTCATGGCTTCTGTAAGAGCCAAATTTCTATCTTTTCTGGCCATGGTCACGGGGTCCTTTCCTTTATAGGGGAGTCAAGATATACAGTGAATGAGGTCTGCTATGATAAGAATAGGATTTTCTAGCCATAGATACCCATCATGCACCAGGTAGAGCAACTGCCTGATGACAAAAATGGTGATGGGCACACGGTGGAAATGTGGTATCCATAATAAGTGCAACAACCTGGCTTTTTCCACACCACGCAGCCATTTCTGCGGCTCTAACATTATCACCGCCCCTTCAGTATTCTGCTTCATCAGATTCATGGTCTCCATATGAGGGAACTTCTCGTGATCAGCGAGGTCCCGGTCTTCAAATTTCATGGGTTGCACGTGGCCTAGGTGCTTGCCCTCAAATACAATGCCATCTAGGAGGAGCGGGGTCTAGAGTGAACTCTTCGTTTCATCTAGGTCCTTTGGTACTTTGGTTTTTCCTTTCTTCGGAGGGACATACGTAGGAAGTTTTGTTGCAGAGCGCAATGGTTGGATATCCTCCTCCATGTATTCTTCTTCTTCTGCTGCAGCGATTAAGGCTTGCAAGTCTTCTTCTTCCTCATCCATTTCTATTGTGACTGCTTTCCCCTTCTCTTCCATGGATAGTTTGTTGTGTCGCGGATTCCTCGGGGACATGCATACTGGACCCATTGCCTATTTATCCTTCTTGGGCCTTACTGTTCGCGGTGATTTGGGGATTTCTGTCACTACCCGGATGCCTTCTGGATCATCCTCCACCATTTGGGTCTGCGCGACCCCACCAGTGGTTACCTCTTCAATTCCCAACCCATCCTTAGTGGCCATCATCATATCTCAGTTTTATTCCATCACTTGCAAAATTATGGGATCAATTATCACTCGGTTCTCAATGCTCAGTGCTCTGCTTAAGTGCTCAATTCTCAAATGACCAAGTGTTGTTCGCTGGCCAACCCTTCAAGTTTTATAGTGTCTGTCAAATTCAAATTCAACCATTCCCCCCAATTTCGTGCCATTAATGCTTTCTTGGTAGCATATTTTCCGAAATCTTGCCCATAGCGTGTGTCTTAAATGCCCACTGCCAGCTCCATTTGGCCTCAAATTGAACATCCCATCATGAATAGTGACAACAATGGTCACTTCCCAGCCAACCCGCATGACAGTGCAGCCCTTCATGTGCGGTCATAAACCTTGTGACGTTCTGATTCTGCACGCATCTCCAATATTGCACAGCCCCCAGGCATAATATTTTATATTCCCATGCTCTCTTCCAATTGCCTGGAGCACTAAGACTGTTCTTCCTATGCCTAGTCAAGTGGTTACACCACACGTGCGGGGCTCCATCCTGTCCTCCACCATGGTTCATGGAGAATCCTCATCTTCCATTGTGGTGATCGACACCGTGCACTTTACTACTTGCAATGTGCTACCCTGGTCACTTCGTTTGGTGATATGCGGTCCAAGCCATGGTAGCAAACTAGCCAGTTCACGACAATAGTCTTCCAACCTGTCAGTATGATCATATGCACCTTGCCTTGCCATCCTTAGTTTTTCAATGAGAAATGCCTCCTTTATTTCGTTTTCCAGCTTCTATACCTCTGCTTTCATTAAAGCACTTTTCTCCCTTAGCCATACCTGGTCTTTTTCAAGTTCGCAAAGTCTAAGATTTCCCCGTCGGATTTGTTCCTCAAGTATTATATGTTCTGTTTCTCATAGCTTCATGATTTCTTCATTCCCGTCTGCACATACCATCGTATCTATGAGTGTTGTTATGCACAGACTTGGCTTCACATGCTCCACAGGGATTACAACCCCTGCTTCAAACTTCAGCTTCAGAAGCGCTTCCGCAGTCAGAGTTTTGCATATGGTCCTATAAGCCCATACAACCACTAGTACGCATAGGTCCCAATCGGTGCATCTCACATGGTGGACTTTATTTAGCACTTCGCACATCTTGTCAATGGCTTCCCCGTCTATGGTTTTTGGCACTCTAGGTTTTATCGTACTTCACCATTCTCACACTTGTCCCACCTTTTTCTGCTTGTTGTTCCTGTTTGCTATTGTGAGAGCGGCGTGCGTTCATATGGGTTGCGTAACAGATGCCTGTACCCATCTTGAAAGGTGGGCACGCAGGCTATTTCTTTCATCATGCCCGGCTTCCATCTGCATCTAAGGCTTCCCAAATCGTAAGCACATCATCCTTTTGCATCCGTGCCAGTCCTCAAAGCTTCTCTGATGCGTACCCCAACACCTTGTGGGTGTAGCACACATTGCCCATTTCAAAGCATCGAACCGCTGCTGTTCTAGAACTTCACTTTCAAATTTCTTCAAGAATTCATCCACCCCAATCAACCAGTCATACATAGGTAGATCCCTTACCTCTGTTGCTACATAGCGTAGTGACATTATGGTCGTGTTGCAATTGAGTGTGGTTACCTCGTGTAACCGGTTCTACCATCGTTCTATTTCCTCATCTGAATCCGATGTGCAGGAGCTTTCGCACTCCCACAAAATCCTCCCATCCGTAGTTGGATTCACCCAATCCTGTTCTTAAGTAGTTATCTTGTAGATACAGTCTAGCTCGTCATCGCTCTCATCATCACACACTAGCTATGTGTAGTGAAATCCTTCTGCAAGTTCTAAAGGTACCACTACGGCCAATGACTTTTTCTCAAAAATCATTTTGTGCTTCTTTATATTTTTCACCTTGTTCATATCAGTGGCCCAGTCTATTCCCAGTAGCACAGGATAGGATTGTTGTCATCGACAATCTCTATCACTTCGAAATCTACAAGCATGCTCACACCTTCGATATCTACCATTATTCCCTGCAATCTTCCCATCGGTAGGACCTTCTGCTGGTTTGCCATTCGTAATTGAATAGGGTACCATTGCAATGCGAGCCTACCTATGCGCTCCCATGTTTGCTTTGGCAGTACATTCGTGTCTGATCCTGAATCCAGAATTACTTGATCCATTCCATAGTCTCTGATTTGCACAGTCAATCTCATTTCCCTTTCTGTTCGTAATGCATGCTTTCCGATTTTGCAGACTACGCGCAGTTCCCCTGGTCCAGCACATCTAGTGATGAGTTCTTGTAGTCCTTTTACTGCTTTGTTGTCGCGCAGTAGCTTCATGCATGTCTCCAGAAAGGTAGTGAGAATTGAAGGATCCATCCCTGGTTCTAGTTGATCCTTACTACCTGAAGTGGAGACCTCCATGAAGCTCTTCTTATCTTCCATGAATGTCTCCTTCATGTGCTCCAAATCAAATTCAACTTCCTTTGTAGGGACCTTGCGAACCCATGCAATTTCTTCAGGCTGCTTACCTTTGTCATCTTCGGTCGTGATACTACTTTGAAGCATGACGTTAAGATTCGAGTCCTCTTTGCACGACTTAGATCTCATCATTTGTAGGTTCTGAGTCAGGGAGGCTGGAGTACTCCTTTATCACGCAACCTTGCTATCAGTGTAGGGTAGTCCTCCATATCATAATCAAATTGGGTACAATATAAAAATGTCGCTCTCGTTGGATTTGTACAAGCACAGGCATAATGCCCTGGCCCTCCGAAATTCTAACAAATCAGTTGTCTGTGACCCCTTCGTGGTCTCATTCCACCTCAACCTCATCTGCGCCCCTAAAATCCAATGCACGCCATCCCTGCATTTGGATCAAGGGCTCACATTTCGGTCTTCACTCTATAGACAGGAGTTCGATCCATCATCAGTTCATAACTTCTATAGGTGCGTTGATCGTGACCTACTAACCTGCAGAAATTATAGAACAATTGTTGGGATGTCTATGTATACTTTTGTAATAGGTGATAGTTATCTGTAGCGTGTTTTCCTCCTATCTGACAAATTTTCCACCATAATGCAAGCACCGCACTCGATCCTGCTTGTGCCTATTGTCTCAATGGCATTGGCCCTCCTGCCACTAGGTAGTACACAAATACTGGACAATGGTCCTTGTCATGCCCCTGGCCTTTGCATTTTATGCATCATACCTCCTTGCATGCCTCTGGCCGAGTTGCTTAATGTACCATGTCAGTGCGCGATCCTGCAATGCGCTTACCAGCATTGCCTTCTTTATATTGTTATCCAAGACTCCTTGTGCTTCCCATTCAGCCTTTACTACGAACCAAATTTGTCCGGATCTTCGTTCCCCACTCCTTTGAACACTGACAATTTTATCGCGCTCACCATATTGAACTGTGGTGGTGGTGGAGGTGGTGTGGGTGAAGATGGGGCTGAAAATGGTGAAACTAATGGCGGTGTAGGTGGGGGTGGTATCCATGGAATTCGTTGCCCTATCAGATTGATCGCGCTTCTCGGAGAAACTTTCACGAGCTCTTCCTCACTTTCCCACCGCAGCGAAATCAAGGGGTTATTTTCTATCTATGCGCTACATTCGTTTCTATAGATCCTCCCACTTCGTGTATCCCCAAGCATCAATTTATTCGCATAACCAGCTTTTCACACAATAGCATTTTAATCCAAGTGTTCAAAGATTTAATATACTTACCTCGCAACCCTTTCAGGAAGCATCATTCCGCCTTGCTGTAGCTGACTGATGTATCTACCATGAACTTGGTGATAAACCCTCCTATAATTCGATCAAGCCAATGGTCCATAGCGTGCGCAATCTTATCTTCCGATGCTTCTAGTCTGCGCACCAATTCTAGAGTTCACACAATAGGATTGTCGAGCCTACACCTTCCCTGACTATCTGCTAGCTTCAAAATCCACTCATACAACTCAAAGGCGAAGGATGCAAAGAAAATTTCGTGGATTTCCATATATAAGTAGCACTCTAACCATTTCTCCTTTAATACTCGCGGATTCTTATTTTCTTGCGCCACGAACTTGTGAATTTTTTTGTCGAACCACCCTTCAATTGTTTTCTTTGTTGGATTCCAATGACATGACATCAGACATCCCTTATGCAGATCTTGGTCCCAGCAACAGAACCATCTGTTGGCTTGTTGGGGCCTGACCCAGGTTCAGAGGTGATTTAGCCAAACAAATCCCAATACTACTGGCCCTTTCAGCAACAGTCCGCGTAGTGAAAACTGAGGTCTCACCCGAAGTAGTATGGGAGGGTGCTAGAACCAGGTTTCCACACCCTGGAGATGTTTGATGGTTTCAAGTGGTTCGCGGTTGCACAAGTTTCTACGTGCACTTTCCTATACGTCACAGCCTAAGATCCTACCTTCATGCAACCCTACTCGGGGGTTGAACAATGTTATTACCCAATTCCTTACTAGTAACTCGATATTAGTCAACTAACTTAACTTACATTTGTAAATTATACTTACTAATATAAATCTTTCATACAAGCACACACAGTAAATAAACAATACATTAGAAATTGATATCAAACATGTAACAACCCAACAATAGATACATGGAATTTAGATAAAATTTCTATTTATTATTCTCTTCCTTCAGTTACACACTCTATTCCACCATGTGCACTTAGCTACAGGGGTCTACACACTCAGCTGCAGACTCTATTAGGCCTCTGCGCACTCAGCTATAGAGCCTTTTCCTACTCTATGGCCCGAGACATACTTAGAGACTTGCTCTGAGCTCCTATCTCATACTCTTTTTTCCTTCACTATCTTTTACACTTAGAGCTTCACTCCATTTATACAATCCCTTGGTCCGTGGACCATGGATAGGCCAACATTACACTCAAAACTTAGGGCGAAAAGCCCTATGACTCTAACATACATTTCGCACCCGCAATTCACGGAGCTTTACAATAATATCATCTCAAAACTTGGGCTTTGAGCCCCAAAACATGTTGTGGGGGGATTCCATGCCCAACATGTATATAGTGTTTGGTTTTACAAAACACTTTATCCGAGACACATATGGCCACATGACCTATAATATTAAAAACACATCTAGACAAAATATGGCTCAAAGGCCTCCTTGTCGAATAATCTGGATGATGTTCGAGATAACACATAATTGCATGGCCAACTTCGCACAATAGCTGAATGATGCGATCTGACACTCCAATAGTGTACTGTTGTAGTCTAATAGGGATCTTGTTGATCCTGATATCCAACATGCTATGGGTCAAACCCTTAATGTGATTTTCAAACTCAACAAGAGCCTTAGCTATGTTAGGATCATCCATCTCCTCCTCTGACCCTACAGCAACTCTATTTGCGCAAGTTGCGGTTGTCCCTGTCATTGGAGATACGATGATGATATCAGTCATATAGGTCCAATATCTGCATATGAAACCAATATTTAGACTCTAATACATTAAAAACATAAAAATAAGAATAATTAATCCCAAACAACCGAAAAATATTCAAAGTGACATTATTTAATATGCATCACCCCATTGCTTGCCTTCATGGAAAACGAGCACTTGGTCTCCTCAGAAATTATTTTTGGCATATGGATATTACTTGATCATGAAGTTGTACCCGTACCCAAGAAAGTATGGGTAAATCTCATCGAAATTGTACCCCCCATGACGAGACATCAGATCTACCCATTTCCTCATCTATGAAATATTAGGTACCGAAATCTCACAAGATATCATTGAGGATGAAGCAATGGTATCCTCTCCAGAGTGAAATATACTAGAATAAAATCATACTTGAATTTATTCAAGTGTCCATCCTTTAATATATTAATTTTTTCCTTTAGGTTATCCAATACCCCTTCATACTAGTTGAAGACAATAGGTTCTATGCACTCCAATGCATATTTCATTTGAGAATTGGTAGCCAAATTCCAAGTGGCACTGCCAGCCAATCGAGCGATAGTGAACATGATCATCTTGAGAGGAAGTTGAATGAAATAATTAATATCTATCTTCTCATCCTTTTTGTCTTGAGAATGACGCCTACAATGGACAACTATGTAGTCCTTCATAGTTTCCCCACCTCTTCTCATGCTAGATAGTGAGATAAGAGCTCCTCCCATAAACACCCTTGTAAAGAAATAGATATCCTCCACCTCTATTCTGACACTATGTGCTCTAATCGTGAATAATTCTCCTTCAATATCCTATGCTTTGACCAAATATTCTTGTAAATCAAGTTGGGCTCTCATTCCTAGATTCAAGAAAAGCTTAAGGAGCCCACAGTTCCTTAGAGTTTGTATTCTTATTGAGTCATTTGCAAAAACCAAATATTGAGATTCATGTTCTCTTTGTCTCTAGATCAAAAAGCAATTTTATCCAGTAAATAGCTACAAAATCACAAAAAGAACACTTAGAATTAGCCTTATGCAAAACATTGAGAGAAATATAAATCAAAAACAATTTTTTTTCCCAAACTGCGCCCATTGTGCCTGCCTTTCCTTAACTAAAGCGACCCAATGCACTTTATCTTCCTGGTAGGTGTGTTGGTCCAATCTTCCTAGTGTAAATGATGCATACCTAGCACGCCTGCCAATGTAGAGAGTGTGCGATGGGCCTAGGGCGAAATTTTAGACCATAAACCACTAAAAACTCTCAAAAAAATTGCACCAAATGAAAAATAAAATAAAAAATGAAAAAGGAGGAAATGAGAGATCTTCTATGTGGAACTAACAACATTGGAAATGTCCAACGGATTGGATACAATCACCTATTTAAGTTTGAGGGTAAAATTCACTTAGAGCTCACTCACAAGAGGAAAAAATGAGAATGGTAAGAAATGTTTTTACTTTCCACTTTTTATGGTCAATTAGTCATTATTTTATTATATTTTTAATATTTTGACCTAATTTTTACCATATGTCATATAAAATGGAAAATGGAAAATGGAAAATGGCTGAAGATTTCAGAGGTCGATTTCTCGGAAACCGTGCATCGGAATTGGCTGAAACTGCTTGGGTAGGTTACTATCACCCATGTGCATCTCCCCATGAAACAGGTTTTGAAACTGATGCACGGTCATGGAGAAAATGCAAAAATGGCTGATGGTGATGGAGGTTGATTTCTTGGAAACCATGCACCGGAATTGCATGAAACTGCTCAGGCATGTTGTCATCAACCTTGTACAATTCCCCATAAAACGGTTTGTCAAATGGATGCATGGTTTTCAAGTTATGGCAAAAACAAATTTTGCTATATGGATTTTTGCTTCAAGGCACTTTGCATTTTGGTTGCATGGTATGAAAAAATGAATTTTGGCTGTGATGCAGGTATGGAGAAGATGGAGGAGGAGTAGGAAGATTGTCGGAGGACTTCTGAACCTTTGAGGAAGCTACCATGCTTGCCAAACCACTTTTTGAAATGCATGCCTAGTTTCCCACAATTTCTACAGGAAGTTCCTGTAGAAGCACAATGAGAAGCACAAGGAGGTGAAAAAATGATGGGTGAAGGCAAGGGATGGACACACAAGTGCTTTTAGGCCTAATCAACAGATTCCCACCATTAGATTCACTTTTGAAATTGGATTTGGCTCGTCCAAAGGTTCTACAGGATGTTTCCTGTAGAAATACAGAGCTTCCTGTAGAAGGCAAGAAAATTCCTTTGACCTTGATTTGAGTGCTCCTCCTGTCATGAAACGTCCTTCTTGCAACCTGCAATGTCACTGCTGCAACATGAAATTATTCAATGGAGATTAGCTTTTATTTTTCTTTTTCTTTTTCTCTTTTTTTTTTGAAAAACAACTAGGGCGCCTCATGGAGGTTTTCACCCTAATTGCCTGCCTTGGGCGCCTCCAAGGGAGGTTTTCACCCAAAGATCTTATTCCCTTTTATTTTCTATTTTTTCCAACCCATTGACCGCCTCATGGAGGTTTTCAATCAATGAGCCAATCTAAGGCGCCTCCGAGGAGGTTTTCACCTTAGATTTCTATTTTCCTCTTTTTTCATTTTTTTTCTTTTTCTTTTTTTTTCTACCCTACCCTACTTGAAAAAAACAAAATCATTTTCAAGTATAAGAATACTTCCAATGGAGCCATGTGCACATCAAGATTAGAGACAAAATGATGTGAAGGCTCGGAATGCATGCTTTGACAACTATCCAAATTTCAGAGACAAAATGATCTGACTTTGAAAGTACAAAACATAGCTGAGGAAGAGAGTACTGCTGCAACTTAGTGATTGTCTGGAACCATGTCTCAATATAGCTTTGATATCCTTGGTCCTTTTTCTTATCTGAATCATTCTTCATGTCACCTTCTATCATGACCTTCTGATCTTCCTCTTTTTGTTGATCTTTCTCTTGAATACATGGAAGATTTGATGGTAACCATGAGGGAACTCTCTCGATCTCTGATTTTGATCTCTTCTCTTCATCAAGTGCAGCCCATGGTTCTTTGATCTCCTCTTTGGACTCTTCTTTTGCTTTTGGTCCTTCAATGTTGTCAATAGGATCTCTGCTTTGCAACACTCTTCCTGAGCTTTGGTGAAGATCATTGGGCTCAAGAGGAGTCATTTGCACATGTTGTGCCTCAGATTTGCAATGGGGTTGAGCTACTCCATTGTATGGTTTTGGAAATGGTGGTACGGGTAGTGGAGTGGAGGTGTGAAATTGAGATGGAGATGGATGGCATTGTGGTTGGGTAGGCATTTGGGGTTGCCTTGGTGGAGGAGGAGGCGATGGTTGTGGATGAGCAGGTGGTGGAGGAAACAAAGTGGGATGGGAGTTGTACTGGGGCCTCCACTCCTAATAAGGTGCATTCCACTGAGGTTGTGGCTGAGCATAAGAGTGAAACGAATGAGCAGCTGGTTGGGCATAATATGGATCTGTGAAGGAGCAAGGAGTATATGACCAAGGAGGAGGTGTAGACCAGGAAGGATGAGCAGGGGGACCCCAAGAAGGCATGAAAGTGGCTTGATAGGGGTCATAATAGGTCTCGAGTGTCCCTTGCAGTTCCTGCTGGTAAGATCTAGGTCCATGCAGCCAACTTTGGTTCATGTAATAGAGTGATTCAGTGGCTCCTTTGTCTCTCTGATATGCAGCTTTGATTCTGGGTAAGGAAGGGCACTGATCTGTAGGATGGTATTCTTCACAGACAAAACACACTTCTATGGAGTACAATGGACATTCGTTCCTAGGATGCTTTCTAGTGCATCTAGGACAAAAAATGACCAAAGCCCTCTTGGCTTCTTCTTGCTTCTTTTGGATCCGCAAGGTATCCAGTTGCATGGCAAGAAACTGCCTCATATCACTCTTGAAATCTTCCAGCTGATTTTCAAATTCACCTTTGGACAAGATGTTGCTCCCAACATTTCTACTTGTAGCCATTTGCTCCAGAGGAATGTTTTCTCTTCTTCTCCCCTAGAGGTTCTTCAGATATGTCTTGATGTCCACCCAGGGGTTCTTTCATCACAGCCATCGAAGAAGAACGTTGGTTGTGTGAAGCAGTGGGGGTTTTGTGCAATCATTTTTCTAACTTATCTCTACTCCTACAAAGCATGAAATGAAATCTTTTTGGTTGATTTTTTTTTGTTTTTTCTACTTCTACCTACAAAAATAAAACAGATTGAACTGCAACTAACTATCTTGCTGAAATGAAAATGCGGAATTGAAATGAAAGCAGGAAAAGACTAATCTATTTTGCTCAAATGAAATTGCAGGAATGAAATGCTAGTCTACGCTTGCGGAATTGAAATGCTAATCTACGCTTGCAGAATTGAAATGATAATCTACGCTTGCAGAATTGAAATTGCGGAATTGAAATGCTAATCTATGAAAGCGGGAAATACTAATCTACTTTTGCATAAACGAAATTGCATAATGGAAATGAAATAAACTACTTAGAAGAAGATTGTAGTGGAAAATAGAAGAATAGCGACAATCACCAATACTCTGACGCTTCCCCGGCAACGGCGCCAAAAAGATGGTGGGCTCCAGTATTGTAGCAATAATGCTACAACTCCTGGAGCTTCCTATCTCTAATTTTATCAACCTGATAGTTCGTACAAACTTGGAAGCGACGGTGCTGTATGCACAAGTACTAGCTCTTGTCGCAACTGTCACTTGGTCAGCTGGCACAAGTCCGCTAGGGCTCAAGCCAACTTCTATATGCTCTCAGAAGAAGCTTTATGAGTGATGGACGAAAGCTATCTCGAAGAAAGCTAGCCTACTTTGCAAAAAGGAAACTGAAAGCCAATAAAGCATGGAAACCCTAGTAAACCCTAATTTGACTAGCTAGACCCTTACTATGCAAAACTGTGAATGAAACCACTACCAATAATGCCATTACTTGCAGTGAACTGAAATACATACATCTAAGCTACTTGCATCTGAAAAGACATGTTTTTGTATTTTTTCATTAAGTGGTTGGATTTATTGTGATGATGCTTTTGATTAGGGTTTGGTTGTGCAGGAGCGGTTGGAATGGAAGGAAAGCATGGGCAAGGTCAGGATGGCTAGGGGAGGTCCCAGAGGGTCTCTAGCATCAGTCCACAGAAGTCTACCATGTTCGGATGCTCAGCAACCGAGTTTGCAGGCTTCTACAGGAAGTCTGCAGGGGATCCTACAGGAAACTCAGGGATTTCTACAGGAAGTCTGTGCAATTCTACAGGATGTGCTGTAAGTGGAAGTTTGGTGATGGTGAAGGGATGGAATGGTTTTGGGTGGATAGGTGAGGTGGAGATGGAACTTGTGATGGCTCAGGGATAGAGAAATAGGATGGGGAAAGAGTGCACAAAGTTGGTTGGTGGATGGAAGGCTAGAACAATGAAAGGTCAAGAAAATGAAGCTACGTGGGCAATGGAAGAGTTGGAAGGTAAACGAGCTGAACAGAGGTCAAGGATGTGGCTTTAGGCGTGGTCAAGATGAAGAAGAAGGAAATGGAATGATGTGGAGCAGTGTAAATAAAACAAATTGCTTATGACTGTCACCAAAAACGAGAATTCATTAACCTATGCTTCCTGTGCTATGAACTCAATGAACAGCAATGTAAATTGTGAAGAGAAGTTGTGCATGAAGTTGTGATGAAGGAGTATGGTTCAAGATTGAAGTGCATGGAAAGATCTATAATGAAAACGACTGTGTTGCAGCTTGCATAAAGGTAAAAGGCTGCATTTTTTGGTGGTTGGTTCAGACTGCACCCCAATCCCTAACAGAGATGGCAGTGAGGTCCTTTCAACCTTTTCTGGAGCTCCAATGAATTACAACTCTCCTATTCTGATCTAAGCAACTGAAAGCAAAATTAACCATAAGCTAATCCTACTTAATCCTATTTAAGAAATCAAATCAGCAAATTGTGTTCTTGAAATGCATATCAAAACAAGTAAACAAAGTGCTGAAAAGAAAGGTAAATAACACTACAAAGAAGAGGAGGTCTATGGCTCTCAGGTTGGGCCCTAACCTGAGAGCTATAGCTCCCTTAAAAACTCAGAATTGAATCAAAAGCTGCCTGTCTTTGTTGAATAATCATGAGTCTAACATCATGCCAAAACTGGCTTACAAAAAGACTAATTGGCTAACCAAATTGACTAACTAGCTAATCCCAAAAATGACTAACAACTAGCTAACCCCAAATGAGGCCCTAAGCCTTCTTATTTATACAATTTGAGGACCCAACAGTCCTCCTAAAATTTAGGGACTTGGCTGCCCAAGACATGTAGTTAACAGCAGTCCAACTTGACTTGCTTGGCTGCCCTTGAGCTGATTGATTTGGTGGCCCTTGAACTCCGAGATGATGGTGGAGAATTCGAGGTAAGGGCCCATAAATGAGGGGGACACCTTCCTACAAATCCTCTAGCTTGTTCTCCCACGAATTTGGCTGCCAACTGCTCATTAAGACCTTCAATTTTGTCTCCAAGTTGACCAAAAAGGCTACACAAAGCACCCATTAGACTTGTTGGCATAATGACTAACCAAATTCACTCTATTAACATAAAAATAATCAAAAACATGCAATAAACAAATGAGAATGGTGGACTAAGCCAAATTAGGAGGTTGAATGAGCCCAAATAATTGTACATTTTTGGGGCTCATCATCACCCCCCTACTGAAAGTGTTGCTCATCCTCTGAGCAACCAATCTCTCTCCTCATCTTTGATGGCCCTGATGGCCTCCTTGTCATGCCAAGCTTCTGAAGTGATGTCCTCTTCTCTGTCATGAAACCATGCTTCTTTGCTTCTTCCCACTACTTGCTCCTTTTCCTAAAGAATTCTCAGCTTGGGTATGATTGTGAAAGTATATTCAATCTGATGGCGGAAACGGTGGTGAAAGGAGATGAAACCAGTGGAGGATGGAAGAAAAGAGTGGTTGCATGCCTCCTCAACAGACTTCAAGCTTCAAATCCCTCTCCATAATTGATTCTGGCCTGCCAAAAGGCTTCTACAAGATGTTTTTGGTAAAAATACAGAACTTCCTGTAGAAAGTCCTGTAGCTTCCTGTAGAAGGTTGAACCGTGACTAAATTGTGCCCGAACCTTGAAAGAAATGAGTGTTCATGGAGGGGATGGATGTGCTTAGGGTGGCCAACACAGGTGTTGCCTCCTTAGCTAAAATCTCGGCCGATTTCTTCTTTTGCTGCCCTCTTTTCAAACTTCCTGTAGAAACAGTTCGCTGGCTTCCTGTAGAAACAGTCCTGTAGTGGCTTTTTCTGTCTTCCTGTAGAAACAATATTCATTGTTTTGGCCTGCTTGGCTGAGGGTGCCTTCTCCTCGACCTGTGCTGTGGTTGCCTTGGGTGTGTCCCTACTTGTTTTGACATTTTTAGTCCTCTCTGCCCGTGTTTGAAACCATTTCTCCCTTGGTGTTTGCGTTTTTACTCCACCCACAGCTTTGGCCTCAGCAGCTTGTCGTTTTTCTTGCTTTTCCTCTAGCTTTTCTTGTTCCTTTACCTGTGGCTTTTCCTTTGGTGGTCTGTCTGGTTATATTGCTGCTGCTGCCCCAAAACTTGACGGTTAAAATGAAATTAGGCTCTCACAAACAGAGTGCAGAGCTTAATTTTCACACCCACCATCATACATATAACCATCTAAAATTCACATTTTTCACACAGGTTAGCCCTGACAGTGATTTATCTTTTCTACAAGAGAAAAAATGTTGTAACAGGAACTATGGAGGAGAATATTGATGCAGAACCAACGAAGAAATTTCATGAAACCACAAGTAAACTGCTATTTTGACCCACAGGAAGACTTGTTTTAACTTTCCCTACTCCAAACAATTTAATTTACCACCTTTTGAAATTTCATGCACAGGTATGGCGTTTTTCAAGCCTACCTCTCTTCGAAACTCCAATTTGTCGGAGAAAAATCCATTTTCTCTGCTTTTGAAAGCTGTGTCATACTGTCTGGAGAACTTCTTCCTGTAGAACACTGATAAGCAGGGTTTTTTTTTTTTTTTTTAAAGAAAATGGCCAAGAAAGCTTGGTTTGCTGCTATGGAGCTTGTTGCAGCTGCAAGGACGAGGATAAACTAGAAATAATAGCTGTGAGAGTTCGATGGCTGTTTATGAAGATTTTCGTTGATGGAGGGTGAGCTGGCCAACTACACGTTGGTCCAATGCAGACTGTCGGTCCTCACTGCAGTGTTTAACTATTTGTTCTTTGCCTATAATCACGTCCATCAATCACGCTGAATTTTAACTGTTCACCACTGCCCGTTTTCAATTTCCTTCCTGAGATGGCTGAGCACACGTGTCTCATTCACCCACCAAGTGCTGTTGAACTGGGTGAGGGTGGCCAGTTAGCTGGCCACCAATTTGTCTAAATCCAACCATCTCATTGTTCACGCAGTTCTCGAATTACATTCATGCAACAGATGAATTAGTTTAGTCACGTACCTGCAAGTCGACTGGCTGCTGTGAAGCTTTTTGCTGCTGCATGCTTGGATTCCTTGGTTGCATGAGGGCATGGCTGATGATTTTTGATTGCTTTTCCTTGTGCAGGTGTCCTCTGGCCGGATCTGAGCTGCATGCAATCGTTTCCACGTTCAACTCTGCCCGTTCAAGCTGCTGCTGCTGCATGGTCACAAACCAGAACTTCTTTTTGCCATTTCTCCCAAACGGTAGATTGGATTGATCTGAAACTCGGTGAGCATGTTCCTACCATCATTATGCATCTCCCATAGCAAATTCGTGATCAATGGATGCACGGATTTCGAGAAAAATGGAAAATGGCTGAAGATTTCAGAGGTCGATTTCTCGGAAACCGTGCATCGGAATTGGTTGAATCTGCTTGGGTAGGTTACTATCACCCATGTGCATCTCCCCATGAAACAGGTTTTGAAACGGATGCACGGTCATGGAGAAAATGCAAAAATGGCTGATGGTGATGGAGGTTTATTTCTTGGAAACCGTGCACCAGAATTGCATGAAACTACTCAGGCATGTTGTCATCAACCTTGTACAATTCCCCATAAAACGGTTTGTCAAATGGATGCATGGTTTTCAAGTTATGGCAAAAACAAATTTTGCTCTGTGGATTTTTGCTTCAAGGCACTTTGCATTTTGGTTGCATGGTATGACAAAATGAATTTTGGCTGTGATGCAGGTATGGAGATGATGGACGAGGAGTAGGAAGATTGTAGGAGGACTTCTGAACCTTTGAGGAAGCTACCATGCTTGCCAAACCACTTTTTGAAATGCATGCCTAGTTTCCCACAATTTCTACAAGAAGTTCCTGTAGAAGCACAATGAGAAGCACAAGGAGGTGAAAAAATGATGGGTGAAGGCAAGGGATGGACACACAAGTGCTTGTAGGCCTAATCAACAGATTCCCACCATTAGATTCACTTTTGAAATTGGATTTGGCTCGTCCAAAGGTTCTACAAGATGTTTCCTGTAGAAATACAGAGCTTCCTGTAGAAGGCAAGAAAATTCCTTTGACCTTGATTTGAGTGCTCCTCCTGTCATGAAACGTCCTTCTTGCAACCTGCAATGTCACTGCTGCAACATGAAATTATTCAATGGAGATTAGCTTTTATTTTTCTTTTTCTTTTTCACTTTTTTTTTTGAAAAACAACTAGGGCGCCTCATGGAGGTTTTCACCCTAATTGCCTGCCTTGGGCCCCTCCAAGGGAGGTTTTCACCCAAAGATCTTATTCCCTTTTATTTTCTATTTTTTCCAACCCATTGACCGCCTCATGGAGGTTTTCAATCAATGAGCCAATCTAAGGCGCCTCCGAGGAGGTTTTCACCTTAGATTTCTATTTTCCTCTTTTTTCATTTTTTTTCTTTTTCTTTTCTCTCTTTTTTTTCTTTTTCTTTTTTTTCTACCCTACCCTACTTGAAAAAAACAAAATCATTTTCAAGTATAAGAATACTTCCAATGGAGCCATGTGCACATCAAGATTAGAGACAAAATGATGTGAAGGCTCGGAATGCATGCTTTGACAACTATCCAAATTTCAGAGACAAAATGATCTGACTTTGAAAGTACAAAACATAGCTGAGGAAGAGAGTACTGCTGCAACTTAGTGACTGTCTGGAACCATGTCTCAATATAGCTTTGATATCCTTGGTCCTTTTTCTGATCTGAATCATTCTTCATGTCACCTTCTATCATGACCTTCTGATCTTCCTCTTTTTGTTGATCTTTCTCTTGAATACATGGAAGATTTGATGGTAACCATGAGGGAACTCTCTCGATCTCTGATTCTGATCTCTTCTCTTCATCAAGTGCAGCCCATGGTTCTTTGATCTCCTCTTTGGACTCTTCTTTTGCTTTTGGTCCTTCAATGTTGTCAATAGGATCTCTGCTTTGCAACACTCTTCCTGAGCTTTGGTGAAGATCATTGAGCTCAAGAGGAGTCATTTGCACATGTTGTGCCTCAGATTTGCAATGGGGTTGAGCTACTCCATTGTATGGTTTTGGAAATGGTGGTACGGGTAGTGGAGTGGAGGTGTGAAATTGAGATGGAGATGGATGGCATTGTGGTTGGGTAGGCATTTGGGGTTGCCTTGGTGGAGGAGGAGGCGATGGTTGTGGATGAGCAGGTGGTGGAGGAAACGAAGTGGGATGGGAGTTGTACTGGGGCCTCCACTCCTGATAAGGTGCATTCCACTGAGGCTGTGGCTGAGCATAAGAGTGAAACGAATGAGCAGCTGGTTGGGCATAATATGGATCTGTGAAGGAGCAAGGAGTATATGACCAAGGAGGAGGTGTAGACCAGGAAGGATGAGCAGGGGGACCCCAAGAAGGCATGAAAGTGGCTTGATAGGGGTCATAATAGGTCTCGGGTGTCCCTTGCAGTTCCTGCTAGTAAGATCTAGGTCCATGCGGCCAACTTTGGTTCATGTAATAGAGTGATTCAGTGGCTCCTTTGGCTCTCTGATATGCAGCTTTGATTCTGGGTAAGGAAGGGCACTGATCTGTAGGATGGTATTCTTCACAGACAAAACACACTTCTATGGAGTACAATGGACATTCGTTCCTAGGATGCTTTCTAGTGCATCTAGGACAAAAAATGACCAAAGCCCTCTTGGCTTCTTCTTACTTCTTTTGGATCTACAAGGTATCCAGTTGCATGGCAAGAAACTGCCTCATATCACTCTTGAAATCTTCCAGCTGATTTTCAAATTCACCTTTGGACAAGATGTTGCTCCCAACATTTCTACTTGTAGCCATTTGCTCCAGAGGAATGTTTTCTCTTCTTCTCCCCTAGAGGTTCTTCAGATATGTCTTGATGTCCACCCAGGGGTTCTTTCATCACAACCATCGAAGAAGAACGTTGGCTGTGTGAAGCAGTGGGGGTGTTGTGCAATCATTTTTCTAACTTATCTCTACTCCTACAAAGCATGAAATGAAATCTTTTTGGTTGATTTTTTTTTGTTTTTTCTACTTCTACCTGCAAAACTAAAATAGATTGAACTGCAACTAACTATCTTGCTGAAATGAAAATGCGGAATTGAAATGAAAGCAGGAAAAGACTAATCTATTTTGCTCAAATGAAATTGCAGGAATGAAATGCTAGTCTACGCTTGCGGAATTGAAATGCTAATCTACGCTTGCAGAATTGAAATGCTAATCTACGCTTGCAGAATTGAAATTGCGGAATTGAAATGCTAATCTATGAAAGCGGGAAATACTAATCTACTTTTGCATAAACAAAATTGCATAATGGAAATGAAATAAACTACTTAGAAGAAGATTGTAGTGGAAAATAGAAGAATAGCGAAAATCACCAATACTCTGACGCTTCCCCGGCAACGGCGCCAAAAAGATGGTGGGCTCCAGTATTGTAGCAATAATGCTACAACTCTTGGAGCTTCCTATCTCTAATTTTATCAACCCGGTAGTTCGTACAAACTTGGAAGCGACGGTGCTGTATGCACAAGTACTAGCTCTTGTCGCAGCTGTCACTTGGTCAGCTGGCACAAGTCCGCTAGGGCTCAAGCCAACTTCTATATGCTCTCAGAAGAAGCTTTATGAGTGATGGACGAAAGCTATCTCGAAGAAAGCTAGCCTACTTTGCAAAAAGGAAACTGAAAGCCAATAAAGCATGGAAACCCTAGTAAACCCTAATTTGACTAGCTAGACCCTTACTACGCAAAACTGTGAATGAAAAAACTACCAATAATGCCATTACTTGCAGTGAACTGAAATACATACATCTAAGCTACTTGCATCTGAAAAGACATGTTTTTTTATTTTTTCATTAAGTGGTTGGATTTATTGTGATGATGCTTTTGATTAGGGTTTGGTTGTGCAGGAGCGGTTGGAATGGAAGGAAAGCATGGGCAAGGTCAGGATGGCTAGGGGAGGTCCCAGAGGGTCTCTAGCATCAGTCCACAGAAGTCTACCATGTTCGTATGCTCAGCAACCGAGTTTGCAGGCTTCTACAGGAAGTCTGCAGGGGATCCTACAGGAAACTCAGGGATTTCTACAGGAAGTCTGTGCAATTCTACAGGATGTGCTGTAAGTGGAAGTTTGGTGATGGTGAAGGGATGGAATGGTTTTGGGTGGATAGGTGAGGTGGAGATGGAACTTGTGATGGCTCAGGGATAGAGAAATAGGATGGGGAAAGAGTGCTCAAAGTTGGTTGATGGATGGAGGGCTAGAACAATGAAAGGTCAAGAAAATGAAGCTACGTGGGCAATGGAAGAGTTGGAAGGTAAACGAGCTGAACAGAGGTCAAGGATGTGGCTTTAGGCGTGGTCAAGATGAAGAAGAAGGAAATGGAATGATGTGGAGCAGTGTAAATAAAACAAATTGCTTATGACTGTCACCAAAAACGAGAATTCATTAACCTATGCTTCCTGTGCTATGAACTCAATGAACAACAATGTAAATCGTGAAGAGAAGTTGTGCATGAAGTTGTGATGAAGGAGTATGGTTCAAGATTGAAGTGCATGGAAAGATCTATAATGAAAACGACTGTGTTGCAGCTTGCATAAAGGTAAAAGGCTGCATTTTTTGGTGGTTGGTTCAGATTGCACCCCAATCCCTAACAGAGATGGCAGTGAGGTCCTTTCAACCTTTTCTGGAGCTCCAATGAATTACAACGCTCCTATTCTGATCTAAGCAACTGAAAGCAAAATTAACCATAAGCTAATCCTACTTAATCCTATTTAAGAAATCAAATCAGCAAACTGTGTTCTTGAAATGCATATCAAAACAAGTAAACAAAGTGTTGAAAAGAAAGGTAAATAACACTACAAAGAAGAGGAGGTCTATGGCTCTCAGGTTGGGCCCTAACCTGAGAGCTATAGCTCCCTTAAAAACTCAGAATTGAATCAAAAGATGCCTGTCTTTGTTGAATAATCATGAGTCTAACATCATGCCAAAACTGGCTTACAAAAAGACTAATTGGCTAACCAAATTGACTAACTAGCTAATCCCAAAAATGACTAACAACTAGCTAACCCCAAATGATGCCCTAAGCCTTCTTATTTATACAATTTGAGGACCCAACAGTCCTCCTAAAATTTAGGGACTTGGCTGCCCAAGACTTGTAGTTAACAGCAGTCCAAGTTGACTTGCTTGGCTGCCCTTGAGCTGATTGATTCGGTGGCCCTTGAACTTCGAGCTGATGGTGGAGAATTCGAGGTAAGGGCCCATAAATGAGGGGGAAACCTTCCTACAAATCCTCTAGCTTGTTCTCCTACGAATTTGGCTGCCAAGTGCTCATTAAGACCTTCAATTTTGTCTCCAAGTTGACCAAAAAGGCTACACAAAGCACCCATTAGACTTGTTGGCATAATGACTAACCAAATTCACTCTATTAACATAAAAATAATCAAAAACATGCAATAAACAAATGAGAATGGTGGACTAAGCCAAATTAGGAGGTTGAATGAGCCCAAATAATTGTACATTTTTGGGGCTCATCACAGACTCAAGAGACTAAATTTATGAAAATGAATCTTTTGGAGTTTCAATTTTCACGTCTTTTTCAAAATTTATAAACATGAAAAATAAGTGAAGTCACATATTCGTTGGACCCATATAACCATCAAACAATGTTGGAATCGTTGAACATGACGGGACAAAACCGCTCCTTCTCACAGTTCATTAGATATACTCAGAAGGATTTGATTTGAACTTAAACAAGAGTGCAAAAAATTACATATATAACCATAAATATAGAGATGGAGTAGAAATAACACTTCATTTCATTAACATCAAATACTAAAACACGCTTACAAATGGAATGGAAATAAACTAGCTCAAGCGATGGTAGCTTATTTATGAGAAGAGATATGGTGGCTACATACTTCTAAACTATGTTACAATGAGGTTCACAGGCCTATTTATTATTGAAAAATAAGGGAAAACCCTAAGCAACCAAAACCATAACCCTAGAGATGGAAAGCCAAGAGTTTGTGGGGCTCATCGGGGTTAGTTGGGTAGCCAACTTCCCAGTGTCGTAACTTGGTCATATTATCTTCATTTGGCATGTACAATGCCTTGTTGAAAATATTTCTCCTAGTACTATAGGATTTGTAGCAGCCCCTGCTATTGGCCTGTTCTGGACCTCAAAAAAAGTCATTTAGGGGATCAACACTGCTCCAGAAGTATAGGACCCAAAAAACTGCTAAAAATAGTAAATGCTACAATAAATCAGGAAATAGATAAAACCGACTAGAGGTCTAGGTGGAATAGGAGGGTGGCCACAAATATCCACCTGGATTATTCCTCCCTCCTTAGGAAGCAATGGTCCCAATTACGTTTAGAGCCTCCATGACGTGAGGAAGTTTCGGTTGAATTTGGTTCCTAGTGAACCACTTGCCCTGGTGAAGAATTTGGCCTGCTTTGAAGAATTTGTCTTGTTGAGATACAGAGAGCTCTATTGTAGTTGTGTTGGACATAGGGGAGGATTTCATCCCATGCACATGGATGCTTTGAGTTGTACATGTGCATAATGTGTACGATAATCCTATTGATGACCTCTGTTTGGCCATCTGTTTAGGGGTGGAAAGCTGCGGAATTAGTAATTTTGGGATCCAACATCGACGAGAGACTTGACAAAAATGCAGATAGGAATCTATTGCCTTAATCTGAGACAATGGAATGTGGGATCCCAATGTGTACCCACACTCTCTCAAAGATCTTAGAAGTGGCCTATGTTGTGATACTCTTCTTGGAGGGTGCCATAATAGCCATCTTAGAGAATCTGTCAACGAATACGAAAACGTCGTCATTGTCGTGCTTAGTATAAGGAAGACCTGACATGTAATGCATGGATATGGATTCCCAAGGTCAACTAGGTGTAGGTAGAGGAGTATATAGGCCTTGCTTCTTGATGGTTGGTTTGGCAATGGCATAGGCAGTGAAGGATGTATTATACTTCCAAGCATCTTGACGAAGGTTCGGCTAATAAAAATACTTTTGTAGTACTGCCACTATTTTCTCTACCTCAAAATGTCTAGCGAATCGACTATAGTGCACCTCCCAAATCATCTTGGCATGCTCGGTTGAAGGTACACAAATGTGTCCTAGGTGGCATAATAGTGCATCTTGAAGGTGAAAATTGTTGGGTTGTGTTATATTCTTTCCATGACTAGCCCACGTACTTAACCGGGGGTTAGAGGGTGGGGGGGGGGTGTTGTAGGGGGTTTGAGGGGTACCCGTAACCCCACTTTATGGGGTCTGGGGCAGTGCCCCAGAAAATTTTGGTTTTGGACCCTATGTTAGGTTGGGCAAACCCATCTATGGTTTTGTGCATGTTTTTCGCACATGGTTTTGGATGCGATGGTTTTTCGGTCCATGGTATTGGATGCATTGGCATGTATAAATATTTATTGTAACATTGAAAGGAATATAATGAAAAATCAAGCTAGTAGTCCTGGTTTTGGGATCCAGGGGAAAATCTCTGCATATATGTCTTTTATGTGTTATTCTCTCGCATTGTTTATTTTATGTGTTTTAAAATTCGTATGCAGGTAATTTCTGTATGGGGTTAAAACCTACATTTGGTATCAGAGCAGTTTTGGCTTCAAGGGGAGGCCTTTGTTGCTAAGGGGTTTCGCGCGGGCCTGTGGTAGACCCTGTTCAATGGGAGATCTATGAGATCGATTCTGGTGGTGAAAGAAGATGGCGAGTAGTGGAAAGACAGAGATTGAGAAATTTAATGGTTAGATTTTTGAGTTGTGGAAACTCAAGATGGAGGATCTATTGGTGGATAAAGATCGGTGGATCACGATAGATCCGAGTACTAAACCAATGGGAGTGTTCGATGAATAATGGAAGAAGTTGGATCGGAAGGAAAAAATCACAATATGATTGTGTGTCTCAGATTCATTATTACTGAATGTATCAGGGCAAGCTATGATGAAGGCTTTGTGAGACAAGTTAGGGACTTTGTACCAATCTAAGTCTCTGGTGAATAAACTGTTCTTGCAGAAAAGGCTGTCTAACCTGAGGATGAAAGCTGGAGACTCGGTGACAGAGCATCTGAACGCATTTAATACTATGGTAAGTTAGTTATAATCTGTTGATATTAAAATTTCAAATGAAGATAAGTGCATCAATTTGTTGTGTTCTCTACCAGATTCGTGGGATAGTCTGGTTATCGCAATAGGTATCAATGCAACTGCCTTACAATTTGATGAAATTATCTTAGCCTTACTGATGGAGGAGATGAGACGGAAAAATATGGAGAGTCAGAATGGTGATGCCTTGTCTGTACGAGGACAGTCCCAGAACAGAAACAAAAATAAGTCATCAAGTGGGAGATCTAAATCTAGAGGGAGATCTAAATCTCCAGGAAAACTTGTAAAGGTGGTGTGCTGGAAATGCAGAAAGGAAGGGCACTTAAAAACGGATTGTAAATCTAAAGCTCCTGATAAAGGAAAGGGATCTGATGATGCTCCTTCTGTAGAGGCTTAAACCACCTCAGATGAAGGTGGGGATGTCTACTTGGCTTCTTCAAGTACATATGTAGAACATGAGGCATGTTTGATTGACTGAGGTGCATCCTTTCAATTCACTCCCCATAGAGAGTGGTTCTGTGAGTATGATAAATACGATGGTGGTGATGTCTTCTTAGGGGATGATAGGAAGGCTTGAATCATTGGTCGTGGAAAAGTAAAGTTGAAGTTGCAAGGTGGAAGTGTTAGAACACTTCCGGGTGTTCTACATATTCCTGCATTGGCTAGAAATCTAATTTTTGTAAACAAGTTGTATGATGCAGGTGTAAAGATAGTGTTCGAGAAATATACCTACAATATGGTTCATGGAGCACTGGTGTTGATGCGAAGAGTTTGGATTGGAACTCTATACAAGCTGCAAGGTAGCACTGTTGTTGATGGGTGCAACAGTTCTATGGTTCCTGAAAGTGGAGCTAAAAATCTAGTGGTCTCTGGAGAGAACACCATGTTGTGGCATCAAAGGTTTGGACATATTGGCGAGAAGGGCCTTCAAATACTTCATGATAAAGTTATGGTAGAAGGTATGAGTAATAGCTCTCTAGACTTTGATTTACGTGAAAATTGTGTATATGGGAAGCAAAATCGGGTGAGTCCCCCTCTGGTGGTAAGAGGGCGAAACAGATATTAGAGCTTGTGCACAGTGATGTGTTTGGACATGTGAAGGTTCCATCACTGGGTAATTCTGGGTACTATGTATCATTTATAGATGACTTCTCAAGGAATACATGGATATATTTCCTTAAGAAGAAATCTGAAGTCTTTGATAGGTTTAAAGAATGTAAGGCTCTGGTGGAAAACCAGATAGAGAAGAAGATAAAGGTGTTGAGGACAGATAACAGTGGAGAGTTTTGCAATAAGGAATTTGAAGAATTTTGTAAGAAGTGTGGTATAGCATGGCAGAAGACTACTCCATCTACACCTTAGAAAAATGGAGTTACAGAAAGAATGAACAAGATGTTGATGGAAAGGGAAAGAAGCATGCTCAGTGGTGTCGGGTTAGGACATGAATTCTAGGCAGAGGCAGTCAAGACAGCATGTTACCTGATCAACAGATCACCTTCATCAGCGTTGGAGAATAAGACTCCACAAGAGGTATGGACTAGTAAGAGACCCTCTCTTTCACATCTGAGGGTATATGGATGTGATGCATATGTACATGTTCCAAAGGAGAAACGAACCAAGTTGGATAGTAAATCTGAAAAGTGCATCTTTATTGGGTATAAGGATGGTTTAAAGGGTTATAAGCTTTGGAACCCAACAACAAGGAAGGTTGTGTACAACCGAGATGTGGTGTTCAGAGAGGTGAAAGATGTTATTAAACATGAAGTCCAACCAAAGGAACCTGAGAAGATAGAGTTTGAGCTAAAGGAGGAAGAATCAGACTCTATAGCAGAGGAGGAATCAAAAGATTAAGAGCCACAAACTCCGGGTGTAAGAACATCAGTTTGAGAAAGAAGGCAGCTAGAAAGGTATAGTCCATCTACTTTCTATTCAAATTTTGCTTTATCTATTACTGATGATGATCCCAGAACTGTGAAGGAAGCAGTAGATTCATAGGATGAAAAACTCTGGAAAGACGCCATGGTTAATGAAATGGTATCTTTGCACAAAAATGAGGCTTGGGATCTGGTGGAGTTTCTGGCTGGAAGGAAACCCATTGGCAACAAGTGGGTGTTCAAGAAGAAGACAAATGGAGAAGGAAAGGTGGAGAAATACAAACCTCGGTTGGTAGCAAAAGGTTATTCCTAGGTGTCGGGAATTGATTTTGGTGATATTTTTTCTCCTGTTGCCAAGGTAACTTCTGTTAGATTACTTTTATCTGTTGCTACTGCTTTTGATTTTGAGGTAGAACAGATGGATGTGAAGACAACATTTCTTCACGGGGATCTGGAAGAGGAAATATAAATGAAGCAACCTGAAGGCTTTAAGGTGAAGGGTAAGAAAGAACTGGTATGCAAGTTAAAGAAGTTTTTGTATGGGTTAAAAAAGTCACCAAGGATGTGGTATCAGAAATTTGATACATTTATACGCGGACTTGGCTTCACTAGAAGCAAAGCAGATCACTGTGTGTATTTTAAATTAATTGGTTACTGTGTTATTTATCTAGTCTTGTATGTGGATGATATGTTGCTAGTTGGAAATGACAAAGAAATTATCCAGGATTTGAAGACCCAATTGTCCTCCAAATTCAACATGAAAGATCTTGGTGCTGCAAACTATATTTTGGGCACTGAAATTAAAAGAGATCGGGCAAAGAGGAATCTTTAGTTAAACCAGAGGAAGTATGTTGAGACAATACTGCAGAGGTTTAATATGCAGGATAATAAACCGGTGAAGGTTCCTATTCCTGTAGGTGTAAAGTTATTTGCTGAATAGTGTCCCAAGACACAAGAAGAGGAAGAGGACATGTCTCGTGTTCCATATGAAAGTGCAGTCGGTAGCCTGATGTATGCAATGGTCTGTACTAGACTAGACATTTCACATGCAGTGGGAGTATTGAGCAGGTTTATGTCAAAACCAGGAAAGGAGCATTGGACAACAGTGAAGCAGGTTTTCAGGTATTTGTGTGGCACTAGTGATTATGGTTTGTGCTACCAAGGAAGACTAAGATTGGACAGAGTGTTAGATATTCATGCTTGGTTGATGCAGACTGGGGTGGAGATCTAGATCAGAGAAGATCTACAAGTGGGTATGTGTTTAACCTGTTTGGAGGTGCAGTTAGTTGGATGAGTAAGAAACAATCTGTAGTGGCACTATCAACTACAGAGGTAGAATACATGGCAGCCACTCATGCAAGCAAGGAAGCAGTTTGGTTGCAGAGATTGTGTTCAAGTATGGGGTTAGTACAGGAAGCTATAAAGATAGACTGTGACAACCAAAGTGCAATTTTCTTGGCAAAGAACCCTACATATCATTCAAAGACAAAGCACATTGATGTTCAGTATCACTTTGCGAGGGATATGATAGAAGACAAAAAGGTGTTGCTGGTAAAGGTGGACACTTTGAAGAATACTGTAGTTGCATTGACAAAATCTGTGAGCTCTGAGAAGTTATCTTGGTGTAGAGAAACAATGGGCGTTGCAGGGCTGGATAAATGACTAAGCTCTCTTGTGGCCCCCTGTGGAAAGAAAACAACAAGTGGGAGAATGTTGGGTTGTGTTATATTGCTTCCATGACTAGCCCACATAGTTAACCGGGGGTTAGAAGGGAGGGGGGTCACAGGGGGTTTGAGGGGTACCTGTAACCCCACTTTATGTTAGGTTGGGTAGACCCACCTATGGTTTTGTGCATGTTTTTTGCACATGGTTTTGGACGTGATGGTTTTTCGGTCCATGGTATTGGATCCTTCGACATGTATAAATACGTATTGTAACATTGAAAGGAATATAATGAAAAATCAAGCTGGTAGTCCTGGTTTTGTGATCCAGGGGAAAATCTCTATGTATATGTGTTTTATGTGTTATTCTCTCGCATTGTTTATTTTATGTGTTTTAGAATTCATATGTAGGTAATTTCTATACAGGGTTAAAACCTACAAAAATTTAGAACTTTCTTACCTTCTAAGAGTGTCTAGTATGTGTTTCTAAATTCTGGATCGCTCTCGTAAAGATACAGCTAACCTGAAGTCTCGTTCCCACAGGAGTTGAGCACGGTGCCCATGACTAGTGGTTGGCTGAGGGAGTATGCAATAGTATTGGTGTTGCCCATATTGTAATTAATGTTCACATGGAACTGTTGCATATATGTGGACCATTTCTGATCATGATCATTCTGCAACTTCCCTTGTGTCTATATGAACTGCAAGGGTCGGTGGTCTATGTGGATGACCATTTCATTCCCTAAAATGTAATGCTTCCATTAACGGCATAACTGCACAATGGAATAAATTTCTATCATAGGTGGGATACTTTTAGACTGTGTTTGAAATTGTCTCACTATAGTAAGCCACTAGATGCCCCTACTGAGTAATAATTGCACCAATAGCATAGTCAAAGGCATCTGTCTTGATCTCAAATGGTTGCTATAGGTCTAGTAGTGTGAGCACTGGTGCAGAGCAGAGGTGACGCTTCAACTTGGAAAATGCTTGTTGTTGGATTTCAGAACAAAATAAGTTTGTTTTCCCTCTGCCCTTGGTGACTTGACTTAAACTCCAAGTGATATGAAAAAACCCCAACATGAACCCGCGGTAGAAATTGGTGAGAGCCAAAAATATGCGGAGATATGTTAGAGTGGTTGTGGATGGACAATCCTGAATGACTTGTATCCTGGTTGGGTCAACATTCACACCCTTATCGTCAATGATGTACCCTAGATATTGAACCCAGATCATGACAAAAGTTCATTTCTCCAAATTGGCACACAACTTCTTTTGTTGCAGGGTTTGGAAGACCTATCAAATATGGTGGAGGTGCTCTTCCCAACTTTGGTTCAAGATCAAGTTGTCATATAGATACACCACCATGCATTCATTGGTGAAGGGTCACAAGATGTCATCTATTAATCTCATGAAGATTGTGGGGTAATTCATTAACCCGAAATGCATCGCCAACCATTCGAAAACACCCTCCTTGTACTTGAAGTCAATCTTCTACTAAACGGGGGGCTCAATAGGCACCTAGTGATACCTGGACTTCAAGTCAATATTTATGAAATATTTTTCCCCCTTGAGCTACTCAAGAAGGTCATCAATTTGTGGGATTAGGTACCTATTCCAAAGAGTGATATTGTTTAGTGCACAATAGTCAATACAAAGTCTTCAGGTCCCCTCCTTCTTGTGTAACAATATAATCGGGCTCCGACAGGGTGATGAAATTGGCCTAATGTGTCCTTTCTGCAAGAACTCCTAGATCCTCCCCTTGATCTCATCATTCTCCATAATAGAGCATTGATATATCAGTCCATTAGCTATTGGCGTGCCCTGGGTTATATTGATGGAGTGCTTGACATGACAGTGCAAAGGTAACCCCATGGGTGAGGTAAAAATGTCCCTGTAATCGTCCACAACCTTGTCCATATGGTGCTATTGTGTGGAAGAGCCTTGTTTAGAAGCAATGGCCATAATCTTCTTCTTTCCCCGAGGGTGAATCAAAAGGAAAATAAATTTCTTGTTCTGTGAAATGATCTTAATGCATTGCTTTGTAATGATTAAATAGATGGTGGTAGGTTAGGTTACCTCTGGTATCCTTTACAACTTATTTCCTAAAGTAATAATCAGAGAGTGAGGTCTAGACTCGTATATAGCATGTCGCTTCCACAAGTATGTTTTTCCTAATAATACATCTCAAACTTCAAGAGGAGAAACATCACACATTACCTTATCTATGATGGGATTGATGCTATAGGGAAGGAAACATTGTTGGTTGATGTAGAGATCTCGACCTTAGTGACGCCACTCGATGGTGTATGGTTGTAGATGTATTATAGTTGATACGCCCAACTACTTCACAAACTCTGCTGAAATGAGGTTCTTTTGGCTCCCTCTTCGACAATGAACTACAATGGAGAAACCTTCACCCACATCTGTGACTGGAAGAGGCATTCCCCCTCCTCTAGATCTTCAGGCTCATTATGCTAGATCTTGGTTGTGGAAACATTGCCATTGGGCTCTGTGTTAATGATTTTCTTCCTTGTGTGATTCCCCTTGTTGGGTTATGACTTAGAGTCGAAACATGTGTCTAATTTGAAAGCCTTCAAATCAACCACCATTAATTGCTTGGCCAAACACTCACTTGTGTTGTGAGTGGAGCTCATATGGAACTCACACCACTCTCCCATTTCCTTCTTTGTCTTTGTGGTGTTTTTCTTTTCTTGCAGCTTTAGCGGGTTGTCCTGGGTAACCCTGCCCTGGATTTTTCCTTTTCTCTTATTTTTGCAAGTGCCTTTCCCTTGCTTTAGATTCATAGATCCAAAGCATCCCTTCTTCTATTTAAACTTCTACTCAATCTTGATAGTGGATCGGTTCGTTGTGCCAAGTGAGGAGATGTCCACGAACTCCATCTTGTCCTAGATGTACCTGTGTATACACTCATGGTACTTGAGTACCAAATGTCACTCAGAATCCTTGATACCCAATTTCGTGCGAAGGGTATGAGAAACATTCGTAAACTCTGACACATTCTGGTCCCTTCCCTACTGTAGCGTGGTCCACTTTGTGTATTTATCCTCATAAATCCTGGAATGGTAGTACTGCTCCTTGATGGCATCCCAAAATGAATTCCAAGTGGGTAGGGATGAAAATACTAAGGGTTTACTTTTGTCCTTCTTCTCACAATAGTTTTCCCACTAGTCCTTGACGTGGGGGGAAACTTTAAGAAGTGAAAAACTAATCCTTTCCCGGCTAGAAAAGTCATGAACAAAAAAATATCGTTCTAATATATTTAACTATTTACCTATGATGTCTTCATCTAGTTGACCTTAAAATATGGGGATTTCAAAGTTATCTTGTACCTTGAAGTGTGTGGTGCTTCCAGAGTAGCTGCTGGAAGTACATGTGTTGCCTTTGGTTAGCCGTTGAAGGATCTAGGCAAAGTTATCCATCATATTTTTCCACTATCACTAGATGGCTTCTTCGAGCAATATTTTGAAAGGATCTCCTTCCCCCTCATCTTTCTTCTCTTCCACCATGAGAGGTTGTCCAGGTTTGCAAGGATGATCTTGCAAAGGTTCAACCAATTCGAGCCCTAACACCTTATATCCCGACCTCGTTGGGGAGATGCAATGAAAAAAAAGAGAGAGAAAATCACTCTGATAACACTGATTTGAACTTAAAAAAGAAGGCAACAAATTACAAATATAACTATAAATACAAATATGCAGCAAAAATAACACTTCATTTCATTAATATCAAATACTGAAACAAGCTTACAAACAGAATGGAAATAAACTAGCTCAGACAATGGTACTTATCTTTGAGAATATACGTGGCAGCTACATGTCTCTGAACTGTGCTACAATGAGGATCAAGGGCCTATTTATTATTGAAAAATAAGGTAAAACCCTAACCCCAAGATATCGAACACCAAGAGTTTGTGGGCCTCATTTCGCGTGTACGATACCTTGTTGGAAATATTTCTCTGAGTACTATAGGATTTACTATAGTCCCTTGCCAATGGATATGGGCCTACTGTGGACCTTAAGAAAATCCGTTTAGGGGTTCAAAACTACTTCGGAAGTTCAGGACCTGAAAAACTACTAAAAATAGTAAATGCTACAATAAACAAGGAAACATATGAAACCAACTAGAGGTCTAGGTGGAATAGGTGGGTGGCCACAAATATCCATGTAGATCAAGATTCATTTAAAGGATGAAATTATATATCAAGCGTATGTTATCCTCCTCAATATTGTAAAAAATAAGGAGGTACTCACCAAAAATGTTTGGGAAATTGGGAAGATAGGGAATTTTACGTATTAATGGAAGTAAGCCTCTCTTGAAAATGAAATTCTTTCACTTAATCTATTTGACTGTTGGGTTGGGAAAACTTCTTTCCTCTTTTTTTAACCACACAATATCAAAAGTCTCCATAATAATTTTTGAGTTAACACTGCCAACTCCATAAAGTGTTGCTGATATGTTCAAGAGAATTCCTGATGAACCTCGGTATTGCAACAAGAATTATGCAAATCCCAAGGCTACTGACTTTAATTATCAACCCAGGGTTCGTACAAACTTAAGAGGTGTCGGCACTATATGTGTGGCATACAATGTGTCCTTCCTTTGCTGTCATGATGTAATGGAGTGCATGTACTAAAGTCAAATCCTAAACTAATTGCAGAAAATGAAATGTTTGAAATGGAACCTTAACCTATTGCAAGAAAGAAAGTACAAGGAAAGAGATGAAAATTCAATGCTAAATCACACCATCTCCTAATTAACTACCAAGAAGCTATGCTTTGCAATAATGCTAAATTATCATGAACCAAATGCTATTATCTAAGCATGAAAGTAAGAAGCATCAAACATCACTAATGTGCAATTAAAGGGACTGAAATAAATATGTTTTTTGTCTTTTTTGTAGGTTTTAACCCCATACAAAAATTACCTGCATATGAATTCTAAAACACAAAAAATAAAAATTTTGAGAGCATAACACATAAAACACATATACACAAAGATTTTCCCCTAGATCCCAAAATCGGGACTACTAGCTTGATTTTTCATTATGTTCCTTTCAATGTTACAATACATATTTATACATGTTGAAGCATCCAATACCATGGATCAAAAACTATCGCATCCAAAACCATGTGTGAAAATCATGCACAAAACCATAGGTAGGTCTGCCCAACCTAATATAGGGTCCATAAACAAAATTTTCCATGGCGCTACCCTGGACCCCATATAGGGGGGCTACCGGCACCCCTCAAACCCCCTGTGACCCCCTCACTATGCAATCGGTGAAATGAAGGGCGAGCTCTACCCCCCCTCTAACCCCGCAGTTAATTATGTCGGCTAGTCATGGAAAGAATATAACACAACCCAACATTCTCCCACTTGTTGTTTTCTTTCCACAAGGGGCCACAAGAGAGCTTTTTCATTTATCCAGCCTTGCAACGCCCATTGTTTCTCTACACCATGAGAACTTCTGAGAGATTATAGATTTTTTCAATGCATCTGTAGTATTCTTCAAAGTGTCCACCTTTACCATCAACACCTTTTTCTCTTCTATCATATCCCTCACAAAGTGATACTGAACATCAATGTTCTTTGTCTTTGAATGATATGTAGGGTTCTTTGCCAAGAAAATTACACTTTGGCTGTCACAATCTATCCTTATAGCTCCCTGTACAAACTCCATACTTGAACACAATCTCTGCAACCAAATTGCTTCCCTGCTTGCATGAGTGGCTGCCATGTATTCTGCCTTTGTAGTTGATAGTGCCACTACAGATTATTTCTTACTCATCCAACTCACTGCACCTCCAAACAGGTTAAACACATACCCACTTGTAGATATTATTTGATCCAGATCTCCAGCCCAGCCTACATCAACAAAGCCATGAATATCCAACACTTTGTCCAATCCTGGTCTTCCCTGGTAGCACAAACCATAATCACTAGTATTACGCAAATACCTGAAAACTTGGTTCACTGTTCTCGAGTGCTCCTTCCCTGGTTTTGACATAAACCTACTCAATACTCCCACTGCATGTGCAATGTCTAGTTTAGTACAAACCATTGAATACATCAGGCCACTGACTACACTTGCATATGGAACATGTGACATGTCATCTTCCTCTTCTTGTGTCTTGGGACATTCCTTAGTAGATAACCTCACACCTACAGGAATAAGAACCTTCACTGGTTTACTATCCTGCATATTAAACCTCTGCAGTATTGTCTCGACATACTTCCTCTGGTGTAACCAGAGCTTCCTCTTTGCCCGGTCTCTTTTAATTTCCATCCCCAAAATATAGTTTGCAACACCAAGATCTTTCATGTCGAATTTGGAGGACAATTGGGTCTTCAAATCCTGGATAATTTCTTTGTCATTTCCAACCAGCAACAGATCATCCACATACAATACCAGATAAATAACACTGTCACCAATTAATTTAAAATATACATAGTGATCTGCTTTTCTTCTCATGAAGCCAAGTCCCCGTATAAATGTATCAAATTTATGATACCACATCCTTGGTGACTGTTTTAACCCATACAGAGACTTCTTTAACTTGCATACCATTTCTTTCTTACCCTTCACTGCAAAACCTTAAGGTTGATTCATGTATATCTCCTGTTTCATATCCTTGTGAAGAAATCATGTCTTCACATCCATCTGTTCTACCTCAAAATCAAAAGCAACAACAACAGATAAAAGTAATATAATAGAAGCTACCTTGGAAATAGGAGAAAAAATATCACCAAAATCAATTCCTGGCACCTGGGAATAACCTTTTGCTAGCAACCGAGCTTTGTATTTCTCCACCTTTCCTCCTGCATTTATCTTCTTTTTTAACACTCATTTGCTGCCAATGGGCTTCCTTCCAGCCGGAAACTCCACCAAATCCCAAGCCTCATTTTTGTGCAAATATGCCATTTCATCAACCATGGCCTCTTTCCAGAGTTTTCCATCCTCTGAATCAACTACTTCCTTCACAGTTCTAGGACCATCATCAGTAACAGATAAAGAAAAATTTGAACAGAAAGTAGATGGACTATACCTTTCCGGCTACCTTCTTTCTCGAACTGACCTTCTCACACTCGAAGTTTGAGGCTCTTCATCTTCTGATTCTTTCTCTGTTGTAGATTCTAATTCTTCCTCCTTAAGATCAAACTCTATCTTCTCAGATTCCTTTGGTTGGAATTCATGTTTAATAACATCTTTCACCTCTCTGAACACCACATCTCGGCTATACACAACCTTTCTTGTTACTGGGTTCCAAAGCTTATAACCATTTAAACCATCCTTATACCCAATAAAGATGCACTTTTCAGATTTACTATCCAACTTGGTTCTATTCTCCTTTGGAACATGTACATATGCATAACATCCAAATACCCTCATATGTGAAAGAGAGGGTTTCTTACCAGTCCATACCTCTTGTGGAGTCCTATCCTCCAACACTAATGAAGGTGATCTGTTGACCAGGTAACATGTTGTCTCCAGCGCCTCTGCCCAGAATTCCTGTCCTAACTCGGCACCATTGAGCATGCATCTTGCCCTTTCCATCAATGTCTTGTTCATTCTTTCTGCAACTCCATTTTTCTCACGTGTGTATGGAGTAGTCTTCTTCTGTGCTATACCATACTTCTTATAGAATTCTTCAAATCCATTGTTGTAAAACTCTCCACCATTATCTGTCCTCAACACCTTTATCTTTTTCTCTATTTGTTTTTCCACCAGAGCCTTAAATTCTTTAAACCTGCCAAAGACTTCAGATTTCTTTTTAAGGAAATATATCCATGTATTCCTTTAGAAGTCATCTATAAATGATACATAGTACACAGACTTACCCAGTGATGGGACCTTCACAGGCCCAAACACATCACTGTGCACAAGTTCTAATATATGTTTCGCCCTCTTACCACCAGTGGGGAAACTCACCCGATTCTACTTCCCATATACACAATTTTCACAGAAATCAAAATCCAGAGAGTTATTATTCATACCTTCTACCATACCTTTACCATGAAGTATTCAAAGACCCTTCTCTCCAATATGTCGAAGCCTTTGATGCCACAACATGGTCTTCTCTCTAGGGACCACTAGATTTTTTTCTCCACTTTCAGGAACCACAGAGCTGTTGCACCCATCAACAATAGTGCTACCTTGTAGCTTGTAAAGAGTTCCAATCCAAACTCCCCACATGAATACCAGTGCTCCCCGAACCATCTTGCAAGCCCGAACCATCTTGCAAGTATCATTCTTGAACACCATTTTTACACCTGCATCATCGAGCTTGCTTACAGAAATCAGATTTCTGACCAATGCAGGAATATGCAGAACACCCGGAAGTGTTCTAACCCTTCCACCTTGCAACTTCAACTTTACTTTTCCGCGACTAGCGATTCAAGCTTTCCTATCATCCCCTAAGAAGACATCACCACCATCATATTTCTCATACTCACAGAACCATTCTCTATGGGGAGTGAAGTGAAAGGATGCACCTAAGTTAATAAACCATGCCCCATTATCTACATGTGTATTTCAAGAAGCCAAATACACATCCCCACCTTCATCTGAGGTGGTTTCACCTCTGCAGAAGGAGCATCATCAAATCCATTTCCTTTATTAGAATCTTTAGATTTACAATCCCTTTTGTAGTGCCCTTCCTTTCCGCATTTCCAGCACACCACCTTTACAAGTTTTCCTGGAGATTTAGATCTCCATCTAGATTTAGATATCCCATTTGATGACTTATTTTTGTTTCTATTCTGGGACCATCCTCGTACAGACAAGGCATCACCATTCTCGCTCTCCATATTTTTCCATCTCATCTCCTCCGTTATCAAGGATGAGACCATTTCATCAAACGACAAGGCAGTTGCATTCCTACCTATTCCAATAACTAGACTATCCCACAAATTTGTTAAAGAACACAACAAACTGATGCACTTATCTTCATCTGAAATTTTAATATCAACAGACGATAACTGACTTACCACAGTATTAAATGCGTTCAGTTGCTCTGTCACTGAGTCTCCATATTTCATTCAGATTATACAGTTTTTTCCATAGGAACAGTTTATTAACCGGAGACTTATATTGGTACAAAGTCCCTAACTTGTCCCACAAAGCCTTCATCGTAGCTTCCCCTAATACATTCAGCAATACTGAATCTGAGATGCACAATTGTATTGTGCTCTTTCCATTCCAATCCAAATTCTTCCATTCTTCATCAGACACTCCCATTGGTTTAGTACTCAGATATACCATGATCCACTGATCTTTATCCACCAATAGATCCTCCATCTTGAGTTTCCAAAACTCAAAACTCTGACCATTAAATTTCTCGATCTCTATCTTTCCAGTGCTCGCCATCTTCTTTCACCCCTAGAATCGATCCCGTAAATCTCCCACTGAACAAGGTCTAGCACAGGCCTGAGAGAAACTCCTCAGCAACAAAGGAATCCCCTTGAAGCCAAAATATCTCTTATACCAAATGTAGGTTTTAACTAGGTACAGAAATTACTTGCATATGAATTCTAAAACACAGAAAATAAACAATGTGAGAGCATAACACATTAAACACATATACACAGAGATCTTCCCCTAGATCCCAAAGCTGGGACTACCAGCTTGATTTTTCATTATGTTCCTTTCAATGTTACAGTACATATTTATACATGCCGAAGCATCCAATACCATGGACCAAAAACCATCACGTCCAAAACCATGTGTGAAAATCACGCACAAAACCATAGGTAGGTCCGCCCTACCTAATATAGGGTCCATAAACAAAATTTTTCGTGGCACTGCCCTGGACCCCATAGAGGGGGGCTACTTGTGACCTCCCCACTACAAAATTGGTGAAACGAAGGGGGGGGCTCCGCCCCCCCTCTAACCCCCCGGTTAACTACGTGGGCTAGTCGTGGAAATAATATAACACAACCCAACATTTTTGTCTTTTCATGCAAAATCAAATATGCAAACTAATTTCCTTTGGTGATGTGGCAGGTGAATTAAGGATGTCATAGGTTGGATGGAAGGGTTAGGAGATGGTTGGATGGTGTGGGAGACCTTTGCGAGTCTTTTGGTGACTTCCTAGTGGTTTTCCCTCAATTCGGTCTCAAAACAAGCCATTTCAAGAAAACCTACAGGATGATCCTATAATAATCACAATGAACCTACAGGATACAGCCAAGAGAAAAATGTGAGGTATTGGAGGTTATGGGAGGCCTATGAAAGGTATTTTATGGGTGGAATGGAGTGGGAAAATTCTTAGGCTCACTTAGAACTCAAAACCAAAGTCGGGAAATGGATGGATTCACTCAAAAACCCTGAAGAAGTTTCCTTGTGAAATGATGAAATTGGTGAGGGCTTAATGACCAAGCAAATCAAATCCAAATTGGATGGGAAATTATTTTTTATTAACTAGGATGTCTTAGGTCCCTACTCCAAGTGGAATCACTCAAAAAGACTTATGTTAACCCATGCAAAAGAAATAAAAAACATTATTAGTCGAAAATCTAGAAATTTGAGAACTAGTGAGCTAGTAAATCTAAGAAATGCATAACCAAATCAAGTGCAAATGTAATTGGGTAATTTTTGTTATGAACTAGAATGGTTTTTTGATCTAATGGAAGTGGAATCAATTTGATTTAAGCTAGTTAGGATGCTCTAAAAAATAATAGAAATTTACTATTCTTTGCTAAAAAGGAGGTCCAACAATCTAGATTCAAGAATAAGAAGACTAATCCAAGAAACTCAATGATTAATATGAACTTCCAAAGCTTTAAAAAGGAAAAAATAATGCTTTTGATCCTGAAAAATAACTTACATCGACCATTTAACTCAATCCTACAACAAGAAATTATTAATTCTAAATGCAAAAACAGAAAGAAATAAAAACTAGACATGCATGTGAATAAGCAATGGAAAGAAGGAAAGAAGATGATACAAAAGGGCTCTGAGGTTCCTGGGATGGCCAAGACCAAGGAAAATCAGAGACCTATGGATGAAAACAAGATTTATATGCTGAACATGGCACCAATCTTCATTATTCTCATCAATAAAATTACATCCCTGCAAGAAAATACAATGGAGCTGCAAAAGTGCAAGCTCTCTCCACAATAACACTACTAAAAATTTCCCCCTAGAGGAAAATTCGACTTTGTACTTATACAAAATGATTAGGAATCACTCCCCATGAATGGAGGAAGCTTTCCCCACCAAAATCCCTTGATTAGTGGATCTAGTCCCCAATACTAGGAATTTGCATTAAATGGCAGGGAACACATTCCTAGATTTTCTCAATCATTCCCTAGAGGAAAATTCAACTTCTAACTTATAAAAAATGATTAAGAATCATTCCCCATGGACGAAGGAAGATTTCCCCACTGAAATCCCTTGATTAGTGGATATGCTCCCTTGATTAGTGGAACACACTCCTAGATTTTCTCAATCATTGGAGTTTCACAATTTGTACCATAATTCCATAATATCTTGTCGACTTATTATTTATTATTGATCCTCCAATAGTAGGGAACAAGTCCCTAATTCATCTCCTCCTCCAACTCTTTATAATCTTCCCAATATTCTCATAATACTCCACAAAAAATAAATAATATTAGGCACAAATATTAAATTATTTATAAACCTTCCTAATGAATATGTTAAAGTTAAAAATAAATTATCTAATGCAAAAAGAGAGGTTTAATTTCTTGAAAGGTGGTCATAGGCCTTAATTTATGTTTTAAATTAGAGGCATGAGCCTTAATTTATGTTTTAAATTAGAGGCATGAGCCTTAATTTATTTCTAATTTAGAGGCCCATCATATCCCCCTACTGAAAGTGTTGCTCATCCTCTGAGCAACTTAGTGACCTCATTGTGCCTCATCCATGGCCCTTTTGGCCTCTCTCTTGTGCATTAAGAGTCTTGGTTGTAAGCTCTGCAAGGACAAGCCAAAAAAAACATATTTGTGCAAAGAAAAATCCTTGTTTCTTGATACCATTAGTTTTCCTTCTTCCCATTATTCAAGATGGTTCTTGATTATTTTTTCCAGTTTTCTAAGGTCTTCCACACCCTTCTCAACGTTCTACTACCTTTTTCTACCATTTATTATCCTTAGGACTACCTCCTATAGGATTTCTGGGTCACTGTAATTCCTACATGATCATCCTATAGAAAACACAGTCCCTTTGTAAGTTGAAGTAAAGGAGTGCAAAAAATGACATAAATGGCGGAGGAATGAATGGTAATGAGTGGTAAAATAAAAATGTGAGTGATGGGGGTCTCTTTGTCATCCTCCTTTGCTATTTGATTGTCCTTCTTACTAACCTGCAAATGGAAATTTCATGAAAATAGAGAGTTTGCTCTCTTTGGTTTTTTTCAAGAATGAAATGGAATGGATGAATGATGAATAGATAGTGAATATGAAGTGGATGGAGGGCTTAGAGTATTGTGGTGACCTTGGCCTTTGCAAAAATTTCTTCTTTTAATTATTTTCCTCATTCCTTGAAATCATCACCCTTCATAATTTTACTTTTCAACATTGCTTGAGTGAAGGAGTGAGTTGTAATAGAAGGCTGTTGAGACTACTGACCAATCCTTAGCTTATAAAACCTCATCTCTCATGCATTAACAATGAATTTCTAACTATAATATGCTCAAGAGAAGAGGTCAAGAATATTGCATACTTGTACCTACCTGATGGTTTTTGGAGAGACACGCATGCTGCTGCTGAGTTGATGTTGATGTGCAGGTGTTGGATGGTGATGCTAATGATCCTGATACTGCTGCTAAGCTCTGGTGGAGCTTCTTTGACCTCTGGATCTCCTTTAAAACTGCTCACTGCCAATCCTGTAGGTATTGTTATATCTTGGAGGCTTACAGGACAACAACTTGTTTTGTTCATATCTCCCAAATGGTAGACTTGATTGAGCTTAAACTTTTTGAGCATGTTCCCATAATCATTATGCACCTCCCCACATAAAAATTTTGGTCAATGGATGCACGGATCTCGAGAGAAAATAAAAATGGCTGAAGGTGATGGAGGTTGATTTCTTGGAAACCGTGCACTAAACTTTTCTAAAATTACTTGGGCATGTTACCATCATCCATATGCATCTGCCCATGAAACATCTTTTTAAATGGATGCACAGATATTGCGAAAATGAAAAAATGACTGAAGGTGATGGAGGCCAATTTCTTGGAAACTATGCACTAGAATTTTATGAAATTGCTTGAGAATGTTACCATCATCCATATGCATATCCCCCGGAAATAACTTGGAAAATGGATGCATGGTTTTCAAGTTATGGAAAAAACAAATTTCTGCTCTATGTACTTTTGTATCCTCTAGTAAAACAGAGCATCCTGTAGTGTTTTAGGACATCAACGAAAATTTGTGGTAGAAGCTTGAGAATGATGGGTGGATGGTGAAAATATATGAGGGTGATAGATTGGCATGGCCTTGGCCTTGTTGGAGAATTTGAGCAAAGGAGGAGAAAGTCAAAATTTGACTTCTTTTGACTAGGATTGGCAAATTTTCGCTTTGGTATCAAGTTGTTCTTGTTGCTTGCAGATGTTGGAGAGTACATGCATTCATCATAGATATACATGGAGCAAATATTTTTTACTTTTCCCTTCTTTTCCCTCTAGGCCTACTAGTCGCCTCAAGGAGGTTTTCAGCTAGTAGGTCTGCCTAGGCACCTCAAAGGAGGTTTTCACCTAGGATCTTTTCTTTTTTCTCTTTTCTCTTTTTTTCCCAACCCATTGACCACCTCAGGGAGGTTTTAAATCAATGACCCAACCTGAGGCACCTCAAAGGAGATTTTCACCTGAGATTTTTTTTTTCTTTATCTTCATATTTTTGTTTTTTCTACCCTACCCAACTTGAAAAAAAAATCACTTTCAAGTATAAGAATACTTCCAATGTAGCCATGTGCACATCAAGAGGACAAACAAAATGATGTGGAGGCTTGAAACGTATGCTTTGACATGTACTTGGATTTCAAAGACCAAATGATTTTACTTTGAAAGAATCAAGCATAGTTGAGGAAGACGGTGATATTGAAACTAAATGACTCTCTGGAACCATATTTCAATATAGCTTTGATGCCTCTAGTCCACTTCCTAATTTAGATCATCTTGTATGTCTTCTTCTACCATGACCTTCAAGTGTTCCTCTTTTTGCTGATTGATCTCTTGAATACATGGAGGATTTGATGGTAACCATGAGAGTGTTCTCTCGATCTCTAATTTTGATGTATACTCTTCATTAATCGTCGCCCATGGTTCTGTGGTATCCTTATTTGAATCTTCTTCTTCTGGATGTGGTCCTTCAATGCTATCAAGATAATCTCTTTTTTTCAATACTCTTCCTAAGATATGGTGAATACCATTGATCTCAAGAGGATATTTTTGGAAGTTTTCTACCTCAACATTGTAAGTGGGATGAGCTACTTCAATGTGTGGGTTTGGAAATGGTGGTACATGTAGTTGAGTGGGAGTGTATATTTGAAATGGATGTGGATGGGGTTGTGGTGGAGGTGAATGGTAAGGATAACATGGAGTTTGGTATAGAGGATATTGAGGAATATACTGAGGATATTGTGGATGGTTCCATAAGTTCCTTGCCAACCTTGTTGCCAAGATTTGTTTTGGGGTTGAGATGACCAATGTTGCCAAGGAAAAGGTGTGTTCCAATTACTTTGAGGTGGATATGCATAACCTTTAAATTGTGAATTAGGATCTTGCATCATATCAGGTTGAATATGTTGCCATGGTCCTCTTGGAGCTACATAATATAACTACATTGGCAATTGAATTTCTCCTTTTCCCTCTTGGTAAAATTCCTTCAACCTTGGTAAAGATGGACAATGTTTAACATCATGTGATTCTGCAACACAAATATAAGCATTTTCTTTTCCTTCATCTTGTATGCTTAACATTTCTACTTGTTTTGTTAGATTTCTAATAATTTTTGTTTTAAAATCATCAAACAAACTTCCAAGTTTAGCTTGACTTACCGATCTTGATTTTGATTTACCTACTCTTGCTTTTCCTCTTGATATGTGTTGGCATGTTTCACAAATTTTCTCAAATGATAATTGATAGACATCACCTCTACTTATGAGATTAAGGAGATCAATCCACTCATCCCTAATTGTTCTAAGTAAGAGGGTTTTTAGTGTGTTGGATCCTAAATGATGTAGTTTTGCCCTGTTAAGATTATACATGAACCTCTTTACTAGATCCTAAAGGCTCTCATCTTCTCTTTGATTCATTCTAAATATTTCTTCTGTAATATCACGATTTTTAAATTTTTCTAAAAATGTCTTTTGCATATCATTCCATGGTCTTATTGAATTAGTCCCTAAACTCATGAACCATTTAAGAGCTCTATCCTTCAATGTTGCTGGAAACAATCTTAATTTTTGAGTTTTTAATAAGTAACGATAAGATCTACAAACAATTTCAAATTCAAAGAGAAAGGTTTTTGGATCCTATGACCTTAGACCATGAAATTTTGGAAGAAAAGAGGGTGGTATGTTCTTCATGTGCACACTACCATCAGTATCTTGAATGGGCAATCCGAGAGGATTTTCCTCATTGTCATCATCTTCATCCATTTCTTCTACATTCCTTGTCATCTTCTTCTTCTACCTACAAAAGTGAAAGGTGATGTGGCTCTTACTACACCACGTGATCAATTGGAGGGGTGGGTTGGTGTTGGAGAATTTTGTTTTTGTTTTTATGATTGAATGAAAACTATAATGCAATGCAATTTTCTACTTTTGAAATTAAATATGCCTAATGAAAATAATTTTTTTTGTTTTTGCAAAAATTAAAAATAAATGAATCAACTAGGGAAGAAAACAATGCATACTTTGACACCTCCCCGGCAACAATGCCAAAAAGTGATGAACCTCGGTATTGCAACAAGAATTCTGCAACTCCAAGGCTACCAACTTTAATTACAATCCCGGGGTTCGTACAAAATTAAGAGGTGTTGGCAATATATGTGTGGCATACAATGTGTCCTTCCTTTGCTGTCATGATGTAATGGAGTGCATGTACTGAAGTCAAATCCTAAACTAATTGCATAAAATGAAATGTTCGAAGTGGAACCTTAACCTATTGCAAGAAAGAAAGTACAAGGAAAGAGACGAAAATTCAATGCTAAATCACACCATTTCCTAATTAACTGCCAAGAAGTTATGCTTTGCAATAACACTAAATTATCATGAAACAAATGCTAATATCTAAGCATGGAATTAAGAAGCATCAAATATCACTAATGTGCAAGTAAAGGGACTGAAATAAATATGTTTTTTGTCTTTTTGTCTTTTCATGCAAAATCAAATATGTAAACTAATTTCCTTTGGTGATGTGGCAGGTGAATTAAGGATGTCGGAGGTTGGATGGAAGGGATAGGAGATGGTTGGATGTTGTGGGAGACCCTTGGGAGGCTTTTGGTGACTTCCTAAAGGTTTTCACTCAATTCGGCATCAAAACAAACCATTTCAGGAAAACCTACAGAATGTACTAGAAACCTATAGGATCATCCTGTACTAATTACAGTGAACCTACAAAATACAACCGAGAGAAAAATGTGAGGTTTTGGAGGTTATGGGAAGCCTAGGAAAGGTGTCTTATGGGTGGAATTGAGTAGGAAAATTCCTAGGATCACTTAGAACTCAAAACCAAAGTCAGGAGATGGATGGATTTGCTCAAAAAGCTTGGAGAAGTTTCCTTGTGAAATGATGAAATTGGTGAGAGTTGAATGACCGAGAAAATAAAATCCAAATTGGATGGGAAATAACTAGAATGTCTTAGGTCCCTATTCCAAGTGGAGTCACTCAAAAATACCTATTTTAACCTATGTAAAAAAAATAAAAAAACATTACTAATCGAAAATCTAGAAATTTGAGAACTAGTGAGCTAGTTCATCTAAGAAATGCCTACAAAATCAAGTGCAAATGCAATGGGGTAACTTTTGTTATGAAATAGAATGTTTTTTTGATCTAATGAAAGTGGAATCAATTCAATTGAATCTCGTTAGGATGTTGTAAAAAATAGCACATATTTATTGTTCTTTGCTAAAAAGGAGGTCCAACAATCTAGATTTTGGAATAAGAAGACTAATCCATGCAGCTCAATGATTACTATGAACTTCCAAAGATTTTCCAAGGATGAAATAATGATTGTAATCCTGCAAAAGAACTTACATCAACCATTTAACTCAATCCTACAACAAGAAATCATTAATTTTAAATGCAGAAATAAAAACTAGAGATGCATGTGAAGAAGCAATGAAAGGAAGGAAATAAGATGATACAAAAGGGCTCTGAGGTTCCTGGGATGTCCAAGACGAAGGAAAATCAAATACCTATGGAGGAGAACAATATTTATAAGCTGAACATGACACCAATCTTCATTATTTTCATCAATAAGATTACTTCCCAGCAAGAAAATACAATGGAGCTGCAAAAGTGCAATCTCTCTCCACATTAACACTAATGAAAATCTCCCCATAGAGGAAAATTTGACTTAGTACTTATAAAAAATGATTAGGAACCATCCCCATGAATGGATGAAGCTTTCCCCACCAAAATCCCTTGATTAGTGGATCTAGTCCCCAATACTAGGAATTTGCATTAAATGGCAAGGAACACATTCCTAGATTTTCTCAATCATTCCCTAGAGGAAAATTCAACTTCTAACTTATAAAAAATGATTAAGAATCATTCCCCATCGATGGAGGAATCTTTCCCCACTAAAATCCCTTGATTATTGTATCTTCTCCCTTGATTGGTGGATCTGCTCCCTTGATTAGTGGAACACATTCCTAGATTTTCTCAATCATTGGAGTTCCACATTTGTGCCATAATTCCATAATATCTTGTTGACTTATTATTTATTATTTATCCTCCAGTAGTAAGGAACAAGTCCCTAAATCATCTCCTCCTCCAACTCTTCATAATCTGCCCAATATTCTCATAATATTCCATTAAAAATAAATAATATTAGGCACAAATATTCAATTATTCATCAACCTTTCTAATGAATATATTAAAGTTAAAAATAAATTATCTAATGCAAAAAGAGAGGTTTAATGTGCTAAAGGATGGTCATAGGCCTTAATTTATGTTTTAAATTAGAGGCATGGGCCTTAATTTATTTCTAATTTAGAGGCCCATCAATTCCTTCAGTTTACATCTTCTACAATATCTTGAACCTTCCTTCATGTATGTCATTCCTAAACCTTCTCTACATTAGCTTCATTTTGTGCCAAATCTTGATACCTATTTTGTGTTGTTGATGAAGGATACATCAAGGCCCTCCTGTGTCAGGTCACTTTCTGTCGACCTCAGCTCATTATCCAGGAAGTTGACCTAGAAAATCCTTCTGGTAACTTGGATATTTCATACCTCAATGACAATTTTCCTTACTCTCGACAACAAGTTTTCATCATTGGACTATGATCGAGATATATGTGGCGTGTTCAACTTCAACTCATTCATTCACACCTCATGGATTGTATTATAGTACCTTGAGGGCCATTATCATTACCGATGGCTCCTTTCCCATATGTTAACAACTTACACGATTGGTAGATAATAAGATGGTGTCTACCATGTTTAACTCCAACTCATTTATTCACATGGCTACACTCCTACTATCAAGTGACAAGGTATAAGACCCTAGATTTAGTTCCATTCTTCCGGACTGGGATTTCAAGATTTATATAAGATTACAATGTGTGATGGCTACGATCATTCAGAAAGTCATCCAAGCATGAGTCCACACTCGGTCATTAGTGGACGAGACTTATTTGACCATTTTACATGTATATTGGCTTATATGATGTGTATAGCTATGCCTCCCTCAACACTGATATCTTGATGATAATATATATTGTAATAGATGATGAAGGTAATGAACTTTAGTCCTTAGCCATTGCATCTGACTTTGCACTTTAGGGGGTAATTTGTTACATTTAATTTTCTCACTTCCAATCAAATGGCTTGAAAAATGGATCAACCAACATCCTTGACATCTTCTCATTATCCATTTACAAAGCCCTAAACATTACCTCCAAAAAGTTTTAGTTGCTAAGTCAATCAACTAAAAAACTACGTTTTTGGCCCCAACCATCCTACACTTCAGTACACCTACAATGGTTGTAAGTTGAATAATTGAGCACTTGAACTAACATACATAGGTTTCCCTTGTTTCCAGGTTCGATGGTTCTAGAATTCCGAAAAAAAATAAAATATTTCGAGAAAATCTATTTCCAGAAGATGCTAAGGTGGTCTTAACAATTCACTATTGATAGATTTATTTACTTCCTACTCTAGGGGTCTTATATCTTATTCCTAGAGCTTATCCTCCCTCATATGTGGAATTAAGTCCTATATTGATAAAACCCAAACTAACATATTTACCCTACAAATTCACTTCCTCCCACCGATTCTAGGTTGGCTTTTTTAGATTACTAGTGCCCTTATGCTACTACTTTGAGCTTAAGGAATCATCATCAATTGATGCATTAGGGTTGAGGTTGAAGGTTTTCTTTGTGGAAAGGAAGGGCAACATAATTGGGTAGACATCTACAAAGTCAACCATCTATAAATGGTTGTAACTCTCTCCCTCATTTATTAATACAAGAAGCACTTTGTTTTCGTATAATTTCATCATGTTGATGTTTATGTATTTAAATGCCTTTGCACTCATTGATTAGAGACATTAGTTTATGCTATGTGGTTATTGTAGGCCTCTTACTTGTTTAAGTCATTTTTCAGGTTCCATTTATAGTACTTGGAGATAGAGTTGGAGCTTATAAGAAAGGAGAAGAGGAGGGCCTACTACAAATTCTAGCTAGGCCTTTCTTCTATATTCTAATTTCTCTAAGGCAAACATATATATTTTTCACCTTTTGTTTCTAGATCAGGACACTAGACCTATGGAGTTCACTTTTGTCCGCAAAAAGAATTTTTTACATAACAATAATAAGGATGGAAGCTACTTTGGGGGAATTAAAACTATCCCAAGGATCATCCAAGATGGATCAAGCTTCACAAAATCCTGGTGATGAGTGTCTCATTATGGGATGGTCGTGCTTCTTCCATCCAATAAACAAGTTCACACCAACCTAGGCTAACATAGTCAGCAAAAAAAAAGAAAAAAGAAGAGAAGGAATCCATTGGAATTACAACCTTTGAGATGTGAAATATGCAGGGGTTACACTATTTTGAGTTATTAGTTATGAAATATTCATGCTCTCATGGGTTTTTCATGGTTTTGAATCTATTTATGTATTTAAAAATGCATTTAAACAATAATACACCATCATTTTGCCAAAAATATTATTGTGGGATTTTGACTTAAAAACACAGCTTAGAAGAGTTAGTGTGTGCCTATATACACGCACACGCGCGCGCGCGCACACACACACACACACACACACACACACAAACACAAAATCTAATAATACAAGTTGAGTGGCCTAATGGTTAAGAGTATGTGTTTCCTCCGAAGAGGTCATAGGTTGAAATACAAAGGGGATTAGAGTATGTATGCCTTGATAGACTTTAGCAGTCAGATAGAAAACAAGGGGGATCCTTGTACCATAAAAAATGGTCTCATACACCAATATGGTGTCTGGATTAGTCATGACCATCTCCCTTATCCCATAAACAAGGCAGTCTCATACATGAATATGGTGTCTGGCTTGGATGTGACCTTAAAATTACATTATTATTTATTAGTATATACAAAAGAAACTTTAAAGTAAGGAATTAAAAATGAAGGAACCCTCAAATATATTACTCAAAATATCAATTACACATACAAAATTACCTTTATTCTAATATAATCTTAACATGAAGCTTTAATAATCCATATGACGTTTATAGATCACATCCTAAGAGGTCTTGACTTGAACTTAACGTGAAGCCTCAAGAATCCAAATAACCTCTCTCTATAAAGTGTTAAGGGATTATGATCATCAATTTGATTCATTGGCCAAAACAATAATAAGATTAGAATTTGGTGAGACTTAGGGTAATAGTCAATTAGCCACTCAAGCCATACCTTAATCACCTCTTTGAAATTAATGACAAATACTTTGAATTTATGAAGCCACATAATTTCCACATGATATCCCATCTCAACCAAATAAAATAAACTTGGTGTGGCTCGAGGCTCTCCCACACATTCATGGGCTCTCAAAGACACAAGTTATTGAAGGAAAGAGTTTATTTCATCCCATGAAAGGTGGAATAATGGAGTTTTGGATCTCTCTTTGGTGGAAAGATCATGGGTCATTATGCTTCATCGAAATCAACTCAAATCTAGAATGTCTTTAGGTGGAAGGTTAATATTGACACAATGATAGATGCAAATAGTCCCCTATCCTTGAATCCATGGTGGTGAGTCAACTCTTTGATTTCTTCATCCCACGAGGTCATCCCAAGCCTATCCCTACTGAAATTTTTCAATAGGTCTGGTTTATTCTAGATGACACATGGTTAAAGCCCATGATAAAAGCCCCATTTAGTGTTCTAGAACCAATACCTCCACTAAAAATCATTTAACCTCAATATTGACCTTCCATCACTCCCACTTGGTCACAAACCCCACCTAGGCTTAGAGGGGAGGTGGTCAGACTGTTAGTCTATGCTCAACTTGTTTAGGGGTTGGGGTCCTACTCCACACTCCAACTCATTCACAAGATCGAATCTACTTTGACCCAAATAAATTTAGGCCCAAACACCCCTGAATGCATCTACTTTCCAACGAGTCGAACCTGATTTACCCAATACTCAATTGGTACTCCATCTATTAATAGACTCGACTGTAACCTCGAATTTGGGTTGAGTCTGTAGTTGGAATACTTCTTCTCTAGAATGTGACTAAGGCTTTAAGAACTAGAATTAGAGATTAGTTTTCCATCAAGTTGAATATCAACCAATGTTTAATTTAGCCCTTGTATCAATGGATTCATGAATTTGGAGGGACTTTCACAATTCAAATAGCAATATCTCACATGGTTATTCAAAATATATTCCCCTCATAATGGTCCTTCCCCATAAATTACCTCCCCTCATTCCTCTCACGACTTTGATGTACATCAATACAGGGAATGACTAAGATGAATGGTCAACACATCCACAGAGAAGTCGACTAAAACTTTCATAATATCAAATTGATATCTCAACCTTCAATAGAGAGGGACTATATTTAGATTTGCGCAATCATTGCCACTTTAGGGCATTATACATTTAATCAACATTATAACTCTTATATGTGACAAGGTGGTCTGTCCACTTGTTTCGAGGCTGGTATGATAACACCACACTAGAATGAATATGGTGGTTGACCCTCTCTATGACTAATTCCATCGCAAGGTGACAAACCATGTAACCTTCTGTTAGAATTATAAACATATTTTGAATGGATTGCATGCATAGGATTTTATTGACACATGCCCAACATTATAGATCATAAATCCAGATGTCTATCATGGAATCCAACTCACACATTATGTGTATACATAACACGAATGAAAACTTATTCTATTAGTTAGAACATGGTGTAATTATAAAACTTTACATGGGGTTTCCTAGCCATAACTCTCTCTCTCACTAAAGAATTTCGGTTCTATCTCACCCTACTCCTTGAAGGCTCTAATATACTATATTTGTCTCCATCCCTGTACATAAATACATATTTGGTACCTTATTGGATAACAAAAATATCATAGAAGAGAAGGGTAGGATTTACATCTATCCTAAGACTTGTTTAAATTTACAAAGGTCAACTTGGCTTTATTTCCATCTGACCCAAACTAACTAACTACCCAACAATCCCTAATTATTCAAGAATTGGGACACATGTTACATCAAATTCTCTAATGTTTGTTCATAGAACTTACAAATTCGAGGCAAATTCCCCTTCCCCTTAGGAATTTACATGACCCATTTTGGGTCTAAACAAAATATGATTTGTTAGGCGTTGATGCTCCTACATCATACTCCCCATATTTAAACTTTTCATTACCTCCTAGTCATGAACCTATATTTTGATTCTTCCTAATTGGTCCCATATTTGGTTATGTTGTTCTTCACATGCCTAGTTTTGTTTCTTTTCCAAGGCTAACCTCAATCTTCTAGAATCCCAAACTTGATTTTACAATACCCCACATCCTTTTCTGAGGTTATATTGCACAGTTAGTTGTACCTCCTATTGTTGGCATTCCTACTCTTCTAGTTGCATCTTCTCATGATACCCTTCACATCAACATACACATATTATCATTTTTTTCTTCCAGCCTTGTCCTAGATTGAAGTCATATGTTGTTTCTTTTATTAGTTGTTGTAAATCCTCATGGGTTTTCAAAACAATACTTTGGTCTACCTTTTCATGTTTTAGTATAATTTCATCTTCACAATATGATTTCTTGCATTTTCCTCTAATTTCTTTATCTAAAGTGCTACAAAATCCTTAAATGTTCTATGTTTGCAGTTGCTATGCATTCCTCTACATAACCCTTGGGATTCGTCAACCAATCTTTTAACAATTCTTATCCAAATTTTGTGAGCACTATGTCTGAGTGTTTGTCCTCATATTTCTATTAGATATCTTTATGAGTTGATTTTTTTCCTTCCACATTAACAAGCAACTGACTACCATCTATTCCATCAACCAACTGCATGTGGATTTCCGTTTGACCATAATTTGTCTCATCTCTCATTTCAAAAACTCTCAATTACAATCCTCCTTTAATGTTGTGAGGAGATATTTCTTGACCTTCTTTTATCATTTTAAAAGTTTTAGATGGTTGTCCACCTCCATCATTCCTAAAACCTACATCCATACAAAACTTCTCAAACTTATAAATATAAGGCTTTCTAGTCTTAATTGAGGTCTTTCTTCTCATATATCCAATTTGATCTGAATAATCTTATTTTTACTTGAGGGTTGCAATATCTCCAAATTTTGTGAGCACTATGTCTGAGTGTTTGTCCTGATATTTCTATTAGCTATCTTTATGAGTTGATTTTTTTCCTTCCACATTAACAAGCAACTGACTACCATCTATTCCATCAACCAACTGCATGTGGATTTCCGTTTGACCATAATTTGTCTCATCTCTCATTTCAAAAACTCTCAATTACAATCCTCCTTTAATGTTGTGAGGAGATATTTCTTGACCTTCTTTTATCATTTTAAAAGTTTTAGATGGTTGTCCACCTCCATCATTCCTAAAACCTACATCCATACAAAACTTCTCAAACTTATAAATATAAGGCTTTCTAGTCTTAATTGAGGTCTTTCTTCTCATAAATCCAATTTGATCTGAATAATCTTATTTTTACTTGAGGGTTGCAATATCTCCATCTAATTCCTGTTAGACACATTCCTCAAATAGGCCTCCTTACAATTCCAACTTTTCACGTCAAATGTGTACTCTTAAATCTAGTATCCCTTCTTTCAGGATATTTAGTTCTTCATCCAAATCATCCAAATCATCTAGAACCATATTTGCATGCTATTCGAAAGGTTCATTCCATAGCACCCACTCCTCTAAGAGCCTTTACTCTTCCTCTTGATAGGTGATCATTTCTTCTTATTATTTTCCTTTAGATTCATCTCCATTAATCATAGCTTCATGTTCATCATCTCCTGCAAGAACATAATTCATTTGGCAATCAAATATTTCTTTAGTACTTTTACATGCTATGGTCAGTCCTCCTTTTTTATGCATATATAAACATTCTCAATCATTGACTATGATTATTGTATCTCTCTCAACTTTTAGTTGTCATTCATTTCAAAACCTAATATCTTTATCATGCTTCATGAGAATTATTCTTGGGCATCACCTTGTAACTACCTCATTCTTTTGAAGAGGTGCTTCTTATGGAACTCTATTGTTTCCTCTCTCCGCTAGAGACAATTCTGCATTCTCCTCTTCCCTCATGACATTTTGCAATAATTTTCCACCTTCATGATCTGAACATGAACAAAAATGATTAGTTTTTTAAAATATGGGGCTCTTAAGACTCGTTGATGCTTTCACATCATCATTTGTTCCAAAATTTCCACAAAATCCATGCGAATTTCTATCATTATTTGCTCCTCATTTTCATCATCTCCACGAAGGATGGATCCTTGTTCTAATATACAAAAGTGAACATTTTCTCCTTCATACTCAACAAATTTGAGTTCTCTCTTCCTTAGTGAAGCGTATAAATATGCTTCAACATATTTTTCAATAGAGGTCATTTCACCTTCTTTTTCATCAACACCCAACTATATTTCTTGTCTCCTTCCCTCTCTTGTAGTAGTTGTAATATTATGTTAACTCTTTTCTTTAAATCAGCAATTCCTTGTTCAAATTTCTCTTGACTCACCCTCCTCCCCATGCCATTTTCTTTGGCATCTTCTTTCCTTATGTTGTGTCTCGCACTTGAAAATTTTTTGTGAATCTTAGCAGTCATCATCTCCCTCCTCATGTGAGATCCCTATTTTTCATTGTGACCTATAGTTAAGCCCCTATAATAAGTCTTATCCATTTCTTATTTCCCAATACCTCACATGCTTCTTCCCAACCTTAGCTATTGGTATTCTTCAGGTTCCCTTCACTGGAACCTCTTGAGTCTCCTTTGCTCTTTGGGTTGTTGCACCTATTGCTCACTTATCTTAATAACTTCTCTCATTATCTTCCTCTTAGGGACTCCCTTTATCCTCCTCTTCTTTCCAACCTTGGTTGGAATGTCTCTCTCTTTATGTATCCTATTTGCTACAAGGTTATATGCCACAATTATATTTTCTTCTCCTACTATTACCTACACTTATCAAATCCAAAAAAATTAAAGACAAGATTACCTCCCAATTTTCCTCAATCCTAAGTTCTTTGATAATTCGAGAACACCATTGGTTCCTTCTTAGCTGGGATCGCGATATATTCTTCCCACATTACTCCAATATGCTTCGATTATAATTTCTCCAACACCTCTTTGGCTAAGAATCTCGTCAACTTCCTCTATCCCAAATCTCCAATCCCATTCAAAATAACCAATTTTTAATTATTTAGTCAAAATAAATAGAGAAATGATTACCTCATATGTAGATTATCTAGTCCTCTAATTTTTTTTGTTGGCTACAAATATCTAGTTCTTTTGCTCTCTCTTCCCCCCATAAGCAATATTCTTTACTGGCCCTACTATCTATAATTCTCATTCTTTTTTAATCACTTCTCAATACCCAAGAAGTGTGCTACTGCTCTGATGCCACTTTGGCGCAACAATAAGCACCAATAGTCTCCTTTGTATCCCTAACATTGTGTTGGTGATTCAACTATGGGATTTATTAACTACATGAGACCATGCCAAGCATTCCCCTTCCAAACTTGTTTAATAAGTCTGGTTTATTATAAATGGTTTTTTATGCAACCAACTCACAAAAAAAAAATAAAAGATAGATAAACAACTTAAAAATTATCCTCTTCTAGGGCGAATACTCCCTTTACATTACATAAGTGAACAATTCTTGGATGATACAAATGATAAGACCTCCTTGGTATATATAGGAGTCTAAGGGGTCACAATATAATGAAATCCTACATAACAATAATAATGTAAGGGAACAACAATAACAATAGTGGGTTTCTATGGGGCACAACAATAACAATATGGCGGATACGTGGGAAAAAAAATAACAATAAGGGGCTACAATAACAATAAAACAAGGGGGATACACTAGTATTACAGGGGCCTAACATGCCCCTCTCCTTTAGAAAGGTGCTTTCCTCAATGCTTGAGTAGTTTTAGATGCTTATGTATAAAATTCTCATCCTCTCATATGGAATATCTAGTGGGTAAGTTCTTCCACTCAATGAGATACTCTGAAATTATTTGATTTTGTAGCTATCAGGTTCTTGTTTCTGTGACTGATTTAAGCTTAAATATGAATTTTCATTCTTCATCAAGTTTTGGGAACACTGTTTGAACTAGGAGCTTGTCACTATTATCCCTATTTAAGCATGAAACATAGACAATTGGGTGTACTAGGGAAGATGCAGGAAACTTCAATTTGTATGACATAGTAACAATCTTTTGTAACACCTTGTAAGGACCATGATACTTGTGTGATAATCTATTATCCTTCTTATCTTTCTTAAGGGACATTTGTTTGTATGGTTGCAACCGTAAAAGTACCCATTCACCTACATCAAAAATTCTTTCACTACAATGTTGATATGCATGTTCTTTCATTTGATTATGCACTAGAGTAAGGTTATCATTTAAGAGTTGGAGAACTTGTTGTTGATGCTTGATGTGATCTTCCTCTGCTTTAACGTTATAATTTTCTCTTAAATATGATGTGATGGATGGTGGATGATATCAACAAAGTTCCATAAATAGGGTCATTTTTGCTGCAATATGGAAGGATGTGTTATACCACCATTTTGCTAAAGGTAACCACTTGACACGTTATGTTTGTTTATCAAATACAAAGAAACATGGATATCCTTCAAAATATTTTCTCACTATATAAATTTTCTTGTTAGATTGAGGACGATAAGATGAGCTATGAGCTAATTGAGTACCCAAACAAGAAAATAATTATGTCAAAAAATTTCCAGTGAAAATGGGATTGTTGTTACTTACAATAATCTTTGGGTTTCCATGTATCTTTTGAACTATTTTAATAAATACAATAACAATTGTACTGGCTTTAAAAGGATGAGATAATGCACAAAAGTGTGCATACTTGGTAAGTCTATCAACTACCACCATGATGACACTCTTCCTTCAGACTTGGGTAATCTTGTGATAAATCCCATTGAGACCTCATCCCAATGTTGACTTCGAATGGATAAAGGTTGTAATAGACTCAGGGTCTTAATTGTCTCAACTTTATTTTGTTGGCAAATCAAACATTCTGCCACAAATTTCCAAATATCAGATTTAAGGTCATCCCAAAAAATGTCCTTCTTGACCCTAAGGTAATTTTTTAAAAATATAGAGTGCTGTCCTAAAGGGAAGGTGTGCAATTCCAAAAGAATCTTTTGTTTGAGTTGGGAATTCTTACAAATATATAAGTGATATTTGTACCATAACGATTCATTTTTCCACCTAAGTATCTCAAATGTACTAGGATATTTTTGAAAACTTTTGAATGAATGTCCACACCTCTTGATCATTCTTCCATTCATTCCTTTCTTCGGTTACCCGATGAGGTTGGATAATAATAATGGCACAAAGCAATGCTTCCACATCCTCTTCCATACTTGAGAGTGCATCAACACCAACATTTTTCTTTCTTTTTTCATAGATGATTTCAAAGTCATAACCCAACATCTTTGTTATCTAATTTTGTTGCTCTTCTGAAGATAATCTTTTTTCTAAAAAAGTATTTAAGACTATCATGATCTATTTTTCCCTTGAAGTTTCTTCCCATTAGGTAAGGTCACCATTGCTTTAGTGCATGTAGTATTTGCAACATTTCCTTCTCATAAATAGGTTTGCGTAAATACTTTCCTTTTATTGGATGACATTAAAAGGAAATTGGTCTTCCTTCTTGCATTAAAACCACACCAATTCCATTTCCCAAGGCATCGCATTCCACAATAAAAAAAAAATTGTGAAGTATGGTGTAACACCCTCCTTCCAATCTACCCAAGTAGCCAGCCAACTGGGGTAAACATGTGAAAATAGTTACTATGATATGATTCAACCTTCTAAGTCATGTTAAGGAAGTGGAACCGACATAAACACACCATATAGACGTTCAACATCAACAATAGGAATCCTAGGAAACATCCCAACCTTACAAATAACCATCCCCTGGGTCCCACTAAGCTTTTAAGTTATTAAACCTCTAGAAACTCCCATGCTATGGGCATGCTAGAGTCTAGAGAGCTCTCGACACTCCCACAAGCCTACATGCCTACATCTAGGGACTATTTCAAGCAGATCTATACCATAGTCTGGGGAATTTAAGGTACCTTTCAAGCCCAAACTTCCGGCCACTGCCCAAAACTTGTTCTAACTTCTGGAGTCCATTAAACACATCATGAAATTACTAATGAACCAAAAAATAACTCCAATACTAGGCTCGACCATGCCTAACCAGGATTGAAATTCTATCAAAAATTTGGCATCAATGCAATTTATAGCTGTAAACAATAGATCTAATCGTAGGGGTCTCATACTTATATGAGGTTTGCTATGAGGCATTGTTTCCTTATCACTTTAGCTAAAGTTTCATCCATTATGCTATAGATACATTGTTCATTCATATACAAATAAAAACATGACAGGAGCCATATATATCCACTGTCGTAATACATATTCATAACCAACATAATAACAATAGAAATACCAAGGAGACAACAGCCATATAATCCACATATAAACTAGTATAATACTAACAAGGAGAAATAAATTCATATTAATGATGAAAAATCCAACCTGGTATGGGACTCCCATGTTCCACCCAACCGTAGAATACCTGAGCCAAATCTCTCTTCAGTCATTCACCCCCTTGCCATATTCAAAGCATGAATGTGGGATCTCATTGAGCACATCAACCCAAAACCATCCAGGAATTCTAGAGGCCATCCACCTCAACCCATCAAATAGTTATTCCACCTCAGGGTTGGAAATCACAAAAACATCACCATATTTGTCTCTACCCAAGCCTTCTAGGGCTCTAGAGTGTTTGTTCCAACCAAGGCTTCAGGACTAGTAACTCAACCCACAACTATTGCTAGGCTAGAGAGCATTTGTCCAACCAAGGCTTTAGAACTATTAACTCAACCCACCAAAGGATCTAAAGAGTTTTTCCAGCCAAGGCTCTAGGACTAATAACTCATCCCAAGTTGTTACAAGGCTCTAGAGCATTTTTCCAACCAAGGCTCCAGGAACTAGAAATTCAACCCAAGCTGAGGAAACATGAGAACCAATTAGAAAACAAAGAAAAAGAACCCACAACACCATGGCTATTTAGGAAATGGCAAGGCTAGGAAAAGCCACTGCCAATCCAGGAAATCCTCCATGCCATTGACATTTCATAACCAAGAAACTGCATGCATGTGTCATGAATGTCGAAACTAGTGAGAAAAATATACATGAAACACAGCACCTGCAATCAAAGCCCATTGTATCTTATGATCAAGATGTCCTCTTGTGCTTTATTACTATTCCTTTGCCTTCTTTCTCCAAAAATAAAAGTATGCCATACTCTCCAAGAAGATTCTAAGTGTCAAAGAATGAGAGAGAGAGCTCCAAAACTAAACTGACCAAGCTTACACTCTGATCCTCAAAAGCATTTTTTTAATGAGGCCTCTATTTTATTCATTTTCCATTATTTTCCTTCATTTTCCTCCGCACATGCAACCTGTGGCCATTCACTTCCCTTTTCCCCTAATTTCTATTACTTCATAAATATAATTCCAATTAATGACTCTTTTCCTTTCCAAAGCCTTTTCCATTTCCTTTGCCAATTTCCTTTAGCCATAATAAACCAAATGAACACCCACTAGGATGTTTTTCTTACCATAAACTTGGAATACGTGTTTTGTTATTGTGGTATTATATATTATTACATGGATTTTTAACCAAGGTTGTTACAAAATCCTCCCCCCTTGGGGAAACAACATCCTCGGTTTTTAGTGACACCTATAACTAGCAAGACCACTGAAAACAAAACATATTGCCCATGGAGATTTATAACACAACCCATTGCAGTATAATTTACATCAACCATATGCTAAAACATGACAAACATATCATTTACTCGAGCTTTATAACACAACTCATTATGGTATTTACAAAAATAACCACATATACACAACACATTTGCTTCAACCAAAAAATAACCATACTGTTTATGGAGCTTTATAAATCCATCTCAAAACAATATTTACAATGATATATACATATGCACATTTTCTCATCCAACAAATAAAAGGATACAGTGCGTGTATCAATCAACAAGGGAATCTAGAGACTCACACCTCCACCATCAAATTAATACAAAGATTCACTTTCTTCCTAGGAAGTCTAGAATCCACTGTCAAAGTCAAATCTACATCCAATGTCCAGTGCTATAGTCCTGTGACACTTGTCCTCTAAGTGAATAGTTACTCCCTCATTGTTCCCGGGCACACTCCCAATGTGCATCTGATTCCATATGGCAATGCTAATGACTAACACAAATCCATCCCTGGAATTCCCTTCTCTACTACACAATCCCTTGGGAAATCCGGTCACCCCCTTCTTTGTAGTCACACACCTTCCAAGTTTCGTTGGCACCCCCATCTTAAGCAATCCATCCCTTGGAAAGTCTTCCTTGCATCAGAAGATACAAAAACCAAGGCATATCCTTGCCTCAAACCATCATACCGGTCATAGCATGCTCGTGGAAATCAATGGAAACTATTGGTTACTAGTGTCCCACAGTGGCCCTACTCCTAAAGTACTTTACCAGCATACTGTTGCATCTTCCAATTCCTTTCATTGACACTACTATTTCTTGTATTCAGTTTCAGCCACCTAACTGGGCCTTTCTATGCTTCTTGTACCAAGCACATAACTTCCATTATATTTACAATAAATTGAAATAAATTCACATCATACCTCATTGGTAACTCATCAATAAGGTACACCTACAATCTTGTTTACTTCCTATCACAAAAAGTCAAACTCACTGTTTGATCAGATCATCATGTATAAGCATATCACATCAAGATTTCTCAAAACATAACCATCATAGATCAAAATCATAAATCACATGTAACCATCATAAACCAAAATCATATATCACATATAATCATCAGAATCATAAATCACATGTAACCATCATCAACCAGAATCACAGATCACATATAATCATCAAAATCGTAAATCACATGCATAATAAAACTAAAATAAAATATTGATGCTTATCCTTTAATCAACCCTTAGCTTCTACCTTTTTCCTTATGTTGTATGCACACTAGATCAGTTTCCAAACCTGACAAACACCCATTTCCTTCTCCTCAACCATGTGCACATACACATAGTGTAAATCACACACATATAATCACACAACACATACAACACCATGCAATACATGCACCCGCTTGACATACAACACATACACCTACACCTAGTTTACAACACAACGAAATACATATGCCTATAGCTGGTGTACACCACAACACAATACATGTACTACATAGAGCATAACATAATGAGTACACATGTCATGATACTGCAACTACATAATTCACATATATAGTACCACATGTACACAATGCAACATGTATGACTTACACATAATCCCACATGTACACTAGTACCCCATGTACAACATGTACAAAATACCACCTGTACACCACACCACCTTCACAATGTCTGCACAACATCACATGTACACAACACCACCTATGCAACATGTACACAATGCCACATATACATCGTACCATCTCTACTATGTGTACACAATACCACATGTACACAGTACCACATGAACAACATGTACATGACACCACATGTCCACAACATCACATGCATGACATGTACACAACACCACATGTACAATCATGCACAGAATACCTATGTACATAGCACCATAAATACAACATGCACACAACACCATATGTACATAACACTGCATATACGACATGTACATAACACCATATGTACAAAACATTACATATCCAACATGCGAACAACACCATATGCACACAAAAACGCATATCCATCATGCACTTAGTATAACATGTACACAACATCGCATATCAAACATGTACGTAGCACCATCTATACCAATGCTGCATATGTGACATTCGCACATAACATTGCATAAACAACATGTACACACACTATATATGCACAACATCACACACACACAACATCACAGATGCAATATGTACAACATATACAACATATGCACAATAATAGTACCACACATCCAAAACCACACTGTCTCTACCAAGCATCCTTGCTTCTAGTATATTATCCATGCTTGTCCCAACATGTTGCAGACCACACCGCTTACATTTCGCTGATGCATCCCTCGGTATAGCCTGCCCATAACAAGACATTAATATCAACTCATAACCACATGATACTAACCGCATATATTTGTCAAGGCTGCTCCTCCTAATTGATTCCTCATAAGACCAGGAACCTCTTCATTCCATTCAACTACATAAGCAATCATTCTTCCACAAGAATGATCCCTTATGACCCTATTGATAAGTGACATGGATACTTGGATACATACATACATATACATAAACATTATCATAAACAATCATGATCCTATCAGACAATGATATTCATACATACACATACATACATGTAAACATCAACATAAAATTCTTATGATCCATGATTACCTTGTCAAACATGGCATACATACATACATACATGTATACACATATAAACATAAGAATAATCGTGATCACAATGTAATTACTAGATATCATTAGGTCAAGGTTAAGATAACTCCCTTTATGTATGCAACATATGCACAACATCAATAACAATAGTTCCCAATATAGCCAAGGCATATGATGCCTCAAATCCATTCAAATTACCTTTCTTGATTACCTTTCCCATGATTGTCTCGTCATTAGCTATTTACACCAATGGACCCAATCAGTCCAACTGGATGCCATAGTCTTGCCTTCAACTTCCTTTATACATGCATTGGATTCATGTGAGTCTTACATTTCCTACTGGATTTAATTCAGCTCTCTCCGAGCTCCACTAAATTTCCTCTTTCCCAACCATTTCCCAAGACTCTAAACTTAAAAGGAAAGCACAAGAAGAAAACATGAATAAAACCATGAAAACCAATAACAATATGACAACACAAACAAAGTGGCATGATCATGCAGTAGAAATAACAAAACAACAAATCAAGCGCAATCAAATCACAAAATACCAAAAGCACAAGACTAACAACAAACACCATTATTCAAACCCCATGGTTCCGAGTGTTTCCAAAGGAAATCTCAACCTGAGCCTTTTTCAAGATTTCATGGCAGTCTCTTTGTCATGCAATCCCCTACGTCATATTTCCATGAACGCATAACTGTCAGTGCATAAATAAACATAACAACATATTCATTACCTTACCTTGTTGTGCCAACCACATTTCCTTGTAACTAAACATGTCCATGCCATCTGTCAAGGTCTCCAATTCCCTAGATGATATACATGTCAAATACATGTTCATGACTATAGCACGTATTCGCATGATGTCAGACAAAATCTTGGTTAAGAAGACTTCATGTATGCAAAGCACTCATTCGTTTGGAATTAGGGTTTCCAAACATAGCCAAAGGAATTCTTTCCCAATTTCTTTCTTTTTCTTTTTCCTTGTTGAAATTTAGTGTTACTATGCACTGTCACATCACTGAGTTGTTAGTTATATAAACACATCAGCTATTACCTTGTCATGCTAATACCAAGCATGTTTCCTGCAACTCTTCACACATTCCAAATATAACGATAATCATATCTATCAATTTGAAATCAACCTTTACCAAGACTAACAATCATGTCATAATCCATAGTCAACTCAAAGTCATTAGACATAATGCTACAACTATCACATACTACACTCAAGTACATATGAACTGTCTCAACACATATGTACTATCACATACTACACTCAAGTACATATGAACTGTCTCAACACATATGTACTAGTAAAATAATATTAAAACAAGATCATTTGAACACATACTCATATTATGCAATTCATCAAATATCAAATCAACTTGCAAACATACCATGTTAAATTAATCAACTAGACCACATAATGAAACAGTCAGGCACCAAATATATGACATAAGCAAAATCATACCTTAATGTATCTCGGAGGAGGCTATCTTGTCTGCACAATCAATCTAGTTAGAAAAATATAACTTCACAACATATCATCTCAAACGTAAATAAGGTCATGATATCCATAATAGTCACTAGCTAACATGTTCAAATCATAAACTCATAAAAAATTATCATTCACACATAATAATCACATCTTCACTTTCAGTCTATATTAGTACATCATAATATCACATCATATTAACTCATACCTAGATTTCATAACCCTAACCATTTGCATAGACCAATCCAACTTAGTATGGTACATATAACATCAAGATATTAATGCTATAACCCTAATCATCAAGTGAACTAACATATAACAACAATAAGTTAACATATAACATGCTCATCAACAACATATAACCTAATCATCAAGTTAACTATCATATAACAACAACAAATTAACCTATAACATATTCATCAACAACATATAACATAATCATCAAGTTATCTAACATAAAACAACAATAATAATTCATAAAACCACTAGTTACTATCATTCATGACTATCTGACACATGTGAATATGACTACACTAATCAACTAGCATTTATCACACATGTAACCATAAGGATAATAGAATGAAAAGCATATCAGTAACCCTAATTCTTTTAACAAACATTAACCAACATACTTGCATGGACACCATACAAACCTGTATGATGATCTTCTCTTACCTCGAAGTCCATTGTTGCAACTTCACTTTAATGATCTACATCTCCTGCTTTATCTTAGCCAACACGTTAGTATCCTAACATACCAATATCATCATGATGACCTAATTTCATACAATTACTTCATAATGCATGTATGACCTACCATGCATGGATAACCATAACCATGACAACACATGCATAACAACATATAGAAACTAACATGCATAACAAATGCATATACAACCATACACTCATGACGACATATCCCACAACACCATCAACATTAAAATGGCGACATCACTACAACCATGATCAATGCCATGTAATTGCAACAAGGACATGCACTACAGGCATAAGCAACACATATGCAACTGACATGAAGGCATGACCAACACACTACCCATCCAGTCCGAGGGGTGAACCATGCTCTGATACCACTCTATAACAACCTCCTCCCAATCTACCCAACTAATTGTCCAACTGGGGTAAACATGTGACGAGAAGTTACTATCATATGATTCAACCTCCTATGTCATGTTAAGGAAGTGGAACCAATCGACACACACCATACATACCTGCAACATCAACAATAAGACTCCTAGGAACCATCCCAACCTTTCTACTAAGCAACCCCTGGGTCCCACTAAATTTTTAAGCTATTAAACCTCTATACACTCCCCTACTATGGGTATGCTAGTGTCCATAGAGCTCTAGATGCTCCTACAAGCCTATATGCTTTCGTCCAGGGATTATTTCCAATAGACCTGTGCCAAAGTGAAGGGAATTTAAGGCACTTTTCAAGCCCATAATTTCAACAACTGCCTAAAACTTTTTGTAACTTCCAAAATCCATTAAACATGTGATGACAAGAGTAATAAACTAAAAGCTAACTCCAGGACTAGGCATGACCATCCCCAATCGAGACTGAAATTTTTCCAAACACTTGGCATTAATGCAATCTATAGGTGTAAACAACATATCTAGGCATAGGCGTCTCATACTTATCTGAGATTCACTATGAGGCATTGTTTCCTTATCACTTTAGCTTCAGTTTCATCCATTAGGCCATATATACAATTGTTCATTCATATACATATAAAAACATGATGGGAGAAATACATAACCACTATCATAATACATATTCATAAGTACCATAATAACAACAAAAATGCCAAGGAAACAACAACCATATAATCCACATATAAACCAGTATAATACTCATGAGATAACTAAGAGAAATAACATGATATTAATGATGCAAAAGCCAATGGTATGGTACTACCACATTCCACTCAATAGAATGGCTCAGCCAAATATTTCTTTAGTCATTCGCCCTTGTGCCATATTCCAAGCATAAATTTGGGATCTCATAGAACACATCAAACCAAAACCATCCAGGTCTTCTAGAGGTTTTCACCTCAACCCATTAAAATAGTGATTCCACCTCAAGATCAAACATCACAAAACCATCACCATATTGGTCTCTATCCCAGCCTTTGAGGTCTCCAGAGCATTTGTTCCAACCAAGGCCCCAAGACTAGTAGCTTTGTTGTGGGGAAAAATGCCTATGCAGGACGATCCTATCCACCTAAGGTGTGACAGTGCCTTAGCAACAAACAGAGACAACTATTCTAGTATTCTTCCTTTATGAATTAAGAATGAAGAGAGATGGATGGACTAACCGGTGTCTTCTGTTTGTCCCTCGATCCAGTTTCCCTTCTCTTTGAGAGTTCCCAGCTACTTTCCTTCTCGCTCACCCAGCTTCAAGAGGTTTCTGCAAGATCACAAGAAGAGAACACTACACAAGACATGGATTCATATTCATAACTAGTTCAAGATTAGAAATAAACTAAACATACTAATGCAATCATACATCAAAGATACATCAGTATATAGGAGAAACCAAGATAGCTTTATTGATGAATAACAAGGTTCAGGAAGAGATACAACCCAGAGGGCTCCAATCCAGCATCTCCTTCCCAGCAAATGGAATTCCTATCTTCACCCCCTTCAAAGCATTAAGAACCCAATGATTCCAATCTCAAACCAACAGCAATTCTTTGCAATAACAAAATTCCAGCCCCCTAGATCTCATGGAGGAGAGATCCATATATAGATGTTTGGAGAGAGGATGAGTTAGCTTGAGATCTGACTAGTTTCCTCTCCCTCTCTTAGTTCTTGATTCCACTTGGAGGTTCTTGCTTCCACTTGGAGATTAGGAACCTCTTACTCATCACCAGTTGAATTCACTGAGGCAAGTGTCATTGAGGAAGATTCTGGAAGCTTCCTGGGTCTTGACACCTCTTGGAATGAACTTGCCATTTGTCAAATCTCACTCAACGCACCCTGGTGGTGCTTCTACCTGCGTTGCAGTGCAGGTAGCCAATGTTGGCTTTGACATTCAGCGCAGACAGCTAGTGGAGCCACTGAATTGATCCTGAATTGACTTGTTTTTGAGCAGTTTCTGGTGGAGAACTTCTGTGAATTGTTGTGGTTTGTTAGCCTTGTTCCTCTTAGGGTAGGAACAACATGTTTAGGGACTTTGGATCCCTTAGATTATGGACATTTCATGCTCAATGCTGTAAGGCACAAAAATGTCTATAACAGTTGCCCCCTAAAGTATGAGGCCGTTTATCGGGTGAAATGCTTTATCAGGGGGATCTGAAGTTCATCCAATGCTGGGAGGAGACCTGTAATAAGATACAATACAATACATTATTTTTCATACTCTAGCTGAGGTGGGCATTCGCATGCTCAGCTTTATAAATTCACTTTTCTGTACATAGAACAGACAATCGTCTGAGGGTAGACTGATAATTTTGATGAAATTATCATCCTTTGGGTAGGATGATTATCTGCTGCGATGATGTACATGTCAATGTCTTTATCTTTCCTGAATATATATCGCAGCCCGGATGGATGGAACTAGATCCGGGGTCTTCAAACTCGTTCGATCTTCACTCTAAGTACAAGTCGATCCATGTGAGAAAAGTTCTGAAGTCGAACATGGAAAGACATCGCTTCATTACCAGTCAATGAGGTAAACCGTTAACAAGCGCGAGAGGAATCACCGATAATGATAATGACCCTCAAGGTACTGCAGTAAAATTCACGTGGTGTGAATAAAGGACTTGGCGTCGAACACCACGCAAAATCTTTCAGTCGAAGGTCATTGATGTATACCTGTCGCCGAAAGTGAGAAACATGCCATTGAGGCATGCAAACTTCAAAGTACTGAAGGGTTTGTTCCTAGATCAACTTCTTGGATAATGAGCTGATGTCGACAAGAAGTGATCTGTCAAAGGAGGGCCTTAATGAATCCCACATCAGTGACACGGAACGGAGCAAATGATTTGATGGAGGTGAAAACGATCTGATGACATATGATTCAGGGTGGCGGTCATGAAAGGATGAAGGATAATGTATGGCAGTGGATGGGACACGGTTGACTTCTCTGAACGACTTCTCTTGAACATATGGCGACACTTATGCAATGGATCGGTAGCATTACCCCAAATATGGATGGTATGGCGAGACCATGGTGATGACCGGCGAATGAAACAACCCAACCCGATTGTGGCACGGAGGAAAAGTGTCATGTTCAAGAGCGACTTGCTACCATCAAAGTTTTCTTGAGTTTCTCCCAATTTTTCCCCAGTCATTGCTGACCAGTACCTCTTTATTTTTGTCAAGCTTGAGGAGGATAACATATGCTTGTTCTATAACCTGCCCTTCGGGCAAGCCCATCGCTATGTTTTAACAAGCCTAGCGATAGTGAAACTCGTTCTCGTCTAAAGACAAGTTTGTCGCTATTTAATGATTTTAACGAGTCTAACGACAAAGATAACTCGGTTCTTTTCATTTTTAGAGAGTCTGAAAAGATACATAAAGTTAACTCCAAAAGTCCTTTTTCGTCATCTAATCCCTTAGGTCCGAAAAAGTATAAAACAATACAGAAGGGATGAGTTTTCGATAGTTTTAACGAGCCGAACAAAACAAGCGCTCGATCTTTTTGTGCAATAATCCCTCAGGTCCAAAAAGATTAAAATCTAGAGGAGGGATAGCACTTCCTGTCCCTTTAACGAGCTGGAAGGCCAAGGACTCGGTAATCTTTTCATATTTTACAAGTCAGATGAAAAGAGCTTAAAGAAGACTCGTCTTTTGAGGAACAAGTGATAAAACGGGTTAGCAGCTGATTCCAGGTACGGGTTGGAATTTTCCAATCACAGCAGTGTCACAAGGATGGCTAGTGAAATCACTCTTCGCAGCTATTCCTCAAAATGGGTAAACAATCATATGGAGGTGAACGATCGGCCAATGGAAAAGTGGAGGTGATGGTGCAAACACGACCAAGGCTTTAATGGCTGATAATGTTACATTCACGGTGGTTATTTACCGGAAAATAGTTCATTTTTTAACGAGCTTAAACGCGGGAAAACACTGCTCAGTCTTATGTTTATTTTTTAACGAGCATGAACTATGCGCTAAAACTACTCGGATCTTGCATTTATTTTTTAACGAGCATGAACTGTGTGCTAAAACAGCTCGAATCTTGCGTTTATTTTTTAACGAGCATGAACTGTGTGCTAAAACTGCTCGATGATAAGTTTGCATGCCCCCAGCATAACAATGCAAATCGAGGTGCATGCCCCCCAAGCTTCATTGCATTCAACTTGGTGGTTGGAATGAAGGTTTACCTTTGAGATTTGGAAAGGAGATTGTTTCATTTTTTAATGAGGTTGACACAGTAAAAGAACTATCCTCATGACTCCTTGTTTCATTTTTTAACAAGGTTGACACAAGATTAGAATCGTCCTCGGAGCCCACTGTATTTACAGTATTTCTATTAGGGCGATGATCCACGCTGACAAAATGTTTAGGAATCTTCCGAATCCATTAGATATAGAAGATTTCATATTGTAGGTTTCCACTGTGGCCATTTCCGCCAGATTACTTGCAGGCAGTAGGGCAAAAGTACCCATTAAGGCAGGGTCTTTTAGGAGACCTACTCCAATATTTTGAAGCGAATGATTGCTTCCATGGATCATTGGAATGCTTCCCGTAACTTGTGAACTGTCGGGGAGGAAAGTTTGTTGGTCGACGACTGTAATTCCTCTTTGAAAGGAAAATGCAATCTTCCTGAAGTAGGTCGACACAACTGTGGCCATGGCATATATCCAGGGCCTTCCCAGTAGGATGTTGTAATCGAGGTTTCCATCAATTACTTCAACATCAATTCCTATTGTTTTTCCCCCTAGTTCAACTTGCAAGTTACTTAAAATCCCGTATGGAGTGTATGATCGTCCATCAAATGCTTTTAACGTCGTTGACGATCTCGACAAGGGTGGTGAGCCTAAATTCTTCCAGCAACTCATCGACATAATACATGTAGATGCCCCCTCATCAATAATTGTTCGATGAACGGTTTTGTTGAGGGCTTTCACTTGAATAAGGAAAGCTAGTTGAGCTGGTAACTGAGGGTCATATCCTTTATGATCAAAGGCCACAAGATTGGAGTCCATTCGGTCAATTTCACCTATTGCTGATAATAAAGCTTGCTCTTGGGAGAGGCAATTTTGCGGTACCTCAAGCGTCGACATAGCGGACGGCGATTGGGCCAGGTCTTCTATTATATTATAATTCTGTGTTATTTTTGCACGAGGATTAAATGTCGAGTTGTGTACTACTCCCTTTGGCGACTTTATCATTTTTTCAGGAATGATGGGTGGCACAACTTTGGTCAAAGTTGTTGTCGAACTACTAGGTTGTTCATTAGCCTTGTTATTTGACACCTGTGGATTCCCGTAATCTTTATTCCTTGTCAAAGCATCATTTTGCTGCTTTGAGATAGACAACATAAGCACTTGGGATCGGGAAGCATTTTGATTAGCAACCAGTTTGGTTCCCGGGCTTGGAAACGGATCAGTCAATACTGCTGAGGTTTTTGAACTCTTAAAGAGTTTCTTAACTTCAGCTATATGTGGACAATCTCTCGTCTAATGATCCTCATCGCATATATGACACCCCGCAGGGGGTTTCCTTTTTCTCCCTTTCTTTTTCTTCTTGCCCCCTGGTTGCTTCAGTTGTTTTCCCTTGTCGGTCGACACGGCATTTACTTCCGAGGTAAGAAGTTCCTCATTTGCATTTTGACTGGAAATCTTACGGGCCTTTTTAGATGTAGCCTTTGTCGATTTCGTGTCTGTCGCACCAATCATGCCATCGATGGCATGAGAGTCATTGTTTGATTTAGGAGGAGGAGGAATTGAGAATTCCGGTCTAGGGGCGTCAGGTATTTTGTCATAGAGCGTGCCAGACTGAGTATAGACCAAGTCCAGATATTGCGCACGAGCGATGACTTGCTCTTCCATTACGACTCCCCCCTTTGCCACATCTTCCGTGATTGTAGGAAGTAAGGATTTGATAAACCATTCAGCTAATAGCTGATCGGGAACGTACGTTTTTACCATCCTACGACGACGTCGCCACTCATGTATATGATCAGATATGTGAGTGGCCGTTGTCTGTTTGAAGTTGGTTAGGAGTTCCGTTCCCATTTCATACCTTATCGGTAATTGAAAATGGGTTAAGAAAGTCGTGGTTAAGGTACTGAAGTTGTCAAACGAAGCTCTAGGCAATTCAATATACCATTTTGCCGCTAGACCAGTTAACGTCCTCTGAAAAAGGCGAAGCCTAATCGAATCATCGTTTAGGGTGTTTGATGAACACCACAGATGAAATGTCATCACATGATTCGACGGATCTTCACCTGGATTTCCATTAAATTTAGGAATATCTGACGGAAGTTTATGCGGAATCGCTGGCCACCAAGGGGCATAAGCAATTGGATCATTCGTCAGCCGGTTTAGATCTGGTAATTCTAGAGTTGCTACAAAGGGAAACTGTTGATTCAGGTTAGGCGAAGCATACCCAGGATAAGATGGAATCGCCTGAGCAGTGGGTCTTTGCATACCAGCATAATGTATTTGATGCTGGCAACTTTGACAAGGTTGATGGGCATAACCATTATAATATGGTTGTTGATAACCGCTTTGGAAATGCAATTGCCCATTACTTACAAAGACTTGTTGCTCAGGTCCTTGATATGATTGCTGGAATGGGGGTTGTTGAGTTTGAACCAGCTCTGGTTGTTGAACCATTTGTTGTTGACCAATACTGGATGGTTGACCAAGATGAGGAGTCACAGTACTTGTTTGATCCTGAGTCGCTCCAGATAAGGAGGCACTAACCTGAGGTTGTGATTGAGTCGTTGAGACAAGAGGCTATTGTATTGCAACCTGAGGCTGTTGGGGTTGACATACAACAAGTAGCGCTTGTACTTGCGACGCAGTCACCATAGCAGGTATAGTGGGAATATTCGACACAGGGTGGGCTGGTTGCATTGAATATACAACCCTTGGTTGCTGAGGCAGTATTGGTACCCAACCGCTGGATGTAATTCCAGTTTGACCTGAACTTTGTTGTAAACTCCCATATGGTTGTTCTCCGGGAGGGAACAATGAAAAGGCATACTGCCCTCCATATGGCGGCAATCCAGTACTTAAAGGGTAGATTGGCCTTTGAAGACACATTGGATCAATTTTTTGAGTTTCAACATAAGAAATACCAGATGATAATCCAGATGAAGAAATAGGAACTAACCATGTCGTCGAAACAGTCTCTGGTTGGACTCCAGCTTGTTGTTGACAATTTGCCGGGACAGATGGTATACCAGCGAACATCGTTGGAGTAGTAGCAGGAAGCTCTGCCGCTGCTGCGTCGGATGACACAGTCCTGGACGTCGACGGTTGTTCAGACATATTTAGTCTATCCAAAAGATTTTCTAGCAATTCTACAAGAGCTTACGATGAAAAGAGACTAACTTCGAAGATCAACAAGGGAAAGGTGATGATTATTCCGTTTAAAATAAATTTTAACGACGCTTTAGACACAACTTGCTTTTTCACTTTTAAAGAGTCGAGAAAAAGCTAAAGATGACTCTAGTCTCCTTTGATGTTTTAACGAGCCCGAAGTGACAAATGCTCGGATGGACTTTTTCTATTATAGAGTCTGAAAAAGGCCAAAAGGAACTTCTCTGGAATTCTAGGTAGAGGGTGTGCCAAAATTTTTGCAAAACCGCAGAATACTTTTTAAGGTACGGGCGGTCGATCTTCATGAATGCTGTGTTCAGTGTATTGCGATCAGTAGGGCGGCTGACACGTCTTCCTAAGGATAAAGGTTTTATGCCTATAGGGGTCTCCCAATATATACGTGACGGTACGTGGGAGCACAATCCGTACTGGCGCTATCGTCCCTCAGGAGGAATCACCCACCATCAATGAGATCGACAGTCACCAGGCTTTACGACGCGGGAACACGTCTCTAGCCTAGACCTCTATGTTGTGTGTTATGTTGCAAAGCGTTGTTAAGTTCATTCAATTTATTTTAGGTTGATATTTTTAGAAGTTTGCCTTTTGAGGTTCACCACGAGATGTATGATACAATTCCTAAATGCAGTCTAAAGATGATAAGCAAGCTTTATATCTTTTCAACTTTGAAAATCCTAGCTACTAAGGGAAAAGAAAGACACCATCTTTTCTCAAAGAGCAATCAGCACACTCTAATGCACTTTTCCTAAATCAAACATGCAAACTATCAAGATGCAAATGCACAATGCAGGTGTTTGTTTTCCGCTTTCTTAGTATTGATGCCTAAAAAGAAAGCTTTTTGTACAACTTTGAATTTGCTTTTAAATGACAAATACAAACAAGTTTACTTTTTCGAAATCAGAGAGGGTAAAAGAGATTACAACACTTAACGATTTCCGAAATGAATACTTGTTTCGACACTTAAAAGAGACAAACTCAAACCAAAAGCAAAAGTAAATGTATAATCAACTGTAAACGGCCAATGAACTCTCTCCTAAGATCACAATCAACAGATCTGAATCAAGGGCTACAGGATGACTATTTCACTCTTGCAAAGGAAAACTGTAAATGACACCACAAACACATAAAAGCACTCACAGTCTTTTTGTACAAAAGGAGGTGGAATTTAAGCAGAGAAAAGGAGTTATCAGACTGGTACCTATGCTGGTTACAGGCTGCAAAAATCAGAGATCAAAACAAGGCAAAACAGAGCAGAGAACCCCAGCTGCACAAGGTCTAACTAGATCAGCGCAACCTCAACACAGAGGTTTTGACATTCAGCGCAGGTAGCCTTCACGGGACCTGCATTGAAATGCAAAACCTCTTCACAGGGGTCGCGCTGAAGGAGAAACGAGAGTTTCTCACTGGGTTCTGGGTCACAGATTGCTATTTAATCTACTATTTCAGGCCAAATCAAAGCAACAAGCAAGGTGCAATCAAAGGGATGCTTTGAGGGAGTACTAAGATCTATCACAAAGGATCATCAAATCATTTGTGAGTCCATTGTTCAGATCATAGACAAGTCCAGTTGTTGGATCAAAGCAGCAACTGTCTACTTTGCATCTAGGAATAGCAGATGCAGTTCGATTGTTGCTGTCGAGTCTATGAAACAAACAATGATAGAAACACAAATAAAATGACTAAACAAATTTTCCCCAGTGGAGTCGCCAATTTTTTGTGGGGAAAAATGCCTATGCAGGACGATCCTATCCACCTAAGGTGTGACAGTGCCTTAGCAACAAACAGAGACAGCTATTCTAGTATTCTTCCTTTATGAATTAAGAATGAAGAGAGATGGATGGACTAACCAGTGTCTTCCGTTTGTCCCTCGATCCAGTTTCCCTTCTCTTTGAGAGTTCCCAGCTACTTGCCTTCTCGCTCGCCCAGCTTCAAGAGGTTTCTGCAAGATCACAAGAAGAGAACACTACACAAGACATGGATTCATATTCATAACTAGTTCAGGATTAGAAATAAACTAAACATACTAATGCAATCATACATCAAAGATACATCAGTATATAGGAGAAACCAAGATAGCTTTATTGATGAATAACAAGGTTCAGGAAGAGATACAACCCAGAGGGCTCCAATCCAGCATCTCCTTCCCAGCAAATGGAATTCCTATCTTCACCCCCTTCAAAGCATTAAGCACCCAATGATTCCAATCTCAAACCAACAACAATTCTTTGCAATAACAAAATTCCAGCCCCCTAGATCTGATGGAGGAGAGATCCATATATAGATGTTTGGAGAGAGGATGAGTCAGCTTGAGATCTGACTAGTGTCCTCTCCCTCTCTCAGTTCTTGATTCCACTTGGAGGTTCTTGCTTCCACTTGGATATTAGGAACCTCTTACTCATCACCAGTCGAATTCACTGAGGCAAGTGTCATTGAGGAAGATTCTGGAAGCTTCCTGGGTCTTGACACCTCTTGGAATGAACTTGCCATTTGTCAAATCTCGCTCAACAACCCTGGTGGTTCTTCTACCTACATTGTAGTGCAGGTAGCCAGTGTTGGCTTTGACATTCAGCGCAGACAGCTAGTGGAGCCACTGAATTGATCCTGAATTGACTTGTTTTTGAGCAGTTTCTGGTGGAGAACTTCTGTGAATTGTTGTGGTTTGTTAGCCTTGTTCCTCTTAGGGTAGGAACAACATGTTTAGGGACTTTGGATCCCTTAGATTATGGACATTTCATGCTCAATGTTGTAAGGCACAAAAATGTCTATAACAAGCTTAACCCACAACTATTGTTGAGCTTCAGAGAATTTTTCCAACCAAATATCTAGGACTAATAATTGAACCCACCAAGGGCTCTAGAGTGTTTTTCCAACCAAGGCTCCAGGACTAATAACTCAAACCACATTGTTACAAGGATCCAGAACGTTTTTCCAACAAAGGCTCCAGGAACTAGTAACTCAACCCAAGTTAAGGAAACATTAGAACCAACCAGAAAACAAAGAAAATGAACCCACAACACCATGGATATTTAGGAAATAGCAAAGGCTAGGCAAATCCATTGTCAATCTAGGAAATCCTCCATGCCAATGATAAATCATAACCAAGAAATTGCATCCATGGCACAACTAGTGAGAAAAACATACATGCATCTCAGTACCTACAAGAAAAACCTAATGTAGTTGTTGATCTTGCTATCCTCTTGTGCTTTCCTACTCTTCTTTTGGTTTAATTATCCAAAAAACAAAGTATACCACACTCTCCAAGAGTGCTCCAAGAAGACTCTAAGTGTCCAAGAATTAGAGAGAGAGAATAGAGAGAGAGAGCTCCAAAACTCAACTGGCCAAGCTTACCCACTAATCCTCCAAATCCTTTTAATTAATGAGGCCTCTATTTTTTTAAGTTTCCATTATTTCCCTTCATTTTCCTTCTCACATGCAACGTGTGACTGTTCACCTCCCTTTTCTCCTAATTTCCATTATTTAATAAATAGAATGCCAATTAATGCCTCTTTTCCTTTATAAAGCCTTTTCTATTGCCTTTGCCAATTTCCTTTAGCCATAATAAACCAAATGAACAACCACTAGGATGTTTTTCCCACCATTAATCTTGGAATATGTGTCTCATTACCATGGTCTTATATATTCTTACATGTATTTTTAACCAAGTTTGTTACATATGTCATAGCTAAGACTAGTACTTGGCACATTTTCTTCTTAAGATGTTCAAATGCCTTAGTTGCTTCTAGTGTCCAAGAAAAGCAATCTTTCTTTAGTAATGTTGTTAGAGGTGCTTCTATTCTCCCATAATTCTTAAACAACTTGCGATAATACCTTTTCAACCCGATAAATCCTTGAAGATGCTTTATGGTTGTGGGGATTTTCCATTGCTTAATGGATTTAATTTTGTTAGGGCCTACCCTAACACCCTAATGATATATAATATGACCCAAATATTCCACCTCCTATACTCCAAAGAAACATTTGGAGGTGTTTGCATATAATTGTTTCTCATCCAATAGTTTGAGAACCTTGTCAACATGTTGAACATGATCCTTCCAAGACATGGTGTAGATTAGTATATCATCATAAAAAACTAACACAAATTTTCTAACAAAGGGTTTGAAAATGGACTTCATCAAACCTTGAAATATGTAAGGTGTATTAGTAAGGCAAAAATGCATGACCAAAAATTCATAATGACCCTCATGAGTTTTGAATGTTGTTTTCAGAATGTCCTCAGTCTTCAGTCTAATTTGATGAAATCTTGAATGAAGATCCAACTTGGTGAAGTAAATTTCTCCATGTGATTCTTCCAAAAGTTCATCAATGACAGGAATGTGACATTTATCTTTAATAATGAGCTTGTTCAGCTCCCTATAATCCAGACACATATGCCATGGTCCATCCTTCTTTTGCACCAATACTTTGGGAGCAGAGAAAGAACTTTAACTAGGTTGAATTATACTTGCCTCTAGAATTTCTACAACCATACATTCAATTTCACTCTTTTGGGAATAGGGATATCTGTAATGCTTGATGTTTGTAGGAACAATTCTTGGAACAAAATGAATAGCGTGATCATGATCACGAATAGGTGGGAGGCCTTTGGAAGTCTCAAATATTTTGGAATGATTTTCCAACACTTTTTGGAGATCTGGAGAGGTAGATGATTTCAATGTTTGAACTTCTAGTCAGCATAATTGTGCAATTATGTCCCATTGTTCTTTCTTTAGAAGCTTTTTCATTCCCTTAGCGTTGATTATATTTCTTAGATTCCCTTGTATACCCCTTAATTCAAATTCCTTTCCTTCCCCAAAAAAATAAAGAAAAGTTCTTGAAAATTAAAAGCTATCATCCCCAAAGATTATAACCATTGGGCTCCTAGTACAACATCAACACCACCCATTGGAGTGGAAACAATTGAACTATTCGATACATATTCCCCCATTGTTAGCTTGATATTATGGCACTTTTGAGAGAATTTTATAGTTCCTCCATGTGCAGCCATCACTTGACACTCTGGTGGTGGATACAGGAATCAATTCATTTTCTTGGCTATCTTACAATGAATAAAATTATGGGTACTACCTCAATCAAAATTATCACCTTTTTCTTATTGATATATCCTTCTATCTTGAGAGTTTCGGTAGTGGTAATTCCTTCCAATGCATTACAAGATATGGTCAGATTCATTTATTCTTTCTTTGGCATTGTTTTCTAGTGTATATACTCTTATTTTGATGTTTCTTATTCCTTTTGCTCCCTCCTCTTCACAATCTATGTAAAAAAATTTCTTCTCAAAACACTTATGACCTTTATTGCATTTGCTATCACAATCGAAATAAAGCCATTTTTCTCTTAGTTTCCTCAATTGTTGTGGTGTCAACCTTGTAGGTTTTTAAAAGCTAGGAGCAACAACACTTCCATCATTATAGTTGTGAGTGGTAGACTTCATTCTTTCCATAATTTTGTTTTCGATTTCTCTTGCCACCCTGAATGCCTTCTCCAATTAACTAGGTTTCCAAAGGTGAACCTCGTGTTGGATGTTATCCTTTAAAGTTCTTATGAAGACATAAATCCTATGCTCCCCAGGAGTATTAGTTACCTTGATATTCAATTTTTTGAAGTCCTCAATGTGCTCCTTCATTGAACCCTTTTGTTTTAGATTTATGAAATGGCTAAAGAACATGTTTCTCTTTGCATCCTCATAATGTGCTATCATTTCCTCTATAAAAATTCACCAAGTGACAAGTGGTTTATGAGAAAAAATCCATCGATACTATACTAAATTATTGGGTTATAAATATAAAGATGTAATGTCTACCTTTTGTGTGTGTTGAACATCATGTAGATCAAAATATTGTTGCATCTATAGTATCCATGTTACCTGATCCTTACCATTAAATTTCCCAATATCGATCTTTAGAATGTGGTTGGTCTTCAATCCAAAGTTAGAGTCTCTAAATTCATGATTAAAATTCCTTTTATTCTCATCATGTGTTTCATGCAATACCTAGTCGCCGTTAGGAAGAATTTCTTGTAGCAACTTTGTCAAACCTTCTTCCAAACCTTCCATATTTGCCTTCAAACCTTTGATATCTTCCTTCAAACCTTCCATCTTAACATTCATGTCATCCTTAAAATATTCCATGTCTTATTTTAAACCATTCTTCAAGCCATCCATCTTATCTTTCATTTCATTTTTTATTACTCTTTGCAGGAGAGAAATTTGTTTTAGTTGGTCTCGTAATTTTGATATATCATGTTGCATTTCTTCCTCTTCTTTATGCGTCATAGTAGAGCTTTCTAGTTTCTCACTAGGCATTTTCATTCTTTTTTATTTGAGGAATTTTTGAATCAAACAATGATATCTATGCTTCACTATGCCCTTTTAATCATTTCAAATTGATTTCTCAAACAAAAGCTATGCAAAATTTAGAAACAAATACACACCCTTTTCTTTCTTTTTTGGAGCTATATATTGAAATTGTTGTATCTATATAATTTTGTCTCTCCAAAATCTGAAATTTAATCTTATGGTAGCCCTTTGAATCTATTTTCCAATGCCACAAGTAAAAAAAAATTGATTCTTCAAGATAAAGTTATGCCCAATCTCCCAGAATGACCTAATTATGGACTAATTTAGTAGAGCTAACTTGTAAGGAATTCCACGTGTTATTGTTTGAACCTCTGACCTTGAAAATGATATGAAAGTAACTACAATCTATTTTTTTTGTAATTTTTTATGAAATTCAAATCTGATTCTCGTAAATAAAGTTATGATGCTTTTCGCAAGGTCACCTATTTGAGACTGCATTCTGGAGCATGCAAAAACCTTAACTTCTTCAAACAATATCTCAGAAAATATAACAAATAAAGATCTGAAATTTTTACACGATTACCATGATTTTCGCTCCACATGGTACAAATTTCATCTTTTGAACCTTAGTATAAAAAATTTATTGGGAAAATTCCAAGATGACCTATCTGAAGTAGCAAAACCCTAGGATCCAAATCTCTGATACCAAATGTTATGCAACCAACTCACAAAAGAAAAGAAAAGATAAATAGACGACTTAAAAACTATCCTCCTTGAGGGGGAACCTCTTGTACATTATAAAAATGAACAATTCCTGGATGATACAAATGATAAGGCTTGTTTCGTATATATAGGAGTCTAAGGGGTCACAATATTATCAGAGCGTACATAACAATAATAATGTAAGGGCACAACAATAACAATAGTGGGTTTCTATGGGGCACAAAAATAACAATAGGGGCTACTCTAAGAATACAAATTAGGGGAATACACTAGTATTATAGGGACCTAACAGGTATGGGGTTAAAACCCATAGTAAAAGCCCAATTTGGTGGTCGAAAACCAATACCTCCACAAAAAATACTTTAATCTCAAGATTTAGTTGCCATCACTCACTCTTGGTTGTAGATCCCACATTGATTTCAAGGGATGGGGTTATGCTGTCATTCAATTCTTCACTTGTTCAGGGGTCAGGGTCCCACTCCATACCCCAACTTGTTTGTGAGCCTAACTCTACTTTGTCCTAACTAAATTTGGGACCATACACCCCTCATGCATCAATGTTAGGTCCCTATAATACTAGCGTATTCACTTATTATTATTGTCATTGCACACCTTATTGTTATTATTCTGCCCATGTTGTCCCCATATTGTTATTATTGTACCCCATAGAAGCCCACTATTGTTATTGTTGTGCCCTTACATTATTATTGTTATGTCGGCTTTGATTATATTGTGACCCCTTAGACTGCTATATATAGAAATGAGCTCTTGTCATTTGTATCATCTAAGAATTATTCATTTGTTATTTTAAAGGAGGTTTCCCCCTCGAAGAGGATATGGTTTAAGTTTTTGATCTATCTCTTTCTTCTATTTTGTGAGCTGGTTGCATAAAAATTGGTATCAGAGGTTTGGATTATAGGGTTTCGTTGCTTCAAACAAGTCATCGTGGAAGTTTCACTATAACGTTTTTTTACAAAGATTCAGAAGCTGAAATAAAAACCCATTTGAGATACAATCGTGATGAACCGTGTGACCGAATTTCATATCTTTTCTCGCTATATTTTGATAGGTATGAACTGAGGAAATTAGGGTTTGTACAGGCTCCCAAATTGGATCTCAAACTGGTCACCTTGGGAAAATTGTCATAAATTTCTCTCTGAGCATATGATTCAACTTTCATAAACACTGATAGAAATCAAGTGGACTTTAGTTTTTTGGGTGTCTCTTTAAGATCCTAAGGTCAAAACAGTGACACGTGGCATGTCGTACAAGTTCTCTCTTCTGAACTAGTCGATGATTAGGCCATCGCAGGATATTGGGCATAATTCTTTCTTCGGGAATCCAATTACGATCAAACTTTTGAGGTTGGAAAGAAGACTTAGAGGGCTATCACATGCCAAAATCAAGTTACAGGAATTTCAAGATCAAGCTCATACAACAAAAAAAATGTGTAGTTTTTTTTTTTTAAATTTGCATAAGAATTGTTTGAGAAAGTAGTTTGAAGTGATTCAAAGGGAATTGTTAAGCATAATTTGTATTCATTGATGACCCGAAGAAAGAAAATGGAAACACCTAGTAAGCAACCTAAAATATCTACTATGACACATGAAGAAGAGGAAGAAATGCAACATGATATATGAAAATTACAAGACCAAGTGCAACAAATGTTTCTCTCACCAAAAGTAACTGAAGCTAAGATGGATGGTTTAAAGAATGGAATGGAAGCTAAGATGGATGGCATGGAAGATAACATGGATAGTATAAAAGAAAAACTTAAAGGCAACATGGAAGATTTGAAGATAGATTTTACAAATTTGCTACAATAAATGCTTACTAATGGCGAAAGGGTAGTAAAGGAAACTCGTGATGAGAAAAAAAGAAATGTTAGTCATGATTTCATAGAATCTAACATTGTATTGAAGACCCACCATGTTCCAAAGATCTATATGAGGAATTTTGATGGAAAGGATCCCATAACATGGACACTACAGATGGAGCAATATTTTGATTTCCATAATGTGCAAAGCACACAAAAGGTATGCATTGCAACTTTATATTTAGAACCCAATCAGTTTGTATGGTATCGATGGCTTTTCTCTCGTAAATAAATTGTCGCTTCGGAATTTCTTATGGAATAAATGATAACACATTATGAGGATACTAAAAGCAACACATTTTTTAGCCAATTTATAAATCTCAAACAAAACAGCTCAATGGTGGAGCACAATGAGGACTTCCAAAAATTGAATATAAGGGTAAAATATATTCCAGAGGAGCATGGTATTGATGTGCTTATAGGTAATTTAAAGGATAACATACAACGTGAGGTTCACCTTTGGGAACCCGATTCATTGGAGAAGGCATTCAGGTTGGCAAGAAAAATTGAAAGAAAAATTATGGCAACAAGGAAGCCTACCACTCACAACTATAAAGATGTAAGTGTTGTTTCTCCTAGCCTTCCCCAACCTACAAGGTTGACACCAAAATAATTGGAAGAAAAAAAGAGAAAAGGGGATTTGTTATAGTTGTGATAGCAAATACACTAAAGGTCATAAGTGTGCAGAGAAGAAATTATTTTACATAGATTGTGATGACGAGGAAGAAAAGGAACAAGAAACATCAAAAGAAGAGGATACACACCAGGAACAAATCCTAGAGAAAGAAGAAATGAATCTGACCATATCGTGTAATGCATTGGCTAGAATTGCCACTCCTCAAACAATCAAGATAGAAGGACGTATCAAGAAGAAAAAAAGATACTATTTTTTATTGATTTGGGAAGTACCCATAATTTTATTCATTGTAAGATAGCCAAAGAATTGAATTGTTTCCTATATCCAGCACCAGATTTTCAAGTGATGGTTGCAAATGGAGGAACCATAAATTTCTCTGGAAAGTTCCATAATATCAAGCTATCCATGGGAGAATATGTGTTGAATAGTGCAATGCTTTCCATTCCAATGGTGGTGCTGATGTTGTACTAGGAGTCCAATGGTTACAATATTTGGGTATGATAACTTTTAGTTTTCAAGAACATTTCTTGAAATTTGTTTCGGAAGGAAAGGAATTTGAATTAAGGGGTACTATAGGGAAACTAGGAAAGATAATCAACTCTAACAACATGACAAAGGTTCTAAAGAAATAACAAAGAGACATAATTGCACAATTATGTTTGCTAGAGGTTCCCACATCAGAATCATCTATTTCTCCAGATCTCCAAAAAAAATTGGAAAATCATTCCAGGGTATTTGAGACCCCCAAAGGCCTCCCACCTATTCGTGTCATGATCATGATATTCATTTGATTCCAGGAAGCGTTCCTCCAAACATCAGGCCTTGCAAATATCCCTATTCCCAAAAGATAGAAATTGAACACATGGTTGCAAAAATGTTAGAGGATGGTATAATTCAACCTAGTCAAAGTTCTTTCTATTCTCCAGTAGTACTGGTGCACAAGAAAGATGGATCATGGCACATGTGTCCGGATTATAGGGAGATCAACAAGGTCACTATTAAAGATAAATTCCCTATTCCTATCATTGATGAATTACTGGATGAATTGCATGGAGCAATTTACTTCACCAAGTTATACTTTGTTTAGGATATCATCAAATAAAAATGAAGACTCAAGAAATTCCAAAAACAACATTTAGAACCCATGAGGGTCATTATGAATTTTTTGTCATGCCTTTTGGACTTACCCATGCACCTTCTACATTTCAAGGTTTGATGAATTCCATTTTCAAACCCATCCTTAGAAAACTTGTGTTAGTATTTTTTGATGATATACTAATCTACAACAAGTCTTGGAAGGATCATGTTCAACATGTTGACAAAGTGCTCAAACTATTGGAGGATAAAAAATTATATGAAAAAACCTCCAAATGTTTTTTGGAGTACAAGAGGTGGAATATTTGGGTCACATCATATCTCATGAAGGTCTTAAGGTAGACCCTAGAAAAATTAAAGCCATTATGGAATGGCAAATCCCCACATCCATAAAGCATCTGCGATGATTTCTCGAATTGACAGGGTATTATCGCAAGTTTGTTAAGAATTATGGGAGAATAGTGTCACCTCTAACACAATTACTGAAGAAACATGTTTTTTCTTGGACTCCAGAAGCAACGAAGGCCTTTGAAAATCTTAAAGAGGAAATGTGTCAAGCAGCGGTCTTAGCTACGTCGGACTTCACAAAAACCTTTATTGTGGAATGTGATGCCTTAAGAAATGGAACTGGTGTTGTTTTAATGCGGGAAGAAAGACCCATTTCTTTTGAAAGTCGTCCAATCAAACGAAAATATTTACACAAAGCTATTTATGAGAAGGAAATGTTGGCAATACTACATGCACTTAAGAAATGGCGACCTTACCTAATGGGAAGACACTTCAAGGTAAAAATAGATCATGATAGCCTTGAATTCTTTTTAGCACAAAGATTATCTTCAGAAGAGCAACAAAAATAGGTCAAAAATATGTTGGGTTATGACTTTGAAATCATCTATAAAAAAGGGAAGCAAAATGTTGTTGTAGATGCACTCTCAAGGAAGGATGAGGAGGTGGAAGCATTTATTTGTTCCATTTCTATTATCCAACCAAATTGGATAAATGAAGCAAGGGATGAATGGAAGAATGAAAAATAAGTGTGGGAAATCATTAAAAAGTTGTAACAAGATCCCAGTAGATCTGATACATTTAGTTGGAAAAATGATTCGTTATGGTACAAAGATCGCTTATACCTTTGTAAGAATTCCCAACTCAAACAAAAGATTCTTAGGGAATTTCACACATCTCCCTTAGGAGGGCATTCAAGATTTTAAAAATCTTACCATAGGGTTAAGAAGGAATTTTTTTGCGATGGCCTTAAATCTGATATTCAAAATTTTGTGGCAGAATGTTTGGTTTTCCAACAAAATAAGTTGAGACAATTAAGACCGTGGGTCTATTGCAACCTTTATCCATTCTAGGTCAACGTTGGGAGGAGGTTTCAATGGATTTTATCAAAGGTTTACCCAAGTTCGAAGGAAAGAGTGTCATCATAGTTGTAGTTGATAGACTTACCAAGTATGCACACTTTTGGGCATCATCTCATACATTTAAAGTTAGTACAGTTGCTACTGTAGTGATGGAAACAATTCAAAAGCTACATGGAAACCTAGAGATTATTGTAAGTGACAAAGATCCTATTTTCATTGGAAATTTTAGAACATAATTATTTCTTATCTGGGTACTCAGTTAGCTCATAGCTCATCTTATCTCCCTCAATATGATGAGCAAATTGAGATAGTGAGAAAATGTTTGGAATGATATCTTTGTTGCTTTGTATCTAATAAACAGGCACAATGGGTCAAATGGTTGCCTCTCGCTAAATGGTGGTATAACACTTCCTTCCATACTACAACAAAAATGACCCCATTTATTGCACTTTAGGGATATCATCCACCATCCATCACATCATATTTAAGAGAAAATTATAAGGTTCAAGCAGCAGAAGATCACATCAAGCATCAACAAAAATTTTTCCAACTCTTAAAGGATAACCTCACTTTGGCGCAGAATAGAATGAAATAACAGGTTGATCAACATCGTAGTGAAAGAAGTTTTGATGTGGGTGACTAGATATCTCAATGGCTACAACCATACAAGAAAATATCCCTCAAGCAAGCTAAGAAGGATAACAAATTATCACCAAAATATTATGGTTAGTACAAGGTACTGCAAAAGATTGGTACTATGGCATACAAATTGGAACTTCCTGCATCTTCTCGAGTGCACCTAGTTTTCCATGTTTCATCCTTAAATAAGGTTATAGGTGACAAGTTCCCAGTTGAAATAGTATTTCCAGAGCTTGAGGAGGAAGGAAAAATAATAATGGAACATGAAGAAGTCATAGAAATAACAACTCGACAACTGTGAAATCGATCAATTTCAGAGTAGCTCATCGAGTGGAAGAACTTACCCGCTGAAGTTTATACATCGGAGGATGAGAATTTTATATAGAAGCATCGAGAACTACTCAAGCATTGAGGACAACACTTTTTTGAAGGAGAGGGGAATGTTAGGTCCCTATAATACTAGTGTATTCCCTTATTATTATTGTCATTACACCCCTTATTGTTATTATTGTGCCCTTACATTATTATTGTTATGTCGGCTCTAATTATATTGTAACCCCTTAGACTCATATATATAGAAAGGAGGTCTTGTCATTTGTATCATCCAAGAATTGTTCATTTGTGTATTGTAAAGGAGGTTTCCCCCTCGAAGAGGCTACGTTTTAAGTGGTTTATCTATCTCTTTCTTCTATTTTGTGAGCTGGTTGCATAACAATCAACTCGCCAAAGAGCTAAACCTCATCTACCCAATGCTCAATTGGTACTCCATCTATTAACAAACTCAACTGTAACCTCGAATTTAGGTTGAGCCTGTAGTTCAAATACTTCTTCTCTATAACTCGATCAAGGTTTTAGCATTGCAATTGAATATGAGCTCACCATCAGGTTGAATATCACCTAATTTTTAACTTTTCCCTTGTATTAAAGGAATCATGAATTCAGTATCAATATCTTGCACCACTATTCAAAATATGTTCCCCTCGCCTTGATCCTCTCCCCTAAACATAACTCCCCTCATTTTTCTCTTGTCTTTTCTATGCCTAGATATAGTGAATTCCTAAAATGAATGGTCAAAACATCCATAGAAAATCCAACTAAAAATTTCTTGAGATCAAATTGAAATTTTAGCCTTAAACAATGAGGAAAGGTATTTTGATTTGCATAAGCATCACCACTTCAGGGCCTTATAAATTTAATCAACATGAAAAATGTTATATGTGACAAGGTGGGCCATCAAAAGGTGGCCCATTCACTTGTTTTATAGCTGGTCTAAAAACCCTGTCCTGGAATGATTATGTTGGTGTGACATCTCTCTATCTAATTCTATTGCAAAGTCACACACCATCTAACCTTCTGCTAGCATTTTCTCGAACTATATATTAAAGGGATTGAGGTGCATATGGTTTTATTCACATATGTCCAACATTTAGTGCATCTATGTAGAGCATCCAAATGACTATTGTGGCAGCCAACTCAAATGTCATATGTATACAAAAAACCAATAAAAAAATATTCTATTAACCAAAATAGGGTGTAATTATAAAAGTTTACATGGGCTCCCCAACAAGAACTATCGCTCTCTTTTTATGAACCATTTGGGGCTTATCTCACCCTACTCCCCAAGGGGTCTACTCTACCCATATACATGTCTCCATCATTATGTATAGATACATATCCAATCCCCTATTGGATAAGAAAAACATCATAGAAAATAAGGACATGTTTATAGGTCCTAATAGTTGTTTAAATTTACAAAGGCCCACTTGGGATTCTTTCCATCTCACCCAAACAAAGTAACTACCCAATAGTACTAGACTGTTCAAGAATCAGGACACATGTTGTTACAACAAAGTCCCTAATGCTAATTCATATAAATTACAAATTTGAGAGAAATTCCCTTTCCCCTAGGAATTCACATGCCCCTTTAAGGTCTAGACAAAATTTTATTTCTTGGGCATTGATGATCATGCATCAAATCTTCTTGTCACTTTTCTTACTTTGTGGTTGCTTGGATTCTTTCAAAAAGTTGGCTTTGGAGAAATAGTAATTTCTTATCTTTATTAGTGTTATGTGGGATTTATGACTGTGGACATAGATATCTCCCCTAGGTCTAGTGAACTGACCTAGAACAACAGAAAGATAAATGACCCAATGTTTTCCTTAAATTAAGTAGATGAAGGTATGAAACCTACTTGGAATCTATCGTATGTTTCACTCCTTGTTTAGCTTGAATACTCAAATCCTAGCTCTAGCTACCAAAATTAGAAACTACACAACTAGACAACACAAGCCAAGAAACTACAAGATATATGTACGATCATCTATCTACTTTATTCAACATATCAACATGGTATTGAAATACATGAAATAACAAAATCACATATAGGAAAACAATTAACTCTTTGTATTGATAAAAATGGAGTGAGTTACAACCATAAATAGGTGTTGTTCTTGTAGAAGAGCTCCTCCAAGTTGTTGACTTGTCCTTCCTTTGTCACAAAATGCACCTCGAATCACCCTAAATGCATGAAAATATAACTCCCACAACAACAACATAAGGGTAGAATCACTTTCCAAAATCCAACCCCTTGCATATGGAAGGTTGTAAATATATAGAGGAGTGAGGTAAGTTGGGATTTCTTATCCTTTTACCAATCTTTGGATTGATATCCACTCTTGATGGGAGGATAGATCTAAGGATAAGGGATGGAAACTCCAACATAGGATAGGATAGGATTCAAAATTTTTATCTGAGGTAAATGGTTACAACAGATCTTGGGATCTTTTGGAAATGGAGACTTTGGGATTGTCTCTCTTTTTCCTGAATTTCTATAACCAACACATGTGCAAAGGGGAGAAACTTGTAGGTGCTCAATGCAAGAGACTATGGAGAAACCTATAGGTGAACGCAATCCAGAAAGAAGCTAGGGAGCATTAGTCCTAAAACTGGCTCAAATGATGCAATTTAGGTAAGAAACTTTGCAGAATGAGATATTCATTCATAGGGCTCTACGCACTGATGATGCAAAGGGGGAATAGGATGTGATTGATCCATTTTAGAGGCTAATTGACCATATGAGACAAAATGGCCTATAACAATTAGGGTGGAATTGTTTTTGACTATTTGGGAAGTGTGTATTGGGTACTCAATTAGTGAGTCCCAAGGTTCAAAATGTAGTCTCATTGTTTTATTAACTACATTGTCATTTTGAGTGTCAATTGTATGGGTATTTAGGGATTTTACTTGAGCTTTGTATTGGTTCTCATCAAGAGACTTAGATTTAGGATGACCATCCTTGACATGATTGTAGATTTAGGGGATTACAGTACCTAGCCATAAATGCAACAATTGACTTGCAACTAAGCTATTTGACGACTCAAATCTATAATAAGGTTTTGACCCATAGTTCACGGCCATGGAGTTATTACATTGCTAATATTTAAATTTCACTTGAGCTCTCCAAGGTTGGTTTATACATCATGGATCACAATGACTTGGAAGAACTTAGGAGGATTCTCAATGTGCATGAAGAAATGATTAGAATAAATAAAACATCCATTTTCTCTCACACGTCTAAATTTCATGAAATGAATACCAATGTATCTCACAAACTGAAATTGTTATGAATAATTTGCTATAAATTAAGCAAACTCTCATTCTAGAGGTAAAAGACAATATGATAAAGAATATGGTGGAAAATTTTCATAGAGATGTGTGGTTTAGGGATTCTACTCATTGATTTTGATTGAAGGGGAACAAAAGGAATAGGATACATCAATCACACATATTGAAGATATGGAAATTAGAGAAAAATATTCAGTGCACAACATTATAGGTCTCAAATAGTCTAAAATTTGTGGTAGATTCCATTAGCTCCATTTGTTAATTTTTTATAAGGTTATTAATATCCTAGGTAGAGTCTATAGAATATAATGCATATGTATATTTTATAGAATATAATGCATTAAGAATTGGGAAATATTGAGAGTAGATAGAAGTAAACTATGTATGTTATTTCAGGTCTTTATAAACAATTCAAAATTTCATGATACTAATTTTTTATGGTCATGTTGTCATTCTTGAGGCCATCATTACCATCCCAACATCCATTATGTATAATTCAATTTTGCTGTTAATTATGTTATAACCATTTAGTCTTGTGTTGGTAAGTTGAGTGGTCGGGAGCATGATTTTTCTCCCATCCATTGAGTTTAATTCCAAAGGACATGTTTTTCCCATTGTTATAAGATTGAAAGAGTAGATGACCCTTGGGATAGAGTCAACTCTAGTGGGGTTGGTACTTCTCGACTCTTAGTAAGTCATAGGTTATTGGTTATATGTTTTGCTGGCATTGGATATACTATTGGTATTATAGTAAGAGTTGGAAGGTTTGATTATTAGGCTTTCCCAAATTACTTCAATGAACTATTGATTCACCATAGTATATACAAAATAAATTATTATTTGAATAACATAATTTCCAAAATTTTATTTAAAAATAAACAAATATTATTAAAAAAATTGATAATAAATGATCTATTTATAATAAAACACTATTATTAAAGAAATATAGTTATTAATTAAAGAATTAAAACTAACAATCTTAACAATCAAGCCTACAATTTGGTAACTTCATCATTACCTATGACCAAATTTTGTTTATCTAGGGTCCATATAAACTTGTTATTGTGCACACCAAAGAGAGATTCTAAACATTTGTGATATCGTGCTTATTGTGATTGTGTAAATGTATTGGAAAAATAATATAAATGGTTTGTGAGTGTATATTTCCATGACTCATAGCCATGTTGATATAATTTTATGGATATATGTTGTGTGTAAGTTTATTCATGTCCTATGTTTTGAGTGGTCCCACCACCCATCATTAGGGACACAAATAAAGCATGATGGATCTGGAAAGAGTATTGAGGTATTTATAGAGGAAAAACAACTAGTAATCATTAATATGAATGTTGATATCACCATTAAAATATATTTTTAGGAAATAAAAGAATTGAATGTAATTTTAAAATATTTAACCACAAAGTTAAAATAAAAGAAAATAGAGATAAAGAAATACTTTTGACCACATTTTAAAAATATTTGATAAAAAATTAAAATAAAATAAATAGATTAAAATAATTTGTATTTATTTAAAAAATTAGCCACAATTTAAAATGAATTAAAATACATATAGAAAAAAGAGAAGGAAAAAAGGGGGAAGAGAGGGTGGGAGAAAGGGGGGGTGAAAGCTAAAAAAGGAAAAGAGAATAAGGAAGGGATAGGTAAGTTTAGTGACTGAGGTGGTGGATAAGAGGTTTCCACAAGTCACTAAGCTTGTACACATTTTCCTTATTGGAATTATTTGGTTGCTTTTCAATCTCTAAGGCTTCAAAAATGAGGAAGATAGACTAGAAAGGGGAAGAGGCAAGGATTTTTGTTTAGTCACAATAGATAAGGTGCTTGGTCTTGAAGGAATGTTCATCTAGAGTTTACTTTAAAACATGGTTGTGGGCAGTATCGACAATGTGCTCATTTAACCAAGTGTTAAAGGACCTACCAATTTGGCCAATGTAAGACTTACCACTCGAACATGGAATTTGGAAGTCTCTAGCACCAAGAATTGGATTAGTCTTATCTATGGGTGACTTGAATAATTGTTTTAGGATTTTTTTGGTTTAAATAAAGTTTTGATGTTATTTTCTGTTGATATCAATGGTGCCTTTTACGTAAGGAAGATAAAGGAGAGACCTAGGAAGGGGAAGAGATTCCTTAGAAGGTGATGAGAGCAAGCTGATTTAAAGGCTTTATTGATTTGGGAAGGGGATTAACCATTCTTAATGAGGGCTTTGGTTAGGTGAGCTCTCTCAGAGGCTAGAAATTGAGGATCGAGAATTTTGACAGCTCTATTGAATAAGGTTTTAAGTATGTTGTCTACTATGCAAGGTGATGATAAGAGTTAGCATGGAGGTATCAACCAGTGTGGTTTTTCTTGCAATATAGTTGGAAGGAAATGGATCCATCAAATAGAAATGAAACAAGGACATCTAGAAAGGTAAGGGTAGAACACTCTTCCAATTCCATTATAAATTAGATGTGCATGGAAGCATTCTTGAGGTGATGGAGAAAATCTTGGAGGGATTCTAGGGAAGGAATCCCATAAGGCCACACTACAAATGTGTCAAATTATGGTCAAATATTTTCAAATTATGGTCAAACCTTTTATTTCCTAAAAATTTGTTTTAATATTCATATTAACGATCACTAGTCGATTCTTTCTTTATAATTACCCCAACATTATTTTCCAATCTATCATGATTTTCATGAGTCATTGATGATGTTGGTGAGACCACTCAAAACATAGGACATTAGTAAACTTGCACACAACATATATCCACAAACGTATATCAACATAATGATTAAATAAGTCAAATTCATATAAATAATTGCGGAAACTAGATTTTCTTGCTGCATTTTCAACATTATATACTAGCAAAGGGACCTCTGTTTATGCAAACCTTTTGGGAAGTTACTATCATATAGGACTTATTATTGCTAAGAAAGAGCTAAGAAAAAAGGTGATCCAATATTTTTTAGAGGATGGAGATAACATTACATGCAGGGTTGATGCTGGTAAACATGGAAGATGGTCAACATGGAATACACCACATCTGATGCACTACAACCATAAGAAGGTGTTAAGGTTTGAATTTTTTCTTGTTACTAGCTTCAAATTTTCTACAATTATAAGTGTCATGATATCAATTTTATATGGAAATTTTGGTTTTATGTTCCCACTCTAGGATTGTTAATTTTGGTGGGGTTTCATTATATGGAATTCAAAGTTGGTCTTCAAGTTTAGGTGTTGGTTCCATCTCTTCCTGGCCTCCATTCTTAGATCCATGTCCTTCTATTTTTACTGTGGTCTCACTCTAGTGATTTTCATTTCCCTTTGGGGGTTCCTCCCTGTGGTCTCCCTTCACACTCAATTTCATTCACACCACACTTAGTGTTTCTCCTTCCCTCTTTGTGTCACCCTGTGTCCTTCAGTCTACTCTAGTGTTTCCTCTCTTGGGGTGGTGTTTATTTTTGGGTCTATAAATAAGGATAGGTGTCACTTTTCGATCCCCCATCGTGGAGGGAGAAGAGGTTTCTTGGGTCCCTCCCCTACATCCAACTCCCCTCCTATTGTAGGTCAACCCTATTCACAGTCAGTTTCCCATGCCATGGGGAGAGATATAGAATTATCATCTTAGAAGTAGTACATAGAGCCATTTATGAAGTAGAATACTAGGTAGAATAGAGTAGAATATTTATTCCTAATAGGCATGTACAAAGAGAAATCAAAACTTGGATACTTGATGTGGGTATATCTATTAGGGCTCCTTCCTCATCCTATATAAAGATGATCAACTTATACTAGCACATGGAATATCTGATGGGTAGAGTTCACCCTGACATAAATTACACGCAACATGAGCTGATAATTTCTATGGATGAAATATTGGAGAAGATAAATAAGATAGACAAGAAAATCACAAGCCTTGTAAAGGCATTGGGGAATTATGCCAATTCCTCCTATGATAATGAAAGTGAACAACAACCACCTTTCTAGGTGGATCCTCCACCTAAAATATGATCAAGTGAGCCTATCATATGAAAAAAATCATAGCTAAATGAGATGTTATGTTTATGTATATTATGATCCACGTGGATATTGGTGGCCACCCGCCTATTCCACTTAGACCACCAAAACTATTTCCTATCAGTTTCCTATTTTTCAGCATAGTTTCGTATTTTGGTAATTTTCTAGTCCTAAACATCTGGAGCAATATGTCCTCAAATAGACCTTTCTAATGGGCTATCACGTGTGCCAAACAAATATCATATCCTAAGGTTATGACCCTGGGAAGTTGACGTCCCAACCAACCCCATCAGGGACCATAAGATTTTAGTGCTCCATCTCCTATGGTTAGCTTTATGGGTGTTTAGGGTTTGTCGTTGTTTTTTCATGATAAAAAGGCATTGGAGCCTCATTGTAACACATTTTAGAAGGCATGTAGCAATTACATCTCTTTTTAGAGATAATATACCACTATCCAAGCTAGTTTTATTTCATTTTTCATGTAAACAATTTTCATCATTTGCTATTTATTAATCGAAATTTAGTTTCACTATATCTCTATGTTTTTGTTTAAATCTATTTTTCATTTCATTCCCTCATAAATTTGGATCAAGGGTATCAAAGTGGTCTTCTCTTTCTATATTCTTCTATGCATATCTTCAACAAGGTTAGGGATAAGGAGTTAGGACTCAAACCTCTTGAGGCATTGCAAGATCATCCTTGCTAACCCTGACAACCTCCAATGGAAAAAAAGAAAGAGAGGAGGGAGCAGGAGGTCCTATAAAATTGTTTCTCGAAGAAGCCCTCAAGCAACAAAGGAAAAAAATGATGGAGAAATTTTCCTAGAACATTTAGCAATTACAAATAGGAAATGCATCTTCATCCATGAGTTACTTCAGAGGCCCTTCCCCCTTTAAGGTACAAGTTAGCTTTGATATTCCTATATTCAAAGGATAGATAAACAACAATGCTCTAGCTAAATAGTTCAACATGATAGAAGGATATTTTTTGGTCCATGATTTTTCTGATAGAGAAAATATTAATTTTACATTGCTTAAAGTCACCACCCACGTCAAGGATTGGTGGGACACTTACTATGAGAAAAGCGTCATGAAGGATTCTGCAATTTTTTTAGGAACATCGTCTTAGAAATATTTTAGGGATGTTATTACGAAACAATATTACCCGGTTGGAAGATATGAAGAAAATATATAAAATGGACCATGCTATGGTAGGAAAGGGACCAAGATGTGCCAAAGTTCAAAAATATCATTCATAATTTACACATGAAGTTAGCTATCAAGGACTCTGAGTGACATCTAGTGCTCAAGTATCATGGGTTTCTATATAAATAATTTCAGACAAAGCGATACTTTGGTTCGAAAAATCTAAAGCAGGGAAAGAGCACCCCTAAACTATAAAACAAAGGAAAAATATAAGGTAAAACATCCTAGGACAACCCATAAAAGCTACAAGCACAAAATAATAATGGGAAGAGAAAGAAGGACACAAGAAAGTGGTGTGAGTTCCACAAGAGCCCCACTAATAACAAAAATGAGTGTCACACAAAGAAATCACCAGTGGCTGAGATGAAAGCTTCAGTGTCAAATATAGTTTTTGACTATGAACCAAATCCCAACAAGGGGAAATAGATCATTCATGAAAAGCCTAATGTTGTTGTTGCTAGCACCAAGGTCTAGGATAATGAACCCAAAGATCCAAAGGAAGGTGAACATCTCTTCCACTCACAAGTTTGGGTAAAGGAGGCTTTGTTATGTTTCATTATTGATAGTCGGAGTCAAAAGAAACTCATGTTACCAAATGTCGTTAAGTGTTTGGGCCTACGGAAAACACCACACTCACATCCATACACCACTAGGTGGCTCCAGGAAGGTTGAGATCTCCACGTCAACAAATAGTGCTACATGACCTACATCATAAATCCTTTCATGGACGAGGTATTGTGTGATGTTTCTCCCCTTGAAGTTTGTAATGTTTTTTTGGGCTAATCATACTTGTGGAAGGGTCATGCTATGTATGAGCCAAAACCTCATATTATTATTATTACTTTGGGAAAAAAATATATAGGATACTAGAGGTATCCCTGCCTACTATTATTTCTTTGATATTGGCAAAGTAATGAAAAACATGATCTCATAGACCAAGAAATTTGTCTACCTCATAATTCTCTCTCAAATTAAGGGAAAGATCATGCCGACATCCATGGCCTACATAGAGGGCTCCTTTGCATGACAAAGGAAAGGAAAATGGATAAGGTCGTGGAAGAGTACAAAGACATCTTCTCCTAACCCATAGGTGTACCATTTCACTATCAGGTCAAGCATTCCATCGATCAGACCCTGGGCACAACTCTACCCAATGGGATAATATACCATTGTTCTCTTCTAGAAAATGAGGAAATCAAGTGGCATATCCAAGAACAACTATAGAAAGGGCACATCCGACCAAGTTCCTCACCCTGCGACAAACCAATTATACTCATGTAGAAGAAGGATGGGACCTGGAGGCTCTGCATTGATTATTAATCCCTAAACAAAATCAAAGTTAGAAATAGGTAACCAATTTTATAAATTGACGTCCTTCTTAATCAGCTCAAGGGCGGGAAATATTTTAGCAAGATTGATTTGAATTCTAACTACCACCAAGTTCCAATAGAACCCACAGATGTGTGTAATACTACTTTCAAATCCAAGCAGGGTCTTTTCGAGTGGTTGGTCATGCCCTTCAGTTTGACCAATTCCCCTACAACTTTCATGAGGTCGATAGATGACATCTTGTAGCCTTTCAAAAAATCATTCGTGGTTGTATATCTCGATGATATCCTCATCTTCAATAAGAGTTGGGAAGAGCACTTGCAACATATTCAATAGGTCCTGGATACTCTGCGACAACACAAGCTATGTGCGAACTTGGAAAAATTATACTTTGGCATGGACAAGGTCCAATATCTAGGTTACATTATTGATGAGAAAGATGTGCATGTAGATATAGCTATGATCTGAGTACTTTAGGATTGATCGGCCCCGATGAGTCTCACAGAGCTTCGTAGCTTCTTGGGCCTTGCTAATTTCTACTACAAATTCATGTTGGTATTCTATCATATCACTTGGCCTTGAAGTCAAGTTACCAAGGGTGGAGTGAAAGTAATTTTTTTGGTCCGAGTCATAACATAAGGATTTGTTAAGCTAAAAAAACACCTTTTTTCTACACTAGTCTTCACATTTCCATACCTACAACAACCATTTTAGATTGATACAAATGATTTCAACGAAGGAAAATTTTAAGAATGAAATTTTATCTTAATGTTTAGAAACCTTGGCAAATCTTACTTATCCCTAATATGAAAATTGTAAAATGTTTGGCGATATTTTTGCAAAAATATTTATATTTCTAATGATTTTATATTACTCCATATAAAATTTTGGCGATTTTTAAGGTAAAAAAATTTTGTACTATAAAATGTGGGCAAATTATATTTAGAAAAAATGGAAATTGACAAAAAAAAATTGGAAAAAAGATGGAAAATTAGCCTACATGAGAATATTAGCCCATACAAATTTCCCTACTTTCAACTAATATTCTATTGGTACAATCATCACTCAGTAAGGGCATCTGATGGCCCATCACAATGAGACACTCTCTAATACTATTCAGATACACCCACCTATGATAAGGAGATGTATTCCATCGTGTAAGTGTACTAGCAATGGAAGAATTACATTTTGGGGAAGGAGATGATCATCCACACAAATAACTGACCTCTTCAATTTATGTAGACACAAGGAAAATTTATAGAACAATCAACATCATAAATGGTTCACATATCATTAAAAATTCCATTTCAACATTAAATACAATAATGGTAGCACCAATCACATTGCAGATTTCCTCAGTCAGCCCCTAGTTGTGTCACTGACCACTATTCTCAACTCTTGTGGGCATGACACTTTTGGATGGCTATACTAAACTAAAATGATCCATAATTCACCACCACATACCAGATGTTTATGGACACAAATCACATTCTAGATTTCCACCTCCAAGATGCGATGTTTGTGCTACCTAGGACATTGTTTGTGTTCCTTCAAGAGAGTGTGCCAAGCTAGTTTAGGAGGCACATTATAGTTAGGTAGCAGGGCACTTTGACATGGAGAAGAAAATGGTGGTACTAGAAAAGTATTTTATCATCAATAGTATGTTTGCAAATATATCAGATTCTCCACTGCATGTGGCATCGCTAAGCGAACCATTAAGAAACAAGGCCTATACACCCCTTTGCCTACTCCTAGCCAACCTTGCGAATCCATCTCCATGGACTATATGGTTGGCCTTCCTTCTACCAAGCATGGTAATGACTATGTGTTTGTGGTCAATGATAGATTTTTAAGATGGCCATATTGGTTGTCTACAAGAAGAGTATCACAAAAAAATCCACTACTAAGCTCTTCTTCGAATGGACGTGGGCACATTTTGGGATCCCATATACCAACATATCATATCAAGATAGTAGGTTCCTAAGCACATTCAATTCGAGCCTCTAAACATTATTTGAAACCAAGCTCACTAAATCAACGGCTTTCCACCACGAGATTGATGGCCAAGCAGAGGTCATCAACAAGATGATAGTGCACATACTATGCATGTAAAACTCTAAGAATCCAAAAACATGGGTTGAGAGTGTCCACTATACTCAATAAAACTATAATAGAGCTATCCATAACTCAAATGGCCACAACCGCTTTAAGGTGGGCCAGGGATTTCAACCATTGTGTCCCATTTATATTGTACTTCCTCTTACAACTACATAGGTAGAATCTACACATGTTCAATTCAAAACTAATAAAGCCATCCATTTTATTGAACGCATTCAATACATCTGCTAGTATGATCATGATATCTTGGATAGATCCAATACTAGGTAAAACTAAAGTCATGATCAACATCGGGTGCCACATAAGTTTCAAGTGGGTAACAAGGTTTGGTTGCATTTGTAGAAGAAACACCTTGCAGGATACCATCAGAAGCTTTGATCACTCCGATATAGGCCTTAAACCATCACCAAGGTTGTGGGTGACAATGCTTGTGAGCTAACTATCCCCCCATTCCTTGACATACACCCAATATTCAATGTTGACTTCCTTTGGCCATACATTGATCATTGAACAAGCCAAATTGCATTGAGCAAGCCACAAATGATCATATCATGGAAACACATATTAATAACACTTCCCAACAAACTATTTAGTTGTACTGAGTTGTCAAAGAGATCCAACTCCTACACAAAGGAAAGTGGCTCACTAGGGACCAAGTTCAAGATATGTTTCTCCATCTCATGGAGGCACCCAACACAATGAGGACCATCGATTCATAAGGGTGGAGGACATATCTAGGTGGATATTGTTGGTCACCCACCTATTCCACTTATACCCCCAACATTGTTTCCTATCATTTTCCTATTTTTCAGCACAATTTTCTATTTGGGAAGTTTTTTGGGTCCTGAACTTTTAGAGATTTTGGGTCCTTAGAAAAAAATTTCTAACGCGCTATAGCGCATGCCAAACAAATATCTTATGCCAAATTTATGACCCTAGGAAGTTGATGTTCCAACTAGACCCATAAGGACCCATAAGCTTTTGTGCTTCATCTCCTAGAGTTAAGTTTTTGGATGTTTATGGTTTCTCATTGTTTCTTCATGATAAAAATGTCTGGAAGCCTCATCGTAACAGAGTTCAGAAGGCATGTATCCATCACATATCTTCTCAAAGATGCCACTACCTGAGCTATTTTTCTTTCATTCTGCATGTAAACAATTTTCAACATTTGATATTTATTAATTCAAATTCAGTTTCATTGTATCTCTGTGTTTTTTTTTAATTTATATTTCACTTCATTTCTTCATAAATCCTAATCATTTTATTTTATATTTCATGTTATCTTATATACTGAAACACAATATGTTTATCACAACACTTTTAACATGAAAATTTTGAACTTATGCTAGTTGTCTGGTTTCGCTAATGCTAGGCTAGTAGCCAATTTGTTTTTGTTATGTATATTTCCTAAGTAGTATTCTTAAATGCCTTACCTTAAAAAATAAGTCATAATTTTTTTATATCTAATAATCCACTTTATGTAAGATAATTATTATTAGTTTGTATCTAAGAATAAGCATTGATTCATCATTTCCCATGAGATGTAGCTCAATTGGAGATTTCCATGTTTTGAAGTATTGAGTAAACTACAAGATTCAAGGTTCAAATATCGATGGGTCAAATAACAAAAACAGAACTAACGAAGATGGATGAGCATAGGGAAAGCGATCTTAGGAGGTAGTTTGGGGAGGCGGGGGTTGATCACCACCACACCCAAGTTCTAGTCCGAAAAACCCCATGCCGATAGCTTTTTCTAATTATTGATGACTAGAGTTTGTGTGTAGATCTTGTTATTTTTCTGGTTTTTGGGTTCTCTTTTGTTTTGGCTCTCTTAGTCTTTTTGGTCACTGTAAAGATCTTATTGAATCAACTACTGACCAATATTTCTATAGAGTGAGGTTGGAAGAATTTTGAAAAGGTCGAGCGAGTTACATAACCTTTTTACCTAATGAAAATTTCCTTGAAGTACAAAAAAAATATTGATTCATCGTTATTAAGCTATTATAAGAAATATTCATTAAAAACTGAATGTGTTAAACTTGGGTGGGAAAGAAAGCAACATTTCTCTGAACCATTTAAGCTAAATGTGATTGTAAATACTATGAAAATAATAACATAAACTTATATAGACTCAAATGTTTATAAAAATTTTAAACTACATTTTAAAAATTATTTGAAAAAGCTTAATACATTTTATGCTAGCAAGTCTTAACATTTAAATGTACCTTTTACAAAGAAAAATAATCCTTTAAATATTTTCCAAAAACCAAAATTTATTTTACATTGTTAAATTTTAATAATTAAATATTTTTAAATAATTTTCGTGATTAAATTTTAATAAATTTTATCATTAAATTTTTAAAAGTCATTTCCTTTCCTAGTAAATATATTTTCCTTTGATATTTAAACTCTTATACAACATAGTTTAAACTTTAAGTATAATGAACATGCATATTTTTACTTTTACAACATTTTTTTTAAGTTACGCACTTCCTATTGCATCAAATGAGGATTATATAGACCAATTTATTTTTTCTAGTGGTCTACCTCAAGGGAAACTAGACTAGTAACATAAATTTAGGGTCTTAAGGTTGTTAAGGCCTCATGTAAATATAACATATTGTAAATAAAAACTTACAAAAATAGGTTGGTTATGCAAGACCTTGACATACATCGACATGAGAAGGCAAAAATACACATATACTATTGTTTCTATCTTTAAGGCTAGAAATGATCATTGATATTTTTGAATGTATTTTCTTCATTTTTTTCTTGTGGACTTAAATCCATGCTAAGAAGTTATCGGGAGAAAATTATGTGGAGAAAATGAGTACATTTCCTTGAGGCATTTCCCTTTTCCAAGGATCTATGTTACTAGCCAATTCCTTATCATTGTCTGAGTGATCTAATTCATGAAGATGTTTATGCCTCTTGGTGAATGAAGATAGGATCATGGTTGTATATCTCTCTTCTCCATTCGAGGGATCCAAATGACAATGTTGATATGGGGGAGGAGGAGGAGGAGGGATCCTAGAGCTTGTGGGATGAAATGGAACTACATGTGGTTGAGTTGAGACCAAAGGACTAGATTTGGTTTCAAATGTTTTTTTGTTGCTGCATGTTTTCTTACTTGCGAGCTAATGAATTCTTAGATTATTTTCGGTCTTTCCATCCTCGATCCTTTTTCTTGGTATCAAGAGGATGAGAATTCCCTTGAGAAGAAAGGAAATCATTCTACAGATGACCTAGTTGTTGACAATATATACAGTGGAAGGCTATGTTTTCTAATCCATCGACTACGAAAAGGTTATGCCATTCCAATTTATGACATCTAGTACAAAGGTTGAAATACTCCTCCCAACCTTATTTGTATCTATCTTAATAAAATGACCTAGAGAGTTTCCTACAGAAGCTAATACAAACAGAGTTAACAAATAAATGGACATATTAGGAAGTCTTACCTAAACTAGAGTGGCCATAGATTTTAGGGATAAATGGTCAAATTTAGGAAACCATGGTTGACAAGAGAGCTCAAAATGGCCCCAAAACTAGTGTCCTTTATATAAATATCTTTGATGTTCCTCTCGAATTTTTAAATAAGCCACAAATAAGCCCTTTGAGCAAAAACACATATATGTATTCGAGCACGAGGTTTGACTCACCCTTTCCTAGAGTGAAAATGTTAATGGCTTGATCCCATTAAAATGGTAGATTATGGCGTTATCCTCATAGGCTAGCTGAGATGAGTAGATTGGTTTTCTTACACATCTATATTTGGAATCTCCTCTACTTGTTCTACAAGTCAGGCCAACCCTAAGAGATATTTTTGAGTTCGTTGTGATAGCCTTGGATTTAGAGCATCCTTAAAGGATCATGGCTGAGATGAAAAGGTTGCACTCCAAATTTTGCATCCTTCATTTAGTCTTAAGACTAGTAGGATTAAGATGTCCTGGTCTATACCATAATATTTGAGTAAAATCCCTTCATAAATTTATCTAACCCCATGTAGGAGTTGCATTGAGATAGAAATGATTCTTGTTTGATTTTTTATTCTAGCTACAAGTGTAGAGACAAAGTCAACAACTTTTGACTACAGGCAAAGGGTGCCTCCTAAGTGTGGTTGGGTGAAGACTCAAAATATCGAGTGATCTAAAGTGATGGAATAAATTTAAAAATGCCTCCTCTTATATATACCCACTTTCACCGACTTACCTAGGTAAACATGAGATGAGGGGTTACTATGAAATTTTTTTTCCACCTAAGTGACCTTAAGGAAGTGGAATCAATGGAAACCCACAACACAACCCTTCTATACCTACTATAGGACTCCTAGAAGCCTTCCAAGAAATCCCCATGACCGGCCCCTGGGTCCCACTAAGTTTTTAATACATCAATCACCTAGAAGCTCCCTTGATATAGACAAGGGTGCATCTAGGAGGTTCCATACTCTCTTACAACAAGGCATGGGTGTGTCTGGGGACTTTTCTCCTCCTACCTATTCCTGCAACTCTGGGTTTTGTGCCACTTTTCAAGCCCATAATCCAACTCACTACCTAGAAACCCCCATAGCTTTTATAATCCATAATTTACATGATAATAAGACTTGTAAACCAAAAACTAGCTCCGGGACTAGGCCTGACCATACCCAACCAGGACGGAGATTCTATCAACCACTTGGCATCAATGAAATCTATAGGACATGAATAAAATGCATAGCATCAATTACTAATAACTCATATGATACTTGGCAAGAAGGATAACCAACCTCTTTCCTTAACTATTTTGACATCAATTAGGTCTTTCATTCATTATCCTTTTAGTTACAAATAAATACATGAAATAACCATGACTATAACCAGTCATATAGCCATGTTTATAACTAGCATTAAACCATGTAAATAAGAATGAGATAAAAACCATTAAGGCCACATAATAACAAGTACAAAAGCAAGATAACTTAGCTTTTATTAAATATAGGAAAGAGCCAACCAAGTTCGGGCCTTCCACGTAGCACTTAACCATAGACATGGTTTAACCAAATATTTCTTTCAGCCAATCACTCTTGTGCCATATTCCAAGCATCAATGTGGGATGTCATGTATAAACCAATACAGAAACAACCAAGGGAATCTCGAGGTTAAACCACCTCCGCCCTCACCAAATCATGATCTCACCAAAACTAGCACCAAGACCACAAAACCAAACCAAGCTTGGAATGCATCTGAAATCCATCACTATCCTTGATGAATTTTCCACCTCCTTGTCTCTCAGGATTTACCGCAATCCACACTAGATCACTAGGCCCTAAACTGAGACTCCACCCTCAGGATTTACTGCATATCCCGCCAAAACTGGTCAAGGGATTCCTAAGCCTTTGGGAATTTTCCTAAGACCACATCCAGCCCGAATTCCAAAACCATTTGACAATTCCAAAGCTCAAAAATGAGAAAGAATCCCATCACACCATGTATATCTGGAAAAAGGCAAGGCAAGACTAAAAACCACTATCATAACCCAACAAAACCATGCCACAGACAACTAGAGAAGCAAATACCAACATGCATATGAAAACAAACTATGAAATCACACATGCAATATGTTACTTGCAAGTATTCTTGTTGAAGCTACTTGATCCTGCTCTTCCTTACTTGCTCCTTTCTTTCCTTTCTTTCCTTGTCCTTCCTTTCCTTACTTTTACCTAACTTTCTCCAAGCTAGAATGCTCCAAGAAACTCTAAGTGTCCAAGAGTGTGAGAGAGAGAGAATAATGAGAGAGCTCCAAAACTGAACTAATAAAAGGTTACAAATTGATCCTTAGAAGCCTTTTTATCAATGAGGCCTCTATTTTCTTCATTTTCCATTAATTTCCTTCCATTTCCTCCTCACATGCAACCTATGACCTTTCACCTTCCTTTTATCCCATTTTCCTTTATTTTCAAAAGTAATTGTGCCAAAATAACTTTTTACCTTTTTAATGCCCTAGCCATGGCCTTTTCCAATTTCCCTTAGCCATAAACACATCCAGTGATTCCCACTAGGGTATCTTTGTCCAACATTCATCTTGGAATAAGTGTATCTTAACCGTGGTCTTATTTTTCTTTTATTAACTTTTATTACATGAATCTTTAACTAGGGGCTATCACATACCCCTCCCCCTTGGGGAACACCATCCTCAATGTTAAACCACACCAAGACCTCAACAAAACCGTTGAAAATCAAACATATTACCCATGGATATTTATAACTTAGCTCGTTGCAATATTTACAATGAATGACCTGCTCAAAAGAAAAACATCATGATAATATGACAATATAACAACCATACCGCTTATTGGAGCTTTATAAAATAGCTCATGGCGGTATTTACATCCATATACATATGTACATATACCAAGACATAAGAAAAACATATGGCAAACATATACCAAACCTCATACCAAAGTTTCTTTTCCTCCACATGAAAACAAAGAAGGATACATGGCTGGCATATGATTTTCCATCTCCCATGTAGCTTCTTTGAGCCCAAATTGCTTCTACTAAACTTTAATTTTCTTTATGGCTCTATTCCTGAGCATGAGCTACTTCCGTTGCAATATGCACTAAGGGTTTGGCTGGAATTCTCCTTCTTGCTCCACCCGCAATATAAAAAAATCAATAACATGATCAACATCCTTTATATACCTCTTAACTAATTAAACAAGGAAACAATCATGGAATTTCACTGTTGGAGGCATTGCAAGTTGATAGGCCATTGATCCAATCCTCTCAAGGATCTCAAAAGGCCCGCAATACCGTGTTTCCAACTTGACACGTGATCGAATCCTCAAAGAGATCCTCTTGGACTTGATGCGCAAATACACATGCTCCCCAACCTGGAGCTCCTTAACTATCCTGTTCTGGTCCTCATAACTCCACTGTCTATCCTATGCTTCCTTTATATTCTTATTTATAGCCTGCATTTCATGTTCGATGTATTCCAACATATTTGGTCCAATAAGTACCCTATTCCTTCGATCACTCCAGGTGATGGGAGTATTACAACTCCACCGATACATTACCTCGAAAGGACTCATCCTAATTGACTCATGATAACCATTTTTGTATGAAAACTCAACCGATGGAAGATACTCCTCCCATATCCTCTGCTGGTGTATCACGTACATCCTCAACATATCCTCCAAGATCCTTTTGACCATCTCTCTCTGACCATTTATCTTCAGACGATAGGATGTAATGAAGGCCAACTATCTACCCAAACTTGCAAATAGCTCCTTCTAAAAATTGGAAGTGAACTTCACATCCCTATTCGAAACAATCTTCTTCAAAACACCAGGTAATCTCATGATGCCCCTGATGAAAAAATGTGCCACCTCACTAGCTGAATATGTCGTCTTCACTAGAATAAAGTGAGCTACCTTACCCAACTGATCAACCACGACCATAATAGAATCATGTTGTCTCACTATCCTGAGAAGACCTGTAATGAAATCCATGGAAATGACCTCCCATTTCCTTTCTAGAATGGGAATACGATGTAGTAGACCACCTGGATGCTTACATTATGCCTTTACCTGCTGCAAATCCAAACATTTAGCCACTAAATATGACACTTCCTTCTTAAGATTCAACCAATAGTATAACTTCTTCACTGTTATCATCATCTTCTGATATTTTGGGTGACCTGAGTATGGCTTGACATGAAACTCCCTCAAGATAATATTATTGAGCTCACTGCAATCTCGCACATAGATCTTGTCCCTTAATCTCACCAAACTATCTATAGTGAGATGATAGTCTGCATCCTGATCACCTATACCTATACCTGTACATGTACTCTACTTTAAGCTATGCATAATATCCATATACCTGTCATCTTGATATCTTGCTTGCAGGATCCTATCCTATAAATCTGTCCCATAAGAGGTCACTGTTGCTATATGATTCACCTGTACCTTCCTCCCAAGATCATTGGCAACTTGGTTCTCCTTTCCCTTAATGTATCTGATCTCAAAGTCAAACTCACTCAGGGTAGCCAACCATATAGCTTGCATGGCATTTAGATTTCTCTGGTCAAACAAGTATCTCAACCCACTATGATCACTCATTAATACGAATCTCCTACCAAGAAGATAATGCCTCCACATATTCAAGGTGTGAATAATAGTTTCCAACTCAAAATCATGAGTCATGTAGTTATGCTTGTGCTCATTCAACTTCCTTGACTCATAGAACACCTCCCATCCCTCTTGTATAAGGACTCCACCATGTCCCCTTTGTTATGTAGTATTCTTCTCAAAGGTGTACGAAAAGAAGCCACTTTAGGTTGTGGATGACAAACGACCTTAACAGTAAAAATGGTTGTTAAATAGTGTGGATCTGAAGCAAATGATAGAAACAAAACCTGCCAAAGCCCTGATCTATGCAACATAAATAGTTAAACAACAAAATGAAATAAGAAAATAAGCATAAATAACCCCAATAATCGAATGGAAACCAGATATATAAAGAATATATTTTATTAAATGACACCTGTGAAGGGAACAAATAATGTTACTAGTCCCCCTCTATGGGATGGGTTCTTGGCTATCCTCAATGTCTTCAGCTTTTGTAGAGTCTCTCTCCTCTATAATGTGTAAAAACCAACAAACAAAATGTTTGAGCTCAATGAGAACTCAAATGGAAAATAGAAATGGTGTGCGACAGTGATGATAATCAGAGTTACAACAGTGAGTGCAATAATGAAAATAATCAAAAGTGAATAATGAATGTAAAACCCTCCAATTTATAGAAAAATATTAGGTTATTCTTGAATAATGGGAAATAATATAATATTATTAACCAAATTCTAGAATTAACCATTTGGAATATTTGATTATATTTGGTTGGAGGGAAAAAGTATTTAAACTTTTATTTTGAAATAATAAATAAATAAATGATTTATTTATCATCTCAAGAAATATCAGTAAGGAATAATAAACAAATAATTATTTAATTAATTATTCCTAGGGGATTTAGTCAAACTTGACAAGGAATAATAACTAATTAGTCGTTAATTAATTATTCCTATAGAAAAATAAGACAATTAATGATTTATCTATTTATTTCTCATAATTGGGTCAAATTTGACAAGCAATATTAGTTAAACAATGGTTTAATTAACTATTCCTAGAAGATAATTAAATAAATAGTGATTTCTTTAATTATTCTTCATGGGTTTAATTATAAATGACTTAACAAATGTGGTTTATTAAGTAATTTCTTACAGTGAAAGCAATTTTACTATGGTAATATTGGTCCTACATGGTGTACTTCGATCCATCTTGTAAATTATGGGTAGATGATCAATTTTTGGTGATAACACTCTTTTACATGCATCTGTACACACTAAAAATTCTTTATCCAGATCTGCAATCTTAACAACTGGAGCATTGGTCAACAACTACTTCAACTGATTAAAACTAGTTCCACATTCTTCTGTCCATTCGAAATTCTTACCTTTCCTCTGCAAGGATGTCATAGGATATGTAATGCATGAGAAGTTCCTGATGAACCTCCTGTAGTAATCTGCCAATCCCATGAATGATCATCCCCTCATCCACATTCATAGGAGCTACCCACTTCATGATGGCCCTTATATTTTCTGGATTTACTGCTATCCCTTCCTTCGAAACAACATGTCCCAAGTAATGCACCTCTATCTGAAATAACTTGCACTTTCTAAGCTTTGCATACAACTAACACTCTCTTAGCAATCTCAACACTACTGCTAAATTCCCAACATGCTCTTCCTCATTCTTGGAGTATATCAATATGTCATCAATATATACAATACTAAACTTGTCAAAATAAGGATGCAACACAATATCACATAAATGTAGCTGGTGCATTAGTCAAACTGATTAGAACTACAACAAAGTCATAATGCCCATACCTAGTCGTGAAGGCAGTCTTATAGATATCCTCTTCCTTGATGTGTACCTGATGGTATCCTGAACTCAAGTTGATCTTAAAAAAGACTACTCCTCCCTTCAACTAATCAAACAAATCATCAATCCTCGAAAATGGGTTCATGTTCTTGGTCATCACCTTGTTTAGCTTCCTGTAATCATTGCACAATCTAAGAATACAATCTTTCTTCTTTACGAAACACTGGTGCACCCCAAGGTGATACACTTGGCCTATTGTATCACTTTTCAAGCATCTCCTTTAACCGTGATTTCAAATCTACTAGCTTTGGGGTACTCATCCTGTAAGGTGCCTTTTCTACTCGTGCTTCCCCTAGCACAAACTCAATAGAGAAATCTACTTCTTATGAGGAGGCAACTCTGGAATCTCTGCTAGAAACACATCCTGATAATACTGCAATACATTTTACCTCTTGAAGATTTATGCATCCTTAACATGTTTACCCTTGTCACTAGAGATATGCACTACAAACATGACAAAACCGTTTTTGCAACTTCACCTAGCCTGCATAATGGCAACCATCCTCACTGATGTAGGCTTCTTCTTTCCCTACAAAATTGTATTTTCCTCCTTATCATCAAGTCACTCAATGCCCTTGTCAAAGCAATCCACTTTGGTCCTGTGAAGGTACAACCAATCCATACACAAAAGCATGTTATACAATCTCAATGGAAGTACATTCAAATGTGTTGTTGTAGGGATACCATTTAAATCAAATGCACAAGCTCTTACACAATGGTGAACTCTCTTCTTTGTGCCTATAGCCAACTATACCAACCAATATTCTACATGCACTTTTTTTCTCAAACCACACTTATCCACCAGGTGAGTATTAATATAAGTATAATTAGATCCAGGATCAATCAAAATAGAAATAACTTGATCACAAAGTTTACCATCTATCTCAATGAAAAATGCTTGATGATCCACCTGCGTGTTGTCCACAGTTGCATAAATATGAGGAATGTTATGACCAACATCCCCAACTGTATGCACCTCCTAAGCACTATAGATCTGGAGTCTACAACCCTGATACTGTGGACAATTTATAGAGTTTTCTAGTAAATTCAAATTGTAGATTGTAATATGATAAAACAATTGACCTGAATCTACTCTACTCATCAGCTGAAACAAAAATTGATTGGTGAAATCACAAAGCAGAAAAAGGAATAATGTCATTGACACATAACACAATAATTTTATGGGGAAATCCATAGCTAAAAACCCTTGCTATATGTATATTGTATTAATTAGAAGATCTGAGAAGAAAAAAACAGTTCTTTTTCAACCCAAACAATCTTTGCACAAGTACAATAAATCTCACTGCTTCACAAACCAGCTCAAGCAAATACTTAGCCAATTTTTTTTCCTGCCAATCTCTTACCTCCTTGCGTTGTTCCCTTAGGAGATAGCCCATATTTAATTGGGAAATTCCTCACTCATAATTGTGCAATCTATCCATAGGCCTTCCTCTGATTGCATGCACCATCGGTATAATTTACATTATTTTACAACTGATAGTAGAATGTCCCCGAACTCTAATCTCAACTGGGTCTTTCTCAGAACTGACATGCATGATTTATTTATGACTGAATTATCAGTTATCTGATTGATCACTACATGTGAATTGAATCCAATTTAATTCACTTGACCTCTCACTAGTTCCTCCATCAATCAAAACTAGTTTAACTGATTTTAACTCAGTTAAACTAAATTAAATAATGACAACTCAATCGAAACTCAACTTGGGCCCCTAAAATTTAGGGATCACTCTACATGACTCTAGATAGACTCCCAACTCAAATTTACTAAGCCAAAAGACTCAACTTAACTTAGTTAACTATTACAAGTTGCTATTAGAATTAGAATTACAATTTAATTCCTAATTTCATTCAAGGACAAATTAAATTAGAATTTTTCTTGTTGCATTTTTCAACGTTCCTTCTCAATAATAAAGGGATTATTTGTTACCCCAATCATGCCTCTGTGAAACTCAAATTGTCACCTTGACAATGCCTCTGTGAAACTCTAATTTTCACCTTGACAATGCCTTTGTTAAAATATCTACATCCTACTCCTCTGTAGGAACATACTCGAGCAACATGATTCTCCTCTGCACACAATCTCATAGATGGTGATACTGGATGTCAATATGCTTAAACTAATCATTAAAAAAAGGATTCTCAAAGATTTTGCACAACTCTGATTGTCGTAGTAAATCACTGTATGATCCATCCACCAACCAAACAACCCAATAAGGATCTTCCTCATCTAAATAGCCTCACAAGTTGCTTCACTAGCATCCATATACTTTGTTTCTGCTGAAATGAGTGCAACTAATCTCTGCTTCCTGCTATACCAAGAAACTATGTTGAACCAATACTGAAGATTCCCCTTGATGTGTTCTCCCTATCAGATGGACTCCTTGCCCTATCTACATTTGTGAAGCCTTAAAGCTTCACTCCATCTCTCCATCTATACCAAATACCAAACTGAGTGGTGCCTTTGAGGTATCTCAACACATGTTTAGCTGCCTTCCAATAAAGTTTGGTTGGCTTAACAATGGGTTGAATAAGATCGTTAAATGAAAAACACATGTCTGATCATGTGTTCACCAAATACATAAGTGAACCCACAAGTTGTCTATAAATAGTAGCCTCCACTACTTTACTTGAAGTATCATCCTCCTTCCTCTAGTTACCACCTAGAGGATTCTCCATGGGTTTGTTGCTCTCCATGTGGAACTTCTTCAATATCTCATTGGCATAATTTCCTTGAGAGACAAATAGTTCCTCATATCCTTGGCATACTTCCATACCAAGCAAATAATGCATGAGCCCCAAGTCCTTCATCTCAAACTTTCTTACAAGATCCTCTTTGCAAGGTTTGATCAACTTCTCATCACTTGTCAGAATCAAATCATCAACATATAATATTATAATCACAAATTTACCTTCAACCACAATATCGTAAAGTTTTTCATCTGCTTCACATTTGATGAAGTCCAACTCGGTCAAATAGCTGTCAATCCTGGTATACCAAGCATAGGGTGCTTTTGTCAGTCCATAGAGCACTCACATGAGTTTGCACACATGGGACTCTCTGTTGAAAGTCTCAAATCCTTCTGGATGCTCAATATACACCTCTTCCTCAATAATGTCATTGAGGAATGTTGTTTTTACATCCATATGATGTATCTTCCATCCCGTCCGCACTGACAGTGCTAGAATAGATCTAATTGATGAGTACCTTGCTACATGAGCAAAGGTCTCATTGTAATCAATTCCCTTTAGCTGAGAGTATCCTCTGGCCACAAATATAGCCTTTTGTTTCTCTGAACTCCCATCTGATGCTTGCCTTACTTTGTAAAGCCATATGGAACTCACCACTAACTTGTCTGCTAATCTTGGGACAACCTCCTAAACACTGCTTCTGATAATGGAGTCATATTCCTCAACCATGGCATCAACCCATACTGGTTGCTACATTGCTTCCTTCAATGAGGATGGATCAATCTCTACACTCTCGCTCATCAAATCCATGTAGTCAGTGTACCAATCTTGTGACCTCCTCTCCCTGCGTTGTGATGTGGGTGCTCCCACAGTCTCTCTATGATCCAAGTGGGTCTTCAAAAAAGTACTAGTGGCTTCACAAAAGGCTCAAAAATCAAAGTGGAAGAATCTAGATAAGATTAGCATCTAATCGAATTGCTCGTCATATTAATTCCAATGGTGCGAATGACACTCAAATCCGAGTCCAGATGACAAAGTTAGAGCAAGTCCAAGTTTGAGTTTAACTTGTCTAGGTAACAGGGAGATGATGACATGGCATAGTTTCAAAAAATAAGGGAGCTCCATGTGGCAGGATGCCATTAGACCCCACATATCATATATCGGTGAAAAGGAGGAGTGCTTAAGAAAGAATCAGCCCCTAGCGTTCTCGGTTGTGATTATGATGTCACATATCATAGGACGAAGGCGTTACGAATCGGTCTTGACAGGACTTAGTTACAATGCAAATAAATCCTAGAAAGATAGAGAGAAATTTGACTCTTAGCAAATTAATAAGGTCACATTCTCAAAATCATAATTTTAAATCAATTATAGACTTAAGTCATCAAAGGGCCCATAAGAAGGTTATCCATTAACTTTGTAGTTAGGCCCTCCATTGACCTAAATCTACAATTGGGTTAAGGATGGTCATCCTAAACCTAAAAGTGCTTAATGAAAAACAATATAGAACTTAAAGAATAAGACTATGTTTTGGAGCTTGAGACTTACTAATTGCATACCAAATTGTAATGTCCCTTTCTGACTCCTAGAAGCAAAGGGGGGTTGAGTCTTAACCTATCTAGATCCCATAGGCTATTGATAGGAAAAATAAAGGGGTCACCATAATAAGATAGATAATAATTAAATAAAAGGGTAAAACATTTTCAAGGAAATTACGTTACGTGTGGTATTCACAAAAGGATATTATTAAGAGAGAAAGGAGATTGAAGGAGGAAATAAGGAAGAATTGTTGAGAATTTGATAAGGAGATCTAGGAATTGCCAGGTAAAGGGGGATACCCTGATACTTACCAGCTTTGGTATTGAGATACATACCCTAGCTATATATCAGTGGCTTTAGGGTTGGAAGACACTCCCTATCCAATTATTTCAATTGACATGTTAAGTCTACAAGAGAATAATTCATGGTAGGAGAAAATCAACATCTGAAAGATTAGATTCCTTAAGAAGTCAAGACTTGCAATCAAGGGAATTTCTCAGCATTGATTTGAATCTAATTACATGTCTTAAGTGACGATGAACCACTATCTCAGAGGGCCACAGTCAGGTGATTGATCTAGGAGCATTTTCAAATCAGGTTGAATTTCTACTACCTAAGGGCGATTTGAATAATACTAGGTAGCCAAGTCGAATAAACTCATCATCTCAGAAAGGAATCACTATTATACAAGGGGGGGAATTTTCTTTCTCAAGGTCCAAATTGAAATTGTGAAGTGGTCAAATAGGACCTAAGTAAGTGTTGGGAGAACCAGGGCCAAATCCAATAACCTTTTTTTAGAGTCAATCTCATTAAATTGTCAAGGTCGAGCATCATTAGATCTATTGGATTGATTTTCCTCTCCATGCATAAGAAGTGTCGATCTCATTATATTGTCAAATTTGAGCATCATTGAATCTATTGGATCAAGTGTATTATTTTTCATGACAAGCAACATCGAATTGATCGAATCAGGCCACCATCTACCATGTGAGGCTAGGATCACGTTATTATTTGAGGGCATATAAGACAACACATCCTTGTTTTCGTAGAATTCAAGGGTCAAACTCTTTAATCTCCAAAAGTTCGAGATAATATATAGGGATGTGTTGGAATTCTTGTTAAGACAAAGTGAATTGCTAGAATGAAATGTCGGATTAGGGTCAAGTTGATCTTCTAAAGCTACATTGAAGACCTAAGTCCCAATAAGAAAGAAATCATTTGAAACATATTATCACATTCCTTCTCAGAAATAGATTGTCAAATTCCTCTTGGCATTTCATGGTAATATATTAGATATGCAATACTTGCTTCTAGGGCTTGTATATTTCTTGGTGTTTTTTCCATTTATGATCTTGTGTGTAGTTAAAAAAAATCTTGTTTTAATAGAAAACCCCTATATAATTCTTGCAAGTTATATAAGGGTTATTACATTTCTATCAGAGATTATCATATTTCCAGCCTACTAGGGTATCAGTTGGTGTTTCCAAAATATCAAGGATACATAACCTTCAAGATGAAGAAGAAAGAGAAAGAGGAAGGGAAAGAAAAGATGTGGGATCATAAAGAAGAACCCTGGGAGAGTTTCAAGAACATTATGAATTATTTATCTAGACTGAAACAAAAGGTACTTCAAGAATTAGAGTGGGGATGGTGTGAAAAGGCCCGAATTGTAATAGGGGGTCAACTGGAGGTGGCTTCATCTCTAAAAAAAGTTGCATATACCATGGATAGTCTTTGTGATAAGAGGTCCAATCAAGGGGCATAAGGGTTGCATAGAAATCATAATTTAATTGAAGGAAATGATAACCAAAATGGGGATCCTAGTAGCTCCACTAATCTAGTGCCCTAACTGATAAAACCAACTCCATCAAGACCTTTCCTACCCATTTTGTTGGAAGAGAAAGAAGATAATCAACAGAGGTGAGGTGAAAACTTTTTGGATTTCCTAAGAGACTACTAAGCAATGGGAGTGGAATTTAAAGACCAAATGTCATTCCAAAAGTATTATGCATCAAACACAGAAGTAGATCAAGGTACTCTAAAATGGTGGATGAACAATGATAACCCAAAGAAGGTCAGGAAAATAAATATACCCACTTTTAATGGAACTTCTCGAGGTTTAGCTAGAGCTTGGGTGAAAAAGCTCGACACATACTTTCAGCTCAATCCCATGAGGGACTCAGAGGAAACTGAGTATGCCACCATGCTTCTAAAAGGTGAATCTCATGAGTACTGGTGGTACCATGGGTTAATCAAACTTGTTCGCTCCATCATTAACTCCTATCTAGAGTTCAAAAAAGGATTGATCCAGAGGTTTGGTGAGAGGGATCCAGAACTGCATTTTAGGGACCTTGCACAACTATAATAAACTAGGAGTTCAAATATTTATTTCGAAATTCCAGAGTTTTGTTGTGATAGATACAAAGATATCTTAGGAATAATTGATGACGTTGTTCATGAAGGGTTTAACTCAACTATTTTGAGGTTGGGTCAAGGCATTTAATCCTAGAATGTTGTAAGAGGATATTCCATGATGAGGGAAATGGAGGATATTGTGCCTAAAAATAAAGAATCTCCCAAACCACCCACTTTTTAATAAACTACATATAAGTTACCACCCTAGGATGAGGAGATTGAGAGAAGCATCTTGAACCCTGGAACTTGAGATAAGTTATGAAGAAAGAAACTATGTTATAGTTGCAAGGAGCCTTGTGAGTTAGGAAATAAATGCAAGGGAAAGGGAAAGGTGCACTACATTGATGTGCTCTCCAAAAGAGAGGGAGAAGATAAAACATGACCAGTGTAGAGTGACATACATTTTAATTCAAAGGAAGAGTAGACAAGGACAAAAGTAGTAGGTGGCACCAAATCCACACTTTAAGGAGTCCCTAGCTATAACACCTTTGAATTCAAAGGTTTGATATAGTGGCATTGGGTCACTGTCCTAATCAATGGTTGGTTAACTAACAATTTTATTGACTTGAAATTAATATCTAAAAGAGGCATCCTAATAAAGGAATTTGGAGGATTTATTGTGGAGATGGTTGGCTATTTCATCATGGCTTGCAATCAAGCATTTTAAAAGACAGAGTTAAGGATGGGAAACTACATTATGGTTTGTAGGTTTTAACCCCGTACAGAAATCACCAGCATACGAAATCTAAAAAATAGAAAATAAACAATGGCGAGAGCGTAACACATAAAACAAATATACACAGAGATTTTCCCCTGAATTCCAAAACAAGGACTAATAGATTGATTTTTCATTATGTTCCTTTAAATGTTACAATACATATATATACATGCCAAAACATCCATAAACCCCAATCCATTAAGCCTGGATTAGAACATAACCATAGTTCCCTTGACCGGATCTACAAAATACCATGGACCGAAAACCATCGCGTCCAAAACCATGTGCGAAAACCATGCACAAAACCATAGGTAGGTCCGCCCACCTAATATAGGGTCCAAAAAAAAATTATCGGGGCGCTGCCCCCGACCCTGTATAGGGGGGCTACCGCCCCCCCTGTGACCCCCCTATTCTGCATCGGCGCAATGAAGAGGGGGCTCCACCCCCCCTCTAACCCCCCAGTTTAACTACTGGATCTAGTCGTGGAAAGCTTATAACACAACCCAACATGACCAGTGTAGAGTGACATACATTTTAATTCAAAGGAAGAGTAGACAAGGACAAAAGTAAAAGGTGGCACAAAGCCACACTTTAAGGTGTCCCTAGCTATAACACCTTCAAATTCAAAGGTTATATATAGTGGCATCAGGTCACTATCCTAATCGATGGTTGGTCAACCCACAATTTTATTGACTTGAAATTAATAGCTAAAAGAGGCATCCCAACAAAGGAATTTAGAGGATTTATTGTGGATATGGTTGGCTATTTCATCATGGCATGCAATCAAGCATTCCCAAAGACATAGTTAAGGATGGGAAACTACATTATGGTTGATGATTTGTATGTGGTGAAGTTTTCAAATTCTGATGATAGTATTAGGTGTCCAATGGATTATCACCATAGGGAAGCATTGGAATAAATATTAGACCATGGAAATGGGATTCAAAACGAAGGGAGGTCGAAAGCTAGTCTTGAGAGGTATGACTCAAGATCCTCCAAATATTGCTACACTCAAACAAATGGCAGGCAGAGTGGGAAGAAGCACATGGATTCATCACAGGATACTCAGCAAATGAGGTCACATTCTAATTCAAAAGAACATTTAAATTTGCAGTCAAGGTCATGTTTTATGACTCAAACAAAGCCTAACTGTGTTGAGAGGCATGTAGTAGTAAATCAAGAATACTCGGGATGGAGGTGCGAGACCAAACAAAAAATGGATCTGCAATTAAGAGCAGTCAAATAGTAGCTAGTGATCCAACAAAAATACAACAAAATCATGAAGCAGATAGGCCATCATGAAGAGTTAATATCTTTAAACTCGCTAGGAGTTTTTATGGGAGTTGGGTTACAAGGGTTTCTTCATGGCATGATGACAAATAACAACACTATTGAATTGGGAAACCTTAAGATGGTGCAACAAGTTCTTGCCAAAGCCTTTAGTTAGCTTATTTAGGATTCTGGTATTGGATGGAATTTGCTTAAGGACAAGAAAAATTTGGGAAGGGGGATAGTAATGTCCCAATCTAACTCTTTGAACTAAAGCCAAGTTGGTTCTTAGTCTATCTAGATCACATAGGCAATTGACAAGAAAGAAAAGGGGTCACCATAATAAAATAAATGATAATTAAATTTTAGGGGTAAAAAGTCACTTTCAAGGAAATTAAGTGACTGATGGTATTACCCATGGTATTTTAAGGAGGATATTATTATTGAAAGGGGAAGGAGATTGACAGAGGGCATGGGGAAGAATTATTGAGAATTTGGAAAGGATCTCTAGGAGTTTCCGAGTAAATGAGGGTACCTTGATATTTACCAACTTCAATATTGGGAGACATACCCTAACTGTAAATCATTTGCTTCGAGTTGGAAGACACTCTCTCGCCAATTATTTTAGTTGACACTTTGATTTTTTAGGAGCATAATTGGTGGTAGGAGAAAATTATAATCAAGAAGGTCAGATTCCTTAAGAGGTTGAGACTGCCAATCTAGGACATTTCTCAAGGCCGAGTTAAAGCTAATCACATGTCTTAATTGAAGATGAACCACTATCTCAGAGGGCCACAATAAGGTTATTGATTTAGGAGTAGGGCCAAATTAGGTTGAATTACTACTAACTAAGGATGATTTGAATAATACTAGGCAACCAAGTCGAATTAACCCATCATCTCAGAAAAAAAATCTTATTATCCAGGGGAGTGATCATCTTTTTCAAGCTCTAAATTGAAATTGTGAAGGGGTCGAATATGAGCTAATTCATTGTTGGGAAGAATATGGTCAAATCCAATAACCTTTTTTAGATTCAATATCATTATCTTGTCAAGGATAAGCATCAATAAATCTATTGGATCAAGTTTCCTGTCCATGTAGAAGGTGTGTTGATCTCATTATCTTGTCAAGGTCGAGCATCACCGAGTCTATTGGATCCAGAGTATCATTTGTTAGGATGAGAAAAATCAAATTAACTAGATTAGTTCACCATATTTATGCACAACAGAGAAGGAGAAAATAAATAAGTGAAGAGAGGTGGGAATCAATCTACTACAAAGAACTAAAGCTGAGTTTCCCAATTTCTTAGGAGGAAGGACGCGCCTCTTATCTAATTGAAGGCTAAATTAAACTACAAATTTCTAGGGATCGAAGGATCAGACTTGTGAGCCAACGAGTTGTTGAATAAGGAGTAACCATACCATTATTTCTTTGGATCCCATTTCATATCAATAAGGGAGCAATTATTAGGCCAAATTTGCATGATGGAGAGGATTGTAGTTATTTCAATAATTTGGGCGAGCTTTTCCTGAGTACTTACACTAGTCATATCCAAACATATGGCTACATAATTCTTACACACCATATCATTCTAGTGTGAGTATTTGTTACATGAGGCCATGATTGTGTTATTAATTAAGGGCGTATAAGTTGACTCCTCCCTATTTGCTTAGGAGTGAAGGGTCGAATGCTTTAATCTTCAGAAGGCCAAGATAATTTATAAGGAAGTGTTTCCATGCTTGTTAAGACTAAGTGAATCACGAGAACAAAATCTCGGATCACGGATCAAGTCAATCTTCTAAAGCTACAATGAAGACTTGAGTCCCATTAAGCAAGCAATCATTTGAAACAAAATATTAGGTTCCTTCTTCGAAATAGATTGTAAAATTCCTCATGATATTTTTGGTAATAAATTAGATATGCAATATTTTCTTTTAGGGTTTATATATTTCTTTTAGGGTTTATATATTTGTTGGTGTTTCTTCCATTTCTTATGTGTAATTAAAAAAATCCACATTTCACTTTAAAAACTCTAGAAAATTCTTGCAAACTATACAAAAGCTATTACACAAATACACTCATCCCCAAATAATTAAAATAAATATGACACTAACGAAGACAAGAAATGACTATGATGTCAATAACTAACTCCTAGAGACCAGTCAAACTCAACAAACATAGAGAAATCAAAGTAAAACGAAGACCAACCTCCCACCTAATAAGTAGAGTGCATTCTAAACTAATATCAATTAAACATAGCTACCTACCATCTTTCCACCACACAAAAGTCCAACATTCTATATCTCACCTTTCTTGCATTGAAATAAACCTGACCTTTAATAACCTACATCCATGAGAGCTAAAGCATCTGTGAGATAACCTTGGGTCATGTCAAGATGATCTTTCCTCGAAAAAGGGGTTGGCACATGAAAGGCACATGTCATAGTAAATTCAAGGTACTTGTCATTAATTTCAAAGAGGATGTTTCAAATACTGTTAACACAATTCCTTGGGTGGTTAATTGACAAATAACAAAAAGCTCCAATTCCTTAGGTGGTTAATTCACCAATAACACCAAGCTCCCCTTATTTTAAGCATAAGTATTGGGGGAGATTATAAATATTGAGTGTTATAAATAGAGGTATTTTTATGCTCCCCTATTTTAAGCATAAGTATTGGGGGAGATTATAAGTATTGAGGGTTATAAATAGAGGTATTCCCTAAAAATTAGAGGATATTTATTCAAAAATTGAGTTATTTTTATTATAAAGATTTACTGAGAGGGAGTTACATAAAATGATTTTGTTAGGTTTTTATCAATATCTTCTGTTAGGTTTTTTACATTGACGTTCGCTGGCGTTAGCAGTTAGACTCTCGAGAGACTGTGCGGCTCATCCTCAATTTGGAAGCATAATCTATACTTGATACATTCTGATAACCTGATTTTGTTTTTTAAATTGATATTCGCTGGCGTTAGCAGTTATACTGTCGATAGATTGCTCATAGGTTCATCCTCAATTTGGAACCATAATGTATACTTTAATATATTGGGATATGTATAATTTTGTTAAAAAAGGCATTTCTTTTAATTTCTTCAAATCGGTAATACTAAATGCCCCATAAATTCCGTTTACTCAACTAACCATCTCCTTTGGAAGAAGAGAAAGGAAATAGATTTTCCTACACCCACTTTTGGGCGGTCCAACTCCAATTCCAGACATCATCTTGCCAACGACGTAGACTATTACTAAATGCCCACTTTTGGGCGGTTCGACTCACCCATTCATTGTTTCCCGCGCCAATATTTTCCACCAACGTTAGTCATTTACAGTCAACTACCTGGAGACGTGCGTTGCTCCTAGTTTGTGCCGTATTCTATATGTTTCGGAGGTCTTTCAGTTTAATTTGATTAAGGTTTTGGAGGTTGTTCAAATTAATTTGTTTAGAATTTATTGGAATTATAAATTTAGATGGTGAATTTTTACAATTTAAATATTTAATTTTTTCAAAGGTGGAATCTAAATATAAATAAAAACTAATTTAAATTAAACCAATTAAAATTTTACCACAATATTTTTACCAAATTCAAAAATTAAACTAAAAAACCTTAATTTTTTAAAATATTAAATCTATAAATATTATATACAATCAAAACTAAATATAAACAAAAACACATCAACATTTTACAATAATTAATTAATTAATTAATATATATATATAAAAATATATTAAATTCCAACAAAACTCTAAAACATCTAATAATCGGATAAAGCCTTCTCTAATATAATCTATTCCAGAATAATTAATATATATTTATGAATTCAAATTTCAACAAAACTCCAATACATGTATAGTCAGACAAGGCCTCCCCTGGTATAATCTAACTTGTTCAGGATAAACAAAACATATCAATATTCTATAAAAAAAAATTTGTTTTTGACCAAATTTCAAATAAATAAATAAATAATTCTAAAACATTATTATTGTTTTGTTTTGATAATAAATTTAAATAAAATTTTGAAATCGTTTCAATCTTAAATTTTAAATATGATTTCTCAAAAAAAAATTCTTAATTTGTACCATGAATCACAAAAACATACCATCTAAAACCTAATCTAATAGTCAACAACACGTCGGCCTTGGCATTGTCTAATCCAAAGTGTTCCGGTTCCAATTTCCAACCTGCACATTCATTAGTCACAAGGCCTCCCCTAGTATAATCTAACTTGTTCAGGATAAACAAAACATATCAATATTTCATAATATTTTTTTATCTAACCTGTTCAGGATAAACAAAACATATCAATATTTCATAATATTTTTTTTGTTTTGACCAAATTTCAAATAAACAAAAAAAATGATGTTTTGTTTTGATCATAAATTTATCTAAAAGTTTGAAATAGTTTCAAACTTAAATTTTAAATGTGATTTTTAAAAAAAAAAATCTTAATTTATACCATGAATCACAAAAACATACAATCTAAGATCTAATCTAATAGTCAACAACGCGTCGGCCAAGATCTAATCTAATGGTCAACAACGCGTGGGGCTTGGCCTTGTCTAATCCAACGTTTTCCGGGTTCCGATTTCCAACCTGCACATTCATTATTCTCCGAGGCCAGCAAATTTTAAAATCCTGCATCCTAACAATGTTAACCGTCAACCGGAAACTACTTGAACGTGGGTGATACTTGTTTCGAACTGGTTGCAACCCCCATATATTCATTATTCCCGAGGCCAGCAGAATTGAACTCCCGTGTAATTGACAATTTTAGTGGGTCTATATAAATATTCATAAGGAGGAGATCATAATGAAGCATGAAAAGCGAAGAGAATGCCAGAAATTCGAGCGTTTAGTGCCATATAAGTGGGGGGATATGCCATGAAGGCTGGCCGTTATGGAAGGACTGTGTGACCTCAAGCGGAGTCTAGCGCTTGCTCTTCTATTGATCCTCAGTTTTTTTATCCTCGACTTCTATCGTGTCAATCTTTTCCCATCGTTTATTGCCTTCGCCAGCTACTTCCTCTGTATCACTACATGGCGGGATGCATGATCATGAATCCCAGTCCCAAGCAGCCTCACCATTGGTTCCACCACTTGGTGGAATTCCTTACAACAGCAGCTCTGTGAATGAGGTGATTCAACTCAATCCGTCTCAAGCAGCCTCGCCATTGGTTCCATCACTCGGTGGAATTCCTTACAACAGCAGCTCTGCGAATGAGGTGATTCAACTCAATATTGGTTAACCTATTTCATTTTTCTTATTGATATTAATGAATATAGAGTGATAGGACAATTCGTGTTGAATTTAATAAGTTTTAAACAATGGGAACAGAATTGAATTGAATTTTACTGCGTGGATGTAGTGGAAGCAGAAGAAGGGGAGGCATCGTATTCCGAAGGTGGAAATCGACCTGAGAAGGGCTCGGGCAGCCATAAGGAAAGCGATTTTAGACAGGGAACAGAAACAAGAACCGGGAGATTCCTATTTTCCAACTGGTGACATCTATCGAAACGCCGGTGCCTTTCATCGGTAAGATTTCTATTCCAACTATATATATGAATCTTTATTCTGGTTCATTATATCTTAATAAATGGATTTCGGTCACTGGTTTATTTGATTTGTATTTTTCTTGTGTTTTTGTTATCAGGAGCTATAGGGAAATGGAGAAGCGTTTCAAGATCTTCGTATATCGAGAAGGGGAGCCGCCTCTGGTACACCACGGGCCGTCTGTAGATATCTATTCGACGGAAGGTAGATTCACTGAGGAGCTTGAGCTAGGGAATCGGTTCGTGACATTAAACCCTGAGGATGCCCATGTTTATTTTCTTCCCTTCAGCGTAACCCTCATGGTCACTTATATTTACAAGTCCGGATATGATGTCACGCCCTTGAGACGGTTCGTGGGAGATTACGTTAACGTTGTTGCCAACAAATATCCGTTTTGGAACCGAAGTCTGGGAGCTGATCATTTCATGCTCTCATGCCATGACTGGGTAATGTATTCCCTTATATCCATTTGGACACATTTTCAGCATTTTTTTTTTAACTTTATAAATATCCAATTATGTAAATTTTCGAATAGAGTTCATACAGGAATGCAGTGAAAATAAAACATTTCCATTGCACTCCCAGTGCATGACGACAACCATTGTAGAATGGGTTAAGAACAGACTTATGATCTTATTGCTAACCTTGGTAGTTCCATTTTTAAGTTTCTAATCTGAGGGTTATTGCTCAAATTGTCATGGAATACGGAAATCACGTACAAAGATATGCTTGTTAAGTTCCTGCTCCTAGGTTACAGTTCATATTGTCACGCATACTTCACCTACAACACTATGTTATTGTTCTTAAGGTTATATAAGTCTTTTGTTGATTTTGTCATGGAATAGGGCAATCACCACCTAGAAAATATGCTTGTTACCTTATGTTGTCCCAAAAATTCTGATTGCGTTCATTGCTTTTTTGTTTTCGGCATATGCAGGGGCCTCATGCATCTCATGGAAATCCATTCTTGTACAATAATTCAATTCGTGTTTTATGTAATGCCAACACTTCAGAAGGGTTCAACCCCACAAAAGATGCAACACTTCCGGAGGTGAAATTGGAACCAGATGGGATGAATGGCTTGCCTGGGGGTCCATCTGCTCTAGAGAGACCTTTGCTTGCATTCTTTGCTGGTGGAAAGCATGGACCTGTTAGACCAATATTGTTTAAGCATTGGACAAACGGGACTGATGATGATATGCAAGTCTATGAATATCTCCCCAACGGCTTGTCATATTTTGACCTGATGAAGAAGAGCAGATATTGCCTGTGCCCAAGTGGATACGAAGTGGCAAGCCCACGTATTGCGGAGGCAATTTACAATGAATGTGTTCCTGTCATAATTTCAAAATACTATGCTCTTCCCTTCAGCGATGTGCTGAATTGGACAAGTTTCTCTGTTCAGGTTCCCGTGTCCGAAATACCAAATCTCAAGACCATACTGCAATCCATACCAGTAAATAGGTATGTCGAGATGCAAAGTAAACTGAAGCAAGTTCAGAGACATTTTACTATAAACCAGCCCCCAAAACCTTATGACTTTTTCCACATGGTTCTTCATTCCATATGGCTCAGGCGGCTAAACATTCAGATTAGCTCATAAAAGATCTCCTCCCCTCTATACATTTCCCCGTAATGCCCACCACAAACTTCTTACTGCAACACACTGTTTTCACTGCATTGATTGGTCAGCAGCGAATAATTCCCAGCTTAAAAGTTGGTAATTGTTACTGATACTTGTTATGGCCGAATAGATCAGTTTCCAGTCCATCCATTCATGCAACGTATGACCGCGGAAGAATGATTTTTGCTCATGAAATTGCAGCGTTAATCCTAAGATGTTCATTGATTATTTCAAATTTTAAATATCTTTTCACTACATTGACCTGGTGTATTATTTTTTCTTCAATATTTTCTTATCAAAAGAATCTTGCTTCTTCATTTACCATTTAGTGTTCTTACTGGTCCTCGTGACATTTCCATGTAACTTGAATCGTGCTTCTTCATTTACTGTATTGTTATTTTGTTATCATAATGTTTTGTTTTTATCATAATGTTTTTTATTTTTTTGTTCTATGTTAAGGTTATGTATTTTATATTTATTTTTAAAAAAAAAAAATTACACGTTTTTCCCATGTTACTGGTTTGTTAAGTGAGAAATTAGCGATGGGATCAGAGATTTAGAATTTCACTAAAGCAATTAGTTTATTTATGATGATGATGATGATGATGGTTAATGTCCGGTGAGACCGAACTTGGTCTATCATACCTAAAAAAATAAATTATTTAAAAGATAATTAATAGAAATAGCTAAAAGCTTTATAAGTATAACAAAAAAAATATTCTAATGCACATATTTAACTGCATAAAAAGGTTATGGGTCAATTTTAACTTTATAAAAAAAAGAATGACACATCTTATTGTAAAATGGACTATTTTGCTAAATAAAATTTGCTTATATATAAATGAATGTTATAAATAATAATAATGAACTTATTGTAGAGGAACTTATTAGAATTGGAATAATCTCAAATCCCTATGAAACACAAATTTAATTTTCTAAATTTATTAAGAGTAAAGGACCATTTTTCTAAATAAAATTTGCTTATATATAAATGAATGTTATAAAAAATAATAAGAAACTTATCATGGAAGAGCTCATTCAACATATAAGAAGCCTTTAGCAATTAATAAGCAAAATCAAGAAAATGTTAGTGTAAAAAAATTTAACCAAAAGATTGGTTTCCCTAATCATGTCATGTTGTGGGAGAGTCCACTTGGATTTGTGATGAGTCCCTTTCCTCTTCAAATGGAATAAAAGTAATGTGTTCGTCCTTCTTGGCTAGGACAAAGACTTTCTATAATGCAAACCAAATTCTTCTATCGAGTTTCTGACCACTCAATAAGAACTTTTCCTATAAGAGTTTTGATGTGCCAATATAAGTTGATTGTGTGCATATAAGAGCTTTACAAGACAGAGTTGAAGTACAAATTTCCAGGATCCATTACCTTGCTTCACTTTCTACATGATGGTGAGGAATGAACCTATGATCCTCACAAACTTCCTCTTCAACCTCTACAATAGCGCATCTAACCACTTCTAGAATGAATTCTGCATAACAAACCATGGCTCATCGGGTTGCACCCTCTACACATGATTGTGAGGAGGATGGAGGATGGGCATCTAAGCTCACAAAGGGAGAAACTTCACCCCTTCTTCCACCTATATGTCTTGCAGATATTCTACGTCTAGCCATAGAGGGAGGGGAGAGAATAGATGGGATAGAACAAGAGAGCATAGTTTCAACCCAGAGGAAAGATAAGGGAGTTGAGCACCTTAAACCAAAACATTGTATCTCCCAACATTCAGATAAGGGAGTTGAGCACCTTAAACCAAAACATTGTATCTCCCAACGTTCAATCTTGAAACTAACGTAATTGAATCCACAAAGCTCCACTTTTAACACATAAACCTGAATTATACTCAAGAAAAGGGACATTACTTCTAGACGAGACCCTTTGAGTTGGCCACCCGAAGCACAACAACCACCCAGACCATGAAACTTGATGGTTCCAAATACATCACTTGAAAAAGTAGAAAGAAAAATCTTTGAGTAGACCATATAAAACTATGTTACTTATATATAACCTTCCATGATGTAACTTCCTCCAGATGATAGACCAATTTAAATTATCTTTTCACATCCTTAACTTCATCCACCATTCTCTATTATAATTCTTATTTTCCCATCAAATCATCCACCATTCTCTATTATAATTTTATTTTCCCATCAAATCCAAAGCAATTATGTCAAGAGCATGATTGAATTCCATCTCCTTGTATGGTTGTCCTTCCGTTGCTACCTTCTTATGACTATCAATCATGAAAGATACCTCACTCTTTTTCCTCGCAATCAACCATCTAGATACATTATTATTTGCATGTGTTTTTCCACTTAGGTGGTGTATAACCCCCTTTATTTAATGTCTTGCTTCTCATATCAAAGCAGTGGTTTTCATCCCACTAATGGGCACCCAACCTGGGGGATCATTTACCATATTTATATTTGAAATATTGTTGTTCGTTATTTAGTATTTTTATTAGTTTTTTTTTTCTATAATATTTGCTAGGTAAATTTGACTCGAGATAGAGTTAAAGTTGATCAGTGTAAACAATAGTGGTGTTTGGACACATGGTATAGCTTTTTTCTGCCCATGGTATTGCATGTAATGGGGACTATAAAAGGCTGGGAAGACTTCATTGTAAGGAGACCATAGAGGTGAGCAGTGAAGGCTTACTTGACCTAATTGTCTAGGGTTTTGGCCAAAGCTAATAAAATTTCATTAGAATGAATTTTCCCTGAAATTGGGGTTTTTTCGAAATAAACATCTGTATTTAAGGTTTATGATTGTTGCTAGTTATTGTCCATCTCAATAAATCTCCATAAATAAGTTAATCCTCCGGTATTTTTTCTTCATTTAGTATCAGAGCGGAAAGTGTGTTTTGGCTTCAAAAGGAAGCTTTTATTGCCAAGGGTTATTTGGCTTGGTTAATGAAGTAATCGTTATAAGCTTTATTTCTAGAGATTTGAAGTAGCTTGGTTGTGAGAATGCTATGTCACTAATGGTCGAGTTGCTGTGGAGTTTTCACAGATGCGTCGATGTTGAAGATCAAATCTGGGCACAAGTAGTTCGTGAGCAGATCCATCGTGAGGCAGGCCTGAGCTACACAGATCTGAGATCCCTTAAAGGGTTTCACTGTGGTGACAATTTGAAATCGATGAAGCATTCCCGAGGTGGCTTTGGCTTCAGATAAGGCAGTGACATGCCTAGATGATGGATGCGATAGTGGCTATGCTATTGAGGGACAAGGATGAGGCTTCTGGTTAATTCGAAACTGCTGAAGGAATTATTGGCTAATGGCCATGGAGACCGTGGACGAATTGGTGGTGTGCAAGCCATGGAGATCGAGGTGACGTTTAGAGGAAGCGTTGTTGGCAGTGACAGTGATGGGAAGTCATTGGGGCCCAAATGGGTATGAAGATATTGATCATGGATCGCTGCCAGGTTTATATTTTTAAGGGCGTCATGGTGTTCCAAATTGTTGGATTGAGACTCTTGCTATCATAGTGCTTGAAGCAATGAACGCAGTGAAACGCTTCACCAGAAAGATCTCAAATGAAATGAAGTTCGTGAGCACCTGGAAGAGGCTTGCGTGCGCTTGAGAGTCGCAGTAAGTCAAGCCTCTTGTTTTCTAATATAACTGCACCTATTTTGACAAGTGTCTAATCATTGTCGTGGGTAGAATTGGTGTGGGATGGGTAAGCCCATGGTGAGCTACTGGAATCACTTGATCCGTAGATGGGAGAAATTTTGTATCCAATGGACTGTTATGTTGTGATGGAGGCGTCGTTGCGGTCGAGGCACAGAAGCGACGATACCTTTTTCTTCAGGGAAAAAAATGGAACCTTCATTCATTATAATGTGAAAGTTTTAAAATGTCATGGTACTTTAATCCTCTATAAAAGTTTAATATGCAACTGTCAAGTGTTCACGAAAATATGGATGTAGCTAAAGTAGTACAGAGGATACAAATTTTGTTTCACCTCCAAAAAAACCAAAAAACTAGAGGAGTGATGGATACAAAACAACAATGAAATATAATATGGTTCATAAAACAAGACAGTGAGAAAAGCTAGTCCTAGCAAAGGGAACAATCCGAAAAATATGTAGTCATATGTGGGACAAAAAAGGGCAAACGAGGAAGCAATCAGAAGAAAAAAAACCCAAAGTTAGATCATAAAATAATCGTTTGACCGTCCTCACCCATCAACCTCTAGATTAAAGACCATGTAACTGGGGGGAAGAGGAAGAGCTCTTTTAGAAAGAGCATCGGCCACAAAGTTTTTTTCCATGTAAACATGTTGAAAGGAGACAACGGAGAAGGATGCCAGAAGATCACGTGTTTGTTGCATCCAATAGTAAAGTGAGGGGACCTCCAACAAGTATTTCCCCTGAATCCAATTGATCACTGTCAGCGAGTCACCCACTATTAGAAGGTTGTCAATGTCCAACCATGAAGTAACTTGCAGTGCACCCCATAGTGCAATCAATTTTGCTCTGCAGTTGTCCCCATCACCACCATGCCAATGAAAATGGTATCGAGTTGTGGGATCAACAGAAAGGTAAACCCCATAGCCACATTTTCCATCAGAAGCAGCCCCATCGAAATGGCAGATGGGGAAGATGTTGTCTAGGTCAACCAGTGAGATAGTCCTTCCAGGATCCAAGTGAAAACAGGGACTAATTTCTTGGTAGTATGCAACAATATTCAAGGCCACAAGTTAGACAAGAGGTTGTTTGTCTTCGAAAATAATCTTGTTCCTAGCGCGCTAGATGCCCCATAGCACATATAGAGGGACCGTCTGGTATGCCTTAGCATGTAGAGACCAAGTAGAGAAATAGCCCGTAATCGATTCAAAGTCACAGGGGAAAGAGGCAACAAGGAGGATGGAGACCTCCATCCAAACAGCTGCAACAAAAGAGAATTTTATAAATAGATGAGTGCAGTCCTTCGAATGCAACCCACACAAGGGGCATCTGCAGAGGCCCATGAAACCCTTCTTGATCAGCCAATCCCAAGTCAGAATACGGCTATGTAGATCCAACCATGAGAAACACTTGATCTTAAGTGAGGCATTCCACTTCCACCATGTCGCAGTAGTAACAGCAAATGGCAAAGGTTGTGAGAAAGAAGTGATATGTGCATAAAATTCATTGACAACAATGCAACCAGATGTCACATGGCCACCACACATTAGCCGGTCAGAGTGCAGAGAGGGGCAAATTCTATCCATGTAGAGAGAGCAATGGTATTCTTCCCATTCCCTAGCCAAGTGATGTGGTAGGCCGATCTGCCCAGTGTGTGGCCAAGCAAGAGTAGTGTTTGGGAGGTAGACCCTTTCCCAAAGATTGATAAGCATTGAGATCCCCTGTGTGTTCAGAAAATATATCAAGGGGGTTGTAAGTATATGGCAGTCATTCATTCCTTTAATGACGTCTAGGTTGACAAGTATTTTATTACCACCCCCCACCAACCATCGTAAATTGTTGCATAGCCATGGAATTGCCCGTTGAAGAACGCCAAATAATAGATCCAACGGGTGTAGGGGGCACCCTTGCAGCCACCCAATCCTCTATATTGTCTTGTGCAATGTATTTGATGAACATAATTTTCTGCCACAGGCTCCTATCCTAGCATAAAATATCCTGCAGAGGAACAAGGAAAATAGAGAAATATTGAAGCCTTAGAAATCAAGGAGTCCCCAACCACCAAATTTGACAAGTTTCGATATGGTACTTAAGTTGACCACGTGTATCTTTTTTTTTGGCTCTCTGTTTGACCATAATAATTTGGCAATGATAGTGTCAATTTAGTGGATGATGGACTGTGGTATATGGAAGAGATGCATCTAGAATATTGGTACTTACAACTAGTTGCATCATGCCAACACAAGTCGATGCCCTGATATTGTGTGGGCTTCTAATGCGTGTGGCATGAATAAGAGAGCCCGAGTTGAACACCTGTTGGCATGTAAGTGGGTAAGGTAGGCATTCAAAAATTCTAGCATACCTGGTGACGAAATGTGAGTTGCATGAACCTGGCGGCCGAGCGACACCTGCGCACTACACAATGATGGGAGAGCCACCATAGTTGTCGTCCCTTTGAAAGCTTCAAGTCCCTCTGCAGGTGCATATGTTGGCTTAAGGATGGTCGGCTATGGAATTTTACATAATAGTTAGTATAGGATCAAACTGATAATCAAAGGAGGGAACCGTGGTGACAACGACCAAGCAAGGAATGACAAGCACAAGAAATTGAGGTTGTTCGACGAGGAATGAAAAATCATATTGTTACAGTCCCTTAAACTTTTGCTGTGAGGTGATTTATAGCTCACGAGGATCATAAGAGGTTTCGATCAGTTGAGGAGAATGACCTGTCATCCATACGTGTTGAAACTCATATTGTAGAGAGCCCGTGGTGAATTCTAGAATACCATAAATGGTGCTTCGATGACTGGTCTAGATATGGGACCATGGTGCATACACTTATTGTGAAAATTTATTTCGATATACAAATAAATATGAGAATAAAAATTGGTTGAAGAGGAGAGCATTAAGCTTAGAAGACGAGAGGATGGCAAGATATAGCCTAGGAAAACAATAACCAAAATGTTTTTTTTATTATAATGGAGTGATTCTTTTTTAATTTGCATGTAAATGGGCATATGTTGTAAGGCTTGGTAAGGCATGCATACCCCTGGATGATTACCAGTAAATTTGTGGTTAGACCTAGGTGATAGGGGAATGCCAAATTAACTAATACCGCAGGTATAAACTTTAAGAGGGGTTAAAGGCTAGAGTGAGCAAGGTTGGGCTGATTCACTTGGAAAGGTTGGTTGGATTGAGTCAAGGAACCCCAAGTCAAGGTTTAAGGGGGGATTGTTCGGTAAACTTAACTTGGGATAGAGTTAAAGTTGACTAGTGTTAACAGTAGAGGTTTTTGGGCACATGGTATAGTGTAACCATGGTTTTCCTACCCATGGTATTGCATGTAATGGAGCCTATAAAAGGTTTGGAAGACTTCATTGTAAGGAGGTCATGGAGGTGAATGGTGAAGGCTCACTTGGTTGGATTGGACACGTTTTCGGCAAAGTCTAATTAAAGTTCATTAGGGTCGGTTGTCCCCGGAGTTGGGGTTTTTCCTAGATAAACATATGTGTTTATGGTTTATGATTTGTTCATCTCAGTAAATCTTTGTGAATAAGTTAATCTCTTCGGTACTTTTTCTTCAACATTTTCATCATAGCTATTATGTTTAGAATTTTGTTTTTATTTATTTATTTAGGTTCTTTGATTTATTACCTATCTACAATATTTATATTCTTATACTAAGCATTTACAATGATATGTAATAATATAGTTAGAATAAAGTTAGACCAACTATTTCAAATAATATGATACACTTAGACACCATATATAATCAAATATCATATCAAAGGGTCCATATTAAAAAAATTCAAATCAATTATAATACATACATATACATTTACATAGTATAATACACACTTCTAGTCTCAAACATCCTATTTTTCCTCTTAATATATCAACCCTTTGCCTTCCTCCATGTCACTTTAGCTTGATCCAAGTAAATCAAAACTAAGCCTCATTTCTCACCTTTCTTCTACCACCTTTCATCTTTCCTTAAAACTCTATTGTCTTGCCATGCACACTCAATGCACTTTTGTTGACATAAACTTTCTTAGCACATTGTCATCCCAATTGTACACATTATAGAACTAAACCTAAGCTGGATGTTGCATTATTATTATGGCATGCCATATTATTGCACTACCATATCTAACCTTTACATTCTAGGTGTCGTAAGGAACAAAAAACATAAATAAAAGATGACTTGATTGGAGAATCTTCAGTAACTAGTAAGATTACCATTAAAGTTAGCTTCATGGATTCCACTTCTAGAGCTTGGCATGAAGTTATCCCTACACCACTCCCACAAAGCAGAAGGGGAGATTTCATGCTCAAAAATTATGCCTAAGTATATCACTATCTACCCAAGGCTCACCCTCCTCCAACTTCTATCCCTCAAGTCAATTAGATGAATTTTATGGTCCATTAATATAACACTCAAAGTAATGGTCACTAATAATAGCTATCAAAGATTCTAAGAAAGTTTCTAGACATCCCAAGGTCTCATCCACTACACTAAACTCCAAACAAATAGATAACATCAAATCATAAGGAAACAAATTGTTAAAAATAGTTTCTATAATTTGGATGCCAAGAATCCAACCCTCCATCTTAATTGCATCTATTAAATTGCCAATAAAATATGCAACTATTGCATAGATAGAAAGAGTGATAAAGAACCACATTTTAACATATTTTTATAGGTATATTAGGTTTGGAAATGCAACATTAACTAATACCCTTGCAAACATATCAAAGAAAGGAGAATGCACCATGCCTATAATGTCCACTCCAAATCCTAACCAAACCAACATATTTAGGATAAATCCTTAACCAACCCAAACCAACATATTTAGGATAAATCCTTAACCAACCCTATCATGCTAGTTGTGAAAGTTAATCTTATGCAACAAGTACTCATGTTTGATCCCTTAAAACACTCCCAAATGGTGATTATTATATCTTATATCATCCCATTCTATTATTTAATTGGTTTACTTTGCAATTACATGTCTCGTTGAAACATTTTAAACTTTTAAGAACAAAACCTTATGGTATATTTTAAATTCATGTTGAAATGAGATTGCTAGTTGATTTTTTTTGAAGTTACATCCATAATAGATATTTTAGTAGACTTTGACATTTCAAAGAAAATATCTAGATACATCATCAAAACATACAAGTAAAAACCATTATAAATATAAGATGTTAGAGGATAGAGAAATGAAAAGTATGAGTTGGGAGAGATGTGCAAAAACGTTTAAACCTAAAAACCTAGAGTTAAAAACAATACTAAACATAAAAATTAAAGTTTAGTATGTAAAAGAATGTTATATCAAATCTATACAAACCAATAAATATGTAAAACCTAAAATATCATAATATTTAAGAGAAAGGGGAATAACCATAAACATAACAATTAAAGCTTAGTATGTAAAAGAATGTTATACAAAAGCTATAAAAGAAAATTAATATGTAAAACCTAAAATTTCATAATATTTAGGAGAAAAGGGAATATCCATATAAACAAAAATGTTCACGAAATAATAATGTGATAATAATTAAAATAATACTTTTATTAATACTATAATAATAATATATAAATTAATATATAAAGAAAATAATATTAATTACACCGTAGATGTTTTTATTATAAGTTTGGTTGAGTAGATCTAGCCAATGAGATATTTCGATTTTCATCCTCCTCTATTTAATAAATTTTTACCATGTGGCACTTTCAATCTAGAAATCGGTATGTATGTTGCAAAGAAGCCTGTGTGGGATTTTTGTCATCCAAATAAAAACTAATATGTGAAAAGTTAGCTATTTTATTGACTTATCACTATTTTTGTGCCATTGGCACCTCCATGTCTTTCTCTTGAGAACATTTTGAAAGGAAACAGTACAAGACCAAAACGCAGCTATGACTTCTCAATTAAACAAATAAATCTCAAACAGAGAGTGGGATGTCCAACTCTCGCTGAGTATCTATATTTATACAAAATCTGAGTCAGATACATAGATTAAATTTTCTTCTTCGAGTATTGATGAGGCCAGACTGTGTTGGCCCTTCGAACTTTGGTGTGTTGAGGCAGTGACAATGGAGGCAATGAAGACTGAGGCATTGTGGTGGTGATGAATTCGGTGGTGAGATAATTACAAATGCAACATTCTCCCCCATAATTATCTCACCAAAAAAAATTCTCAGGATTATCTAAATATGTCTACTAGCTGATCTTGTAATCTGTAGAACTCCAAAAACATTGTCTTTAGTTGCTATTATCTTCTCTTTGGGTTTTCTTCACAATAGGGATTCTTCTTCTCTCTCGTACCTACATACAATTGATTATTGATGTCCATATAAAAATATATCCATCTATCGATGTACATGGGTAACATCCCCTGTACTCGCTAGTTCTCTAGGAATCCTTTTCACCTACATGGTTCATCAATCATGTTAAACTCTTCCTTACTTGATTCCTTAAATTCAAGTTCCATCTCACATTTTAACATCCTAGATTACATACCGAGATTGGATACGACTACACCTACCACCCTCATATCTACCTAGTGGTTAATTCCACAACTTGATGTCACATCCTCTCTCTATCGAAGAGGGATAAACACTACATTCCTGACTCAACAATTACAAATCAAGTATAGATACAAGTACACCTTCTATATCTATCTAGTGGTCAATTCCAAAACTTGATATCACATCCTCTCTCTTCCTAAGAGAGGTAAACATTGCCCGTTTGACTCAACAAAGCTTAGAATACACTTGAGAAATCAACTTTTGGGTGTTGGGTACAACCGATCATGCACCCTCTTACAACACAAATGTCTCATTACAAGAATCTCAAGTGAAATACAACAAATACAAAGTTCAATACTCTGCCCAAATATATAAGCCCATTTAATCTACTTTACCTCGTCTTCTTTAAAATTATGCACACTAATGGTGCTTTCATGAACTCTTTAATTTACTTCAAAGCCCCTCCTCTTCAAGGTCTCAAATCCATGTATCAAATTTTATGTGTCCCACTTTAATTAAAAGGATGAATTCAAAGAGTAAAACAAACATATGGATTTCTGTCATTTCAATCATATTAAATATAGCCTCACATTGTAGGCTCCACTCAATGCATAGGTTTAAAAACATGTAAATGATTCCATTCTTACCACACCACATGAAATTTTCTCCTCGCTAACCGCTCGGATGTTGACTACTCCACAGGGAATATGTTCCACGGAATGTTACATACACGTACGTCATTAAAGTCATTCATTTAACCCTTTTGAAGGGCATCACTCACGCATGGACAGATATTGTTGGCTCACATTGTTGGTTCTTGATGTCTAAACGATTGATCAGGGCTTCGACCTGCCAAACTATCTAGACCAAATAACTTATGGGTTCCCTCTCTTCATGGACAAGAAAGACTCTAGTAAATTTTGTGCGTCTCCTTCTATCGATATTCCAAATTCTCAACAAGAATTGCAACACCAATAGAGTGATAAATACTTCACAAATTACTTCAAGTTAAATGACGATGAGGCAAAAGACAACGTGGGCCTCACTACAACAAGCATCCAAATAGAAATCATTGCCTTTGAAGGACATGATCAAAGCTAGATCTCAGAAACAATCTTCCACGCTCACGTGGATGCATTTACTGTTTCACTAGCTAGGTAACTTCTTCTGAACAAACCATGGACTTTAGGAGCAAATTGTAAGCTCCCTTATTGGACACATAAACTCTAACAAAACATCGGGCCATAGTCTAGACCTCATTATGGTTGAAAGAAAACAACTAAAAAAGAAAACTTAGTCGGATATTTGTTAAGTTTTGTCCTTTCTTCAGCAGCTGCACACAACAATTTTCCAAGCAAACGGATGACACTCGTATGCTTAGATAGTTATAAAAATTCAATCTTCACACTGCTCACTCGGTGATTTACACACAATACATTGGCTTCGACACATAAGCTCATGGGTTCCACATCTCCTTTTACACAACGAATAACACAAAGCTCATTCATGCATGGTTCTTAAACTCCATGCAACTCAACCTCACAAGCTCTTCAAATGAGTGAATATGCGCGACAATATCAACTTCTATAGTTTCTTTCCATAACATGGCAGCTCCAGCTCTAATCAGTCGATGGACAAAGAAACCACTTAAATTATTTCTCTACTCTCGTCCTTGGGCCCTCCCATGAGGGAGTAGGCCCAGGGCCGGCTTTGATACCACTTGAAGGAAAACAATACAAGACCAAAACGCAGTTATCGCTGCTCAATTAAAAAAATAAATCTCAAACAGAGAGTGGGATGTCCAACTCTGGTTGATCATCTATATTTATACAAAATCTGAGTCAGTTACATAAATTAAATTTGTTTCTTCGAGTAGCAATGAGGCCAGATCGTGTTGGCCCTTCGAACTTTGGTGTGTTGAGGCGGTGATGGTGGAGGCAGTGAATATTGAGGCAGTGTGTCGGTGATGAAGTCGGTGGTGAGATAATTACAAATCCAACACATTTTGTAACTCCCATTGGTATCTTCGATGGCATTATCCACTTGTAGTGAAGTTAATATTTGTGAGTTCACAATCACAGTAATATGACGAAATCCTTAGCACCTCCCATCGTTAAACTATGTACCCTCAATCCCCCTATAGCTTGGAGAACAATGCAATACATTGTACTTCATGGCCATTATAAACTCTTGCAGTCATAAACCAATTTCCTTGAGTTTGTCGAGAAGACTAGATGAGTGTTTGAAAAAATATTGTCTCCAAATCACGATCATAGAAAAATGAAAATGAAAATGAGTGCATTCCCTTGTAAGCTAATACTCACCTCTCTATACCTTGAATTCCCTCCAGCTACTTCAAAAATTGCTCAGACCTCAAATGACTTCCTTTGCTGATTGGAGATTTTGTTGTACCTCAAAAGACATGAAGAACTAAAATATTACTCAACTGGCCCTTCCCATCTTCTCCTTTTCTGATACATGCCATTTGGAAGCAGGAGAAGTTCAATGAAATTTGATCGCAGTGAAATTTTAAAGGTTCTCGTTAACAACCATGTCACATGATAATTAAGATCCTACCACGAATGCCCTGAATTGTTCTCATTTAATACAAAATTTAATAGCGCAATTAAATGTTTGCTCACATCTGTTCTTATCAAGCGTGTTGGGTGTGTGGTGGGATATAAGTGCGGAACAAACCATAAAAAATGAAGTAATTAGTTTTCAAAATTCCACTTCCACTTTTTACACAAACACCTTTTTAGTGTTGAGAGTTATACACCATGGTCTAAAAGGAAAATTTTCCTGCAAATTTAAAGTTTGAAGAATCAAAAGTGTCGAAGAATTGGCTTTTAATGGTAATCATAAGTTGTGTTCTGCCTTAGTATTAGGCATGCAAGACATAAACACATTGGATAACTTATATCGAGGACTAATTTTGATGAAGTAGAAAATACCATTAATATTTTTAATGTGAATCCATTCCATTGTGTCTTTTGAGAAAGGAATATGATAGTATATGTCCTATTAAAAGTAGAACATATTATGAACACAAGTGAATGGCATATCATGGAGAATTTCAAAGGAAGAATTTATAAATATATCCATCGTTATTTTTATCACTGTCTTATGATGATGCTTATATGCTTTTATTAAATGGTTGTAAAACTAGTAATTGTACGATATGTTGCAAAGGAAACTTCGTAAGGCGGTAGCATAAGAAACAATAGCATAGAAAATACAATGAGTACATGAGATATTGTGATGAATAAATAAGAAAAATGTTAATTGAATTTTTTAGAACAATATGAATCATAACATTTTTCAACTAAATTCTCAAACAAACAAACAAAAAATCACAAGTAGCAAAGTAAGACTTGTTAGGTACTCATCAGTCACTCTTTGACCTGTAAGATATCACAAGTTCAATTTATAGGTAGATGAAAAATTATGTGTCAAAAAATAAAAGAAAAACTCTCGATTTCAAATTTTCCTATGATCAAGTGTTTGTTGAGCCTTTTCCTAATGCAAATCAAACTCTTACATTCCAGCCTCTTACAAGTCATTTGCCCTGATGAGCTTTTCAACATTAATTTGATACAACATTGAAATATGGAGAAAAAATAGAGATAAAACATACATTTCTGACTTCCATATGTAGTTGAAATGATCAATCAGTACTCATGAATGTGATTCCTAAAAACCATTAATAAACAAAAATATGATTACAAGATATGGAATGCATGGGGATGGAATGGAAGCTCTCACAATTTTCTTTGAAATTGAATGAGCGGGCATGAAGCGAGATCACATTACCCTTATTAGCGACATCTTTGTGTGTAGCCATGTAGGCCTCGTGGACGAGGACTAGTTGCATTTTAATCGAATGAGAAGGCATTATTACGTAGCACCCATGGTGGGTCATTATGCATGCATTATTGATCTACTTGGGCATTTTGGGCATCTTAATGAGGCATTCAATATGATTTAAACAATTCCATTAAAGCCGAAGACTGGTTTATTTATGGCTTTCCTTGGTGAATGTAGAATTCACTATAACATAGAGATAGGAGAATGGAACACAAATAAAATTTTTGATTAAGAACCTAAAAATGTAGGATATTTTGTACTACTATCAAATTTATATGCAGATGTTGGCAAATGGGGTGGAGTAACAAATATTAGAACTCAAAGGAAGCAAACTAAAAAAGTGCGTAGGATGCAATTGGATAGAGGTGAAAAACAAATTCCATGCATTTCGCGCAGGAGACAAATCACATTTGCATGCAACAAAAATCTATGCAATGCTAGAAAGGTTGGTTGAGGAGATGAAGAAATTTGGTTATTTCCCCAATACAAGCTTTGTGCTTCATTATGTTCATGGAAGTAGATAAAGTATACATATTTGTGGCCACAAGGCAAGAAGGTATACATATTTGTTCCCAACACTTTACCATGTTTCTTATATTGTTGAAAAGAAAATTAATGATGGTAGGTGACTGGATGAAAGATATTAAAGAAAGGAACTCTCAACATATATAAAATATACTCTTGTTCAAACTTGTTATGAAATTGTGAAACAAAGCATGCTAACCTTACATTAAAAATATTTTTTCTATGTAGGTTTCTTATTCATTTCAATAATATGTGATTTCAAAATAAAAGTGATTAATGTCGTCATTACATTCTTTAACTCATCAAATCTTGTAGGAGCTTCATCAAGATGCTAGAAGACCTCAATTGATTATTTTGGAAAGGTTAAAAAAGACATATTAGCAACATTCACTCATTAGCAAATCCTTGATAAGAAACAATAGAAACACAACCTTCTACAAACCCTTACCCATCTGATGCCCTAATTAAGTGGATTATATCAAATTACCGATAACTCTTTGGTTGCATATTCATTTACATAATTTTCAATTTTAGATGAAAAATCATTAAAGAGTTGTATTTTCAACCCATGGCAGGGCTTCCTTAAGACATTTGAAGATGCAACATCATATTTTTCTCATAATGGGAATCACAATAAAACTTTGAATTCCTTTTATCAGATGAAACTTACAGGTGTGAAAATGGACTCTTCACCCTTATGAGCATTATTCATGTATGTCCTAACTCAGAGGATCTTCGATACAGTGAGAGAATTCATGATTCTGTAGTTTGCAATGGATTGGAGTATAATGCACTTGTAGACATTCATATAAATAAGTGTAGAGACAACACTTTTGATTCTACATTCACATTCAGATACATGGCAAAGTATATGAGGCTCAAACAGTCACAATATTTTTACCTCGTTGGTATATAAATCAAATATCTCTTGTAACCCCACCCTAGATGAACACTAACCCAAGAGTAGTAATTAACCTCATGGCTTCCCTTTTTCTTTCTTCCTTCCCCCGCTTTGGTCCTAGTTGCCTTCATAAACAAAGTGGTGCTTTCACTCCCTTCCTCCTCCCTCCTCATGATGAGGGCGGGGTCATTTTTGTGGTGGTGCGTTACTTTACTATAACTTCTACTCCACGACCAAAAAACATATTTCACTATCAAAAATTTAGAACAAAAACAAAATATTTTGCTAAAGAAAACATAGGTTGCATCATAAGTGGAAGTACAAAATGATTAAATGAAGTGAACCAAAACAATATGTGATTAATTAAGTTTTACAACATAGAGAGAAAAGATTGATGGCTTGTATGAGATTGAAGCTATGGAAATTGTTTTGCATGTCTATAGAAGAAATGGGTAAGCCTCGGAAAAATGTGTTTCTTGTCTATTATTTGTAACTATTGACAAGTTATTTGAACTAAGGGTTGCTTGAAGAATGGCTTAAAGCAATATACAAAGAACTTAGAGCCTAAGTGAAACATGCATAAGACAACAATTGAATTTCCACTCAAACCATAAAGGCTACCAAACAAAAAATCATGTTTATCACTTGAAAACTTTTATTTGCACAAATTTCTCCTATGAAATTTATTTCATAAAAACACAAGACATAAGAAATATACAAGGAAAAATTATAAATAGTAAAATACATTCCAAGACTCACTGAGATAATGAAATATCCTAAAAACATACCCAAAAACGAAAATATAAATCCACAACTCACTTTTTTGTAGAACCTATACATGAGATATTAGGGATTCTTTGAATGTGTCTACCAAGGAAAGGAAGGTCCTTTACTAGTGATTCTTCTACAATAAGCTGAAGAGTGAGATTAAGCTGCAAATTGTAACTCTCTCTAGTCTGTCGTGCCCATTTCTTCTCAGCCTCAACACTCTACTTAGTATTAACATTTTTCCATTCTTCTTCATAAAATACGTTGAATAAGCCAAAATTAGTGACGTTAAAAGAAAAATTGGGAGAGTTGTTAGTAAGGGGAAAATCCCAAGAATAGAATATGTCTACAAATTTGCTTCCACTGGACCCCCTCTGCAGTCTCGTGGATGATGGACTGATAACTACAACTCCCAGTTAAGCTCTTATCACGAGGCCAAACATTAACCCTATGAAGGTTGTACTCACCAAGAATATTCACATGGTCCACAAGCAAAAAACTTTATATATTAACTGCATTAATCAAAAGCAATAGACATGCAACCCTCCACAAACCTTACCCGTATGATGCCCTAATTAAGTGGATTTTATCAAATTAACAGTAACTCTTTGGTTGCATATTCATTTACATATTTTCCAATTTTAGCTTAAAAGTGATTAAAGAGTTTTATTTTCAACCCATGACAAGGCTTCCTTAAGATGTTTGAATACTCAACATCAAGATGTTCTTAGAATGGGAATCACCATGAAACTTTGAATGCCTTTCATCATGAACTCGCAGGTGTGAAACTCGACTTTGCACACTTGTGAGAATTCTTCCTATATGTCCCATCTCAGAGGATCTTCAACACGACAAGATAATTCATGGCTTTGTAGTTCGCAATGGATTGTAGTATTAGGTAATGCACTTGTAGACATGGATTTGACATACAAAAGCAATATTGGAGACCAAGTATTTTCTACATTGTCTTACAAAGATGTGGCCTCCTAGAATGATGTCATTGTAGGCTATTATTATAATTAGTGTTCTAACAAATATTAGAAATGATATTGTTAAACAAATAGTTGAGATCATTTACCTAATTCATTCATTGTGATAAATATTCTTTGAACCTGTATGTTTGTGTCGGTGATGCTCTCATACGCATCTATCAATTTTCAAGTGTGGTAGTTTATAGGTTGCACACCATTTCTTTGATAGATTTTCTATACAGGATTTTCTATTATGGAGTTCCATTATTGCAATATATTAAATATGCCGGGGTGGAATGGAATCTCTCACACTTTTCTACAGAATGGAACGGGGAAGTGCGAATCCAAATTAAATCACTGTCACTGGTGTCATGTTTTCTTGCAGTCGTATAGGTATTTTGAATGAGGGTTTGATGCATTTCAAATATATGAGAAGATAAATTCATAATGCCAATGGTGGATCATTATACAGACATGGTTGATCTACTTGGGCACGCTAGATAGTTATATGATCCATGTGATTTTATTATAGGAATGGCAGTATAACCAATAACAAATTAGAATATTGAGGCAAAGTAAGATTGGAGACCAAGTATTTGCTACATTTTCTTACAAAGACATAGCATACTAGAATGATGCCATTGTAATCTATTCTTATAATTATTATTTTGACAAAACTTAGAACCGTTATTGTTAAATGGATAATTCAGATTCTTGACCTAATTTAGTCATTGTGATAAATACTCTTAGAATATGTAGTCATTTAAGATATATATTGTAATACAAGGGGATCCACAATGACATCATCAAAAATGGATTTTGAGTCCGGTTTGTGTAGGTGATGACCTCATATGCATCTATCAATTTTCAAGTGTAGTAGTTTAGAGGTTGCAAACCATTTCATTGATAGATTTTCTATACAGGATTTTCTATTATGGAGTGCCATTATTGCAAGATATTAAATGCATGGGCATGGAATGGAATCTCTCACACTTTTCTACAGAATGGAACGGGCAAGTGTGAATCCAAATTAAATCACTATCACTGGTGTCATGTTTTCTTGAAGTCATGTATGTCTTTTGAATGAGGGTTGGTTTCATTTCAAATACATGAGAAGATAAATGAAGAATGCCCATGGTGGATCATTATACAGGCATGGTTGGTCTACTTGGGCATGCCAGATAGTTAGATGATCCATGTGCTATTATTATAGGAATGCCAACACAACCAATAATAGATTAGAATCTTGAGGCAAAGTATGACCCAAATGAGATCAAGATGCAACAAATTCTATTTTTATATTTAAATGAGTGTAAAGACAACACTTGTGATTCTACATTCACATTCAGATGCATGAAAAAGTCTATGAGGTTCAAATAGTCACGATATTTTTACCTTGTTGGTATACCAATCCAATCTCTCTTGCAACCCCACCCTAGATGAACACTAACCCAAGATTAATAATTAACCTAGTGGCTTCCCTTTGACTTTCCTACTTCCCCCACCCTGGTCCTAGTTTCTTTTGTAAACAAAGTGGTGACTCCACTCGCTTCCTCCTCCCTCCTTATGATGAGGGAAAGGCCATTTGTGTGGTGGTGCATTACTTTGCTCTAACCGCTACTCCACAACAAAAAAACATATTTCACTATAAAAGATTTAGAACAAAAACAAAATGTCTTTTCAAAAATAATATAGCATGAATCATAAGTGGAAGTACAAAATGATTAAATGAAATGAAACAAAACAATATGTGATGACTTAAGTTTCAAGATGTAGATAGAAAAGATTGATTTCTTGCATCGGTTTGAATCTATGGAACTTCTTTTGCATGTTCATAAAAGAAATTGGTAATCCCCAAGAAAATGTGTTTCTTGTCTATTATTTGTAAATATTGACAAGTTATGTGAACTAGGAATTCCTTGAAGAAAGGGATAAACAATTATACAAAGAACTTATAGCTTGAGGGAAACATGCACAAGACAACAATTGAATTTCCGCTCAAACCATGAATGCTACAAAACCGTAAATCATGTGTATCACTTGAATACTATTATTTGATAAAATTCTCCCATCAAATATATTTCAACAAAACACAACACATAAGAAATATGCGAGGAAAAATTATAAAATAGGAAACTACATTCCTAGACTCAATGAGACAGTAAAAGGTCCTAAAAACATACCTGTAAATGATGACATAAAGCCACAAAATAAGTTTTTTCAGAACCTATACATGAGATTTTAGGCATACTTTGAACGTGTATAGTAAGGAAATGAAGGTCCTCTACTAGTGACAATTTTACAATAAGTCGAAGAGCGAGAGTAAGCTGCAAATTGTAACTCTCTTCAGTTTATCCTGCCCAGTTCTTCTCAACATCAACACTCTTCCTAGTATTATCATATTTCCATTCATATTCATAAAATGTGTTGAGGATATACAATATGCACAAAAATAAGATATACAATATGAGGAGACATTTTCCCCAAAACAAAATGGGCTATCATTCATTAAGTGTTGGCATTGGTAGAAGAAAATGGGTGTGATATTCATCACATAGATGTGAAGACATCCTTCTTGAAAAGGGACTTGAAGGATAAAATCCACATGTCTCAACCAAAAGGATTTGTTGTGAAGGGTCAAGAACACAAAGTATGAAACCTCATGAATCCTTTGTATGGCCTAAAGAAAGCACCTTCCACATGGTATAAAAATTTAACTAAGTGTCTTTTGAAGATCCACTTCAAATGACTTAATCTTAATGACGTAAGTTTGTTTGTCAAGGAAGTTGGAAAAATTGTGGAATATATTTTGTTTCATGTATATAATCTTTTGATAATAGGGAATAATGAAGCATATGTTGCATGCATAAAGAAATAACTGAAGAAAGGTTTTGATATGACAGACATGCGATATATTCTTTTCTTTTCTTTTTTTCTGAAGCAAGAATCAGACCTTCTATTCATATGAAGCTAGAAAATTGGTTACATAAAATACAATTGGCGCCCTGTGCTTTGGGATCTGAGCCAACTACTTGAGAACCAGGCTAAGGGCCCACAAAACCGAACAACCATCTAAACCAAACCAGGTGAAATCAAGAAGTCATTAAGCAGACCTGATGAGGAAATAGAGACCACGATGATAATATTTCGGATCCGCAAGGTAGCTAACCAATGAGCAGTCGTTCTGCCTGCAAACCCTTAACCCACTCCTGAGCGAGAAAATGCAAGGAAGATATCCCGGTCCCACCAACAAACACAACAAACCTCAGCTATAGATCTGCTACCACTAGATCCTATGGCTGTGAAGGATATCAGGCTAGAAAGAAGAGCGAGGAATACCCACTCGATGAAGGCGGTATTCTCTCTCCTCCTTGAGCCACGTGTTGAATGGTTAGTGGCATCAGAAGAATTTCTAAAAAACCACTTATGGTAATGTGGATGCCTGATAACCACTATAACTGTAGCAAAACCACCTTGAATTGTAGCACAGTTGTTGGTGCCACCTTTTGGTTTCACACTCTTTCTCGTCTGCCTTCCATCCATCTACGAGACTCAAATATACCAATTCTCATGGCGCCTGTTTTTTAAACCTTTGACATCCATCTTCTTAATTTCCGACTGGCTATTTCCCCTTCATGTACTGATAATGCTCCCTGTCTGCATGTGCCAGAGTGTAGTAGTCCTATGCAGTTGTCTTGTAGTAATGAACTCCCATGTGCAGCACTTGTTGTCTCTTATGCAAAGAACCCCTTCATTAGCTAGTCAGTCCGCCACTCTGTTGGCATCTCTGCGCACATGAACAAAGCTAAGAGTTCTAGGTATTCTTAGGTGAGATTGAATTCAGTGATAGCCCTACAAAAGTCTCCAGTGGTTCGAAACTTTGTCTGGTGTTTTGCTAGTGCCTATCCTTTTGACCGAATTAATTGTTAATTCTGAGTCTACCTCTATGATTGTGTTATGTAAATTGTGATCAATCAGAATTTCTAAGCCTTGCTCAATGGCCATGAGTTCCATATTGCTAGTTTCCCTCCCCAAATGACTGTGAAAGATGACTTTTATATTGCCCTCTTCATCTCTTATGACTCCTCCATAACCAGCATCCCCAGGGTTTCCTTTTGAGGCTCCATCTATGTTGAATTTCAAAATCCATGGGGAGAGGCTTGCCAGAAAGCCTTTCCTTCTGATATGTGCCTTGCTTTCTTTTTTATGCCCTGAGGGACATGTGACTGGAGCCCCAACAGTTCGAGAATGTGAGCATCCCTATGACCAGGGGGTTTCTCAGGAGGTTGCTTCAGAAGGGCAATAACTGTTTCTTTGAGCTGTTTTAGGATCTCAGCCATGATGCTTTGTATTGAACCGGATTTAGATTTGAAGATCCTGTTGTTGCGTTCTTTCCAAACATCCCAAATCAAAAATCTTGGCATCAGAATCCAAGCTTAATTGGCTGTCTCATTATCCGAGAAGTTTTTCCTCCAATTATTTAAAGTTTTAGTAATGTCATTTTCGTTCCTGACTGTTTGGTTGAAGATAGAGGCCACCCAATTCCATAAGGTGGAGGTGAAAGGGAAGAGGTTGAGAAGGTAATCCATAGTTTCCTCCTGTAGACCACATAACTGGCATCTTGATGGACCAGCAAAACCTCTCTTTCTGAGATTTTCCCAAGTCAGAATCTTTTTATGCTAAACCAGCCACATGAAAAATTTGATCTTCATCAAGTGTGGGTTGTTCCAAAGGTCTTTCCAAGTCATGTCAGGGCTTGGATAGTTAAGTCTTGTGACTATTCTTTTGGCTTCTTTGAGGTTAAAGATGCCCTCATTGTTTCTCCCCCATCGTAGTAGGCCATTCAAGGTTGAAGTCAAAATTTGCCTCTTTTCCAGAATCGCTTCAAGAACTTTAGCTTGGACCTTCAAAGGGGTCTCTTCACTGTAATCTGGTACCTTCCAAATTCTTGATTTACATGTGTCTCTTGACTGATCCCAAAAGTCACTTACCCTTTTTAGTCCTTTATTAATGGTATCATTTTTGATGATGTCCAACCCTTCTCTACAGAGGTTATGTTCCTGCTGCTAGTTGTTTTCCCAGAACCAGGCTAGATTCCCATTTTTGATCTCCCAAAAACTATGTTTCTGAACTAAGGCTCCATTCTCCCAAGCATTGTCCCAAATATATGAACCCCTGATGTGTCTTGTCATTTGAATGTGGTCCCTTTCCTACCAGTCCATTGCATATTTTTGTTTCCAAAGCTTAGCCCAGAGGTTTCTTATTTCCTTTAGCCACCTCCACCAAAGTTTTGCCCCCAAAACTTTTCTTAGAGTGTCCGAGTCGTGGAGACCCAAACCACCATAGATTTTACATTTGCAGAGCTTGTCCCATGCTACCAGAGCCCATTTATTTTTCTCTTCCCCTTTACCCCAAAGAAAGTTTCTTTGGATATTCCTGATTTGCTGTAAAACTCCTATTGGGACAAGAAGGGCTGAAAACATGAAAATTGGAATGGTTTGTAGTACAACCTTTGTAAGAATTAGCCTTCCTGCTAAATTCAAGGATCCGCTAGTCCAGTTGTTGACTTTGTCCTTCAGTTTATTTGTAACTGGCTCCCAAACTTCCTTACTCAGAGGTTTATTAGTAAGAGGCATTTCCAGATATTTGGAGGGAAGATGATATCTTTGAAAGCTGAGAGTTCTAGAGAGATTTCTTTGAATAGAAATATCAGTATTGAAAAAGAAAACTTTCGATTTTGTGAGGATTACCTCAGTGCCCATAGCCATTGCAAAATCATACAAGATTTGTTTGAAAGCTTTGGCTTCCTTGACTGTGGGTATACCCTATAGCATAGTGTCATCCACAAATTGCTGATGAGTTAGTGTGTCCCCATTCTGAGTAAGTTTGAGTCCCTAGATTCTTCCTTTCTCCTTGGCTGAATTTTTCGCTTTGCCCAATCCTTCCATCATGATAATGAAGAGGAATGGGGAGAGAGGATCTCCTTGCCCGAGGCCTCTCGATGGCCTGAAGGTTCTGGATGGAGAGCCATTAAGAAGGATTGAACAACGAGCTGTGGTAACTAGGGCCATGACCCACTTTATCCAGTTGTGGTCAAAGTCATAAGCTTTAAGAACTTCCCTGATGTAAGACGAGCTTAGCTTATCATAAGCTTTCACTATGTCTAGCTGTATTATCATACCTGCTTGCTTATTTTTCTTGAGGGAATGAACCACTTTGTGAGCTTGAATAATATTATTAAGAATTTTTCTACCTTCCACATATCCAGTCTGCTCCTCTGACACTAGCATTGGAAGAAGAGGTTTGAGTCTGTTAGCAATAACTTGGGAAATGATTTTGTACACCACATTGCATAAAGATATGGGTCTGAATCTATCTAGTGTCATGGCTTTTTCCTGTTTAGGGACTAATGCTATGAAGGATTCATTAAGAGCTCTCATAACTGTTCTTGATTTTCTCGAGTCCTCCACCACATCAAGAATGTCTTGTTTGATAGTTTCCTAGCATGTTTTGAAGAAGTCTACATTGAAACCATCTAGGCTTGGAGCTTTCCCGTTGTGCATATATTTGATTACTTCCTTGACCTCTTCTTCCATTACTGGCCTGTTGAGATTATAATTATCTTCCCTAGTTACCAGTTTTGGAATATGTTGAGTGAAGCTCTTAGTGAATTGAGATTTGTCTGCAATGTTCTCCTCTGCTATGTTTTCAAAATGTTGTACCAGAACAAATTCCATTTCCTCATGATTATTTAGCTCTTTCCCTTGAGGATCTATGAGTTTTGTGATTTGATTATTTTCCCTGTGTTTCATGGTGGAATTGTGAAAGAACCTGGTATTTCTCTCCCCTTATTTGATCCATTGTACTCTTGATTTCTGTCTCTAGATGATTTCCTCCTGCAAGCATCTATTGTCCCATTCTTGTTGAAGAGAGTCCACTTGCATTTTCCTTTCCTCTGTGAAGCCTTCTGTGATGAGTGTTTCATTAGTTTCCTGTAATTTTTTCTCCACTTCTCTTTTGGCTTCAAAAATATTGCCAAACTCATTTTTGTTCCATTCTTTGAGCCTTAGCTTGATATGTTTGAGTCTCTGTTGCAGGAGGAACATTTTTGTGCCTTGGGTGGGCATGTCTTCCGCCCACCATTTTCCAATATTAGTGATGCAGTCAGGGTGAGTGAGCTAGACATTTTCAAACCTAAAAGGTCTGTTCCTCGAGGTGTCGATAAATGAGGCTTCCAACTGGATGGGCCAGTGGTCCGAGCCTCCAAAAGGAAGGATAAAAGCTATCATGATACGACCAGAGAGAAGGAGATACTTCGAGATTATGAATCTGTCTAATTTCGAGGCAACATGGGAAGTTCCTCCTCTCTTGTTATTCCATGTGAAGGTACCATTTATTGTGTCCATGTCCACCAGTCTCATGTTGTTTAAGAAGTTCTGGAAGGTAATTGAGTCTCGTCCAAGCGTTCTGGTCCCTCCTTTTTTCTCTGTGAGCGATCTGATCATGTTAAAATCCCCTCCCAAAATCCAGGGAATTACTGGGTGTCTCTCTCTCAACTCCTCCAGAGAGGTGAGGAGCCTGAGTTTGTCTTTAAGAAGTTTAGGACCATAGACATTTGTGATCATGTAACAATCCTTGTCCCCCAAAGGTTGTATAACCATTGAAAGGTGGTTTCTGGATGCCTCAGCATCCAAGATCTCTAATTTCTAAGGATTCCAAAGAGTAAGGATTCCCCCCACTATATTATTTTCTTTGACTTCTAGGTACTCATATTTGATAAGCCATTTGCTATGTATTTCTTTGATCTTGTCTACTAAGCATTTTGTTTCCTATATAAACACCATGTCTAGTTTTTCTTCTTTTATTCTATTACTGAGATTTCTTTGTTTTCTTTTACTTCCTAGTCCTCTAATGTTCCAGGTTCTAAGCTTCATAATGATGGGTTTGTGAAAGGGTAACTGGTGAGATCTTTCATCTTACCTGAATTAATCATGAGTTTCCCACACTCTGATAGATGTTCATTCTGTGTCTTTCTTCCTCTTTTCTTGCCTGGGTTTTTGGTGGAGTGTCCTAAAGTAATCTCCATTGATTTAACCCCTATGTTCTCCTGGCTGTCGTAGTTCCTTTTGACTCTTGCAACCTTTGTTTGAGACCTTCGAAGGAATAGTTGTTGTACTCTATCAAACTCCTCTTGTGGCAGAGAGTCAATCCCTTTGTTGGTTCCCTGCTCTAGAAACTTTTCTAGTTCAAGGTTCTCCCTCTTGAGAATCTCCTGTAGGTCTTGGTCCTCTGTACCTCCTTCACTTAGGGTCATATCATGGTCCCTGCCTAGTTCCATAGTGCTTGGTGGGTCCTCCTTTTATTCATTGTATTCTTGTATGATTTCCATGCTATCCTCTTTTCTTTCTCTGTATGAATGTCCTCCAGTTCCTTGTTCATTCCATTTTCCCCCCTCTTCTTCTAAAATATCAAAACTATTATGACTTGGTAGATTGTTCTCGCTAGGTTTCTTTTGGTACTTCTTTCCCCCTCCTTTCCCTCTGTCTCCCACCTTGGTGAAACCTTCAGGGTCTTTTCCTGTGTTGGTTTCCAGGTTGTCCTCCCTTTTGTTGAGTGGGCAGTCTCTGAAGAGGTGCCCATGTTCATGAAATTTACGGAATCTGAATGGGATGTGTTCATAGTTGGCCGCCTGTACCCATTCCTCATCATATACTTCTAGCATGACTTCATCCAGGAGTGCTCCCGATAAGTCCATTTCTACACATATGCGTGCGAAGGAGGTATATTTTCCTCGCAGAGTCGCCTTTGATATCTTTATAAAATGCCCTAATTTATTACATATAGCTTTTAAGGATTTTGGCAGCCAATAATATAAAGGTAAGGAGTATAATATAATCCATACCGAGACCGATGTGAATGTTTCTCGCTTCGAAACAAGGTTCATCATCCAAGGTCGCATGTAAAGGCCAGCAGCAACATAGAAGTAGGGTCCTCCTTCGAAAACTCTATCTTTGTCCTCCAGGTTACTGAAAACCACTGTGAAAAAACCCTTGGACCCAAGATGTAGATTTATTTCTCCCTTCGGCTTCCAGTTGTTTCCTATCCATGTGTACAATGATTTCTCCATGGGCCATATACCCATAAACTTACATATGACCACATAAGTTGCCATGTGATTTCTGTGCACCTGTAGTGCAGGATCATTTAAGACCACCCAGGTTTTGATGTTAGAATTGGGTTTGCAGGGTCCATTCGTAGATATATTCTCCATTCTTTGACTACTATCTCCAGATTTCGTTTCCCTCCTAGCCTCCTTGTGGATCCCTTCCTTTTCTAGGAATTTGCTGCTTTCTGGCTTTTGAGTACCGGTTGTCTTTGTCTCTGCCTCCGTTGGTTTTCGGAAATTGTTCAGACTCGTCTCTTTGCTTTTGTTTGAAACCATGTTACTGTAGGAGGGAGTGGAGCTCCCTCCTCCATGCCCCTCCATAGTTACCAGCTCACTTATGTCGCCCCCTGTTCAAAACCCTTGTCACTCAGTCACTCCTCTAAGCAAGGAGTATCTCTGGAATAACAAGCAACAGACATGCGATATCTTCATTATTACCTAGGTATTGAAATAATTCAGAATCCAAAGCATGTATTCATCTTCCAAAGAAAGTGCAATGGATAATTGTTGAACAAATTTGAGATGGATTATTATCATCCTCTCTCTTCTCTAATGGAAAAAAATCTAAGGCTAACATCAAAAGAATGGATTAATTTTGAGGAAGCAACTAAATATAAACATCTTGTGCTGAGTCTAATCTACCTTTCTACTACCATACCAAATATTTATTTACAATTTGGATTCTTTCCAAGTTCATGCAAAAAACTTCTAAAGGAGATCAATATGCTACAAAGAGAGTGCTAAGGTAGTTGAGATCAACACTTTGGGCAAAAATACTCTAATATGGAATACTTCATACTAGTTTGACATACATATATTCATACACTAACATGAATAAGGAAATTGGAATTCCTACTTTTTGATACCTCATGAGTCTTAGATCAATAGTTATATCTTTAATTTCATGAAAATAGTTTGTTCCAACATCCACTATAGAAGTAGAATATGTGGTTTTTGTAGAGGAAATAAGGGGGACAACGTAGCTTACAAAGATATTAGATGATTTGTAGGAGAAACAAATAAATTCTACTCCATTTTTTATTCAAAACACTTTTGCAATCAAGTTGGACAAACATCATAGATTCCATGATCAAACAAAGCACATCAAAACAAAGGGACATTTGATTTGACATATTTTAGAGGCTAAGATCATCCAATTGATACATTGTTCCATAAGTGAATAAATTGTAGACATATTCACCAAAACAATTGTAAGAGAAAAGTTCGAAAAGTTTAGAAAGATTCTTAGACTTAAAAGTACCCTTCAGATTGAGGGGAGAATTTCAAATACCTAATCCTTGGTAGTATGGGATTGTAAATATTTGATCTAGGAGAAAATGAAGACTTGCAACTAAATGCTAATAACCATTTCATCTGGAAAATTAAACCAAAGGTGCTCCATTTGTATATATATTTCCCTACATCAATACATGAATTTTAATGTATGGAGTTATGTACATCCCTTTTTTAGATCCAAAACTGGGTGTAGCTAGTAATGATAACCCATAATCCAAAACTAGTAGGAACTTGTGACTACCAAAGGTTCGATATATTTAGAGACACTCCCATCAATGATCATCAAGGGACCCACACCAAGGGGACACCTACCACACAAACCTCATCACAATGAGCCAATATTAATCAATTAATACATACAAACAGGTGACCTTATAGGAGAAACAAATTCCCTTAACCATTAGTCCTACTCAAGTTTTCACTTTTTGAAAGAAGGACATGGAGGTGGGATTTGATCTACTTATGTGTGCATGGGTCACATGACCTTTATTTAAGATAGGAAGACATAGTGGTCATAAATTATACACTTATGTGTGCATGGGTCACTAGATCATTTAATATAACATCTTTGGGTGCAATGTAGAGTTAATGATCCACTTAGGTGTGCATGAGAAACTAGATCATTTGATATAATTTCTTTGAGTGCATTGTGGGGTTGTACATCCTTGACTAGTCAAAACCCAGGGTACTTTAGGGAACAAACTAGGTAAACAACATGGTTCAAAGCCATTGCAACAATATAATTATTAGAAGCTCAACATGTCAGGATAAAACTCCATCCTGCCACCACTTGGGATAGACTCAATTGACTATAAGACAAACAAAATTATGGTTTACTTTGAATCTTGTTTTAAAAAGTCTTTGGATCCAAGTCATCTTAAAATGATTTTATTTTTTTTTAGTTCCATGGTCAAAGCTCTCATGAATAAAATAAAAATATATTCTTTTACAAAATTCTTACCACAACTAAGAAAAAACTTAATTACAAAAATTAAATTTATTTATTTATTAACTTACTTTTATTTACAACATATTTTTTTTAAATTTGACACTTTCTTATCAATATTTATTAGAGATAGTCCACGATGCTTAAAAACTAACCATATACTTACTCAACAATAACTTAACTTATAAATATTGATGATGATGATGATGATGATTAACATCCACTAAGACCAATGCGGTCTATCGAACCTTAAGAAAGTAAGAAATTAATTGTAACTCTTTAATATTCTATTTCTATGATAAAAACAAGGGAGAGCAGTTCTCCAAGATCACTATAGTTTCGCTGACATAATAAGTCAACAAGCTTGGAAGTGTGACATTTTTTTTGGAAATTAGAACGGATTTGAGTAATAACTAGGCAATCTAAGAGAAAGTGTTTTTCATCTTCAACTCTTTTAGTATCGCAAAGGTGGCAGATTATTTCATCCTAGGGTCTTTTGGGCAAAGATCAATGCTTAGTCTCGCTACGAAACTCATGACAATTAGTTCTTATCCTTGCAATGTTCATTTTCTTCTTAGCACTAGTCAAGACAAAGAGATAATTCTGGTTAGCAAGGGTGGGGTTGATCACCTCCTTATAATACTTTAGCTTCCTTTTCCCCTCTAGCTCCTTATCATCCCATAATTTATCCTTAAATTTGGAGGTAATAATATTTTTAATACTATCCATATTCCCAAAGATGTTCTCCTCCTTTATCCCCCAATAGTCGATTCAAGACTGGGCATCCCTGTGTCATCCACACTTGAGGCACAGGTGCAAATTTTGGCTTGAGTTAAAGATAATTTTTGGAAACCTTATGACATCCATGTTGTAAAACTTCTTCTTATACAACACACACTCGTTCCATATATATATATATATATATATAGATAGATAGATATATAAAGTTTATATAATTTTTAATATTTAATAATAATTTAATTAAACTACCCAACATCATATATAATCCTAATAATTATATAAATGATATTATAAATATAATTTTATTTATAACTTATTTTTCCGCCTTTCACACTTTTCTTATCAATTTATCAACATTTATAAATTGCGTGTAATACTTGAAAATTTGATAATTTAATTTACTTATATTAGACATCATACATATTTCTATTCTCTACTTAATATGAAAATTTCAAACATAAGAATTCATAATGAACTATCTCTATGCCATTTAAATTATAAATATTACACATGATATATATAAATTAAATTATAAATATTAAACATAGGGTATATCATTAAGTAAATATGTAAAAATTGATTTTAATTTTAATCTTTTCTTTTTTTTAATAATGATTTAATTATTAAATATAGTAATTTTAATATATATATAAAATAATGATTAAAACATTATTTTATTATTTATATATTTTTATTATAAATTTAAAAAAAATTAAATATAAATAAAAAATTAATTTTAGATATTTGTGTTTTTTTATTGTAGTTCATAGACTATGAAGATTACTTCTACAGAATATTTGTACCGAATAAATCTATCTCAAAAATCACAAAATCACTCTGATTTATGGAAAAAAAAAAAAAAAAATACACAAGATAACACTCAATCTTACCACCACTAAAACTAGCCTCAATTGTGAAAAAATCAAAGTTATGATTTACTTCGAATATTGTTTTAAAAATTTAGTAATCAAGTCATTTAAAATGGGTCAAATTTTTTTAAATAAAATGAATGGTCAAAGTCCTCACGCACAAAATAAAAAATTATTTTTTTACAAAATTTATATAAATTTGAGAAAAAAAAATTAAATTTATTTAGTTATTAACTTCTTTTTTAAGACCTATCTTTTTAAACTTAAAATTTCGTACTTTCTTATAAGTAATGCATGATACTTAAAAACCAACCATATACCTAGTCATCAATAATTTAACTTATAAATATTGAACATCATACAACATACGTAATCCCGGTAAAAGTTTACCTATTAAAAATAAATAAAAATGAAAAACTCAACCACCGAAAAATGTCTATGTATATCTTTAATATTTAATGATAGTTTAACTAAAACCAACGAACATTAATCGCATAAATGAAAGTTCAACACAATATACTTATAATCTTACTTACAACTTACTTTTCATGTTTTACAATTTTTTAACTAACTTGTCACATTTATGAATTGTGCCGGACGCTTAAAGATTCTCTAGTTCATGATAATTTAATTTATATTTTTATAACACAAATGAGTAGGGTTTCTATTAAAGTAAATTATATAGGAAATTTGGTACATTGCATTTTCATTTATAGGGTATTTTTTAAGGGAGGACTAATAAGTGTGTTAAAAATATTTAAATTAAAAAAATTAATAATTATAAGAGGTTTATATACAAAATTTTACAAAATCGGTTAAGAAAAAAGAAAAATTTGCAAAAAATTTACAATAAGATATTATCAACAAAAGGGAGAGAGAGCTTCTTTTAACGGCCTATTTAGATCAATTTTCATAATCTTTGTAGGTTGGTTAATTGTTGTGATTGTAGAGCTTTGATTTTCTTTTGTCTCCATCTGCAACTGCAAGTCATTTAACAACCTATGCAGTGCATCAATTTTATCATCTTGATGAGTGAATTTATTTTTGAGTGATTGAATTTCATCTAGAAGAATTATGAATGTGTTCCTCTACTAGTGAACTTTCCAATTCAGGCCCATGTAGTTGAGATGTAGGAGTTCAAATTGGTGTGAACACACTTTACATTCTCTACTGACACTTAGTACTGCTAAATTTACTTTTTGAGTAAACATTGAACAGATGCAAAGAAAAGGGAGCCAATTTCGAGAGATGGCTGGATTTAGGGTTCGGGGTCCAATGAAAAGGATAAAAGGAGTCACTATGAGGCCATCGACGAGACAAAGGCATGAAATAACACCAAGGCAGTTTTCCAAATGCGATGTCAAATCACAGGGAGGAGCCAGAGGGGAGCCAAAACGCAGCAAGCCTAGACCACAAAAGTAACAAAGGATACAAAGGAGGTTTTCAATTAAGGGGACAGAGCTTCTGAAATCTACATGAAGTAGAAAGAATTGGGAATTCCTTTTTAATGACAGAGGAATACTTAAGTGCATTAGGACCACGTCAAAGGAAGCGAAGATGCCCGAAGAAATGGATGTGAAAGTGAACCAAGAAGCCAATTGCATTGTCACAAACATGATTGAAAATAATTGTGACTTCACGATCCAATAGGGACACCCGAGATGCACCAAAAGTAATGGGATTGTTCAATTTGCCTCCGTCAACACAATATAAGCTCTCCTCTCCACCCGTTGTGCATATAAAATAACATATAACCAAGATAATTCCCAATATATGACAAATCACATAGTCAACTACTAAAACAACTACCCAGTTTAGAGTATTCATGCGGCACCATTGCATATTGAACCACCATGAAGGGATATGAATAGATGACCAAACATAGCCCATGCATTTAATCCTAGAGCTTGAGGTCCCACACATAGCATGGATCATATCTTCATTAATATCCATAATAACCCACATTCATAGAACCATCAATGCTCCAAGTGTGAGATTTGTTTGAGAGTAGAAATGTCATCCTAACGTAGCTCTTAATGCATGGGAGGGTATTGGGAAGAATTCCCATGCATAATTTGCATGTTCACGACAAGCCACGCCACCCCTTACAATATACCATCCATATAGACCTTGAGCTTTATAGTTGTTGTTGATGCATGGGAGGGGGGAATTTTGGATAATGGTTTTGTTATTATTTCTTTTATTTTTCATAAAAGCTAGCATAGTCACTCGTATAAACTTGTATAGGCTAAGGGAGAAGTGGATGTATTTCTGGAATGATTTACTGCCCAAACAAATCATTTATGTCTTAGCCCATTTTTGAAAGGCACAAGAGATTAGCTTCTTTATCGGCTTCCATATTTTGAGATCTTAGGAAATGGAAAAAGGACTTAAGGTGGGAATGCGCTCATGATTCTTTAAAGGAGTTTAAAATGATTTTCCTTAGGAAATGAGCCTTTAAAAAATATTGTATGGTGAGGAGAGAGTCCCTAAGAATTACAATCTTGATGATTTTCATATCTTTGACTAAGTTTAGCCCAAGCAAGAAGCCATACATTTCAGCTTGGTTGTTGATCCTCTTTCCTAGCCCCCAGGAGTACTTAATTACTTGTTTTCCATCGAGATTAAGGATAACCCCTCCCCTTCTTGCCACCCCTAAATAATTTAACTTACTTTTATTAAACAACATACATATTTCTACTTTCTACTTATCTAAAAATTTAAAACATAAATATTCATAATCAACTCTCTATAAAATTTAAATTAAAAATATTTAACATTATCTTTATCATTAATAAGTAAATATACGAAAAGTTTTAACTTAATTATATTAAATAATATAAGTATTTCTACCTATATAGAAATTTCAAACATATGATAATTTAATTGTTAAATTATTTTTAATTAATTATATATTGTTTAGAAAATCTTCGGCAAAATCACATGACCAATCTTGTGTCGACGCGTTTCGAACCAACCAATGTGGTTCATCGTCAGGACAAGTTGAAGACCAATCCGCTTATAATAATAATAATAATAATATATATTATTATTATTATTATTATTATTATTATTATTATTTACATCCTATGTGTTTGTTTAGCTGGTTTTATTTTATTTTATTTATATATATATCATTCACTGACTCTAAGATCTATTTGATGGGATCACTTTTTACTGGTTCAACCACCGACTCTGACACTCTATGATCAACTTGATGGGATCACTTCCTAACGGTTCAACCACGGAACCAAGACGAGATCACTTCCTAACGGTTCAACCACGGAACTTGACTTGATAGAATCACTTCCTAACTGTTCAACCATGGAACCTGACCTTAACCTCGAAAATGTTGAAATAATTAACCATAACGTCTTAATAACAAAAATATTTTAACAATAAAAATAAAAACTCAAAACATAAAAATAAAAACTCAAAACTCAACCATTGAGTGAATATCCGAGCCATCAGAGCCATCATACATGTGTTTTTACTCGATAAAACCATACATTTCATAATTTTATTAAAATAAATTCAAAACACTGAAAATTCAATAAAACCATACCTTTCACAATTTTATTCAAACAAATTCAAAACACTCAAAATTCAATCAAGTTTTAATATCCTAGAAAACTCTTTAAATCGCTGTATTCCAATTTCCGTATACCGAAAAGATACATGCCAGAGGTATTTTGCTTCCCAGCAGAGAGAACTCCTTCACGTTGTAGTGTCCTAATAAATGCCTCGTTAAAAGGTGATAATTAACGTTCCTATTCCAGCAGGGTCGAGGGGAGAGCATTTATTAAAAGTCTGCAACTATAAATCAAGAGCGTAGACGTCTTCACGCGTGGGCGGAAAGAAAACAGAAACAAAAGGGAGACCGAAATTTGGGGAATTCTAAGATCGTGGGTTGACTTTTGTAAAGAAACACTAAAGCCTTAGAGAACCCCATAAATTTGGTAGTCTTGTACCATATAAGTGTGTTCGGACATCCTTTGAAGGCTTGCTGTTATGGAGGGGTCCTGCGATCTGAAGTGGAGTCTACCTCTCGTTCTAGTGTTAATCCTCGCCAGTTTTTTCTTCTTTGATTCCTATCATGTAAATCAGTTCTTATCGTTTATTTCTCCACAATCTCAGACAAACTGGAATTATGGGTTGCCTTCGCTTGGTCGTCCCTCCTCTGTATCAGTCCATGCCGGGCTGCAGGATCATGAATCCCAATACGCAGCAGCTTCACCTTTGGTTGAATCAGCCGCTGCAATTTCTCGTAACAAGAGCTCTGTCAACGAGGGAATTCAGGTTAATATCAGTGCAATTACATATACATGTGTTTTTCTGGTAACTATAGAAATGTGCAACTGGGTCGATTTGGTAATAGGGTTAATTTTTATGGCTATCAATATAATTTTTAGGTGTTTATGGGTTGATTTTGGTAATAGTGTTAATTTTTACTGCTATCATTTAATTTTTAGGTGTTTATGTATACTTTTACTGATAAATGAGAAGATTTTAATTTTAATGGTGTACTTCATTTTTATCCTGGTGCACTTCATTTTCATGGTTGGGGTTTGAACTTTGAACTCTGGGTGTACTTCATTTTCACTCTCGGATTTGAACCTCTAACCCTAGTACATTTTAACCCTAGTACATTTTATTTTCATCTGTAATGCACTTCATTTTCATGGTCATTCCCAATTAATACACTTCATTTTCAACTTCATTTTCATGGTTATCCTCAATGGATGCACTTCATTTTCATGATCATCGCCAATTTAATTACTCAGACATATAATATTTGCCTATATGAATTTACCAGATTAAATTCAGATTTTTTTTAAAAGTAGATTTAGATTAAGATTACTTTCTCGTACTGGTAGATGATTTCTTTAGTATAGTGTGATTAAAGTTGTAGATTTGGCCTAAACCACTGTTTGGGTGTGCCAGAAGCAGCAAAAGAAGAAGAGGCATGGTATTCAGAAGGTGGAAACCGGCCTGAGACACGCTCGGGCAGCCATAAGGAAAGCGATTCAGGAACAGAAACAGGAGCCGATGGGGTCCCATGTTCCCACGGGTGAAATCTACCGAAACGCCCACGCCTTTCATCGGTACGAGTTCTATTTCAACTATGAATATCAATCCTTAGTCTGCTCGATCATTTTTAGCACATGAATCTGGCCATAGCTGTTATCTGGATTGACTGGATTTACACCTTTTTAGCACATGGGTCTGGCCATAGCTGTTATCTGGATTGACTGGATTTACACTTTTCGATGTTTATGTTATCAGGAGTTATAGTGAAATGGAGAAGCGTTTCAAGATTTTTGTATACCGAGAGGGGGAGCTGCCTCTTGTACACGATGGCCCCTGTAGGAGTATCTATACGACGGAAGGTAGATTCATTCAGGAGATTGAACTGGGGAATCGGTTTGTGACATCGAATCCAGAGGACGCTCATGTTTATTTTCTACCCTTCAGCGTATACATGATGGTGAAATATATTTACGTGCCCAATACGTATGATGTCACGCCCTTAAGACGGGTTGTGAGAGATTATATTGATGTGGTTGCCAACAAGTACCCATTCTGGAATCGGAGTCTGGGGGCGGATCATTTCATGTTGTCATGCCATGACTGGGTATGTTATGGACTTTCATTGTTTTTTTATATTAACATCTTCCCAGAAATCATTAAAAAACAGTATTAGATGAGCATTTGATCCATAGATTAAAATAGCAGAAATGTATTTAAAATAAACCCTAAGTTGGTCATGATAGATTTTCCATTAATTGCATCTCAACATGTGTTTAGATTGCAGTTTAGATTGCAATAGAGGTTGTGTCTTTTTATTGTTGTGCATGACAGTAAAGCTAGGTTGAATTGTAACTGGCAAGCTTGATCCAAATCTGGATAGATTCAACTATAACCTAATTAGGAAGGAACATAGAGTTCTAAAATAAAGATCTAGTTAAAACTGCTCTTGAAGCTGACATAGGTTTATAAATTACTTTTCATTTGCTAGTTATAAATAAATCTTGTTAAAATTAACCATCATCTTAAAAACCTCACCTATTTCTTTAGAAAAAATACTCCGACCAACCTATTGCAAAACCAAGACTAGACTGCTACCAGACCAAAACCTAACCAATTTTTTTTATGAAATAAAGATTCAACACTGCTAAAATCGCACACCCTGAAATCAGCATATTGGATTTGAATGTAATGGGTTCAAGGGAAGTTTGATAAAGGCAATCTCCCAATTTCTGTTAAGCAAACGAAAGATACAAATAAAATTCTACCTCATGTACTCAATCGGTGAAAAATTTAAAGGTTTTAAATCACTCATAAAGGATCTAAGTCCACGGGCACAGTTCTCCCATTGGTGAAATTCAAGATGGTTTTCTTGAAATTTTGACCAAATTTACATCCAAAAACTGGCTCAAAATTCAGTGCGCTTCTCCACACACATGAAAGTGGATTTGAATGTGCTCAAATCGCCCACCCTCAGTACAAATACATTGAGTTTGAATGCGATGACGGGCAAAAGCTTCTGATCTAACTGTTACTGCATGTGAAAGTTCACCATAGTTAATCCCGTCATACCAAAGGTTATGCTTAAAACCATCACAAATAGAAGTTTCTCAAGTTTTGACCACTTTACCCAAACATATAGGGTGTTTTTATGTTAAAAACAGTGGGGTGTTTTCTGTATATGAAACGTGTTTTGAATGGAGCTTAGATTTTTATGTCTATTTTATGGGTTATGAATTAAACTCCCAAAAATTAAATTCCCCATAAGGTTTGACCCATTTTACATTTTACCCATAAACATAGGGTGTTTTTTTAATTGTTTTGATATTTTCCATAAATGCAAATTGTTTTGAAGGGAGTTTCTATCTTTTGAACGCTTAAAACTTATTAAAATAATAGTAATAATATCGCAAAAGTTTTGAGCCACTCTATCGAGATCTAAGGGACATTTTTTGACCCCCTTTATCCATATACATGGGACTTTTATCGTTAGGATGGGTGGGCATCAGAGGCAGTATTCTTAGTACGGCCATTTTTATTCCTTTATTGCTAATGTCATCGTTGTGGATATAATATCGTTGACATGCAGGCACTAGCAGCAGTGTCAAAAATTCTGGTTGCATTGCATGCTTTTTATTTTGTGTGTTTGGACATATGCAGGGGCCGATTGCATCTGAGGCAAATCCATTCTTGTACAATAATTCAATTCGTGTTCTGTGTAATGCCAACACTTCAGAAGGATTCAATCCCAGAAAAGATGCTGCACTTCCAGAGATGAATTTGAGAAATGGTCTGATGGGTGGCTTGAGTGATGGTCTATCTGCTCTGGAGAGACCTATTCTTGCATTCTTTGCAGGCGGAAACCATGGACCTGTGAGACCCACATTGTTTAAGCATTGGAAAGATAAGAATGATGAGGATATACATGTCTATGAATATCTCCCTTCGAACATGTCATATATTGATTTTTTGAAGAGGAGCAGATATTGCCTGTGCCCAAGTGGATACGAAGTGGCCAGCCCTCGAATTGTGGAGGCAATTTACAGTGAATGTGTGCCCGTCATAATTTCAGTAGACTATGTTCTACCCTTCAGCGATGTGCTGAATTGGACAAGTTTCTCTGTTCAGATTCCCTTGTCTGAAGTACCAAATCTGAAGACCATACTCCAATCCATCCCTGTAAATAGGTATGTCCAGATGCAAAGAAGAGTCAAGCAAGTTCAGAAACATTTTTCCATAAACCAGCCTCTAGAATCTTATGATATGTTCCACATGATTCTTCATTCGATATGGCTCAGGAGGCTGAACATTCAAATTAGCTCATAAAAGGATCCACTCCCCAGTAGATATTTATCCTCATTCGCACTGCTCACTTGTTACTGCAAGTTTCTATTTCCACTGTATCGATTGTTCGGTGGCCCATAATTTCCAGCTTAAGAATTGCTGATTGATTGATTTGTTGATGAAAGAAACTAATACCGTGCTGTACTGATACTCAGATGGTAAAATATGTCCGTTTCAGTCTATCCTAATTTCTAAGCATATATGGATGATACACCCACTGAGGAACGTGGAAGTAACGGAGATCTTAGTTCAAAGTTGTTAGATCAACGAAGATTTTATTAAGAAGATTTGTTCTCTTAATCGTTGTTTTGCATATAATGGAACAAGTTTTAAGTGAAGAATTCAAATCGAATTGATGGTTTGCAATTGCAATAAACCAACATCTTACAATTCTGAAACATCCAGTTTCATGTTTTTCATTAAAGTTATACTGTGGTGTTATATAGCAGTTATGGTACCTTGATGGTTTACTATCCTTCCTATGAAGTTGAAAATATTTTCAACTTTACAAATGGGGACGCCTGTTCATGGTTCAATAGAATTTAGTTGTCACAATGGGTGGATCGTTGATTGTCCAGATCTTACAAGAATTTTTATTGGAATTTTAAAATATTATTGTCGGCACAGCTATGCAATTTTTAATGTTGGTATTCTATAATAATGTGATGAACAACATCGAAATATGTTCACGAGAACACTATACTGGTTTATCAGTGAGATTCATGTGTTTTACTTCCTTGTAGTTTCTTTGAGGTACACAATGCACACTCTCCTTCAATACTTCGTTTGTCCTCTTTTTCTTTTTCTTTATTTTGAGCTTACTGGCTTTTGTTTAAAGCTTTTTAGCTAATGAGCCTGCTTCAGTGCCTTGGAAGAGATTTTCATCAATTTTTTTTTTTTTTCCAAACTGACTAAGTGCCTGATAAAAGTTTTCAGCTAACAAGTCTATTCAAGTGTTTCAAAAGAGATTTTCACTCGATCTTATCCTTCTTGTTTCTTGACAGAAGCTCTTTTAAATTATTGATCAATAAAATAAAGTCCCATGTATTGCATGAGTTTACTTCAACATTAAGATGAAGTCCCATGTAGTGCATGTATTGAACTTGTCACACATTTAGCAACTTCAAGTCTTTAGGTTATTAGGATTAGTGTTGATTTGCAATTTTGAAATTTGGTATATTTTTTTATTAATTATTGGTTGTGTTATCACAAAATCATGTTCTGATGGCTGCTAATCAGTTAGACTTTATGTAACTATTTCAGATCAGACTCTTGGCTAAGGATTAGCCTCCCTAACCTGAGAGGGCTCTCTCAAAACAAACTACTAATTCTGATTAACACTAAGAGGGCTAACTCTTGAAATGAAAACTTAATAACATGCTGGTTGGACAGACCACATAAGATTTCTTCCATTGGGCTCATGGAGTCAAACACCATTCCAGTAAACTATCAACTACTCATTCATGGAAGTCAAGGCATATAATGTCTAAACACTCAAAACATTTCTCAAAGGAACCTCAACTCATAAATATGCACAGGAAATCTGAGCAACTAGGTGAATTCAGAGTGATTGCACATCTATGGAGCTGTAAAATATGAAAGATAAGACAAAACCACATACATCTTGAGCATTTGAACACAATATGAATCTTGAGAAGAAAAAGTAATCTATTATATTACTGCAACAAGTCTTTTACATAAGCAAATGTCAGACTCTGTTTTCAATAACATCCAACCCCCATTACATCAGAGTTTTCACTATATAGAGAAAAACAATCTTAACTACTTTGAGTCTCCTCCTCCAGCATGAGGGGAGCTCGATGACTATCATTAACTACCCTTATCTATTTTAAACAGACTCATTAAATACACAAAGTGTTGAGCTGTAATTACAAAGAGTCCTAATCAAACTAAAACTCTATCTTCATCTCCTCGTAGCATGATTCTTTTCTTAGTCTTTGACAGCTGTCTTCTGTTGGTTAGGCTGAGATGACTGAGCTCCAGATGCAAGGAACGCTGACTTTGGATACCTGAAGGTGCTGATGGATCATTTATCATTAGGATCAAAACCCCTATTTTTATGGTCCCTGTCTCCTACCATCCTCCGAAAATCAAGTAACATGTTCCAGCTCTTTTAATATCCCAAAACTTATGAGCATCACCATACTTCAAACGCGTTGGAAGCTTCATTGATAGCCAGGTGTATGAACCAAAAAGATACTCCTCGTATGCCATTCTGCTAAACCCTAACTTGCCATAAAGTAGTTTAACTTGAGACAAAAATTTTACCTTTACCAAAAGGTCCACCTGTCATTCTCTGAATAGCCAGGATAGCCTTGAGTGATATCTCTTTCATTACTTTGGCGTTTCCTTCAAAAATCTGCTGACCTCACCATTAAACTGCTCATCTTCCTTATAAAACAGCACCTACAGCAGTTTCGTAGCGCGCTACGAAACTGTTGTTTTTACTTAAACAACTTGCCTCTTTAGATTTGCCAGAGCAACTGCAATTATGTCTCTGTTTGATCTAGGCTCAATATCTGGAAGTGATCTGCTGTTCAAATCGAAAGCTTTTGATCCAGGATGTTTAACAACCACCATTTTTACTTTAGCAAACCAGCTTTCTCCTTTTCAAACTCAATTTTGATCAGTTTCATCTCAAACAACATGGAATCCACTGCTGCTTCAGCATTACTCCACAGACTCTTGTAGAGACAAATCATTTCATCCCTTTCCTAGACTCAACAATTCCAAGGGGAACTTCTACTTTAAATGCTCGTATACGATGCCCATAAGTGTCACCACAATCTTGACCCATGCGATAGAGATGTTCATCATACACAAAAGGCCTTCCAGCATTCCTTGCACCTAAGCTTTTATCAAAATTATGCACAGGATTGCCCTTATGTTGTTTCGATGGGCCAAGAGGTGAATTAGCATACCAGATTTCCAGCTCTCCATTTTTATTTGCACCAAACCGACTGACATCTGATCCAAAAAGCCAGTAATTTTTATTATAGTGGATCAAGAAAGTGTCTACAAGTGGCTTCTTAAGAAGCACCTTTTCGAGTCTCCACTCCAGAGGAAAATTCAATGCCCGGTAAAGACGAAGATTCCCTTTCTGACTGCTCTCGGGCATCATGTATATCTGCCCATCATAGTAAAAAACATAAGGATAAGAAAGATGAAACTCTTCGTCTAAAGCAATGCCTAAATGTTGCCAGGTGACTCCTTGATCAATGCTTTTTGCCACACCAATGTCTCCTTGCATTGTTAAAGCATTCTTTGTCTCAAAGAACAGGTACAGAACATCTCCCTGAATATAGAGAAAAGGATCTGCCACAAAATTGCTCGGGTGACTGCTATCAGAAGCTGATGCACATGTAAATACAGGATTAGCAACAGGCCAGGCTGAGCTTCTGTCGTTCGAAATTCCTTCCTCCTAAATAGGATGCAATGCAAATGGATTTCTTCCACGATAAACTCCGATAGACCATGATCCTTCATTATCCTCTCGACAACCAAAAGGGCTCATAGCAGGTTTCTCGAAAGGAGAGAATGTAAGCCAAGCAAAGAACATCCCCAAAGACGGTTTAGCCAACAATATTTGACCACAATGCAAAATGGAAGAAAACGTGGGTGCCAAAGAAATGAGTTGGGTTTCTCTATTTAACTGGGGAGAGCACGATCAACACCATAAAAACTGGATCTCTGTTAAGCATGAAACCCTGCGAACTTCGTGGACCAATAAAATACCCATCTGCGGTAACCCGTTCAATTCAAGAGAACTCCATCTGGGCTTTCACAGTAGCTTAATGGGTGTCAAAATATGTAAACATATCCAGTAAAATGCCAGCCTGGGGTGTTATTTCCCACCGCTCCTTCTTAGCATCTTCCAAATCTTGATATGCTTTCCTTCTTATGATTTGCACCTTATTCAAAGCCACCTTTCTATTAACCTCAGCTATCATTGACAGTGGAACTGATTGAGGACTTTTATCCTGGTTAACGAGCTTTAAACTCTCACTAGAAGGCAAGCAAGCCTGTAGCCATAACTCAGATGAATTACAAACTTCACCATCAATTTGCCGAAACAGGCTTTTCTATGCATATATCATATTCCCACAGAACTCATAGGAGACAAAAGTGATATGGGTGAGCAATGGTTTCGGACAAATTCCCAATTTCGTAGCGCACTACGAAACCACCTAAACATGTAGCGCTGCGAAACTGCTAAAAAGGATTCATGCGCTGCGAAAACACCTTGTCCTTAAGCTAGGCTAAAAATTTTTGGCAACAGAATTTTTAGTGATAACAGTGGCTCCACTTGGGATAGTGTGCCCTTGTGGTACACTAAGAACTCGCAGGTCCAGTGCCTTATCCATTTATGACAAACAGAAATTTGCTTGACAAGCATGACTGTAGGAGAAAGAAAACTACATCTACTGAAAAATGCTCAGTTGACCTTGAGCTTATTTGTATTTACCTACCTACCTACCCTAACAGCTGCAAGCTCCACTTGTAGCTCAAGCAACATGATATTTCCAATAAAGCCAATCAATTGTCTTTTCTGATATGGGAGGCTCTTGACTGCATTCAACCTCAACATAACCATGGTAGTGGGATGACCAAATCAACTCATAATATACTTGATCTTCATCATGCAAATGAAAATGAAAGACCGGAGTGCAAAGCTTGTCCATATATTCACTTATAGGGTCAAAGAATACATGGTTATGTTGATGATCATCATAATATTCCACATCTTTAGACAACTGATTCTCAACCACACAAGGTTCTTTTGATATGCTATCCAACTGCTTTTCTGAATGATTATCATAAACAATATAATTTTCTTCTTTCTTATGATCATTTATTGCTGTAAGCTGCTGAGAAGTTTGACATAAAAAACCAACCTTTTCCTCTGACTGAGGTTCGTAAAAGCTATCTTCCAGTACTTCTTCTTGCTGTTTGCAATCAATTTCATCTTCATTATGACCAAAAGACTGGCAAGTTTGCTGCATCTTCTCATTCATATCAAGGGATTGAACATGGTTTTCACAAATAAACCCCTGCTGCTCTTCATGCTGCGTTTCATGGAGTGTTATACCTTCTCCTTGGTGCTGGAATGCATTGTTATGAAGAGCCTCTAAAATTTCTTCATCCATAAATTCATCATCATCATAGCAATCTTCCAAGTACTGAATAAGACTTAAAGACTGTCTACAACAATCTTTGAGCAGCAATAAGGATGGATAATCTTCTTTATACATTTCACAGAATTCATCATGAAAACTAGCAAGCGAATAGATTGAACCATTTTCCAGACTTTTATACCAAGACCATGCTTTTCCTTCTAAAGTGGTCATAAACATTTTCATGAGACAATCTTCAGGGAAATGAACCTTAAGACTGCGTACATGCATATGGAATTTAACCAAATGGAGAGCAGCATTATCCTTCTTTTCATCTTTGAATATTGGAAGATCATCTAACCAATCAACCTTTGGCATAGGATTTGGAAAACCAGGGATATGAGACCGATCCATAGGAGCATACCTGGCATTCATTCTTGCAGTGAAATCCATCTTGAAACTTCATCAAGCTACTGATCTTCTAGCAGTGGAGTCACCTTCCAATTTGTTATTTGATGTGTGGAGTCGCCAAGGTAGTTTTGCAGCCTCAAAAAGATGTCTGAGCTCCTGCTACCTTCAGAAGTTCAACCATTGATTTCGGGAATGAATAATCTTCAGGCTCCCGGCAGACGCACCAAAATGTTATCAAAAAATCATGTTCTGATGGCTGCTAATCAGTTAGACTTTATGTAACTATTTCAGACCAGACTCTTGGCTAAGGATTAGCCTCCCTAACCTGAGAGGGCTCTCTCAAAACAAAGTACTGATTGTGATTAACACTAAGAGGGCTAACTCTTGAAATGAAAACTTAATAACATGCTGGTTGGACAGACCACATAAGATTTCTTCCATTGGGCTCATGGAGTCAAACACCATTCCAGTAAACTATCAACTACTCATTCATGGAAGTCAAGGCATATAATGTCTAAACACTCAAAACATTTCTCAAAGGAACCTCAACTCATAAATATGCACAGGAAATCTGAGCAACTAGGTGAATTCAGAGTGATTGCACATCTATGGAGCTGTAAAATATGAAAGATAAGACAAAACCACATACATCTTGAGCATTTGAACACAATATGAATCTTGAGAAGAAAAAGTAATCTATTATATTACTGCAACAAGTCTTTTACATAAGCAAATGTCAGACTCTGTTTTCAATAACATCCAACCCCCATTACATCAGAGTTTTCACTATATAGAGAAAAAAATCTTAACTACTTTGAGTCTCCTCCTCCAGCATGAGGGGAGCTCGATGACTATCATTAACTACCCTTATCTATTTTAAACAGACTCATTAAATACACAAAGTGTTGAGCTGTAATTACAAAGAGTCCTAATCAAACTAAAACTCTATCTTCATCTCCTCGTAGCATGATTCTTTTCTTGGTCTTTGACAGCTGTCTTCTGTTGGTTAGGCTGAGATGACTGAGCTCCAGATGCAAGGAACGCTGACTTTGGATACCTGAAGGTGCTGATGGATCATTTATCATTAGGATCAAAACCCCTATTTTTATGGTCCCTGTCTCCTACCATCCTCCGAAAATCAAGTAACATGTTCCAGCTCTTTTAATATCCCAAAACTTATGAGCATCACCATACTTCAAACGCGTTGGAAGCTTCATTGATAGCCAGGTGTATGAACCAAAAAGATACTCCTCGTATGCCATTCTGCTAAACCCTAACTTGCCATAAAGTAGCTTTACAAAAGTTTAACTTGAGACAAAAATTTTACCTTTACCAAAAGGTCCACCTGTCATTCTCTGAATAGCCAGGATAGCCTTGAGTGATATCTCTTTCATTACTTTGGCGTTTCCTTCAAAAATCTGCTGACCTCACCATTAAACTGCTCATCTTCCTTATAAAACAGCACCTACAGCAGTTTCGTAGCGCGCTACGAAACTGCTGTTTTTACTTAAACAGCTTGCCTCTTTAGATTTGCCAGAGCAACTGCAATTATGTCTCTGTTTGATCTAGGCTCAATATCTGGAAGTGATCTGTTGTTCAATTCGAAAGCTTTTGATCCAGGATATTTAACAACCACCATTTTTACTTTAGCAAACCAGCTTTCTCCTTTTCAAACTCAATTTTGATCAGTTTCATCTCAAACAACATGGAACCCACTGCTGCTTCAGCATTACTCCACAGACTCTTGTAGAGACAAATCATTTCATCCCTTTCCTAGACTCAACAATTCCAAGGGGAACTTCTACTTCTCTGTACTTTTCCTTGGTGATCACTTCTACTTTAAATGCTCGTATACGATGCCCATAAGTGTCACCACAATCTTGACCCATGCGATAGAGATGTTCATCATACACAAAAGGCCTTCCAGCATTCCTTGCACCTAAGCTTTTATCAAAATTATGCACAGGATTGCCCTTATGTTGTTTCGATGGGCCAAGAGGTGAATTAGCATACCAGATTTCCAGCTCTCCATTTTTATTTGCACCAAACCGACTGACATCTGATCCAAAAAGCTAATAATTTTTATTATAGTGGATCAAGAAAGTGTCTACAAGTGGCTTCTTAAGAAGCACCTTTTCGAGTCTCCACTCCAGAGGAAAATTCAATGCCCGGTAAAGACGAAGATTCCCTTTCTGACTGCTCTCAGGCATCATGTATATTTGCCCATCATAGTCAAAAACATAAGGATAAGAAAGATGAAACTCTTCGTCTAAAGCAATGCCTAAATGTTGCCAGGTGACTCCTTGATCAATGTTTTTTGCCACACCAATGTCTCCTTGCATTGTTAAAGCATTCTTTGTCTCAAAGAACAGGTACAGAACATCTCCCTGAATATAGAGAAAAGGATCTGCCATAAAATTGCTCAGGTGACTGCTATCAGAAGCTGATGCACATGTAAATACAGGATTAGCAACAGGCCAGGCTGAGCTTCTGTCGTTAGAAATTCCTTCCTCCTAAATAGGATGCAATGCAAATGGATTTCTTCCACGATAAACTCCGATAGACCATGATCCTTCATTATCCTCTCGACAACCAAAAGGGCTCATAGCAGGTTTCTCGAAAGGAGAGAATGTAAGCCAAGCAAAGAACATCCCCAAAGACGGTTTAGCCAACAATATTTGACCACAATGCAAAATGGAAGAAAACGTGGGTGCCAAAGAAATGAGTTGGGTTTCTCTATTTAACCGGGGAGAGCACGATCAACACCATAAAAACTGGATCTCTGTTAAGCATAAAACCCTGCGAACTTCGTGGACCAATAAAATACCCATCTGCGGTAACCCGTTCAATTCAAGAGAACTCCATCTGGGCTTTCACAGTAGCTTAATGGGTGTCAAAATATGTAAACATATCCAATAAAATGCCAGCCTGGGGTGTTATTTCCCACCGCTCCTTCTTAGCATCTTCCAAATCTTGATATGCTTTCCTTCTTATGATTTGCACCTTATTCAAAGCCACCTTTCTATTAACCTCAGCTGTCATTGACAGTGGAACTGATTGAGGACTTTTATCCTGGTTAACGAGCTTTAAACTCTCACTAGAAGGCAAGCAAGCCTGTAGCCATAACTCAGATGAATTACAAACTTCACCATCAATTTGCCGAAACAGGCTTTTCTATGCATATATCATATTCCCACAGAACTCATAGGAGACAAAAGTGATATGGGTGAGCAATGGTTTCGGACAAATTCCCAATTTCGTAGCGCACTACGAAACCACCTAAACATGTAGCGCTGCGAAACTGCTAAAAAGGATTCATGCGCTGCGAAAACACCTTGTCCTTAAGCTAGGCTAAAAATTTTTGGCAACAGAATTTTTAGTGATAACAGGTTGTATAAATATTTTAAAATATATTAAATATTTTAAATTTATTAAATTTTAAATTAATATTTAGATCATTTTTTTTTTAATATATTGAATTATGTGTTATCTAAAAAATTAAAATAAGAAATTTTAACCATTTGTCGTAACTATTTTGTTAAATTGATATTAAATTCCAATTTTAATTTTCATGTTTAATAAATTTTGAATTCCCAAATTTATTGATGTTTTGCATTTTTATTTTAAATATATTTTTATATTATAAAAAAATACAAAACATATATGTAAAAGGAAAGACAAGCTATTTAGACAAAGTGACAAGATGACATTAATATGTATCATTTCCAAATACATTGATCTCTAATCCCTAAATTGAAAATATCACTCATTAAATAATATCTCTTTTGAAATGACTAACAACCATATTAAATTTTCAAAAATATATTCTTATATCATAAAAAAATACAAAACATATATGTTAAAAGAAAGACAAGCTATTTCGACAAAGTGACAAGAACACATTAATATGTATCATTTCCAAATACATTGATCTCTAATCCCTAAATTAAAAATATCACTCATTAAATAATATCTCTTTTGAAATGACTAATAACCATATTAAATTTTCAAAAATATATTTTAACCAATTCTTTTAAATGACATACCGAATTGTGAACCTAATTTAATGTCAAAAAAAAAATAATCGCTGCATAGAGTAGTGTAAGTGAAAATGTCAAGAACTCTCAACAAACATGGACTCCCACATAATATGTTTAATGGTAATTCATTAATCACCATTCGTCATTGTGCTTTCGGTGGGAAAGCCTTGGTATAATATTAATGTTGTGTCTAAAATCAACTTTAAATAGAAAAATAATAAAAATATAAATTTCCTAACCAAAATGGTTTAGAATTGAGATTTAAACAAAAACGTTTAGGACTGAAATTTAAACAAGAAGAAAACATACCTATAATGCATATTTGAAATTAAAATATCATCAATCACATGATTTCATATTCATAAATGAAATAATCATAAGCATAAGTCACTTCATCGAATTAAGTAACATGAGGTTGAGGTTAGTTAGGTTAATTTTACATCACTTGTTTTAGATTGGTTACTATCCATGGCTCAGGGGGAATTTCCAAGAAGTTTCTTAAAAGTTATTTCAGAGATATTTTTTCCTAAACTTATCTACGCCTAAATACTCTAGTGGGAAACAACTTTATTTTATGGGAAAAATTATTGAAAGAGTATAAAAAATAGAGAATGGTAAAGCATAATAGAAATTACATGATAATAATGTGAACTATTCCTTCCAGGTTTATCTCTATTTATAGTTGAGAGTCACTTGATAGTATTAAAATTGATTAACATATTCACATTGCATGATCAACTTTATGCTTACATGCATTGCTTAAAAATATAGGGTATGTTCACACCCAATAACCAACAATGAAAATATTGTTAAGATTTTAAGACACTATGTATGAAAATACATAGTTGAGATTGATGTTCCGTCAAAATTTACTATGTCATATTCCCCATATCTTGTTTAAAATTTAGAAAAGAGGTCATATTTGTGGATGGTGATAAAAATTTAAGCTATTAAATTCAAAAATATTTTTTCTATAGCACCATCTAAAATTCCTCCAAATAAGACATTTAAATCTAAAATTCCTCCAAATAAGACATTTAAGATGCCTTTCATTTTAGGAAACTCCACTTATCTTACAAGTGAATACAATTTATCACATTAACTATATTGTAGGTCAAGAGTCTCTTATTATTTATAACATCTCTTTTATTGGTCTTGAGTTTCTTTATCAATGTATCATAGATCCCTAGGGGTGGCAGAAGTGGGGGTGGGGAACCGCTAAGTTTTTTCCTTGAGAACGAAGAAGAATGTCTAGGTATGCTTAGGGTTTGAGGAAAATTGTGAATTTGAGAATTTAGGATGTGATTGTTTTATTTATTCCTTGAATAATATTAACCATTTATGTTCATGATCTCTCCCATCATATACAAAGTTAAGTCATATTTTTAAGTGAATTTATCATTTGTATTATTCTATCTCTTGTTGGCCAGATAAATCGATCTTTTGGACAAGACCGATCTCCCTAGTATCAAAAGAGAGTCTAGCAACAAACAGAAAAACAAACCTATCTTTCTCTAGACATATGCGATTTACAAATAAATGCTATAAAGGTGTTAAGACCTTGCCTTAGATCCAACGCTTGTTCGTTGTAGTCATCCTTCAATTGTTCAAAAGAGTTATCTTTAAAGACCTGTAATCACAAACAAGCACACATTAAATAGCACCTGCATAGTAAATATCATAAATCATGTCTATTATGGTGATCAAGGAATCCCTAAATAAACCATAAATGAACAGCTTATTGAGAAAAACAAACTTATTTGTATTAACTTTGAAGTAGAAGAACCTTACAACCTTTTCAGCCTTGACGTTGAACAAGCTCTTTCCGGGGTCCGAAAAAGGAATTTCCTTTACTTTGAAAAGCCTTGCACTCTTCCAAATGAGATCTTAGAGGTATGTAATCTCTCCTCATAAAAGCTCAACTAAAGAAGACTAAGTTCCAACAGCATTTCACCTAAAAAAAATTCAGCTTCTAACCTCCCAAGTAACCAGCCCAATGCTTCATTTTATAGTGCAGAGGAGGAGGTTACAGGTCCATCTATGAAGGGATAGAATCCTCCTTCAAAGGGATAAGCTCCTCACATCAAGGGGTTAGCTCCTTAAGGTATGGAGTGCATGAACCTTAGAAGAGCGAACTTGCCACCTCAAGATTCCTTCCAGAAGCTTCTAGAAATGACTGAAAGTGAGTTTTTTAGAATGTACTCGCGCCTTTTTAACTTTTACAGGGGTCCGCACCCATAACATAGATACAGAGTGGTCAGGTGCGCAGGGGACATGACCATTAGGTGCGGGACCGCAGGTAATGCAAAGAGAAAGTGTAGAACCAGAGCTTTAAAGACTTTTAGGGCTTTTCTCTTACTTTCAAGGCTTGATATGAAGAACTGAGGCTTTAGACTTGCAAAGGAGGAAAGTATGAGTGGTAATGGACTCACATAGATTGTAGAATGTCAAGGTGACAATTTTTAGTGTAACAGATTGCCCCCTAAAGTGCGAAGTCTGTAATAGATGAAGATGGATTCTTCCATGTATGAAGAGTGAAGTACTTTATCATTTCAAGGATCATCCTGTGGACACCCCAGTCGGAACCTGTAAAAACATTCAATGCAAAATATATATATATATATAGACATATCATCGTTGAGGTAGGCATTCTCATACTCAGATCAAAACTGACTAGAAAACTGACTAAACTATTCTGATATAGGAATGGTTTTGTAATACATCAAGAGCATAGACGTATGTAGACACGATATGGATGCATCCATTTGCTTATGAATAGTCCACTGTATAATGAATAACAAAATTCCTCGCAGTCTGGATGGTAGAAACTAGATCCAGGGTCTTGACTTCCACTTCCTGAACTAGTACGATTCTATCCATGTGAATGAATGTGTCGAAGTCGAACATGGTAGAAACCACTTGATTACCAGTCAATGATGTGAACTGTTAACAAGTGTGAGAGAAACCACCAGTAATGTCAATGGCTCTCAAAGTACCTAGTACAATCCATGAAATGTGAATAAATGAGCCGAAGTCGAACATGTCATAGAATCATTCGATCGAAGGTCAATGATGCAACCTATCATCGAAGGTGAGAAAATTGCCATTAGGGCATGCAGCTTTCAAGTTACTAATGATTTCTAGATCAACTTCCTAGATAATGAGCTGAAGTTAATAGAAAGTGATCCGTCGTAGGCAAGCCCACAACATGAAATCATAGATCAAGTTTTGAAGAACTATATTAGCAAGGACTGACTCAGGGATGGTAAAAATGGATGACAGATATTTTGCAGATGAATGGTTTGTTTAAACTGTTCTCTTGAACACATAACGACACTGCAGATGTTTTGGTGACACTTGACCCAAAGTTGATACCTAGAAACTGGCTGAAGACTTTCAATGTGGTTTGATTAATTGTTAGGAAAAGGATTTTCCCAACCTAGGTGAACAAAAAGTGTCGTGTTCAAGAGTGGATAATGGGTTTTTATAAAACAAAGTGTAACAAACAAGTTCATTTTTCTCTCTTTTCCCCCACCATTTCTGGCAAGTACCTCTTTATTTTTGACAAGCTTGAGGAGGATAACATTTGCTTGTTTATAAGCTCATCCTTTGGATGAGTCCAACTTAGTTTAAAATTCAAACCCTAAGAAGGAGTGGTTCGTTACTGTTTGAAATTGAACAAGTCCTTTATTGTTAAATTTTAACTAGTCCAATATAGGGAAAACTTGGTGTTTTTCAATTTTAGGGAGTTAGACGAAAAACTTAAGAAAACTCCATGGGGGTACTTTTTCGTAAAATAATCCCTTAGGCCCGAAAAAGGATAAAATAATACGAAAGGGATGACTTTTCAATACTTTAACGAGCTGAAAAAGACAAGCGCTCGACAATCTTTTCATATTTAATGAGTCTGAAAAGGGTTTAAAGAGGACTCAATTGACCGTAATTAGTCAACGTGTACCCTTTTCGTAAATAGTCCATTTCGGTCCGTAAAAGGGGTAAACTTATACTAAAGGGATGATTATTCATTTATTTTAATGAGTTCGAACAATCGAGTGCTCGACAATCTTTTCAATTTTCGAGAGTCCGAAAAGAGCTTAAACAGGACTCTAATGTTTCACCTTTTCATAAATTTTTGAAAGAGTCCCTCTAATTGGATTTTGGGATCGAATCTTTTGTTTTGAGGGGCGCCTTAATCTGGCTATAACAGTTTGGTAGGGGGGGCTAGAGCCAGGAAGGAGGTCGCCATTGCCAGCCAGGAGGTGGTGGTCATTGTAAGCCGGTCCATTCACAGATGGGTCATAGCCAAGGGGTCGTTTTCATAGCTAGGAGGTGATAACTATTGGCAGTGATAGAAAGATGGATCTACTCATGGGAACCTTACGTGCATGAACCTATACTCAGTGAACTGTTCGACGTGATCTTTCCCCCTTGCCCAGTTCGACGTTCACTTTTGGGCGTAGGAGGGTTGTTGTCCCCCCCCGTTGCAATACCCCGTGCCCTGGATGGAGATGGTTTTCCATTTTTGACCAGTTCGACGTTAACTAGAGGTTATTATATTTGTGTTACCAGTTCTCTTACCCCCCAGCCCTGGAGAGGAGGTAGTCAGTCAGTCAGTCAATCAGGTGAGGCAGGTTAGGAGGCAGTGAGTTAGTCAGTAAGTTTGGATCTTTACCAATTACACAAAGAAAGCCCAGTGTTACCAGTTATCAATACCCCTGCCCTGGAGGTAGGTTTTCGTGCCATGTGTGAACTAATTACTGTAAGCGATGATGGCAACAAGTAGCACCGGTTAGTTATTAATTGATTTCCACATTGGCTGAGTGAGCGGGGCCTACAGTTTTTGATGAGATTGGTGAGTATGTATAGTCATGGAAGTGGAACCTCCGCCTCCTCTCCTTATCAGTCGAGCCTGCTTAAGCATCCTCGTGGGGCCTAATTATTAGGATGCGTAAGCATGCTTGACTATTAAGGATGCGTAAGCAGGCTCGACTGATAAGGAGAGGACCTTTAGGTGCTCGACCAAAAGCCCCCCCACCCAATAAGTAAATTGAAGAGGGAGATCTTGAAAAACCTCCGCCAAGGTGATAAGCCAAAAGAAGAGGGCCCCATATTACTTAGGGGTCACTCACTCATTCCGATGGGTGAGGGCTTTTTAGTTACTTATTTGAGAGGGGCCACCCAATAAGTAAAATGAAACTTGAGTTGGGTGAAGAAAGGCTTCTGGCGGCGAGAGGCCTTGCCAGCCGGTACTATAGTCAGCCAGTCACAGAGCCATAGGGGCAGGCTGATAGCCAGTTGTAATCAAGGACTCAATGCCGGTACTAAATGTTGGTGGTACTCAAGCCCTAGAGTCGATGCAGTCGATGCCAAGACTTTTGCTGCTACTCGATCAGTCAATCCAAGAGTTGATCCAGGTTTCGATGAGCACTCGATCCATCTTTTACGCTAAGAAATCAAGAGTCGATCACTTCCAGGAGGTGCCAATAGCCCAGCCTGATAGCTCTGATCAGCCCATTTGATTAGTCCAGCCAAATAGCGCAGCAGCAAAAGTTGAGTAGGCCCAGTTGAGTATCCCAGCCAAGGTGGGAACTCCGGTTCTAGGGGTAAGCTGTGTAAGGGAAACTGTTCGTGGGACCCCACCTCTCTCAGAAGATGTGGGCTATCAATCAATAACTATCCAAGCCCAAACCACCTCCCTTACGGGCACAACCTTCCTAGCGTGAATGAAACCATGTGTATGGCGAAGATCCTGAGGTGCCATCGTAAGTAATGCCGCATCTTGATTCCCACCGAACCGTTCAGCGAAGCCAAGGCAAGCAGTCAATTAGCCCAGCAGCGGTGAGTAGTGCAGTGGAGTATCCAATAGTAACTAAGACGAACCGGCAGCAGGAACGTCCTGACCGCCAGAAACAAGACCTTTACACCCTCGGTTAGGCACTAGGCCAATCCAACTTCTACCTTCCAATGGCTAGCTGTAGTTGGAGATGTCCCAATGGGCTAGCTTCCGAACTGTCCAGAAAGCTTGCCTGAACTGAACCTCCCTGCTGTCCTCACTTTGCTAGCGGTTGGACCGGATGAAGCTGCGGAGTAACCTTACTTTCTTGAACTCCCGTCCCGGGAGAATTCACTCTAGTTGTTGGTTCTCGGTGCTCCACCCTCAGATGGAAAGAAAGTGATCCGGCTGGGGTACTCCTTCTCGTGCTGGGTAAAATAGATAGGGGGCCAGCTTGTAAGCTTTGGTGAGCCCTGTTAGCCGGTTGCTGTAATCAATCTCTTTCCTGCTAGTCATAAAGAAAGCCCATTTACTCACAACTTGTATTTGACCTTCAATGAATCTTCCATATCGGTCAGACCTTGTCAGCGAAGAGAGGAACAGAGTGGGAATAACCACCCCAACGAATTGAACATATCGGGACCCACTCCATGAAGATAACATATTGGGCAGACCAGGTCAGCGAAGAAGAGAATAACAGAGTGGTCAGGACCATGTCATCAAGTAGAACTTAGTTTCAGACCCACCCGAATAGAACAGAGTTGAATGAACAGGTCATTGAATTTGACATATCGGTCAGAACAGTACGGTAATGACCTACCATGATATATACTTGTATGATATAACCCCCTCCTTACTGTACTCAGATAGAACTATTCCGTATCCTTATTCTATTGTTTCTTTAACCCTTATCTATGGGGCTTGAAAGAGGCTTGGATCCGCTTGCTCTACCAAGTGACGAAAGTTGGGACAATCTTCAATTGGTCCTCCATCTTCTTGTCCGCGACCCTGAGAGATGCCGTCTCCAGGGCCAAATATCACACTGTCGGCATTCCTCCAGCCTTTGACATGTCATCGTACTTGCTAAATATGTGCCACCAACAGCTTCCCAGGCATGGGATGGCAGTGGCAACCGAGTGAAGCACCAGTTCATGTGTATTGTCAGGTGCTCTGGGAACATAAAGATAGAGTAGACTACACAAGGACCGGCAGGGGCTCGACTGATAAGGAGAGGATGCGGAGCACGCTCGACCAACGCCATCATGCCCCCGGCAGGGTGAGGTACGAACGCTCGACTGGCCGCCATCGCTCGACCAACGGGAGAGGAATTTCTTACTTGTCCCGCACCGGGCAAGGACCGGTAGGGGCTCGACCAACGGGAGAGGATGCATAAGCATGCTCGACTGTTAAGGAGAGGTACGTTAGTGACTTTTTTAGTTACTTATTTGATAGGGGCCACCCAATAAGTAAAATGAAACTGACTGAACCTAAACTACCACATGCTCATATATAACTACCAGCAGTCACTTACTCATTGTCTTGATGAACCAATTAGGCAGCAATCTTGTGAAACCACATGCTCATATATAACTAAGCCGTATCTAGCAACCAAGCTACTTACGGAGGTGGCTTATCAGCCTTCTTAGCATGCTTATCCCTACGGCGCTGCTCCCTTCGTAGTTTCTTATTTGGCCATTTTCACCCCTCTTTTTATATATATAGCGCGGAGGTTTTTCAAGATTCCCCTCCTATTATAGCATTTTCAGGAGGCGGAGGCAGAATACACTCTTAGTTTTGGATTATCTCGATTGTTCAAAGTGGCTCCATGAAAATAGCGTATATAAAGAAACGGCATCTCCATTGGGAATCCATATGTATTATGACTGGTAGGGAAGTAAGGTTTACCAGAAGCGACTGAACCAATGACCCCATCCGCAGCGTGGGATGCCCTCGGTGGATCTGAACGAGCAGAATTAGACCGAGGGGTGTCAGGAAGGATTGTGTAAAGGTATCCCGACTGGGCATAGATGAAATCTAACCGTTGGGATTCAAAAAGAGCTTGTTCTTCGGTCCGAGGCCTTGTCGATGCAACGTCCTTGGCTATGACGGGGAGAAGGGCCTACTCCTTCATAGGGGTCACTCACTATTCATATGGTGAGGGATTTCAGAAACCAATCGAGAAGATAGGAATTTGCACTCTTGGCCTTGCACAGGCTCCGTCGTCTACGCCACTAATGGATATGATCGGATATGTGGGTGGCAGTATTTTGACGGCACGACATTAAGATTTCGATCCCCTCGTCATATCTGACGGGTAACTGGAAGAAGGATCAAAATGTTTCGCCAGGAACTGGAAGTCACGGAATGACCTAGCGGGTTGTTCAATATACCACTTCGCAGCAGCTCCTGTGAGAGTGTGTTGAAGCAAACGTAGCCTCATAGTGTTATCGACAATGCTACTGGAAGAACACCATAAGTGAAACGACATGATGTGCTTGCTTACAAGGATCCTCTCCGGACACGGCCTTCAAATTTTGGAAGATCAGAAGGTAACTTAGTTGGCATAGCGGGCCAACCGGGGTCATGATGGAAAAGTCACCTAACGTAATATAGTGGGCTAAAATAGTACAAGCAAGCCATAACTCCATAAATCTACTCCGCTACTATTGAACCCACTGTATTAAGTAAAGTCGTTGCATAATTACATATATAATATATGCTGCCTTGTAAGCTCTGCGATTGAGGGAAAGAAAGATGGGCGGAATCATATTTGAGGGGAAGAAATAGAAGTGGAATAGACAAAGATATCTGTCTTGCGCCCACTTATTTCCCGGGCACGCTAACTCATATATAACGTATTAACCCATATCATTTCGGTCACTAGCCAGGGTCAAGCCAAGGAGATAAGTAAGTGCCTCCATAACCCGATACCCCAAAAGACGCCCACTCCATAACACTAATCCACCACTACTTGAGCCCATCAAGAAAAGGCGTTCGGTGTATACTTCTAAACATAAGGCAAGGTCCTGTAACGTTATAGGCGAACCTACTTGAAGAGTAAGGCCCCCCAATTTGATTCTGGGCCTTAAAGGTTAAGGTCCTGGGTCAACCCAGCCAGTAAGGTCCTGCGCCTTATTTGTTTGGTCCTGCGCTGGTCCTGCGCCGGCCTTACCGGGCGGGTTCGGTCTATTGAAAGGCGAGCACTTATTGCTTATGAATGAAAGGCACTTATTTATTGCTTATGCCAGCCAGCAACATGCTCTTTCATCCATCCCCCATGCATTTGAATACCAATCATTCATTTCGAGGAGCATCATCGTGAATCTCAATCAGCGAGCACTTGAAACTGAGAACATCCGATCCCTCCTGAGCTCCCCCATGCTCTTTCGAGCTTTCTCGATCGATTCATTCGGAAAGAAATCCAACCAATTGGTTTTCCCTACCTATCTAAATACAATGGCTGGCTGCCCGAAGATGCTTCTTCTGATCAATCAATCAATAGGGAGGGGGGAAGGAGCAAGAAAGAAGCTAGCTTATGATGAGTATCTATTTGAGTCGATTATTTCCAAGATCTAATCCCAGTTCTCCCCTATCATGTGGAAACGCTTTGCAATCCCCAGTTTTACGCTCAAGGGAAAAAATGTTCCCGGTGGATGCAGGACCTGGGACCCCAATAATTCGTATGCAGGATGAGCTTACAAGAGTGCCAATCAACGCCGCCAGGTTTGAGAATAAGGTGGGATCCCCGGATGTAGTGGCTTGTGAATCACCGATCAAAGAGCGAGCAGCCGCCTTGAATAAGGTGGGATCCACGGATGTGAAAGTGGCCGGTGAATCACCGATCAAAGAGCGAGCAGCCGGGTTGAAGATTTCGGAGAGATTATCTATAGATCCAGTGGCTTGTGAATCACCGATCAAAGAGCGAGCAGCCGCCAGGTTGAATGATTTGGCGGGATCCGCAGATGTAGTGGCCGGTGAACCACTGATTCTTTATCCGCGAATATTCAGACAAACCCGAGCTTGGATGGAACCGAACAAGATTTGGCGAACGAATAGGAGGGTGAAAGGGTCTATTACTTATAAAGTAAAAGGAGGTTATCCAGCAGCAATCGCAGGTTTTACAACTCTCCCTCCAGGGAGTCCTCTCAGAACCAAAAGGATAGCGAATGACCAATCCACCATTGAGAACATTAACCCCAAAAGAACGAATATTGTGGTGAAATAGATTCCTACATAACAGTTAGTTAGTTAGTTTTTTGCGGATCGAACAATAACTTACTTTATTTATGAGCGAGATGAATGAGCACCGGGGGAGGGAATGAGTGAGAGAGAAGAGACAAAATAGTGCGAAGCGGTATAAGCAATATATAAACCATTCGCTCATTTATCTCGGTGACACTCTCTCGCCTTTATTTCGGGCTGTTTCTCTATCTATTCCTATTGAAAGGCGGCCCTATATTGATTGGAAGGAAGAATGAAAAAGGCTCTTGCTCGAATGCATGCATGACCCATCTCCTCGTAGTATCGTAGGAGCATCACATCATTGTTGTAGTTGCACGCACGGGAGCAACACGCTGCCCTGCCGCCGGCCGTAGGTGGTTATCACCATCATGTATGTGGTTGGGGATGCCAGCGAGAATACTGCGACTAGGGAGAGTCAGTCCTATTGAATGGAAATGAATGAAGGTCCCGGAGGGGCTTGCGCTTCCTAGTGCAAGGAGGTTATCCCGCTTGCTTTAGGGTAAGTCAAAACCTTGTTTTTATCCCATGACCGCAACTATTCCTAATGTAGTAAAAGCTAATGATTCGGGTCAATATCATAACTAAAATAGGGAAGAACTCATTGGTGTTGTTATTGTAGAGTCTATTGTATGGGCTTGTCATTCCTGACTGTGTAATGAATGCATGGATTGTCTATGCCTGATGGGTTATTGGCTACGGCTCATAAGGCTTTGAGGTTATAAAATGAAGCACTTATCTCCCCCATTTAGTCCTGTGGTGTCTTTCCATAATGTGGTAGGTTGTTTGAGTAATTGACCGTAATAAGTCCGTAAAAAATCATCCCATCTTTTGTTGTCCCCTAGCTAAGCTGTTCCTGTTGACGCTTTTGTGTGTGTAGAGGGAGTACTTCGTTGGATGGCATAACTCAACTACTGGTAAAGTATGAAAGTGGGACTTCGGTCCGACATAGAACTCTGGTCCACCACTCCGGTCCGGTCCGACATCCTAGCGCCTCCGCCAGTGGGAGTTATCCTATCAGATCATATGTGTGGGTAGCGGGGGTGTCTAATATAATTCACTGGGTGGGCATGTTGGCGAGGCTGAAGCTCTGTGTCCCTCTGTTGAGATCAGGTTCTTGCAGAGCCAATGAAATTTCAATTTACTTATTGGGTAGGGGCTCGACTGATGCTGATAAGGAGAGGACCGGTAGGGGCTCAACTGATAAGGAGAGGAAAGGCCACTCGACCATCATAGCAAGGTAAAGGGTTGGGTGTGTCAAGTAGCCATAAAACACATGCAAATGCCCTCTCCTTATCAGTCGAGTCACTAACCTACCTCTCCTTATCATTTGAGTCACTAACGTACCTCTCCCGCTGGTCAAGTCACTAACGTACCTGATAAGAGAAGGGTTGTGAATAACAGTACCGACTGACTAAGCGATGAATTCATCAAGTGGTATAGGTAGAAAAGGTATAGTTCTTCAGGTGGGTAGGTTGGTAAGAGTGAAGGTAAAGGGAAGGGTTGTATCATGGCATCCCAAGTCTATAGTTGTTCCTCCTGAGCGCTTCATTCATTCAATTCATCCAGAAACACTGAAGTAAAGGTAAGGGTGAGGTTGGTGGAACCCATCCAGAGAAGTGTCTATAGCAGTCCCACCCAAGTAAGCGATTCATGAAGCAAGTGTATAAGGCTACAGGTCTAGGTCTGAAGGTGGATGGGTACTAGAAGGTGGAGGTATGAAAGGTCAATCTATCCAGTTCTAGGGGTTCAAATTGATGAATCGGTATTGGCAAGGCTCTGAAATCCGAGTTGTCGTGGTACCAGAATTCATAAGGAAGGGAAGGGGAGAATGACCCTGAACGAATGACCCATTATGCACGGACGAGAGAATGCCCGGAGATTCTCGAATGCTGGCTATCTTATCACAGACAGAAAGGGAGCCCGCATCTTATCAAATAAGAACGCTCCCTATTCTATTAGGTAGGGAAGGGGCAATGAACGAGCGAGGCAGCATAACAGATTGGAAATAACCTGAGTCTTTATTGATTGTCGGGCTAGCTTTGCTAACTACTCCGATCAAGTACAAGGGGATAGTTCGACGATAAGAAGCAGCTGCCCGCCCGGGACTATGCGTACTTCTTCCCGACTGACTATTCCCATAGTCCGGCTCTGCTCTGGAGGCCATTGAATGAAATGGCTTATGCAATGAAAGAAATTATCACTCAATTCTTGGGGATAGGGGATAGATAGGTGAAAGCAGAGAGAACGCGTAATGCATGCAGGGCATCTTGGTCGATCTGCACCAACCATTACTTAGATACATAATGAGTGCGGTAGCCAGCAAGCAGAATTGGTCGCTGTCATACTACCATCCATTCATCCATCCATTATCAAATGGCAAAGTTCCAAAACTATCTCATAAGCTATGTGTACCTCTCGGTCCACCCCACCTATGTGATCACTCATCAACCTAGACGTGCTCAAGTCAAGTCCCACCCTCCATGCAAGCAACCAAGCATCCTCATGTCGTCTAGTGCTCAACGTCCTCCTCTAAGATGCTCAACTCTCCTCCTCCAAGGCTATTCATCAGCCAAGCAAGCAACCTACTCTCCATGTGGCCATGGTGGGTGAAGAATGGTTTCATACTGTCTAGGTCTCCAACACTCCAAGGAATAATGCCACATGAACATCCATAGAAAGTGTAACAATCAATGAGCAAGCCACCTCCCATGTGTATGTTCATTATGGCACAACTAAGCGTCATCCATAGAACATGCAACCCACATCAATTGAAGCACCCTCAAGCATGGTGTAAACACTTTCAAAGTAATCCCAAAAGGTCACACCTAAAGCATGTATTGTTGTTAAAGCTTTCTCTTGGAAAGAAAGCATTGACTATTTATATAATTTTTATCCAGTTACTCGTATGAAATCCATTCGGATGATCCTATCTATAGTTACTTCATTGAATTGGGAGGTCCATCAGATGGATGTAAAAAGTGCTTTCCTCCATAGAGATCTTCCAGAAGAAATGAATATGCAACAACTGCCAAGGTTTATATAGAATGGTCCTATCCCCTTGGTTTGTAAGCTATATGCCTTGAGATAGGCACCTCACACTTGGTATGAGAAGATCCACCATTTCTTTCATAGTTGTGGCTTCACTCGCTGTAAGGTTGAGCATTATATCTATGTTCACCATCAAGATAGCCAAATTCTTCTTGTTTGCTATCTGTGGATTATCTCCTCTTGACTAGTCACTCCACAATTATGATCAATGATTTGAAGTAGCACCTGAAGGACTCTATTTAGATGACCGATTTGGGGTTTCATATTTATACTGGGTTTTACTTTTATCACACACAATACACCTTGGATCTCTTGTAGCACTTTGGCATGGAAGATCATCAATTTGTTGGTACTCTTACTTATTTTAGGATGAGGTTTTAGGCCCAGTGTCTGTCACCCTTATTTGATGGGACTATCTATTGATCGCCGGTTGGTAGTTTGCTTTATCTTACACATATTCGACTAGATATATCTTTTGCAGTCAATATGTGTACTAGCGACATGCAGGAACCCCATGAGAAGCTGCTATGCGCATTTTGCGCTATCTTAAGGGTCAGATGGGCATTCTCTACTCAGCAGGCATTGACATCCATCTTCTTGCCTTTCCTGACGTCGACTATGCGGGTGATCTTGATGATCGACACACCACCTTAGGGTACTTTTTCTCTCTTGGTTGTGGATTGGTTTGTTGGTGTTCCAAGAAGCAATAGGGTGTGGGACTCACCTCCATTGAAGTTGAATATGCTAGTGTAGTTCATGTCGGGAAGCATCTTTCTCGGATGTGGATGTTACTCGGTGAGCTAGATCTTACTCAACGTCATACTCTTTTTAGATTTTGTGACAATCAAAGTACCATTAAGCTTATTCATAATCTAGTGAATCATCAAAAGTCCAAACACATTGAAATTTTCATGCATTACATTAAGCTCCTCCATGCTCATGGCAAACTTGTACCAATCTTTGTTCCTTCCACAGACCAACTTGCAGATATCTTCTTCACCAAATATCTGTCTAAGCTCACCTTCACTCGTTTATGCGCACATATTAGTATATGTTAGCTGCCATTAAGGGAGAAAACATGATGTACTATAATATCATCTCACACGGCTCCTTGTTTAGATTAAGGGGCGGTGTTGACTACAATTTTACCATTTGAGTTCAGAGTGAAAAGTGAGAGCTTTCGAGTAAGAAAGTTCCTGTGAAGATTCTAGAAAATCTGTCCATCGGAATCGAAAACCGTCAACTCCAGGTAATCCATGTCCTCCTTATCTTGCATTTCATCTGTTTACATTTTGATTTTAGGCTTTAGATTTAATTTTTAAGGGAAAAATTGGTTTAGAAATTCGCTCGTGGGGGTCCGTAGGTGCAACATGCGGCCCCTGCGGACCCCAACTTTTTTCTGCAAAGAAAAAAGTTGTGGGTCCGCACCTATTACTTACAGCCTGTGCGGACCTACGCACTGTCTGTAAGTGGTGGGTGTGGACCTCGCGAAAACGAATTTTTAAAATTTATTTTTCTCCATTTTTGCCCAAAATTTTCCGAACGAGCTGGTTCTAATATGTCTTTTATGCATTGTAGGACATTCAAAATGCTTATTTGGCGAGAACGTGAGCATGAGGATGTAGATTTTGTTGCACTAAATCATATGCCCACAATGCAAGCATTAAGAGCATGCGGATTGCTAAAGTTCTGGGGCATACAGGGTATGAGGGCCCAAGTAGACCTCTTGCAATGGCTGGTAGACAGATGGAACACACAGGACCAGTGTTTCGTGCTTGGTGGCCACCGGCTCGAATCAAGCTAGAGGACATATATTTTTTGACTGGTTTGTCCAAGAGGGGCGAACAACTATCTCTTTTCGGGACTAGGCCAGGTGGCCAGTCTGTCGCTAGTCTTCGATTAGAGTTTTGCAATGATCAAGCCAAGGAAAAATGAATTGATATTAAAGCTATCAACAGTCATGAGCTTAAGGTCATTGCATTCACTGTTACCAAGCTATGCAGGAGTGCATCATTACATGTGGCTACTGGATCCTAGATGCAGTTGGCAGTAGACTGTTTTTGAGGCAGAATATTCAACTGGTGCAAGGCTATGTTGGCAAATGTGAAAGGCCAACTAACCAGAGCAAAGAACAGACAGCTGAAAATTTTTGGCTATGGATTCATCGTGGTCAGCTTTGCTCTAGAGAGGATCCCCATGTTAGCCCCGCAACATATTCCTGTTGATGCTGGTCTTCCTTGAGAGCCTAGGATAGTTCGTTGGGTTGCTTTGATGGCCCGCCACCCTGAGGAGGGTACAAAGGTTGTTCGATTTTTGCCTGAGTACTTTTGTTGGTTAAACAACCAAATTTTTGCGATTCAGGATTTTCCATATGCTGGGATGGATTATCGTGGTGACCCAGACATGATTCTTCCACCAGGAGAATAATGGGATGATTAAGGTAAAATCATTTTCAACACTTTCTAAGTTTTAATTTTTTTATTTTTAAATCGTCCAAAACTGACAATCAAAAGTTTAAATGCAGATGTGGGTCCACGATGACCAGCTGCTCTCCAGCCTTTCGAGAGGAGACACCCAGCTGCAGCAGCACCAACCCCACAGGACCAATCAACAAAGATCCTGACCGACTTGGAGCATCATCTAGAGTGCTTGACGCTAGATATTCTAGAGACAGATATAGATGATATTCCACTTAGGTTGCAGAGATATGTGATTGGGGTCCCAGGACCTTTTAGGAGGTTCCTATGTAGGGTGGCCCGAGCAGTGGTTTCTTATCGTGATCATCGCCAGGGATAGGATGATCGATTTTGTAGACTCATGACATTTTTGACTTTTGTATTATCATTTTTGCCGATCATAAGGTGTTTTTCAACCTATGATCGAAGACGATGTATATTTTGAAACACTACTTCTATGCTATGATATATCATTATTACCGGCTATCTTGTGTAACATGTTGTCAAATGTTATTAAATTTACTGTTTTGATTATTGCAAATGTCTATTTATCATACTAGAAGCAACTACATCTGCTAATGTATTTAAATGTCTTGGAATATGCTGATATTCAATGTAGTCAAATTCACGTTCCAAGAGATGAACTCTCAAAAATAACCTTAATAACACTGGATTTCTAATGGCATAAACCCTGTTAAGCTGTAATACAACGAGTTCAAAATCCAACCTAACAATCAAACTCCGAATCCCAAATGAGATGGATTCAGATAATAATTCAATCACTGCACTATACTCTGCAATGTTATTCGTTGTTTGACCGAGGCTTACCCCATGCATAGATACTAACTCATCAGAGGGTGAATAGATAACCCAAGCTGCGGAAGAAATGTTCTGTGTATTACGACAAGCACCATTAGAAAAACCAATGTATGTTTGAAGAGACGTCGACATCTGCAATATCAAGAGTAAAATCAAGATAAGCAAGAATAATGATAAGAGCACTCTCTAAACTAGGCATGTTTTTCTAATCTAAAACACACCAGCAGTAAAGAAATTAATCTAACAAAAAATCTCCACACCGAATTTAAGCATAATATCTCTTCAGATAAAGTCCATTTCTGGGTTTACCCAAAGAGATGCCATCAAAATCTATCAATTCATAAGCCCCTTTTGCCAGCTTTGGCTTAACAATGTAAGGACCATGCCACATAGGTACAAATTTTCCAGCCCCTAGCTTATCGTTTGCTTGATCATATAGTAAAACTAGTATCCTTCCAAAAAATTGCGAGGAGTAACATTTCTATCATACTAAGATTTTATTCGTTTCACATGACTCTCGTTTGCTACTGCAACAACGCATCGATTCTCATCTAGCTGAGCTAAGTACAAAAAACATTTCTCTTCTTCAAAAGTAGTTGGGAGTAATTCTATGGCTAATTGCAATGACGGAATTTCGCATTCAATAGGTAACACTGCTTCCAAACCATAGTCCAGTTGAAAAGGAGTGAAACTAGTTGATGTTTTTACTGAGGTCCGATATGCCCAAAGTGCTGAAAATAGCATGGTATGCCAATTTGACTTATGAATACCAATGATTCATCTGATCATAGTGACTAAAACTTTATTGATAGCTTCAACCAGACCATTAGCTTGCGGGTAATATGGAGCATAACTATCGTGGCGTAGGCCAAGTTGATCTGTCAGTTCAGTCATCATGATGTTTCAAAAGTGAATTCCATGATCAGTAATAATAGCTTGAGGAACACCAAATCTAGCAATTATATGATTAGATACGAAAGTTGCAGCAGTCTTGCCGTCTACCGAAAATGTAGGCATCACCTCGGCCCACTTAGTAAAATAATCTACCGCTAGTATAATATACACATTCCCCCCGACCGAGTGAGGGTTACATGTAATAAAGTCAATACCCCACTTTGCGCAATGATCGACAGCAATTATAGGGTGAAGAGGAGCATGCATCTTACGGTCAAAGATTTGACAATTGTGGCATTTTCGGACTGCATAGATACAATATTTGAATAAGGATGGCCAAAAATAACTAGCACACAATATCTTTTGGGCTGTGGCATACCCAGAAATATGACCACCACATGCTCCAGAGTGACAGTCATTCAGAACCTTTTCAGCTTCTTCATGAGTTAAACAACGTCAGAAAACAGAAGCCGCTCCACGACAATAAAGTGTATCACCAATAATATTGTATTGTTGGGATTGGAAACGTATTTTCTGTCGCTGAGATCATGAGATTCCAGGCCGAAAAGATTGGGTTTGGAGATAAACAATAATATCTCCATACCACGGATCAAAAGTACTGATAAGAAACAAGGATTCATCCGTAATGGGCTCTTCTACCACCGTTTCAGTATCAGTACACGGGAAATCACACATCAGTTCGACAAAAAAAAAGAATTTCTTTGCCTTGGATTTTTCAAATTCCAAGTCAAATTCCTCCAGGATAACTATCCATTTGGAATACTTGCCCCCTAGCAATTGTTTGGTCAAGATATACATCATAAGGTTACAGTCAGAGATTACCGTGGTTTTGCGTAATAAGATGTAGTGACGAAATCTTTGGATAGCTTAAACAGCTGCCAAGGCTAATTTCTCCACATGTGAATATTTAATCTCAGTCGGATACAGAGTTAGACTAAGATAGTAAATCACATGTTCACTGTTGAATTCATCTTCCTGAACTAAAACCATCCCAATGGTGGAATGAGAAGCGGCAAGGTACAAAAAGTAATCCTTGTTGTAATTGGGAGGATGCAGTAACGATGCATGGGTAAACATGTGTTTGAGTGCATCAAAGGATCGATCAGTGGTCTCATCCCAAAAGAATGGAATGTTCTGTTTTAACAACCTAGTAAAACTTTTCGTTATCTCGGCGTAGTTAGAAATGAAATGACGTAAAAAAATTTCTTTCCCTTGCAAACTTTGGAGTTGGCGAAGAGTCGAAGGAGGAGGTAGATTGATGATAGCTTCCACCTTCGAGGGGTCGACACGAATGTCTATATTTGATACGATAAATCCAAATAAGTGACCCGTTTCTACATAGAATACACATTTGTGTGGATTTAGCCGAATTCGATAATGCTTACATCTCATGAAGATAGCTCGTAAATGAGTGAGATGGTCATCTCTACGCAATGAGTGGGCAGGTAAATCATCGAGATAAGGATGTACAATGTGCTTGATGTCATGAAATGTGTAAGACATAGCCCTTTGAAAAGTTGCTCCAGCATTCTTTAATCCAAAGGGTAATTTGCAATAAGAAAATGTCCGCCATGGGCAAATGAAAGTTGTTTTAGCTTGATCAATAGGGAGTATGTTGAATTGATTGTAACCGGAAAAACCATCCATAAAGGAAAACATTTCACTGTTGGAACAATCATCAATAATTTGATTGATATAGGGGGTTGGATAATTGTCTTTAGGACAAGCTCGATTAATATCCCTATAGTTGATACATACTCTTATCATTCCTTGTTTTTTGTTGACAGGAACAATATTCGATACCCAATCAGTTAAAGGAATTGGATAAATGAAACTTGCACAGAGTAATTTCTAAATTTCGGCTTTGATAGCAGCAGCTTTTCGCGGATGTATCTGACGTAAGAGTTGTCAAACAGGTTTAGCATACGGGTATGTTTTAATTTCATGGACAACAATTGACGGATCGATTCCTAGCATTTCTTCATAAGACCAGGCAAACACTGCACAAAATTCTTGAAATAGGGCTTTATAAGTTTGTATTTCATCGTCTGTATAGGAAGCACCTATATGAATGTTTTCAATAATTTTAGGTTTAACTGAAATGTCAATAGGAACCGTTCGAGAAATATTTTCCAAATTTAACTCGGAATCAGAATGTTGCAATGGATTCTGCGGTTCTTTGACATAGTCAGTCATAAAAATAGAAGAAAAATCATTTTCAAAATGATCAAGCTCAAGTAAAAACGAAGATCAGTGATGTAGATCTTCCCATGGTAAATCATCAACAGACAATAGTTCACGAATCTGCTCATCAGTATGAACAAGATCAGGAAATGTTGTTGTAGCTGAGCTAGATATAGAAAGTGATTCCCCTTGGACCACATTCATTAGATCAGTTTCGGCTGAATAGGTATCAGAAAACGACTGTACAACCTGATATGCAATTTCAAAGGGACTCAAAGGCATCGCGTCACCAAATGAATCCACCTTAGAATCAGAAGGTATGATCCAAGGATCATCAAAAGTAACAGCATTCGACGAAATCATATGAATAGTTGCAATAGAAGTTGATACGTTAGGAGGAGGGAAGGAAAAAGTTCCCAGTAAACTGGAATCTTTAATCAAACCTATGCCAACATCCTTGTAAGGGATAGTTGTTTTACCAATGTGCTGAATACTATCTGTAGAGGCTGGGACGGATGAGAAATAAGTCAGCTGGTCTATCGTAATGATCTTTCCGTTGTGAGGAAACTTGATAAGCCGAAAGACCGTTGAAACAATAGCGGTCATAGCATAAGACCAACTGCAACCCAGGAGAAGGTTGTAATCTAGAGGGGCATCAACCACTTCCACATCTAGATTTATGGTTTTGCCCTCGACCCCTATAGGTAAATCCTGCAAAATTCCAAAAGGATGGAACCCGCGGCCATCAAAAGCCTTTAGAATTGTCAGAGATTGATTAAGTGTGGGAGAACCAAGCGATTTCCAACACTGGATCAACATAATACATGTAGAAGCCCCTTCATCAATCACAGTCCAAAAACAAGGTCTGTTTTGACTAAAACTAGAATCTGAAAAGCCATTTGATGAGGGAGGTGGGGTGTACTATTTTCTAAATCGAAGATTATTAGGTTCGAATCCTGAATATCAACAGCTCCTATAGCAGAAAATAGTAATTTACGCTGTGCTGGGCACGATTGCAGCACTTCCAAAGCCAACATTGTTGAAGGGGAAATAGCTAAGTCTTCAACAATGTTATAATTCTGAGCAGCTCTCGCATGTGGATTGAAAGCTGATTTTCAAAGTATACTTTAGCGAGCGGTTTGATTACTAAGTCAGGGTTGGGTTTTTCAATCTGTAGTGGACCGGAACCATTAGGAGGTGTAGTTGATGTGTTTGAATTAGAATATTCTGCTTCTTTACTACCAACAGGATTTTTACTACCATAATCTTGCAATCATGTCGCAATCCTAACATGAGACATCATCATAATGGGTTCTTCTGAGGAATTTGAGGAAGAACCAATCATCTTACTATCTTGAGTAGGAAAAGGATCCTTCAAGATAGCAGGAATTTGAGAACCTTTAATGATTTTTGAAACCTCTGCTTAATGTGGGCAGTCTTTGCTAAAATGATCCTCGTCACAAATGAAACAAGGATATCGAGGTTTCCGTTTTTCGTCAGTAGATTCATTTTTATCTGTTTTATCTTTTGAATTTTGTTTGTTTTTCTACTTCCCCTTATTTTTACTATCGGATTTTGTTTTGGCCGTAGATGATTCTACGACATGGATGTCGAAAGAAATTTCGGCGGAAGACTCTCCTGTCGGGAAATTAAGTAAAGTTATTAGAGGAGAAGAATTCTTTGAAGATTTCTTCTTACCTTTAGTGCTAACTAAACCAATCATACCATCAGCGGCATGAGACCCTGAAGGAGCTATAGTTATTTGACCGTGTTTTGGAAGATCAGGGACTTTTTCATGTAAAGTACCTGACTGCATATAGACGAGGTCAAGGTATTGGGCTTGAGCAATGACTTGCTCTTTAGTAACAACTCCTCCCTTAGCTACATCTTCAGTGATTTTGGGTAACAATGATTTAATGAACCATTCCACTAAAATTTGATCCAAAATGAAAACTTTCACTAAACACCTTCTACGTTGCCATTCATGAATATGATTAGAAATATATGTGGACGTGGATTGTTTTAGTGAAGTTAACAGTTTCGTGCCATTGTCATATCTGACAGGCAACTAAAAATGAGTTAAGAAAGTAGTGGCTAACTGATTGAAATTATAAAAAGAGGCTCATGGTAACTTAATGTACCATTTGGCGGCAAGACCAATAAGAGTTTGTTGAAAAAGACGCAATCAAATTGAATCATCAATGATGGAATTAGATGCACACCAGAGGTGATAATTCATAACGTGATTTGACGAATCCTCTCCTAACTTACCCTCGAATTTTGGGATATCACTAGGCAACTTACTAGGCATTGGCGGCCAATACGGAAGATAGTAAATCGGATCGTTCGTAAGGCGTGACAAATCAGGTAAATCCAAAGTTTCTATAAATGGTAAATGACGGTTAGGGTCGCAAAAACCTTGAGTAGCGAGACCAGTTCCAGGAGGAGAATATCCAAGATAACCTGGAATCGGATTTGCATTAGGAATGTTATAACCTCCTAGAAACCAGGATTAACTGAAGCAAACTAGGCTTGTTGAGGCTGTTGATAAGTATAGCTAGGGTATGGTTGAGATTGATAAAATGGGTTTTGTACAGTAAGATTGAATTGATACTATCCCTGGTACGGTTGATACGTGAATTGTGGTTGACATGTGGCAATTGTAGCAATCGTACTAGCTTGTCTCACAGGCATCTGGACCGAAGTCTAAACCGTAGGTCCTGAATGTGGCACATAGACTTGAGGAATTTTCACTAATGCAAGGGTAGTAGAAACCAGAGTTGCTGATACTCCAGAAACAAGTGTTGTAGGTTGAACAGAGGTTGCAGTAGTTGCAGTAGTTTGAGGCAGAGTACGAGGTAAGCTAGGCCCAGGCTGTTGAACTGTACCAGATGTAGGGGTTTGAATAGTAGGTTGGACAGGTTGTTTGGTTGGACCAGAAACCAAAGGCTATCCAGGTTGATTAATTAACTACACATTAGGTTACAAAGTCTGTTGAGTTTGAGACGGATCCCACACCATGTTCATTCTGGAGTATGGACCCACAAAAGGTTGTGCATATGGAGGTCCATAACCTGGTTGAACGTAGCACTAATAATTGGGCGGTAAATTTACAGCTCCTTGAAAAAATTCTTGACCAGAAGGCGGTTGGAAACCTTGAGTTGGGTACTGACCTTGGGGTTGATAACCCTGAGGCACATACTGAAACTGGGGTTGACCTTGAGGTATGTACTGAAACTGGGGTTAACCTTGAGGTATGTACTGATTCTAACGTTGACCTTGGGGTATGTACTATCCTGAAGATTAATAAACTTTAGGAAGCCCTTCAGGCGGTAACTGACTACCTTGGGGTTGCCCCCCAGGTGGTAACTGACTACCTTGAGGTTGAGGATTTGGAATACTACCAGACATCATAAGGATTTGTTCTGCATTCAATGCTTGAGTTCCATTACTTCCAGATGACAACACTTGTTCTATCAGTCGAGGAGATGCTCCTGAAAAAGTACCAGAGAGTGACTGGTACCCCAAAGGAACAGAAGGACCTCCAGATAAAAATGTTTCCGATGTTTGAGAAAACATAGATGACTGTCTTGACATAATCGATGAAGGATAATAAATTCTTGGCGTAGGATGAAAAGGAATTGAAGGTGGTGAAAAACTAAGACCCGGGTTTTCTAAAAAAATTGTCAATGAAACATACCAAGAATCACTCCTAAAAGGATTGTATAATATTGATTCATGCTCCCTAAGATTTAAACTCTGTTGGTTTTCGGGAAGAGTTACGTCGTCTTCTGGATTAACAAGTTCTTCAATAGAAATGAGGCCAAAAGGAAGATTTTGAGTAATGATATTGCTTACCCTAGGTAAACCAGGATTACTAGAAGTTGGTGAAGCAAAGCCTGAAGTTGGAGTAACAGAAGGTTCAGTGTCAGGCTCAGAAATTTCAGGTTCTTTAGCTAATTCACTGGAAGGAGAAATACTACCAGTAACTTCAGAAAATGAAATTGGCTCTTGAATATGCTCTGTTGTTTGTATTTGATAATTAGGATGAACAATTAAAGATGATTCTCTAGCTTCTGGTGATCCAACTCTACTGTCACTAGGTGATACAAGAGCTCGTAGCCCTTCAAGCTAGCTTGGTGAATACTCAGGAGGTTTCCCCTGAAGTCTACGAGATTGTCTTGGTAATTCATCCACGGTTAAATTAATTAATCACATGCAAACAAAGAAAATTTCAATAAAACCACCTAAAGTCTCCAAAGAAACAAACAATTGAATCACACACCTAAAAAAATCTAAGAGTTCAAACCACACACAAACATTAACTTCCCGTACTAAAAACACTAGTTGGTGATGAAATCCAACGTAGTAGAAGTTTAATATAGAAAAGGCAGTTGGAAAAGTTACCTCGACAACCTTCTTAATGAAATAAACTGGCACAAGTTTCTTCACAAAACCATCTCGAGTGAAGAGTCCAAGTGAGTCTAGTCGACGTCTGCTCCAGGTACAGTGAGACCCGTCCTTCACCGCCACCTTAGGAAATAATCTTAAGTTTATGGACACTGAGGTTACCAACAACAACAAATACAACTGGGGGAATAGTCTATGATCTGATCTACACGCAAAGGCAGAGTAACAAAGCTCAATCCCCTTGAAGGCTCCTCGACATGGTCAATCAGAGGTTTACCAACAAGTGACCCCAGGCTACTCGACAATGGTTAATTCGAGGTTTACCATTTATAATACATACAAATCTTCTATCTTTCCCAATTAAACAAACTTGATTGTCTCAAAGGTTCAGACATGATCTCGTGATTGACTCGTTTAAGAGAAGCTTCCTCAAATGTATCAATTACAATTGGATTTATTTCCTACCGCAAGATATATCTACTTGTTTGTTTTAACTATCTTGGAGAGTTAATTACTCCCTACTCCAAGATACTAGCCTAAGCTATATTGGTGATAAGAGCCCTACAAATTAAAAAGATTACTAGATCAATTTTAATTAAGCGTTGCTTTTATGGGTTGTTCCTTAAGTCAATAGGTATGGAGATGAAACTTTGATGGTGTGAAGACTCGACTCCAAACACTAAAAAATGCACCTAAAATGATAAGCAATTCGTTTTTCTTTCAATGAAATTCTAGCTAAAAGAAAGAGTTCGAGAATGCAATTCTTTAAGAAACAATTCTTTCTTTCAACATGGAAATGAAAAGAAAATCTTTTTGTCTTTTTCAATAAGAACTCATAACGAGACTAATAATTAATGCTCACAATAAATCCCTTTCCTTTTCAAAACTCGAAACTATAAGAAAAACAATTTGCCTTTCAAAAGAGATCTACAAGTTCTAGAAAAACACTCAAAACTACAAAAACTAATTTTGAGATCTAAAAACTTTAAAATCTAATTAAATAAAAGCTTCAATTCTTTTTGAGGACGTTTTACTTGGTTGTTCAGTAAACTAAAGATTCATTTGTTTAGAATAACAAACCAATCAAAAAACATCCAGATATGTTTTCTTTTGTAAAAATGAAATTCAAAACTTATAACAAAGTTTGTTCAAAGATTTGCAACGAGAAAACTGAATCTATTTCTCACAAAGGATAGATTTCACAACCAAGTCAGACTCATCAAGAAGACAAAAAGAAACCAGGGTGATCTACGGTTTCTCAAGCTTCTGATCTTTGAGTCACTACAGAGACCAAGTGAAAACCACTCCAAGCATGCAAACTTCTAGAAAATCATCTAAAACAAAAATACTATCGGAACTCACTCGCAAGAGGTTTTTGACTGGAAAAATACAGATCTGTGTAGACACCAAAATTTCTAAATCAAACCTAAACCTAATTGGTAAAAGGTATCTTAGGTTTTTAAAAAAAAATTACAAGGTCCGCAGGCTCCAGAAGTAACAGGTGTGGTCCCGCTCTGTTTATTAAAGAAAAAGTGCGGAGATGCCCACACTGTCTGTGAAGAGAAAGTGCGGTCCCCTAAAAACTTTGAAAAAAAAACAAAAGGTACTCCTAGATTTAAAAACTACCCAAGCCAGTATACATCAATCGAAAACTAGAAATGAAAACACTTTCTCAAGTCAAAACAAAGGAAAACCAAAAACCAAATTCTTTCCCCAGTGGAGTCGCCAATTTGTTGGCCGGATAAATCGATCTTGCAGACAAGACCGATCTCCCTAGTATTAGAAGATAGTCTAGCAAAAAAAAGAAAAACAAACCTATTTTTCTCTAGACATATGTGATTTACAAATAAATGCTATAAAGGTGTTAAGACCCTACCTTAGATCCAACGCTTGTTCGCTGTAGTCATCCTTCAATAGTTGGAAAGAGTTATCTTTAAAGACCTACAATCACAAACAAGCACACATTAAATAGCACCTGCATAGTAAATATCATAAATCATGTCTATTATGGTGATTAAGGAATCCATAAAATAAACCATAAATGAACAGCTTATTGAGAAAAACAAACTTATTTGTATTAACTTTGAAGTAGAAGAACCTTACAACCTTTTCAGCCTTGATGTTGAACAAGCGCTTCCCAGGGTCTGAAACAGGAATTTCCTTTACTTTGACAAGCCTTGCACTCTTCCAAATGAGATCTTAGAGGTATGTAATCTCTCCTCATAAAAGCTCAACTAAAGAAGACTAAGTTCCAACAACATTTCACCTCAAAAATATTCAGCTTCTAACCTCCCAAGTAACCAGCCCAATGCTTCATTTTATAGTGCAGAGGAGGAGGTTATAGGTCCATCTATGAAGGGATAGAATCCTCCTACAAAGGGATAAGCTCCTCACATCAAGGGGTTAGCTCCTTAAGGTATAGAGTGCATGAAACTTAGAAGAGCGAACTTGCCACCTCAAGATTCCTTCCAGAAGCTTCTAGAAATGACTGAAAGTGAGTTTTTAAGAATGTACTCGCTCCTTTTTAACTTTTACAGGGGTCCAAACCCGTAACATAGATACTGAGTGGTCAGGTGCGCAGGGGACATGACCATTAGGTGCGGGACTGCAGGTAATACAAAGAGAAAGTGTAGAACCAGAGCTTTAAAGAATTTTAGGGCTTTTCTCTTACTTTTAAGGCTTGATATGAAGAACTGAGGCTTTAGACTTGCAAAGGAGGAAAGTATGAGTGCTAATGGACTCACATAGTTTGCATAATGTCAAGGTGACAATTTTTAGTGCAACATCTCTAAGAATAAATGTCTCCATATTCTTAGATAAAATAAATATATTGTTGATCACATGGCTAATTTGGGGTCAAGGCTAAATCAAGGTGAAATTTGGTGGCAGGGGAAAAAAGGGCATGTTCCTCTTCCTTAACGGTGAATCAAGAGACTCAAAAATAAAAGCGGAGGAATAGTTCCACATAGTTTAATGTAACATTTTGATGCTTTGTAAATTTTGGTTTTTGTTAGGTTAGTATTGGTGAATGTACAAGTGGAATATTGTAGATATTGTAGCATTTCAAAAGCTTCAAGGTGAGAATTTTGTAGATGGTGATTGTCACATACTCCATTCTAACCATGTCCATTAGTTTCCACTTTCTTATGCAAATCATGTATCTAAATTGAGCTTTAGTCCAATGTCTTTTAATATAATAGTTATTCTCTATTCTCATTAAAAAAATGTACCATAGAAGTGAAAGTATCCTTCATACTTGAACTTTTATATTGAAATACTACAATTACTAAAATGTATTTACCTTTATTTTCTATATCCAAGTCCAGGGGGAGTAGAGCAGATGGTGGCAAGGCATTCTGTTAAGGAACTTTGTTGTGTTAAGGTCATTGGTTAGAAACTCTATGGAAACAAATCCAACCATGCTAAGGGTTGGTGTAAACTAGGCCAGGTGCGATGCCCGAGTGATTTTGGCAGCTTAGATGCCCCTGGGTCGCAGCTACCCAAGCCACAGGTTAGGCATGTTAGTCATATCATGACTCACATAGCCCAACAAACAAAAAATATATAATTTTTGTATCCAAATATTTTTGAAAGTTAGTTCCCACCCTTTACTATTCCCTGAATAATCCTTATAAAACCAAATAGCTAATTATACCCGAGCATCCCAAATTTGTTTGAGAAAAAACAACTTCTAGATCCTAAAATTTTTTGGGACCTAATGATATCAACGCAAGATATATTTTCATTCAACATTTCCCACCTAATTTTAGATCAAAATCTTATAGGTAAGGAGAGACTTACTAGGGGCATCATCCTCAAGGCTACTACAAAATGGAGCCCATGGTTGCCTTGTGTTTTCATGTCAATTATGTGTGTCATAGTGAACAAAATGAGTACCTAAGGGTCCATTTCGAAGACTTTCTCTATTAAATTATTAGTTAGTTTCTGTACTCCCAATTGCTTAATAGTTTTTGATTAAAATTATCCCAAATAATTGTTGATCTTAAATCTTTATGAGATGTGTTGGAAATTGGGGTAGCTCGAAAGGTATTTTCGAGAAGGATACCCACAAAAAATTGTTGGTTTGGAAATTTAACAAAAAATGGGGTTTAGGACCCAGTGCAGTGGGTTTAGGACCAAAATAATAATAATAATTTAATCTCAAGGGTTGAGAAGTGAAAACCTTAAGTCTAGAGGTTTCCTAGGTAACCCTAAGGGAAAAGGATAAATAAAGGAGAGCCGAGGATAAACTCAGTGTGTCTCAAGTGAGATGGATTTCACTAGAGGAGAGCATCTTCCCTAAAGGATCCATGGAGCCTAAGAAAGCCTCAGTTATTCTAGACAAGGTCGAGTAAAAGCATTCTGAGGACGCTGAACTAGAAGATGGGTTTGCGTGTGGATGTCAAGTTAGATTGCTATAAGAGGACACATTATTAGTTTGTTGAGGAAGGTCTGTTGGAACTACAACTAGAAAGGGAACAACCTAGACTAGGCTATAGTAAGGAGGAGCCTATGCTAGTTTTCTATGGTTGTCATATTAGTCCAAGTGCTGGAAATAGTTCCAAAAAACAAGGTCGAGGGTCTGGATAGGTTATAGATGCCTGGAAGTGAAGGAAAAGAGATCCTTGAACCTAATCTATAGTTAAAACAGAGGGCCTTAAATCTGTTGTAATAGGCCGCATTATTTAAAGCTAGGCCACATGTAGTATGTGGTTGTACGGAGCTTGTTGAGGTCTATGTAGGATTATGAGGGAAGACCTAAGAACGTAGAGGATGGATTTAGTGATTAAGGAAAAACCTGAAAAGGGTCTCTTGTGAGAGACTGAGTACCCTACAACTAATGGAAAAATTGTTGTAGGTAGAATTTGTTGAGTTGACTGTGAGGTGAGGGCTAAAGTGTGGAGTTTTTGGGTCAAGTGATCTGATTTTGAATATTAGTTTGCAATTCTAGGATCTTCCTCAGATTATAAACAAAAATATTTCATTGCTCTTAAGGATTCATGAATTTTTGCAAGTGAAATGAAGAGTTTTTATGTTAATTTTATGAGCAATTTAACATAAACCAAAAACCAAACAGTAGCATAAACATGTACAGAACATCATCAAAAAAAAATTACAACAAGCACATGATAAAGGAGTTCACCCCTCTTGGGCTACGTCTCCTTGGTCCAACTTCCAATGGCTTGGGCCTCTCTATTATGCTCAAAAGTGTAAAAATCTCTATTTACAATGCTCAAATGCTTCTAAAACCTGCTCCAATGAGTCCAGAATGTCCAAAAATGACTACCTAGCCTCTTTTTGCATCCAATTTGGTGAAAAACTGAAGAATTTATGACCTCTCCCAATTTTCCCACTATTCGTTCCACAAATTGCTCCAAATCCAACATGATCCCATAGTTTCGCTCCAAAAATCCGCTAATTGAGTGAGAATTTTGCCGCGCAGTGGGCCATATTATGTCAGTTGACTGTTCATCACAAATCACAATTGAAAAGGACCGACATTCTTAAGGTTTGTGTATGTGGTGGGCGATTGTGCGATTGCGATATGGCAGACCCGATGACAATATAAACTGGATCCGATAAACATCTCACATCTGGGAACTTATCACAAATCATAGTTTGGCAGTGAATCAGTGGGTAATCATAATGCGTGACTTTGTTTTATGCAAAGTGTGATTGCAATTTGCGATCCATCGCATCATAAATCCGGGTATGCTGGGGTTGATTTTCTATAATGCCTTCCCTTCGTCAATGTGCGATTGCGATCCATTACATCGTGCCTCTAGCTGATTCTTGAATGCCTTCCCGCCTACCTTATCGCATAGTACCTTGGTTGTTATGGAGTCGATTTTTAACACCGACCTACCTGCGATTGTGATTTGTGACATGTGGGGGCCAATGGTGACTTCCACTTGGTGCCTCCTTATTCACTGAAGGACCTTGCCACATCATCCAATCCTACCATGTGTCTAAGTCAAACTTGAACTTCGACTTGCTCTAAATTTTTCATATGATCTCGGATTTGAGTGTCATTCGCACTGTTGGAATGAAAATGACGAGATCTTTAATTTGAGGCTAAGTTTATCAAGATTCCGACACTTTGATTTTTGAGCCTAATTTTGAGCACCTGATCACTCCTCCCCACTGGAAGTCTTTTGGACTCCAAAAGATCACTTTCAATTGTCTAGCAAGTTAGGTTACAATTCCCTGACCTTTCCAATCTCGATCCATTGATCACTCAATTGGAACTTGTGATCTCCACGATTCTTGTCATGCCTTGCTGTGTACTTTGTTTTAACCTTTTCAAGTTGTTATTACACTATTTGATGTACCATTTGGAGTCATTCAATGAACTCTTTGGCCTTGTCCATGTTACTATCAATAGCAACATCCTTCTTACCAAGATGATATAATACATTATGATGAAAATGGTAAACAAATTCCTCCACTTCATTCCTTTGACTCAAGCTTGAATATACATCTTGAAAGTATGTATTATTTTGAACATAAATTTCATGTAAAAAAAATAATGCTTGAGGAAACTAGTTATACAAACTATGGGCCTAGAAAGTACATCAACAAGCTTGTCGCTTATACCTTTTGAATGAGTGTAATAGAAGAAAACCCGTCCAATGGAAGTGCCTTTGTCGATGCAACTTAAACACTTTATCATTGAAAAAATATGAATGAAAAGAAATGGGCTTACCACATTGCAAAAAGATTGTGCCCATGGCATAGTCACATACAACAACCTGAAACTTAAATGGCTGTCTCAAGTGTGGAAAAGCAAGTACTGGAGTTGTACTTATATTTTGTTTTAAAGCATCAAATGCCTCTCGTTGTTTTCCTCCCCACTGGAACACCTTTTGCACAACTGCCAACGAATGAAAATGAACTACAATAGAAGAACAATTAAAAAAATTTCTCCTCCAACATTAGGCTTCTCCAAAAAAACCTCTTATCCAAATGACTATCTTGAGCCTTCCTTCTTAATTACGAGCAGAGAAAAGGTGTCTACGACTTCCCAGGGATGTATTATTCTTTCACTTGTCCCCGCAGGAATGGAGTCAATACCACCACAGACTGTTACAACATCAATCTTGGAGAGGTCTAACTTCAGCTCACCTTCTCCATGTCCCACACAGACTGCCAAAAGCCTTTGGGAACCTGAACACACTTGGAAGAGCCAATTTCATGGCTCAAGTACATCAAAGAAGTTTTATCCAACATATACTTTGGAATATTCAGAAACAAATGTTCTTGACATACGACATTAAGTATTTTTTCTCACATGTGACATGTTCATAATGAAATATTCTGAAAATGAAAATGTCATCCAAATAGACTATCCTATCTAGAAATGGCTTCAACACATCTTTCTTCATATGTGTAAAAGTAGTAGGATAATGGCAAAGACCGAAAATCATAACAAGCCATTCAAACAAACCTTGCCTAGTTTTGAATGTCGTCTCCCGTATATCTCCTTCAACGACTATACTTTCATGAAAACCACTTCTTGAATCCCATTCAAGGAAATTCTTACCATTCTTCTCGGGTGCCAAAACAAGAGGTGCACCACATGGTAAAGGAGTAGGCCGAATGATCCTTTTATTCAACAATCCCTGGATTTGCGTCTTAATTTCTGTGCTTTCCATCACTGACATCCTATACATGCAAATGTTAGGAAGAAGACACTTTTTCTGCAACTGTAACTCAGGTTGGATTCCCCTCTTGGGAAGTAATCCCTTTGATTCCTGAAACATTTCATCATATTGGTTAACTGCGTCAACCAAATCAGTTTTCAAATTCGAATTACAACCATCAAATGCTTCATAATCAATACCATTCTCGAGTTTGACCATGAGAAGAACAAGATTCTTGCTAGAATTAACCAGTCTTTTCATCTTCCTTGCATTAAAAATTGAAAGTTTTTTTTTTGTTGTGAGCTCTCACAATATATTCTACTCCATTTTTGAATATGTGATATTTTTTTTCATGTCTATGGAAGATACTTTTTTTTCATAAAGGTACGGGCTACCCAAAATTATGCCACAGATATCTAATGGCACAACGTCAAGCTCCTCTTCATCTCTGAAATTTGTAGTGATCGCAAATCTCATCTTACACTTTCTCGTAACCCGCAATTGCGCATTGTCACACACCCATCCAAGCGGATATGGTTTATGATGTGGAACAGTTTCAAAATTTAAAATCTTGACAATGTTTTCTAAGATAATATTGGCTTGAGAGCCACTATCGAACATCGTATCAATCTTGTTATGTTTCGATATCGCCTTTATGTGAAACGGTTCTATTATCCTCTTTTCATTTGGAGTTTCATTATGTAAGTTTGAAGAACTAGTGCTGGAAATGGATTCCTTTCCTTGAAACCCCATGGCTATGATTTTTGTTTCATCACCCGATTCGGATCCCAAATCCTATTCTTGAGTGATTACAGTTGTCTTTTCCTTTCCTTTGTTGTTGAATTTCTTTGGTTTCATTTCGGGATGAAGCTTCTAATAGTGAGATTCATCGTGACCCTCTCTGGAACAATGTTTACATATTTTTTTCTCTCTTTCTTTTTTAATGGATACATTTTTCTTTCCCTTTACCCTTAAACGACTTTTTACTACCTTCTTGTTGGGCAAGGAATCCCCCCCACGACATGTTTTGGGGCTCAAAGCCCATGTTTTGACCAAATGATGTTGTAAAGCCCTACAAATTGTGGGCGCGGAAAGTATGTTAGGGTCATAGGGTTGTCTGCCCTAGTTTTGGATGTAATGTCGGCCTACCCATGGTCCGCAAACCATGGGATTGTATAAATAGAGTGAGGCTCTAAGTGAAGAGAACAAGTCAAAGTGATTGAATCGTAAGTAAAAAGAGTGTCTTCGGTCATAGAGTAGGAGAAGGCTCCGCAGTTGAGTGCGCAGAGGCCTAGAAGTTTGCAGCTGAGTGTGCAAGGTGGAGTCGAGTCTGCAACCAAAGAAGAGAATAATAAAGAGAAGTTTCATCCAAATTTTGTGTATCTGTTCTCGAGTTCTTACATGTTTAATATCAATTAAAAATATACCGTTTATTTACTGCGCGCACCTGTATGAATGATTTATATTACTAAGTATACCTTAACGCATACAAGTAGGCTAAGTTAAATCAATTAACAGTGGAATACTAGTAAGGGCTTGGGTAATAATAGCATTCGGTCCCCCGAGTAGGGCTATGCGAAGGCAACATCTCAAGCTGCGAGGTATGGGTAAGTGCGCGTAATGACGTGCGTGCAAGTTCGAACCGTGGACCACTTGAACTCATCAGACATCTCTAGAAACCTGGTTCTAGCACCCTCCCATACTACTTCAGGTGAGACCTTAGTCTGCGCTCCGCATACTATTGCCGAAAGGGCCAGTAGTACCGGGATTTGTTTGGCTAAATCACTTATGAACCTGGGTTAGGCCCCAACAAACCAACAAATAGTTCCGTTGCTAAGACTGTGATCTGCATAAGGGATGTCTGATGTCATGTCACTGGAATCCCATAAAGAAATAAATTAAAGGGTGGTTGGATAGAAAGGTTCAAGAGTTTGCGACACAAGAAAATAGGAATCCACGGGTATCGAAGGAATAGTGGTTAGAGCGCTACTTATATACGGAAATCCATGAAATTTTCTTTGCATCCTTCCCCTCTGAGTTGTATGAGTGGATCACGAAGCTAGCAGATAGTCAGGGAAGGTGTAGGCTCGACAAACCTATTGTGTGGACTCTAGAGTTGGTGTGAAAACTAGAAGCATCAGAAGATAAGATCATGCACGCTATGGACCATTGGCTTGATCGAATTATAGGAGGGTTTATCACCGAATTCATGGTAGACACGTCAGTCAGCTACAGCGAGGTGGAACGACGCTTCCTCAAAGGACCGCGAGGTAAGTACATTAAATATTTGAACACTTGGATTAAAATGCTATTGTGTGAAAAGAGGGTTATGTGAATAAATTGATTTTTGGGGCTACACGAAGTGGGAGGATCTACAAAAACAAAGGTAGCACAGAAATAGAAACTAGCCCCTTGATTTTGCCTCGGCGAGAAAGTGAGGGAGAGCTCGCGAAAGTTTCACCAAGAAATGCGATCAGTCTGATAAGGCAACAAATTTCGTGCATACCACCCCCACCCACACCACCACCAGCTTCACCAACTTCACCCCCATCTTCACCCACACCACCTCTGCCACCACCACAGTTCAATATGGTGAGCATGATAAAATTTTTGATGTTCAAAGGAGTAGGGAACGAAGATCCAGACCAATTTTGGTTCATGGTAAAGGTTGTATGGGAAGCACAAGGAGTCACGAATGACAACATAAAGAAGGAAACACTAGTAAGTGCATTGCAAGATCACACACTAACGTGGTAAATTAAGCATTCTAATGACCATCCTAACGTGGGGATCACAGATATCCAGGATGCGCTGAAGAAGGAATTTAGCAGGCCAAAATCGGAGACACATTCCATTATCGGGTTTAAGGAAATTGCGATGCTTCCAGGCGAGACCCCGTGGGAGCTGGATCAAAGACTAATGAGTGTGATTCATGAAGCCAACATGACCTTGATGGATGGGCAACGCCACGCATGGTTTGTAGTGTCACTAACGCCGCATCTAAGGATTGCGCTATCACAGCAGAAGCTATCTACTTAGACCGAAGCCTTGGAGATTGCAATGAGACTGCACGAGACCCCAATACAAGATCCTAGCCTGGGAGTGCAACAGATCCACACGCAGTTGAAAAACTTGTGTCTCGAGATGCAGAGCTTGAAACAAGACAGGACAGCTTGCCCAGAAATGCACAAGGAGTTATGGTGCATAAAATGCAAAGGCCAGGGACATGACAAGGACCATTGTCCAGTCTTCATGAACTACCTGGTGGGAGGAGGACCAATGCCACTGAGACCAGAGGCACAAGCGCGACCAAGTGCGGCACCTGCATTATGGTGCGTGATTTTTCAGATAGGAGGGAAGCATGCTACAGACAATTGCCACCTATTACAAAAGTATACGCAGACAACCCAGCAATTGTTTTGTAATTTCTGCAGGTCGGTAGGCCATGATGAGTGCACCTATAAAAGTTATGAATTGATGATGCAACAAACTCCTACCTATAGAGTTCAGACTGAAACACGAGCCCTCAATCAAAATGCTGGGATGGTGCACACTAGATTTCAAGAGCGCAGACAAGGTCGAGGTGGAATGGGACGAGGGAAGGGTTGCAGACAGTTGATTTGTTACAATTGTGGAGGGCTAGGGCATTTTGCCCATGATTGTACAAATCCGATGAGAGCATCATGTTTATATTGTACCCAATTTGATCATGAGATAGAGGATTGCCCAATAATTATATCAAGGTTGCGTGATAAAGGAATACTCCAGCCTCCCCCGACTTAGAACCTGCAAATGATGAGGTCTGAGCTGCACGAGGAGGACCCGAGTGTAAACATCGTGCTCCAAAGCGGTATCACAATAGGAGATGACAAAGGTAAGCAACCAGAAGAAAGTGCTTGGGTTCGCAAGGCTCCAACAGAGGAACCAGAGTTGATTTGGAGCGCATGAAGGAGACATTCATGGAAGCTAAGAGGAGCTTCACGGAGGCCTCCACTTCAGGTAGTAAAGACAAACTAGAACCAGAGATGGACTCGTCAATTCTTACTACCTTTCTGGAGACATGCATGAAGCTACTGTGTGACAAGAATGCTATGAAGGGGCTGCAATAACTCATCACTAGATGTACTGGATCAGGAGAACCGCGCGTAGTTCGGAAGTTTGGGAAGCACATGACGCAAACTGGAAGGGAGATGAGATTTACTGTGCATCGGGGAATATGAAATGGATTAAGTGATTCTAGATTTAGGATCGGACGTGAATGTATTGCCAAAGCAGACATGGGAACGCATGGGCAGGTTTGCATTGCAATTGTCTCATATTCAATTGAGAATGGCGAACCAACAAAAGATCCTACCGATAGGGAGATTGCAGGGAATAACGGTAGACATCGAAGGTGCGAGCCCGCTTGCATATTTTGAAGTGATATAATTTTTGAGGACAGGAATCCCTATCCCATGCTACTTGGAATAGATTGGACCACTGATATGAACAGATTGATAAATCTAAAGAAGCGAAAGATGCTTTTTGAGAAAAAGTCACTGCGCATAGTGGTACCTTTAGACCCTGTGGAAGGATCGCACTACATAGAGCCAATGCATGATGACGAGAGTGACAATGATCTAGACTGTATCTACATGATAACCACTCAGGAACATGATTGGGTGGATCCTACAGTAGATGGCAGGATTTTGTGGGAGCACGAAAGCTCCTGCACATTAGATTCGAACGAGGAAATAGAACGATGATAGAATTGGTTGCACGAGGTAACCACACTCAATTGCAACATGATGTTAAAGTCACTATGTTGTGTAGCAACAAAAGCAAGAGATCTACCTATGTATGATGGATTGACCATGGTATATGATTTCCTGAACAGATTTGAAAGAGAAGTACTGGAACAACAGTATTTTGATGCTCTAAAATGGGCACTATGCTATGCCCGCAAGGTGGTGGGGTACGCACCAGTGGAATTTTAAGGACTGGCGGGGATGTAGAAGGATGATGTGCCTATGATTTGGGAAATCGCAGATGCGGCTGACAAACAAATATGATGGATAGGATGATCCACGTGCACACCTTGAGAAATGGACCAAGGTCTAATGGGAAGAGCCACAACCTGAATGGGTGCATTTGTTCTGTCATACCCTGGATGTCATACCCATGAATTGGTATACTAAGATGGAGCTTCACCATGGCACGAGTGAATGGGATATCTTGCGCGAAGGATTCTTGTTAACCTTCACATAAGATCGTTGGTGGGATACTGTTGATGATGTGCTACAAGCAGTAAAAGCATCTATCTTCAAAATACCCCAAGAACCAATGGAAGTGCTTTAGTCGTAATGGGTGACCCAGCTAAGCTGCATGCTGGAGTGTTCCAATGTAAATATTGAGGAAGATGATGAGGATCCACAGAATATTAAGATTCTCAAAACTGAAGGTTTTTGGAAGGTTCGAGGACCATTGATGAGAATCCTGACATCACTGCACCACTAAAAATGAAGCAGGTAAACATTGGGACGAAGGTTAAACAAAAGTATGCAATGCTCGGTGACTATTAGGATGATGCCATAGTGGATAAAGTCACTGAGTTAATCTGTGAGTACCAAGACTTATTCCCGACCAAGATTACAGACTTAAAAGGGGTTGTTGGCGACTTAGGGATGATGAAGATCACCCTAAAACCCGACACGAAGCCGGTCAAGCAGACACCTTACTGCTTGAATCCAAAGTATAAGGAAAAGGTCGGCGTAGAATTAGACAAAATGCTTGCAGCCAAAATTATTGAGCTGGGTGAGCCCTATGATAATACAGGAGAAAAAGCAAAAAGGCGAAATAAGAATATGCGTGGACCTCAGCAAGCTAAATGATGCCTGTGTACATGACCCATTCCCGACACCGTTCACAGATGAAGTATTGGAAAATGTTGGCGGACAAGAAGCATACTCGTTCACAGATGGGTTTTCAGGGTACCATCAGATTAAAATCACGCACGAAGACAGGAGAAAGACAACCTTCACAACGGAATGGGGTTGCTTTCATTACACCATTATGCTGTTTTGGTTGAAGAATACGCCAGCCATCTTTTCACGGATCGTTGTTGCCGCATTCAAAGAATACATCCACAAGTTCCTGGAGGTCTACCTGGATGATTGGACTGTCTTCGGATTGGTTAAGCACCACGTAGCAAGCTTACGCTTGATGCTAGATACTTGCTGATGACACCAGATTGCGCTGAAACTTAAGAAATGCACATTCCTCGTTCCCTTTGGGAACTTGTTGGGACATGTGGTCTGAAAATAGGGACTAATGGTGGACCCTATGAAGATTGCAGTAATTCTAAATTTGGAAGCACCGCAAAGTGTTAAACAACTGTGTGCTACCTTGGGACACACAAGGTACTACAGGAAGTTCATCAAAAGCTATGCCCAAATCACCACTCCGATGGAGAAATTACTGAAAATGGATGTCACATTTTGCTGGAATGATGATTGCATGAAAAGCCTAGATGTCCTAAAGGGGAAATTGGCCTCCACTCCAATCGTGGTCTTCCCAACATGGGATGTGAAGTTTCATGTACATGTTGATGCATCGTGTATCGAGTCAGGAGCAGTGCTCACACAAGAGGGTAGAGACAGCCTAGATCATCCTTTCGTGTTTGCTAGTCATAGATTGTCCAAAGCTGAGAAGAATTATTCCACAACTGAGCGCAAGGGGTTGGAGATGGTGTAGGTGCTCCAAAAATATCGGCACTATTTGCTAGGAGGACATTTCAAGATGTATACAGACCATAAGCCTGTGTTGGGGGGGCGCATATGTAGGTGGCTCTTATTGTTCCAAGAAGCTGACTTAGAGGTCGTGGTCAAACCTGGATACCTGAACGTAGGACCAGATCACTTGTCGTGTATTGAAACGGTTGAGGAACCTACTAGTTTGGAGGAAGGATTACCTGACACACAACTCTTTGTGGTACACGTCGCAGACACGCATTTCAAAGATATAATCCACTTTCTGACAATAGGGACTGCACCGAAGGAATACTCTATCCAACAGGAGAAAGAATTGGTGGTGCACACAGTGGATTTTTTTGTCATCGCGGGGCACCTATACAAAATGGGAAATGATGAGAGATTTGGAAGATACGTACCTGAATTTGAACGAAGTCAGATCCTCGCGGAAGCACATGGGGGCACTGCAGGAGGACACTATGTAGGACGTGCGACCACACAAAAGATTCTTTGTGAAGGGTTGTGGTGGCCATCCCTTCACCAGGATTCAAAAGCTTATTGTAAGGCCTGCGATATATGTCAAAGGATTGAAAAACCATCGTGAAGGGATAAGATGTTGTTGAATCCACAAATGACACTGCAACCATTCGAGAAATGGGAAATTTACTTTGTGGGACCTATCAAACCACAGGGAAAGACAGGTGCGTGCTACAGCATCACTACGACAGAGTACCTGACACGATGGGTGGAAGCACAGCCAGTCAAAGACTGCATGGACGTTACGACGGTGAAGTTTTTGTTTGAAAATGTGTTGACCCGATTTGGCTATCCAAAAATCTTAATGAGTGATCGTGGAACACATTTCCTGAATGAAACCATCAGGGCGCTCACAGAAGAGTTCCAGGTGTATCATCAGAAAAGTGCACTGTATCACCCACAAGCCAATGGGACTGTAGAAGCATTCCACAAAATATTGGAGACTGCGTTGACCAAAGTTTGCAATGCACAACAAAGCGATTGGGACCTACACGTACCTCTTGTTCTATGGGATTACAAGACAACATGCAAGAAACTAATGGGACAAACACCTTTCTGGTTAGTTTATGGTGTGGAAGCGGTCATGCCAATGGAATATATCGTACCTAGTCTGCGCATAGCAGCACTCACAGGGATGATGGAATATGAAGCTCTAGAGGAAAGGATCGCGCAATTGGAAGAACTTGAGGAGGAACGGTTCTTGGCTGGTTTTCATCAATGGGTACAAAAGTAGCATGAAAAGGCCTGGCACAACTGCCATATTAAGTTGCACACCTTCAAGGTAAATGACTTAGTGTTGTTGTATGACAGTAAGTTTGAAAAATATTCGGGAAAATTTAGAATGCATTGGCTGGGACCATACGTGGTTAAGGAGGTCAGAGACAGAGGTGTGGTCCAGCTAGTCAAACTAAATGGAGAACCCTTCCCAAGCAAAGTGAATGGCAGCCACCTGAAGCCCTACATGGGTGGGCTGGCTATTTGACTAGCCAGCCAAAGCACAGTCTTCGCACTACGAGAAGCCGAACAAAGGCGCAGGACTATAAACATCTACAACAGATACCAATATAGATGTATGGAAACAATTCAAACACGGAGGTCTAAGAACAGAGGATGCAATAGATTCAGTAAGCAGCGGTTCAGTGCACTACTGACATCAGCACAGTTCGAGGACAGTTGGAGGAACTCTGTGCCAAGATCACCCCACCGACAGAGTGACTCAAGGGTGAGTCATGATGTTTGTGTTGGGGGCCTGTTGGGCATGGAATCCCCCCACAACATGTTTTGGGGCTCAAAGCCCATGTTTTGACCAAATGATGTTGTAAAGCCCCACGAATTGTGGGCGTGGAAAGTATGTTAGAGTCATAGGGTTGTTCGCCCTAGTTTTGGATGTAATGTCAGCCTACCCATGGTCTGCGGACCATGGGATTGTATAAATAGAGCGAGGCTCTAAGTGAAAGGAGAGAACAAGTCGAAGTGATTGAGTCGCAAGTGAAAAGAGTGTCTTGGGTCGTAGAGTAGGAGAAGGCTCTGCAGCTGAGTGCGCAGAGGCCTAGAAGTCCGCAGCTGAGTGCACGGACCCCTGCAGCTGAGTGCGCAGGGTGGAGTCAAGTCTGTAACCGAAGAAGAGAATAATAAAGAGAAGTTTTATCCAAATTCTGTGTATCTGTTCTTGAGTTCTTACATGTTTAATATCAAGTGCAAATATATTGTTTATTTACTGCGCGCACCTGTATGAATGATTTATATTGCTAAGTATAACTTAACGCATACAAGTAGGCTAAGTTAAATCAACTAACAACGGAATACTAGTAAGGGCTTGGGTAATAACAACATTCGGCCCCCGAGTAGGGCTACGTGAAGGCAACATCTCAGGTTGCAAGGTACGGGTAAGTGCGTGTATTGACATACGCGTAGGGTCAAACCGCGAACCACTTGAACTCATCAGACATCTCCAAGGTGCGGAAACCTAGTTTTAGCACCCTCCCATACTACTTTGGGTGAGACCTCAGTCCGCGCTCTGCGGACTGTTGCCGAAAAGGCCAGTAGTACTGAGATTTGTTTGGCTAAATCACCTCTGAACCTGGGTCAGGCCCCAACAAGCCAACACTTCTTCTGCGGTGTTTCTCCCCCTTGCCTCAACACGAGTGTCTTGCACACACAAATCATGTAGATTACTGGGATTAAAAATTAATGTAACTATGTAAATCCCCCATGCACTTCAGCAATGTGTCCTGTGATTGCAAATCTACACCTAACATCAAAGACCTTTTTCTGAATTCTTGGGTCTAATCTTGCATATTTTTACCTTTTATTTTTCTAAAGTTCTGCCAAATTATGATGCCTTTCTGCATATAATCTAGAGAGTAGAATTGTCTTTCAATTACAACAATGAAATCATTCCAAGAAATTGAGATCTTGCCGTGTTTTTTTATCTCCTCTTGGGTCTTTCATTCCCACCATACTAGTCCTGCACCCTTCATTCTCAAGGAAGCTAACTGAATCTTTATGTCATCCTCTTGAAGGTTTTAGATCCTGCAATAGAGCTCCAACTAATGAATCCAATTATCAAACTTCATTGCATTCACTTCATTATTATACATGGGCAACCCGAATTTAACATCCATTTTTAAAAAAGGTGACTTACCAATTCCTTTTGAAGAATGATGATGATTATGAGTAAGGGTTGTATTATTGGAAGAGGGTGAAGATTCTTGTGAAGAAGAAGATGAAGAAGATTGTGGAGAGGGTGGAGGTTTGTCTCCATTTCCATTAACTCCTTTTCCATTACCTCCTCCTGAAGAGCCTTCTCCTTTGGGAGGTTTGGAACTTTCCCCTTGCAACCTGGTATTCCTCTCTTCATAGAGGTCCTTCACCATCTATGTTATATGAAAGAGCATTTTTGAAGGTCTTCTCATCTTCTGTCATGTTTGTAGGTTCTCCTTCATGAGACATTATCTCTGAATTCTCAACTGCAACTTGAGGTTGAACTGGTGTTGGAGATTGTGGCAACCTTGTTCTCCTTCGCCTTGACCCAACTTTAGGGCTTCCAACCAGCTTTGCTTCACCTCTTTTGAGTTTTAACCTTGTAAGAATGACATAAACTTTCAAACAATTAAATCCTTCTTTCACAAAAAAAAAACCTAGTGCTCTGATACCAAATTGATCTGATATAGAATATTAGTTTGCAGTGTTAATATCTTCCTCAGATTCTAAACAAAATGCTTTCATTGTGCTTAAGGATTTGTGAATTTTTGCAAGTGAAATGAATTATTTTTATGTTAATTTTATGAGCAATTTAACATAAACTAGAAATTGAACAACAACATAAACATGTACAAAACATAATCAAAAACAAATTACAACAAGTACATGATACAAGAGTTCACCCCTTCTGGGTTACATCTCCTTGGTCTAGCTTCCAATGGCTTGGGCCTCTCTATTATGCTAAAAATTGTAAAAAAATGTGTTTACAATGATCAAATTCTTCTGAAACCCACTCCAATGAGTCCAAAATATCCAAAGGTGGCTATCTAGGCTCTTTTTGCATCCAATTTGGTGCAAAACTGAAGAATTTATGACCTCTCCTAGTTTTCCCACTATTCGTTCCACAAATTGCTTGAAATCTGACATGATCCCACAATTTTTCTCCAAAAATATGCTAACTGAGCGAGAATTTTTTCCATGTAGCGGGCCATATTCTATCGGTCGACTATTCATCGCAAATTGAAATCAGAAAGGACTGGTGAGCTTAAAGTTTGGTACGCGGTGGGTGATTGTGCGATTGCGATGTGGCGGAACCAACGACACTATAAACTAGAACCAATAAACATCTCACATCCGAGAACTTATCACAAATCGTAGTTCGATGGTGAATCAATAGCTAATCATAATGTGTGGTTTAGTTTTCTGCAAAGTGTGATTGTGATATGTAATCCATCGCATCACAACTTTGGGTATGATGGGGCTGATTTTTCGTAATACCTTCCCTTCGCCGATGTACGATTGTGATCCATTGCATCACGCGTTTGGCCAATTCTTGAAAGCCTTCCCGTCTTCCTTATCGCCTCACACCTTGGATGTTCTAGGGCCAATTTTTAATGCCGACCTGCCTAAGATTGTGATTTGCGACATGCGGGGGCCAATGGCGGCTTGCCACTTGGTGCCTCCTCATTCGCTGAAGGACCTTGCCACATCATCCAATCTTGGCATGTGTCCAATTCAAAATTGAACTTTGACTTGCTCTAACTTCTGCATATGAGCTTAGATTTGAGTGTCATTCGCATCATTGGGACCAGAATGACAAGCTCTTAGATCTGTAGCTAGGTTTATCAAGATTCTGACACTTTGATTTTTGTACCTAGTTTTGAGCACTTGATCATCAAGGAATGCCTAATAACAAGAGTTTGAATTCTATTAAGAAAAGTAAGTTTGGGTAGCAAATAGAAAAAACTAGATTTACAGTGACTTCAAGGACTAAGCCACTATGAGGGGCTAAGCATATTTTTCTAATGTTTCTTCACAAATGGAATTGTGAGAAAATTGATCTAAAAGGGTTGATATGCAATGGTCTTAGTGGATTAAGATATTTATGAGTAAGTGATGTTTAAGGGCTAATGTAAAATGCATCTAAAGGAGAAAATGCACTTTGAGTAGCTAGTGGACAAAGGGGTATCTTTTGTGCTCAAAGGAGGCAAAGGACCTTCCACGTGCCAAGGAAAATGTGAACTGAAAGGGCTAAAGGAGAAGGGATTTTCCAACAAGTAAGTTATGTATTTTTCTTTTCTATTTCTCTGGGAAGATTACAGACCACGAGCCCTAATTTGTATACTATGTATACTAATTATACTAGTGATAGAGGTTTGTGATACCTCATACAGGAGCCCTGTGATTCTTTTATTGATGCATTATTAAAATAATAAATATTTGGGTTCAAATATTTGTGTACTCATGTTTATGGCTAAAAATGACCTCATCAAGATCTAAGGGAGACCACCCAGTCAGAGCCCCAACTAAGCCCTTATCCATTGGATGTAGTGGTTATGACTAGGTCAATTGGGTCGAGTTAACCCCTCCCTCTCCCTGCTGGCTTATTATATATCTATTATTTACCAATAGAAAGAGAGAAATCAAATCTTCCCTCTTGTTGTGCACATGCAAGTAAACAAATCCTTAAGCTGACTTTATGGCTCAGCCAAACTACAAATAAAGTTTTCCCCTGTGTAGGGGGACTTCTAGAATGCATAATTAAATCTGAATGCAGATCGAATCTAGAATGCAAGCAAAGAATCTAATTCTATCTTGAATCAGAAAAAGATAGTTTTCTCTCAATTCGAGAGTAGATGAACTATTTAACTAGGGGAAGAGGATTGTTTGTATAATGATTGAACTCATTATATGTTTTTAATTAATTAAAGAAGTAGTTCATTTAATTAATGAAAGAGAAAACAAAATAGGAATGTATTTAAAAAATAAATAGTTATTGCTCAGTACATTCCTATTTCAATAAATTCGTATTAATTTTGATTTTTTTCTACTCCTCAGAGATAGCTCTTATAGAAATTTAGTAGCATAAAACAATCGATACAACAATAGTGCTCAATATCATAATGCAATACACTATTTAGAACAAAAATTTAAATCAATTAGAAATTCATAGTGGTTAATTTACATCCTAGACAACAGTGCACATGGAATGAAATTAATTAAGATCATACCAAAATCTTGTTGCAAAAACCTACAATCCTTGAACAACTTCACATCCTTGGAGAAATTTCTTACAGTAGTGCAAAACAATCTTCTCTTTCAGAGCTCAAAATGCTTTGTCTCTCCATAATTCAACTCACAGTACATTACAAAAGATTAAATGCACTGCAAGAAAAATCATAGAATTTTCCCCTAAATATCTCAGATCTGAAGTATTCCCCTCACCTACAACTATAATCTCCTATACAATAGTGCATTCAGAGCCTCTAGCTATAGAGAAGAGGAACCCCTTCCTCATTCTCAAGACTATTATTTAATTATTTACAAGAATCTCCAACAATGGAGAACTGTTGGGAGTGCTTTTCCAGCTCCTCAATCAGAGCTGCAAATTCTCCATCTTCCCTTTGTTGGTCTCTTTTCATTGCTTCAAAGTGCCTCAGCTTCAACTTCTCCAACCAATCTACTATTACAAACCAATCAAAAATTAAATTAAATAAATTACATTGCACACTAAAATCAAAATTACAAGATTGGAAAAAACCAACTCTCCAATCAAAATCCAATTAAATAAATAAAATAAAGGAAATCTGAGATTCCCATTAATCTCTGCAAATATATTTTTGGTCAAAGAGGACAAAATCAAATACATATGCTACATCAAAAGCTTTGGGCAAATGAAAAATAAATAAACAAAGCTCAGAAAATTAGTTTTGATTGCAAATTAGGAGCTTAATTTTCTACTAATTTTAAAGCATAGTTAATGTCCAAATCTGGTCATGGAACCACTTCAGAAATATTTTCTATTATTTTATCTTTCTAATGAGTTGTCATGAGCCTTATTTGGCCAAGTAAAACTCAACTTATAGGCCTCCAAAATTGAAGTGTCAAAATTGTTACATTTATGGAAAAATGCACGTGTGGGTTAAAAATTTATATTTTAATTAAAAAATATAGTTGTAGTCTAAAAATTATGCTTTTTGGCCCTAAAAGTTATGGAAATTCCAGCTATATTTTGAAAAAAATTGGCAGGGATTTTTGTAAATCCAAGTAAAAGTTGTCAAAATTCATAATTTTAGGTGCCCTAGACATTTTTGAAGGTGTTGAATCCATTTCCACTATCAAAAACATGATTCAAACACTACGTCTATAAGATTTTTTGAAATTATTTTTCTGGGATTCCGGCCACTTTTAGCTATCCAGGCAATTCCTCTGCCTCTGTAAACAATTCTAAAAATATAATCTTTATTAACTATACAATTAAAAATTAAATAATTATTAATTAATTACAATTATTAAATTAACCATTTAAATTAATTATAGTTATAAAATTAAATTATAATTAGAAAATATTAATTTAAATAAGCTTGGGGAAGTGTGCCAAGTAGGCTGGTGGATTTTTGGCTCCATTTAAATGGGCCTTGGTATGGTATATGGGAGACATAAGGTAATTAAAGAGATCATTATAAGGGATGTGAAGGAGCACATGGGAGTCATAAGGTGAATCTCGGAGCTTGGAGGAGATTTAAATAAGGGTCTCGAGGAGATTAAAATAAAATTTACGAGAGGTGAGGAGTGAGGAGAGGAGAGGAGAGAAGGGCCATGTGGAGTAGGGTCTCTTTCCATAAACTATAGACATTTCATTAATATGATTTTAACCAAATCAAAAAACTACAACCACTATTAAATAAAGAGTCTCGGGATTTCAAGACATTTTAAAATAAAATTTTGAGAAATGAAATATGAGATTTCGTTATATATTGGTTTTATATAAAGTTTTAATTATGATATATATGCATATTGGTTCTCGGTTATGGTGGTTCTATAGAACAATTAGTAAAATAAAATAATAATTAATTCAGATTTAGTTAAAAATTAAAATATATATATATTTTGTACATTTTTTAGTTTGATTGGTGAAAATCACTGAAGTTCGCATGAGCACTATTTGTAAACTATGAGTTTAAATGAGATGAAACGAGAACTGATGAAAAGCTAGCATAAAATTGACCGCAATGAAGCAATCAAAATATAAATATCACAAAAATTTCACACACTTAACCAAAAGAAAATATTAAAAGGTGATTGAGCCAAAATTTAATAAAAGAGTTCTCATTATTATTACAAAGATACTAAATTAAAATTGGGGGACTTTCGATTTCACCACAACAATGGCAACACATGGGGAAGAACCAGTTATCTCTAGGTAAAGGTACTGAACATCACTTTACCCAAAGGTTAAAATGATGGATTCCATCAAACCGTCAAACAATAAAACATTTCCCATAGTTTCCACATTAGTGAATCAAGTAATATAAGTTCAAAAAATATTACTCTAAACAGACTGATTCTATAGTCATGAATTTGAATTTTGGGGAATATTTAATATTTATTATTACCTCATATCAGTGATATAAGAAGGTACATATAGGGAGTTTCTGATAAAGAATATATGCATCAATATGAATGGTCTCTGATATTACTTCACTATTAGTGAGCCTAGTCAGTACCCCGGTGAAGTTGTCCTTAATTCCATACAAGCATGGTCCCATTGCCAGTGAGTGTCCATAGCCCCAACGAGTTTGCTCGTACTTTGCATGCTTCCCCTTTTGATCACCCTTTTTAAGCACATTTACAAGCTATGTTTATAATGTAGTTGAGTGAAAGGGGTGGGATGGCAAAAAATACTTAAGTAAATGGATATAATACTTCCATAATGTTGACTCCATGTTATTTATTGACAACTATTCATTTATTGCCTTTAGATGAAGTGGAGGGATTGGACGATCCATTGAATTAAACTCAAGGTCAGTTATTTCCTTGAAAAGATGAACAATATCACTTAGAAATGATACATGTTCCTCCATGGAAAATATTAAAGGCAAGAGGGATTTAGGATTCCATAAAGGTATCCCTTTAAAGATGAATGAAACCATTGAAATAAATAGTGTAAAAATTTCCCATGTCTGCCAACCAATGTTGAGTAAGAGAAACTCCTTCCAATTAAATCTTGGTGGTATCACCAAAAACAAACCATAACCAATAGAAAAAGGAAAAAGAAATTAAAAATAAAGTAAAAGAAGAACTCAAAATACTCTGAAAATGTCAAATAAGAAAGGAAAAAATGAAAGAAAAAACCCAAATTAAAAATACAACCCCAACAAGACTAACTATAAAAATATCTCAACAAAAGAGTCAAATAAGACAAGAATGTGTGTTTTCATCTTATGTTGATATTTTAATCAATTATATATTGCATAGTTATAAGCAATTAGACCCTTAAACTGTAGAGTGAATAGCAGTCATGAGGTCAAATGAGGCCAAATGAGAAGTTTTTTCCCTTTGCAAATGTTCTAGCTTCAAAGCTTGCATGATAAAATCTTAACAATTTTCTAATAAAAGCAATTCTTGAGAAACAAATTGAAGATTCAAAGACACCCCAATTTAGTTGACTTGATGAACATTGTAACTACTCTTCCAAAACTCAAAAGCGAACAACAAGGAGAATGAGTTCCAAATCTAAGATGGTAGGGGTGCAAAACAATTCTTGGTGTTGGAAAATGTAACTATGTTCAACCTTCAATAATGTACTTGAGTCATTATGTAAGGTACTTGTCAAAAAGAATAAAGAAAATAATTCTTATTAATATTATTATTGTGACTTATTCAAGAATGGGTTACATGCTTGGGTCACCATGTTTTAGGTCAAAGTCCCCATTTAGCACTTCTAGGATTTATTTTGAGTCTATAAAGTTATTGAAAATTTAAAGAGACCCTTCTTGGGATTTTGAATCATGTAAAAGGGTTAAGTATTGAGTCAAATATGAATTATGCAACCTCCACACCATGTCGGTCTAAGAGAATGTCAATTTGGCCTAAGGACCCTATTCAACCACACAAGAATGCTATAAAAGGAAGGACATCAAATTCATTTGGGGCATCATTCTCTCATCAAGTTTGACTTATCTTGTAGTTGGAAGAAGTGAAAAAATCCCTTGTCACTCGACAGAAGTGTGAAGTCCTCTTGTAGCTTGGAAATTCTGTTGTTGGGAAGCTGAAGTGAAGTGCGAGTTTTGGGAAGTTTTAGGAGACAAGGAAAATCAAAATTTTGGTGTCTCTCTCTCTCTCGTTTTTGTGCCCTAGATTGGGAGATCGATGACTTCCAAGTTTCACTGTTGTCAAAAGCTACCAGTTTTCGTAAGTTGTTGCATAGTCGAAGTTGTTGGTAAGAGGTTGGAATTATGGGAGGATGACTTGGTGTGGAGGGAAGGTCTGGTCCTCGTCTAAGGTGAAGAGTCTCAAAGAATACTATTTAAAGGAAGAATTATCTTGATTGGGTTTTCCCCTCGAGGGGGGTTTTGCCCTGGCATGTGCCTACATCTGGTGTCTATTGTTTTATGTGCTGCTACTTTTTGTAATTTCTTGATGAACTAAAGAAAGAAGATATAAATAATTTTATTAATAATAAACATCACAACTAATTATCAAGATCAAGAAAATTTTGACTTCCTTTCTGATTTTCGAACATGGTATCAAAGCTTTGGTGAAGGAGGAAGAAAAAGGCAGTCTCAAGAACTTGATTCATTCATAGGCACTATCTCAAGGAAGGAGTCTATTATATTCAAGGAGGATGTATAAATCAATAAAGAGTGAGAACAAACTTGAAGTAGCATCTAACTTCATATCCTAGAAGAAGAGGATCAACCTAATCCTCGAGAAGAACAAGGTGGTGGATCTGGTAAAAGGAAATATAAAGAAACATACAGAAGAAGCCAGTGATGCCGACAAAGTGAAATTTAGGGATTTAGAATTGGTGGCTATGACTCTGATGGTAGAAGGGATAAAATAAAATCTTGTCCCATTGATAGTTAACATCGATCATGCTCATGAGATGTATGAATCCCTGTCAAAGTTCACCATTAAGAACATTGGTCAAGTAGCAAGTTTGAAGAGTGAGCTGAGAACTATGAAGATGAATAAAGAGGATAATCTGACAACTTTCTTTGTGAAGATAAGTATTTCATGTCTTTTGAGTTTTGGGTTCATGTATTTATTCAGTTTTGATTATATTGAATACTAATCACCTTTCTCCCTCTATTTTATTGGTTAGGGAAAACATTTGTAAGAAGGAGGATCTCTCAAGACAAGGTTATTCAAGAAACAAAGGTATGATTTGAATACAGTGATTAAAAACGTTATTCATTTGATTATCTAGTACTAACTTTGTTGTGACTAACTGTATTGAATATTAGTGATTCTTGTTTGGGTGATTCACCTCTTGATAAATCTACCCACCCCACTCTTAACTAATTTTGTAGAACCATGGATAGGTTCTGGAAAACCCTAACCAAAGGGTATGCTATTGTGAATGTCTGAAATCCTAAGCTAATTAGTGATATTATGAAATTCTAGTTGAATTTTTATTCATGATGTCATGTTTGGGATTTTGGTATGATCGGGAAATCCTAACTTATTAGGATTGAGTGATAGGGTCTAAAATCCCGAAACCTTTGAAGTTTTAGGGTTTGGTGGAATAGGTGAGGAAGACCCTTATATTATCTTAGAAATGTTTTCCTTGGTATGTATGTGTTTTTCTAATCAAACCCTAGTGAAATCAAGATGATTGTGTGTCTAAGTCTTACTGATATTTCTAAAGTTGGGTTTGACTAACACACGATATGAAATGTAACTGCATGATGATGAAATCTAGGCATATATAGATATGTCCTTTGATTGAAATCCTAGGTTGGTCTAGGACAAGATGTATTAATATTGTTGTACATATGATATGATTATGAATGATTATGAATTCCTAGTTTTGTGCATTGACCTAGTCATTAGTGGTCATAAGTTTTAGGATTGAGTGGAAGTCCTTGTCTGAAATTCTAGGATGATGATTTATGGAAATATAGGATGTTGTAGCTAAACCATAGTGAAGTTAAATTGTCTAGTATGTGTGATATAACAATATGGAATTTATTAAATGATTGTTGAAAATGAAAATCTAGGGTTTTGCAGTTAAATCCTAGTAGTAACATTGTCTAGTGTGAAATGTAACAATCTGAGATATATGTATTTAAAGATTGTTGAGATTGTGGACTTCTAGGGTTTTGGAGTTAAACCTTAGTCAAAGTAAAATATCTGAAATATGATGATTTAAGATCTATGTAAGATTGTTGAAGTTTTGAAAAATAGAATTCTTGGTTTTGGAGTTGAACCTTAGTTAAAATAGAAATCTCTAATGAATGTTGACTATATGATAATTTGAGATTTGGGAAGAGATTGTTGAAATTTGAATTTTTGGTTGATTTTGATGATTGCTCGGAAATCTAGGGTCTGTAAACTAACCGTAGTGATAGTTGACTATGTTAGTGATTGATTAATGGTTGATTGAAAATATATGGGTTTGGAACTAACCCTAGTGGAATCTAATTAGGTTAATGACTAAGCTATGATCAACTTTGATTGATTGTTTTTTATGAAATCTAAGATTTTTATGAATCTATGGTGAGAAATCTAACATATTTTTTTGAAAGGTTGTTAGATAATTTGTAAGTATATGTTTGTGTGAATTGTTTCTAGGGTTTTCTATATGTTGAAGGAATGTATATCATACATTTGCAAGAAACCCTAGATGGAATGAGAGTTATTCTGAAGTAGTCTAGGGTAAATGACAAAGTCCCTAGAAAGATGTTGAAGAGTACATGTCTCTTGTTTCTAATTAAGTTTGGGTATCTGATATATATAAATATGAAATTATTTCGTGATACTGATATGGCTAACATCATGTTTCTATATATTTTTTTGTACTTCATATTGAAGTTATGCAGGTACACAATCTTAAACTTGGTGAAGATTCTCAATGTGACAAGCATGGTGTTGATGATTAGAACTCTGATGAAAAGGTTGGAAGACAAGGAATATTCTTCAATGTCGAAAATAAGAAGTTGATCTCCTAGAGGAAGCATGAATAGAAGGGATCTCCTTACGATTAAAAGGGAGTTCAGATAAAGAGGTGCTTCCTTGTTAAGCGGGAGGGCATAGCTTGTTTTGATTGAAAAAATGTATTTTGGAGCATATGTTGTTGGATGACAAGTAGTAAAGGAAAACATATGATTGAGGAATCTTCTATTAAAGATTCAGTTCATAGTCCTACTGTTACAGGGAAAAGTGTCTATTTAGAACCGCTCTATCCCACTAAGGTGTGACAGCTGCCTTAGAAACAAACAGAGAAAAACTACTTTTGCATTTCCTTTATGAACTATAGATAGAGAGGAATAGAAAGAACCAACCTGTGTCTTGCGCTAATCCTTTGATCCAATCCCTCTCTTCTTTGATAGTCTCTAGCTACCTGCTCCCCTACTTGCCCAGCTTCACAAAGTACCTGTAAGATCACAGAAGAAGAACACTATACAAAGACATGGATCTATATTCATAAACAACTTAGGATCAGATTTAAGTTAACCATACAAATGTAACAAGCATCAATGATACAAAAGCATGGAGGAAAACTCAAATAGCTTTTATTGATAAACAAGAAAAGATCCAGGAGGAGTTACAACCAGTGGTTCCTGACCCTGCATCAACCTCCCAGCAAAGAAGCCCCTCTTCACCTCAAACAAAGCATAGATCACCCAACAATCTGATGTTTGTCTCAAAAAACCAACAACAATTCCTTACAATATGCAAAATTCCAGCCTCCGGATCTCTGGGATGAGGGATCCATATATAGATATCTGTAAGGGGGATGAGTCAGCTTGTGATTTGATTAGTGTCTTCTCTCTGATAGTTCTTGCTTCCACTTGGAGACTGAAGGCCTCTTACTCATCCTTGGTCAAATTCAGTGAGGCAAGTGTCACAGGAGAAGATTCTGGAAGCTTCCATTGTCTCTCCACCTCGCGGAATGACACTGCCATTTGTCATTTCTCGCCCATCGCACCCCAAAGAAGGGACTTTTGAAATGCAACGCACCCTCACAGTGTATTTATGTGCAATGCAACGCACCTAGCCAGTGGAGCAGCTGAAATGATCCTGTTTTGACCAATTCTGAGCAGTTTCTCATGGAAAACTTCTGGGAGAAGCTGTAATCTATTGACCTTGTTCCTTTAGGGGCTAGAACAACACTTTTAGGGACTTAGGAGCCCTTGATTTATGGACATTTCATGCTTGGGGTTGTAGGGCCCAAAAATGTCTATAATAGTTGCCTCCTAAAGTATGAGGCCGTTAACCTTTTGGTGTCGGGTGAAATGCTTTATTATGAGGATCCGAAGTTCTTTCAATGCTGGAAGGAGACCTGTAATAAGATACAATACAAGACATTATCTTCATACTGTTTTCATGATCTAGCTGAGGCGGGCATTCCCATGATCAGCTTTATAAATTCATTTTCATGTATGTAGGACAGACAATCGTCTGAGTGTAGACTGATGATTCTGATAGAGCCATCATCCTTTTGGTAGGATGATTATCTGTGCTGCAATGTTGTACATTTAATGTCTTTATTTCCCTGAATATATATCGCAGCCCGGATGGATGAAACTAGATCCAGGGTCTTCAATCTTGTCCGATCTTCACTCGAAGTACAAGTCGATCCATGTGAGAAATGTTCTGAAGTCAAACATGGAAAGACATCGCTTGATTACCAGTCAATGATGTAAACTGTTAACAAGCGCGAGAGGAATCACCGATAATGATAATGATCCTCAAGGTACTGCAGTACAATTCACGTGGTGTGAATAAAGCACTTGGCGTCAAACACCATGCAAAATCTTTCGGTCGAAGGCCATTGATGTAAACCTGTCGCCGGAAGTGAGAAACTTTCCATTGAGGCATGCAAGCTTCAAAGTACTGAATGGGGTGTTCCTAGATCAACTTCTTGGATAATGAGCTGATGTCGACAAGAAGTGATCCATCATAGGAGGGCCTTAATGAATCCCACATCAATGACACGGAACGGAGCAAATGATTTTAATGGAGGTGAAAACGATCTGGTGATATAAGGTTCAGGGTGGCGGTCATGAAAGAATGGAGTATAATGTATGGTAGTGGGTGAGACACAGGTGACTTCTCTGGATGACTTCTCTTGAACATATCGGCGATACTGATGTGATGGATTGGTAGCATTAACCCCAAATGTGGATGGTATGGCGTGACCATGGTGATGTGACCGGTGAATGAAACAACCCAACCCGACTCGGACACGGAGTGGAAGTGTCATGTTCAAGAGCGACTTGCTACCAACAAAGTTTCTTTGAGTTTTCTTCCCAATTTTTCCCCAGTCATTGCTGACTAGTACCTCTTTATTTTTGTCAATCTTGAGGAGGATAACATATGCTTGTTCTATAATTTTCCCTTCGAGCAAACCCATCGCTATGTTTTAACGAGCCTAGCGATAGTGAAACTCGTTCTCGTCTATAGACAAGTTTGTCGCTATTAATCTTTTTAACGAGTTTAACGACAAAGATAACTTGGTCCTTTTCAATTTTAGAGAGTCTGAAAAGGAACGTAAAGGAAACTCCAAAATTCCTTTTTCGTCATCTAATCCCTTAAGTCCGAAAAAGTATAAAACAATATAGAAGGGATGAATTTTCGATAGTTTTAACGAGCCGAACAAAATAAGCGCTCGATCTTTTTTTGTAATAATCCCTCAGGTCCAAAAAGATTAAAATCTAGAGGAGGGATAGCACTTCCTGTCCCTTTAATGAGATGGAAAGGCCAAGGACTCGGCAATCTTTTCATATTTTACGAGTCAGTTGAAAAGAGCTTAAAGGAGACTCGTCTTTTGAGGAACGAGTGATAAAACAGGTAGCAGCTGATTCCAGTAAGGTTTGGAATTTTCCAATCACGGCAATGTCACAAGGATGGCTAGTGAGATCACTCTTCGCAGTTGTTCCTCAAAATGGGTAAACAATCAAATGGAGGTGAATGATCAGCCAATGAAAAAGTGGAGGTGACGGTGCAAACACGACCAAGGCTTTAACGAATGAAGTACTACATTCACGATGGTTATTTACCGGGGAATAGTTCATTTTTTAATGAGCTTAAACGCGGCTGGAAACATTTGCTCATGTCTTATGTTTATTTTTTAACGAGCTTGAACTATGTGCTAAAACTGCTCGATGCGGGTTTATTTTTTAACGAGCTTGAACCCTACAGTAACACTGCTCGTGGTGGGTTTATTTTTTAACGAGCTTGAACCCTACAGTAATACTGCTCGTGATAAGTTTGCATGCCCCCAGCATAATAATGCAAATTGAGGTGCATGCCCCCCAAGCTTCATTGCATTCAACTCGGTGGTTGGAATGAAGGTTTACCTTTGAGATTTGGAAAGGGGATTTGTTCCATTTTTTAATGAGGTTGACACAGTAAAAGAATTATCTCAGAATCCACTGTATTTACAGTATTTGATAGAAAATCAAAAACTGAAGGATGATTAAGGTCATTGGAATAATCTTCATTGTAATCCGGGAGATGGGAACGATTGTGGTAATCTTCCAATGGTGCCTCCCCTAACATCATTGACTAAATGATTCCTTTGTCTGTAGAATGTACATGTGACCAAGGATCTGAAGAGGTGCCATATTCCTTAGACCTATCTATCCAAACACTCGATGAGCGTTGATTTGGGTTTGCCCCCCAGGCCAAGAAAATTGATTGCTACAATATTTCTATTAGGGCGATGATCCATGTTGACAAAATGTTTAGGAATCTTCCGAATCCATTAGATATAGAAGCTTTCATATTGCAGGTTTCCACTGTGGCCACTTCCGCCAGCTTACTCGGAGGCGGCAAGGCAAAAGTACCCATTAAGGCAGGGTCTTTTAGGAGGCCTACTCCAATATTTTGACGCGAATGATTGCTTCCATGGATCAATGGAATGCTTCCCGTAACTTGTGGACTGTTGGGGAGAAATGTTTGTTGGTCGACGATTGTAATTCCTCCTTGGAAGGGAAATGCAATCTTCCTGAAGTAGGTCGACACAACTGCGGCCATGGCATAAATCCAAGGCCTTCCCAGTAGGATGTTGTAATCAAGGTTTCCGTCGATTACTTCAACATCAATTCCTACTGTTTTGCCTCCCAGTTCAACTTGCAAGTTACTTAAAATCCCATATGGAGTGTATGATCATCCATCAAATGCTTTTAACATTGTTGATGATTGCGACAAGGGTGGTGAGCCTAAATTTTTCCAACAACTCATCGACATAATACATGTAGATGCCCCCTCATCAATAATTGTTCGATGAACAGTTTTGTTGAGGGCTTTCACTTGAATAAGGAAAGCTAATTGTTGAATTGAGGCTTCTGTGATCCATAATATTTATAAGTAGGACTTCGGCCTAAATCACATAAAGAGAGACATTTGAGTTTTCTGACGCTCTTTCTATTTACTTCTTCCTGATAGTTTTTTTTTTTTTTTGTCGCAACTATTATATAAATATAATCGTAGATATTATTATTATTATTAATTATATATATATATATTATTTTATATATTATTATTATTATTTATTTTATTTTATTTTTTAATTTATTTATTTATTTTTATTTTTTATTTATATTATTTATATATATTTATATATATATATATATATATATATATATATATTATTTATTTGTTTTTATTTATTTATTTATTATTATTATTATTATTATTATTTTTATTTATTTATTTATTTATTTTATTTTTTTTGTTTAAAGACTTTTATGTTTTCTCATCATTATTTTCTCCTTTCATTTAATTATTTAGTTATTTTTAGAAAGTTAATTTTTTCATTTCTTATTATAAGGTCCTTTGTGACTAATTTTCCATGTGAATTCTAATTAGCTTGTAATTTTAATAATACTCCTAAACAAGCACCCATTTCAATTTTTTATATATATTTTATATTACTTCTATGCATTCTTATATTAGAAGGTCCTTTATATAACTGATTTTCCATTTAAATTCTAATCAACTTATACTTTTTAACTAATTTTCTAACTAACCTAGCATCCTTTTGACTTTACTTTATTTTATTCAGATATTATAAGTCCTTTATGTAACTAATTTTCCATTTAATTATTAATTAACTTATAATACTTTTTTACTTTATATATTTGTATTTAGGCACTTAATTCATGTATTATAAGGTCCTTTATTTAACTAAATTTCCTTTTAAATACTATTTAACTTATAATTTTTAATATTATTATTTTTTATTATTTATTTATTTATTTTTATTTTTTTTTGAACTAAATACCCATTAAAATTATTTTATATATTTATATATATATTTTTAAGGGATTGGTCCTAAATATTACTAATTAAATTAATAAAATAATTTTGACCCCAGTCCTAGAGTCAAACTAGCCGTTGGTCAAGTTAGCCGTTGGAGGCTCTGCTCAAACTATTTAACTTGCTAAGCTGGATCTGTTTCTTCAGCTTGTCCTGACGATGAACCACACTAGTTGGTTTGAAACGCGTCGACAAATGTCTCTCTTTATGTGATTTAGGCCGAAGTCCTACTTATAAATAAGGAAAGCTAGTTGAGCTGGTAATTGAGGGTCATATCCTTTGTGATTAAAGGATACAAGATTGGAATCCGTTGGGTCAATCCCACCTACTACTGATAATCGATCCTGCTTTTGGGAGAGGCAATTTTGCGGTACATCAAGTGTCGACATAGCGGACGACAATTGTGCCAAATCTTCCACTATATTATAATGTTGTGCCGCTCTAGCGCGGGATTAAACGTCGACTTGTGTACTAATCCCTTTGGCGGTTTTATTGTCAATTCAGGAATGATGGGTGGCGCAACTTCCGTCGAAGTTGTTGTCGAACTACTAGGTTGATCTTTATCCTTGTTGTTCGACAGTTGTGGATTCCCATAACCTTTGTTCCTTGTCGATATCAAAGCATCATTTTGCTGTTTTGAAACCGACAACATTAGCACTTGAGACAGGGAAGCATTTTCACTTTCAACCAGATTTGTTCCTGGATTTGGAAACGGATCGGTTAACACTGCGGAGGTTTTCGAATTCTTGAAGAATTTTTTAACCTCAGCTCTGTGTGGATAACCTGCGCTGCATTTCAGATTCTCTGTGTTACAGGTGCGCTGATCAGACTAGCTCTGTGCAGTTGTGGATTCAGTGCTTCATTCTTTCCAGTTCTATTCCTGAATTTTGCTGCCTGTGATCAGTATATGTCTGTTTGAAACCCCTTTTCCTTGTTGTTATTCCACCTCCTTTGTACAAAAGAACTGTAGATGTTTTTGTGTGTTTGTTGAGTCGTTTACAGTTTTCCATTGCAAAAGTAGAATAGTCGTACTGTCGTCCTTTGATTTGAATTTGTCGCAAGTGTCGATTTCAATCATAGGAGAAAGTTTGATTGCTGTTGATGGTCGATTATACTGTTACTATTGCCTTTGGTCTGAATTTGCAATTTTCTAGTGTCAAGAACGAGTGTTCATTTCAAAATCGCAAGGTGTCGTAATCATCTCTGTTTTTGACTTCGAAAAGAGCTTGTTTATATTTGTCGCTTGAAAAGAAATTCAGATTTGTACATCAAATTTCTTTTTAGCATCAATACTAAGAAAGTCGAAAACAAATACATGCATGTGCATTTGCATATAGACAGTCTGTTTGGCTTGATTTAGGAAAGTGCATTTACAGTGTGCTCTTTGCTCTTTGTGAAAAGATTCTGTCTTTCTTTTCCCCTAGTAGCTAGGATTTTCATTGCACAAAAGAGATAAAAGTTTTTTTATCATCTTTAGATTGCATTTTAGGAATTACATCTACATCTCGTGGTGAACCCGAAAGGCAAACTTCATAAACAAGATCAACTTAAAATAAATTCAATGAATCTAACAACGCTTTGGAACTTAACGCACAACATTTAGAGGTCTAGGCTAGAGACGTATTCCGGCGTCATAAAGCCTGGTAACTATTGTCCTCACTGATGGTTGGGTGATTCCTCCACTTTGAGACGATAAGTGCCAGTAAGGACTTGTGCTCCCACGTACCGTCGAGTATATTTTGGGAGACCCCTATAGGCTTAAATCCTTTATCCTTAGGAAGCTGTGTCTGCCGCCCTATCGATTGCAATGCACTGAACACAGCATTCGGGAAGATTGACTGCCGTACCGTAAAAAGTATTCTGCAGTTTTGCGATTGGTTTGGTACTCCCTATACCTAGATCTCCAGAGTAGTCCCTTTCATTCCTTTTCAGACTCCTTAACAGAAAAGGTCCATCTGAGCACTTGTCACTTCAGGCTCATTAAAAATCGAAGGAGACTAGAGTCATCTATTGTTTTTTCTCGACTCTTAAAAACTGAAAAAACAAGTTGTGTCAAAGCGTCTAAAAATTTATTTTAAACAGAAACATACTTCCCCTTTATTTTAGTTGATCGAGTAATCCGCAATCGTGGAAGAAAGTCAATTGAAACCCCGTCGTTCGCGGAGGCTTACGAGTCAACCGTATTTGTCTCTGGAATCGAAGCCAGTACGGACAAAGCGAACTCGTTTAACCAGTTCCAAATCTCCTATTAAAGTTAGGACAAGTGTTCCAACGACATCAGAGACTCCAGTTACTCCAAACATTTCTGGAATCCCTGCCTCTACAGAAGAAGTTCAACAGCCACAGAGGGACAGTGATACTGATCCTAGTCTGAGAGTAAACACTTGTGTTACCGAACCAGTTCCATCTACAACCGGTTCGGAGAGTCTTGCTCTTCAAACATCTGTCCCTGCCGATTCCATACCTTCTTCGGCACCAGAAATATTCTACGGCCCTGACGGTCTTCCCCTTCCACCTGGTCTGATTGCCATAGAAGAAATTGTAGAAGATCCTCCAACAACTACTCCAACAAAATTTGGAGTCGGGATCACTCTATATCATTCTTCATCAGAAGTTAGTCTACCACCAGTGGAAGCTCCTATAGAATCGCTAGGTAATCTTTTGGATAGACTACAAATGTCTGAACAACCGTCAACATCTAGGACTGTGTCGTCTGACACAACGATGGCAAAACTCCCTGCTATCACTCCGACAATGTTCACCGGTATACCATCTGTCCCGACTAGCTCTCAACCGCTAGAAGGAGCCCACTCAGGGGCTACTTCGACAGTATGGTCTGTTCCTATTTGTCCATCCGGAATAATATCCGGAAACTCTTATGTTGAGTCTCAACAGATTGATCCATTTGGAAGTCAATTTGGGCAGTCCGGGCCCCAAGGGCAAACAATTCCCTTGAGTTCTGGATTACCATCGTATGGGGGGCAGTATACCCTTTCATTATCCCCTCCGGGAGGATATCCATACGGGAGTTCACAACAACATTCAGGTTATACTGGAATTACCTCAAGCGGTTGGGTACCAATACTACCTCAACAACCAAGAGTTGTATACTCGATGCAACAATGCTTACCTATGTCAAACATACCGACTACGCCAGCTATTGTGACGGTGTCGCAAGTTCAAGCGCTACCTGTTGTATGCCAACCTTAGGCTTCTCAGGTTGTAATGCAACAGCCCCTTGACCCTGCAACTCAACCACAATCGCCGACTGGTGGAATGACACAGGTTCAAACGGGTACAATTACCCCTCTATCCCACTAAGGTGTGACAGCTGCCTTAGAAACAAATAGAGAAAAACTACTTTTGTATTACCTTTATGAATTATAGATAGAGAGGAATAGAAAGAACCAACCTGTGTCTTGCGCTAATCCTTTGATCCAATCCCTCTCTTCTTTGATAGTCTCCAGCTACTTGCTCCCTTGCTTGCTCAGCTTCACAAAGTACCTGTAAGATCACAGAAGAAGAGCACTATACAAAGACATGGATCTATATTCATAAACAACTTAGGATCAGATTTAAGTTAACCATACAAAATGTAACAAGCATCAATGATACAAAAGCATGGAGGAAAACTCAAATAGTTTTTATTGATAAACAAGAAAAGATCCAGGAGGAGTTACAACCAGTGGTTCCAACCCAGCATCAACCTCCCAGCAAAGAAGCCCCTCTTCACCTCAAACAAAGCATAAATCACCCAACAATCTGATGTTTGTCTCTAGAAACCAACAGCAATTCCTTACAATATGCAAAATTCCAGCCTCCAGATCTCTGGGATGAGGGATCCATATATAGATATCTGTAAGGGGGATGAATCAGCTTGTGATTTGATTAGTGTCTTCTCTCTGATAGTTCTTGCTTCCACTTGGAGACTGAAGGCCTCTTACTCATCCTTGGTCGAATTCAGTGAGGCAAGTGTCACAGGAGAAGATTCTGGAAGCTTCCATTGTCTCTCCACCTCGCGGAATGACACTGCCATTTGTCATTTCTCGCCCATCGCACCCAATAGAAGGGACTTTTGAAATGCAACGCATCCTCACAGTGTATTTAGGTGCAATGCAACGCACCTAGCCAGTGGAGCAGCTGAAATGATCCCGTTTTGACCAATTATGAGCAGTTTCTCATGGAAAACTTCTGGGAAAAGCTGTAATCTGTTGACCTTGTTCCTTTAGGGGCTAGAACAACACTTTTAGGGACTTAGGAGCCCTTGATTTATGGACATTTCATGCTTGGGGTTGTAGGGCCCAAAAATGTCTATAACACCTAATATGAAAAGTTGAGAAGCACATCAAGTTGTTTGAAAGACCTTGGAGGTTTGTAGTTGATGATGTACATGTGAAAGTATATTATTGATTGGGGTTGTGTTTGTACACTTGAATCTCTCGATGGATTTGATAACATGTTGGTTACCCATATATTTGATTGGGAGAGATTGGTTATTCTTGATCTGCTAGATCAAGGGGTGTTGAGGCATTGTGAGTGAAGCATTGCCTCAGAGGACATTTGGCTGACACATTGTGTTGATGTCCAAAGGTTGTAAAGGTGTTGATAATTAAACTCTGTTTTGGATACACACTTGGATTTTTGGGTTGATGGTTAGCAAGTAAGATCGAGGGTACTTAAAGGGGCTGAAAGCCTCAGTCCATCTTAGTCCCACCTGGATAGATTGCCTTGGTCAGGAATCTAGTCCATGGAACTGTAGTGCCTAAACCAATGAGTGATTGTTTGGATAGATATCCCTATTCAGGAATCTAGTCCATTGCATTGTGATGCCTAAAGTTATTCATGGTTCATATAGTTTGAGATTTTCCATTTTATATGTGCATTATGAATACCTCCCTAGTTAAGAGGGAGTGTTGGAAAATTTAACTATGTTCAGTCTTCAATAATGTACTTGAGGCATTATTTAATGTACTTGTCAAAAAGAATAACGAAAATAATTTTTATTATTATTATTGTGACTTATTAAAGCATGGGTTACATGTTAGGGTCACCATGTTTCAGGTCAAAGTCCCCATTAAGGACTTCTAGGATTTATTTTGAGTCTATAGAGTTATTGTACATTTAAAGGGACCCTTCTTGGGATTTTGAATCATGTAAAAAGGTAAAGTATTGAGTCAAATATGAATTATGTAACCTCCACACCATGTCGACCTAAGAGAATGTCAAGTCAAACTAAGGATCCTATTCGATCCCACAATAAATCTATAAAATGAAGGACATGCAATTCATTTGGAGCATCATTCTCTCATCAAGTTCAAATTCTATTGTAGCTGGAAGAAGTGCTAAAATCTCTTGTTGTTGGGAAAAAATGCAAGGTTCTCTTGTAGCTAGGAAAGTCTATTTTCGGGAAGCTGAAGTGAAGTGCCAATTTTGGGAAGTCTAAGGAGACAAGGAAAATCAAAATTTTGGTGTTTCTCTCTCTCTATTTCGTGCCCTATATTGGGAGATTGAAGTCTTCCAAGTTTCATTGTTTCTGAAAGATGCCAATTGTCATAAGTTGTTGCATAGTCAAAGTTGCTGGGTAGAGGTCGAAATTTTGAGAGTTTGACTTGGTGTGGAGGGAAAGTCTGGTCTTGTTCTAGGGTGAAGAGTCTCAAAGAATACTATTGAAAGGAAGAATTAACTTGTCTGGGTTTTCCCCTCGAGGAGGGTTTTTCCCTGGAATGTGCCTACATATGGTGTCTATTGTTTTATGTGCTACTGATTTTGGTAATTTCTTGACGAACTAAAGAAAGAAGATATAAAGAATCGTAATAATAAGAAACATCACAAGGAATTATCAAGATCAAAATAATATTTACTGCCTTTCTAATTTTCCAACACTTGGAGACTTGCAAGGACAGAACTTAAGATTAGAAAAACTAAAAATAAGCTAAAACAAAAATGTAAATAAATGAAAAGGATGAAAGTGGGCAAATTTGACTTACCATTTGAAGAATCTCATTAAAATTTTACCTCAGAGATATCGATTTTCACCAACAAAAGATAACCTCTTCTTTAGATTGGAATTAGAAACATGAAGAAGTTGTACTCTTTGAATTTTTCATTGGCCCAAAATCATAACTTATTAAATCTAAACTAAAGTGAGAAGTAAAGCTAAGAAAACAAATGATTCATGTTCATGGAATCTAAAGTAAATAAAATTAATCAAAAATGAAAATGAGAATGTGTTTCTCTATGAATTGCAGTGCCAATTGTTCTCTTTGTATTTCAAATATCATATCAAGTCTAATGTTTCATATAAAATTTCAAAAATCAAGACCAAGTCCCAACCTATGTAACACTTATGTGTATATGGAGAGGACTTAAATATTTTGCACAATAAGTGTGGAGCAATATTAAAAAACCACAAGAAAAAATTACTATAATCCATTGCCTTTGCATATTCCATATTTTCTTACCGATTGGATACATTACGATAGTGACTTCTCAAGAGTGCCTTAATAAGATGAGTATTCAGTAGAAAAATAAAGACAAAAATTTGAGTGAGCCATAGGTGATGAGTTTTTCATTGGCCTGGAGGGTTGTCGTGAAGAGTAAAAAGAGGCCCAACTATACATGTGAGGATATATGTCCAATGAAGACACAATGATAAGATTCATGTGCATAGACCATGAAGAATGGATATCTTTGAAGTCACTGAGTCATCCAAAGAAATGAATTATTGGATATTTGACAAGATTATAATTAAAAAAACATCTAGGTTCTCGAATTCCAGGGTTACAACATGGAAGTTGGGATTGAATAAAGCATCATCACATAAAAAGGTAATAAATGAGGATTCCATGTGAGAATGGTGATTGAGTTGAACTAAATGAGTTGGCCAATGGCCTACGAGATTAAAATAGTATGATATATCATAGCTCCAAGGAGGCTCAGTATAGAGGGAAATAGGAATCTTGGAAGATAAATGTCATAAGTTTTGAAAATAAGTTTCCAAGAAAAGGATTCTGAGATCAATAAAGGTGTGTGTGGGGAATTAAATTTCGTATCAAAAATCTTGGATGCTATTTTGTAATTTAAATATTTTATGAGACTCTGAGATTATGAGGTCTAAGTGAAGACAATGAAGTAGGGGCCATTTTCCTAATTAGGTATTTTATTATGAAAACATATGAATTGGGTGCAATAATAAAGAAAATGGACACATGGATCTCAGGCTAAAAACCTCATGATGTAATTTAAAATGCTTTTGATATAGTGTGATTCCGAGGTTTCGAGGCATTGAGTTCTCAAATGATAAATATCAGAAAATATTTAAGATAATTCTGGTATAGTGCTGATCTGAGAGTCTGAGAATCCTGCAAGTTCGAAGTCATGAGGAAAAGATATCGTAAAGGTTATTTTATTAAAAATGAAACGAAAATCTGAGGACCGAGATTCCGAGATTTACCAGTTAGAGGCTCTGAATCATCTTGGGAGAAATAAATGTGACTAAAGTGGTTGCAAGATAAATGAGTGCAGTGCTAAGATTCAACTCAACTCAGCAAATGTAAGATTTAGAATGGGCAGAGGCCAAATCACGGACAAGAGTACTTTTACAATTGTTGTAAGATTTTTGCGATTTTCCTTTTCTTATGGAAAATATGAATGAGAAAGAGTCCAACAGTCTTTTTGAGCTACAAAAAGGATAAATAAAAGCAATTATTATCTCATCTTGCAAATTTGCAAAGAAAGGAAATAGGGAGAGAAGCACCAATGCAAAGTACAAAAATTCAGATGAGAAAGAAGATACTTCCCTAAACATTTTTATAACTTAGAAAAGTTACCTGCTCACTTTATTCTTCTACCCATATTGTTAAAAGAAGAAACAAACCAAAACAACAATTAACTAAACTAATTCTAATGCTATCCTAACTAGATGAAAGGAAACATAACTAGGCGTTGGGCATGGGATCCCCTGCAGCAGGTTTTGGGGCTTAAAGCCCTAGCTTTTGTCAATTGTATTATAAGACTCCGCGAAGTGCGGGTGCGGAACGCAAAAGTCTAGGATGAGTCATAGGGTTGTCTGCCCTAAGAATTGTAAAATAATGTAAAGTTGTGTCGGTCTACCCATGGTCCATCTAGGATGAGTCATAGGGTTGTGTGCCCTAAGAATTGTAAAATAATGTAAAGTTGTGTCGGCCTACCCATGGTCCGCGGACCATGGGTAGGTCGACACAACTTTACATTATTTTACAATTCTTAGGGCACACAACCCTATGACTCATCCTAGACTTTCACGCTCTGCACACGCACTTCATGGAGTCTTACAATACAATTGACCAAAGCTCGGGCTTTAAGCCCCAAAAGCTGTTGCGGGGGATCCCATGCCCAACACTAGGTATATTCATATTTCCAATGTAACAATTCCAACATTTTATTTCCTGCATGTATGTACAATTCAAATATCAGTAACAAAAATATAATTAAATCAACATAACTAAATCTGAATGTAGTAACTACACTTTTTGCTAACATATTTACATAAAGAAAATTATTTACAAGTATTCTCTCCTGGAAATTTTCCTCTAACTAAATCTCTATGGGATCATAAAATTATGGATGGATAGTTGATAGATAATGGAAGAGGTTAAATGAAAGAGAGGTTGAACAACCATTAGTGTTATGTATATAAAACAAGCCATTAGTTATCTTCAATAGAACTGAATCTTCCAAACAACTCTCAAATGTATCAATGAAATTTGGATGGAAGCTTAATGAATCTATCAAAAGATCATTGGTTAAATTAAGAGGTTGGACATATTGGATTAGTGTACTCAAAATAAATGATTCATGTTGAAAGTTCACTCTAGAAGGAACGCTAAGCTGATAAGATATGGCAATCAAATGGAATTGGAAGATCAAAAGCTCTTGATGGTCTTGATCTAAAACTTGAGATTCTTTTTCACATTCTAGCAATGCATATTTCAAGTTTTCAACACTTAATTGCTCAATATGCCAACAAATGACATCTAATAACTAAAAAATGCAAGCAAAAAACAAATTTGAAATCAACCAAAAATAAATGAAGGAAAAAATAATGAAATAAACTCATAATTCACACAATCGTTACAATTAAAGTTATAACACAATTGGCACTGATTTGAAACAACTTCCTTTTCACAAGCATTAGCTAAGATAGTACAACTAGAATGGTCATCGACATAAACTTGTGGAAGATAAAAAGGTTTAGAACTATGAATATGAGCGAGAACTTGATCATCATAAGAATAAAAAGTTGGGATCAATGCTTGAATGCTGAAATCACAAAAATGATTAATTGTTTGAAAATGAGAACTAATTGGAACAATTTCTAAATTAGAGTTTTCTTCATTTTCAAATATGATTTTAGTTTCATCATGAGGATTGATAGGAGAGTGAGGTAAATCAACCTCCTCAACGTCAAAGTAATAATCATAAATGACTTCATGACATTCACTAGAACTTTCTTCATTCCCATACATTGCATCATAACAAGGAGTATTGAGCACATTTTCATCAATATTGAAAGAATGATTGTCAAATGACTATCTATCTTGACAACAATTAATTGGCAATTGTTATATACCTAAGGGGGATAATATGGGGTACCAAGGGAGGCACCCAAGGTAATAATGTAATAATGGGATGGGTCATAGTAATAAATAAGATTGTTAACCCATATCATGTAAGGGACCACAAGTAGCTGGTAATAATGTAATGGGCACATGGTATTAGTTTGATGGTATGAGGGAACCATGGTAATGACCCATGGTATTGTATGTATGAGGCCTATATAGAGGTTAGAGACTCCATGTCAAGGAATAATGTCAAGGATTATTGTATGAATAAGCATATGGCTTGTGGAGTGCTCTCCTTCCTTAAGGAGTGAATGTATGGTGTTGCCCTACCTTAAGGGTTTGATCAATAAAGAGAATCATTTCTATTTATTTCAATCTTATTATTCTTGGGTTTATTTCTATTATCATATATTTCTGGGTTAGATCTATAACAAGTGGTATCAGAGCTATAACAAGTGGACCACAAGTAGTTGGTAATAATGTAATGGGCCCGTGGTATTAGTTTGATGGTATGAAGAAACCATGGTAATGACCCATGGTATTATATGTATGAGGCCTATATAGAGGCTAGAGACTCCATGTCAAGGAATATTGTCAAGGATTATTGTATGAACAGGCATATGGCTTGTGGAGTGTTCTCCTTCCTTAAGGAGTGAATGTATGGTGTTGCCCTACCTTATGGGTTTGATAATAAAGAAGCATTTCTATCTATTTCGATCTTGTTATTATTGGGTATATTTGTTATTTCTCATATATTCTGGGTTAGATCTATAAAGAATCATTTCATATTATTTCTAGGTTTATTTACATTATCTTATATTTTCATATCAGATCTATGATATTTCTGGGTCAGAGCTATAACAAGTGGTATCAGAGCACTTTCTTGGGCAAAAGTGGAGAATTTTTTTTTTTTTTTTTTTTTTTTTTGCAGGATTTCGGGGGCGGCGAGTTTGCAGATCAGATCTGTATGTTTTGGTGAAAGATCTGAAAAATATAATTGCAGATCTGGATTCTGTGTGAAAAAACACCTGATTTAAAAAAAAAAATCGGCTGAATCAGAGTCCGGATGAAGGAGATATCGCTGATTTAAAAATCAGTGGGGTTGCAGACAATTTTTCGGGGCAGCGAATTTGTGGCACAGATCTGGACATCTTGGTGCAAGATCTGCAAAATCTAATTGTAGATCTGGATTCTGTGTGAAAAAAAACTCAATTTCAAAAAAAAATCAGTCGAATCGGAGTCCGGATGAGGGAGATATCGCTGATTTAAAATCAGCTCTTTTTTGCAAAAATTTTGGTGACGGCGGGAGAGTTGCAGCGCAGATCTGAAATTCTAATGCCTGTATCAAGATTTCTATCACATGGTCAAGTGCAAGAATGATTGTTCCATTTCTGAAAATAGGTCATAATAGGGATTCAGAGCAATATTGACGGAATTGTGACAAATTCAAATTTTCACCATTTTTTTTCAAAACCCTCTTCACGGCTTCTAGCAAGGTTCTATTATTTATAGGAAAAGATAATGGTCCTACTATTGGAGAATTTTTGTAGTGTGTAATTTTGAAGACGAGGTAGCCACATGGTGGGGATTACTTAACCAAAAAAAGTGTTCCAACTTGCCCGATGAAGAATTTGAAAAATTACTTTTAGATAGATGGTCTCATGCCAGAAAACAAGATAAAGAGAAACATGTGGGGCTATTTCCTACTAGTATATCCTTATTACAGGTTCATGGATTGATTCAGAAAGAGAAGATCATTGTTTCTATAAATCCTAGTTGCAAGCATAATTTTATCGATGTTAATTTGGCAAAAAAATTGCAAGTTCCAGCAAAACAAATTGAAAATACACAGGTTGATGATGAGGATGTTCAATATAAGGATTTGAAGCTTTCTATGGATAAGTATGTGTTGCATGGTGATTTTTATACTTCAGAGATGGATAATATGGATGTTGTTTTGGGATATCCTTGGATGGAATCTGCAGGTACTATCAATATTAATGTGCAGAAGAAATTCCTGAAGCTCTGGTATAAAAAGAAAAAAATTACATTACAGGATATTTCCATTAATAAACAGGTAGAGTCCAAGGAGGCTGAAGGAGAAGATGTTCCAGGGTCTGACATATTAGATGATGAGCCAGTGATGATAGACAATCAAACACAAACAGAGGCTGAAGCAGAAAAGGTTACAGGTGTTGATACTTCAGAGGAGGGCTCAGTAGTTGAAGTCATATTGGAAAAGAAGACACCACAACAGGCACCACAGCAGGGTGAATTAAAGAAAAAGCTATCGTGGGTTAAAAATTCAACATATCATCACCCACATCACCCCGCAAGACAACCATCAAGATGGCAACCAATTAGCCACATGGACAACAACCCCCACAGGACATATAGAGAGGAGCGAAGATCCACCTACTACACATCAACACAGAAGAGCTACCACAGTCAACTTCCATCTCAAGCGAGTGAGGCACCAGCGAGATCAAGGGTTCACCTTTCTCTTAGATGGCTAGATTCACGTGCATGGTACCAGTGGACTACTCTTTTGAGTAGATCTTATTATTTGTGTTCTTCCCATGTTTCGAGGATGAAACATGCTAAGGGGGGTGGAATGTTATATACCTAGGGTGGATAATATGGGGTACCAAGGGAGGTACCCAAGGTAATAATGGGATGGGCCATAGTAATAAATAAGGTGGTTAACCCATATCATGTAAGGGACCACAAGTAGTTGGTAATAATGTAATGGTCCCATGGTATTAGTTTGATGGTATGAGGGAACCATGGTAATGACCCATGGTATTGTATGTATGAGGTCTATATAGAGGCTAGAGACTCCATGTCAAGGAATATTGTCAAGGATTATTGTATGAATAGGCACATGGCTTGTGGAGTGTTCTCCTTCTTTAAGGAATGACTGTATGGTGTTGCCCTACCTTAAGGGTTTGATAATAAAGAAGCATTTCTATCTATTTCGATCTTGTTATTATTGGGTAGATTTGTTATTTCTCATATATTCTGGGTTAGATCTATAAAGAATCATTTCATATTATTTCTGGGTTTATTTGCATTATCTTATATTTTCATATCATATCTATGATATTTCCGGGTCAGAGCTATAACAAGTGGTATCAGAGCTATAACAGCAATTCATTTATACCAGCCTCTCTATTTTCTGGAATAACATTAATGCAAATAGGAGATGAATTAGTATAAACAAAAACATCAGGATAAAGAGAGAAATGATAGTTTAAAGAAATGAATGATAAAATATCTCTATTTCTGGAATCTTGTGTGTTTTCTCTATTACAATCAGCCTAAAAGTGGCCTCCTAAGGAAAAATCAAGAAATTAATAAAAAATGCCATGTTGACATATATTTAATATTATTTTATTTTTTTCTATGTTCCACAATATTTTAATTTTTATAGAAATCACTCAATATATGACACTTTTAATAAATATCTGCCTATATATATTTTATATTTATATTTAACTATCTATATTTATATTTAATATTTAATTTTCTATACATATTTTATATTTAACTATTTTTTTTATGTTTTTTTTAACGATGTTTACTGAAGTCACAATTTCACCTGAAATATATATATATTTTTGGCCAAAATCTGGTAATTTGTTCTTAGTCGAATACAATTTTTAACTATTTAATTATTTTATATTTAAATATATATCTATTTTGTATTTAATTATATATTTTTGGTTGGAATTCAGTGATTTGACTTTTTTGGAATACACTTTCTAATTATTTTATATTTAATAATATTTAAGTATTTTAGATTTGACTATATATTTTATATTTCTAACTAAAATCTAGTAATTTTTCCTTTTTGGAATATGCTTTTTAACTATTTAACTATTATTCTCCATGTTTTTTGGGCCATGTGTATTAATTTCAAATGGGTCTCTGTTTTTAGTTTACATTTTTCATTGGTATCAAGATTTAAATTGCATTAATAACTTTTTTGATATTCTAATTCATATGGGTAGGGTAGTTAAATAACTGTAATAAAATATTTCACGGATACCCAAATTAAACAATTTAAAATTATTTAGGATATGTACCTCTTTTCAAATTTAAAGGATTTTGATTGGTTTACATGTTATGACATGGAAATTACGTGAAAATTTCATAGACACTTTTAGGCTGAAATTTCCTCTAATGTGACAAATTTCATATTCTTGATCATTCTTTTGGTTGTTTATACTTTGCTGAAGACTATTGATTGGCTACCTAAAATTTTGTATTTGATCAACATGTTAGATTTTATAAATTTCTGTAGAGAATTTTATATCTTCAATTTATGTTTGTACTTTCTGATTTCTTAGCTGATTTTCTGATTTTGAGGAAACTATTTCTTCAAGTTTGTTGTTGATATCTTCTTGCATTTGACTAGCAAAATCTTCCAAGCTTTGTGACTGTGATTCATTAACAAGTGGGAGTGCATCAAAGTCATTATTAATACTATAATAAGTGTGCACCAAATGAAGGAATTTATCATACATGGCTGAGGAAACTTCATCATGATTGGTGTGCACCTCCATATCAAAATTTTCAATTATGTTAATAGAAGTTGAAGAATATTAATCAAAGCCTGAAATTGTGTCATATGGATTAGGAATGCAAGGAAGGGAAACTAATTTTCTAAACCATCCAGCTAATTGAAAATCGGGAGGCAAATCCCTAGATTGAAATTGAAAACAAATCAATTTAAATCTAATGAGAAATTCATCTAAAGGCTCACCTTCAAATTAGTGAAGTGTTTCGAGTTGGTCACATACCTTTTCGTAGTCATAATCCCAAAAATCATGTAGGAAATTTTTACAAACCCATCCCAAGTGCGAATGGAGGCAAATGGTAGAGATTTACACTAGTTTTTCACCATTCATGTCAAAGTGAGGGTGAACACATTGCACATGACACCTTCATCAATATTAAAATTATTACAATTTAAAATAAATTGAAGAACATGTTCATAAGCAGAGGCATTTTTCTTACCATTGAAATTCATCTTTGACAAGAGTTTTACTACCTAAATTGGAGTTGAAGCGTGTGGAATTCCAGTAAAGAAACTCCAAAGTGGTCGCTTAAAAGGAACCATTGATATATGATAAAAATTTATAACACTTAGAATTTAAAGAAACAATTTACTATAGGTCCTCCTTCTAGTGCCAAAAATGTTGATGGCTAAAAATGACCTCATCAACATGTGAGAGATACCACCTAGTCAGAACCCTAACTGAGCCCTTATCTGTTTGATGTAGTGGTTCCAACTGGTTCAATTAGGTCCATTTACCCCTCTCTCTCCCTGTTGACTTATAATATATCTATTATTTATCAATAGAAAGAGAGAAATCAGATTTTCCCTCTTATTGTGCACATGCAAGCAATCAAATCCTTAAGATGACTTTATGGCTTGGTCAAACTGCAACTAAGATCTTCCCCTGCATAAGGGGACTTCTAGAATGAAGAATTAAATCTAAATACAGATCTACTCTTGAATGCAAGCAAAGAAGCTAATCCTTTCTCGAATCAGAAAAAGATAGCTTTCTCTCAATTCGAGAGCAGATGAACTAATTAACCACGTGAAGATGACTATTTTTATAATGGTTGAATTCATTATATGCTTTTCATTAATTAAAGATGTATTTCATTTAATTAATGAAAGAAAAAACAAATTGGGAATGTGTTTGAACAATAAATAGTTATTTCTCAGTACATTCATATTTCAATGAATTCGTATTAATTCTTATTATTTTCTTCTCCTCAGAGATAATTCTTAAAACAATTCAATAGAATGAAATAATTGATATGAAAATAGCGCTCAATATTGGAATGCAATACACTATTTAGGAAAAAAATTAAAATCAATTAGAAATTATGGTAACAAAGTGATTAATTTACATCCTAAACAATAGTGCACATGAAATGAAAATTAATTAAGATCATACCAAAATCATTTTATAAAAATCTGCAATCTTTGAAAAACTTCAAGTACTTGGAGAAATTGCTTACAGTAGTGAAAAACAATCTTCTCTTTTAGAGCTAAAAATGCTCTGTCTCTCCAGAGTTCAATTCACAATACATTACAAAAATGTAAATGTTGTACAAGAAAAATCATAAAATTTCCCCCTCATTACCTCAAATCTAAAGTATTCCCCTCAACTACAACTATAATCTCCTATACAATAGTGCCTTCAGAGCCTTTATGTGTAGAGAAGAGGAACCCCTTCCTCATTCTCAAGATTGTTATTTAATCATTTACAAGAATCTCTAACAATGGAGAACCGTTGGGAGTGGTTTTTCATATGCTCAATTAGAGCTGCAAATTTTTCATATTCTCTTTGTTGGTCTCTTTCCATTGCTCCAAAGTGCCTCAGTTTCAACTTCTCCAACCAATATCCTGTTACAAACCAATCAAAAATTAAATTACTTAAATTACATTACACACTAAAATCAAATTTACAAAATTAGAAAAAACCAACTCTCCAATCAAAATCTAATTAAATAAATATGAGCTTCCCATTGATCTCTGCAAATGTATTGTTGGTCAAATAGGACAGAATCAAATATATTTGCAACATCAGAAGCTTTGGGCAAATGAAAATGCAAAAAACAAAGCTCAGAAAATTAGTTCTGATTGCAAATTCAGAGCTTAATATTCTATTAATTTTAAGGCATAGTTAGTTTTCAAAAATGGTTAGGAAACCACCTCATAAATATTCTCCCTGATTTTATCTTTATAATGAGCCTTGCTGAGACTCATTTGGCCAAGTAAAACTCAACTTATGAGCCTGCAAAATTAAAGTGTCAAAACTATTACAATTCTGAAAAAATTCCTTCCTAGATGAAAATTTTGAATTTTAATTAAAAATTCTAATTTTAATTAACTGTACAATTAAAATTTAATAATTATTAATTAATTAAAATTACTAAATTAACCAATTAGATAAATTAATTATAATTATAATTATTAATTATTAATTTAATTAATTCAAAATATATGTTAATCTAATTTAAAATAAATTAATTTTAATTTATTAAAATATTATAAGCATGGGGAAGCATGCCAAGTAGGTTAATGGCTTTTTTTCTCGATTTAAATGGGCCTTTGTATGGTATATAGGAGGCATAAGGTAATTAAAGAGAGAGTTATGAGGATGTGAAGGAGCGTATGGGAGTCATAAGGTTAATTTTAGAGGAATAAGGAGGGGAAATCTCAGGGGGAGGAGTTCTAAGATGAGGTGTGGAGTGAGAGAGAGGATCTTGGAGCTCGAAGGAATGGGGTTCTAGGCGAGATTTAAATTAAAGTTATGTGAAGTGATGGAGTTGAGGTGAGGAGAGAAGGAGGAATGAGAGGAGGGCCACTTGGAATGGAATTTTCTCTTCATAAAATATAACTACTTAATTTAAGGAGTAGTTTAATGAGGTGGAGGAATTGCCCGGATGACTAAAAGTGGCCAGAATTCGAGCAAAAAAATTTCAAAAAATCTTGTAAAGGCAGTGTTTGAATCATGTTTTTGATAGTGAAATTGGATTCAGCACCATCAAAAATGTTTAGGACACCTAAAATTTTGAAGATTAACAACTATAACTTGGATTTACAAAAATCCTTGCCAGATTTTCTCTAAATATAATCGGAATTTCCATAACTTTCCGGGAAACTCCTCTGCCTTGTTAGACTACGCGAAAAATTATTGTCATTATTAAATAAAGAGTTTCGGGATCTCGAGATATTTTAAAATTGATTTTAAAATAAAGTTCCAAGAAATGAACTCTGAGATTTCATTATATATCGTTTTAATATAATGTTTTAATTATGATATATATATATATATATATATATATATATATATATATATATATATATATATATATATATATATATATATATATATATATACATACATATTGGTTCTCAATTGTGGTGGTTCTGTAGAATAATTAGTAAAATAAAATAATAATTAACTAAGATTTAATTAAAAATTACAAAAAAAAATAAAATAATATACATTTTGTACATTTTTAGCCTAGGCGGTGAAAATCACCAAACTTCGGATAAGCACCATTTGTAAAACATGAGTCCAAATGAGATGATATGAGAACATATGGAAATATAGTGAATAATTAAACACAATGAAGCAGTCATAATGTAAATTCGAATAAAATAAAAATATCGCAAAATGTCGCACATTTAACGAAAAGAAAATATTAAAAGGCGATTTAGCCAAAATTTACGAAAAGGGTTCCCATTATTATTATAAAGATAATAAGTTAAAAATTGGAAGTTATAATTTCACCACAAAAACTCAATTGTTTTCACAACTGCAGATTTCTATCGTGCAAAGTGTTGGTAACTTGAGGGCTCCTAGTGTGTTTGTGTGCTTGATTAGCCTAAGACCAAATATACGGTCTAAGAAAAATTCAAACAGGATGATGTCTTCATCTTTAAATGAATCATTGTGTTTATACATGTAACCATTTATATCAATGAATTTAATTTAATTCATGCTACGTCATTAGTTTTTCTAAAATAGTAACACAATTACAAGTCTTTGCTTTCCTATTGTTGTATCAAAGTGGGTATGGCCCATAATTTTTCATGAGAGAGACTTATGATCATAAAATATTCATGTTGTTTGTCATTATAGGCTAAAAGGATTAATGTAAGGATAATAAGGTGTCTTTTTAGTATGCTTATGTTTAGAATTAAATGAAGATAATGATAAACACCTAATTAAAACAAAGATCACAAGCAACACTATAATAGAATGAAACCGAAACTCCACTAATGAATAAAATAATTGAAACACTACAATATTCAAAGCATATAAGCTAACTAAAAAATTATATTGTCTCATCACTATGCAAAAGACCTAATATACAATAACCCTAACCCTAACATGACATTGATTAGAGTTGAGAGAAACTTTGAACTAGTGAATGCATTTGCACTTTCTAAAAGAATGGGTGTCTTCATATTAAAGTAATTCTTTTACTCATTTCTCCATTTTTTTTTATATTCCTTAATTGGAAAGAAGTGTAAAAGGCTTATTCAAATGCTTACTTAAACATGTTTGTGGTGAAAAACGCATGTGAAAACATTGGAAAAATACATTGGAGGTGAAGACCCAAAACTTGTTAGAATCGCAATCATTTCTAAGATGGCATAAGCACTTGGATTAATTTTTGTAATGTGTTACATGTGATGAGAATAAATTATTTTACATATATTGTGAAGATGAGGAAGAAAGGAATACAAAACATCAAAAGAAGGAAATATACACCTAGAACCAACACTAGGGGTTGAAAAAGACGAAATGAATCTGACCATATCTTGTCATGCATTGGCGGGAATTACAACTCCTCAAACTCACAAGATAGAATGATATATCAAGAAATAAAAGGTAATAGTGTTGATTGATTCACGTAGTATCAATAATTTTATTCATTGTAAGATAGTTAAGGATTTGAATTGCTTTCTATACCCAACACTAGAGTGTCAAGTGATGGTTGCAGATGGAAGAACTATAAAGTGCTTAGGGAAATTAATCTAACCATGGAGGGATATGTATTGAATAAGTCCAATGATTTCCATTACAATGGGTGGTGTTGATTTTGTATTAGGAGTCCAATGGTTACAATCTTTGGCGATGATAGATTTTAATTTCCAAGAACTTTTTTGAAAAAAATCTATGAAGGAAGGGAAATTGAATTAAGGGGTATCACTATGAAACCTAGTAAGATAATCAACTCTAATGGAGTGAAAAATATTTTAAAGAAGCAACACAGAGGTGTAATTGCACTATTACACTCACTAGATATTCAAACACCTAAGTCTCCCATTTCCCTAAATCTCCAAAAATTTCCTAAGAATCATTCCAAGGTATTTGAGACTCCCAATGGTCTCCCACCTATTCGTGATCATGATCATGTTATTCAATTGATGTCAGGAAGTATTCCTCCAAACATTAGACCTTACAGATATCCTTCTGCCTAGAAGAGTGAAATTGAGTGTATAGTTGCAAAAATGATAGAGGATGGTATAATTGAACCTAACCAAAGATTTTTCTCTGCTCCAGCAGTATTGGTACATAAGAAGGATGGATCATGGCGTTTGTGTCCAGATTATAGGGAGCTCAACATGCTCACTATTAAAGATAAATTTTTCATTCCTGTCATTAATTAATTGTTGGATGAATTACATGGAGCAATTTACTTCACCAACTTGGATCTTTGTTGAGTATATCATAAAATTAGAATGAAGGCTAAAGACATTTTGAAAACAACATTCATAACTCATGAAGATCATTAGGAATTTTTGGTCATGCCTTTTGGCGTTACTAATGCACCTTCTACATTTCAATTTTTGATGAATTCCATTTTCAAACCCTTCCTTAGAAAATTTGTGTTAGTATTTTTTTATGGTATATTAATCTACAACAAGTCTTGGAAGGATCATGTTCAATATGTTGACAGGGTGCTCAAATTATTGGAGGAGAAACAATTGTATGCAAAAACCTACAAATGTTTCTTTGGGGTATAGGAGGTGGAACATTTGGGTCATGTTGTATATCACAAGGGTTTTAAGGTAGACCATAACAAAATAAAAGCCATCAAGGAATGGAAAATCCCCACAAATTTAGGGCATCTTCGAGGATTTCTCAGGTTGACAGGGTATTATAGCAAGTTTGTTAATAATTATGGGAAAATAGCAACACCTCTAATGACATTACTAAAGAAATATGCATTTTCTTGGACTCCATAAGAAACTAAGGCCTTCGAACATATTAAAGAGGCAATGTGGTGAGCCTTGGTCAGACTTCACAAAAACCTTTGTTGTGGAATGTGATGCCTCTGAAATGGAATTGATGTTGTTTTAATGAAAGAAGGAAGACCCATTTTCTTTGAAAGTCATCCAATCAAGGGAAATAATTTACAAAAACCCATTTATGAGAAGGAAATGTTGGAAATCCTACATGCCCTAAAGCAATGATGCCCTTACCTAATTGGAAGACACTTCAAGGTAAAAATAGATCATGATAGTCGTAAATATTTCTTGGAATAAATATTATCTTCAAATGGAAGTAAAAATAGGTCACAAAGATCTTTGGTTATGACTTTGAAATCATCTACAAGAAAGGGAAGCAAAATGTTGTTGCAGATGCACTCCCAAGAAAGGATGAGGATGTGGAGGCATTTCTTTGTGCCATTTCTATTATCCAACCTGATTAGATAAATGAAGCAAGGGATGAATGGACAAATGACAAAGAGGTGTGGACACTCAATCAAAATTTGTAGGAATATCTGAGTGCATCTGATACTTTTATCTGGAAAAATGATTCACTATGCTACAAGGATTGCTTATATCTATGTACGAATTCCAAACTCAAAGAAAAATTTCTTTTGGAATCACACACCTCTCCAATAGGAGGGCACTCAGGATTTTTAAAAGTTTACCACAGGGTCAAGAAGGAATTTTTTTGGGATGGCCTTAAATCTAATGTTCTGAAGTTTATGGCCGAATGTTTGGTTTTCCAACAAAATAAAGTCAAGACAATCAAAACTCTGGGCCTTTTACAACCATTAGCCATTCCAAGTCAACATTGGAGGAGATGTCAATGCATTTTATCACAGGTCCACCCAAGTTCGAAGGAAAGAGTGACATCATGGTGGTAATTGATAGAATTACCAAGTATGCACACTTTTTGCTTTATCTCATCCTTTCAAAGCCAATATAGTCGCTACCACATTTGTGGAAAAAGTTCAAAAGTTATATTGAAATCCAAATATTATTGTAAGTGACAGAGATCCCATTTTGACTGGAAATTTTTAGACATAATTATTTTCTTGTCGCAGTACTCAATTGGCTCATAGCTCATCTTATCATTCTCAATCTAATGGGAAAACTAATAGAGTGAACAAATGTTTGGAATGATATCTTTGTTTCTTTTTATCTGATAAAAAAGCACAAAAACACAATGGGTCAAGTGGTTACCTCTAGCGAAATGGTGGTATAAGCCTTCTTTCCATGTCGCAAATAATAAACCCATTTATGGCACTTTATGGATATCATCCATCATCCATCAAATCATCTTTAAGAGACAGTTATAAGTTTCAAGCAGTGGAAGATCACATCGAGCATCAACAACAATTTCTCCAACTCTTAAATCCTCACTTTAGTGCAAAAACGAATGAAGCAACAAGTAGATCAACATTACAACAAAAGAAGTTTTGATGTGGGTGATTGGATATTTTTACCGCTACAAGCATACAAACAAATTTCATTCAAGCAAGCTAATACGGATAATAAATTATCACCCAAGTATTATGGCCCTTATAAGGTATTGCAAATATGGTATACAAATTAGAGCTATCGGCATCTTCATGAATACACCTAGTTTTCCATGTTTCGTGTTTGAAGAAGGTTATAGGTGACAAGATTCTAGTTCAAACTATATTTCGAGAACTTGATGAGGAAGGAAAAATAAAATTAGAGCTTGAAGCAATCACGAAAACAAGAATCTGGAAGAAACGAAATCGATCAATTTTAGAGTATCTCATTAAGTGGAAGAACTTACCCGCTGAAGATTCCACATTGTTTTGGAGAATTTGGTATCTATGGATAAATACTAATTCCCTAGATAAGTAGCCATATCTAGAACAACAGTTTAAAGCACTTATATCCTTTTCCTATAAGCAATAGATAAGACAAAGAAGATGAGTAGACCTACTTGTAGTTCCGCTTACCTCTTGTCTCCTTTGTATAGATATTGTCGCTCCTTCCCGTACATAACATGCTTGAGAAGTACCTGTAAACACAAACAGAAGAAAAATAATTGATCAAAGAAAAAGATCTATTGAATATAAGTGAATGGAATCAGATACATTTCACACATATAAGCATCATAAGACAATACAAAAATATGGGAAAAGGTTCAAATACTTTATTTAATAGAAGAAGGAATTACAAACATTATGTCTGATTCAAAGTCATTCCTCCAGCTTGGATCCCATCCACATCACATCAAAAGCATGACAAACTTGTAGCATTACAATACTTGTTTCAAAGCCAATTCTCATAGTAACATTATCTCCTTACAATTCAACATAGTCCAGCCCCTCATCACTTAGGTGAGTGGTCAATTTATAGGGAGATGAAGGAGGTTTTGTCATAAATCGTGGCATTGAATGGACTTCAATACATAAAATTAGTTCCATGGAGGAAGTGATGAGAGGATAGGATGCATCTTAACTCATTCCTCATCCATTTTTGAGCTCATAGGAGTTGATAAGTGAGGGAACCTTCTAGATGACTTCTAAAGATAAGAATATTCCCAAAACCCTATGTGATTTTCGCTCAAACTCACTTAGTGCAGGTGGAAGGAAGCCTAAGTGCTCTGTAGAGCACCCTGGCATGGACTTAACTGCTCTGCAGCGCACCCTTACATGGGCCTACCTGCGCTGGTCCCTCTAGAGGCCATTTCTGGATGTCTTCAAGTCATGAAACTGTCTGGGAAGGAGGCATTCAAAGGGGTGACTTGTTTAGGGCATGTGGCAACTAAAATTAGGGTTTGATGAGCCCTAAAACACTGATTTAGATGATGGGATTGATGTGCCCAAATGGATCTATAATGGTTGCCCCCTAAAGCCTGAAGTCGGAAAAATTCCAACGTTGAATGAAATGCTTTACGATGTGATGAGGAGGTATCAAAGTAGAAGGTGACCTGCATGAATTACAATACATATATCATGATTTTTTACTTTTACATGAATTGTTGAGGGAAGGCATACCCATGCTCAGCTTATAAAATTTCATTACATGTACATAAACACTCGTCTACAGATATAGACCCATGATTGGAATGACTATCAATGTAAATCCATTGTACATGTGATTTAGTACTCCTGAAATCGCAACCTGGATGGATGAAACTAGATCCAGGGTCTTTTATCTCGTTCAATCATTTGCTCAAGTACAAGTTTAACCATGTGAATATGTGATCTGAAGTCGAACATGGGAAGACACCATCTGATTACCAGCCAATGATGTAAGTCGTTAACAAACGCGAGAGAAATCACCGATAATGATAATGATACTCAAGGTAGTGTAGTACATTCTGCATGGTGTGAATGGATGATTTGATGTTGAACACCATACAAAATCTTTCCGTCAAAGGCCATTGATGTCAACCTATCACTGGAAGTGAGAAACCTACCATTGATGTATGCAAGCCTCAAGGTACTGGAAGGGTGTTTCTAAGTCAACTTCTTGGATGATGTGTTGATGTTGACAAGAAGCGACTCATCGCAGGAGGGCCCTGATGTATCCCACACCAATGACACGAAACGAGTGTAATGATTTTGGAGATGGAATTTGACTGACGACACAAGTTTCAGGAATGACGGTCATGAAAATGAAGGTTTATGGTATTGCAAAGGATGAATTTTGACTAGATGACTTCTCTTGAACATATTGGTGACACTGAATGAATTGGAAGCATTGACCCAAGACCAAAGTAATGGATGGTGTGATAGACCATAGGTATGATAACCATCAAGTAGATAACCCAACCCAAATAGTCTAAATGAATTCACAGCATTGACCCAAAATCAAAAGTGATGGATAATGTGATAGACCATAGGTATCATAACCATCAAGCAGATAACCCAACCCAAATAGTCACGGAGATGAAGTGAAAGTGTCACGTTCAAGAGCGACCTGCTACCATAAAGTGGTTTACCCCTTTTGCCCATTTTCCCCAGTCATTGCTGACCAGTACCTCTTTATTTTTATCAAGCTTGAGGAGGTTAACATATGCTTGCTGTATAATTCCACCCTTCAGGTGAATCCATCGCTATGCGATGTTTTAATGAGTCTAGCGAAGGTGAAACTTGGTCTTGTCTAGATGGACAAGTTTGTTACTATTTGATGTTTTAACGAGTTTAAAGACAAAGATAACTCAGTCCTTTTCATGTTTAGAGAGTTTGATAAGGGACAAAAAGAAAACTCCACAAGTTCTTTTTCGTTGATTTGTCTCTCAAGCCTGAAAAAACATAAAACAATACAAGAGAGAACCTATTGACCATGTTCGGTCAACATATTCCTTTTTCATAAATAATCTATCTCAGTCTAGAAAAGGGTTATCCTTATACTAAGTAGATGTCATTTCCAATCCGTTAACGAGCTGGAAAAGACAAGCACTCGACAATCTTTTCATATTTCGGGAGTCTAAAAAGAGCTTAAATAGGACTCCACTTTGAGGAACGAGTGTTGTCTAGGGTAGCAACTGGTTCCGGTGATGTTGGAACTTCTCAAAACATGTTGATTTATGTGAAGAGGTTGGCTAATAAGACCACTCATTGAAACTGTTCCTCAAAAATGGTAAAACAACCAAGTGAAAGCATATGATCGTCCAAAGGGATGGTGGCGATGGGATGAAAACAACCAAGGCTCATATAATGAAAGGGGCTGATAGAATCGAAATCACGAGGGTTAAAAGTGGAAATGGGTTCATTATTAGACAAGCTTGAACCATAGGGAACTATTCTTAGATTCAGCTTCATGTTTACACAAGCTTGAAATGAAGAACTATGCTTGAATTCAATTTCATTTTTACACAAGCTTGAAACGAAGAACTATGCTTGAATTCAGTTTCATTTTTACACAAGCTTGAAATGAAGAAATATGCTTGAGATCAGTTTACATGCCCCCAACATGATGAAAAGGAGAGTCTTCTCTAACCACATGGAAGTCTCTGTGGTGAAGCATGATGGTTATCCAACACCTTTTTGGCTTTGCCCAGATAGGGACAAAGGTGAATGGGGTGATTACCTTCACATAACCTACAGGGAAACTTAACTTTACCACTAGGTGCATGTCCCCCATGCTTCATTACATTCACCTAAGTAGGCTGCTCATGGATATCAGATGGATGGAGTGAAGGTTCATTTACGATATCAAGTGAAAGACTCGACTGGGATTTTACGAGATCTAATCAAAGACTCGAATTGGAACTTTTCTCTAGGGGACCTTGTTTCATTTTTTAATGAGCTTGACACAAGACAAGGAACTCTACTTGGATTCCTTGTTTCATTTTTTAACGAGCTTGACACAAGACAAGGAACTATGCTCTTGGACCTGTTTCATTTTTTTTTTAATGAGATTGACACAGTAAAAGAACTATCCTCATATTCCTTGTTTCATTTTTTAACGAGCTTGACACAAGACAAGGAACTATGCTCATACCCTTTGTTTCTTTTTTTAACGAGGTATACATAAGACCAGGAACTATCCTCATATCCTTGGTTTCATTTTTTAATGAGGTTGACACAAGACAAGGAACTATCCTCATATCCTTGGTTTCATTTTTTAACGAGGTTGACACAAGACAAGGAAGTATCCTCATATCCTTGGTTTCATTTTTTAACGAGGTTGACACAAGACAAGGAACTATCCTCATATTCTTGGTTTCATTTTTTAACAAGGTTGACACAAGACAAGGAACTATCCTCATACTCCTTGTTACATTTTTTAATGAGGTTGACACAAGACAAGGAACTATCCTCATATTCCTTGATCACGACCCATACGAGGTCATGAATTCCAAGAGGTTCTCATCTGATGGAAGAATAATGTTCTGGAAGGGATCTGTATCAAGGAAACTGAGATCTGGTTACAATGCCCTTAATACATAATGTACAACATCACTGAATTAATCGTCAGTTGATGTAGGCATGGAACGGGTTTCCACATAATTAACCCACGGTGGGGAAGATACCATTGGTACAAAAGGACCATTTAGGGAAGATGGTTGACTGGAAGCCATATTTGGACTGGGAAATGAAAGCTGGTCAATGGTGACAATTCTTCCTTCATGCGGGAAACAAATCACTTGAAAGAGTGTTGAAACAATAGCTCCCATGTCATCAACATAATCGCACCCAAGAAGTAAATTGTAATCTAAAGGGCCTGAGACTACCATCACATTCAGAGAAACAATTTTTCCTCCCAAAGTAATAGGAAACTGAGGAAGAATCCCTAATGGTTGACAGGTTCCTCTGTTAAAAGCCAATATATTCTAGGTAGTAGGCACAAGTGGCAGTGAACCGAGCACTTGCCAAGAAGTGGAGGAAAGGATACTCACAGATGCACCTTCATCTATAATAGTTCCAGATATAATCATATTACAAACCTGTACTATGATCTGGAAAGGCATGTAAGAAGGAAGACAGAATCCTGTTAGTCGATTCCAATCAAAGGAAGTGACCAGACTACTTGGAGGGGGTACCGTAGAAACGGGAGAATTAACCCCTTGAGTTACGAGAACAAGAGGATTTTCCTCCTATCTTGATGGAACAGGAGAATTTCTCCCAAGCTCATTGGAATCTAAAGAAATGAAAAGAACTTGAGTGGTATCATACTCACTGTATATGGGAAAGGTATGATTATTTCAAGGTGAAATCGGGTCAACTGTTACCTTGACCTGTTGATTTTAGTCGGGTATAGACTCATAGGATTCACTTTTAGAGAGAGTGGGTTTGACTAATGGTTGATTTGAGTCAGTCAATTCATCAACTAGTGAAGGATTAAGGGAGAGTCTCCTGTAACCAGATGGAAGTCACTGCAGAGAAGCAGGACAATTATCCAACACTCTTTTGGCTTCATCCAGATAGGGACAAAGGCTAATGGGGTGATTCCCTTCACATAACCTACATGGAAACTTAACTTTATCCTTATTTCCATGAACTTTGCTACCACTAGTTGATGGTGTGTCACCAGCATGATCTCCAGAAGTTGATGACATAGGATGATGTGAACGAGAAGACCATTCTTCTAAGATCTGAGGAATGCTAGAACAATTTTGAAGAAGATGGTCTCCCATGCAAATTTTGCATGGATATCAAACTTTGTGAGGTTTGATGGATGGTTTCTCATCAAATGTTGCATTCAAAGCAATATTTTCTTGGTTGCCCCTCTGCTGAATTTTCTTCTTCTTCTTCTTCTTCTTCTTAGCCACCTAGTTACTAGTACCAATACTTTCACCAGGAGAAGAGGAAGAAGGGTAGTTCTAACACACTTCATCCATGGGACACCTAGAATTCATAGAAACTCCCTGGAATAATCTATTATTCATTAATTTCCACGCACTTTGACCTAGTTCTCCCTGTGATTCCCTAGCACTCCCAAAAACTCCTTGACATGCATTGACACTATCTGGAATATGTCAGCATGCCTTTTCATTCCTTGGCACACCATGGTACTCCTTAATTATCATTCCCTCATAACTACCCTTATTTTTTTTAGACTTAGCAACCCAACCAAGTCTTTCCCTGACTATAAAAACTTTACCAAGTTACATTTACTACAACTAGACTATGCCTTGTTCCCCTAATGGATTATAAATAATATTAGGCTTCGCATGTCCAATCTTAACTCATCCCACTTAACAAGTAACCAAGTCAAGGCTCACATCCAACCGTGCCCATAAAACAACTAAGCAACATATTTTACATCTTCACATGCCATAATATCTGGCACATATAACAATCCATTGGCACTACATGGCACACATTATCATCCTCTACATTCCTTGGAATTATTTGTGACTCCCTAATAGACCCTACCACTCCCTAACATGCCTTAACACTCTAACATGCATTGGAACTGCCTAGCATATACCCTTGTCACTCTCTCCTTAACACAATTGGAACTTGCTGATGCTCCCTATCACACACTCTTATCCATTCATTTCCATGAAATTTGAACTAGTTCTCCCTTGTGTCCTTGTGACACTCCCTAACACACATTGGAACACCCTAGGACTTGGCACATCTTGGCATGTCATCCTGGCACTCTAGCATTCCTTAGCATTGCCTATCATACCTTGTCACTCCCTCCTTAGCACACCTAGAATTCACTGGCAATCCCTGTCATGCACTCTTATTTATTCATTTCCATGCATTTGAAACTAGTGCTCCCTTTTTTTTCCCTGACACTCCATAACTCTCCGTGGCATGCATTAGCACACCTTAGCACCTAGCACATCTTGTCATGTTTCCCTACCCTCTAGAATGCCTTAGCACTGCCTAACATACCTTGTCACTTCCTCCTTAGGACACCCTAAAATCACTGACACTTCCTATCACAAACTCTTAATTGTTCATTTGCATGCATTATTTTCACCTAGTGCTCCCTTATGTTTCCCTAATGCTCCCTAACACTTCCTAGCACTATTTGGCACACCTTGGCACCTATCACATATTGGTTGCATGTTGCTCTGGCACGCTAGAATGACTTAGCGCTGCTTAGCATACCATGTCACTCCCCTCTTACCACACCTGGAACTCATTGACACTCCCTGTCACACACTCTTATTCATTCATTTCCATGCATTTTGACCTAGTTCCCCCTTGTGTTTCCCTAGCACTTGCTAACACTCAGAACACGTTGGCACACCTAACTGCAATGAGTTTCACTAACATTCAATCCAAAAACCCTTCTAGAGCCTAGCTAGTTACTTGTTCTTCACTAATATATTAGGGTTAATTTTATTGTATAGTGTTCAGGGTGAAAATATTACTAGGTGTTTTTATCACATTACTTGGAAGGTGGCTAAGCCACATGCATGACGGTAAGGTTACTGAATCTTGGATTGTAAAACTAACCAACAAATATATGGCTATAAGATCTTTGGCAAATTGTAGTTCTCTAAAGAGATTCATGGTAGTGATTTTCCCATTGTGCTAGACCCGAGAACTCGATTGATAATTAGATGCAGAGAAGTGGTATTTTGATGCCATAAATGTCAGATGTACAATTCAACAACATGATGGAGGCTTACCAATGACATCAGAATTTAGTTTGTTATCTTCGTGGTGCAAACCCCACAATGTCCAAGTGTGACACCCTCCTTGCAACAACACCCTTCGAGTAGTTACCTAATGACTTCCTTGCCTTTGATTTCCCTCTCCTCATCTTGTCATTGATGTCAAGTATTGATATGTTGTTGACAAAGGTGTTTTTGGAAATAAGGAGGATGTCAAAGTTTATTGTCAATGGTAGTGTATCCAGATCAAAGGAACTATAATGAAAAAAGTAGAGAATATTACAAGAAAAACGAAGATTAGCACATGTATGGAAAAGGTGTTGTAAGGCTCAAATGTTTCCAAGCGGTTTGGTGAATAATAGTGGTGTAGATAATTTGTAAAGATACAAAGACTTTGGAGCCATTTCTTGTATAGAATATGATCTCAAATGTAATTGAGACCCATTCAGATGGAAAGAGCTCTCGAAGAGATTTCTAGTGGCATGTGGAAGATCAAAAATGGTATCCTAGATTGAAAGTTATGGATAGTGAAAGAAAGGACCCCCAAAGTTCGAATATTGTAGAGCTAAAGTGGTGGTTGAACCTTTAGAGCATGGTTAGTTGGGCGCATTCCCAAAAAATGGTGGAGTCTTTAGCGGAGCGGCCAAAGAGAGGACTAGGAAAATGTGGCCCAGATAGTAAAGCATCGTGAAGCATTTTAATTGGTTGATGGTGGAGCCCCACATAATAGCCTACCTTGGCAGGAGGGTTCCCTAGTAGACTTAAAAGGTGCATGCATAAGGGAAGCTCAGGATGATGTAACTTCGGGGACATCAGCAAGTGTTAGACATATTTGATTGGTAGATGCTTTGTAGTGGTGATCCATGTGGAAAACTCATCCCAGAATGACCTTCCCAGAAGAAATGAAAGTTGTGCTATAAAGGAGCAGTTAGGATGACACAAACCTGATATTATGTAAGTCTGGATGAAAAATAAAACCGTAGTTTATTGGTAGAGTTTTAGAGTGGGAGTCCCCCACTTGACAGCTAAGCTCGAGAAGGCTTGCCTGAAATAATTTTAAGTAGTGCATAAGAGGTAGCAAGTAGGATGATGTAAGCCTAGGATGATGATAGCCTAGGAGGACTATCCTAAAAGAAATAAAAATGCATGTAGAAGGTAAAGGCCTAGGATGGAGTAAGTTCGGGCAACATAGAAACTGCATAGTAATGTAGGAAGTCTAAAAGATTGAATTTGGTGGTTTTCATTTAAATATTTTATAAAGGAAAATTGTTGCATAACCAAGGTTGGGGACCCTTTTTCTCTCTCCTCTCAGATGGTAGATGGCGCAATAATATTTTCCTATACAAATAACTTGACATGAACATGTGGAAGATGATGTAAATATGATATCAATGGAGATGATACATGGCATGCAGATTCAATGTTTTTGGGTGGCCTAGTGAGCCAAAGCTAAGTGGCAAGTTTCACCACTTAGATGGCACCATGTCGCATTAGTGATGTCATCTTAGAGGCCTTATCCTAGAAGGCTTATACAATATCAAAAATAATGCAGAAACAAAGCCCAAACTCTCAAGGACATCCATGCTACAATTATGCATGTACATGAATGGAAAATGAGGTACAAAGGGGCCCCGCTTTACTTTCATAATATGATGAATCTACAGGCAGAGCTAGAAAAAGCACAAATTTAGATGTTGATCCAGAACTATAAGTAGCTCCCTCCACTTATCACCAGCATTGAGGCTTCCTATGTATGGTTGTACAGGAGTCTGGATATCATAGTGAGGACACAAAATATCCCTTCCATCAGAACCCTCACTCAAAGCATGAGGAGTAACCAAGTCATGTTGGAGGTTGACTAGTACTTAGAGTAGTTGATGTGCGAAGCCACCAGTGATGACTTGCAGCTGAGCGCAAAGAACACGCAGAAGTACATTGGTGGTCTAGCCACACTCATGACAATGTTGTGCATGCTTCAAGATGAGTTGGACAGATCTTTTAGAACCATATACCCGGAAGCCATGGAGGCAAGAGTCTGCTTCGATGAAGACATCACTAAACAGTACGGGGACATGATAGTGCAATACGAAGCTTGGTATCAGTTCATGGCCAAATATCACTGCAAGGAGGTTACCAAGTTGGTGTTTCCACAAGACCCCGAGTGATGTTGATTTCCTTGTTAGGCTGAATCAAACCTATTTTGTCCCACGGGCCACATGGGTATATGTGGAAATTGTATTGTTGTAAATATGTTTGAAGTGAAATTCCAAGTGTCACTAGTGGAATGTGAACAGTCAATATGTGATTTGAAGAGTCATGAGGGTAGTGCAAGAGTCAAAGGGGAATGTCAAGGGTCACCCTACCCTTTTTTACATATAGAACCTCATAACTCATAGTACAGGATTTTGGGAGCCAAGATTTTAGCTATGCATTTCTTAGAGAAGGCTTGGAGAGTATTGTGACAAGCCTTGGCTTCTCCACAGCATAGAGTGAGTACATCTCTTTGGAGGAGTAGGAGATGTTTATTGTAATGTTCCACTATTGGGGCTAGTGGTTGTCAATGGTGTATGTATGGATGGAACTTCCACTTAATAATATGACTGAGCCAACACATTTTCATGCATATGTTGTTATTGCAGTTCGACTATTCTTGTTACTTTAGCAATGTATGTTATTTCACATACGCATTTGTGTATGAACTATTTTGTATACGATTGTATGAATCTTGTTGAAGACATGTTGTTGTATCAACCCGTGACTTTGGATTGTGGACTATTCCACTTCCATCCTATGATATCATTCAGCTCGTGTGTTCCTTTCAGGCTGCATACTATTATAGGCTTCTAAGGGACACACTTCCTTTCCCCCTTGTGTGTTAGAACCCCCATGCATCTCACTTACTCACTGCAAGGTCACACACTTTCTTCCAACAAAGTAGTCATACTTACCTCTGAGCATTATCACAATCAAGGCACTATGATAATAACCACTGCTGGGACTCCTACTCTAAACATTCTGAGGTCTAGTTGGGACTTCTTACCGAGGAGATCCCCTGACATCTTAGCAGGTCCAACACCATCAACAAAATCCAAAACTTTCATTCCAGTAGGACCAACAATTTCTTATCTTAAGGTGCAGTCACAATTTGTTGGTACTGTTCTCTTTAGTTGTGTTGTGACCTTTTTATTATCACCATAGGTTTAGTGATTGTAAAATTAGATAGTTTGTTTCCTTTTCAAGTTACCCACATTTATAAATTTTGGAAGCTTCACTAATAAGAATCTCACATGTTCTACAGTGCCCTTTTCTTTAGAAGAGGTCATGCACTTTGTCACTTCAGGATGAAAATCATCTATTATAAAAATTGACTCGATTAAGGCTATAGAAGATGGGTGTTCAATCATTGTCCCTATTTCTTGTCCATGTGCCAAATATTGAGGGTCTTCTTTCTGACTAAGAATACCTCCTCGTCTCCTTTATAACCCTACTAGGTTGATCCTACAACCAGCCATAATATATTCATGGTTGGTAGGAATGATCTCATCTTGTTGAGGATGCACCAGTTGGCTTTCTGCCCATAGTGCAAGCTACATACTCCTCCAAAACAATAATAAGTGATGGAAGTGACCTTTCTCCATATTTCTCCCTATATAATAATCTACAAGTACCAACATGTATTAGGAACTATCAAACCATGAAAATATTCTTGCAAGTACTTTTTTAGAAAATAACACTTCATTCCTCTTCTTTCTTATGATAAAGGATGTTTCAAGATGATTCATTTTCCATGAGTGTTGGGATTCTAGAAGTAAAGAAAATTTGCAGAATTAGGTGTGATATGGAAGTAGTGACAGATATGATTAACCTGCAATTGGAATTTCACCATCATGCAACTGGTTAAAATGGAACGACAATTACTTCTTTCTAGCAACTTAGTATCAAGAAAGGGAAAAAGGGAAAGTAACAATGATTTTAGAGTCTATCCTTATTGGAACATCATAGCAAAGTTTGCTCAATTGGAATAGGGAAGTTCTCTCATTTGAACTCACCTATATTGACTAAGTGTTTATAGTAATTCATGATCTTAAACTTTTTGAATATGTTAACTATTTACTATATTATTGGTAGATTTTATGGTTTGGTCATAGGCAACTTTTTCTCTCTTTCCATTTGTATTTTCAAATTTATCTTTTACTTTTATTGGACACTTGCAGTAAAATGTGGAAAGTAGAATATATATATTAATTCTTTATCCCTTCTATTCTCTTATTCTAACTCAGTTTCTAAGATTCATAATGGCATTACCCTTTCCATCAGTGTAGTGATTAATAATCCCATAATGTGGCTTGTCAAGTCCTAAAAATTGATGATAAAACTTCACATTTTCTACTGTCTTGTTTTGAGCCTTGGTTTAATTAGCTATTATAGACTAACTAGACATAAAAACTTTGACTAAATTTTATATGTATACAAATATCTCTGACATTTATTTTTTTCAAAATTTCTATGGGTTGATTGAAGGAACAATGTATATAAGAAATTTCCTTTGTTGGTTTTTTACTCTCTCATACAAATAGTTGTGTGAATGTTGTATCAGGACACTCCATGAACGGGAACAAAGGTAGGGACCTTCTTAGATAAAATTCTTTACAATCTTTATGATAATTAGTTTTGCTTATAACATATTTCCAGGACACTTGTTCACAATCTTGAGCCTTTTTTCACAGATTGGCTGGATAATACCACCCAGTGTCACAACACACCAAATAGGTTCATGTCTTCATGGTTTTGGTAAGGGGATGCAATGCTTGACTGGGTTCTCTTGCTAATATGGTTACGTTTGAATAAATTTACAGAGAAGTTTTCCTTTCTAACCCGCTGAATTAATTGACACTATCTTTTGCTACTATAGGTTTTTCTGTAGGAATAGAAAGTTCCACTTCTAATTGCTTGTTCATCTCTACACTTGAAAAATCTCATCATCTGCCTTGTCTAGTCATCATGCACCATGGGAGAATTAGGATGAAAACACGATTAGGCCCTTCTTCGATCGATCTAACAATGATATCTAACATTTCATAGACAACAACAAGGCTATCCAACTGGGATTCACACTCAATCATCTTATGTATTGCATATTCATCAAACTCAACATGCAGAGCTCCCACATTGTATCCATGACAGTCATTGCTGAGGTAGGGGATAGATGGAAAGAGGCACAAAAAAATTGATAGCTTCTTTAGTGTTCTAGGAATTCTTGCAAAAAGTTGCATTGTGATGATCTCCACTATACAAAACACAACACAATGACATGGTTTGTTGCATTGTCATATTTTTGCGGTGACTGGTGTAAATTTCAATGGGAGGCACTGAAGGAGAATTGAATCCACGTTATGTGAACTAGAGAGATATCTCATAAATTACTTCATGGAAGAAGTGGGTACTTGTGTGGACATCATCACACAAGAATTTTTCTGCATGGAAGAGGAGGCTAGATGTGCATCCTTTTCCCCATTTCCTTGACAACCCTACTAGCTTATTGTTGCAACCAACCCTAAGATATTTGTGGTTGGTAGGAATGAGTTGATCTGGTTGGGGATGCACCAAGTGGCTTTCTACCCATAGTGCAAGCTACACACTCCCCCAAAAAGCTAATAACTTATGGAAGTGGCCTATCTCCATATTTCTCCCTATATAATGATCTGCAAGTACCAACATGTATTAGGAGCTATCAAACCATGAAAATCTTCTTGCAGGTACATTCTTAGTAAATAACACTTCATTCCTCTTCTTCCTTATCAAAAATGATATTTCAAGACGAATCATTTTCCATGATTGTTATAATTCTACAACTAAAGGAAATTTATCTCCTAGGGTATGAATGTATTAGTAAATAGAAGAGCCTAAAAATTTGTTACAGAATGACCCAACATTGCCCTAAACATACTTGGTAAGGGGAAAAAACTAGAAAAAGCTTTCGTACTTAAGGTAGACCACACCATGGGTAGAAAGGCTTTTGACGGTGTAGCTATATTGGGAATTGAAAATAAAAAATACAACAAAGGTTGGGAATTTATATTTAAAATAGATCACGCAACAATAACTTGGAAGCATGCACACATAAATTAAAAATAAACAATTACATACACATGGAAACTCATAAATTTTAAAACTAAGGAGAATTTGATTTCTAGGATAGAAATATTTAAAGAAATAGAAGAGCTTGGATGTTGGCTATAGAATGACCCATCATTTCACTAGACAAACTTTGCATGGGGACATAACTAGAAAAAGTTCTTTAGTACTTAAGGCTAACCATACCATGGGTAACAAGGATTTGATGGTGCATTTATATTGGGAATTGAAAATAAATCACACAACCAAGACTAGGAATTTATATTTAAAACACACAACACAATAATACTTGGAAGCATGCACATAAAAATTAAAAATAAACAAGAACATAAATAGAGGAACTGATAAATTTCACGACAATATTTCGATTAACCTTTAGAAACATGAATTACATCATGATTGGATCAAAGGCTTCATATATATATAATTCTGAAGGCCCTCTTGTCTCTAGGATTGACGAGGAATAATTTCGAATGATGTTGTAACCCTGTCAGTGGTAAGTAGTTACATTATTCAAGCTAGACTCTTGTTAATGTTCTCTTGCAACTCATGCCATTCTATAAATTTGTCTTTGGTGCTGCTATGTTCATCATCGTTTTGTGAGCCCAAAGCGACATGGAGATTGATAATCACCTTAATGTCGTGGTTATTTCAATGTTGTTTTCACAAATTTAATTAAGATATGGTCCCTTATCTTGAGTTCTATTTATTTTTCTATTTATAGGATTGAAAATTTTCAGAATGAAGGCCAGTTTTCACTTATTGTGCCCATGAGAAGTCATGGTTGAGACAAGCTAGAGATCCTCCAACAAATGGAGCAGGAGGTTATGGATCATTAACAAACCACCATCCAACTAAACTCATTGAGCTAGTCATTGTGTTCTCAATTCAAGTTGTGACCACATAATGGGAAACCATCCAAACCATGACAAAATATTTGCAAGCAAAGCATGAATCCACTGAAGGGATCCTCGCCCATTTCTTAGGAAACCCATTTGAGATTTTGATCATAGCTAACTATTAAAGTCCAATTTGTTGGAGAGTCTAACAAATCATAATCTATGATGTTTGTTCTAGCATAAATGTAATACCATGAGATGAAATTAAACTACAAAGACATGAAAGTAAATTTTATCAATTAAATTTGAATTGGATATAAAGGTGTAAATAACCCACTCAATACTGCATCAACTCTTGAAATTGAATCCAAACTTATTGCATTGAATTTTATGTTGAATGTCCAAGGAAAAGAATTACACCTCATGTCGTGGCTAAGCTAGAAGGAAAGGGTTACAAATACAATGATAGTAACCATATGGTATGTATCCAAAAACCCTAAACCTCTTTTCAAAAACCCTAAACCTCTTTCCTTATACCTTAAATCCAAATGTTATAGATTTCAAACCATCTCTAAAATTAGGAAAATCTTAGTTAGGAAAATTTTGTGTAATGTCCTCTACTTGAGGAGTTCTCTTACTGAGAAATATTGAAAATAATTTCAACAAGGAACCTTTGAATTTTTCAATATCGATGAACCTTGGAAGAATTTTATTTTAGCAAAAAGAAAACATATAATAAAAACCCTCAGAAAATTCAAGAGGGGAGCTAGAGAAAACCCTTAATAATAAAAACACTAACAATAGATAATAAATCAAATATACCTGAGTGAAGGGTATGATTCTCTTGGAGTCCAGGTTGAATCCATAAAGAAAGAGAGTGATTGTGACCATACTATTCACAAAACCCCAAATCAGGGAATAGGGCCTTTCTACCTTAGGATTTTGAATCACATAGGATCCGATGAGGCACATCTGGAGATTAACTCTAGTTAGCCCCAACGCGTGATCATGTTACCATAGATTTATAGGATGTTTAATGTTGTAGTGGTAGTAAGCCTTCTTCCAAGCCGGGTTGTTCTTCCATTTTTTCCGAAACATCCTAATCTGAAGCTTGGCCAACTTCAACTTCCCATCTTGGGAAAGATATCTTTTCAGTTTGGGCATGTGTAGGAGCTCGTCCATGAATCTCTGTAGTTTTCTCAAGAAATCAATTGGACAACATATGGTTGTTCAATCGTCTAACAATGGATTTGATGGTGCAAAGTGTTTCACAATGGCAGCAGGGAGAGTTTTTCCCAAAAGAACACCTTACAATGTAAACATAAGATGCAAGAGGGAAGGGAACAAGAGAAAAATAAATTGAGAGAGATGTGAAAACCTCCAAACTAAAAATCTAAACTTGAAAACAATGCTAAATATAATAATTAAAGCTAAAAATAATTAATATCTAAAAGAATGTCACAAAAATGTATACATGCCAATATTAATATGAAAATCATAAATTATTATAATATAAAAAATTAGAAAACAAAAATAATACTATAAGAAAAAATATTCGCGAAATAATAATATCGTCATACTAACAATAAATAAAATAATATACTAATAATAATGAATGTCACAAAAATGTATACATACCAATATTAATATGAAAATCCTAAATTATTATAATATAAAAAAATTAGAAAACAAAAATAATACTATAAGAAAAAATATTCGCGAAATAATAATATCGTCATACTAACAAAATAAATAAATATAATAATACATAATAATAAATAACATATGCGGTAACTACCATAAATAACTTTGCTTGAATTTTTATTAATTATTTAAAAACACATATTTTATATATATATTAGAGTTTACTTAGTAAAGTACCTCCTCCTCATTACGAGATCACGAGGTGAATTCTCTTCGACGCTTTTGACTCTGCTATCACTAGACCTCTAAATATAATGAACACTAGAGAAATATTAGAAACTATCGAATAGAATAATCAATAATCACTAACGAATAAGTTTAATTGAAAATATATAAATTTGAAAAGTACATTAAGATTGAATTAAAGTGATAATTAAAATTTTATAGTTTTTTTTTCCTTTTTATTTGGTTTTCACTCTTGTAAAGGGTATGTTTACTTCTTGTAATAAAGCTTAAATAATAAATGTCTCTTTCTACGATATTTTAAAGTTTTTTTAAATCATAACTTAAGATTAAAGTTCAATCTTTTTTATTAAATAAATATTTTCTAGTATTCCATATTTTTAAATAGTCATTTCAAAAGCAGTTGTCTATAATGCGACTTTTTGGAAGTTTTTCTGGTGGGTTTTTCCGGTCAAAATCCGGCAGAAATTTATTGGAATCGCAAGTTTGATAGCTAGTTTCTGCACAATCAAAGCGTCCCAGGGGTTTTTCAGGGTGCTGAATCCAAATATGCAGTTAAAAAACCATTTTAACTGCAACAAATCAAGATTTAACCTCAATTTCTTCCGCCGGATTCCGTCACCGGAATCTCCAAAAAGTCGCATTATAGACAACTCCATTTCGAAATGCTTTTAATATGCATTGATTAAATTTTTTTGAAATAATAAAAATATGCATTGTCATTATAAGTTTAAACTATGTTGTATAAGAGTTTTGTAAACAAGAAAAATATTTTTATGGGGAAAAATATATAAATATTTAAAAATTAATGATAAGATTTATTTCAAAATATTTAATTGTTAAATTTTAATAATAAAAATTGTTTAAAATATCAAATTATTAAAATTGGATAATGTCAAATAAGTTTTGGTTATATATATATATGACATTAAGTTTTGGTTATATATATATATATATATAGATATATATCAAAAAGTTACATTTAAAAACAAAAATTTAATATTGTAAAATAAATTTAGATTTTCTTAAATAATTTGTGAAATGTAATGAATTTTTTTATAAATATTTAAATTTATATAAATTTATATTATTATTTTTGTATTATTTTTAGTTTTGTTTAGTTCAGATGATTAAGAGAAATGTTGTTATTTTTCTCACTTAAGTTTAATATATCTTACTAAGTTTGACATATTAAACTTTTAATGAATATTTCTTATAATAACTTAAATGATAGATCTATGTATTGTTAAATAATAGTTAATAGTAATTATTTTCCTTAAAATTGGATTATTAAAGATAATTATACATTGATTTTAATTATTTTTCTCCATTTTATTAAAGAAAGAACATGACCTACCTCCCTTTCACAATTCCAAATGTTCTAAACAAAATCCTCTAGCAATTCCAATGTTATAAACTAAGTATTTAGCAATATTAGTTAAAATGAAATATTTTCATTTTTCATAGAATTTTTTCCACGCGGGGTGGAAAGGTAGACATGTTATATGGGAGGTTGGGGGGGGGTTGGGGGGTGTGGTGGAGATGTAATTGATGAGGGAGGTACAACTACCTCCCTCTCTTATATTGTTCGATGTAGGAGCACTTAACACACTTAGTTCTCCAATAATAACTCTCCCTCATAATGTTCAATGTGGGAGCATTCAACACACTTAGTTCTCAAATGAGCTCACATACAAAGGTATTGAGTGATTTAATGATTTAGAATAACCCGTTTCAATGGTTCTTGAAGTGAATTTGAAGTAAAAAATCCTTGTGGTTATTGGTGAGCTCTCCAACCAAGATACAATATCATCATGTTGTTACCTCTTTTCTCATTGTTTCCACAAGTAGAGTTGGTCTCTTCACTATGGTGTATCCACCTCCTTTCTTGTTGGTGTAGTTTTTCTTTTAGAGGAATAATTAAGCCCTCCTAGCCTTGTCTCCCCCACCATTGATAAGATTGGGATGTCCTTAGTTTGGTCTCTCACTTTCTCAAGGAAAAGTTGGTGCTCTCGTTGGTGTTGATAGCGAAATATAAACAACTCATTGTCCTTGCTTAATCCCCCACAAGGGACACATTCTACTTTTTATTTCTTAAAATTTCTTAACACAGAGGGGTTTGTCTCCCCTATTTCCTTCTCAAAACTAGTCTCAATGGCTGTATTTGTCCCACTCTACGAGGGGATTTCTTAAACAGCTCTCAATTTTTACTTCACATGTTCTCTTCAACACCCTCTTCCTTGCCCTCCTAGACACTATCTTCCTCATCATGCAACTTTTTAGTCCTCCTATGCAATCATCTTCTGTTGTGTTCCCTCCCTCTTGGTTCTAACCCTACTACCATTTTCATCCCCACGTAATCACTGAAAGCCACTCAATATGTCTTTATTTGCTGGTTTTCTCCCTACACTTCTCCATGAGCCCTCGAGATTTATCCCTCATGCTTTTATCCCTTGATCCTCCAATGCAACAAATTTACTCCACTGCTCAGAAGGAAAATAAATGAATCACTTTTTCAACAAGTGCCTTTGACTTTTGCCAGAACCAACTCTAGAGATCGTACGAACAATGAAGAGTTTCAATAGATGCCTACTTTGAACTGGTTCAAAGTTTTCACTTAATTATTTCCCCTACAGACAATTTTGAAAATATTACATGGTGGAAAATGTAAAAATACCTGAAGACACAGGTTGATAGTTGCTTAACGCATACTCTAAAAAACCCACAAAATAGGTTATAAATTTGATCCAGAAGGATCTCTAGACACCAGTGGCATGGAAAAGGCTCAAAATTCAAAGTGGTAGAAGGACGATTAACTTGACATCAGATCGAAGTGCTTGTCGCCCTGATTCCAACGGCGTGAACGACACTCCAATCTGAGTCCAGATGAAGGAGATAGAGGCAGTTAAAGTTTGGTTGACTTTTGTTGACTGGGCAAGATTAATGGAGACAAAATTTGGACTTTTTCTGGCAGACATAATCCATCCAACTCTAACTAGATTCTAGGCGAAATTGTCTCCTGGTTAAAATGACTCCGATCAAAATACGAATTTTAAAAAAATGTCATGTTGTTTTTTTTAACAAAAATTTATTAAAAAAAGGGGTAGCGGGCCACCAACCCCACCACCCCAAACCATACCAAAGCAAGAATTAACGTAGGGGCAGGCCACTACCCTCAGCCCCTCCTCCTGCCATTCCACGGGCTTCTGTACTCGGCATGACCATTGGAGCATCATGCGGGTCGTTACCATGAAAGGTAGGCCGGCCCTTAGGGAGCGAGACCCAACCTCCAACCACGACCCCATTATAAATCAACCACCTGCATAAACGAGGGGACAGGTGAGGTGGGCGGGCTGCCCAAGGCAGGCCCAGCCCAACCTCCCTTCCCATTTAAGTTTTGTTATGTAAAAAAAGGGCAGAGGCGGGGTTTGACCACCCAACCTCCTCCACAATATTTGGATCCATAACCACTGTGCCACAACTGATTTGTTGTGAATTTTACCACTATATTTTTATTTAAATGCAGTTCATCAGTGCGCCCAGGCAGGGGAGGGGAGCGCACGTAGTTCGAGGTAGATTTTTGTAGGTGGGTCAAATTTTCACTTTGTCATATTTTGACAAATTTTATATGATTTCAACATTTCTCGACTCCATGAAAGTAATGGCACTGTCTATTTCTGCATCAGAGTTCTGCATTTTTCAACCATTTTTTAGTATGGAGGTATAAAACTCCTTTTTTGTAACTGATGCTTATACTCTTCTTTCTCATGCCACTTAATGAATGAAGGCCTCCCCATTAATCGAGCAGGGCTTGGAGATGTAGTCCAAGTCGGACGAACTTCGTTATCAAGTTTTGTTGTCTTATTTCATGCTTTATGTGTTTCTCCTCTTCTCTCATGTGCACATTTAATTTCTGTGTTTAAGCTACAATTTATGCATGTAATTCCTTAATACATCTATAAGCAAAAGATCTTGGATCAAGTGGTATCAGAGCAGGTATTTTTAGATGTGAATTTCATGTTTGTATGCTAAAAGAAATAGGCTCCAAAGAGATGAAGGGAAACTAAAGTCTTTTGACCCCGAAGTGGGGCGTGCACATCGAAGGAGAAAAATGGCATATGAAGAGGATCGTTATGAAGAGGAGCTCAATTTCCGCAAAGCCTTCTATACAATGGTAGAAAATGTTAGCTAGTTGTTTTCAATACTGGAGAAAGTAGAAGGGAAAAAGGCAGAAGAATAAGGTTCAGTGCATGGAAATGGTGAAGAAGAACCCCCTCCTTCTCCTTCCAAGAGTGAAAGTTCTTCTTCCTCTCATCATCATCATCATAGAAATTCAAGGGACACATCTAACAAACCTTTCTTTAAATTAGATGTCAAATTTTATCTTCCCATGTTTAACGGTGAAAGTAATGCAGAAAATCTTAGTAACTGGATTAGGCAGATTGAAATCTACTGCAGGATTCAGCAGATCAAAGAGGACGAGGCAAAGATTCAGTTGGCCTCTCTTCGGTTGAGTAGCACTGCTCTCGTCTGGTGGGAGAGAAAATTGTGAATTAGTAAGAGTGTGGGTAATCTTCTTTCCTCATGGCCTAGTTTCATTTCTCCACCAAAGGAACAATTTTATCCCTTGGGTTATAAACAAAAAGCCTTAATGGATTGGCAATACTTAAGGCAAGGCAGAGGTTAGGATGTGCAAAGCTTTACAGAGGAATTCAGAAAACAGGCACTTAATTTGGGCATTGCACTTGACTCACCTGAAGTAGTAACTAAGTATATTGGATCATTACATAGTTACCTTAGACATTCATTATTATTGTTTGAACCAACTACTATTGACTCGGCCAGTGTAAAGGCCATCCATCTTGAGAACAGGGGAAAAAATGAAAGAGATGATCATTTCAAGAAACCACCTTTCAAACCTCCAAATGGAAAACCCAAAGTGAAAGGGAAAGGAAAGGAGAAGAGGATGGCATCAACCAAGAAATATGGAGGAGAAATACATTATTGCAGTCACTAAAAAAAGGAAGGTCATGATGACGATCATTGTTGGAAACTGTACCCAGAAAAGAGACCAAAGAAGTATGGAGGAAAATGCAAGCAAAAGATAGTGGCAGCTGTGCAGTAAGACCTTGGATCCGATTCGGGAGATGAAGCATTGATCACAACAGTAGGAACAAAAAGGTACTCTTATACCTCATCTTAATTCTAAGTCACATGAAGGCACTAGTTCAATAGATGAGTCTCTTCCTAATGAACGAAAGAGAATTGAGCTATTTCATATTAGAGTTATCATAAATCATACAAAAGTGGAAACTCTATTTGATACCGAATCCCAAGCAAACTTAATTTCAGAGTCCTTGGTAAAGAAGCTAGGCTTAGAAACCAAACCACATCCAAAACCTTACCCACTTGGATGGATACATGATAAAGCAAAACTGAATGTAGCTAAGCAGTGCAAGGTTAAATTAGGGATCACTTCTAAGTTAGTGGATGAGGTAAAACTTGATGTGATACCATTGGATATCTGTGACATGGTGTTAGGGAGTCCATATCTATATGATAGAAAGGAAATCTTCTTCCGTCATGAAAACAAATACCAAATCACAAAAGATGGGGTAGAATATATTGTAAGGGCTCATTAAACTAAAATCAATGCCAGCCTTGTAAGTGCAAGACAAATGAAGAGGTTGGTGAATTCTAGCAAGGGTTGCATGCTTATGGTTGTAAGGGGGAAAGATGCAGAATTATTTGATGCTTTCCTTGGTTGTGATCATGTGCATAAAAAGGAATTATGTGAATTAATTTCTAACTATGATGAGATGTTTCAGGAACCAAGGGGATTACCTTTGAAGTGGGAAATCCAACATGAGATCCATTTGCAACATGACGCTCCTTTACCAAATATTGGCATGTATAGGATGTCGACCATTGAGATGGAGGAGATCAAAAAGCAAGTGCAAGAACTATTGAACCAAGGGATCATCAATCCAAGCACTTCTCCATGCTGCTCACTGATTTTCTTAGTTCCAAAGAAAGACGGCACATGGAGGATGTGCATGAATTACCGAGCACTAAAAAAATTCACAATGAAAAATCGTTACCCTCTTCCCTGCATTGATGAATTATTATATTAGTTAAATAATGCTATCTATTTCACCAAATTGGATTTGTGTAGTGGTTATCACTAGGTCCAAATTGCAGAGCAGGATGTGTGGAAAACCGCCTTCAAGACCAAACAAGGGTTTTTCGAGTGGATGGTGATGCCATTCGAACTTTGCAATGCTCCAGCGACTTTCATGAGGGTCATGAATGATCTCTTTAGGCCTTTCATTGATGAATTTGTTCTTGTATACCTATATGATATTCTTGTCTTTAGTAAAAGTTGGAATGAACATGTATGCCATGTGAAGAAAGTGCTTGATGTATTCAAAAAAGAAAAACTCTATGTAAAATTGTCAAAGTGTGAGTTTGGGAAAACCTCTTTGGTTTACCTAGGTCATATTGTTGGTCATGGTTAGCTAAAAATTGATCCTTCTAAAGTTGAAGCAATTATAAATTGGCCTAAGCCTACTAGTGTAACCGAGGTTCACAACTTTTTGGGTGCAGTTTAGTATTGGAGGAAAATTATTGCCAATTTCTCTATTATTGCAACATCTTTACACACATTGACAAGTGTAAAGAAATTCTTTCAATGTGGAGGAAAGAAGCTGAAGTCCTTCGAAACATTGAAAGAAAAGATCAGCACCGCACCAGTCTTGGTCTTACTAGATCTCCAACAGCCATTCGAAATCGAGACAAATGCCAGGGGATATGCCATGGGAGTTGTACTGATGTAGCAAAAGAAGCCGATATGTTACCATTCAGAGAAATTCTCTCAGGCTGTGATAAACTATCCCACTTATCACAAGGAGTTATATACCTTGGTCCAAAGTGTGAAAAAGTGGAAACACAACCTGATTGGCAAGGAGACCATCATCCATATGGATAATCAACCCTTGCAGTATCTTCAGTCACAAACCAAGTTGCATAAATCTCGTCATTTCAAGTCGATGGGTTTTCTTCAGCAGTTTCATATAGTAATAAAGTATAAGAAGGGAACTAGCAACAAAGTGGCCGATATGCTATCTCGCCCTCCTATTTGTGCTTCTGTTATTTTGCATAATGCTTCGTTATCTTTTGAAAGCTATGCTGAACAATATGCTAACGATGATAACTTTAAGGAGATTTATGCAAAACTAACCCATGGTTCACAAGTGGACAACTATCACTTGCAGGGGGAATTGTTGTATCACCTTGGAAAATTGTGCATACCCACAGGAGAAAAGGTGCATGTAATCTAGGAGTCCCACACCTCCCTTGTGTCTGGTCATTTTGGTGTTGAAAAAACTTTGTGTAATGTACAAAGATTTTGTTTTTGGCCTCATATAAAGAACATAGTGACTCATTATATAAAGGGATGTGTGATGTGTTATGTTTCAAAACCCTCTAATAGAAAACTCGAGCTCTACACACCACTCCCTATTCCGATTCATCCATGGGAAAGTGTCTCAATGGATTTTGTAGGAGGTTTGCTTTTGTCTAGAAAAAGTCACGACTATTTGTATGTTGTCGTTGACCATTTTAGTAAGATGTGTATTTTAATGCCTTGTAAAAGGTAGATCACTGCAGAGCAGACTGCTTATATTCTCTTTCAGCATGTTTGGGTCCATTTTGGGTTGCCCACATCGATTGTGTTAGATCAGGACTCTCACTTTCTCGGAGAATTTTGGACCAGCTTGTGGAAGATGATGGACACTAAGTTGAAACAAAGCATCGCATTTCATCCACAGATTGACGGAAAGACATAGGTTGTCAACTGCACCGTGGTACACTTGTTGCAAGGCTATTGTGGGAAACATCCTAAGTTGTGGAATGAGAATCTTCCATATGTGCAACATTCCTACAATTGAGCAGTACACTCATCTACGCATCGTTCACCATTTGAGACATGTTTTGGCTACCTACCAAAAGATCCTTTTGATATGGTATTTGGAAGGGAAGATGACTTTAGTGGAGGTGATGATAGGGACAAACCACAACAGTTCATTCAACGGATCCAGTGGATTCACCAAGCAATACAGGAGTAGTTGGAGAAAAGTCAAGCCCGGTACAAGGCTCGACATGAAAAACACTGAGTCGACCATCAATTTAAAGTGGGTGACAAAGTGTGGTTCCATATCAGCAAGAAAATGATGAAGGGGGAAGGGAAGAAGTTGGGATCAATCCAGTATGGTCCATTCACCATCTTGCAGAAGATTGGAAACAATGCCTTCTGTCTCGATTTGCCGATATATATGCAAATGTAGTCCGTAGTGAATGTGGAAAACTTAAAGTTGTATGAGATTATGGACACCGAAGAGTTGGGCACAATTCCTACATTTGATGACTTTCCACCAGAATATCTCGATGAGTTACCTGAAGACAAAATCCTTGATAGAAGAACTACAACTTCACGATGGGGAGATGTGGAATAGCTTCGAGTTGGTTTCAAGGGGATGCACACTAGCAAGGAAAAATGGTTGGAAAAAGAAAGAGTGAGGGAACAATTCCCTCACTTGCCAATTGACTAATAAAGCTTTTGGTGGTCCAAAGGCTCCTCAATTGGGAGGATTGATCTAGGTGGATCTCCAGACACTAGTGGCATGGAAAAGGCTCAAAATTCAAAGTGGAGGAAATACTAGTAACTTGACATCAGATCGAAGTGCTCGTCACCCTAATTTCAACAGTGTGAACGACAATGCAATCCGAGTCCGGATGAAGGAGATAGAGGCAGTCAAAGTTTAGTTGACTTTTGCTGACTGGGCAGGATTAATGGAGACACAATTTGGACTTTTTCTAGCAGACAGAATCTAGCCAACTCCAGCCAAATTCTGGGCGAATTGTCTCTTGCTTAAAACGACTCCTTCGGTAAAAAATTTGGATTTTTCAAAAATGTCATGTTGTTTTTTTAACAAAAATTTATTGAAAAAAAGGGGTGGTGGGCCACCAACCTGGCCACCCCAAACCGTACCAAAACAAGAATTAACGGAGGAGCGATCCACTACCTCCAGCCCCTCCCCCCGCATTCCACAGGCCTTCGTACTCGACTTGACCATTGGAGCATCGTGCGGGATGTTACCATAGAAGGTGGGCCGACTCTTGGTGCGCAGAACCCAACCTCTAACCACGACCCCATTATAAATCAACTGCCCACATAAATGAGGGGACAGGTGAGGTGGGCAAGCTGCCCAAGGTGGGCCCAGCTCGACCTCCCTTCCCATTTAAGTTTTGTTATGTAAAAAAAGGGAGGAGGCGGGGTTTGACCACCCAACGTCCTCCACAATATTTGGATCCATAACCACTGTGCCACAACTGATTTGTTGTGAAGTCCGCCACTATATTTTTATTTAAACGTAGTTCATCAGTGCACCTAGGTAGAGGAGGGGAGCACACATAATTCAAGGCAAACTTTTGCAGGTGGACCAGATTTCCACTTTGTCATATTTTGACAAATTTTATATGATTTCAACATTTCTCGATGCCATGAACACAATGGTGCTGTCCATTTCTCCATCAGAGTTCTGCATTTTTTGGCCATTTTTCAATATGGAGGTATAAAACTCCTTTTTTGTAACTAATTCTTGTACTCTTCTTTCTCATGCCACTTAATTAATGAAGGCCTCCCCATTGATCAAGCAGGGCACAGAGACGTAGTCCAAGTTGGACGAACTCCATTATCAAGTTTTGTTGTCTTCTTTCATGCTTAATGTGTTTCTCCTCTTATCTCATGTGCACATTAAATTTCTATGTTTAAACTACAGCTTATGCATGTAATTCTTAAATACATCTATAAGCAAAATATCTTATACTCATACTCATCTGAGAATCGCTAAGAAGCATTGATGCCTCAACATATTAGTTGCAGTTTCATCCATTAGGCCATAGATACATTGTTCATTCATTTACAAGTAAAAACATGATGAGAACCATACATAGCCATTATCATAATACATGTACATAACCAGCATAATAACAATAGAAATACCATGGAAATCACAACCATATCATCCACATATAAACCAATACAATACTCACGAAATAACAAGGAGAAATGACCTCATATTAATGATTCAAAGCCTAACCAATTGTGGGACTTCCACAAACCACCTGAACATAGACATGGTTGAGCCAAAACTCTCTTTAGATAGTCACCCCCATGCCATAATCCAAGCATGAATGTGGGATCTCATAAAACACATCAACCAAAACCATCCAGTGATTCTAAAGGCCAAACCACCTCAACCCATCAAATTGTGATTCCACCTCTTGGTCAGATATCACAAAACCATCACCATATTGGTCTCTACCCAAGCCTTTGAAGGCTTCATTGCATTTGTTCCAACCAAGGCTCAAGGACTAGTAACTCAACACATAACTACTATCGGGCTCTAGAGAATTTTTCTAACCAAATCTATAGGACTAGTAACTCAACCCACCAAGGGCTCTAGAGTGATTTTCCAACCAAGTCTCCAGGACTAGTAACTCAATCCAAGTTGTTACAGGGCTCTAGAGCATTTGTCCAACCAAGGCTCCGGGAACTAGTAACTTAGCCGAAGCTAAAGGAAACATGAGAACCAACCAGAGAAACAAAGAAATAAACCCACAACACCATAGCTATCTAGGAAACGGAAAGGCTAGGAAAATCCATTGTCAATCTAGGCAATCATCCATGTCAATGACATATCATGACCAATAAACCACATGCATGTTTCATGCATGCCAAAACTAGTGAGGAAAACATACATGCAACTCAGTACCTGCAAGAAAAACCTGGTAGTTGTTGATCCTGAAGTCCTCTTGCATTTTCTTACTCTTCCTTTGCCTTTTTCCTAAAAACTCCAAGTATGCCACACTCTCCAAGAGTGCTCCAAGAACACTCTAAGTGTTGAAGAATATGAGAGAGAGAGCTCCAAAATTGAAACAAATAAAAGTTTGTGAACTGATCCTCATAAACCTTTTTATTAATGAGGCCTCTATTTTCTTCATTTTCCATTATTTTCCTTCATTTTCCTCCTCACATGCAACCTGTGACCTTTCACCTTCAATTTATCCTAATTTCCCTTATTTTCATAAATAAATGTGCAAAAATGTCATTTTGTGTTTCCAAAGCCTTTGCCAATTTCCTTAGCCATTAATCAAGCATAAGTGATCCCCATCACTATGTTTTTGCCCAACATTTAGATTGGAATAAGTGTCCCATCAACCGTGCTTATTATTTTTCCTTTATTAAATTTTATTACATGGAATTTTCACCGGGGTTGTTACAGAACCATCACCCTTGGGGGAACAAAATCCTCATTATTCAACACCAATAACCAAAAAGGATATTGTAAGCAAAAACTAGTACCCATGGAGCTTTATAACTTATCTTGTTGTAGTATTTACAGTGATCATCCTACTGAGAAGAAAACTAACAAAATAACATAACAAGTATAACATCATAATGACATGACACCCATACTGCTTATTAGAGCTTTATAACATAGCTCATTGTGGTATTTACATCCATATACATATGTACATATACCAAACATCACCAAAACATGTACCAAAAACATATACCAAAGACATATACCAAACATCTTCTCAACCAATGAATAACGAAGGACACATAGCCCGCATCTGATCTTCCATCTCCCATGTAGCTTCATCGGGCCCAAAGTGCTTCTGTCTCTAGTTCTAGAGCATGAGCATCTTTCTCTACAAAATGCACTACGGTTCCAACTGGAATTATCCTTATGGCTCCATCTGCAATACAAACCAATCAATCACATGATCAACATCTTTAACATAGTTCTTGAGAAATGACACATGTAAAACATCATGGACTTTCACTATCAAAGGCAGTGCAATTCAATAGGCTACTGGTCCAATACTCTCAATGATCTTGAAAGTTCCACAAAACCAGGGTGCCAACTTGACACATGATCCAATCTGCAAGGAGATTTTCTTCAGTTTGATGTGCAAGTACACTTGTTCCCCAACCCGGAACTCCTTGAACAACCTATTCTAATCTACATAGTTCTTCTGCCTATCCTATGTTGCTTTCAAATTCTTCTTGATTACCTACATTTCTCACTCCATGTCTGCCAACATGTCTGATCCAATCTACACCTTGTTAAATGATCACTCCAACTGATGGGATTTACAACTTTACCCAAATGGACTCATCCTTAGTGACTCCTGATACCCATTGTTGTAAGCAAACTCTAACAGTGGAAGGAATTCTTCCCACTTTTGTTGCTAATGCATCACATACATCCTCAACATTTCCTCTAATATCTTGTTGATCCTCTTTGCCTATCCATCTGTCTGCGGATGATACGTTGTACTAAAGGCCAACTCTGTGCCCAAACCTGCAAACAAATCCTTGCAAAACTTGAAAGTGAACTTTGCATCCCTATCTAGCACAATATTCTTTGGAACTCCTTGAAATTTGACAACTTCCCTGATGAAGACATGTGCTACATCACTAGTTGAGAATGTAGACTTCACTGGAATGAAGTGTGCTACCTTTGTCAACTTTTCCACCACTACCATGATGAAATCTTGTTGTCTCACTGTCCTTGGTAAACCTATGATAAATTCCATGGAAATGACTCCCCATTTCCACTCTGGAATCGCAATCGGATGTAGCAGTCTACCTAGATGCTTACACTCTGCCTTCACCTACTAACAATCCAAGCACCTGGCTACAAACTTTGCCATTTCTCTCTTCAAATTCAACCAATAATAGAATTCCTTCACTCCTGTCAATGTCTTATGATAACCTGGGTGACTTGAATATGGTTTCACATGAAACTCCCTCAAGATCACCTTCTTGATCTCACTGTTGTCTGGCACATATATCATATCCCTAAATCTAACCAATCCATCTGTTGTGAGATGATAGTGCACATCCTGTGCAGCTAGACCTATACCTGTACCTATATCTGTACCACTACGTGTACCTATACTAGTACCTGTACATGTACTTGTACTTGTACTATGTTGCAAACTGTGCATAATTTCCATATACCTAAGATCTTGTTGACCTTCCTACAAGATCCTACCATGTAAGTTTGTCCCATAGAATCTCATAGATGCTATGTGATTTACCTATATCTGCATGCTAAGAGCATCTGCCACCCTGTTCTCTTTACCTTTAATATGTTTGATCTCAAATTTGAACTCACTGATCATAGCCAACCACTGAGAATGCCTACCATTCAGATTTGGTTGGTCAAATAGATAACACAATCCACTGTGATCACTCATCAATACAAACCTCTTGCCAAGAAGATAGTGCCTCCACATCTTTAATGCATGTATGATCGCTACCAACACAAGATTACGTGTCGGGTAATTCTACTCATGCTCATTCAATTTTCACGTCTCATAGCATACCACTTGCCTGTCCTTCATAAGGACTCCACCAAGTCCTCTCTTGTAAGAAGATGTACATACTACAAACTCTTTATCCGGATGTGTAATCTTTAGCATTAGTGTATTTGTCAACAACTACTTGAGCTACTCAAAATTGGCTGCACACTCCTCTGTCCATTGAAACTTCTTACCTTTCCTTTGTAACGATTTGATAGGATAAGCAATCTGTCATAAGTTCCTGATGAACCTCCTGTAATAACCTGCTAACCCCATGAAAAATCTCACCTCATCTACATTCCTGGGAGATACCCACTCCATGATAGCTCTTACCTTTTTTTGGTCCACTGTTATGCCATCCTTGGAAACCACATGTCCCAAGTAGTGTACCCCAGTCTGAAAGAAACTGCACTTGTTGAGCTTAATATACAACTGGTGCTCTCTCAATAATCTCAACACTGCTACTAAATTCTTGGCATGCTCTTTTTCATTTTTAGAATATACCAATATGTCATCAATTAACACAATAATAAACTTGTCCAATTATAGACACAACAAATTATTCATCAAGCACATAAAGGTAGCTCGAGAATTGGTTAACCAAATGGAACTACAACAAACTCATAACTCCCATAGATGTTCCAGAAATATTTCTTGTAGATGTCCTCTTCTTTAATGTGTACCTAATGATATCTGGATCTTAGATCAATCTTCTAGAACACTTCTGCTCCCTTCAACTGATCGAACATGTCATCAATCCTTGGTAATGGATACCAATTCTTGATGGTCACTTTGTTCAACTGCCTATAGTCAATGCACAATCGGAGAGTACCATCCCTCTTCTTCACAAATAGTACCGGTGCACCCCATGGTGATACACTTGGCATAATATAACCCTTGTCAAGATTTTCCTTCAACAATAGCTTCAACTCTACCAACTTAGGTGTAATCATCCTAGAAGGTGCCTTTGATGTCAGAGTTACCACTGGCACCAACTCAATAGAAACGTCTACCTCCCTGTGAGGTGGAAAGTCTGAAATATCCTGAGGAAATACATCTTGAAACTACTATAGAACTGGGTACCTACTCAAGACATCTGCGTCCTCAACTTATTTACCTTTATCACTAGAGATATGTACTACAAATAACACACACCCTTTCCTGCGACTATGCTTTTTCTGCATAGCTATCACCATTCTAACTGATGTTGTTTTCTTCTTTCCTTATAAGACTCTTGGTTCCCCATTTTCATCAAAGAACTCAATGGATTTGTCATAAAAATCCACCTTGGTTCTATGAAGTTACAACCAATCCATGCCAAATAACATACTATATAATCCAATGGTAATATATTCAAATGTGTTGCGGTAGGCATACCATTCAAATCAAATGTACAAGATCTTACCCAATGATGAACTCGCTTCTTTGTACCTACAACCAACTGCACTAACTAAGACTCTGCATGCACTTCCTTATTCAAACCACACTTATCCACCAAGTCCGGACTAACATAGCTATAATTAGATCTAGGGTCAATCAAAATAGAAATAACTTGATCACAAAGCTTACCATCCATCTTAATGATAGATACTCAATGATCTACCTTTCTATTATCTAGCGCTACATAGATCCTAGGAATACTCTTCCCAACATCTCCCATTGTTTGTGACTCCTAATCACTGTAGATTTGCGGTCTATAACCCTGATGTTGTGGAAAATATCTCCTACGATGATATCCTCCACAATTCCAACACCACATGGGCTTCTTATTCTTCTCATCGGGGGCTTCACTAGTTGAGCAATATCATAACATGTGGGTTCATATTGGTGGATATTTACTGAGGAATAAATGAAAATATATTGGGGGATATATAGGGGGGAAAGGGTTTTTATATTGAAAGGTATAAAAAATTGAGCTCAAAGTTAATGAAAAATTATAAAGGGGTATAAAAAATGTTAATGAAAAAATGGATACCTACAATATCTAGTGAAAGTAGGGGTTTTTTAAATTGGGAAATTGTATTGGGTTTGTATTGGTGGGGGGTTAAATAATGTGATTTTTAGAGGTATTTTCCAATATGTAGTCATATTAGGGGTATTGTTTAGTATGCCACGAATGCACGTGATAGGCCATAGGTGTTACCGGGAAAAGTGTCTATTTAGAACTGCTCTATCCCACTAAGGTGTGACAGCTGCCTTAGAAACAAACAGAGAAAAACTACTTTTGTATTTCCTTTATGAATTAAAGATAGAGGGGGACAGAAAGAACCGACCTGTGTCTTGCGCTAATCCTTTGATCCAATCCCTCTCTTCTTTGACAGCTTCCAGTTACTTGCTCCCTTACTTGCCCAGCTTCACCAAGTACCTGTAAGATCACAGAAGAAGAAAACTATACAAAGACATGGATCTATATTCATAAACAGCTTAGGATCAGATTTAAGCTAACCATACAAATGTAACAAGCATCAATGATACAAAAGCATGGAGGAAAAACTCAAATAGTTTTTATTGATATACAAGAAGATCCAGGAGGAGTTACAACCGATGATTCTTGACCCAGCATCAACCTCCCAGCAAAGAAGCCCCTCTTCACCTCCAACAAAGCATAAATCACCCAATACTCTGATATCTATCTCAAAACCAACAGCAATTCCTTACAATGTGCAAAATTCCAGCCTCTGGATCTCTGGGATGAGGGATCCATATATAGATGTATGCAAGGAGGATGAGTCAGCTTGTGATTTGATTAGTGTCTTCTCTCTGTCAGTTCTTGCTTCCACTTGGAGACTGAAAGCCTCTTACTCATCCTTGGTCAAATTCAGTGAGGCAAGTGTCATAGGAGAAGATTCTGGAAGCTTCCATTGTCTTTCCACCTCGCGGAATGGCACTGTCATTTGTCATTCCCCGCTCAACGCACCCTCATAGTGTATTTAGGTGCGTTGCAACGCACCTAGCTAGTGTGTTTAGGTGCTATGCAACGCACCTAGCCAGTGGAGCAGCTGAAATGATCCTGTTTTGACTTATTCTGAGCAGTTTCTGGTGGAGAACTTCTGGGAGAAGCTGTAATTTGTTGACCTTGTTCCTTTAAGGGTTAGAACAACACTTTTAGGGACTTAGGAGCCCTTGGTTTATGGACATTTCATGCTTGGAGCTGCAAGGCAAAAAAATGTCTATAACAGTTGCCCCCTAAAGTATGAGGCCGTTAATCGGGTGAAATGCTTTATTATGAGGATCCGAAGTTCTTTCAATACTGGGAGGAGACCTGTAATAAGATACAATACAATACATTATCTTCATACTGTTTTTCATGATCTAGTTGAGGCGGGCATTCCCATGCTCAGCTTTATAAATTCATTTTCATGTACATAGGACAGACAATCGTCTGATTGTAGACTGATGATTCTGATAGAGCCATCATCCTTTTGGTAGGATGATTATCTGTGCTGCAATGCTGTACATTTAATGTCTTTATTTTCCTGAATATATATCGCAGCCCGGATGGATGAAACTAGATCCGGGGTCTTCAATCTCGTCCGATCTTCACTCGAAGTACAAGTCGATCCATGTGAGAAATGTTTTGAAGTCGAACATGGAAAGACATCGCTTGATTACCAGTCAATGATGTAAACTGTCAACAAGCGTGAGAGGAATCACCGATAATGATAATTACCCTCAAGGTACTACAGTACAATTCACGTGGTGTGAATAAAGGACTTGGCGTCGAACACCACGCAAAATATTTCGGTCGAAGGTCATTGATGTAAACCTGTCGCCGGAAGTGAGAAACTTGCCATTAAGGCATGCAAGCTTCAAAGTACTGAATGGGGTGTTCCTAGACCAACTTCTTGGATAATGAGCTGATGTCGACAAGAAGTGATCCGTCACAGGAGGGCCTTAATGAATCTCACATCAATGACACGGAACGAAGCAAATGATTTTGATGGAGGTGAAAACAATCTGATGATATACGGTTCAGGGTGGCGGTCATGAAAGAATGGAGTATAATGTATGGTAGTGGGTGGGACACAGGTGACTTCTCTGGATGACTTCTCTTGAACATGTTGGCGACACTGGTGTGATGGATTGGTAGCATTAACCCCAAATGTGGATGGTATGGCGTGACCATGGCGATGTGACCGGTGAATGAAACAACCCAACCCGACTTGGACACGGAGTGGAAGTGTCATGTTCAAAAGCGACTTCCTACCAACAAAGATTCTTTGAGTTTTCTTCCCAATTTTTCCCCAGTCATTGCTGACCAGTACCTCTTTATTTTTGTCAAGCTTGAGGAGGATAACATATGCTTGTTCTATAATTTGCCCTTCGGGCAAACCCATCGCTGTGTTTTAACGAGCCTAGTGATAGTGAAACTCGTTCTCGTCTAAAGACAAGTTTGTCGCTATTAATCTTTTTAACGAGTTTAACGATAAAGATAACTCGGTCCTTTTCAATTTTAGAGAGTCTGAAAAGGTACGTAAAGGTAACTCCAAAATTCCTTTTTCGTCATCTAATCCCTTAAGTCCAAAAAAGTATAAAACAATACAGAAGGGATGAATTTTCGATAGTTTTAACGAGCCGAACAAAACAAGCGCTCAATCTTTTTGTGCAATAATCCCTCAGGTCCAAAAAGATTAAAATCTAGATGAGGGATAGCACTTCCTGTCCCTTTAACGAGCTGGAAGGCCAAGAACTCGACAATCTTTTCATATTTTACGAGTCAGTTGAAAAGAGCTTAAAGGAGACTCGTCTTTTGAGGAACGAGTGATAAAACGGGTAGCAGCTGATTCCAGGTAAGGTTTGGAATTTTCCAATCACGGCAGTGTCACAAGGATGGCTAGTGAAATCACTCTTCGCAGCTATTCCTCAAAATGGGTAAACAATCAAATGGAGGTGAATGATCGGCCAATAAAAAAACGGAGGTGATGGTGCAAACACGACCAAGGCTTTAACGGCTGAAGTACTTCATTCACGGTGGTTATTTGCCGGGGAATAGTTAATTTTTTAACGAGCTTAAACGTAGGTGGAAACATTTGCTCATGTCTTATGTTTATTTTTTAACGAGCTTGAACTATGTGCTAAAACTGCTCGATTAATCCAGTCGTATGATAAGAGTGTCTCATATAAAAACGGCAACTTTTAGAGTTTTGCCCCACATCCTTTCTTTATGCAAGTTAGGAGACGACCAATCCTACGAGTTTAAAGGGTTAGAGGTCCTAAAAATTTAAAAAATAAATAGTCGCTCTTTGCTTGCACTCCAAAAGGTTTGCATGCCGCTAGGTATAAAACAGAGTTTCAAGGTTACCCCTTCTTTAGTCCGTTAAAACATTTGTTTTACCGAGAGAGGCCGACCTCTTACAGGTTACCCAAAGATTGTTCTATTCACAACGCAAACAAAACACTTCTTCGGCGATGTCTACCGAGATAAACAAAGGTGAGTGGCGGTGCTCGCCAACTTACATAACTTCGACAAGAGAATCCTGTACTAGAATAACCCCCTCTTCCACTCACGGACGGGGGTATAGACTAGGCATATTCTCCCGCGAAAACCTACTCTATACCCGAAGTTTTCCTGCTGAAGCAGACCAGGATGCATGCCCCCTGGGTTTCAGTCGTATCCCTCCGAATTACTCGCGCTCATCGGGAGGACGGACTGGAGATTGAGACATTTCTTGCGTGAAAAGACCATTCAGGGATGGTATATGACTATTTGCTCTGTATGATCCGGGAAATGAAAGCTGGTCCACGAGCTTGACCACTCTTCCTTCGTGCGGAGAACACATTACTCTAAAGAGTGAGGAGACAATGGCTCCCATGCAATAAATATAGTCTCGTCCAAGGAGTAGATTGTAATCTAGGGGTCCTTGAACTACCATTACGTTCAGGTGAACGGTTTTCCATCTCAATGTTATGGGCACATCGGGAAGGATCCCTAAAGGTCGACTGGTTCCTTTATCAAAGCCTGTCAGTTTTCTCGTCTCAGGCAGAAGCGATGGCGAACCAAGCGCTTTCCAAGCAGTTGAGGAAAGGATACTCACAGAAGCCCCCTCATCTATGATGGTACCAGCCATAACCATTCTATATATTTGAACGATAACTCGGAATGGTACGCTAGCTGGTAAACGGGGTCTGCCTAGTTGATTCCAGTCGAAGGAGACAACTATGTTGCTTGGAGGTGGGACTAAATAGACGGCCGAGTACGACTCTGACGAACTTCCTTCCTGCGGTAAAGGAACGGGTAAATTGCCCCCATGTTCTTTGGAGTCTGTGCTTATGAAAAGAATTTGGACGGTGTCATCCTTGTTCTCTTCAGTGATTGTATCATCTGAAGATGAAACCTCTGGAGGCAAGACTGGGTCAACTGCCACCTCGACCTTTTGACTTTCGTCGGGTATGGATCCAGATGGTTTATCCTCAATGATAGGTGCTTCAGCCGACCACCTGAGCGGGCCAGCCAGATTTTCAACTAGTGATGGACTCGGCAAGAGATTTTTATATCCAGGAGGAAGTCGTAACGGTGAAACCGGACGATCATCCAAAACTCTTTTAGCTTCGACTAAGAATGGACAACGGTGGACTGCATGATCGCCTTCACACAGTTTACAAGGAAATCTATATTTTCCTTTTTGTCCTGGGGCTTCACTTTCACTAGTTGATGGTGTGCTTTCAACATGGTCATCAGAGGTTGACGACACCGGGTTGTGCAAACGAGGAGACCAGTCCCTTAATATCCGAGGGATGCAAGGACAATCTCTGTGAAAGTGGTCTCCTTTGCAAATGACACATGGCGATTTAGGCCTGGTCGGTGCAGTGTGTGGATTTTCTTTAGACGACACTCGTTTTCCCCCATTTGCCTTTGGCTCCTTCTTCTTCTTCTCTTTCTTCTTCTTTTCCTTCTTCTCCTTAGGAACTTGACTTTTGGCTTTACCAGCCCCATCAAGCGAAGAGGAAGGAGGAGAGGAAGAATTAGAGGAAGTAGAAGGCTGGTGGGAAACTCTGGACTTGTCTAATTGCTGATTCGATTGTTCAGGAATGGTGGTGTTCTGAACGACAGAGGTTGAGAAGAGCCATACAGGCAAACCAATTGTCAGTCCTGGAAGCGACAATGTGGCCATATGGGGCGCACCAACATCTCCCCAAGAGGAGAAGGGACTAGGATTTCCTCCAAGGGGAATTCCTTGGTTGGTAGACTCCATTTTCTCAACCCAAGATCAACGTAGGAAAGGGTGATGAATGTTCCGTTTAAAATAAATTTTAACACGCTTTGACACAACTTGTTTTTTCAGTTTTTAAGAGTCGAGAAAAAACAAAAGATGGCTCTAGTCTCCTTCGATTTTTAATGAGCCTGAAGTGACAAGTGCTCAGATGGACCTTTTCCGTTAAGGAGTCTGAAAAGGAATGAAAGGGACTGCTCTGGAGATCTAGGTAGAGGGAGTACCAAACCAATCGCAAAACTGCAGAATACTTTTTACGGTACGGCAGTCAATCTTCCCGAATGCTGTGTTCAGTGCATTGCGATCGATAGGGCGGCAGACACGGCTTCCTAAGGATAAAGGATTTAAGCCTATAGGGGTCTCCCAAAATATACTCGACGGTATGTGGGAGCACAAGTCCGTACTGGCACTTATCGTCTCAAAGTGGAGGAATCACCCAACCATTAGTGAGGACAACAGTTACCAGGCTTTACGACGTCGGAATAGTCTCTAGCCTAGACCTCTAAATGTTGTGCGTTAAGTTCCAAAGCGTTGTTAGATTCATTGAATTTATTTTAAGTTGATCTTTCTTATGAAGTTTGCCTTTTGGGTTCACCACGAGATGTAGATGTAATTCCTAAAATGCAATCTAAAGATGATAAACAAACTTTTATCTCTTTTGTGCAATGAAAATCCTAGCTACTAGGGGAAAAGAAAGACACAATATTTTCACAAAGAGCAAAGAGCACACTGTAAATGCACTTTCCTAAATCAAGCCAAACAGACTGTCAATATGCAAATGCACATGCATGTATTTGTTTTCGACTTTCTTAGTATTGATGCTAAAAAGAAAGTTGATGCACAAATCTGAATTTGCTTTAAAGCGACAAACATAAACAAGCTTCTTTTCAAAATCAAAAGATAAAGACGGTTACGACACTTTACGATTTTGAAATGAATACTCATTTTTGACACTAGAAAAACACAAATTCAGACCAAAGGAAATAGTAAAAGTATAATCGACTATCAACAGTAATCAAACTTTCTCCTATGATCGAAATCGACACTTGCGACAGATCTAAATCAAAGGACGACAGTACGACTATTCTACTTTTGCAATGGAAAACTGTAAATGACTCAACAAACACACAAAACATCTACAGTTCTTTTGTACAAAGGAGGCGGAATAACAGTAAGGAAAAGGGGTTTTTAAACAGACATATACTGATCACAGGCTGCAAAATTCAGAGACAAAACTGAAAAGAATGAAGCACAAGAACCTCAGCTGCACAGGGCTAGTCTGATCAGCACACCTGTAACACAGAGAAACTGGATTGCAGCGCAGGTTGCCCTTTCGGGAAGTGCGCTGAAATGCAGGAACTCTTAACAGTACCTGTGCTGGGACAGAAACAAGAATCTGTCCGGGTTCTGGGTCACGGTTTGTAGTTCAGTCTTTGGTTTTTGGCCAAGTAAAAGCAATCAGTAATGCACAATCAGGGGTAGATCTAAGGAGGGTCTAAGAGCTATCACAAGGGCAATCAGATCATTTGTGAATCAGCTGTTCAAATCATAAACAGATCCAGTGAATGGATTGAAGCAGCAGATGTCTACTTTGCATTTGTTATGGCAAATGCAGTTCGAATGCTACTTATAAGTTTATGAAACAAACAACAAAGAGATACACAAACAAACTAATTAGACAATCGTCCCCAGCGGAGTCGCCATTTTGTTACCAGGAAAAGTGTCTATTTAGAACTGCTCTATCCCACTAAGGTGTGACAGCTGCCTTAGAAACAAACAGAGAAAAACTACTTTTGTATTTCCTTTATGAATTAAAGATAGAGGGGGACAGAAAGAACTGACCTGTGTCTTGCGCTAATCCTTTGATCCAATCCCTCTCTTCTTTGACAGCTTCCAGCTACTTGCTCCCTTACTTGCCCAGCTTCACCAAGTACCTGTAAGATTACAGAAGAAGAAAACTGTACAAAGACATGGATCTATATTCATAAACAGCTTAGGATCAGATTTAAGCTAACCATACAAATGTAACAAGCATCAATGATACAAAAGCATGGAGGAAAAACTCAAATAGTTTTTATTGATATACAAGAAGATCCAGGAGGAGTTACAACCGATGATTCCTGACCCAGCATCAACCTCCCGGCAAAGAAGCCCCTCTTCACCTCCAACAAAGCATAAATCACCCAATACTCTGATATCTATCTCAAAACCAACAGCAATTCCTTACAATGTGCAAAATTCCAGCCTCTGGATCTCTTGGATGAGGGATCCATATATAGATGTATGCAAGGAGGATGAGTCAGCTTGTGATTTGATTAGTTTCTTCTCTCTGTCAGTTCTTGCTTCCACTTGGAGACTGAAAGCCTCTTACTCATCCTTGGTCGAATTCAGTGAGGCAAGTGTCATAGGAGAAGATTCTGGAAGCTTCCATTGTCTTTCCACCTCGCGGAATGGCACTGCCATTTGTCATTCCCCGCTCAACGCACCCTCATAGTGCATTTAGGTGCGTTGCAACGCACCTAGCTAGTGTGTTTAGGTGCTATGCAACGCACCTAGCCAGTGGAGCAGCTGAAATGATCCTGTTTTGACTTATTCTGAGCAGTTTCTGGTGGAGAACTTCTGGGAGAAGCTGTAATTTGTTGACCTTGTTCCTTTAAGGGTTAGAACAACACTTTTAGGGACTTAGGAGCCCTTGGTTTATGGACATTTCATGCTTGGAGCTGCAAGGCACAAAAATGTCTATAACAATAGGTTCATTGAGTGAAGCCCCTGTGTTCTTCTGCTAATCCGATTGAAGTCCTTGTCCTTTGTCAAATGCATCAAAATTCTTAGATGGCGATGTATTCTCTTCATTACCTATACCATGAGGTCTTGCACACTTCTTATCCCACTTTCCTTTGTTCCTTACATTACCCTTCTAGTCTGGCTTAGTCTTAGATCTACACTTTGATTGCTCATAGAGAGATAAATTATTACTAATATTTACCAAGATTTATAGACAGGAATAATTAAATAACCAGAAACAATACACATAAATATTATACACATAATATTTATCCAGGAAGACCCCAAATCTAGGGAAAAACCCAACCCAATGAGATCTCATTAGCATTGGCCAAAACCCTGGCCAATCCGGCCAAGTGAGCCTTCACCACTCACCTCCAGACCTACATTACAATGAAGTATTCCAAACCTTTTATAGGCTCCATTACACGCAATACCACAGACCATAATACCATGGGTACAATATACCATGTGCCCAAAACCACTACTATTTAACCAGGTCAACCTTGACTCAAACCCGAAGTTAATTTTACCTAACAATTACAACACCACACTGGCTCCTTATTCTTCTCCTCAGATTGAATTCCTTGTCCTCTGTCAGATGCATCAAACTTCTTAGATGTTGATGTATTCTCTTCATTACCTATATCATGGGGTCTTAATCACTTCTTATCCCAATTTCCTTTGTTCCTTACATTACCCTTCCAATCTGGCTTAGTCTCAGATCTACACTTTGATTGCTCATAGAAATTTTTTAGATTTCAGATGGCCTCCTCCAATGATCTAAGCTCATCGAACTCAATATTTTCTTTGAATGAAATCGTTAATCCACTAATGAATCTCCGAATATTAGCCTTCCCCTCCTTAAGGTAAGGCACATATCTCAACAACTCCATAAATATGCTAGTGTACTCCTCATCGATCATAGAACCCATCTTCAGCTCATAGAATTCTTTTTCCCAGTCATCAAAGTATCAATCTAATAGATACTTCTTCTTTAATAGTCTCTTGAACTCATTCCAACTCAAGTCCTCCTCATGAATACCTTTGATATTCTTCACATCTTCCCACCAAATATCTGCTTTACCTTTGAGATTGAATGTAACTATTCTAGCTTTCATGTTCTCTAAGTAATCATGCAACCTGAAGAAATTCCTCATACCAAGCAACCATGCCTCTCCATCCTATGATTTCTTCATCTCTCAATCAAATGTAGGTGGTTTTTATTTCTTAAACTCACCTGGAAAATATCCCCTATCACTCCTCTTGTACGGATGATAACGATGATGATCGTAGTGCATATCTGAACCAGAACTAGAATAGTACCCGTGTCTATCACGTCTCCTATCTAGTGTATCCAACGACCTACCATCTATAACTATGCCATATTTATCTAACTTGTGACCACCATCAGACCTACTACCGTATTCCCCATTAATTTTGTCCTCTTGCTCGTGGCTGATCCGAAGTGGTCCCTATAACTACAATTCTGACAAAATCTAAAGTATTACGGCATGTACCTTTTCTTATTTCTCCCATGTCTGTATGATTCTGTCATTGTCTACCTTACAACTCATTATTTCTTCCTTTAAGCTTCTTAGTGTCTCTTCCAAATCAGAAGAGTTCCCAACACTATGCTGCTCATCTGAACCATAAGGATACTCTTGAGAACTCTAGTCTACCATCTTGCTAGTCATCTTTGACATTGTTACTACAAGGTATATCATGTCATCTAAACCAAATCACAATAAACCAACGTACGTTAGTGTAATTCGGGAAGGATACCTCATCTGCAAGATCAAAAAATCGGCATAATACATGTATAACATAATCATGACAGCATATAGAAATATAACACATAATCATATAACCATAGTGTTATCACTCAGAAGTCTTCCTTAGAAGTTATAAAGAAGGAATAATCCGAGGTAACCACAAACCTAATCTTTTAGACTCGGGTTCTAGCCAACCTAAGTCTAGAAAGGGCTCTCTCTTTGTAATTTAACTTTTTTTTGGGTAGGATTTCAGGCTAGTTATTAATGCTCATGATGTTTTGATTTGATTGGGTGGTGAAATTAAAGAAACAAATGGGCAGAACATGTTTTCAGGCCATTGGGCTATGGAGTCAATGAAAGAGTGGCTTAACTAGATCTGATCAATCACTAAAGTAAGAGTTCACATGGCCGGCTAGCACAACAAAAATCAAATCTGTAGGTTCAACTGGAGGAGGTAGTCCTAACCAGGGCAAAGGGTAGTGAAGAATCCTTTACTATGGACCAAAGGGGGGGGGGGGAATATGGAAGTAAGGGAGCAATTAAGAATTCCCAGACCAAGATAGTTTAGTAGAAAACATACATGAAGTAAACAGTTAAAACAGAGAGCATTTAAGCTAATTCTGAGATATCATTCCTTGTTTACTCTTCAGATTTTATAAGAAACACATGTGAATATTTATAACATGAAGAGAAAACAATATTTAAACATGGAAAGATAATACTTAATTGTTCCAGCTGTGCACAAGAATCCAGTGAAATGTCTTTAGCTTTATTTCATATCTAGGAAAACTAGTCCAGTCTTGAGTACAATAGCTCCTTGGCTTAATATAAAATGTCTACAGAAATGTATTTTTAATCCACCCTAATTACTTCAATTTTTGAAGTATTTATACAAAAAATGTTACAAATATCTCATAACAAGATGAGAATTATTTTAGGAAACCAAAAATATCTTCAACAAGAAGATAGAGACAGATGGAAAACTGCCTTCTTGCTGTCCCTTTTAATGTGACTGTGCTGGCTATTGTAATTTGGATTTGGCTCTGTCATTTGCTTGATACTTATCTGCTGGAATCACTTTATATCTTCTACCTAATGATACTCTTTACCTATTCTGCTTTGACTCTGTCTTACCTGTTTTACCTAGTAGCCATGTCTTACCATATAGATTTACTGCAATAAATTTATAGTAAATTTGCTAGTTTCATCCACCATTCACTCTCAGGTAATTTCATCCTTATCATCTTTCTATATATTTTGCCAGCTTTTGTATACTTGGAAAAATTTGGTCTGCTGGCAAACAAGTGTTTTACCTCGTGCTCTATAAAAAATAGATTTTCCAGACTGTCATATAATACCTTCCTAGTGGGCAAAGATTTTACCCCTGAAGTAATAGCTTGGCTGCTAGCCAGCTTTTTTAGTCTTATAATATAATCATCTTGGTCATCAGCTTGTCATGTATTACCATGGGACTGGGGAGTCCTTTTTCCCTTAAAATACCATACTTTGTCATAAATCTATCAATGTCAGTTTGGATACTCTGGCATTTTTTCTCAAGACTGAGCATAAGGTTCCTCTTAGTGAGAACCTTTTTTATTTCTATGATAGTTCTTGTTCTGTCTTCTATGTCCAGTTCATCAAGCTGATATCTGTTTCTCCTATTCAAAAATTCTATCAATTGGTTGGTTTATTCAGGCTTATTTCCCAACTCTTCCATTGTCTTGTGGATTGCTTCTGTAGCCACTTTTACCAGTTCAGTTTGTTTAAAAATTACTTGAATAGAAGGCCAAACATCATCGATGGAATCAATGATGTTGGCCCAAAGAATTTCCTTCATGTCTCCAAGTGGTTGTTGCAATGTCAAGTCCTTTTTAAGGACTTTTATTCTCTCTCCCATTCTTTGATTCTTTTGGGCTTCTTCTTTCTGTTGTATCTGTGTAAGTTTGCAATTAGTTTCCAAACTTTACACTTGGTCTCTAACTTTTTTGAGCTCAGTAGCCTGGATGCTCATTTCCTCCATGGCCTTAACCAATTCATCTGTTTTTTCTATGGAAGTACCTGCGCTTGTAGATGCCCCTATGCCTGTTGATGTACCTGTGACTGGCAAAGCTATCGCTGGTGGAACTGTGGGTGCTAATGCGGCAACCAATGTGGAGGGTACTACTATAGAGACTGTAGGAATCACAGTTTGAAGAGTAGTGGCCAACTCACTCTGTTTTGAGTGTATCAAGTTATCCAGCTCTTTTTCTATTTCTTTCAGTTGTTCATTCAGCTTAAGGACTAAGTCCATAATCTCCGCCTCCTTCTGAGTTTCCAATAATTTTAGCTGTCTGAGGATGATGCAGAGGGGGAATTTTGAGCTACTTCTTTAGTGCAGTCATATCATCGTTTTTCTTTTTAACGAGCTTTTCTATAGCTTTCACATCCTTGGGATCATGGCCCAGTTCTATGACCAAGTCCTCTAAGGACTTTATTCTGGTACCTTTGGCCTGTGAAGAGGCCTTCTCTAACTGGAATTGTGATGATACGTTATTTAGCGAATTTTGGAGTTGGTGAGTTGTAATTGCCTTGCTAGTCAAGGTGGAGTGAACCATTCCTTAGTTTGCTTGTTTAATTATATTTGGTCAATAGGATGGATATCCTTTGCCAATACTTCAAAGTCTATTTTCAAATAATCTGCAATTGACCTGGGCTGCTATGTAGTTGGTTTCAAGAAACTCATTTGCATCTTACCTTGCTTTATGTCAAAGGCTGACATTAGCCTTGTTTGATTTGTTGGAGCCATTTTAAGGTAGTGTGAATAACTTTGGGCCTTTAATCATTCATTTCTTGCCCTGATTTCTTTGTATTTCTCTTTAATGTCTTGGCTTTGGCCACTTGGAGCTCTGAATGAGGATACTTCCACACTCTGTTGTCTCTCCAACATTTGAGTCTGTGAGGTGGAAGGTTCTTGTGTTCCTCATGAGGGAGTGGTCTGCCTGCTTTCTACTCTTTCTGTACCTGTAGCTCCTATTGTTTCTTCAGTAAACTCCTGTTCTAAAAATGGGTTCAACCTTTGCCTCTTGACATAAGTTTGGGTAATAGGCCTGCTAGAATGAGTGGCCTCCTCTCTATCTCTTTTAGTATTCCTCTCCTCATTTAGAGGAGTCTGTAAAATAGGAGGATTGCTCATGATATGTTCCTGCTGAGCAAGTTCTTCTGATATCTCTGGTTGTGATAATGGTTCTGGCTACTCTGATGGTTCTTGTTGCTTTGATGGCTCTTGATCTTGAGGTCCTCCTTCTGCTGTTTGCCCACTGTGTCCGTGTGATTGCCTTCGAGATTGAGATTCTCCTGCCACCTGTGCAAATGAATTATCATCAAGTCTTCTTTTTAAGTCAATCAATACATTATTGACAGCAGTTTCTGTGCTATCTCGATCTACCAAAGTGTTTTCCACTCATTCTAGTTGATTTTCATACTGTTCAATTTCAAGAATTCTATGGTGGATATAAGGAGATAATTTATTCTTTTGTCTCCTATTGCAAATGAACTCTAAAGGGTCATAATTCCAGATAAAACTTGGTTTCAGTTTCAGCCTTTGGAGGATTAATTCTGCTTCCTTTCCTACTTCCCTACTGTTACATATGAAAGGGCCAAGTTGATCTTTAATCCTAAGTTGAGCTTTCTTCTTGGCCTTCACAAAATGCACTTCATTTGAATTGATCATTTGCCTGTAGTGCTCCAGAGCAAACAATCTCATGGGGAGGTATCTAGGCAGTTTGTAGGGAGCCAACTCACATCCATATATTCTGATTTTAGTGTGGTTTTGGTACAAGTACCAATCCCCCACTCTATATTGCTTGGACAACTGTAGGACCCTCCTCATATCTGCACTGATTCTGGGGGAAGGACTTCCTAATAGCATAGTTGCCACTAGGTTCACAAAGAGGTCTATGAAATCAGTATAAGAATATTGAGAGTCATATTGGTGGATTAATGAAGTTCGGAAGACCATTGATCTAGGGTTGCCTTTGGTATCGAGTTTTTGGAGTGTGGTTGGGAATTTATCAGCTTGATAGGATAGGAATAGAGGATATAACACTGAAGAATATTTGAACACTCTTTCATTATCCATCCTCATGAATTGATCATGCATCTTATCAGCAATGAACTTATCATAGTCAAACATGATGGCAGGGGGTTGCCCAGGAGAGTAGATGGACATAAAGGCTATGATAATTTCATCAACAAATTCATTTGTAGTTTGGCTTAACACACTGGATATCATGTCTATGATGTCTCTGCCAAGATCAGAGAATATGGTAAATATGTATGGTGGAGAATCTTTTGGAATATATTTCTCTTCCCTAATGAAAGTCTAGAATAACCGAGCAAGTTTGATCGAGGTGAATGTAGGGAATCTGTTAAGAAAATCTCCAACAAAAATAGGGGTGAGGCTTTGGCTTGGTTGTAATTGTAGCATTTCATTTATGGACTCATCAGTGATGATAAATAATATAGACTGGTCAGGGGTCATCACTGCCCTTTGGCTAGGATTATAGTTCATATGGCAGTAATGGATAATCTTTGGGAAGATATGAACTCTGGGGAATTGGTATTTGGGTAAACCTTATTCCCAAAGTCCTATGTAGTCTGCATGGTTCAGGTACTAGTCTCTGTTCCTGCAGTATAGTTTCAAAGGGGATTCCTAGACAGAGGTATCTTTAATCTGGAAATCTTTATTTTCCAGGGGAAGATGATCTAAGCCCCTGTGGGGAGTAGAAATTGACAGGATGTTCAATGCAATGGGAGCATCCATCCTTGGTTCTTGTGGATTCAAGGACGGGGATGAAGGGTTTTCATGGAAATTGGGGGAAACTGGTCTAATTCAGAGTATTTGGAGTCACTGGACAACTGTCTTACTGAATTACTTAGTAATTTAAATCAATTGAGTCATGGTTCGGGAATAAAACAAGGTTTCCCAGAGAATTTGGATAAATACCTGGTTTTGGCTATGAAAGGTTTAGTGGGAGACTGTGCACGGTTTGCAGGAAATGCACAAGACTGAAAGGATGGACTGGAGTTTCAGCAGCTTTAGCAAGTCGGTAGTTGGACGTGGATTGATGGTTGTACGTGCTCCGGTGCTTGCATGGAGGTATGAACAATCTTTTGCATGGTAAAACTAAAAACAATAAAGTTTTTTAGTTTTATTCACAAAGTCAGTATTTTGGCGGGTATAAGGAGAAAGGGACACTTGGCGTTAAGCGAGGGGGGATGCGACGTTTTGTCGTTTAGCGGGAGGAGGTAAGCGGGATCATATCACATTGCTTTTAGGCTTGAGTGGTTTTAGGGGGAGGCCGCCTGATGCCATTCATCGGGTGCCATGTAGTAGGGGGGTGATTAGTGAAACCACCCATGTCAGGTGAGTAAAGGTCAGCTTTCGGAGGCTGCCCGATATGAGTGTCGACTGTTGGATCAAAATAGATCAGATTGTACGGTGATCGGGGCAACGATTTGATATGAAGTTTAATGGGGGGGCGGCGGGGTTTTTTAATGTGGCGAGATTTAATTAATGAAGGATTACGGAGGTTTAGTGACATTGGGAGTGATTTCATTGATGGGGATAGATTATTAATTAACCACTGATTTGTTAATTAATCTCTTTTATTTGGCTGTGGATCTTGGTTATTAATTAGTCGTTGATCGACTTAATTAACCCATTAATCATTACGTTAATAAAGTTTATGTTTCAAACTTTGGGGATGGGATATAAAGTTAAATGGATTTAATAAATATATGGGAAAGGGGTATTTTTCGGATTTAATGCATAGAAATAAAGTTAATGTGAAGCAAAGGTGGAAAATAGCTTAGCGCCAAGTATAATGTACATTTATAATTTATTAGCTTTTCGCATGCTAACATTATAACTTAGGCTAAGTGTTTTTGTGGGTTTTTATGGAAAAAGGGGTTTTACATGGGGTGATTACTTTCCTTAGGCGAATGATGCTTTTACCTTAGGAAAAGGGATATTTTAGTGGAAAATGAATGAATTGAAGGGGGTGAATGTTTGTGACGAGACTTTAATACTTAGGACCTATAAGTTATTGGGCCGAGGGTCCAGTCCCTCTAGAAGTCAGAGAAATGCTCTGAGCCCCTTTAACTTAAGGTTTTAGGTACTTTAAGACTTTCTTTGGAAATTAGTTAAGTGAGAAATGAAATGAAATGAGGGAAGTTAACCAATTTTATTTGTGTACTTTGGTAAATGCTCAATTATCATCCATACTTCATAAATTTGATGATGAAGGTAAATGATATGATCAATGATCTAATCAACCATCACAATTCTACAACCATTCAACTACTTACCCATCTACTCATTCTATCATTTTTTCTAATCTTTATTAGGGTGAACTTAAGCTGGCAAACCCTTATCAAACCTTTTCTTTTCTTTTTACAAAAGTAATCTAACTAAGTCTAACCTTATTACATCCAAAGGCTTAGATTAAACATTTGAGCTCCTTTTATTTACTCTACCTATCTACTTATTTGCCAAGATTACATTGTTTGGTCAGATTTTATTTCTCTATCTATGAACATGAAATTTAAAACATGAAATAGCCAAGATTAAACATATTGACTATACATGGATTGTGGCAAAGGTAACAAGATGCACATAATCTTTTTGTTCAACATCAAAAGTAAATGGTAGTGGCATTTTGACTTGCACACTTTCATGGTCTTTTTCTTTATTGGGGTTCATTTTTTCGTCTTTTTTAACCTTTTTCTTCTTTTTGTCCTTTGGTTTTTCTTTTAGGACATACCCTCTTTACATTTTTTTATTTTTTTGAATATGGAAAACATTTGTAGCAAGCAAAGGTATGTACATATTACTGTTTTGATCTCAGCTATTCAAAAATTATGACTCCTATTGGTATAGGAACATAACAGTGGCTCCACTTGGGGATGGCATTTCCTGGTGAAATGTCAAGAACTAGTAGATCAATTGCATTTTTAATTACTATGATTTTCCTCTGCAACTTTTCCCTTTTAGTTTACTGCTTTATTGATATTTCTGATAGTGTAACTTTTGAAGCTTAGGGCCTTCTCTTTGGGCTTCAACTCCAAAATTACCATCCAATCAACACTAAACTTTGTGAAAAATAAAATATGTACAAGGGATTATTGAAATCAGTGACTGGGATCTATATAGTGCTTAAGCATTCAACCATTAACTAGTCCTCCTACTTCTGCACCATCCAATTCTTTGAGGAAATAAGCATTATTACCTCTGAAAGCATAAATGATGTAAGGGCCTTTCCGTAGGAAGTCAAACGTCCCATGTTTACCTTTATCCTCCCTTCTTGAGTCCCATTTTAGAACTTTATCTCCTAGATAGAAATCTTCTGCCTTAGTCCTTTTGTCAAAAGCTTCTTGATTCTCTCCTGCACAACTTGGGATCTGATATACACTTCTTCCCTGGTCTACTGTAAGTGAATGGTTTGGTTGATCCTCCTTTGAATATCATTTGGCTTAACCTGTATTTCTTGAAGCAATTTCATCACTAGTGTTCCCAAAGAAGATGGGAAGATAGCCTCCATTCCATATACTAGCTGATAAGGATTAGTACCAATGGATTTCTTTGTGGTCAGCCTATCTTCCCACAAGGCATTTACTAGTTTCTTGTTCCAAGTTTTCTTGTTATCTTCCAACAATTTTTTGATGATATTCATTAAGCTCTTATTGGAAGATTCTGCTAGTCCATTTCCTTGGGGATAGTAAGATGTGTAGTGACCTAGGGTTATATGATATTTGTTGCAGAAATCAATCGTCCTCTTTGATTTAAAGGCTACTGCATTGTCTGTGATGATTTTGGTGGGGCAACCGAATCTGGATAGAATGTTGGCCTCAAGGAAACCTATTATGATAGTATCAGTGGCTTGTCTTGAGGGTATGGCTTCTATTTACTTTGTAAAATAAACTGTGGCAATCAAGATCCATCTATGTTGGGCAGAGGAAGGGGGGTGAATTTCACTAATGAAGTCAAGACCCCACTGTTGAAATGGTGTTTCAGTAGATATAGGTTTCAAAGGTAATGGCAATAATTTTCTTTTTCCTTAAAAAATCTGACATTTGTGGCATGAGGTTACAAATTTCTTTACATCAGAAAATAGAGTGGGCCAGTAAAACCTAGCTCTTAAGATCTTATCAGCTGTGGTCTTCCAGTAAAGATGTCCCCCACAATCACCTACATGGAACTCCTGCAATATCTTGTCAGGTTCTTCCTTTAACAAACAATTAAGAAGGATGCCTTCATGATTCTTCCAAGATAAAGCATTGTCAATTATGCAAAACTTCAAAGATTTCATTTTTAAGAACCTACTTTTAGTTCTGGACAACTCAGGAGGAGCTTGAATATTTTGTAGAACGTATATAATGTTAGCATACCATGGTGAATTTGTAAAGGCCTAGCTAACCTATGGAGTTGCCATCTCCTCTTCATTATACAATTCTGCAATGAAATTTATGTCTAGGGCCTGACAGTTTGATTCAGCCATGATCTTGGCTAAACCTTGGCCTCTGATCAATTTTGTAAGTTTTATTTCTAAGTCATATTCTAATATGGTAGCTATCCAGTTCCTTCTCTTTCCATCAGGTCCATCTTGTGTTAGAACGTCTTTGACTACAACATTGGGAACATAAGCTACCACATGAGGATACAAGATATAAACTCTGAAATCTTTAATGGCTTTAACAAGAGAAAAAGCTTGCTTTTCCATTATATTACTTTAAAGGAGCACCTCTCAAGGATTTACTAAAGAAGGCTATTGGTTGTTCAAAACCCTGATCATTTTTCTGCAGTAGGACTGCAACAATTGTATGTTCTGAGGCGAAAGAAAAAATGATGAAATCCCTATCAAACATTGGACTGATGAGAATTGGCATTTGTGTTAAGGCTGACTTTATATCTTCAAAATACCTTTTAGCCTCTAGAGTCCATTTAATAGTCGAATCTTTCTTTAACATGTTGTTTAGTAATCTAATTAGTTCAGCCAAGTTAGAGATAAATCTTCTCAAAAAGTTTATTTTACCTAAAAATGCTTGTAGTTCTTTAATGTTCCTGGGATGTGGTATCTGCAAAATGGCTTCAATTCTTGTTGGGTTGATTCGGATACCATCTTTGGATATAATGTGGCCTAGTAATTTCCCCTCTTCCAACCCAAATAAAGATTTTTTAGGATTCAAAGAGATTCCATACTTCCTGCACTTGGTGAAAACCTGCCTAAGATGATCCAGGTGTTGCTGATCTGATTTAGAGAATATTGTGATATCATCTAGGTATATTACCAAGAATTCATGGATTTCCTTAGCAAAGGCTATATCCATTGCTCTTTGAAAGGTAGCCCCTGCGTTTTTTAACCCAAAAGGCATTTTCACATCCATGAAAGTTCCCCATGGAGTAGTGAATGTAGTTTTTTCCTGATCATCCGGGTGAACTAGGATCTGGTTATAACTAGAAAACCACTCTAGTAGTGAGATTTTGGTTGAACCTACTACCCTTTGTAATATGTGATCCATTTTAGGAAGAGGGTAGTTATCTTTAAGTGAAACTTTATTCAAATTCCTAAGGTCAACACATAGTCTAATTTCACCAGTTTTCTTTCTTGTAGGTACCATATTAGAGACCCAATTTGAGAATCTAATTGGTGCAATAATCTTAGCTCATACATTCTTTTAATCTCTTTTTTGATGGAATGCAATAGAATGGGGTTAATCCTTTTAAGATTCTATCTAAAAGGCTTCTGGTTTTCTTTTAAGGGAATGGTGTGTTGTATTATGCTGGTATCATAGGACTTAAGGTCCTCATAATTCCAGGCAAAAACATCTTGGAATTCCTTTAACAGTCCCATATATTTCACTTTTTCATTGGGAGGTAATTACTTTGAAAGTTTTATCAGTTTGGGATCTTCTTCAGAGCCTATATTTCATTCCTCAATGTCTGATTTTAAGGGTTTCATTTTCGGCTTTCTAGGGACATTGTTTGAATCAAATAAGTCCTCCAAAGGAGTTAATCCTTTGGGCAAAAAGTTGTCTTTGAGATTTATGACTTCAAATTCTTCATCAATTGCTTCATCAATTTCCATTTGTTTTAGGTTTCGAATATCTAATTTTGTAAACTTTGTGGGATGAAATCTATCTATTTTGGCATCTTCTACTTTGTTAATTTCTACTTTATTAGGGTAATAAAAATCTAATGTTATGTCTATGTCTATGTTGCTATTTACAAATTCCTCATATAAAGTCATAAAATTGTTAATTTGTTGGTCATTATTGAACACTTTCCAGTTCTTTAAGTTGTCAGGAATGGAAGGTCTGTGCCTAACCTCAGCAGTTTACTGATGGTTGGGCTGAAATGGAAACTTGCAAGTACTAGAAAACATGGCTAAGCTGTTAGCTTGCATATTGTGTTTTCTTGGAATAACAACAAACTTGGTTTCTAGAAAAGTATTTAGTATTTCTACAGCTGTTCCTCTATAAAATCCTAGCCTAGGATCCCTAGTCATATAAACAACGTTAATTTGTTTTATTACCAACTCAGAATCTCCCATAATAGAGACTCTTATGGCCCCTAACCTTTTGACCAATTTCAGACCTAACAGAAGTGCTTCATATTCAGCCATGTTGTTTGTACATTTAAATTTCAATCTGTAGGCATGACCTTCTGAATGATCATTTTCTAAGTTGTAAATCCATACACCTGCTCATGTACCTAGTTTGTTGATTGACCCATCGAATTCAAGATGCCATAGGATTTCATGTTCAGAATTCTTACTGTCCGGGGGAACAAAATATTTTTTGATTAATGTATCTTGGTCATCTTTATTATCTGACATTTCTTGAATTTGGACACTTTGGTTTTCTTTTAATACTACAATTTCTTTTGGTTTTGAATTTATATTTTTTGAAGTGTCTTCTTGGTTAGATTCAGCATTATAAAGAATGAAAGAATCAATATCATAATGCATTGAATATATAGGAAAGTTTTGAGGTCTCTCTTGGGTACTCACTACATACTTCATTAGAGTCTCTCTATACATTTTCTTAGGATGTCCAAAGACCGATATGGTAGCATACGACATGTCAAGTTGCAGAGATCCTTGGAGTTTGGCACCCCAAGATCTAGACAACAACATACCATACTTAGGTGGTATATCAGCAACAAATATGTCCATAAGTATGGTTTTAGAGAGGTACTTCACTAGGGAAACACACAAATCTTTTATTAGTCCTAAGCACTTAACTTGGCTTGAATCAAATGAAAATAGGTCCTTGTAAGGTCTAGTGATATCCAAGTTTAGCTTCTCCATAACAAATTTAGGCATAAGATTGTGTGAAGCACCAGAGTCTAGCATGGAATTATGTAGGATTTTATCATGGATGTTAAGGCTAATGTAGAAGGGTGGTATCCCTCCTTCCACTAGTTTTCCATTAACATCAGGACCAAAAATTAGTTCAAGTTGATCATCATATAAGTTAACGGAGTCTTCATTCTTAATGAAGTTTAAAGATTTACTTATTTGAGATATGTAAATTTCATGTTTAACCAATTCTGTTAAAAGAACTGAGATTTTAGGTTTGGTCACCTCTGCTCCCAAATTGAAAGGAAAAGGGGTCTTGTTTGTTTGAACATTTGAAACTTTAACAGCAGGGTTAGGAGTAGTATATTCTTCTTTTTCAGTGTTTGGAGTATTCTTAATTAGATTTTCTAATATAATTTCTGGAGGTTGTTCTATTGTTCCCTTGAAGGGGATTGAAGTGGAACGTTTCTCATTAGAAGTTTGGTCATTGGTTACATCTTCAATGGTGGGACTAGGAGGGTTTTGATTTGATCTAGAAAGGATTTGTAGAGTTTTTGTAACTGGAGCAGCTTTCACTTTCTTCAGCTGTTTAGGTACTGCATTCTTATTTTGGTATGGAACATCAGAGTTTTTTTTGCTCCTCAAATTGTACTGTTTATGCACTTCGAAGATAGTAGAGTCATACGCTTGCTTGTAGTGAAAAGATTCTCCAGTTTGGGTCTGTAATTGTCGAAAAATGTATAATTCTTGGTCATCCTGTGTCAGAAAGACAGTTTCCTCATCATATAACCCCATTAAGTTAATTTGAGTGTCTAGCTCAGGGTCTTCTTGATGAGAAGTTTCAGCATAATTTTCTTGGAAAGGTGGTCTAATGTTCTGATTAGGCCCATTTTTACCAATGTTTTGGTTCTGGTTCTTCCTAAAGTTTGGATTCCTTATTGGAGGTGCCTGTTGGTTATCCCAGTGAGGTTTCCTTTCAATGACTTCTATCCTATCCATCAATCTTTCCATTCCTTAGCTAAAGCATCCATTTTTTTATCAAAGGGTGAAGTTTCATCTTTCAGGGGTGTTCTTCTTTCATTTCTAACCCTAGCTCTTTTGGATAGCATATTAGCTTCTACACTAACTGCTACACTTTACATATCTTCTAGGGTTGGGGGATTCCTTTCTCTAAGTTGAAATGCTATATCTGTGTCAAATCCGTCTGGAAACTTTATCAGGGCTAATCTAGGTGGAGGTCTAAGGTCAAGTGGTTTGCACTATAAACATTGTTAAACCTAGTACAATAGCCCTGAACGGTTTCATTTGGTCCCCTCTTGAGGTTTTCATATTCAGAAAGAATTTGAAGAGGGTTCTTTTTCTTCTCCCACCTATTTAAAAATTGCTGATAAAGAACTTCTAAACTATCTATACTCTGAGGAGGTAAAGATCTAAACTATGTTCTCACTTCTCCAGTTAGAGTTTGGACAAATATTCTCATTTGGACATCTCCTATGTCAATTTCACGCAGTTCAAAATAATCTATCATCTTTTTTGTGTCTTGTTGTGCTGTGTAAGATCCAGTGCCATCAAATAAGGTAATTTTACTCTGATAGTCTGGTGGCAAGACACCTTGAGGAGTAGGAATCACAAGGGGGGCATATCTGAGTGCCATAGCTCTAAGTTGGACAGGATTGAGAACAGGAGTTGTGGTAATAGGAGGATTTGGGACAACAGGGGAACTTGGGGTAACAGGGGTAATGGGTGTTTGATGGGTAGTGATAGGCTAATGGGGAAGTGAAGGTATGAATGGATATGTGAAATGAACTTTGGAAATGTGAGGAAATGATGATGAACTGAAAGATCTTGAAGCTGTTTCACAAAGTTCAGGGATTCTATTAGTTGTAAGGGATGATCAAGGGGAATTTGGAAGGTACTGATCAGTCATCCCTATCAGTCCCCTTTATTGTGATTGCATTGGTTGTTGTAATTCAGATTTGGCTCTGTCAGGTTCTTGATACTTACGTGCTAAATTCACTTTATATCTTCTACCTGCTGATACTCTTCACTTATTCTGCTTTGACTTTGTCTTACCTGTTTTACCTGGCAACCATGTCTTACCATATAGATTTACTGCAGTAACTTTATAGTAAATCTGTTAGTTTCATCCACCATTCACTGTCAGGTAATTTCATCCTTATCATCTTTCTATATATTTCATCAGTTTTTGTATACTTGGCAAAATTTGGTCTACTGGCAAACAAGTGTTTTACCTCGTGCTCTATAAAAAACAGATTTTCTAGACTATCATATAATACCTTCCCAATGGGAAAATATTTTACCCCTGAAGTACTAGCTTGGCTGCTTGCCAGTTTTTTTAGTCTTACAATATAATCATCTTAGGTCATCAGCTTGTCATGTATTACCATGGGACTGGGGAGTCCTTTTTCCCTTAAAATACCATACTTTTTCATAAATCTATCAATGTCAGTTTGGATACTATGGCATTTTTTCTCAAGACTGAGCATAAGGTTCCTCTTAGTGAGAACATTTTGATAGTTCTTTTTATGTCTTCTATGTCTAGTTCATCAAGCTGATACCTGTTTCTGCTATTCAAAAATTCTATCAATTGGTTGGCTTCTTCAGGCTTATTTCCCAACTCTTCCATTTTCTTGTGGATTGCTTCTGTAGCCACTTTTACCAGTTCAGTTTGTTCAAAAATTACTTGAATAGAAGGCCAAACATCATTGATGGAATCAATGATGTTGGCCCAAAGAATTTCCTTCATGTCTCCAAGTGGCTGTTGCAATGTCAAGTCCTTTTCAAGGACTTTTATTCTCTCTCCCATTCTTTGATTCTTTTGAGCTTCTACTTTCTATTGTCTTTGTGAAATTTTGCAATTAGTTTCCAAACTTGAAACTTGTTCTCTAAGTTTTTTGAGCTCAGTAGCTTGGATGCTCATTTCCTCCATGGCCTTAACCAATTCAGTTGTTTTTTCTATGGAAGTACCTGCGCTTGTAGATGCCCCTGTGCCTGCTAATGTATCTATTACTGGTCGAGTTGTAGCTGGTGGAACTATGGGTGCTAATGAAGCAGCCAATGTGGAGGGTATTACAATAGAGACTGTAGGAATTACAGTCTAAGGAGTGGTGGCCAACACACTCTGTTTAGATTGTATCAAGTTGTCCAGCTCTTTTTCTGTTTCTTTCAGTTGTTCATTCAGCTTAAGGACTAAGTCCATAAGCTCTCCATCCTTTTGAGTTTCCAATATTTCAGTTGTCTTAGGATGATGCAAAGGGGGAACTTTGAGTTGCTTCTTTAGTGTAGCTATATCATCATTTTTCTTTTTAATGAGCTTTTTTTCAGCTTTCACATCCTTGGGATCATGACCTAGTTCTATGACCAAGTCCTCTAAGGACTTTATTCTGGTATCTTTGGCCTGTGAAGAGGCCTTCTCTAACCGGAATTGTGCTGATATATTATTCAATGAATTTTGTAGTTGGTGAGTTGTAATTGCCTTGCTGGTTAAGGTGGAGTAAACCATTTCCCCATTCTACTTGTGTAATTCTATTTGGTAAATAGGATGGATATCCTTTGCCAATACTTCAAAGTCTTCTTTCAAATAATCTGCAATTGACCTGGTCTTTTGTGTAGTTGGTTTCAAGAAACTCATTTGCATCTTACTTTGCTTTATGTCAAAGGCTGACATTAGCATTGTTTGATTTGTTGGAGCCATTTTAAGGTAGTGTGCATAACTTTGGGCCTTTAATCTTTCATTTCTTGCCTTGATTTATTTGTATTTCTCTTTAATGTCCTGGCTTTGGCCACTTGGAGCTCTGAATGACGATACTTCCACACTCTGTTGTCTCTCCAGCATTTGAGCCTGTGAGGTGGAAGGTTCTTGTGTACCGCCTAAGGGAGTGGTCTGCTTGCTTTCTACAAATCTCCTATTGTTTATTCAGTAAACTCCTATTCTGAAAATGGATTCAACCTTTGCCTCTTGACATAAGTTTGGGCAACAAGTCTGCTAGAAGGAGTGGCCTCCTCTCTATCTCTTTTAGGATTCCTCTCCTCATTTAGAGGAGTTTGTAAAATAGGAGGATTGATCATGATATGTTATAGCTGAGCAAGTTCTTCTAATATCTCTGGTTGTTCTAATGGTTCTGGATGCTCTGATGGCTCTTGCTGCTATTATGGCTCTTGCTCTTGAGGTCCTCCTTCTACTGTTTTCCCATTGTCTCCCTGTGATTTCCTTTGAGATTGAGATTCTCCTAGCACCTGTGCAGATGAATTCTCATCAAGCCTTCTTTCTAAGTCAATCAATACATTATTGACAACAGTTTCTATGCTATCTCGATCTACCAAAGTGTTTTCCACCCATTCTATCTCATTTGCATACTGTTCAATTTCAGGAATTCTATGGTGGATACAAGGAGATAATTTATTCTTTTTTCTCCTATTGCAAATGAACTCTAAAGGGTTATAATTCCAGATAAAACTTTGTTTCAGTTTCATCCTTTGGAGGATTAATTCTACTTCTTGTCCTGCTTCCCTACTGTTACATATGAACGGGCCAGGTTGATCTTTAATCCTAAGTTGAGCTTTCTTCTTAGCCTTCACAAAATTCACTTCATATGAATTGATAATTTTCCTGTAGTACTCTAGAGCAAACAATCTCATGGGGAGGTATCTAAGCAGTGTGTAGGGAACCACTCACATCCATATATTCTAATTTCATTGTCATTTTGGTACAAGTACCAATCCCCCACACTATATTACTTGGACAACTGTAGAACCCTCCTGATATTTGCACTGATTCTGGGGGGAGGACTTCCTAATAGCATAGTTTCCACTGGGTGCACAAAGAGGTCAAAGAAATCAGTATAAGAATAATGAGAGTCATATTGGTGGATTAATGAAGTCTAGAAGACCACTGATCTAGGGTTGCCTTTGGTATTGAGTTTTTGGAGTGTAATTGGGAATTTATCAGCTTGATAGTACAGGAACAGATAATATAACACTAAAGAATATTTGAACACTCTTTCATTATCCATCCTCATGAATTGATCATGCATCTTGTCAGAAATGAACTTAGCATGGTCAAACATGATGGCAGGGAGCTGCCCAAGAGAGTAGATGGACATAAAGGCTATGATAAGTTCATCAACAAATTCACTTGTATTTTGGCCTAACACATTGGATATCATGTCTATGATGTCTCTGCCAAGATCAGAGAATATGGTAGATATGTATGGTGGAGAATCTTTTGGAATATATTGCTCTTCCTTAATGAAAGTTTGGAATAACCGAGTAAGTTTGATCGAGGTGAGTGTAGGGAATCTATTAAGCAAATCTCCAACAGAAAGAGGGGTGAGGCTTTGGCTTGGTTGTAATTGCAGCACTTCATTTATGGACTCAACAGTGATGGTAAATAATAAAGACTGGTCAGGGGTCATCACTGCCCTTTGGCTGGGATTATAGTTCATATGGCAGTAATGGATAATCTCTGGGAAGATATGAACTCTGGGGAATTCTTATTTGGGTAATCCTTATTCCCAAAGTCCTATGTAGTCTGCATGGTTCAGGTACTGGTCTCTGTGCCTGCAATATAGTTTCAAAGGGGATTCGTGGACAGAGGTATCTTTAATCTGGAAATATTTATCTGCCAGATCTAAGTCCCTGTGGGGAGTAGAAATTGGCAGGACGTTCAATGCAATGGGAGCATCCATCCTTGGTTCTTGTGGATTCAAGGACAGGGATGAAGGGTTTTCAGGGAAATTGGGGGAAACTAGTCTAATTCAGAGTATTTGGAGTCACTGGGCAACTGTCTTACTGAATTACTTAATAATTTAAAGCAATTGAGTCAAGGTTCGAGAATAAAACAAGGTTTCTCAGCAAATTTGGATAAATACTTGGTTTTGGCTCTAAACGGTTTAGTGGACGACTGTGCAGGGTTTGCAGGAAGCACACAGGACTGAAAGGATGGACTGGAGTTTCAGCAGGTCAGCAGTTGGACATGGGTTGATGGTTGTATGTGCTCCAGTGCTTGCATGGAGGTCTAAGTAGTCTATTGCATGATAAAACTAAAAACAATAAGTTTTTTTAGTTTTATTCACAAAGTCAATATTTTGGGGGGTATACGGAGAAATGGACACTTACCGTTAAGCGAGGGGGATGTGATGTTTGTTCGTTTTAGCGAGAGGAAGTAAGGAGGATCATATCACACCGCTTTTGGGCTTGAGCAGTTTTGGTGGGAGGCCCCTGATGCCATTCATCGGGCACCACGTAGTAGCGGGGTGAATCTTGAAACCACCCATATCGGGTGGGTAAGGGTCGGCTTTCGGAGGCTTCCTGATATGAGCGTTGACCGTTGGATCAAAAGAGATCAGATCGTACGGTGATCAGAGCAATGATTTGATATGAAGTTTAATGGGGTGTGGGCCAACAGGGTTTTTTAATGTGGCGGGATTTAATTAATGAAGGATTACAGAGGTTTAATGACGTCGAGAGTGATTTCATTGGCGGGGATAAATTATTAATTAACCACTGATTGGTTAATTAATCTCTTTTATTCGGCGGTGGATCTTGGTTATTAATTAGCCATTTATCAACTTAATTAACCCATTAATCATTACGTTAATAAAGTTTATGTTTCAAACTTCGGGGGCGGGATATTAAAGTTAAAGGGATTTAATAAATATATGGGAAAGGGGTATTTTTGGGATTTAATGTATAGAAATAAAGGTAATATGAAACAAAGGCTGAAAATAGCTTAGCACCAAGTATAATGTACATTTATAATTTATTAGCTTTTCGCATGGTAACATTACAACTTAGGCTAAGTGTTTTTGTGGGTTTTTATGGAAAAAGGGGTTTTACATGGGGTGATTACTTTCCTTAGGCGAATGATGCTTTTACCTTAGGAAAAGGGATTTTTTAGGGGAAAATGAGTGAATTTAAGGGGGTGAATGTTTGTGAGGGGACTTTAGTACTTAGGACCTATACGTTATTGGGCCGAGGGTCCGGTCCCTCTAGAAGTCAGAGAAATGCTCTGAGTCCCTTTAACTTAAGGTTTTAGGTGCTTTATGACTTTCTTTGGAAATTAGTTAAGTGAGAAATGAAATGAAATGAGGGAAGTTAACCAATTTGCTTTGTGTACTTTGGTAAATGCTCAATTATCATCCATACTTCAAAAATTTGATGATGAAGGTAAATGATATGATCTATGATCTAATCAACCATCACAATTCTACAACCATTCAACTACTTACCCATCTACTTATCCTACCAATTTTTCCACTCTTTATTAGGGTGCACTTAAGCTGGCAAACCCTTATCAAAACTTTTCTTTTCATTTTACAAAAGTAATCTAACTAAGTCTAACCTTATTACATCCAAGGGCTCAGATTAAATAGTTGAGCTCCTTTTATTTACTCTACCTATCTACTTATCTGCCAAGATTACATTGTTTGGTCAGATTTTATTTCTCTATCTATGAACATGAAATTTAAAACATGAAATAGCCAAGTTTAAACATATTGACTATCCATGGATTGTGGCAAAGGTAACAAGCTACACACAATATTTTTATTCTACCTCAAAAGTAAATGGTAGTGGCATTTTGACTTGCACACTTTCATGGCCTTTTTCTTTATTGGGGTTCATTTTTTCATCTTTCTTTGACCTTTTTCTTCTTTTTTTCCTTTGATTTTTCCTTTAGGACATACCCTCTTTACATTTTTTTTTTTTTTTGAATATGGAAAACATTTGCAGCAAGCAAAGGTATGTACATATCATTGTTTTGATCTCAGCTATTCAAAAACTATAACTCCTATTGGTATAGGAAAATAACACATAGAACCATATTTCTAGTTAGAGCTGAGTCATTAGTGCATGACCTTATCAACATCACATACCACGACCTCATGCATGACAACAACTACCACATCACTGTACACTTGACCACATGTGAAAACTAACGTGCATAAACAATGCATAATCAACCATACACTCATGAGGACACACTCCACAACGACACGATCAACTTCCCATGATGACATCAATACAACCATGAACCATAGTACAAATGTAACAAGCACGTAGTCTTACAACAAAAGAAACACAAATGCAACCGATATGAATGCATCACCAACACACATTCCATCCAGTCTGAGGGGTGAACTTGGATATGATACCACTCTTTAACACCCTCCTCCCACATGTGCCCAAGTAACTGACCAACTAGGGTAAAATTGTGACGATAAGTTACTATGATATGCTTCGACCTCCTAAGTCACCTTAAGGAAGTGGAATATAGAGAAATACACCATACAAACCTTCCACATCAACAACAAGACTCCTAGGAGAAATCACAACTTCTCAAGTAACCAACCCTTGGGGCCCACTTAGTTTTCAGACCAATTAACCCCCAAATGCTCCCATTATATGGGCATGCATGCATCCAACGGGCTCTGGATGCTCCCACAGCATGGTATGCCAGCATCCAAGAACTTTTCTCCTTAGTGATGTGCCTGTGTCCTCGATATTTGAGCCACTTTTTCAGGTCTAGAGCCCATATCAATGCGCAAAACTAAATGACACCTTCATAATAGAAAGATAACAAGGGAAAGATTATACAAATGCAATTACTTGAACACACCCTTGACTGGACCCCTACTAGACATGATAGGCATTTCGTTAAACATATCACAAGTATGTAATCTACAAGTGTAAACAACAAATATAAGCATAGGGGTTTCATACTCATCTAAGAATCACTAAGAAGCATGGGTGTCTCAACACATTAGCCATAGTTTCATCCATTAGAACACATATACATTGTTCATTCATTTACAAGTAAAAACATGATGAGAGCCAGACATAACCACTATCATAATATATGTTCATAACCAGGATAATAACAACAAAAATGCAAAGGAAATCACAGCCATATCATCCACATATAAACCAGTACAATACTCATGAAATAACAAGGAGAAATAACCTCATATTAATGATGCAAAGGCCAACCAGCTATGGAACTTCCATGAACCCCCCAACTATATACATGGCTAAGCCAAAACTCTCTTCAGCTAGTCACCCCCGTGCCATATTCCAAGCATGAATGTGAGATCTCATGAAATACATCAATCAAAACCATTCAAGGCTTCCAGAGGCCAAACCACCTCAACCCATCAAACAGTGATTCTACCTCACGGTTGGACATCACAAACCATCACCGGATTGGTCTCTACCCAAGCCTTCCAGGGCTCTAGAGCATTTGTTATAACCAAGGCTCTAAGACTAGTAACTTAACCCATAGTTGTTTCCAGGCTCCAAGGCATTTGTCAACCCAAGGCTCCACGACTAGTAACTCAACCCACCAAGGTCTCTAGAACGTTTGTTCGAGCAAGGATCCAGGACTAGTAACTCAACCCAAGTTGTTATAGGGCTTCGAAGTGTTTGTCTAACCAAGGCTCCAGGAACTAGTAACTCAACCCAAGCTAAAGGAAACACGAGAACCAACCAGGAAAACAAAGAAATAAACCCACAACACCAGGGCTATCCAGGAAATGAGAAGGCTAGGAAAATCCACTGTCAATATAGGAAATCCTCCATGCGAGTGATAGATCATGACCAATAAACCACATACATATGCCATGCATGCCAAACCTAGTGAGGAAAACATACATGCAACTCGATACCTATAAGAAACATGTGATGTAGTCGTTGATCTCAATGTCCTATTACACTTTTCTTCTCCTCATTTTCTTTCTTTCTCCAAAACTCCAAGTATTCCACACTCTCCTAGAGTTCTCCAAGAAAACTCCAAGTGTCCAAGAATATGAGAGAGAGAGAATAGAGAGAGAGAGAGCTCCAAAACTGAACTAAAAAAAAGTTTGTCAAATGATCCTTAGAATCCTTTTTATTAATGAGGCCTCTATTTTCTTCATTTTCCATTATTTTCCTTCATTTTCCTCCTCACATGCAACTTGTGACCTTTCACCTTCCTTTTCACCTAATATCCATTATTTTCATAAATAAATGTGTCAAAATACCATTTTCCTTTCCAAAGCCTTTGTCATTGCCTTTTCCAATTTCCTTAGCCATTAATGAAGCACAAGTGATCCCCATAACTATGTTTTTTCTTCACATTTAGCTTTGAATAAGTGTCCCATCAACCATGGTTATTATTTTTCCTTTATTAACTTTTATTACATGGAATTTTTACTAGGGTTGTTACAAAATCAGTTGAAAATGAAGAGTTTGGTGAATCCCACTGTGCTCAGCCACAAGTGGATAATGATTTTAAAGAATTTGTAGGAGCAACATTCAATGATCACACAAATGCTCATGAATCTCACTATGCACAGTTGCAAGTGGATGAAGATTTGGTAAATCCAACAACAAAGCTTGTTGATGAAAATGACACTACCAACGATTAAGATCATTGATGTTAAGTTTGATGAATATTAATTAGTTAAAAATGAATGGTTGTAAATGATACAACAAAAACATGATACTGACATGATGCTATTTGGTGAGAGAATCCCAATTGAGTCTACAAATCGAGTGGAAGAAAACCTCTTTGAAGAAGCTAAAGAAACAAAGGCAAAGAATGTAGCACAATAAGAGAAAGCTCTCATTACAAAGTAGAAGGAACATAACCAATGTGGTTTTGCAGATGTTGTTCTACTTACCATTGATGTCCAATTTTTAGGTAAACAAGATGACTGTGAAGAAGAGTTAAAGTTCCTTGAAGCATGGATTGCAACACCGTGCCTTAATAAAGTCCACATAGAAGCCGCAAAAAAGAATGTTGAAGACAACATGGATGATGAAAACATTAATGATATTTTCAGGTATTAGAGTTTTGAAGAGATAAAATTATATTCTCATCTTACGCTGCAGAAAATTGACACTGAAGATCACAAAACAAAGATGACATGTGGCACCATGTGGAAACATTCCACATATAAATATATTTTTGAAGATGTTAGGGCCTAAGTCTACCTCAGGCTGAGAAAGGTAGGATCTAGGGTAACATCAAACCACGCTTAACCTAGTAGCTAGCCCTACCAGGTCAGGAGAGGGCTCTCTCCTTATCAATCTCAAGAAAAGATGGATAATATAGCTTGAGATGACTGATGTGATGAGTGATTTTAGGCTAGGTGTGCGTAGAGAGGTGTTTGATTGAATTTGATGATGTTTTGTTGGCTCAAATGTGAAAGGCAGATTTGGGCCTAGGGAATGAGGTTCAGTTTTGCAGAGATCTCTATGGGGCAAGGTAGGCAAGTGATTTGGTACTTAAAATTGAGTGAGATGGAGAGATTTTAGACAAGTGAGGAGTTGGAGAGGGCATGAAAAACTCAAGGATCCTCTTCAAACAGTTGAAAACATAGATAACTAAACAAACCCTAGGTATAGCACTACATTATCAATGTATTCTACTTTTTATCCTTGCTTGTTTTAGTTAATATGAAATAAAGAGAGATATGGCATACATAAAACACATGTAAACTTACAATTACAAAGGAAAACACAATACCAAAGCAAGATGCCACATGAATCCCATAAAGTGCTGCAAATCACTGGTCTATTCCTTAGCCAAACTGCTGAAATGAGTATACAATGAAGCTCCAAGCTTTCCCAAAAGTCCAACCATGCTAATGACTGAAAAAACATAAGATATAGGCAAAAAAAAACTCATCCTAGCCTCTAGGGGTCGAGCTCATGAGTTTAGGACCTGTTCCAACAAATTCTAAACTGAGAACTAAAAAGTAGGCAGTGGAACAGCATGCCTCTAAAAACTAGGGAATTGATTCATTTAGTTGAAAACTACCTTTTCATGGGTGAATCTACCTCTTTGAGTGAAAATTCAACATAATTACATAAAGATCCATCAAATTACATTAAATTACATCATGAGTTTGACATTAAGAAGGAGAAAAGTCAAACTGTCAAGAAACTAGGCGAAAAACAGAGTATTTTTGGTCAAACTGAGCAAAATTTCTCCAATGCGCCACGCTGATTTCCCTATGTGTAGCACCTTTTTGCCGCTGCTTTTGGAGGCCTTCCCGGTGTCCAAATTTTCTTCAAGTGGCCTTTTTGGAAAGGTCTGTCCTTCTACTTTCCAGCACAAGTGGATTTTTTTAATTTGGCCTCCATTTTCCCCTCCAAAACAGAGTTCTCCCAAGACTGGTTCCCATGTGTCAAGAAAGGGGCAGAAAGGTCATTTTTGGGGTGTTTTTGACCTTTTTGGGAGCCCAAAACTTGTCAAAATTTCTTGGCCATTTGTGAGCATGCATATTTTTTCATGAAAAATCCAAATATGTTGAGTTTTCCTCAAAATGATGCCTCCATCAAAAGCGAGCGCTAGGTGGCGCGACGCATTGGGTAGAAAAGTTTGTTTTTTAATGCAAAATTTCCAAAATTACAAAAAGTGCCCCAAATTTTTTGAAATTTGGGCTGAGTGTCCTCCACTAGGTGCTATTCTGGGCCAAGGAATCCTTGGCCAAGATCTGAAGTTTATCTTGCGCTTTTTGCCTCCTTGATCTCTTCTTCAACTTGGCCTTCAAGTTCCTGATTCTAGTTTGGCACACTATATTCCTTGACAAATAGTGATATGCCATGTTTCTAAACATATTTTTCTCATTGATGGCCTTCTCCAACATCCTCTCCAAGTGGATATTAGTCCTCTCCAACCAATACTCATGATCAGCATTGATTTCTTGCTCAAGTGTTGTGAACTTGACTTTCCTCCTTTTGGCAGCTTGCCGGTTTTCTCGTATGTTTCTTAGCTCCATTATGGTTTGTTGATCCTCTAGTTGTTTGTTTCTTTGATCCAGATATTTGACGATCCACTTGGCTCTTTGTAGGTTGAGAGACAAATGCTGAATGTCGGCTTGTTGCTCCTGGAAGATCTCTGTAAGCTTTGAGCTTTGTGAGCCCAAATTGGTGTCATCATCCTGAATAAGAATAAAATCTGTCTCCAGCTCTCCTGAAGGCCCCTCATCTTATAATGTCATTTTGCCCTTTTCCTGAACCTTCTCTGCTGATGGAGGAAGTGAGACCCCTTCCACCCCAGGTGGAGATAATACTCGCTTTGCTGTTGCAAACAACCTTCTAGTGCCCTTTTGATAGGTGACAAATACTGTCACACTAGCGATCTGTATCTCATGACTCTCCTGCTGATGTGAAAGTCCACCTATCTCATGAAAACCTGCTGGAGGTACTTAAGGAGCAGTGAAGACCTCATGTGAAATGAAATACTCCCATGAGATGTTCTCTAAACCAAGCTAATGCATGACCACAATCTTGATCAGTGAAAAATGATATATGTTGTTATATTGCTGCTGAGGAGTCTTCTTGTGCACTATGGTGGTCATCTTCTCAATGTTCTGGCAAATAAAGTAGGGGAGATTCATCATTCTCACCCTGGTGAAGTGCATCAACAGTCTGATATGGTAGGCATACAGGTGAGAAAACTGGCCCTCACAACTAAAATACTTAATTATGAGTTTCATCAAGGGAGCATATGAGTCTTTCAGATACCGGAAAGGAAAAACTCCGCTGAGATGTCTCAAATAGCTAGCCTTAATGTAAGGCTCATAATATTGCCTATCAATCTGCTGCCTCTTATTCCACTGCTCACTGATGTTGGGAATGTCAGTTGCTAGAGAAATAGACTCCGGTGTTAAGGTGAATGTCACCCCTGCTAGAGTGACTTGGCCACTATGTAAATGAAGCACAAACAACCTGGCCAACTCATGATGGTACTGGACTCTTGCAACCATCTCACAAAACTGATAACAGGATTGGTGTTGAAAGCATGTGACAGCAAGAGGGCAGGCCTGCAACTCAACAAGTGAAGTAGGCTCCTCTCTTATATGTTTACCACCCTTGTGAGGTCTCCTTGGTGCATGCATTTTGGTAGGAGAGTCACTGTGTGTCTCTTCATCTCGGTCATAGGAAGGATCAGACTCCATGTTTGCCAAATGTTTGTGTTGTCTTAGATGAGTATGAAGAGATTTTAGGTGTCTTTGATCTTTTGCTGGAAGTGTATGAAAATGTATGAGGGACTATGAAGAGAGAGGGTAAGAGGGATTTTGGGAGTGTTGCTGACTGGAATTTGGGGAATTGAAGGGTTTTAGGGACAATTTTTAGGCTTTTGGGATAACAATTAGGGCTTGGGAATTTTGTAGCTAGGGTTTGGGATAATGGGAATTGGGGATAGGGGTGAATGAATTTAGGGATATGGGGGATAGCAAAATGAGTTAATGAAACTAGAAAAGAAGTGAGGGAATAAAAAGGTGAGGGAGTGATGGCAATAAAAACAAATTTACAAATGCTAAGCAATCATGTTTTGAGCAAAAATTGCAAGGAAATAGGGTTTGAATTTTTTTTTACTAAATCATCATAAACATCTTAAGACACACTTTCATTGGCATTTGAAGAGTTGTTGACTTACTTTGGACTAGAGGAAACCAAGAAAACTGAGAATTTGGATGAATTTGTGGTGAAAATGGCTTGCAGCTCTATGCACAGTGCCACAAACCCAATGCGCTGCGCCTTCTATATGCATCGCGCCAGTGTATTTTTTACACTGTGGAGGGCGGCCCAATGTGCTGCGCCAGTGTATTTTTTATACTGTGGAGGGCGGCCCAATGCGCCGCGCCTGCTCTATGCGCCGCGCCCACGACCCAATGCGCCGCGCCCTTGAGCTTGCATAGTTTTGCTTCAAACTTGCTCCCTTTCTCCAACACAACCTTCTCTTGCTCAATTTTTCTCTTTTGAATGCAAATGAGCTCTTTTAACATGACCAATGAGTTATATACAAGAGATTTTATTTTTCACTCATAAACCCACTTTTATAATGTTTGCATTGTGACTTACTTTTTCAACTCTGTTTTTGGGCAGTTTATTTCATTTTTGCCTTTGATGAACTGAATGATTTGATTTTTTGTTTGCCTTGTAGGGGATAGAGTTGTTGAAGCTTGGTAAGGTGACCAAGTTTGCCATTGAATTTTCTTGCATATGAAAAAATTGAAATTACATCAGATTTATACATAAAAACATAGAATACTCTGTTTTTCTGTTTTGAGGAAAAATAAGTCTCTGAGCATGTGATTATGGAATTTATTGGTACTGAAACTTTATTCAACCGTCTCATGCACCTGCTGACTATTATTGAACATTTTGAAGACCTTTTTGATGAAACCCTAGACCTAATGAAGTGAAAACCCTAAAAATAACTCTTGCATATTTAAAAACAAAAAATGATAGCGGATGATCTAGATGAATAGAAATGTGCCAGAGTAAAGGGCATGAGGGAAAATGTACAAAAAGCCACTACCGTCAGATGATCCACGATTCTAATGGAATGCAGCTAACTGAGCGAGACACCCAACATGCAATGCAACAAGAGAATTTGATCATTGACGGAGGGATGAAGATACCGACACTAACAGAAGACATAGAGGATGTGCATGGACAACTTGAAACAATGGAAAACCTGCACCAACAAATGAAGAATCTGAAATTTGAAGCCTACAACAAAAATAAAAAGATGAAACAATTTAGAGCCTACAGAATCTAGAAGAAAAGAATGAGAAAAAGAAATTTGGTTGATGTTATTTTTTTAAGTTGTAAGCTTAACTAAGACTTAGAACAATATGCATCTTAATTGAATTTCTATATGGTTGTAATTAAGAGGGAGTGTTGGAGAATGTAATTCCAAACATCTACTAGGTGTCACAACTATCCATCCAAATGTCACAGTAAGTTAGAGTTTAGTCCAGTTTAGTTTAGTCTCACTCCAGTGAATAATTATTTATCTCTCCCGTCTAATCCTATTTAACTGTTGATAATATTGAGAAGAGAAAATATCTGCGCCATAGACTTAAAGAATAGTGAAAGTCAACAACTCAACACATCCACTCTATATCGAGAAATGCGCTGACGAAGATTGAGTCACAAACGAGGAAGCAACCAAGTTTTTCTTAAAAACGGTATGAAAATCCACAAGGAAAAGTCCACAAGTTTGTTTGAAATTCACCAATTCAAACTGCATAAGTCGGAGGTATCCATGAGTACGTGTGACTGGGAGCATAGTACAACAATGGTTGAGTCAATTTTTTGGACTATTTAAATGTATGAAGCGTAAAGCACCTCTTGGAAAAGAGAGATGTGTCAACCCCATAAATTACAAAAAAAGAAAAAAGTCAACATGCACGCTTTCGTTTGAGAAGTTTTGAAAAGGCTTATGACAATTTTAAGTTCTTTAGTTATTCAAAAATGACCTTATCTATTTAACAAAGTGGTTTTGTTTAAAAAAAAATTATTCAAGTTCTTCAAAAGTTTTGATAGACTTTGCATCTAAACCTTAAAAGAAAGGTCATTCCCTTATATTAAGAAAGAGGGCTTCACTTTCTTTTATAAAAAAGGTCATTTGTTTAAAGGTTCCACTTTGCTAAAGTCATTTCAAATGTTTTTCTAAGAAGGTTTATATCATTTTCAAAAGGACCATTGTTTATATTTTGAGGTTCTTTTCAAAAAGAACCATGATTTATGTAAATACATTCAAATTTTGTTTTGAAGAGGGTTTATTAAAAAAGGGGAGTTACTAAAGTCAGTTGTGAGCATTGAAATATTATTTTTTAATAGAAACAATGGAAGACGGGTTTGTGAATTTTTTTGTGAAAGCATTGCCTTTGTCAAGAATTTGTAGACCCATCGATTTGTATAAGCTAAGAAGCAAAGAAGCCACCAAAAGGGCATCACTATGTCTAAGGGTCAATTTGCTTGTTAGCCACAGTCAGCCAATGCTCAACAAATGGGGAAAGAAAATAGGTTAAGAAGGTCAAAGCGATGGCATGAAAATCTTGAGATCTTTTCCAAAGATTTTGAAACCAAAACGCAAAAGAACACCTTCGCATTGAAATACATAAAATAATTTGTAGATGACAAGATTACACCCCTCATTACAAATGCAAAGAAAACAAAGGAAACCGGGGACACCCTTGAGAGGAGTTTTGGTGTAAGGGAGAGTAATCCAGTTGAAGGTGAAGAATTTGGTGAATCCCACTGATGGCTAAAGATTTTTCAAAAGGAGCACATAGATGATCATGAACCCCAATGTGCACAACCACAAGTGGATAAATATTTGGTGAATCCAACAAGAGAGCTTGTTGATGACAATGAAGTTATCATTGGAGCATCTAATACTATACTGAATCCAACAATTCAATTTGTTGATGTTAAATTTGATGAAGGCTTGTTGACTAATGATGAATGGTTGCAGATGATGAAACAAAAGCATGATATCGACATGATGCTATTCAGTGAGAGAAGACCACTTGAGTCTAAAAACCAAGTGGAATACAACATGTCTGCAACAGCACATGTTAGTACAGAGGTGGAAGAAACAAAGGTAGAGATAGAGACATATATAGAGGTTGAGGTAAAGGAGGAAGCCCACAATAAGAAAATAGAGACATAAGTAGACGTGGAGAAGGAAGCACAATAAGAGAAAACTCTCATTGCAGAGCAGAAGGAACATAACCAATGTGGTTTTGCAGATGATTTTAAACTTACCATTGATTTTCAATGCATAGGTAAAGAGGATGATTATGAAGAAGAGTTAAATTTCCTTGAAGCATTGCTTGCAACACCATGTCTAGATGAGGTATGATTAGAGGTTGTAGCAATGAACATTGAAGACAACTTGGATGATGAAAATATTAATGAAATTTTTAGGTATTAGAGCCATGAAGAGATGGTTTTTTGTTATAAACTCATGTTGCAATAGATTTATGATGAAAAACACATTATAAGAGATGACATGTGGTAGAAGTCCACATACAAACCGATTTTTGAAGAATTCCAGGACATGCTTAGACAACCTAAAACAATGGAAGAATTGCATCAACAAATTAAGAATCTGAAATTTGAAGCCTACAAAAAAAAAGAAAAAGTTGAAACAATTTAGAGGCTATAGGATTTGGAAAAAAAGAAAAAGAAAAGGAAATCTAGATGAGCTCAGATTTTTAAATTGTAAGTCTATCTGAGATATAGATCAATAGACATCTTAGTTTAAATTTTATGTGGTTGAAATCAAGGTGGACTATTGCAGGACCTAATTCCAACCACATGCTAGGTGTCACAACTATCCATTCAAGTTTCACAATTTGTTTTATTCTAGTCCAATTATGTTGAGTTTAGTTTAGTCTCACTGCATTCATTTATTACTGATATCTCTAATGTAATCTTATTTAACTGTTTCATATTTAAAAGAACAATCTTTGCTCCATATTTTTTTCATTTGTTGTCGGATAGATCCACCTTTTAACTTCTCATAAAAGAAGCTCTATCAATGAGGCGATTCAAGTTAACATAAGTGATTTTTACATGTGTAATCCATGCATGCATTGTCTTATTTCCTAAATAGATAGTGGTATAATGAGCATGATCCTATCCTAATTGAACTGTAAACTTCCTCGTGACTTGTCACTTGATGCATTTCAATTTCTCTGTGATTCTTTTTATATCATTGTTCCTTTAGTTGATTGTGATATTATTTTTTCGAGATGTATAGAGTAATCTAGGTTAAACTTTAGTTACATGTTGTAGATGGATATATTATGTTTGATTAACAACAAAAATCATGGGCTTGGATTAGACTTTTATATTGTTTTAATTTGCTCATTTTGGGAAGAAAAAACCTTATATTTTATTTAAGTTTTAGTTTTCCTTGCATCAAACCACAATAATAGGAAACTTTAAATTAATATAACTATATTTATGAGTTAATAGAAAGCAAATAAAAAACACCACCCCTCCCGACAAAAATAAACAACAGCACCCACCCCCCTTGTTACTGGGAAAAGTGTCTATGCAGAACTGCTAATCCCACTAAGGCGTGGTAGCTACCTTAGAAACAAACAAAGTAAAACTACTTTCATTTTCCTTTATGAAAGATAGATGAGAGAAGAATAAAGGAGACCAACCTCTGTCTTGCGCTTGGCTCCTTGCTCGATTCCTCTCTCTTCTGATAGTCCTTTGCTACTTGTTTTCTGGTATACCCAGCTTCACAGAGTACCTGTAGAATCAAAGCAGCATAACACTATACAAGAACATGGATCTACTATCGTAAAAAATCTAGGATCAGATGTAAATTGACCATACAAATGCATAAAACATAAATGACACAAGAGTATGGAGGAAAACTTGAATAGCTTTATTGATAATCAAGAAAGAGCCAAGAGAGTTACAACCAGTTGCTCTGGCCCAGTATCATCCTCTCAGCAAGTGAGCCCTTCTTCACCTCATGCAAAGCTTAGATCACCCAACACTATGATGTTGCCTCAAGAAACCAACAACAATTCCTTACAAGATGCAAAATTCCAGCCTCTAGATCTCTGGGACGAGGGATCCATATATAGATATCTGTAAGGGAGATGAGTCAGCTTGTGATTTGATTAGTGTCTTCCCTCTGATAGTTCTTGCTTCCACTTGGAGATTGATGATCTCTTACTCATCCTTGGTCGAATTCAGAGAGGCAGGTGTCACAGGAGAAGTTTCTGGAAGATTCCATGCTTCTCCACCTCGCGGATTGACACTGCCATTTGTCTCTTCTCGCCCATCACACCCCATAGAAGGGCTTTTTGAAATGCAACGCACCCACTCAGTGTACTTAGGTGAGATGCAACGCACTTTGCCTATGGAGAAGGTGAAATGATCCTGTTTTGACCAGTTCTGAGTAGTTTTTCATGGAGAACTTCTGGGAGAAGCTGTAATCAGTTGACCTTGTTCCTTTAGGGGTTGGAACAACATTTTTAGGGACTTAGGAGCCCTTGGTTTATGGACATTTTATGCTTGGGGTTGTAGTGCCCAAAAATGTCTATAACAGTTGCCCCCTAAAGCATGAGGTCGTTAATCTTTTTGATGTCGGGTGAAACGCTTTATCATGAGGATCCGAAGTTCTTTCAAGCTGGGAGGAGACCTGTAATAAGATACAATACAATACATTATCTTCATAATATTTTCATGATCTAGCTGAGGCGGGCATTCCCATGCTCAGCTTTATAAATTCATTTTCATGTACATAGGACAGACAATCGTCTGAGTGTAGACTGATGATTCTGGAGGAGCCATCATCCCATAGATTGGATGATTATCTGTGCAGCAATGATGTACATTTTATGTCTTTATTTTCCTGAATATATATCACAGCCTAGATGGATGAAACTAGATCCGGGGTCTTCAATCTCGTTCGATCTTCACTCAAAGTACAAGTCGATCCATGTGAGAGATGTTCTGGAGTTGAACATGGAAAGACATCACCTGATTACCAGCCAATGATGTAAGTTGTTAACAGACGCGAGAGGAATCACCGATAATGATAATGATCCTCAAGGTACTACAGTACAATTCACGTGGTGTGAATAAGGGACTTGGCGTCGAACACCATGCAAAATCTTTCGGTCGAAGGCCATTGATGTAAACCTTTCGCCGGAAGTGAGAAACTTGCCATTGAGGCATGCAAGCTTCAAAGTACTGAAAGGGGTGTCCCTAGATCGACTTCTCGGATAATGAGCTGATGTCGATAAGAAGCGATCCGTCATAGGAGGGCCTTAATGAATCCCACATTAATGACACGGAACGGAGCAAATGATTTTAATGGAGGTGAAAATGATCTGGTGATATAAGGTTCAGGGTGGAGGTCATGAAAGAATGGAGTGTAAATGTATTGCAGCGGGTGAGACACAGGTGAATTATCTGAGTGACTTCTCTTGAACATATCGGCGACACTGACATGATGGATTGGTAGCATTAACCCAAAATGTGGATGGTGTGATGTGAGCATGGTGATGTGACCAGTGAATGAAGCAACCCAACCCGACTTGGATGCGGAGTGAAAGTGTCATGTTCAAGAGCGACTTGCTACCAACAAAGTTTCTTCAAGTTTTCTTCCCAATTTTCCCCAATCATTGCTGACTAGTACCTCTTTATTTTTGTCAAGCTTGAGGAGGATAACATATGCTTGTTCTATAATTTTCCCTTCGGGCAAACCCATTTTAACGAGCCTAGCGATAGTGAAACTCGTTCTTGTCTGCTATGGACAAGTTTGTCGCTATTAGGTTTTAACGAGTTTAACGACAAAGATAACTCGGTCCTTTTCAATTTTAGAGAGTCTGAAAAGGGATGTAAAGGAAACTCCAAAAATCATTTTTCGTCATCTAATCCCTTAAGTCCAAAAAAGTATAAAACAATACAGAAGGGATGAATTTTCGATACTTTTAACGAGCCGAATAAAACAAGCGCTCGATCTTTTTGTGTAATAATCCCTCAGGTCCAAAAAGATTAAAATCTAAAGGAGGGATAGCACTTCCAGTCCCTTTAACGAGCTGGAGAGGCCAATGGCTAGGCAATCTTTTCATATTTTACGAGTCAATTGAAAAGAGCTTAAAGGAGACTCGTCTTTGAGGAACGAGTGATAAAATTGGGTAGCAGCTGATTCCAGGAAAGGTTTGGAATTTTCCAATCACGGCAGTGTTACAAGGATGGCTAATAGGATCACTCTTCGCAGCTGTTCCTCAAAAGGGGTAAACAATCAAATGGAGGTGAATGATCGGCCAATACAGAGTGGAGGTGATGATGAGAACACGACTAAGGCTTAAAAGGCTGAAGTACTACATTCACGATGGTTATTTACTGGGAATTGGTTCAATTTTTATTGAGCTTAAACGCTAGGGGAAACATTTTCTCATTGCTTATGTTTATTTTTTAACGAGCATGAAATCCGCGTTAAAACTGCTCCACATCCTTTCTTTATGCAAGTTAGGAAACAACCAATCCTACGAGTTTAAAGGGTTAGAGGACCTACAAATTTAAAAAATAAATGGTCGCTCTTCGCTTGCACGCTAAAAGGTTTGCATGCCCCCAGGTATAAAATAGAGTTTCAAGGTCACCTCTCAATCTACCGACAAAACATTTGTTTCATTGGGAAAGGCTTACCTCTTTCAGGTTACCAAAGATTGTTCTATCTGCACCGCAAACAAAACACTTCTTCGGCGATGCCTACCAAAATAGACAAAGGCGAGTGGTGCAGACGCCTCCACCCACATAAATTTGACAAGGGAATCTTATTCCAGTCCAACCCCCTTTTCCAATCACGGACGGGAGTGTCAGACTAGTCATATATCCCTCGCGGAAACCTATCTATACCTGAAGTTTTCCTGCCGAAGCAGACCAGGGTGCATGCCCCCTGGGTTTCAGTCATGTCCCCCGAACCACTCGCACTCATCAGGTGGAAGGACTGGGGATTGAGACATTCCTTGTGTGAAAAAACCATTTAGGGATTGTATATGACTATTTGCTATGCGTGAACCAGGAAATGAAAGCTGGTCTATGAGCTTGACCACTCTTCCTTCGTGCGAAAACACATTACTCTAAAGAGTGATGAGACAATGGCTCCCATGCAATAAATATAGTCTCATCCAAGGAGTAGATTATAATCCAGGGGTCCTTGGACTACCATTACGTTCATGTGAACGGTTTTCCCTCTCAATCTTATGGGCACATTGGGAAGGATCCCTAATGGTCGACTGGTTCCTTTGTCAAAGCCTGTTAGATTTCTCATCTCAGGCAAAAGCGATGGCGAACCAAGTGCTTTCCAAGCAGTCGAGGAAAGGATACTCACAAAAGCCCCTTCATCTATGATGGTACCGGCCATAACCATTCTATATACTTGAGCAATGATTCGGAATGGTACACTAGCTGGTAAACGAGGTCTGCCTAGCTGATTCCAGTCGAAGGAAACAACTAGGTTGCTTGGAGGTGGGACTGAATAGACAGCCGGGTATGACTCTGATGAACTTCCTTCCTACGGTAAAGGAATGGGTAAATTGCCCCCATGTTCATCGGAGTCTGTGCTTACGAAAAGAATTTGGACGGTGTCATCCTTGTTCTCTTCGGTGACTATATCATCTAAAGATGGAACCTCTGAAGGCAAGACCGGGTCAACTGCTGCCTCAACCTTTTGACTTTCGTCTGGTATGGGTTCAGATGGTTTATCTTCAATGATAGACGCTTCGGCCGACCACCTGGGTGGGTCAGCCGGATTTTCAACTAGTGACGGACTCGGCAAGAGTTTCTTATATCCAAGAGGAAGTCGTAACGGTGAAACCGGACGATCATCAAAAACTCTTTTAGCCTCGTCTAAGAAGGGACAACGGTGGATGGCCTGATTGCCTTCACATAGTTTACAAGGAAATTTGCACTTTCCTTTTTGTCCAAGGACTTCACTTTCACTAGTCGACGGTGTGCTTTCAACATGATCATTAGAGGTTGACGACACCGGGTTGTGAAAACGAGGAGACCAGTCCCTTAAGATCTGAGGGATGCAGGGACAATCTCTATGATAATGGTCTCCTTTGCAAATGACACATGGCGATTTAGGCCTGGTCGGTGCAGTGTGCGGATTTTCGCCAGACGACGCTTGGTTGCCCCTTTTCGCCTTTGGCTCCTTCTTCTTCTTCTCTTTCTTCTTCTTTTCCTTCTTCTTCTTAGGTACTTGATTTTTGGCTTTACCAGCCTCATCAAGCGAAGAGGAAGGAGGAGAGGAAGAATTGGACGAAGTAGAGGGTTGGGAGGTAACTCTGGAATTGTCTAGTTGCTGACTCGATTGTTCAGGAATTGCGGTGTTTTGAACGACGGAGGTTGAGAAAAGTCGTACGGGCAAACCAATCGTCAATCCTGGAAGTGACAATGTGGCCATGTGGGGTGCACCAACATCTCCCCAAGAGGAGAAGGGACTAGGATTTCCTCCAAGGGGAACTCCTTGGTTGGTGGACTCCATTCTCTCAACCTAAGACCAACGTAGGAAAGGTGGTGATTATTCCGTTTAAAATAAATTTTAGACACTTTGACACAACTTGTTTTTTCAATTTTACAGAGTCGAGAAAAAACAAAAGATGACTCTAGTCGCCTTCGACTTTTAATGAGCCTAAAGTGACAAGTGCTCAGATGGACCTTTTCCGTTAAGGAGTCTGAAAAGGAACGAAAGGGACTGCTCTGGAAATCTAGGCAGAGGGATTACCAAACCAATCGCAAAACTGCAGAATACTTTTTACGGTACAGCAGTCAATCTTCTCGAATGCTGTGTTCAGTGCATTGCGATCGATAGGGTGGCAGACACGGCTTCCTATGGATAAAGGATTAAGCCTATTGTGGTCTCCCAAAATATACTCGACGGTACGTGGGAGCACAAGTCCGTACTGGCACTTATTGTCTCAAAGTGGAGGAATCACCCAACCAACAGTGAGAACAATAGTTACCAGGCTTTACGACGCCGGAATACGTCTCTAGCCTAGACTTCTAGATGTTGTACGTTAGGTTCCAAAGCGTTGTTAGATTCATTAAATTTATTTTATAGTTGATCTTGCTTAAGAAATTTTCCTTTCAGGTTCACCGCGTGATGTAGATGTACAATTCCTAAAATGCAATCTAAGATGATAAACAGTCTTTTTATCTTCTTTGTGCAATGAAAATCCTAGCTACTAAGGAAAGAGAGACAGTATTCTTTCAACAAAGAGCAAAGAGCACACACTATATGCGTTGTCCTAAATCAAACCAATCAAACAGTGTAAATGCAAATGCACATGCATGTATTTGTTTTCAGCCTTCTTAATATGTGAATGATAAAAAGAAAGCTAATGCGCAAATCTGAATTATTTTTCAAAGCGACAATTACTAACAAGTTTCTTTTCAAAATAAAAAATGAAGATAATGGCAACACTTTACGTTTTGGAAATGAAAACTTGCTTTCAACACTAGAAAAACTACTAATTAAGATCAAATGCAATAGTAACAGGGTAATCGACTATCAAGAGCAATCAGACTCTCTTCTATGACTGAAAACGACACTTGCGACACTTTCAAATCAAGAAACAACAATACAATTACGTTACTTTTTTGCAAAAGAGAACTGAAAATGACTCAACAAATACACAAAAACATTTACAGCCCTTTTCACATTGGAGGCGAAATAACATCAAGGAAAGGGGTTTCAAACAGAGGTGTACTGACTACAGGCAGCAAAATTCTTGAATAGATCTAAAAAGAGTGAACACAGAAACCAAAACTCAGGAACAATGCCTAGTCTGATCAGCGCACCTGTAACACAGTGAATCTGAAATGCAGGGCACCTACTACACTCGGGATGTGCACTGAATTTTAGATTCACAGAACAGAGAGTGCGCTGGGCCAGAAACGAGACTTTGCTTGGGTTCCGGGTCACAGTTTGCAGTTTAGTTCAGGGATTTTGGTCGAGCAAGTGGTGATCAATAAATCAACAACAGGGGTAGATCTAAGGAGGTTACTAGAGCTACCACAAGGGCAATTAGAGAGTTTGTAAATCAGTTGTTTAATTCATAAACAAAACCCGGAGATTGACTGAAGTGGCATTTATCTACTTTGCATTTGCATAGAAAATGCAGTTCGAAAGCTACCTGGATCAACTTCAAGCTCCGTCTGTAAGTTTATAAAGTAAACAAATGTAGATAGACAAACAACCTAGTCGCTCCCCAGCGGAGTCACCATTTTGTTACAGGGAAATGTGTCTATGTAGAACTGCTAATCCCACTAAGGTGTGGTAGCTACCTTAGAAACAAACAAAGTAAAACTACTTTCGTTTTCCTTTATGAAAGATAGATGAGAGAAGAATAAAGGAGACCAACCTCTGTTTTGCGCTTGGCTCCTTGCTCGATTCCTCTCTCTTCTGATAGTCCTTTGCTACTTGTTTTCTGGTATACCCAGCTTCACAAAGTACCTGTAGAATCAAAGAGCATAACACTATACAAGAACATGGATCTACTATCATAAACAATCTAGGATCAGATGTAAATTGACCATACAAATGCATAAAACATAAATGACACAAGAGTATGGAGGAAAACTTGAATAGCTTTATTGATAATCAAGAAAGAGCCAAGAGAGTTACAACCAGTTGTTTTGACCCAGTATCATCCTCTCAGTAAGTGAGACCTTCTTCACCTCATGCAAAGCATAGATCACCCAACACTATGATGTTGCCTCAAGAAACCAACAACAATTCCTTACAAGATGCAAAATTCCAGCCTCTAGATCTCTGGGATGAGGGATCCATATATAGATATCTGTAAGGGAGATGAGTCAGCTTGTGATTTGATTAGTGTCTTCCCTCTGATAGTTCTTGCTTCCACTTGGAGATTGATGATCTCTTACTCATCCTTGGTCAAATTCAGAGAGGCAAGTGTCACAGGAGAAGTTTCTGGAAGATTCCATGCTTCTCCACCTCGCGGATTGACACTGCCATTTGTCTCTTCTCGCCCATCACACCCCATAGAAGGGCTTTTTGAAATGCAATGCACCCACTGAGTGTACTTAGGTGAGATGCAATGCACTTTGCCTATGGAGCAGGTGAAATGATCATGTTTTGACCAGTTCTGAGTAGTTTTTCATGGAGAACTTCTGGGAGAAGCTGTAATCAGTTGACCTTGTTCCTTTAAGGGTTGGAACAACATTTTTAGGGACTTAGGAGCCCTTGGTTTATGGAAATTTTATGCTTGGGGTTGTAGTGCCCAAAAATGTCTATAACACCCCCCCAAAACAAAGAAAACAACATTTTGTATAGAATTTTAATCTTTTTCCACTCAGTTTTATGCATGAAAGAACGTAATCAGGGATAAACAATGTTGCGTTTCTTAGTGCTATATCGTGAACTTACGCATTTTAGTCCTGTATAGACTTCAAATTTTTTTAACTAGCATTTGCACCAGATGTTGCAAAGGAAATGTTGTAAGGCATAAATTGAGGAACAATCGTCACATGGGAATAGGAAGCAACTGTGGATTTCCTTCCTGATAAAACATGGTTTCCAAGACTAAGCCAATACCAATCCATAGAGATTCATTGAATTCAATCAACTTGTGTCACATTTACTTAAAGAAATAAATCAGTTTCAAGCTGAAACTGCCTCAAACTTTCTGATCCAAAAGTACACTGATGTAGGCTTGGTTGTCACGCACAAGTTGTATTTAACCAAAAATACATATCAAATAAAAGGGGCATCAAATTTATATTTGTAAATAGAGATTAGAGAGTAATTTTCACTCTGTAACCAGCATACCTGAACATTAAGTACTGACATATTTTGCAGGCTAAGAAAGAGGGAATGTATTTTTAGAATACAAAGACTTAGACATGAAAATATTGTTATTGCATCCTCTCAGCATTGGACATCTATGTAATCATGTTCTAGATATTTGAAAAGGGAAAAGGAGTATTCCTGTAAATAAGGGAGAGAGTAAAATAAACTATTTTGTTCTTTTTTCTTTTTCTTGTACAGAAGGGAAAAAAAATGCCATGGCCAGCCCATCACCATGATCATCATTTCTGTGACTCCAAACCTTGACCCTCAACCTCTATTTCAAGAAGCAAGGCATAAACAACACTATTCCCTAAGCCAAACCCGTGAAGGGTAAGGTATAGGCACCCCTATATGTCAAGTCCCCAAGCTATCAACTGCCTCTAATTGGTATCATTCTTGGATAGAATTTAGAGGGGGATGGTGTATTTTGTTTGGTCAAAGTCACCTCAAATGTTGGAGGTTTCCTTTAGAAAAGGTGAAAAAATTACGAGAAGGGGATGGATATTTATAGTGAACTCAGGTTGGGAGGTTTCCTGGGAGTTCTTGAAGAGTTTGATGCCAAAACAACTCCACTACGAATGTTGGTCAAAGCATGTCGGGCTTCTAGTAGTCTTGAACAGGAAACAATTAAAAACCTATGATTTGTGGGGCTTTCCTGTAAAGAAAGATCTCTTGAGAAAAGCATTGGGAAGGACTATGATATCAAGGTTGTTGCATGCTCTCCATGCTCTACAAACTATGATATAGAATTAGCATTAAAAATCAATTTTGAACGTGCCATTACACTTCATAGAAATTTCAACAATGATAGAACAAAATTAGCATATATTTATCTTAACCCCAACACTATTAAGTAGAGAGGGAATAAAATCCCATGTTCCCTAAGTATCTTAGGTGGAAAATAATTCTTAATGATGACGTGGACAACTTAAGATAAATATTTCTAACAACTGGTTGGCATCTGTAATTTCTAGCTATTGTAAGACATTTTTATGATCAAGTGAAGAATGAGTGCATGTAGGTTAGTTTCTCACGGTGATAGAAAACAAAAGCCCTTCACAAGCTTAGTTACATTCCCTGCTTGAATTTTGGTAAGTAATTTTTTGTTGTAATTATGTCATAATAAGATGAAATAATGTGATTTTTTATTGTTTACTACAATCATAGTTTAAGTTTAAGGGAGGTTTGCATCATTAATTTGTTAAAATACTTGGAATCTATTGTTTGTTTTTCTTATTGAACTAATACATAATAATCCCATTTTCCACATTAATGATGATGTGTACAGTTTATGATAAATGTTTCTAACTTATTGGAATCTATTTCTTGATGGACTTGAATTTCAGCGAAGTAGAAATAGATCATCATTTAAACCCAGAACATTTTCAGCTTTTACATCAGTCCCATTGACTCTTTGAAAAGGAAGATACTGAAGCATATTTATCAAAAGTGTTCAACATCCTACATATCAAGGATTGGATTTTTCTTATCTATCATTGTTAATTTCATTTTTGGTCATTTTTGGAAGAATATTTGTAGCCCTAGGTAATGTATGATTGTGTCTCCTTCAATGAGAATTTTCTAAATATTACGAGGCCTCTTTAAGCTCAGAGTATGGATCTTTTGGTGGTATGAATTAGAAACTTGGAATTAATTCTTGACAATTGCATCATTATTCTTCATTTAAGAACTCTATCAAATTTGCAAGAAAGATGTTCTGAAGTATTTGTGAGCCTCATATATGTTATGAAAGACAGACGTAGAAGCATCAAGTTATTATTTGAGAACATTACCTCGAGCCAAGTGCATCAACATAATACATCAAACTATTCAAAATGTAACTGACAAAGTACTCTATATTAAAGTAGCTAATTAGAAGACATTAAGGACATATTTTGGGTGTTATATGGATGCAACGAACATAAAAATGATGGACATTGAAGTGGGCATCTAGCCCCATGTGTCATGGTCACTTGTGACCATGTGTGTAGCATAGTCAAGAACATATAAAGATATGTAGTGCCTAGTTACTAATGCAATGAGGTGGTATTTAATTGTTTACTACAATCATAGTTTAAGTTTAAGGGAGGTTGTGAATTGATTGGTAAAGGGTATAAGGATATAAATAATGAAAATGAAACTTACAAATAGAGTCCATGTCAACAATAAACATTTTTTAAGCCACTTCAAAAAATGATTTTCTTGATTGTAGAACATGAATTGGGGGCATGGATAGTTTTAAATTACTCTATATTAAAGAGATTAACAACCAACTTAAAACTCAAAAGGCGCAATCCTTCTTTGAAGTCTCTTGTATTTGAAATACCAAATGCTGCAACAAAACTCCAGTCATATAGGTTTGGTTGAATGCAATAGCTTTGGCTTGGAAGAGAAATCTGAAGTTAAATTAATAGTTTTTATTCGAAACAGAGTATGCAAGGTTCTATTTCTTACTGATTGAAAAAGCCAGGGGACATAGGCTTTACATTTTACAAAGCAATAGCACAGTTTGGGAGATTTCTAATATTTTATTAAATTCAAAATACTAATCCCGTCATCAATACTTAGGTGGTGTCTTCATTGTTCTCAAGTTTCCCTCATTTCAACGAAATTAATGACCATGTTATCTTGATATAGTCTTAAGAACTGATGATTCTTTTTCATTTCCAAATGCTCTTGAACTTCTCTAATAAATACTGCCCTTTGTCCTATAAAAAATTTCAAATAAAAATATGCCAAAATGGAAATTCTCTCTAGCTAGCAATTCCTTCAACTTGTGCATGGATATCTTTCGGTCAACATTGGGATGATAATCTAATAAATTGGAGCACCCTTCATTTGTAAAGTAGTGATCTTATGTACGAAGGGATAATATAAGTCCTAAGTTTGGCAAGCCAAAAAAATCATAAGGAATATTACAATTCTACTCCCTAACATAAAACAATTTGTGCCTTTCTCTCCAATGTTGTAACCATCCAACAACTTTGATGTTTCCCAGAAATCTATATCATCATTATGATAGGATTGAAAATGCTTCCACCTAAAGCCATCTTCATAAATGATAGAATTGCATAGTGCCTAAGATTGGGATTAGCTACTAATCGTAGAAACCCTATATCTTATCTTCACAATAGCCGTTGGAAATAAAACATAAAAACTTGCAAATTGCAAGTTGTTATGAAGCATTATCATTGTTTCTAAAGGCTGTAAAAGAGATCCAAAATTGACCAAAAACACCATGTAGCCATATGAACCTAGAATCCGCTATAAATTGATGATGAATCATGAGTATGATGGATCCCTTAGATATCATGGGGCTTGGATACTTTGTAGAATAGGATAGGCTTCTCCCTACATGCCTCCCTTCTTTTCAAGGTGCTGAAATCCCAAGTCTTATCAAGTCTCCATAAAGCCAAGGAAGGGCTCAACCATGATCCCTTAGTCTAGAGGGAGCATATAACAATACACTCATGAAGACAAAGGAAAACAACAGGTTTATAGTTTAATGCTCCCAAACTTCTCTAACAAAGACCTCCTTTTGTCCTATCAAAAATTTCAAATGAAAAGCTGCCAAAATGGAAATTCTCTCTAGCCAGCAATTCCTTCAACATGTGCATGAATATATTCTGGTCAAAATTGGGATGATAACCTAATAAATTGGAGCACCCTTCATTTGTAAAGAAGTTATCTTATGTATGAAGGGACAATATAAGTCCTAAGTTTGGCAGGCCAAAAAAATCATAAGGAATATTACAATTCTACTCCCTAACATAACACAATTTTGTGCCTTTCTCTTCAATGTTGTAACCATCAACTTTCTATTGGTGTTAATGGTTGGTTCCAGAGAGAGCCCTGTATTCCATATCATTATGAAAGAAGTAAATTAAGCCACAATTTCCTATGCAATGAGGTGTAGATGTCAGCACTGAGTGCCTAACGAATAATTTCCTCTAGAGAGTGGCCTGGACTGATAGGTCCCTGACAAATAATCTTGGGTGGCATTGAAGGTTCTTAATGGTGACAAAGAAGTCCTAATGGAAGGAAATGCACCACGATTTCATCTTTGAGAAGATTTCCTTTCCAACATTTTGCATACTCAAATGTTCACCATTGGTAAAACTTTTTGATTTATCACATTTTCCTATTCAGATCTAACAACACATTAAAAAGACATCAAAGAGACACTCACAATGAAAGAAGATGTTGTGTACCAAAATTTGATCTCTAATTGACAGAGTAGCATTAAACACCAAACCAAGGTTTTTTATGAAGCATGATAACTGGTTCTAAAGGCTGTAACGAAGGTTTCCTAAGTTTGGTAGGCCAAAAAGATCATAAGGAATATTACAATTCTACTCCCTAACATAACACAATTTTGTGCCTTTCTCTCCAATGTTGTAACCATCCAACAACTCTAATGTTTCCCTAAAATCTACATCATCATTATGATAGGATTGAAAATGCTTCCCCCTAAAGCTGTCTTCATAAATGGTAGAATTGCATAGTGCCTAAGATTGGGATTAGCTATTAACCGTAGAAACCCTATATCTTATCTTCACAATAGCCATTGGAAATAAAACATAAAAACTTGCAAATTGCAACAATATCTTTTATAGAAATCAAACATAACTTAACCAGAACTCTATATTGTCTCCAATACTCCGGTTCAAATTTTCAATCATATTAATACATAGAGGTGTTAATGACAAGATATTTCAAATAAATTCAAGAAAAGCCATTAAGAATTAGAGTGAAATAATCCAAGATAACCCATAAAGCATTGTTTAAATGATATATTCCAGCAAAATGCAAAAAAATATGAGCATATAATAAGAAAATCTCACATACCATGGGAAATATTTTTCATTTTTCTTTGATGAGGTCTTACTGTGTTCAAGAATTCCCATTTTCGATGATTTTGGTAAAACAGGATGTGAATTTATACAAGAAATGTTGAACGTTGGATAGGGTCAAACCATGAATTGAACCTAGCCTTCAACCCTACAACTTTCTATTGGTGTTAATGGTTGGTTCTAGAGAGAGCCCTATATTCTATATCATTATGAAAGAGGTAAATGAAGCAACAATTGCCTATGCAATGAGGTGTAGATGTCAGCATTGAGTGCCTGACGAATAATTTCCTCTAGAGAGTGGCCTGGACTGATAGGTCCCTGAGGAGTAATCTTGGGTGGCATTAAAGGCTCTTGATGGTTACAAAGAAGCCCTAATGGAAGGAAATGGACCAAGAATGCATCTTTGAGCAACTTTCCTTTCCAACTTTAGCATTGTCAAATGTTCACCATTGGTAAAACTTTCTGGTTATCACATTTTCCTTTTCAGATCTAACAACATGTTAAAAAGACATCAAAGACATCATTTTCATTCTTTGAAGTCTCTTGTATTTGAATGATGAGATGCTGCAACAAAACTCCAATCATATAGGTTGGGTTGAATGCAGTAGCTTTGGCTTGGAAGAGAAATCTGGAGGTAAATTAATAGTTTTTATTCAAAACAGAGTATGCAAGGTTTTGTTTCTTGCCGATTGAAAAAGCCAGGGGACATAGGCTCTACATTTTACAAAGCAATAGCACAACCTTGGAGATTTCTAATATTGAATTCAAAATACTAAGCATGTCATCAATACTTAGGTGGTTTCTTCATTGTTCTCAAGTTTCCCTCATTTCAAGGAAATTAATGACCATGTTATCTTGATATACTCTTAAGAATTGATGATTCTTTTTCATTTCCAAATGCTCCTGAACTTCTCTAACAAAGACCGCCTTTTGTCATATCAAAAATTTCAAATGAAAAGCTACCAAAATGGAACTTCTCTCTAGCCAACAATTCCTTCAACATGTGCATGAATATATTTAGGCCAACATTGGGATGATAATCTAATAAATTGGAGCACCCTTCATTTGTAAAGCAGTGATATTATGTACGAAGGGACAATATAAGTCCTAAGTTTGGCAGGCTAAAAAAATCCTAAGGAATATTACAATTCTACTCCCTAACATAACACAATTTTGTGCCTTTCTCTCCAATGTTGTAACCATCCAACAACTCTGATGTTTCCCAGAAATCTATATCATCATTATGATAGGATTGAAAATGCTTCCACCTAAAGCCATCTTCATAAATGGTAGAATTTCATAGTGCCTAATATTGGGATTAGCTACTAACCGTAGAAACCCTATATCTTATCTTCACAATAGCCATTGGAAATAAAACATAAAAACTTGGAAATTGCAAGTTGTGATGAAGAATTATCATTGTTTCTAAAGGCTGTAACAGAGGTCCAAAATTGACCAAAAAAGCCATGTAGCCATATGAACCTAGAATACACTATAAATTGATGATGAATCATGAGTATGATGGATCCCTTAGATAGCATGGGGCTTGGATACCTTGTAGGATAAGATAGGTTTCTCCCTACATTCCTCCCTTCTTCTCAAGGTGTTGAAATCCCAGGTCTTATCAAGTCTCCATAAAACCAAGTAAGGTCTCAACCATGATCCATAAGTCCAGAGGAAGAACATAAAAAGACACACATAAAGACAAAGGAAAACAACAGGTTTATAGTTCAATGCTCCCAAACTTCTCTAACAAAGACCTCCTTTTGTCCTATCAAAAATTTCAAATGAAAAGCTGCCAAAATGGAAATTCTCTCTAGCCAGCAATTCCTTCAACATGTGCATGAATATATTCTGGTCAAAATTGGGATGATAACCTAATAAATTGGAGCACCTTTCATTTTTAAAGCAGTGATCTCAGGTACGAAGGGACAATATAAGTCCTAAGTTTGGCAGGCCAAAAAAATCATAAGGAATATTACAATTCTACTCCCTAACATAACACAATTTTGTGCCTTTCTCTCCAATGTTGTGACCATCAACTTTCTATTGGTGTTAATGGTTGGTTCCAGAGAGAACCCTATATTCCATATCATTATGACAGAAGTAAATGAAGCAACAAACTCCTATGCAATGAGGTGTAGATGTCAGCACTGAGTGCCTGAAGAATAACTTCCTCTAGACAATGGCCTGCATTGATAGGTCCCTGAGAAGTAATCTTGGGTGGCATTGAAGGCTCTTGATGGTGAAAAAGAAGTCCTAATGGAAGGAAATGGACCACGAATGCATCTTTGAGTAGATTTCCTTTCCAACATTTTGCACTGCCAAATGTTCACCATTTGTAAAACTTTCTGATTTATCACATTTTCCTTTTCAGATCTAACAACATGTTAAAAAGACATCAAAGAGACACTCACAATGAAAGAAGATGTTGTGTACCAAAATTTTATCTTTGATTGACAAAGTAGCATTAAACACCAAACCAAGGTTTTTTATGAAGCATGATCACTGGTTCTAAAACTATAACAGAGGTTTCCTAAGTTTGGCAGGCCAAAAAAATCATAAGCAATATTACAATTCTACTCCCTAACATAACACAATTTTGTGCCTTTCTCTCCAATGTTGTAACCATCCGACAACTCTGATGTTTCCCTGAAATCTACATCATCATTATTATAGGATTGATAATGCTTCCCCCTAAAGCCATCCTCATAAATGGTAGAATTGCATAGTGCCTAAGATTGGGATTAGCCACTAACTGTAGAAACCCTATATATTATCTTCACAATAACCATTGGAAATAAAACATAAAAACTTTCAAATTGCAACAAGATCTTTTATAGAAATCAAACATAACTTAACCAAAACTCTATATTGTCTCCAATACTCTTGTTCAACTTTTCAATAATATTAATACATAAAGGTGTTAATGACAAGATATTTCAAATAAATTCAAGAAAAACCGTTAAGAAGTACAATGAAATAATCCGGGATAACCCATAAAGCATTGTTTAAATGATATATTCTAGCAAAATGAAAAAAAATATAAGCATAAAATAAGAAAATCTGACATACCATGGGAAATATTTTTCATTTTTCTTTGATGAGGCCTTATTGTGTTAAAAAATTCCCACTTTGATTTTGGTAAAACAGGATGTGAATTTATACAAGAAATGTTGAACGTTAGATAGGGTCAAACCATGAATTGAACCTAGCCTTCAACCCTGTAATTTTCTATTGGTGTTAATGGTTGGTTCCAGAGAGAGCCCTATATTCTATATCATTATGAAAGAAGTAAATGAAGCAACAATTGCCTATGCAATGAGGTGTAGATGTTAGCACTAAGTGCCTGACGAATAATTTCCTCTAGAGAGTGGTCTAGACTAATAGGTACCTGAGGAGTAATCTTGGGTGGCATTGAAGGACCTTGATGGTGACAAAGAAGTCCTAATGGAAGGAAATGGACGAGGAATGCATCTTTGAGAAGCTTTCCTTTCCAAAAATTTTCATTGTCGAATGTTCACCATTGGTAAAACTTTATGATTTATCACATTTTCCTTTTCAGATCTAACAACACTTAAAATGACATCAAAGAGACACTCACAATGAAATAATATGTTGTGTACCAAAATTTGATCTCTGATTGACAGAGTAGCATTAAACACCAAACCAAGGTTTGTTATGAAGCATGATCACTGGTTCTAACGGTTGTACCAAAGGTTTCCTAAGTTTGGCAGGCCAAAAAAATCATAAGGAATATTACATTTCTACTCCCTAACATAACTCAATTTTGTGCCTTTCTCTCCAATGTTGTAACCATCCAACAACTCTGATGTTTCCCTGAAATCTACATCATCACATCATCATTATGATAGGATTGAAAATGCTTTCCCCTTAATCCATATTCATAAATGGTAGAATTGCATAGTGCCTAATATTGGGATTAGCTACTAACCGTAGAAACCCTATATCTTATCTTCACAAGAGCCATTGGAAATAAAACATAAAAACTTGCAAATTGCAACAATATCTTTTATAGAAATCAAACATAACTTAATTAGAACTCTATATTGTCTCCAATACTTTGGTTCAAATTCTCAATCATATTAATACATAAAGGTGTTAATGACAAGATATTTCAAATAAATTCAAGAAAAGCCATTAAGAATTACAGTGACATAATCCAGGATAACCCGTAAAGCATTGTTTAAATGCTATATTCTAGCAAAATGCAAAAAAATATAAGCATATAATAAGAAAATCTCACATACCATGGGAAATATTTTTCATTTTTCTTTGATGAGGCCTTACTGTGTTCAAGAATTCCCACTTTCAATGGTTTTGGTAAAATAGGATGTGAATTTATACAAGAAATGTTGAACGTTGGATAGGGTCAAACCAAGAATTGAACCTAGCCTTCAACCCTGCAACTTTCTATTGGTGTTAATGGTTGGTTCCAGAGAGAGCTCTGTATTCTATATCATTATGAAAGAAGTAAATGAAGCAACAATTGAATCTGAAGCAAAATCCATATAGAAGAAAGTAATGTCAGTTAAGTTGATTGACGAGATAGCCTTCCTGATTTGTACAAAAGATTGAACTTAGAGCAAAGTTATAAATTCATTCCATTGTATGAAATACAATTACATAGAAATCCCAACCATGATTCTAAGAGGGTTTTCCTACAGAAAAGAATACATCGCCAAGAATTGAAGGGAATAGATGGATTTAATTGGAATTCGTCTGAGTAATGGAGATGGCTAAGCACTTGCAAAGGGAAAAACAGCAAACCAAGGTTTGTCGTGAAGCATGATCACTGGTTCTAATGGCTGTAACAGAGGTCTGTGAACTAAAGAAAATCTGAGACACTCTTGAGCAACTCATTGAAATTGGATACGATGCATTATTCTCTCATCTTAAGGTGCTCCAATAAGCTGAGAGTATGGATATTTTGGTGGTATGAATTAGAAACCTGGAATTAATTCTTAACAATTTCATTCACAATTTGCATTGTATAATTTCCCCATGGAATTCCTTGCCTTCATCCAAAGCTGCCAAGTTGGCACATGCTAGGAGGGTACTGGAAAAAGTATTTGCGTTTGGCTTCAAACCCACCACTTGCATTTGTCAAAAAAGCTTCAAGGCCTCATCACTGTGTCCATTCTATACGTACGCTCTCATCATTGTTGTCTAGGATACAATATTTCTTTCAGGCATTCGGTCAAAACAACTTCGTCATTTTCTATGCTGTCACATTTTGCATACATGTCAACAAGGGCACTATTAACAAAGACATCAGACAGAAATCCATTCTTAATTATCTTTACATGGATCATCATGCCTTCATCTAGAGCTGTCAAGTTAGCACAAGTAGATAAAACACTAGCGATGGTATTTAAGTTTGGTTTCAAACCTGCTGCTTGCATTTGTTGAAACATAACAATTTTAACCAAATCTGCATGAATGTTTTAGGTTTTTTGGTGTGACTTGTCTCAAAAAGGAATCCATAAACCTCTTCATTGACCTCAATCCAGGGTTCTTTTTACCCTATTTCCTTTCATCTTCTTCTGCATCTTGTCGATGATATACCTCCTACCCACTTATGAAGGTGTGGCACCATTGTGATCCAACTCAATAAGGCCTTCTACCACTTACTCTCTTATGTAGCAGACATTTTGGTAATAAAATTGAAGGATCCAGTTTTCACTGTAGTGGCAGAAGGTTTGCAACCGTCATTCAACATCAATAAAAAAAGTTTGTTACTACCATCCAACATCATTTAGCACAAGCCTTATGTCTGGGAAAACCTTGTAGCCTTGACTTGTCAACACAATTCAACGAAATTTGAATAAATGTTTTGGGTTTCTTTGCATGACCAGTCTTAGAAAGGAATGCATAAATCTCTTTATTGACTACAACCATTCGGTCAAAATAGTTTCGTCATTTTCTATGCTGTCACATTTTGCATACATATCAACAAGGGCACTATTAACAAAAGACATCAGATAGAAATCCATTCTTAAATATATTTGCATGGATCATCATGCCTTTATCTGTTGCTGTCAAGTTAGCACAAGTAGATAAAACACTAGTGACGATATTTATGTTTGGTTTCAAACCTGCTGCTTGCATTTATTGAAATAGAGTGATGGCCTCCTCCAAACACCCATTCTGAGCACATCCAGCGATTAACACTGTCCAAGAAATCACATTTTTTGCAGGCATTTCCTAAAACAATTTGAAAGCCTCATCAAGACATCCATCCAGGAAATAACATTTCGCTGGTGCATTTTGCCAAACACATTGCATGCATTCTCTATGGTACCACATTTTCCCTACATTTCTATAGGGGCATTCCTCACTGAGACATTAGAGTGAAGATGCCCACTCTTAGTGGCCTGTGCATGGATCTCCATGCAAGACCAAATCATATGCTTATATTCGAGATATGCTAAAATCTTGCCATCCAACCTAAATTATGTACCTTTGCATTGCGACATGGCAACCTTACCAAGTTGTTGGATGATTGGTTTCCATCTCAGATATCTGTAAAAATTTCTCTAAAGATACTCTAATATTGACAATTTTGTTGATTTTTCCAGATTTTCACTCATTCAAGATGAATATTCATCCAAATTGCATAGAACTATATTATTTTGCTCTAAAATTTAGCAAACCTTTCTATATAAGATACAAAATCCTTCAATATTTAGAAGAACCCATATAAGTTTTGCAAAATCTTTTATAGTTAGAATCTTGAGAATTGTAAATATTCACGAAGTTTGTCCACTTACAACAAAAAATAGCACAATTCCTTCAAATTTCACTGGATCAAACCATGGCACATTCCTGTGCTTAACATTAATTTCATTTTAACCACGTAGATTCAGCTGTTGATATTAAGCTTTTTTCCAGAATTTGAATTCAACAAAAATTGATCGAAAAACAGCAGAGCCGTTTCCTTGAAAACACTACATATTAACAAATTAACATCCTTAGAACCAAATATCTAAATGAACCATTGAATATTTGAAACGAAATACACTGAAACCTTGGAAATCTGGGGTTTTAAAAGCTTTAAAGCGGGGTTGAGAAACATGATAGCTACAACAAGGCCATCTCAGGGATTCAAATATGATGCTGGAAGCTATGCTCTGAACTTTGATGATGGGTGCTGGTAGAAACTGCATGAACATTGCTTAGCCTGCAAATATCATGCAAATGTAGTGAACCTAGCAGTACTTGACACATAAAAACACAACTCTTAGGTCTGATAGTTTGGCTATATGTATTGTGAAATAACAGTTGGTGAATGTCTGACCCTGCAACTTCACCTTACCGTACTTCGATTGCTTGAAAATGAACAGGGAAAGAATTGAAATCTCCTCCAACTTCGACATTATGCTGTACGCGGCTGAGTCGAAGTGAACCTCCCTGCAACATCACCTTACCATCCTTCGATTGCTTGAAACTAATCTGGGAAAGACTTGAAATCTCCTCTAGCTTTGACATTATGCTTTACGCGGGCTGAGTCGAAGTGAAGCTCATCTTGCTTCACCGCATCATCTTTGAACATGCCCCAAATATTGAACCCTCGCTGTGTCGAAGGCGAAGTTCATAGATGGGTCTTTACCTATGCGAATCGAATCCCTGCAACGAATTCGTAACTGCTTACAAAAAAATTTGTAATAGTTTTTGTTGATCGAAGGGTTCAGCCTTTCTCAATCGTCTAACATACAATCTTAGGGTGCATAAGGATGACAGGTGGGCAAGAAGGAGAGTCGATTTCAAAGAGAAATGCCTTACGGCATAATGAAACATTGTGATCCACGTTCCTCTCGGGAATAAAACTATGTCATATTTCTCAATGCCATAAAATCAATAGTTAGCAGCATTAGTTAACTTACATGTTTTAGTTATATAGAGACATCAAAGTTTTGTCACACTATTTTATTAGTGAAGGAACTTGATTTGTGATAAAATTTTGTCGTGTTTAGAATGTTATAAAGTTAGTATGTCAGCAAATTGGTTTTTCAATGCTATCAAATCAAAATGTAATATTAAATAATATTGGCTTAAGTTTAATAATATAGGTGTGTTTGTTTAAAATATTTTTTTTTATTGTTTAAAATAAATTATCAAATATATAAATAAATTTAAATTTTTGAAAAAATAATTCAACATTGTTTTCCAGAAAAGAAAAATTGTAATTTCTATTAATAGAGAAATGAAAATTATATGTTGTATTGTCCACAATATTCAAATCTCCCACGAGCTGCAGACTTTAGTCCAAAAACTTAGTAAAAGCATATATAGAAACAATATTAATATGCCTTAATCTATGTCTATAACAATCACATTTGTTGTTTTCGAACAATTATAACAAAAGTTGTGGAAAGCATATGATCATAACATGTCCTATAATCACAACATAACTATATTGTTGTTTTCTCTAATGTCTTCAAGTGCCTATCTATAAATGGCCTATGATAATATTCATAGTGATAGTTTTCCCTCTACTTTGTAATCATCCATGTCCCCCAAGGCTGATGCACACCCTCTTTGGATAGTCTGCGGAGATTCGACACCCACATTCCTTTCCCTGTAGATGTGTTTGCATGTATCATGTAATTAGATCAAAAATCCTTTTAATGATCAAAACTTTTGTCAATAGAGGTTTGAGTGTGTATGTGACAGTGAGACACTTCATTGATGGAGTTGACCACAATGAGGGAGTCACTGAATATCTGGATCTGACATCAACCCTTCTTAACAACAAATAGCAACAAGAGTTTGAGACTCACAACTCTATGTAGTTTCTCATCCCACAGCCTAAAACAACTCTGAGATGAAAATTATGGTATTCATTGATGTGTAATATGGCTCCTCCCACCACATCTTCCATCTTGTGAATATTTTTCAAAGAAGGCCCAAGGATGGGAACAATTGATCCTTTCTTCAATAACATTATGATTATGGGATTGATCCAAATCATGTGGAATGAGGTCATAAATTGCAAGGGGTTTGGCAATGTCCTTTTCCTATTAAGAATCTTTATCCAAGAAAATTTTTTGTTTCCTACAAAGCTATATGCCCCACCAATAAGAGGAGGGAGGTTCCTGAGTTTAGTGGGTGTAGCTTAATTCCACCATAATTTCCATGCATTCATAAATGAATCCCCTTGCCATTTCTAAGCTAAGGAAATTCCTCTACAAACCATGGATTGGATCTGAGTGACAAAGGGCATGTGACGAAGAGATGATTTGTCGATTCTTTAGCCGATCTACAAAGCGGGCACCAACCAGGGCCTGCGAATTTCCTTTTTCTTAGGTTGTCTCCTGAAGGAATTTTGTTGTTGATAAGACACCATAGAAAAATATTTTCTTTCTCCAGCCATTTAAGCCTCCATATTGGCTTCCACCACTAGGATAGAACATCAAATTCTTTGTCTACAATGATGTAGAGGCAACCAACAGTAAGCCGGTATTCCTAAGAGGTTGAATGAATCCACTGAAGTTCATCTAGTCTATCTAAGATCCTCACATGGGCGATTCTTAAAGCTTTAGCATTAAACTAGTATTGGTTCCATTCCTCCATAAGGTTAAGAGCTTGTGGACTTAACCATCCTTGAGCCCATATAGCCGAGGAGTTGGGGTCTACAAACTGATTCAGGGTGAACCTATCATTCCTTGTCAAAAAATCAATCATCTCATTAGGAAAATGATACATTTCTCTAGATCTAATCCATGGATCTTGACCAATTCTCAACCTATCCCCTGCACCCACCTTCCAAGCCAAACCCTGCTCAATCACAGAAAAAGATCCTAGGACTTCCTTCCACATAGATAAGATGTTTCTTCAATTTTGATTTGTGTTCTGATCCAATCTTCCATAGAGCTAGGGAACACATACTTTTTATAAACTACCTAAGTCCGTAATCTTGAAGTGGAGATTAATCTCCATAAAAAATTATTTCAACATTCAATTTATATATATTTAACCATTTAATTATACCATTTCAATAATTTTTAACATTTTTTTTTTTAAACAAAGATGAGTAGGCTTTTTATAAAATCTATGCTCAAAACGCAACTAGAAACCCAAGAGAAGTTTACATGAAGTATAGATATGATATATATTCTGAGTACATATTTAGTGAGATTCAAAAAAAATCCTACATGCCTACTTCATCATACATGAAACATAAGTTACTACAAATATAGATTCTGCAAAATTTACCACTCACCAAAACACATTTACATCTCATTGTCATGGATCAACTGGGTGGATTGGTGCATATTTTTTCGGAGGGTCCATTTGGCGCACTGTTGATTGTGCTATGGTCCTTGTCTACATTTCTTTGGGCTTGTAAATTGGCAGATTGGCGACATAACCAACCCAATTATTCTACTAACTAAGCTATCTAAGCTTTCTACTTCTGTAGTTCTTTGTGGAGGAACAAAATATGTTCTGACAATTGGTTCATCTGTTGCTTGATTTCATTTATCTTTGAATTCCCTTCAATTGGCAGGTCAGGACAGAGTGGACACTAATATGGATCTACAGAGCTTGAAGATGGAGCATATTGAATTGCCATTACTTCCCAACGAACGATAGACCGATGACACTGTAAAATATTCTCTAGTGGGCGAATTAAAACAAAGATGACTTTTCTCAAAGATCCAAGAGATTCGTGCCTGAAGGAGAGTCTATCTTGACCCAAGAATTTTGCTGACTTGTCACTTCCCTTCTGAGGAGAATTCTAGGGAATGTCAAATGTTGATGAGAATTAATATCCCTCCATGTGTGGGTCTTGCTTAGTCCAAAAGAGAGAGGAAATTATAGTCACTCCATGTTGACTTTCATAATTATTAACATCTTCTCTTATAGCCTATGAAGACATCCGCACCTCCAAATAGAGAGTCGGTTCTTTCCCTTCTTGAAAGAATAAGAGGGAATACAAGACACCATTGAACTTAGAGGGGACGAGTTCCTCCTTTTGATCCCAATAGAAGGAAGGAAAGTCACATGGATTGTTGATTTTTGTAGCTTGGGAGGTACACCAAGCCTTGAGGATCTAGGGTTTGGAGGAAGGAGCTCCACAAGTGGCCTTGTGGGCTTGAAACCCAATCCTAGGGTTTTTAACACATCGATGTTTGGGCCAAAACCATGACAATATTTTTACATGTGATGGATGAGGACGATAGTGCACGTCAAGATGAATCTGCTGCTTCAAAATTCATCCAATTATGACTTGTGGTTGAAAATAAATGATTTTTTGAAGTTATGTGTGGGCTAGCTTATCAAGGAAAGCATGTCAACTAGGGCTAGTTTAGTCCTTTTGAATAATTTGTTGGAGACCTCTTGTTGGATATAAATAAGAGGTGAGTTTGGTGTTATTGGGAATATCCAAGGAGCATGCATGTCAAAGAAGAGCTTTGAAATAGGGCAACGAAGAAGGCAGCTAGGTTGCAAATGTGGGAGCATGAGTTTTGAGGGAGGACACTTCTGCTAAGGGTGCATATTTATGAGTAGGATAGCCATAACTCTGTGACACCTTTCATGGAGGCAAGGAGGATGGTTTTAGGGCTATTCATCTCTTGAAGAAGTGTGAGTTTACTTGCTGGAGAAGCCGCAGCCAAAAGGTATATTCTATGCATGTTTTCTATGTAGATTATTTCTATTCATGAGACCATAGGAAGGAGATGCTACAGATGTGTGTGGGGGGGGGGGGGGATTTGAGAGGGCTGAAAGGCCTAGAGGAGCTTCCTAACGTGGCCAAATCTATCTCAAGGGACAACATGGTTGGACAGAGCCTTTCTCCATGTGTTAGGGTTGTTTCATGAGTACTGGTGTGGGCAGATTTGTGGTGTTTGATCTGAGTATTGTTGAGTGTCTTGTGGAGATTCCCAAGGCCTACAATAACACCTTGGATTCCTAGGAAACAATAGAAAAAGGACATGACAATATTGGAGAAGGATACACAGGGTTTTAGGGCAGTGGTTTAGGGTTGGTGTGTGCCCTAACTAGTCTGGTGTATGCACAAAAATTGAGTTCAAGAAGGTAGCAATAGGAAGTTGCAGATATCATATTGTCAATGAATGGATGCTAGTGGATGAGGGTCATAGGAGAGGAAAATTTGAGGAGTCATTTGGTATCCAAGCAGAGGGGTTTCGTAGATGATTGGATCCCCTAACTAGGAGCAGATTCTACAACAGACTTGGTCACTTGTGGATTGTTGGAAGGAAGCGTGAGAGTGGTCCAAGTGTGGATAGTGATTGGTAATTTATGGTCTACTAGAGGACAGTGTGATAGTGCCCAAGTTGGAGTCCGGTGTGCAACACGTTGATGGACAAAAGTAGTTCCTAGAGTGCCAGTTGTTGAGCTTAATGGTTTATGAACCAGAGCAGTAGTTTAGTAGCCCGATAGTTTTGTGTGAAGAAGGACTTCTACAGCAAATGATGGGCATTCCTCCTAGCCCATGTTCACTTTGGGAGATGGACATCCTGCAATGATAGGTGGGGGCCCTCCATGCCCTATGGTTGTCTTCATTGGAGCAGCATAGGATGAACATAATGGGTTGAAGTCCCTGAGTAGCTAAGGAGCAGTAGGGGGTAGATTGAGAGTTGTTCACAAACGAAGTTGTGAATAGCTCGATAAGAGTCTTGATGTGTTGTGCTCTTGATGGAATAAGGCACAACTAGTGAGCAGATTGATAGCTAAGGTTTAGTGGCCAAATGGACTTTGATCATTGATAGAGGCAGAGATACAAATCAGGAGTTGAAGGACTGAGCAGGTATAGGGTACGACCGAGAGGAGCTCAGAGAGTCGACTACATGAGCCAAAGGGTCTGAGTATTTTGTTGAGGGTAGATTGGTTGTCGATGGATTAACACCAAGTCCCAGTTTTTTATCTTGTACTAGTGGATGTATGAGGGCTATTATCCTTAGTACATGATCCCTAAACTGTTGTATTATATGTTGATTAATATAACGAAGTTGGGTTGAAAATTGTAAAAAGTTGTCCATATTTTTTGCATTAGTATATTTATTGTTGTTTATATTTCAATGTGAAAAGTAGTATCATTGTGATTCTTAGTTTGGTAGTGTTAGATATTCTAAGATTCTATCCTAGACACCAAGATAGTGGAAAAAAAACATGGTATCAAAGAGCATTTGAGCTACTTTGAGGGACAATGAATCAGAGTGTGCACAATGAAGCAACTCAGAGGGAGTTTTGGGTGTCTAGATCATGGAGAAAAGGGTTCAGCTAAAGACATGGAGATGTGGTCTTGATTGGCTTGGCAGCAAAATTGGCTGGGAGTTATGGTAGATTGGTGGTGAGCCTAGTGAGCAATGGTTTTTTGTAGGGTACATCTTTGATCATGGACTTCCATTGATTTTCCATGGGTGGTTGGGACAACTCTAGGTTTGCTTTGGCATGTGGTGGGCTCCAGTATTGTAGCAATAATGCTACAACTCCTGGAGCTTCCTTCTCTAATTTTATCAACCCGGTAGTTCGTAACAAACTTGGAAGCGACGGTGCTGTATGCACAAGTACTAGCTCTTGTCGCAGCTGTCACTTGGTCAGCTGGCACAAGTCCGCTAGGGGTCAAGCCAACTTCTATATGTTCTCAGAAGAAGCTTTCTAAATGATGAACGAAGGCTATCTCAAAGGAAATTAACCTACTTTGCAAGAATGAACTGAAAGCCAACCAAACATGGAAACCCTAGTAAACCCTAATCTGACCAGCTTAATCCTTACAATGCAATGATGGGAATGAAACTCCTAAAAATGATGCCATTACTTCTAGTGAGATGAGATGCATGAATTTAAACTACTTCCATTGAAGAGAACACATTTTTTGTATTTTTTCTCAAGTGGTTGGAGTTATTATGATTGTGCTTCTTACTGGGTCTTGACTGTGCAGGGGTAGTTCAAAGGGGAGGAAGGCTTGGGAAAGGTCAGGAGGACTCTGAGAGGTTCCAGGCGATCCCTAACATCATTCCACAGAAGTTCACAACGTTCAGGTGCTTGGCACCCGTGTTTGCAGGCTTCTACAGGATGTCTGCAGGGGATCCTACAGGAAGCTCGGGATTTCTACAGGAAGTCTGCTAACTTCTACAGGATGTTCTGCAGTCGGAGTTTTGGGTGATGGAGGAGTGAAGGAGCTGTATGGGTGGATAGGTAAGATGAGAGAGGAGCTTGTGATGTCCTATGGACAGAGAAAGGATATGGAGAAGGGGTGTGTCAAGCTGGTTGGTCGATAGAAGGGTAGAGGCAAATGGAAGGCCGAAAAGATAAAACAACGTGGATAACAGAAGAGATGGTGGCCAAATGATCTAACTGGGAGGTAAGGGGATGGCTTAGGCACGGCTGAGAAGGATAAGGACGTGATAGAGTGGTGTTGCGCAGTGTAAATGGAACAAATCACCTCTGCCTTGCACAAAACCAAGAATTCATCAACCTATTCTAACTGTTGTATTAAACCAAAGAACAGCGATGGAAGTTAAGATAGAAATCGTGCATGGTGCTGAAACAAGGCGTTATTGCTCAAGATCTAAATGCATGGACACTTCTACCAATGGAAATATGACTTTAAAGCATGCATGAACATGTAAAACTGCGTTTTTTGGTGGTTGGCACGGTCTACACTCCCAATCTCTAAACAGAGGTGGAAGTGAGTGTACGATCAACCTTTTCTTGGAACTCTGATGAATTCTAGTCCTCCTATTCTAATCTAAACTGCTGAAAGCATTTTATCCCTAAGACTAACCTACTTAATCACTTCAAGAAATTCAAATCAGCAGACTGTGTTTTCCAAATGCATGTCAAAGCAAAGAAACGAAATGCTGAAAGGAAAGAAAAGTAACAATACAAAGAAAAGGAGGTCTATTGCTCTCACGTTGGGCCCTAACTTGAGAGCTATAGCTCCTCTAAGAACTCAGAATTGAATCCAAATCTGTCTGCCTTTTATTAAAAGATCATAATCATGAGTCTAACAACATGCCAAAATTGGCTTACAAAGAGAAAAAACAGAGCTACAGCTCGTGATTCAAAATCTACAACAAAGGTTCAAGAGTCTTTATCAAAGGCTACAGCCTCAATATTTATACATGATGAGGGCCAAGCTGGCCTCCTCAATTAGTGGGGCTTGGCTGTCCAACTAAAAGTAAACTGTTGTTCCTGTAGAATCCGTTGGCTGCCTTCTAGCTCGGTGGTGATAGTTGTTGGAGCTCGGAGTTGGGGTGGAGATCACGAGGAAGGTCATTCAAGGTGTGGACAACCTCCCTATAAACCCACAATGCCACCTTGGCTGTCTCCTTGTCTCCATCTGCGTGGTCTTTGCTCCATTTAATGTCAAAAAACCTGAAATCATCATGTATTAGCCACATAGGCATAATGACTGCCCTTCTTCCTACAAATAACACGAATATACTAAGAAATGATGCATAAGTGATAAAAAATGAAGGGTTGAGCAAGGTAAGTAGGCCAAATGAGCCCAAATTGTTACCAAGAATTGGGGCTCATCATCACCCCCCAGCTAAAATATTTGCTCATCCTTGAGCAACTAGTCCAACTCTTCATCCTTCATTGCCTTTACTGCTACCCTTACATCCCAAGCCTCTGTAGTAGTGTCCTCCTTGCTGATATGAAACCCAGCCCTTCTGTTTACCTCTTCCCACTGTTCATTATCATCTTTCTCTGTGCTGCCTTCCATCAATCCTAGCAGCAGTGGTGGGCTGAGTTTAAGGCCAATCCAGCTGGCCTGAAGGTTTTGCATGGATTTCTTATAGAGGGCTACCCGTACCAGAGCTTCCCTCATCCGAGTTGGGGTATGGTACTCTCGGATTTTCAGACTGTGTGCCAATGTATTCCATCTGCGTGTGCATGCTTGGACAGCGTTGTCTCCTAACAGTCTCTCCATGTCCTCAAAATGAGCTATGGCTTGGGCCTGTTGATCCATATATCTTAATGAGGCTTGAGGGTCAGTGGACAAATGTTGGTGTGCCGAGATTAGTGCAACTGGATCCCCTGGTTCTGGTCTGATGAGCAATGGCTCGTTCAGCTCTCGGTTCATGATTGCTTTGGCTTTTGCTGCTCTTTTGTCCTCATGGTTCAGCCATGAGGCAAATTCCATTAATTGCATATCTCCCAAGGCCGTATTGGGATCCCATGAAACTACATTAGGCAGGGCCAGATTATGGAGGTAGAACTCCGCTAATTTGGCCCTATCCTCTGATGAGCTAGTACTGCAAACTTCAGTGAATTGCTGCGGGTCTTGGAGCTGAGAGATACCTCTTTGCGCCAAGGTATTGATTTGGAATTGCAGCCATTGGTCTTTCAAGTACAAGCCATAGGATTTGGCTGGCTGCCTGCATTGGATAGCATCCATGGCCCAGCTGGCCATGCAGGCCAATTGTGCTTCTTTCTGCTGCAGCTATTCTCTGAGAGCTTGCACCTCAATTTGTGCTTGCTGTTCTGCTTCCTGTAGAAGTGTGGTTGGCTCCCCAAGACCGGTGTTCAGTTCCTTTTTGCCTTGTTGTTCCCCTATGGTGTCCTTGGAGGATGTACCTGTCCCTGCCCTCAGCTCCTGTAGCTGCAATCTCAGCTTCTGGTTTTCTTCCTGTAGGAACACGCGTTGGCAATTTGCCACGTGTTTAGCCATGGACAATTCACTTCTGGCCTCCTTGAGCTGCTTCTATAAGGGACCTATGTCCGCCACACCCTTTGACTTGGCTATTTTCATCCACGTGAGTGTACGGACTCTTTCTTCCTCTAATGCAAAAAACAGTGGCACAGTAAATTTCTGAGGTATAATTTTGCCAGCCTCTAAAAAGTTGTAATATGAACTCAGACTTGGCTGAGGGCTGGGCTCTGGTATATGCTCTTTCTCCACTTCCTTTGGTGGCTCTACTTCACCCTCCCTTGGTGGTGATAAGGGTGCTTCTCCTTCCATTCTCTCAGTTTCTTTAAGCCTGGCTAAGGTTTCCTGTAGAGCATCTTCAGCATCCTGTAGCCGAGCTTTTTCAGTCAATTGGTCTAACTTTCCTTGCCACGTAGTTTTCTTCGGGCTCCCCCTCTCATAGGTGACTGATATCCTCGAGGGGGACCTTTCCTTGGGCGAAGTAGGGGCATCTTCAATGATGATCGGGCTGCTGGACGGAGGCTGTGGCTTGCCCGTCTTTATTCTCACACTTCTTCGAGCTTTAAAATATAGAGGGGTCTCCCTCTTTTTCTTCTCCTTTGGCTTAGGAGGTGTGCTGAGGGCGGCCAGCATAGCTGCTGCCTCCCTTGCAAGAATGTCAGCTTTCTTCTCCTTAGGTTTCACTTTTTCGGGGCTTCCTATAGAAGACCCTGTTTTAGTCAATTTCGGGCTTCCTGTAGAAGACCCTTGTTTAGTTAATTTCGGGCTTCCTGTAGAAGCCGGTTTCGGCTTTCCTGTAGAAACAGGTGTCACCGCCTTGGTTTGCTTTGCTGCATGAGTTTTGCTTTTTGACTTGGTTGTGGTCGCTGTCGAGGCACTTTTGCTGATGTGGACCTTCTCAGCCTTGTCCACTCTGCCTTGCAACCTTTTCTCTCTTGCTGTCAAGATGGGTGTGTCATCTTTCTCTTTGGCACCCTTTGTCTCTCGTTTCTTCTCTTGCTTTTTCTTCTGCTCCGTGGTCGTGGTCTTCTGGCCTGTTTCTTTCTTTCCCATGGGCACTGACTCTTTCTCCTCACTGCTAGATGAACCGAGCTCTTCGGTCAGCATCTTTATATCCCCATCCTTTGTCAAATTTCTGAAGGCTTCCCATGAGAGAGGAACCTTGTATGTGTGGAGCGCATCCTCCACGAGGAGTTTGATCAGTCCATGGTGGGCTACCTGGTCTGGTGTGCCTTCTTTCAACTTGATGGCACACTCAATCAGAGACTGTAATAGAAAGTAGGGGAGACTGAGCTTGTTTTCTACAGTTAGATCCATCTGGTGCCTTAATTCAGTGAGTAACCGAAAGTGGTACCCGTATACAATGCTAAAACGGCCTTCGCAGGTGATGTACTTCATAATTTGCAGGCTAACTTCATTCCACGGTGGCAGTAAACTGGTTCTACGAACCCCATTTTTGTCTTCTAAGAATTCCTCCTCTGGTGGAAAGAATTCTTTCTTAGCCTGTTGGCCCAATTTCCTTTCTTCTTTATCCCATGGTAATCCCATTGGGAGCTCCGTAACTCGGCTGATGAATTGTGGGGTGAGTTTGAGGCTTAAACCCCTGAAGTTAACGGTGGCCAATGTTTTAGATTTCGGCCTCAGAGCTTGCAAAAACTCTTCTGCCACTTCGTCGTCATAGCCCTGCAATTTGTCACAGAAGGATATCCATTGCGCTCGTGTGAAGAGCTCCACCACCTCAGGATTTTCTCTTAACTTCGTTGAATCAGTGGGTTCCCTTCTCATGAACCCACCCGGCATGGTGAAAAACTGATGCGTTAGCTGGAGGTGGCAAATGCGGAAGAAATTTGGCCTACTGGGACAGAGCGTAGAATTACGCTTCTGTCATGCATATAATCCACGAAGCTTATCTCCTGAGGACCTTAACACAGCTTAATTACACTGACATCCTGTAGGATGACAGTTCATGCACGGCAGACAACATTTGCAACAATTTTCTACGACCAGACTGTAGACGACGATTCTGCCACCCTCAAAAACCAATTGCATGGAGAGTTCAGGCTTACCTTTTTAATCCGCCACCTTTTGACGTGAGGAACCCGACTTCCTGTAGAAACAGCTTTCCTATAGGAGCAGCGCGCGATCTCTGGGGGATACTGCAGTGGGTCTGCGCTCTTGGTGTTGCTTCACAGGCGTTCTGATGGCCAAAGACTCGGAGTATCGAGCTGCAGAGGGATCCGGATGATCACTCGAGTCTCAAATGGTGAATGATAAATGCATGGAGTGGCAATCTAGCCGATTAGATTTGAATCGGCGGAATCCGTGGCGTGGGGGTGAGCTGTCCCTGCCGGACCGTTAGACGACGTCATCCCATCATTTGCCTGCGAGTTCCCTTACTGCCGCATCATTCCCCGCAGATCCGCCGCCGTCTCTTCTGTTAAACTCGTTTTTTTCGACGGGATTGCTCTCACGTGTGTACTGCCCGTTTCTTTTGCCACGACCGCCACCCAAACATCTGACTAGACCATTAACTGATCGACGTGGCCAGTCGAATGGCCATACAACCGCTCAACCCATTCACTTCACACTTGCAAACATTTTCAAAGTAAAATTCATGCAATTCGACGGAAGAAAGGGTCGAGACACTTACCTGTGCAGCCACAACGCGATTTTTCGGTTCTTGGACGATGATGAGTGGATTTATTTGCTGCTGGTGGATTTGCACAGGCCCGGAGGTTCATATTCACAAGCCACTGACGATGGATTTGATGCTTCGGCTGCATGCGCCCACGCTTTCATTGTATATGGCAAGCGCTGTGAATGGTGTGCACTCTAGCGGGCTTAACTGTTACGGGACTCCTGCAGGATGTCCTGTAACAGTTTTTCCTCCTCGGGTGCATGCTGCACGACGAAGGCAATGGCCCCACGATCACGCTCACAGAGCTCATGGATGGCTGGGATGGATATGGTATGACATCTCAGCGTTTTTCCATCTCAAAAATTGCTTTTCTCTTGATAACTCAATGATCTGCTTTGATGGTGCAGGTAACTTCATTGCATGTCGACAGGGATGGTAGAAAGAGGTGACAACAGTGTATAAGGGTGACAACAGTAGCTTGCATGCGTCCAAACCGCTCCTTGGTCGTTAGATCTCCTCATAAAATGAATTCTGGGCCGTCCCGAACTTCTACAGGAAGTTTCCTGTAGAAATACAGAACTTCCTGTAGAAAGTTTGCGTTTCCTGTAGAAAGTCCGCACCTTCCTGTAGAAAGTCTGCATCTTCCTGTAGAAGACTCAAGCCATGATGAAATTGTGCACATACCTTGGAGAAAATGAGTATTCTTGGAGGAGGTGCTGGTGAGGTCTCCTGGCAGCATGATAAGGATCTCTGGCTTTGCGTTAAAAGACCTCCTCTCCTTCATAGAACACCTGCAACCTGCATGCATTTTCACATTATAAACTTGTTGTCCTCGCCTTTTTTGCTTATTGTTTTTTTCTTTTTTTTTCTCTTTTTTTTTTGAAAGATAACAGGGGCGCCTCAATGAGGTTTTCACCCTTGCCATCTGCCTTAAGCGCCTCAGAGAGGTTTTCACTCAAGGATCTTTTTTAAATCTCTTTTTTTTTTTGAAAGACAATAGGGGCGCCTCAATGAGGTTTTCACCCCTACCACCTGCCTTGGGAGCCTCAGAAAGGTTTTCACCCAAGGATCTTTATTATTTTTTTTTTTTATTTTTTTATTTTTTTATTTTTTTAGATCTTTCAGGGTATGCCCAAAGTAGAGGCAGAACCCTTCTCTATGACCAACACTGATTTCTCCATAGTTTTGATGAACTCTTGTCTTGAGAGAGGTTTCCTGTAGATCTTCAATCGATGCCCATTGACAAGCATGGGGATGGCTTCCTCATCAATGGTTCGAATAAGAACAGATCCATTATCATGGCATTTTTCCACTGCATATGGTCCTAGCCATCTGGTTCTCAGCTTCCCCTTGAAATCTTTGTACTTGGAGTCATACAACAAGGCCCAATCTCCCGGCTGGAATTGCTTGTCATGGAGGTGTTGGTCATGCCACACCTTTCTCTGAAGTTGAACCACTTCTGAGTGAAGGAGGGCCTGCATCCGGTGCTCGTCCAGTCCATTCAGCTGCAATAACCTTTCTTGTTGTGCATGGCTGAGATCTAGGTCTAGCTGAGCTGCCATCCTCAAAGTGTTGTATTCAAATTCAATGGACAACAAAGCTTTCTTCCCATAGACCAGCTCATAAGGTGTGAAGCCGGTGGTGGTCTTCCAGGTGGTGTTGTAAGCCCATGTGGCCTCAACCAGGCGATCTGCCCAATCTTTCCTACTGCTGCTCACCACCTTAGTCAAAATACCTTCCAATGCTCTGTTGGTGACTTCCACTTGCCCATTTGCCTGTGGATGATAGGGGGTGGAAGTCCTATGCTTGATTTTGTGGTGAGCTAGCAGGTCTTTAATCAAGTTGGATGTGAACTGGCTCCCTTGATCGGTGACCAGCTCTCTTGGGTAGCCAAATTTGTAGAAGATGTTCTCCCTTAAGAACTCAGCCACCTTTTCTTCTGTTGCTGCCTTGATTGCTTTAGTCTCTGCCCACTTTGTCAGGTAGTCAGTGCACACAATGATGTAAGACCTTTGCCTCGAGGGAGGGTTGATTGGACCCACAAAATCCATACCCCACTTCTCAAATGGCTCAAGAGTCACTTGAGGTTGGAGAGGCATCTCATCCCTTTGAGTCGGTTTCCCCATTCTTTGGCATTGGTCACATCGGCTGATATATCTTCTGACATCTTGATGAAGTGTGGGCCAATAGTAGCCCGCCTGCAGGATTTTGAAGGCAGTCCTCTTTGCTGCAAAATGTCCTCCACAAGGCCCATCATGACAGATGAGGAGGATATCAAAGACTTCCTCCTCCCTTACACAACGCCTTAAGATCTGATCAGGGCCAAGCTTGAACAGATTGCCCCCGATCCAAGTAAATGAGGCACTTTTTCTAATGATTCTGCTCTTCTCTCTTGAAGATAGGTGCGGAGGGAACTGTGCTGAAACAAGGTAGTTTGCTATATCATCAAATCATGGAGAGAGTACTGAGATAGCAAACAGATTTTCATTGGGCATCTGGTCATCCACTGTTCCATCCTCATCTGCAGACAAATCCAATCTAGATAAAAAGTCAGCAACAACATTTTCTTTACCTGGTTTGTCAACGATGGTCAAATCAAACTGCTGCAACAAAAGTAACCATCTAATAATACGAGCATTCACATCTGGTTTATTCATTAAATATCTAATTGCAGCATGATCCGTATGTACAAAGGTTTGATAGCCAGTAATATAATGTCGGAACTTGTTCAGTGCATGGACCACAGCCAAGAATTCTTTCTCGGTTACAGTGTAATTCAGTTCGGCTTTGGACAAGTTTTTGCTAACAAAGTAAATGGCATATGGAAGTTTTTGTTCAACTTGTCCTAAAGCTGCCCCTATGGCTTTGTTCGAGGCATCAGTGTGGATGTGGAAAGGTAGGGCCCAGTTTGGACCTCTCAAGATTGGGGTTGACACCAACTTGTCCTTTAATTCATTCAACGCCCTCTGACAATCGTCAGTCCATTTAAACTCCACATCTTTTGCCAACAGGCCAAACAATGGCGAGGCTAGCTTGCTGAAGTCTTTAATGAATCTCCTGTAATACCCTGCTAATCCTAAGAAACTCCGAACATCCCTTACCTTTTGGGGAGGTGGAACCTTCTTGATGAGAGCAATTTTGTTAGGATCCACTTGTAACCCTTGGCAAGAAATGGTATGGCCTAGCACGGTCCCTTCAGTCATCAGGAATTCACATTTTTCAGGACTAAGGGACAGGTTCATCTCAATGCATTTGGTTAGGACCTTTCCCAGATTAGACAATGCTTCCTGGAAGTTGGACCTATAAGGAGTGAAGTCATCCATATAGATTTCCACCGCATCATGGACCAGCTCCGAGAAGATGCTCAAGACAGCTCTCTGGAAGGTAGCAGGAGCATTGCATAGCCCAAAGGGAAGAACTCGGTAGCCAAAGGTACCCCAAGGACAAGTGAAGGTGGTTTTATCTTGGTCTTCCGGGCTGATTTGGATTTGGTTGTACCCGCTAAACCCATCCAGGAAAGAGAAGAACTTCTTTCCTGCCAGTCCATCCAACACTTGATCTATGAAAGGTAGAGGGAAATGGTCTTTCTTGGTAGCTTTGTTCAGTTCTCGGTAGTCCACACAGATTCTCCATTTCCCATTTTTCTTGGGAACCAACACCAGAGGGGACACCCATTCACTATCTGAGATGGGGTAAATGAATCCGGCATCCAACAATTTTTGCAATTCTTCCTTGACAATGTCCTTAAGGGCTGGATTCATTCGCCTCTGAGGTTACCTAACCGGTTTACAATCCTCTTTGATGTATATGTGATGGGTACAGACCGAAGGATGGACCCCTTTCATCTCCTTATAGCTCCAAGCAAAAGAATCTAGGTGACTGGCCAACAGGCTACACAACTCCTTTTCCTGGGAAGGAGATAGGGAGGAGCTGATCTTTAGCATTCTCTCAGGGCCGAACTCCACATTCTTGATTCTGGGAGTGACAGGGTTGGTGGCACAAAGGTCCACTAAGGTGCTAGCTTGGGCATCCTCCACCAATTTCTCTAAGGATAGTGCACTGGAAGGTGGATTCTGGATCAAGGTCTCAATCAAGTCATACTCGGTTGGGGGGTCTCTTCTAGTGGTGTCTAGGGTGCACAAAGGTGCTGAGTACACCTCATCCTCTTCTCCTTCCTCCAACCATAGCGGTAAGTCATGCTCTAAGGAGGGTTGGGCAGGAGGGTATAAGACTAGCTGCTTGGACATAGGACCATTTTTGATGGTCATGTTTCCTGCACGGCAACTTATGTAAGCATCTGCAGTGGCTAACCAAGGCCTTCCCAAAATAAGAGGATATCCAGTAAGCTTTACCTTGGGTTGCAGAACCAAGAAATCTGCAGGGTATTCCCAAGAGTCGACAGAGACCAAGACATCCTCCACAATCCCTTCGGGAGTCACGGTGGAGCGATCTGCTAGTTGCAGGACTGTCGAGGTCTTCCTCAAGGAACCCTGAAGATTGAGTTTGAGCATGGTATCCCTGGTCATCACATTAATGGCAGCCCCCAAATCAATCAAGGTGTGAGGTATGATGGTGCCATTGATGTGGACATCTACTACAGGACTCCCAGGATCTAGATACTTTGGGCAGATGACTTGTCCTAACATAAGGTCAGACAGTTGTCCTAAGACATTGATGGTTGAAGCATCTCTCTTTCGCCTGCCTGGGTGTTTGAAACACCTTTCCTTAACCAGTTTGTTGTATATTGGCACATCCTTGATGGCTTGGAGAAGTGGTATTTTCACACACAACTGCTTGAGCTCTCCCAGAAGCTCATCCTCCTCTGGGTTGGGTTGTGTGGTGGCTGTTAGTCTCTCAGGAAAGGGTGGAATAGCCTTTGGTTCACTTTCCTGTTTGTCCTCCTCGTCCTCTAGGGGAGGAGGTTGGCGATCCGGAAGAGTCTTTCCAGATCGAAGATTGATCTCCTGGATCTCCACAGCATAGGTAGGGCATGATGTTTCCCCAGTGTATACCTGCTGGGCCTGTCTATTGTTGGGGTTCGGGTTCGGTTGAGCAGGCATTTGAGGTTGCCTTGGAGGAGCAGGAGGTAATGGTTGAGGTTGAACTGGTGGTGGAGGCAAAATGGCGGGAGGAGTGTTGTACTAGGGCCTCCACCCCGACTGAGGTGCATTCCACTGAGGCTGTGGCTGGGCATGTGAATGATATGAATGAGTAGTGGGTTGAGTAGGGTACTGAGGTGGATAAGACCATGGAGGAGGCATAGACCAGGAAGGATGAGCAGGGGGACCCCAGGAAGGCATAGGAGTCGATTGGTTGGGGCTGTAATAAGCTTGAGGTGCCCCTTGCATCCCCTGCTGGTAAGGTCTAGGTCCTTGTGGCCTCCTTTGGTTGAGGAAATAGAGAGGTTCAGTGGGAGCTTCTGTCCCTTGGTACATAGCTTTAAGCCCAGGTAAGGTTGGACATTGATTTGTGGGATGGTCCTCCTCACAAACGAAGCACACTTCAACCGAATGCAATGGGCATTCGTTCTTAGGGTGTCTCCTTGTACATCTAGGGCAGAAGATAGCCAAGGTCCTCTCAACTTCTTCCTTCTTCTGCTGGATCCTGAATGTGTCCAGTTGCATGGCGATGGTCTGTCTCACCTCACTCTTAAGATCTTCTAATTGATTTGCAAACTCATGCTTGGAGAAAGGGATACCAGCTGAGAGGAGGTTTCCTCTACCTCGTTTCTGGGCTGCCCTAGAGTGGTTTCTGAACACAGTCTTGATGTCCTCATAAGGCAGTTGGTAAATATCTCCCCCAGCTAACATGTGAAGGGTATCTAAAAGGTCTTCAGGGACTCCTCGGAGCAGGACCAACTTGAGGGATTCAGGGTCAAGTGTGCACCTGGCCCGCTTATAGCTAAGTTGGAACCTCTCCTCATAATCCTCTAAGGACTCATCATTTCCCATGGTCATCCGAAAGATTTCTCCCTTGGTTTCCTTGGACCTACAGTAGTCCTGGTACTTGGTATTGAAAGCTTGCTGCATCTGAGCCCAAGTGGTGATACTATTCCCAGGTAGGCCCATGAACTAGCGTAATGCTGCATCCTTAAGAGTTGAAGGGAAGAGTTTCAGCTTCTGCTCATCTTCAGTATAGTCATAGGTTCTACAAAGGACAGCAAACTCAAACAGGAAGGTATCAGGATCTTCAGTAGTCAGCCCATGGAAGTGAGGTAGAGCGGAGGGACTAATGTTTTTCATTTTCATGTCTCCATTGGTTTCTCGGATGGGGAAGGCACCTTCTATTCTCTCATCTTCTCCTCTATTGTCAGCCATAGCTTCAGATGGGGTGGTCTCTAATTCTTCTTCTTCTATAGGATCTTCGTATATCTCAGGAGGTTCACCTATAGGTTCTTCTGGATCACTGTCACCGAAGAAGAGAGAAGGGTGACTCAGTGATGTGGTGGGGGTGTTGGGTAGGAATTTGCCTGTTTTATCTCGATTCCTACGAGGCATGAAATGGAAAGACTTTTTTTTTATTGCTTTTGTTTTTCTTTGGTACCTGCAAAACTGAAACAGATTGATCTACAACTAACTATCTTGCTGAAATAAAATGCAGAATTGAAATGAAAGCAGGAAAGAACTAATCTACTTTGCTGAAATGGAATTGCAGGAATGGAAATGCTAGTCTACGCTTGCAGAATTGAAAGGCTAATCTATGCTTGCAAAATTGAAATTGCGGAATTGAAATGCTAGTCTATGAAAGCAGGAAATGTCTATGCTACTTTTGCAGAATCGAAATGAAATAAACTACTTGGCAGAAGGCGAGAGTAAGAAAACAGAAGAAAAGCAACAATTACTAATACTCTGACGCTTCCCCGGCAACGACGCCAAAAAGATGGTGGGCTCCAGTATTGTAGCAATAATGCTACAACTCCTGGAGCTTCCTTCTCTAATTTTATCAACCCGGTAGTTCGTAACAAACTTGGAAGCGACGGTGCTGTATGCACAAGTACTAGCTCTTGTCGCAGTTGTCACTTGGTCAGCTGGCACAAGTCCGCTAGGGCTCAAGCCAACTTCTATATGTTCTCAGAAGAAGCTTTCTAAATGATGAACGAAGGCTATCTCAAAGGAAATTAACCTACTTTGCAAGAATGAACTGAAAGCCAACCAAACATGGAAACCCTAGTAAACCCTAATCTGACCAGCTTAATCCTTACAATGCAATGATGGGAATGCAACTCCTAAAAATGATGCCATTACTTCTAGTGAGATGAGATGCATGAATTTAAACTACTTCCATTGAAGAGAACACATTTTTTGTATTTTTGCTCAAGTGGTTGGAGTTATTATGATTGTGCTTCTTACTGGGTCTTGACTGTGCAGGGGTAGTTCAAAGGGGAGGAAGGCTTGGGAAAGGTCAGGAGGACTCTGAGAGGTTCCAGGGGATCCCTAACATCATTCCACAGAAGTTCACAACGTTCAGGTGCTTGGCACCCGTGTTTGCAGGCTTCTACAGGATGTCTGCAGGGGATCCTACAGGAAGCTCGGGATTTCTACAGGAAGTCTGCTAACTTCTACAGGATGTTTTGCAGTCGGAGTTTTGGGTGATGGAGGAGTGAAGGAGCTGTATGGGTGGATAGGTAAGATGAGAGAGGAGCTTGTGATGGCCTATGGACAGAGAAAGGATATGGAGAAGGGGTGTGTCAAGCTGGTTGGTCAATAGAAGGGTAGAGGCAAATGGAAGGCCGAAAAGATAAAACAACGTGGATAACAGAAGAGATGGTGGCCAAATGATCTAACTGGGAGGTAAGGGGATGGCTTAGGCACGGTTGAGAAGGATAAGGACGTGATAGAGTGGTGCTGTGCAGTGTAAATGGAACAAATCACCTCTGTCTTGCACAAAACCGAGAATTCATCAACCTATTCTAACTGTTGTATTAAACCAAAGAACAGCGATGGAAGTTAAGATAGAAATCGTGCATGGTGCTGAAACAAGGCATTATTGCTCAAGATCTAAATGCATGGACACTTCTACCAATGGAAATATGACTTTAAAGCATGCATGAACATGTAAAACTGCGTTTTTTTGGTGGTTGGCACGGTCTACACTCCCAATCTCTAAACAGAGGTGGAAGTGAGTGTACGATCAACCTTTTCTTGGAACACTGATGAATTCTAGTCCTCCTATTCTAATCTAAACTGCTGAAAGCATTTTATCCCTAAGACTAACCTACTTAATCACTTCAAGAAATTCAAATCAGCAAACTGTGTTTTCCAAATGCATGTCAAAGCAAAGAAACGAAATTCTGAAAGGAAAGACAAGTAACAATACAAAGAAAAGGAGGTCTATTGCTCTCAGGTTGGGCCCTAACTTCAGAGCTATAGCTCCTCTAAGAACTCAGAATTGAATCCAAATCTGCCTGCCTTTTATTAAAAGATCATAATCATGAGTCTAACAACATGCCAAAATTGGCTTACAAAGAGCAAAAACAGAGCTACAGCTCGTGATTCAAAATCTACAACAAAGGTTCAAGAGTCTTTATCGAAGGCTACAGCCTCAATATTTATACATGATGATGGCCAAGCTGGCCTCCTCAATTAGTGGGGCTTGGCTGTCCAACTAAAAGTAAACTGCTGTTCCTGTAGAATCCGTTGGCTGCCTTCTAGCTCGGTGGTGATAGCTGTTGGAGCTCGGAGTTGGGGTGGAGATCACGAGGAAGGTCATTCAAGGCTGTGGACAACCTCCCTATAAACCCGCAATGCCACCTTGGCTGTCTCCTTGTCTCCATCTGCGTGGTCTTTGCTCCATTTAATGTCAAAAAACCTGAAATCATCATGTATTAGCCACATAGGCATAATGACTGCCCTTCTTCCTACAAATAACACGAATATACTAAGAAATGATGCATAAGTGATAAAAAATGAAGGGTTGAGCAAGGTAAGTAGGCCAAATGAGCCCAAATTGTTACCAAGAATTGGGGCTCATCAGCATGGATGAGATTAGGTTGATCGATATGTATTTAAGTGATGAACTACAGATTGGAAGGCTAGAGTCTTCATCAGATCATGATTTTGCATATCTGAAATTGGAGGGATTTGTATGTGTGGTATTTGATCAAGGGGGATGAGTGCTTGTAGGACTGAGCCAGTGGATATCGTGTAGGCTCAGAGGGAGAAACCCTATGAACGTTTTGGATCTTTAGGTTTAGATGTGATGAGGCAGAGGCACTACCGATATTGTCGGCTTCATTCTATAGGGTATGTTGTAGTGATGGGCGCCAGATGGGCTAGTGTCATCAGACGATGATAGTTACTTCCCTGTCTTGGAAGCACCTCCCTCGCTAAGAGGGAGTGCTAATTTTTGTAGCTTGGGAGGTATTCCAAGCCTTGAGGATCGAGGGTTTGGAGGAAGGAATTCCACAAGCGGCCTTATGGGCTTGAAACCCAAGCCTAAGGTTTTTCACCCATCGATGTTTGGGCCAAAACTATGATGGTATTATGACATGTGATCAATGAGGATGATATTGTATATCGACATGAATCTAATGCTTAAAAAATCATCAAATTCCAAGTTGTGGTTTAATAGAAATGATTTTTTTAAGTTATGTGTGGGCTAGTTTCTCAAGGAAAGCATGTTGGCTAGGGATAGTTTAGTCCTCTTGAAAAATTCATTTGATACCTCTTGTTGCATATAAATAATAGGTTAGTTTGGAGCTATTTGGAATATCCAAGAGCATCCACGTCAAAGAAGAGCTCAGAAATAGGGAAACAAAGAAGGAAGCTAGGACACAAGTGTGGGACCATGAGTTTTGGGGGAGGACACTTCTATTAATGGTGCATATTTTTGAGCAACAGAATCGCAACTCTGAGACACCTTGCATGGAGGCAAGGATGATGGTTTTACGGTTGTTCATCTCTTGAAGAAGTGTGAGTTTACTTTTTGGAGAAACAATAGTCAAAAGGTATTTTCTATATATGTTTTATGTGTAGATTATTTCTGTTCATGAGGTTGCGGGAAGGAGATGTTACAGTTGTGGGGGAGGGGGATTTTAGAGTGTAAAATGACCTAGATGATCCTACTAACTCAGCCATAACTATCTCAAGGGAAAACATAGTTGGACAAATCCTTTATCGATGTGTTAGGACTACTTCATGAATACTGGTGTGGGTATATTTGTGGTGTTTGATCTGAATGTTTTTGAGTGTCTTGTGGACATTACCAAGCCCTACAATAACACCTTCGATGCCTACGAAACAATAGTAGAAGGAAGTGGCCAGATTGGAGAAGGATACATAGTGTTTTAGGGAAGTGGTTTAGTGATAGTGTGTGCCTTAACCGGTCTAGTGTATGCATAGAAATCAAGGTCAAGAAGGCATCAATAGGGAGTTGTAGATGTCATCTTGTTGATAGATGGGTACTATTGGATGAGGGTCCTAGGAGAGGATAAATTGAGGAGTCGGTTGGCATCCAAGAGGAGTGGTTTCCTAGATGATTGGATGCGCTAACTAGGAGCAGATGCTACAATAGACTTGGTCACTCGTGGACTATTGGAGGGAAACGTGAGAGTGGAACAAATGTGGATAGTGATTGGGAATTTATGGTCCACTCGAAGACAACATGATAGTGCCCAAGTTGGAGCCCAGTGTGCAACAATTTCATGGACACAAGTAGTTGCTAGAGTGGAATTTTTTAAGCTTAAGGGTTGATGAACCAGAGGAGCAGTTGAGCAGCCCTAGAATTGTGTGTGTAGAAATACTTCTATAATAGATGATGGGCATTCCTCCTAGCTCGTGTTCACTATGGGAGATGGACATCATGTAGTGATAGGTGGTAGTCCTTTGCGCCCTATGTTGGTCTTCATTGGAGTAGCACAGGAAGACCATAGTGGGCTGAAGTCCCTAACTCGCTGAGGAGTCGCAGTGGAAAGATTGAGATTTGTTCACAAATGGAGTTGTGAACAACTTGACAGGAGTCTTGATGTGTTTTCCCTTGATGGACTACGGCACAACAAGTGAGTTGATTGATAGCCGAGGTTTAGTGGCTAGATGGACTTAGATCGTTGATAGAGGAAGAGATGTAGATTGAGAGTTCAAGGACTGAAAAAGTACATGGTACGTCCGCAAGCAGCTGAGGGAGTCGATTACATTAGCCATATGGTCAGAGTATCTTGTTGAGGGTAGATTGGTTGTCGATGGAATGATACCAAGCCCCAATTTTGTATCTTGTACTGGTGGATGTATGAGGTCCATTATCCATGGTACGTTAGCACTTGACTATTGTATTATATGTTGATTAACATAACGAAGTTGGGTTGAAAATTGTAAAAATTTGTCCATGTTTTTTTCACTAGTAGATATGTTGTTGTTTATATTCGCTATGCAAAGTAGTATCATTGTGATTCTTGGTTTGGTAGCATCATAGATTTGAAGATTCTATCCCAGACACTAATATCATTGAAAAACAATAGTGATCTCACACAAATCCCTGGACAACGATGTCGTTTGATCTCTATTCCCGTTGATTTATCCCAATTGCACTTATTCTCGAAATTTTAAACCAATTGAGTCTAATTTCACTCTTTCTTTCTAGCTATAAATGCCTCCTACATGAAAATAAAATTAGATTCTACAGGATATCGATCGTGTCACCTTTCTTTGATTATGATCACTCCAGACTGCATCTGATTTGAGGATACAACATGGAATAAGATCTAATTCACGTCTATATTTTCCTTTATAGCCTGTGTGACAACATCTTATGAAGGGTTGGACTAGTAACATTCCTTCAGCCTACGAATCATTAGAAAACTTCTATGCCATCAACTAGAAGTGATGTGGATAAGGAGAGATACAAAAATTAACAGAGCTAGGGGCGATATTATAAAGTTTATGCCAATTATTCTAATATTCTTGATTCGATACATCCCTTTAGGAGAAAGGGATCCAAAATGCATTCTTGCGTTCTTCATGGGATAGCACACCATCCAATTATTCCATTCATCTCCCATTTCCAGGCACCTAACTCTCATGCCCTATTAGCTTGCAATTTTGCCTCCTTATTTTGGATTCTCATAATATGAAAATAGGATTTAGAATAGAATTCTTTCAACAAGGCTTAGACTCTACAGAAAAGGAGGGAAATTTGGTTGTTTTCTAGATTAGAACCTTTGAGGAGGTGTTGGATAGTAATGTGAGAGTCGCCAATAATTAATATCAAGGAAACCTTCAGGTTCTAGGATATCTAGAGGTTGCAATACAGTGAATACATCTCTGCAAGGTCTTTCGATCTCTGGGCATGCCCCCAGGCATATTTTACTTCCAGTTGTCCAATGAGATTAAGAAGAATCCATCCCCCTCCTACAACCCTTGTATTCCTTTTTGAAGATCCATAAAAAATAGTGTCCATGTCTTTTGTTGGGAGATCCAAGGTACAAATTCTTTATCTGAGAGTCTAAGTTTCCAATTCTTGGAAGTTGTACATTCTCTTTATCTCAGCTGAGGAGGAATAACTTGAGGGGTTATAAGGAAATCCATCCAACAATTTTCTGTAGCATCAAGAGTTGAGTCTCATTCCTTAAGTTTTAGATGTTGAATTCTAAACATAGTGAGAGATATTTTAGCGCTATTGCTTGGGCAAAGATGTAGACATCTTTAAAAATTACACTGCTTCTTGATAGCCCGATTTTTCCAACAGAAAAATTTTGGGAGAGAGGTCCATATCCATTTAAAACCAAGCTTCCCTTCAAATGACTAATAGTACTACTTGTGCCAATGCTTAATGAAGTCCTCAATGGTAGAGGGATTATGTAGTAAGGAAAATAAGGGACCCAAGGCCAAGCTCTATACTTGAGAAGAAAAAAGACAAGAAACAAAGCGATGGGGAATAGTCTCATTGTGATGCTTGTAGAGAGGGAATCATGAGGGGCCAAATATTGCTCTTTTCCTAATATTTTATACAGTTAGAATATTTTTATGAAGAAGGATCCAACAAAACATATTTACCTTAGGAATGGCATTGCTAACCTGGAAATTTTTCCATGTGGAGGATCTTGACAAAATCTGTGATGAGAAAATAAACTCTTCATAATCGACCTTCACATTGTATAAGTGGGATTTCCATCCCAACTTGTCATTCTCCAATCATTTTATTGGTGCACATCCCAATAATATAGTCTTAAGGAAGTCCACCAGGTACTTGAGATTTGGAGGGACATTCTTAAACTACCATTCTTCCCATGATCCATCACCCTTCCATTTTGAAATGCAAGCAAGATTCCTTTATTGGGTGAATTGATGAAGGGACCAAATATCTTCAAAACAGAGAAATGGGGGGCGTTTATGAATAAAAATTGACCATAGTCAAATAGAGGATCCATTTCTAGGAGTCCAACAAAGACGGTTCAAAATTAATTCTAACGAGGTTATAATTAGCTTCCAAGTTGGAGAAAAAAGGTGAGATGGAGTTCCCTAACCATATTTGATTAGTTGTTCATATTTTTTGGACAGGAAATTGACCCACTAGGCTCCCTTATTTGTTTTAATTTTCCAAGATAACTTTCCACCCATAGCTTGGTTCATTAGAGTTGTTTCTCTAATGCATAAGCCACCATGATATTTTAGAGTGTGTATTGTGGCCTAGTTTATCAAATGAAAGTTTTTGGTTTTGTTTTTACTACATTCCCAAAGAAATTTACTAATAATATTCCCAAGAGCTTTCAGAATGGATTAAGGAGATAGCAAGGCCAACAACTAGTAAAGAGGGATAAATGACAGAATTAATTTAATAAGTTCTATTCATATTGTAATAGTGAGCCATTTGGCCCCCCATGAATCTAGTTTCTTTTTAACCTTATAATTACTAGTTTCCAAGCTTAAGAGGAGAGATTTTTGTAACAAATAGGAATTCCTAGGTAATTAACATTTTTCGATCCCTTTATGACAGTGAAACCAAAGATCGCCCTTATTTGAAGACGCATACCTATTGAGATGTTCCAAGTAAAGATTTGAGATTTAGCTGAATTGGTTAGCCCCCCCGTGGCTTTCAAGAATTTTCCCACGACATTTTAAAATATTCTTCCTATAGTCACTAAGGATCCAGCTAGCAAAATGGTGTCATCAATGTTGGGTTGTGTTATATTATTTCCACGACCAGTTGATGTAGTCAACTGGGGGGTTAGAGGGGGGGGTGGAGCCCCCCCTTCATTGCACCGATTGTGAAGCAGGCGGATCACAGGGGGTTTGAGGGGAGCGGTTAGCCTCCCTCTACGGGGTTCAGCGTAGCACCCCGAGGAAATTTTTTTTTGGACCCTATATTAGGTGGGGTGAACCTGCCTATGGTTTTGGGCCCGATGGTTTTCGATCCATGTTACTGGATGCTTCAGCATGTATATATATGTATTGTAACATTCAAAGGAATATAATGAAAAATCAATCTGGTAGTCCTGATTTTGGGATGCAAGGGAAAATCTCTGTGTATATGTGTTTTATGTGTTATGCTCTTGGATTGTTTATTTTCTGTGTTTTAGAATTTGTATGCAAGTAATTTTTGTATGGGGTTAAAACCTACAATCAATGAATTAAACATAGTTTGCACTTTTGGTTGAAGGAGTGTATGACAGAGCAAGAAAATGTCCCATGTTACGTTCATGTTCTAGTCTCCTACTCAATGAATCAACCATTATAACATTAGGAAGAGAGACAAGGGACATCCTTGATGAAGGCCCCTAGAAGCCTAGAATAATTTGGTGACCCTGCCATTTATTATAGGAGAAATCCATGGAGTGTTGATGCAAAGAGAAACCCATTGAATGAAAGTGTTTCTTAAGCCCATTCCGATCATTATTTTGAAGAGGAACCCATTTCTCACATGATTAAAAGTATTTCCCATGTCTAGTTTGACAGCTATCCCTTTATCACCCCTCTCTCTACTGGAAAAAATGGCCTCTTGTACCAGGATTATGATGTCAAATATTTTCCTGCTCGTGACAAAGCCTCCTTGGTTTTCAGATATGATTCCATGGAGGAGTTTCTTTAGCCTATTAGCTAAAATTTCAAATATTACTTTGTAGGAGATGTTTCACAGGGAGATGGGTTAGAATCTATGAAAAGAGGAGGGGATGATTTATTTGGGGATTAAGGCTAGAAACAATGAATTTATCGCTCCTCCCATGCACCGATTCTTCAAAGAGTAGCCTATCATTCTGTAGAAGTCCTTTTTGATGATGTCCCAACATTTATGGTAAAAGTTTGCAAAGAAATTGTTTGTGCTAGGAGCTTTATCCAAGTGAAAAGAAAAAATAATTATTTGTATCACTTCCTCATAGGGAAGGAGCGTAAGCCTTCTATTCATTTCCTCATTGGTAACATGTGGAATGTGCTCCAGTATATAGGTCTCAGCCTCCTCAAAGACATGAGCTTGATGCACTACAACATAGAGGGGGATTTTAAGACAATATTTGAGACAATTGTTGGGTAAATCATCTTAGTTTGGGACAAAAAAAAAATGTATTTTCTTGAATACTATCTTTAAGCGAGTGTCTGAAATTATTTTCTTAAAAAATTTTCTCTATAAAGAAAATATATACACAAGCATTATTGTCTCCTAAGAGACAATTTCATTTTTGTCTCTTCAGAGACAATAGTTGGGATTAAAGAAATATTGTCTTTATATAAACAATATGTGTTTAATACTCAATATTGTCTCTCTAGATACAGTAAAAATTTATATTTAAACACAATACAATTTCACATCCAAAAAAATATCTCACCATTGAAATAAATCAATATGAAAATATTTAATTAAAAATTAACTACAATATCATTGATTAATTCATGTTAGGGCATAGAGGAATCGAACCACCAACATCCTGCTTATAGCACAGATGCTCTTCCATTGAGCTAGCACCCTTTAAAGAATTATGTGAGTTATGGCAGTGCTTTAAGTTGCATATAGGCATCGATTTAAAAAAAATGCTTGAGACATAATGGCATAATATTTCTAAAATCTATAATCACGTAGCCCCTATTTTTAAATTAATAAAAAATAACTCAATGGAGTTAGCTCAATCTCACACCCATGTAGCATGACCTACACATCTTTTCAAATCCATTCAATGCATTACTACAATAAAAATAATAACAATGAGTGAACTTAACAGAGTTTGTCCACCTACACATTTTGCAGTGTCAAAAGGAGAAAAAACAAAGAAAGCTTAACAAGAAAAGACAACAGATAGGCATACAAATTTTTCATTATTTTAAAGCTTGTTCCACAAATTATTCAGTGTCATAACAATTTCACGGTCTATCTGTGTATATGTATTTTTTAACCTAGCACATTGCTTGAAATAAAATAATTTGTATCCATTTTTTGATAGACACAGGGCACTAGGATCTCTCTTAGGTACCCTTTCTTTCCTCTTCTTCATGATATGCACCTTCAACCCAAAGGAATCACAACCTACATTTCTCATCAACCTTGGAACCATTTCATATTGTTGAATAGTTCTCTCTGTGGGAACATGATATAAAACACCTTTAAATTTTTTTGTGCCTACCACCACAGTCACTAAGTAGCCATTATCAAATCTTTGATTGACAACTCCTTTCATAGTTTTCCCAACATATGCACCTGGATCCATTGGAAGGAAAACCAAATATAAATTAATATTAAAAATAGTTCCTGGATAAAGCATATGACCTGTAACATGAATATAGAAACAAATGTAATGAATTTGCAACAATGTTGGAGAGATGTTATCATCTTCCTCAAATTTCATAATCTCACCCCCAAATAGTTGAGCAGGATCAGCTAAGCGAAGGTTAAGAAAGCCCTGAGTCTTCAAATGTTTGGATAAATGACCTTCTAAATTTTAGTATAATTATTTAAATATATAAGCATACTTTAGTTGAAAAAATATGCAAAGATTAATTTTAACTATCCTATGAATTTAGGATAGTGAGTTACCTACCCGCAACAAAAATATTGTTTGTTTTTTAAATCCTTTGTTCACAACACATGATTCATACTCCAAAAAATCAAAATGAAAAAGATTCAGTATCATTTCTTTTCATTCAAAGACAATGAAGCTCCCTTTTAGATGTAACATGTTAGGAAAATTTACCATCCAAAGAACCCATCAATAGTAAAATGATGAGATATCTAATAAATGCTAACACTTTAAACATTAACCCACTAACAATCATGGTTTTTATCACCGCAGAGCAATATTAAACCAATTAGAGGCACAAATATTATCCTCACATGATTTTCCACTAATAGTTATAAGAGTTTACCACCAGTAGAATTCACCAATATGAAAATACAATGAGGTGGTGTCTTGTGTGCTCATATATCACTGCAACAATTTTAGTTGAAAATTTATTGAAATAAAGTTAATAGTTATTCCAAACATTTCTAGTTGTAAATATATAATCATAGTTAATTTGGAAAAGTTTTAATTCTAGTCATCCCATGAACTTAGGCTGGTGAGTTTTCTACTTGCAAAAAAGAATCAACTTATTTTTGAAATCCTCCAAAAAGAGAAAAAAATTGATTCACACTCCCTGGCCATTAGAACGAAAAAGAAAAACTAGAGTTGTTGGCCTGATAAATCGATCTTGGACAAGACCGATCTCCCTAGTATCAGAAGATAGTCTAGCAACAAACAGATAAACAAGCCTATCTTTCTCTAGACATATGAAATTTATACGTAAATACTACAAAGGTGTTAAGATCCTACCTTAGATCCAGTGCTTGTTCGTAGTAGTCATCCTCCAATCGTTCGAAAGAGTTACCTTTGAAGACCTGCAATCACAAATAAGCAAACATTAAATAGCACCTGCATAGCAAATATTGTAAATCATGTCTATTATGGTGATCAAGGAATCCCTAAAATAAACCATGAATTAACAGCTTATTGATTAAAACAAATATATTTGTATTAACTTTGAATAGTAGAAAAACTTTACAACCTTTTCAGCCTTGATGTTGAATAAGTTCTTCCTGGGGTCAAAAACAGGAATTTCCTTTACTTTGACAAGTTTTGCACTCTTTCAAATGAGATACATAGAGCTATGTAATCTCTCCTCATAAAAACTCAACTAAAGAAGACTAAGTTCCAACATCATTTTACCTCAAAAAATATTAAGCTTCTAACTTCCAAGTAACCAACTCAATGCTTATTTTTATAGTGCAAAGGAGGAGGTTACTGGTCCACCTATGAAGGGACAGAATCCTCCTTCAAAGGAATAAGCTCCTCACATCAAAGGGTTAGCTCCTTAGAGTATGGGATACATGAACCTTAAAAGAGCAAACTTTCCACCTCAAGATTCCTTCCAGAAGCTTCTAGAAATAACTGAAAGTGAGTTTTTTCAGAATATACTCACGCCTTTTTAACTTTTACAAGGGTCAGCACCTTTAATACAGAGACAGTGCAGTTAGGTGTGCAGGAGACATGACCATTAGGTGCGGGACCATAGGTAAGACAAAGAGAAAGTGCAGAACTAGAGTTTTAAAAACTTTTGAGAGATTTTATCTTATTTTCCAGAATTGATATGAGGAACTGATGTTTTAGACTTGCAGAGGAGGAAAGTATGAGTGGTAATTAACTCACACAGATAGCAGAATGTCAAGGTGACAATTTTTAGTGCAGCAAATTGCCCCCTAAAGTGCGAAGTTTGTAATAGATGAAGATAGAGTTTGTCATGTATGAAGAGTGAGGTACTTTATCATTTCAAGGATCATCTTGTGGACACCCCAGTCAGAACCTGTAAAAAAATTCAATGCAATCAATATATGTATATATATATCATCGCTAAGGTAGGCATTCCCATACTCATATCAAAACTGACTAGAAAACTGACTAAACTATTTCGATACAGGAATGATTTTGTAATACATCAACAATATAGACATGTGTAGACGTAGTATGGACGCAACCATCTGTTTATGAATAGTCCACTGTATAATGAATAACAAAATTCCTCGCAGCCTGGATGGTAGAAAGTAGATCTAGGGTCTTGATTTCTGCTTCCCGAACTAGTACAATTCTTTCCATGTGAATGAATGTGTCAAAGTCAAACATGGTAGAAACCACTTGATTACCAGTCAATGATATGGACTGTTAACAAGTGTGAGAGAAACCACCAGTAATGTCAATGGCTCTCAAAGTACTCAGTAAAATCCATGAAATGTGAATAAATGAGCTGAAGTTGAACATGTCATAGAATCATTCGATCGAAGGTCAATGATGCAATCTATCGTTGAAGGCGAGAAAGTTTCCATTAAGGCATGTAGTTTTCAAGGTACTGACGATTTCTAAATTAACTTCCTAGATAATGAGCTGAAGTCGATACAAAGTGATCCATCGTAGGCAAGCCCACAACACAAAATCATAGATCAAGTTATGAAGAAATATATTGGCAAGGATTGACTCAGGGATGGTCAAAATGGATGACAAATATCTCGCAGATGAATGGTTTGTTTGAACTGTTCTCTTGAACACATAACGACATTGCAGATGGCTTGGTGAAAATTGACCCAAAGCTAATACCCAAAAACTAGCTGAAGACTTTCAATGTGGTTTGATTAACTGTTAGACAAAGGATATTCCCAACCCAGGTGAACAAAAAGTGTCACGTATGCGTAAGCAGGCTCGACTGTTAAGGAGAGGACCGGTAGGGGCTTGACCATAAGGATCGGTAGGGGCTTGACCATAAGGGATTTATCGCTCGATCATAAGGACCTTTAGGTGCTCGACCATAAGGACCTTTAGGTGCTCGACTGTTAAGGAGAGGGAGAGGGAGAGGGAAGGAGTCACTCACTAATCATATGGTGAGGGATTTATCACTCGACCATAAGGTCCGGAGGCGCTCGACCATAAGGTCCGTCAGGGGCTCGACTGTCAAGGAGAGGGCCGCCATCGCCGCCATCGAGAGGAGAGGGGAGTGGTTGGCAGCTTTTTAAAAAAACAAAGTATAACAAATAGGTTCATTTTTCTCTCTTTTCCCCTACCATTTCTGGCAAGAACCTCTTTATTTTTGACAAGCTTGAGGAGGATAACATTTGCTTGTTTATAAGCTCATCCTTCGGATGAGTCCAACTTAGTTTAAAATTCAAACCCTAAGAAGGAGTGGTTCGTTCCTGTTTAAAATTGAATAGGTCCTTTACTGTTAAATTTTAATGAGTCCAGTATAGGAAAAACTCGGTGTTTTTTAATTTTAGGGAGTCAGAAGAAAAACTTAAGAAAACTCCATGGGGGTAATTTTTCGTAAAATAATCCCTTAGGTCTGAAAAAGGATAAAATAATACAGGAGGGATGACATTTCCAATACTTTAACGAGCTAGAAAAGACAAGCGCTCGACAATCTTTTCATATTTAACGAGTCTGAAAAGGGTTTAAAGAGGACTCTATTGATCGTAATTAGTCAACACATACCTTTTTCGTAAATAGTCCATTTCAGTCCATAAAAGGGGTAAACTTATACTGAAGGGACAATTATTCATTTATTTTAACGAGTTCGAACAATCAAGTTCTTGACAATCTTTTCAATTTTCGAGAGTCTGAAAAGAGCTTAAAGAGGACTCCAATGTTTCGCTTTTTCGTAAATTTTTGAAAGAGTCCGAAAAAATGATAAAAGTATGCTCTTTATTGAAAAATGATCAATTTTCCCAAAAAATCCAATATTCTGCACAAAAACTCAAAACATTACACATACCTGTTTAAGATAAATAAAGATGTTTTAAAAATTTACCTTTTTAAAGTGAAAAATAAATAAATTAAAAATTCATTTATTCGAAAAAACTTATAAAAAGGGCTTTTCTAACTTCATTTTTACCATTCAAGTTCAGAGTGAGAAGTGAGAGCTTTTGGGTAAAAAAGTTCCTGCGAAGATTCTGGAAAATCCATCTGTCGGAATTGAAAACCGTTAGCTCCAGGTAATTCACGTCCTCCTTAACTTGCATTTCATCCATTTACATTTCGTTTTTAGGCTTTAAATTTGATTTTTAAAGGAAAATTAGGTTTAAAAAATTGCTCGCAGGGGTCTGCAGGTGCAACATGCGGGCCTTGCGGACTCCAACTTTTTTTTATAAAGAAAAAAGTCGTGGGTCCGCACCTATTGCTCACAACCCGTGTAGACCTACGCACTATTTATAAGCAGTGGGTGCAGACCCCACGCAATGAATTTTAAAACTTTAATTTCTCCATTTTTGCCCAAAATTTTTCGAACAAGCTTGTTCTAATATGTCTTTTTATGCATTGTAGGACATTCAAAATGCTTATTTGGCGAGAATGCGAGCACGAGGATGTAGATTATGCTGCAATGAATGATATGCCCACATTTCAGGCATTGAGAGCATGCGGTATAAGTTCTGTGCCATACAGGGCATTAGGGCCCAAGTAGACCTCTTGACATGGCTGGTAGATAGATGGAACACACAGGACCAGTGCCTTGTGATTGGTGTCCACTGGCTCAAAATCGAGCTAAAGGCCATATAATTTTTGACTGGTTTGTCCAAGAGGGGCGAACAATTATCTCCTTTCGGGACTAGGCCAGGTGGTCAGTCTATCTCTAGTCTTCGATTGGAGTTTTACGATGATCAAGCAGACCCCAAGGATAAACGGATTGATATTAAAACTATCAGTCGTCCTGAGCTTAAAGTTATTGCAATCACTATTACCAGACTATGTGGGAGTGCAGCATTGCATGTGGCTACTAGATCCCAGATGCAGATGGCTGTAGACTATTTTCAAGGTACCATATACAACTAGTGCGAGGCTGTGTTGGCAAATGTGAAAGGCCAACTAACCAGAGCAAAGAATGGAAACCTGAAAAAATTTGGATATGGATTTATCGTAGTCACCTTTTCTCTAGAGAGGATCCCCATGTTAGCCCCGCAGCATATTCCTATTGATGTTGGTCTTCCTCGAGAGACTAGAATGGTTCGTTGGGTTGCTTTGATGGCCTGTCACTCTAAGGGCACAAAGGTTGTTCGGTTTTCACCTGAATATTTTCGTTGCTTGAACAATCAAATTTTTGTGATTCAAGACTTTCCATATGCTGGGATGGATTACTGTGGCAACCCAGACATGATTCTTCCACCAAGAGAGCAATGGGATGATTCAGGTAAAAACCATTTTCAACACTTTTTAAGTTTTAATTTTTAATTTTTATATTTTAAATCGTCTAAAACTGACAATCAAAAGTTTAAATGCAGATGTGGGTCCATGACGACCCGCTGCTCTCCAGCCTTACGAGAGGAGACAACCAGCTGCAGCAGCAGTAGCCCCATAGGACCAATCAGCAGAAATCCTAACCGACTTGGAGCATCATCTAGAGCACTTGACACTAGATATTCCAGAGACTGATATAGATGATATTCCACTTAGGTTATAGAGATATGTGATTGGGGTCCCAGTACCTTTTAGGAGGTTCCTATGTAGGGTGGCTCGAGCAGTAGTTTCTTATCATGATCATCACCAGGGATAGGATGATCTATTTTTTAGACTCACGACATTTTTGTCTTTTTGTATTATCATTTTTGTCCATCATAAGGTCTTTTTCAACCTATGATCGAAGACGATGTATATTTTTAAGCACACTTCTATGCTATGATATATCATTATTACCGACTATCTCATGTAACATGTTATCAAATGTTATTGAATTTACTGTTTTGATTATTGCAAATGTCTATTTATCATACTAGAAGCAACTGCATCTACTAATGTATTTAAATGTCTTGGAATATGCTGATATTCAATGTAATCAAATTCACGTTCCAAGAGACGAACTCTCAAAAATAACATTAATAACACTAGATTTCTAATGGCATAAACCCTGTTAAGTTGTAATACAATGAGTTCAGAATCCAACCTAACAATCAAACTCCAAATCCCAAATGAGATGGATTCAGATAATAACTCAATCACTACATTATACTCTGCAATGTTATTCGTTGTTTGACCGAGGCTTACCCCATGCATAGACACTAACTCATCAGAGGGTGAATAGATAACCCAAGCTGCAGAAGAAATGTTCCATGTACTACGACAAGCACCATCAGCGAAACCAATGTATGTTTGAAGAGACGTCGACATCTACAATATCAAGAGTAAAATCAAGATAAGTAGGAATAGTGATAAGAGCACTCTCTAAACTAGGCACACTTTTCTAATCTAAAACACACCAGCTGTAAAGAAACTAATCTAAAAAAAAATCTCCACACAGAATTTAAGCAGAATATCTCTTCAGATAAAATCCATTTCTGGGTTTATCCAAAGAGACACCTTCAAAATCTATCAATTCATAAGCCCCTTTTGTCAGCTTTCACTTAAAAATGTAAGGACCATGCCACATAGGTACAAATTTTCCAGCCCCTAGCTTATCGTTCGCTTGATCATATACTAAAACTAGGTCTCCTTCTGAAAAATTACGAGGCGTAACATTTCTGTCGTATTGAGCTTTCATTCATTTCGCATGAGTCTCCTTTGATATTGCAGTAGTGCATCGATTCTCTTCTAGCTGAGCTAAGTACAAAAAACATTTCTCTTCTTTAGAAGTAGCTAGGAGTAATTCTATGGCTAATTGTAATGACGGAATTTCGCATTCAATAGGTAATGTTGCTTCCAAACTATAGACCAATTAAAGAGGAGTGAAACTAGTTGATGTTTTCACCGAGGTCCGATATACCCAAAGTGCTAAAAATAGCATGGTATGCCAATTTGACTTATGAATACCAATGATTCGTTTGATGATAGTGACTAAAAATTTATTGACAACTTCAACCAGACCATTAACCTGTGGGTAATATGGAGTAGAACTATCGTGGCGCAGGCCAAGTTGATCTGTCAGTTCAGTCATCATGATATTTTGAAAGTGACTTCCATGATTAGTAATAATAGCTTGAGGAATACCAAATCTAGCAATTATATGATTGAATACGAAAGTTGTAGTAGTCTTGCCATCTACCGAAAATGTAGGCATTGCCTCGGCCCACTTAGTAAAATAATCTACCGCTAGGATAACATATGCATGCCCCCCGACTGAGTGAGGGTTACATGTAATAAAGTCAATACCCCACTTTGCGAAACGACCAACAGCAATTATAGGGTGAAGATCAGTTTCGGTTGAACAGGAATCAGAAAATGATTGTACAGCCTGATATGCAATTTCAAAGGGACTCAAAGGCATCGCGCCATCAAATGAATCCACCTCAGAATCGGAAGGGACGATCCAAGGATCATCAAAAGTAACAATATTCGATGAAATCATATGAATATTTGCAATAGAAGGCGATACATTAGGAGAGGGAAGGAAAAGGTTCCCAGTAAACCAGAGTCTTTGATCAAACCTACGCCAACATCCTTGTAAGGGATAGTCGTTTTACTGATGTGCTCAATACTATCTATAGAGGCTGGGTTGGATGAGAAATAAGTCAGTTGGTCTATCGTAGCGACCTTTCCATTATGAAGAAACTTGATAAGCTGAAAAACCGATGAAACAATAGCAGTCATAGCATAAGACCAACTGTGACCCAGGAGAAGGTTGTAATCTAGAGGGGCATCAACCACTTCCACATCTAGACTTACAGTTTTGCCTTCGACCCCTATAGGTAAATCCTGCGAAATACCAAAAGGATGGAACCCTCGGCCATCAAAATCCTTTAGAATTGTCGGAGATTGATTGAGTGTGGGAGAAACAAGCGATTTCCATCACTGGATTGACATAATACACATAGAAACCCATTCATCAATCATAGTCCAAATGCAAGGTTTGTTTTTGACTAAAACTGGAATTTGGAAAGCCATTTGATGAGGTAGGTGGGGTGTACTATTCTCTAAATCGAAGATTATTAGGTTTGAATCATGAATATCCATAGCTCCCATAGCAGACAATAGTAATTTACGTTGTGCTGGGCATGATTGCAACACTTCCAAAGCTGGCATTGCTGAAGGGGAAATAGCTAAGTATTCAACAATGTTGTAATTTTGAGCAGCTCTCGCATGTGGATTGAAAGCTGATTTATGAAGTACACCTTTAGCAGGCAGTTTGATTACTAAGTCAGGGTTTGGTTTCTCGATTTGTAGTGGATCATAACCAGGAGGAGGTGTAGTTGATGTGTTTGAATTAGAAGATTCTGCTTCTTTACCACCAACATAATTTTTACTACCATAATCTTGCGATCACGTCACAATCCTGACATGAGACATCATCATAATGGGTTCTTCTGAGGCATTCGAGGAAAAACCAATCATCTTACTATCTTGAGTAGGAAAAGGATCCTTCAAGACAGCAGGTGTTTGAGAACTTTTAACGAATTTCAAAACCTCTGCTTGATGTGGGCATTCTTTGGTAAAATGATCCTCATCGCAAATGAAACAAGGATAGCAAGGTTTCCATTTTTCATCATTAGATTCATTTTATCCATTTTATCTTTTGAATTTTGTTTGTTTTATTCTTCCCCTTGTTTTTACTATTGGATGTTGATTTGATCGTAGATGATTCTACGACATGGATGTCAGCAGAAATTTCAGCGGAAGAATCTACCTTCGGGGAATCAGGTAAAGTTATTATAGGAGAAGAATTCTTTGAAGAATTCTTCTTACTTTTAGTACTAACTGAACCAATCATACCATCAGCGGCATGAGACCCTGAAGGAGCTACAGTTATTTGACCATGTTTTGGAAGATCGGGGATTTTTTCATGTAAAGTACCTGACTGCGTATAGAAGAGGTCAAGGTACTGAGCCTGAGCAATGACTTGCTCTTCAGTGACAACTCCTCCCTTAGCTACATCTCCAGTGATTTTGGGTAACAATGATTTAATGAACCATTCTGCTAAAATTTGATCCGAAATGAAAAATTTCACTAAACGCCTTCTACATCGCCATGCATGAATATGATCAGAAATATATGTGGAAATGGATTGTTTCAGTGAAGTTAACAGTTCTGTGCCATTTTCGTATCTGAAAGGCAACTAAAAATGAGTTAAGAAAGCAGTGACTAACTAATTGAAATATTAACAGAGCCTCATGGTAACTCAATGTACCATTTGGTGGCAAGACCAATAAGAGTTCGTTGAAAAAGATGCAATTGAATTGAGTCATAAATGATTGAATTAGATGCACACTAGAGGTGATAAGTCATAACGTGATTTGATGGATCCTCTCCTGACTTACCCTCAAATTTCGAGATATCACTAGGCAACTTACTAGGCATTAGCGGCCAATACGGAAGATAGTAAATCGGATCATTTGTAAGGTGTGACAAATCAAGTAAATCCAAAGTTACAATAAATGGTAACTGACGGTTAGGGTCACGAAAACCTTGAATAATGAGACCAGTTCCAGGAGGAGGATATCCAGGATAAACTGGAATCAGATTTGCATTAGGAATGTTATAACCTCCTGGAAAACTAGGATTAACCGGTCCAAACTGGGGTTGTTGAGGCTGTTGATAAGTATGGCCAGGATACGGTTGATATTGATAAACTAGGTTTTGTACAGTAGAACTGAATTGATACTATCCCTAGTACAGTTGATAGATGAATTACGGTTGACTAGTGGCAATCGTACTTGTACCAGCTTGTCCTGCAGGCATCTGGACCAAAGTCTGAACTGTAGGTCCTGACTATGGCACAGAGACTTGAGGAATTTGCACTAATGTAGGGATAGTAGAAACCAGAGCTACAGATACTCCAAAAACAGGTGTTGTAGGTTGAACAAAAGTTGTAGTAGTTACAGCAGTTTGAGGTGGAGTGTGAGGTGTGCTAGGCCCAGGCTGCTGAACTAAACTAGGTGCAAGGATTTGAACAGTAGGTTGAACAGGATGCTGGGTTGGACCAGAAACCAAAGGTTTTCCAGGTTGATTAGGTAACTTCACATTAGGTTTCATAGTCTGTTGAGTTTGAGACGGATTCCACACCATGTTCATTTCGGAGTATGGACCCATAAAAGGTTGTGCATATGGAGGACCATAACTTGGTTGAACGTAGGGCTGATAATTAAGTGGTACATTTCCAGCTCCTTGTAAAAATGATTGACCAGAAGGCAGTTGGAGACCTTGAGTTGGGTACTGACCTTGAGGTTGACAACCCTGAGGCACGTACTGAATCTGGGGTTGACCTTGGGGTATGTACTGTCTTGAAAGTTGAAAACCTTTAGGTAGCTTTCCAGGCGGTAACTGACTACCTTGGGGTTGCCCCCTAGGTGGTAACTGACTACCTTGACATTGAGGATTTGGAATACTACCAGACATCATATGGATTCGCTCTGCGTTCAACGTTTGAGTTCCATTACTACCAGATGATAACTCTTGTTCAGTCGGTCGAGGAGTTGCTCTTGAAAAAGTACCAGAGAGTGACTGGTACCCTGAAGGAATAGAAGGGCCGCCATATAAAAAATTTTCTTGTGATTGGGAAAACATAGATGACTCTCTTGACATGATCGATGAAGTATAATAACCTCTTGGTGTAGGATGAAAGGGAATTCGAGGTGGTGAAAAACTAAGACTCGGGTTTTCTAAAAAAATTGTCAATAATAAATACCAAGCGTCACTCCTAAAAGGAATGTAGAATATTGATTCACTCTCCTTAAGATTTAAAGTCTGTTGGTTTTCAGGAAGAGTTACGTCTTTGTCTGGACTAACAAGTTCTTCAATAGAAATGAGGCCAGAAGGAAGATTTTGAGTAATGATATTTCTTACCCTAGGTGAACTAGGATCACTAGAACTTGGAGTAACAAATCTTGAAGATGGTTCCAAAACAACAGGTTCAGTGTCAGGCTCAGAAATTTCAGGGTCTTCAGCTAATTCACTGGAAGGAGAAATACTACCAGTAACTTCGGAAAATTAAATTGGCTCTTGAAAATGCTCTCTTGTTTGTATTTGATAATCAATATGAACAATTAAAGATGACTCTCCGGCTTCTGGTGATCCAACTCTACTATCACTAGGTGATACGAGAGCTCGCGCCCCTTCAAGTTGACTTGCTATATACTCAAGAGGTTTCCCCTGAAGTCTACAAGATTGTCTCGGTAATTCTGCCACGATTAAATATTAATTAATCACACGCAAACAAAGAAAAATTCAATAAAAACACCTAAAGTCTCTTAAGAAACAAACAATTGAATCATACGCCTAAAAAAAATATAAGAGTTCAAACCACACAAAAATAGTAACTTCTCGTACTAAAAACACTAGTTGGTGATGAAATCCAACTTAGTATAAGTTTAATACAGAAAGGGCGGTTGGAACAGTTACCCCGAAAACCTGCTTAATGAAATAGACTGGCACAAGTTTCTTCACAAAACCATCTCGAGTGAAGAGAAACCCCCAGAGAGTCCAAGTGAGTCTAGTCGATGTCTGCTCCAGGTATAGTGAGATCTTTCCTTCATCGTCACCTTAGGAAATAATCTTAAGTTTATGGACACTAAGGTTACCAACAACAAAAAATACAACTGGGGGAACAGTCTATTATCCGATCTACATGCAAGGGCAGAGTAACAAAGCTCAATCTCCTTGAAGGCTCCTCGACATGGTTAATCCAAGGTTTACCAACAAGTGACCCTAGGCTCCTCGACAGTTGTTAATCCTAGGTTTACCGTTTATAATACGCGCAGATCTTCTATCTTTGCCAATGAAATAGAATTGATTGTCTCAAAGGTTCGGACATGATCTCGTGATTGACTCCTTTAAGAGAAGCTTCCCAGAATGTATCAATTACAATTAGATTTATTTCCTACCGCAAGATGTATCTACTTGTTTGTTTTAACTATCTTGGAGAGTTAATTACTCCCTACTCCAAGATACTAGCCTAAGCTATATTGGTGATAAGAGCCCTAGAAATAGAAAAGATTACTAGATCAATTTTAATTAAGCGTTGCTTTTATGGGTTGTTCTTTAAGTCGATAGGTATGGAAATGAAACTTTGATGGTGTGAAGACTCGACTCCAAGCACACTAAAAAATGCACCTAAAATGATAAACAATTCATTTTCCTTTCAATGAAATTCTAGCTAAAAGAAAGAATTCGAGAATGCAATTCTTTAAAAAACAATTCTTTCTTTCAACATGGAAATGGAAAGAAAATCTTTTTGTTTTTTTAAAAAGAACTCAAAAAGAGACAAATAATTAATGCTCACCAAAAATCCCTTTCCCTTTTCAAAACTCAAAACTACAAAAAAAACAATTTTCTTCAAAAGAGATCTACAAGTTCTAGAAAAACACTCAAAACTACAAAAACTAATTTTGAGATCTAAAAGCTTTAAAAATCTAATTGAATAAAAGCTTCAATTCTTTTTTGAGGACGTTTTACTTATTTTTTCAGTAAACTAAGGATTCATTTGCAAAGAATAACAAACCAAACAAAAACATCCAGATATGTTTTCTTTTGTGAAAATGAAATTCAGAACTTATAACAAAGTTTGTTCAAAGATTTGCAACGAGAAAACTAAATCTATTTCTCACAAAGGATAGATTTCACAACCATGTCAGACTCATTAAGAAGATGAAAAGACACCAGGGTGATCTAAGGTTTCTCAAGCTTCTGGTCTTTGAGTCACTACAGAGACAAAGTGAAAACCACTCCAAGCATGCAAAACTTCTAGAAAATCATTCAAAACAAAAATACTATCGCAAATCACTCACAAGATATTTTTGACAGGAAAAATACAGATTTGGGTAGACACTAAAAATCCTAAATCAAACCTAAACTTAATAGGAAGAAGATATCTTAAGTTTTGCAAAAAAACATTTACAGGGTTCGCAGGCTCCAGAAGTAACAGGTGCGGTCCCGCACTATTTACTGAAGGAAAATGCGGAGATGTCCACACTGTCTGTAAAGATAAAGTGCAGTCTCCATAAAACTTAAAAAAAAAACAAAAATACTTCCATATTTTCAAAGCTACCCAAGCCAGTATACATCAATCAAAAACCAAGAAAAAAAACAATTTTCTCAAGTCAAAACAAAGGAAAACCAAAAATCAAATACCATCCCCAGTGGAGTCGCCAATTTGTTGGCCGGATAAATCGATCTTGCGGACAAGACCGATCTCCCTAGTATCAAAAGATAGTCTAGCAACAAACAGACAAACAAACCTATCTTTCTCTAGACATATGCGATTTATAAGTAAATACTACAAAGGTGTTAAGATCCTACCTTAGATCCAGTGCTTGTTCGTAGTAGTCATCCTCCAATTGTTCAAAAGAGTTACCTTTGAAGACCTGCAAGCACAAACAAGCAAAATAGCACTTGCATAGCAAATAATATAAATCATGTCTATTATGGTGATCAAGGAATCCATAAAATAAACCATGAATTAACAGCTTATTGAGAAAAACAAATATATTTGTATTAACTTTGAATAATAGAAAAACTTTACAACCTTTTCAACCTTGATGTTGAACAAGTTCTTCCGGGGGTTTGAAACAGGAATTTCCTTTACTTTGACAAGTCTTTCACTCTTCCAAATGAGATACATAGAGGTATGTAATCTCTCCTCATAAAAACTCAACTAAAGAAGTCAAAGTTCCAGCAGCATTTTACCTCAAAAAATATTAAGCTTCTGACTTCCAAGTAACCAGCTCAATGCTTCTTTTTATAGTGTAGAGGAGGAGGTTACTGGTCCACCTATGAAGGGATAGAATTCTCCTTCAAAGGAATAAGCTCCTCACATCAAGGGGTTAGCTCCTTAAAGTATGGGATACATGAACCTTAAAAGAGCGAACTTGCCACCTCAAGATTCCTTCCAAAAGCTTCTAGAAATAACTAAAAGTGAGTTTTTTCATAATATACTCGTGCCTTTTTAACTTTTACAGGGGTCCACACCTTTAACACAGAGACAGTGCAGTCAGGTGCGAAGGAGACATTACCATTAGGTGCAGGACCGTAGGTAAGACAAAGAGAAAGTGCGGAACCAGAGTTTTAAAAACTTTTGAGAGCTTTTCTCCTATTTTCCAGACTTGATATGAAGAACTGATGTTTTAGACTTGTAGAGGAGGAAAGTATGAGTGGTAATGAACTCACACAGATAGGAGAATGTCAAGGTGACAATTTTTAGTGAAATAAGAGTATCTATGCATTTCATCCATAAACTGTGAAGCTTCTTTGTAGATGATGAGCCTCATCATTGGGTAACTATATGGACCATGAATATACCTCCTATCTTATTCAAATCAACTCTTCCCATAATTTATTACATATTTTGATTGTATTTTTCTTAATGAGATGAGTCAAGATATTATGCCTAGTGGACTAATGTGGATTGATTGCAGGTTTTTGAGAGAAAATCATGGAAATTTTGGCTAATTAAGGGCTGAAACTCGAATGAGACAAGGAGGAGATATTGTAGGAGGTAGATCCTCCTCATTTACTCGTCACTCATTCTAATATTCCTCCATCAATCACACTAGCTCGGAGTACAAGAAACCAAGTCATGGAGATCAAGAGGCAGTCAAGCAAGTGACAATTAAAGAGTCATTTTATCTTGAGTTTGGGAGCCGAGCCTCCCTAGATTTAAGGAAGTCATTGGAGACTTCAGTTGTATAAATAAAGAGGCCTATAGCCTCATTAGGATTCAAATTTTTGCTGTAAAAACACTAGTCATTTTGGAGTTCAAGACTCGTGGAAGACATTGTTATGAAATTTTTTGATTTGATAAAGAGAATGAGCATTTCCTTGATCGAGCACTGAGTTTAGTCAGAGGGCTGAAGCTCTTGGGCTAGGGCCCAACCCTAGAAGCAAAGGCTCCTCTTCTTGCATTTCTATGTTTAGTTGATCTCATAGATGAGTTGTCTTTAGCATTATTTCATTGCAAGTAGTTGTGGATTTAATTAGTTTGCTTCCATTTGTGCCTTACTTCAGCAGTAGCTCAGAAGAGATAAAGGAACATAAAAAAGTTTTCAGTAGGTGTATTTGGCCTCACTCCTCCCTTCAGGGATCATGGTTTGAGGAAAGAACTCCTATGCAACCCCAAAAAGACAGAATTCTAGTTTCTCATGGAATTTAGGGTTTTCTGTTACTTAGGTTAGCATTTTGCTAGTTTTCAAGAATATAATTTGATTTCCATTTATGCTATCTTCATTCTTACTTTAGATCTCATCAATGTTTCACATTATTCTGCAAGTTTTCTCATGGATGAAATAAGAATCTAGCTCATGAAATTCTGTTTTCCTTAGTTAATTGAAATCCTTCTTATTTACATGATTTATGGATAAATGTCAATGTTTGATGTAGTGCAAGAGTTTTAGTAGTAAATATATATTTCATGATCAACAACCCCATTCCAACTTCATCCATCCATGATTATCCCTTTCTTTCACTAAAACCCTCACCAATTTCATCATTTCACAAGAATACTTCTCCAAGCTTGTTGAGAAAATCCAGCCATCTCACAACTCTGGTTTTGAGCTCTGCAGGAATCCTAGGCACTCCCTTGCCTCATTCCATCCACAAACCACCTTCCCTAAGCCTTACATCACCTTCAACATCCCTCCTTTTTCTCTCGGTTGTATCCTATAGGAATATAGGGGATCCTGTAGGAATTCAGGACATCCTGTAGAACGCATTAGGACATCTTGAAGGTTTACCTGTAGTGGCTTGTTTCGAGGCTGAATTATGGAAAAATCCCCTAGGAAGATAGAAAAGGACCCCTAATTGTATCCCAAGCCTTCTAACCATTCACCATCATCCCTAAGCCACCTACCACATCACCAAAAGAAGGTAGCTTTCACACTTTCACACAAAAAAGACAAAGAAAAACAGAGCTATTTTATTCATTTACATGCACAACAGTAGATTGTTTGATGTTTTAATTTACATGCCTAGGACAATAGGATTGCATACATGTTAATTTAGCATTATTTTGAAGCAAATCCTCTTAGTAGTTAGTTAGAATAATGGTGTGTTTAAGCATTTGATTTCAGTATTTTTCCTTACTACAGTAGACAAGATTTCTTTTAGTGTAGATTTCTCTTTTCCTCATTGGTAATCAAGCTTCTTCTGAATCAATAGAAGTCTGGTTTGAAAAACCTTAGTGGTCTATCGCTAGCTTAGTAGTGACAAAGAGAAGACGCATCACATTTACTTGTGTATACAACACTGTCACCTCCAAGTTTGTACGAACCCTAGGTTGATAAAGTAAAGTTGGTAGCCCCAAGAGTTGCAACATTCTTGCTGTAATATTGGTGCTCATCACTTTTTGGTGTTGTTGTGAGGGAGGTGTCTGAGTAATATGTGATTTCTTCTTTCTTTCTTCCATTTCTTATCTCTGACATTCTACTATTAGCTTCATTTCTGCAAAAGTAATCTAGTTTGCTTTCTTTTCCATTCTACATTCTTTGCTTTCTTTTCCATTCTGCAAGTGATATTTCATTCAAGCAGTTAGTTTTCATTCAGTTAGTTAGTTTCCATTCAGTTTGTAATTTCAATTCTGAAATTATCTTCAAAGCTTGAAAAAACACAAAACAAAACAAAAACACTTCTTTCATGCCTTATAGGAATAGGGATAACTTAGGAAAATTTCTACCCAATACCCCCACTGCTTCAAATAGCCAACCTTCCCTCTTCTTCAGTGGCTGTGAATTGGAGAACCCCTTAGGTGAACAACCAAAGATATTTGAAGAGCCTACAGGGGGAGAAGAAGAAGAACCCATTCCAACTGACCCAATGGCTGAAAATAGAAATGACAGAGGAAATAGAGAAATAGTTGAGGGTACCTTTCCCATTAGAGAAACTAATGGAGATACCAAGATGAAGAATATAAGCCCCTCTGCTCTTCCTCATTTCCATGGCCTGACCTCAGAAGATCCAAATACTTTCTTGTTTGAGTTTGTTGTCATATGCAGAACCTATGATTACACCAATGATGAGCAGAAGTTGAAACTATTCCCATCCACTCTCAAGGATGTAGCTTTGTGCTGGTTCATGGGTTTACCTGGGGATAGCATCACAACTTGGGCTCAGATGCAGAAAGCCTTCAACAAGAAGTATCGAGACCACTGCAGGTCCAAAGACACTAAAGAGGAAATTTTTAGGATGACCTTAGGGCATGATGAATCCGTAGAGGATTATGAAGAAAGATTCCAACTTAGCTACAAAAGGGACAGATGCACACTTGATGATGATTCATTGAAGCTAGTACTTATTAGAGGGGTAAGGGAAGCTCTTCTGGATACCCTAAACCTACTAGTATGAGGTAACATCTACCAACTACCCTATGAAGATATAAAGACTGTCTTCAAGAACCATTCTAGGGTAGCTAGGAAAAAGGGTAGGGGTAGTCAACTTATGGTAAGTCCATCCTCTTCCAATACATCCATAAAAGGTGAAATTGGAAACATGCTAGAAGATTTCAAGAGTGAGATGTTGCAAACCCTTGCCCTAGAGATGGACACTATGCACATCAAGAGAAAGTAAGAGGAAGCACAGAGAGCCTTAACCATTTTATACCCTAGATGCACAAGGATCCACCCTAGGAATGAATTTCCATTGAATTTGATTGAAGTCTTCTTAGTCTGTGAATAAAACACTCTGCAGTCAAGTTCCCTTCTCTACCTGGACTGAAAGTTGTGTATCGGGGGACTGAAGAGGTGACTGAACAACTCTGCTACATAAATCAAAGGAGACCTCATGGGCCTTAGCCATAGCAGCAGGGTATGCAAGGGTCATCCCATGCATATTACAACCCCAAATAGACTGCATCCATTCCCTCTTGGGGCCCCCCTGCTCATCCTTCCTAGTCTACACCTCCTCCTCGTCCTTTGCACCTTAGTACCATTTCCAGCCGACCAACTAGTCATTTCAGCCATACACTCTGCCACAACCACAGTGGAATGCAATGCCCCAGGGGTGGAGGCCCCCATACAACAATGCTCCAGCTTTATTTCCTTCACCACCTACTCAACCACTTCTTTTACACCCTTCTCCACCTAAACAACCCCAGATGCCTGCCCAGCCAAATCCAAACCTGAAAAACAAACATGTACAACAAGTATATAGTGGAGAGACATCCTATCTTGCTTATGATGTGAAGATTCAGGAAATCAACCTAAGATCTGGGGGAGTACTCCCGAACAACCAACCTCCACCTCCATGTAGGGAGAGTGAGGAGGGAAGAGAGGAAAGCATTCCTAGAGTAAATCCACCACCCTTTCGTAAGAGATTAACTCATCCAGTCCAACCTACCCTAGAAGAGGATGAACTTATGGGTGAATTGAAAAATCTGTGTCAAAGTTCCACTTCTCCAAGCCATAAAGGATGTACCTATTTACAACAAGTTGATTAAGGAGAAGTTCTTCAAACATCCAGGGAGGTGAAAAAGAGACACCCCTACCATTAATGTCATTGGATAGTTGTCCGACTTAATGTTGGGGCAGGTAATTTGTCCGAAGTATTTGGACCCTGGAAGCCCTATAGTAGATGTGCCCATCAATGGCACCATTTTCCCACATACTTTGATTGATCTTGGGGCTGCCATTAATATAATGACAAAGGATACTATTCTCAAGCTCAATCTCTAGGGTTCATTGAGAAAGACCACAACAGTCTTGCAAATTGCAGACTGTTCTACAATGACCCCTAAGGGGATTGCGGAGGATGTGATGGTCTCCATTGACTCTTGGGAGTACCCTGCAAGCTTCCTAGTTCTCCAACCTAAGGCCAAGCTTACTGGTTACCCTGTCATTCTTGGGAGGCCCTGGTTAGCCACTGTCGATGCCTACATTAGCTGCAAGGCTGGAAATATGATTATCAAAAATGGGCATATGTCCAAGAAGTTAGTCCTCTACCTTCCTGCTCAGCCATCTCTAAAGCATGACTTACCTTTATGGCTAGAAGAGGAGGAAGAAGATGAAGTCTACTCAGCCCAACTCTATACCTTAGAAACAGCCATGGGAGGAGGACCACCAGATGAAGATGATTTAATTGAACACATACTCCAAATTCCAACTTCCAGCACATTTTCCTTAGATGAAGTATTAAAGGAAACCCAGAAAAACTACTAGATTGGTCTATGCTTAGCTTATTCAAACCCTACCCGCATCAAAACCATAGAATTCAGCCCTGAGAGAACTTTGAAAATCAACCCATCTCTTTCTATACACCAAGAATAAAAGTTGTGCAACATGCTAAAGGAACATCTGGATGCCTTTGCTTGGAGTTACAAGGAAATGAAGGGAGTGCACCCCTCGGTGTGTACTCACCACATTTACATCAAAGAAAGTTACAAACCAGTCTAACAACTCAAGAATGAATCTAGCTCTCAAGGATATAGTCAAAGAAGAACTACAAAATCTACTAGATGTAGGATTCATTTACCCTATCTTGGATAGTGAGTGAGTCTCTCCTTTGGTGTTGGTTCCAAAGAAAAATGGTAAGTGGAGGATTTGTGTCGATTACAGAGAGTTAAACAAAGCAAAAAAGAAGGATCATTTCCCTCTACCTTTCATTGACCAAATGCTAGATGGCCTGGCAGGGAATTTTTTTTTTCTCTTTCCTAGATGGGTTCAACGGGTACAATCAAATCCATATCAGCCCAAAATACTAGGATAAAACCACCTTCACTTGTCCATGGGGTACTTTCACCTATAGTGTCCTTCCTTTGGGACTATGCAATACCCCTGCCACTTTGCAAAGAGCAGTCCTGAGTATCTTTACTGAGCTAGTCCATGGTGCACTAGAAATTTATATGGATGATTTCACACCCTATGGATGTGATTTCTAGGAGGCTCTGTCAAACTTAGGTAAGGTGATGAACAAATGCATTGAAATGAACATGTCTCGTAGTCCCGAAAAATGCGAGTTCTTGATGACTACAGGGACTGATCTAGGTCATTCCATATCCCAACAAGGACTGCAAGTGGACCCAAATAAGATAGCCATCATCAAAAGGGTCCCACCTCTGCAAAAACAAAGAGATGTTAGAAGTTTTCTAGGATTAGTTAGATATTGTCGGAGGTTTAGAAAAGACTTCAAAAAGTTAGCTTCTCCTTTATTTGGCTTGTTGGCCAAAGACTCTGACTATGTATGGTCAAAAAGCTGTCAAGAGGCCCTGGACACCTTGAAGGACAAGTTGATCATTGCACCTATTCTCCAAGGCCCAAATTGGGCCTTCCTTTTCACATAAATGCTGATGCCTCACACAAAGCCACAAGAGCAACTCTAGGCCAGATAGATGACAAGTTACCTTATGCCATTTACTTCATCAGTAAGAATCTGTCAAAGGCCGAGCTAAACTACACAATGAGCGAAAAGGAGCTCCTAGCTGTTGTGCATTTATTGAACAAATTTAGGCATTACATTATAGGTTTCCAAACATTTGTACATACAGACCATGCTGCAATTAAATATTTGATGAATAAACCTGATGTGAATCCTTGGATTATTAGATGGTTACGTTTATTATAGTAGTTTGATCTAACTATTATTGATAAGCCTGGCAAGGAGAATGCTGTTGCAGAATTTTTGTCCAGATTAAATTTACCTATAGGGGAGGAAGGAATGGTTGATGATCAATTACTGGATGAACACTTATTCACCATTTTAGTTCTCTCTCCATGGTTTGCTAACATAGAAAAATATTGGTGTCTGCACAGTTCCCATTGAATTTGTCCTCAAAAGAGAAACACAAGATTTCAAGGAAGAGCACCCCATTCACTTGGATTGGGGGCAATCTCTTCAATCTAGGACTGGATCAAATTCAGAGAAGATGTGTCAGGGAGGAGGAAGTCTTTGAAATCCTTCTGACCTGTCATGATGGGCGTTGTGGAGGTCACTTTGCAGCTAAGAGGACAACATTCAAGGTGTTACAAGCTGTTTATTATTGGCCCACTCATCATCAGGATGTGAGAAGGTATACTAGTCAGTGTGATCGGTGCCAAAGGATGGGAAAGCCTACTCCAAGGGATGAAATGCCTCCGCAACCTCAACTAACTTTTGAGCCATTTGACAAGTGGGGAATGGATTTCATTGGACCTATTGACACTCCATCCAATGAAATTCGGTACATCATTGTGTACACTGACTATTTGACCAAGTGGGCTGAAACCAAGGAAATCAAGGCAGCAACAAAGGAGAAAGTGGCTAAGTTCTTAAGGGAAAATGTATTTTAAAAGTTTGGGTACCCTAGAGAACTGGTCATTGATCAAGGCAGCCAATTTACATCTCACATGATTGAAGATTTGTTAAGCCAGCACAAGATCAAGCATAGAACCTCCACTACCTATCAACCACAAGCTAATGGGAGAGTGGAGGTGACCAACAGAGCACTGGAGAGCATTCCGACCAAAGTAGTTAGCAATAGAAAAAAATCTTGGGCAGATAGATTATTTGAGGCCACTTGGGCCTACAATACCACCTGGAAGACCACCACTAGATTTATTCCCTATGAGTTGGTCTCTAGGAAGAAGGCCCTGCTGTCCATTGAATTTGAGTACAATACATTGAGGATGGCAGCCCAGCTAGATCAAGATCTCACCAATGCACAAAAAGAGAGTTTTCTCCAGCTGAATGGGTTAGATGAGTTTAGAATGTAGGCCCTCCTATAAATAGAGGTGACTCAAATTAAGAGGAAGATCTGGCATGACAAAAACATTATGGACAAGCAATTTCAAGAAGGTGAAAGGGGTTTTTTTTATATGATTATAGATACAATATTTTAAGGTAAATTTAAGGGCTAGATGGTTAGGGCCTTATATCATAGAGAAATGTCATGATAATGGTTCAGTGCATATTAGAACCATCAATGTAGAGGCTATTCCTTTACTTGTTAATGGGCACATATTGAAGGTTTATAAGAAGCCATTGTCGAAGAAAGAATTCAGTGATGACATCAGTAAGACAATGATGGTGGTGGAGCAAGTCTCAGCTTATACCTCATCAAGTCACTGAAAAGGAAAGAAAAAGGAAAAAGAAAAAAAAGAGAAAAAATAAGGAGACTCAGGTGAAAACCTCCATGAGGCACTTGAGACCCATTGTTGGGTTGAATACCTCTTGAGGCAGCCCAATGGTGTAAAAAAAAAAGAGAAATAAAAAGATCTTTGGGTGAAAACCTCTTTTGAGGCACCCAGGGAAAGAAGCTAGGATGAAAACCTCTTGGAGGTAGACTAGTTTCTTTCAAAAAGAGAAAAAAACAAAAAATAAAAGAGAAAAAGAGAAAATAAAACTTTGAAAATATTGTTTGCTGGTCTTGAAAATATTCGTTGTAGGTTAGTAGGAGGAGGACCCGAGCAACAAGAGAGGATCAAAAGGGACCTATCCAGTTATGTTTTTATCTCTCCATTCATTGTCCTTCATCATTCCATCATTCCCTCCATTTTCCTACTCATTTCACTTGGTTTGCAAGGGTTCAGTGTTTTCTACAGGATTCCCTATAAACCTAAAGGATTCTCTAAAAACCTACAGGATGATCCTATAGGAATTATAGTGGCTTGGGAATCCCAAAGGAAGTAACCCTAGAGCAAGGGGATGACCTAGTCATGTCAAAAAAAAAAAATCTACTTCACCATCTCATAACCATGCTTCTCTCCACCATGATCACCCCTGCATTCATCTAATAAAGTCAGTTTTAAAAAAAATATAGTTTTTAGAAGAAAAAAAAATAGATAAAAAAGGATGAAGACAAAGAATAAGGGGAAAAAACCTGAAGGATATATCTCTCATTCACAAATCCCTAGACCCATTCTCTACCCATTCCAACCATCCTCATGCTCCAAAAGTGAAAAATGATTAAAATGTTTTTGAGGGAGAGGCATTTATAAGAAATCCTGTAGTAACCTATCCCACAAAAGAAAAAATCACAGGTTGTAGTCAGCTTCAACATGGATGATCCATAGGTCAAAGAAGCTCATCCAGAGCTTAGCAGCAGAATTAGGATCATCAACATCAACACCCAGTACCTGCACTTCAAGGAAAAACATCAGAGGACAATAAAGAAAAAGAGAAACACATGAAGAAAATACACAACAAGAACTTCACTCTTCAAACAAACAAAATCAAGGCATCATTACCACAGGTATGTATCTTGCTTCCACTCTCTCGTTAGCATGATATGATTAAACATGTAAAAGTTGTGAAAGAGTTGGTTTTATAAGAAAAAGGTGGCCAGTTAACTTGGCCGCATTCACTCAGTCAATGAGGAGAAGACAGTTAGTCCTTACACATGTGGCAGCAGTCAAGTCAAGGAAAAGGAGAGTTGAGGCTGAAAGTGTTTAAGCTATGGATGCCCGAGGTGGGAGTTGATTATGAGGTAAGGAGAATGATGATGTGGTAGTGGGACCAACCGTCCAAAAATAGATACTTGTACCTCAAATGCTAGAAAAACATCCCACTCAAATCACCCATATGAGGAAATATAACGTTGATTCTCATGCATAGAGGCATTCACATTCTCAAGGATACACACTAGTAAAGTTTCTCTCGGCCCTAAAGCAGTCTACAGGAAAGGCAATGATCATTTTTTCCATCATAGGAGCACCTACAAGATACAGAAAAACACCTACATGATTGGAAGTGAGCAATTTTAAAAGGGAAAAATAGAGGTTGTCTTCATTAGACAGTGATAAGGAGGTAGAGCTAAACTTTCCCACAATTTTCAAGTCAAAAAACATATAGGAAAGTTTTCTATCTTCTTGAAAAATTTGTAGTCTAGGGGAATTGTCAAAATTTTTTTTATTTAAAATTCCTCATCCATTAAATTTGGTATCATTCATATACAACCCTCCACATCCATCAGAAAAATGACAGGGATATTTAATAATATGGAACCCATCAACACAGTGAGGATTCATCATCACCCTCTTGTACTAGAGATATTCACAAGGCACAATTGGATGGGTTTCTTTGAAAAGTTGAGGGGATATGATGATGAAGTGTCTAGAAACTTTGCTCTCTCCCTCATTCCACTAACTAGGACCCATGCCATTGTTGTGGTGAAAGGCCTCTCTATATAACTCACCCCTGAAATCATAGGAAGAATCACCACACTTCCTTTAGGAGTTCCTTGGAGAAAGGAGGATAAGGGAAATAGTGAAATTTCAAATAAGAAATTATTTTTAGAAGGAGAGGAGGCCATGGAAAACAAAAATGGAGTCAAAAGAGAAAGCCTACCATATCCTTGGAATGAAATTATCTACCACCTTATAAAGTATCTATCATGTGAAGGTAGGTACAGTGTGGTATATGGATACCATTTTAGGCTTCTCTAAGAGTAGAGGTTTGGAGCAGACACACGTCCTCAAAACAAACTCAACATACCCTACTTCCTTCTTCAATCAGTGATATATATGAGCATTAAGGTGCAGGAAGGAAATCATCAACAACTAGCCCATCATGGGTTAATTAGACTTACCATAGAATATCCCTCCAAAACCTAAGACTCCCTATCACATGGGCAACTTTCAGAGACACGCAGATAGAGGAAGACATAAAATCCCTTGAATATGACAAAAGCCCCACTATCAGTGAAAGGGATGAGAAGAACAAAGAAGGAGGAAGAAGAAACAGAGAGGGATGAAGAGGAAATAGAGGAGGAAGAAGAGGAAGAAAAGTAGAAGGAAAGTGGTGAAGAGATAGAAGAAGATGCAAAGGAGGAAACTGATGAAAGAGTGAGGAACTAGAGGGAGAAGAAGAGGAGAAAGACAAAAGTGAAAAGGAAAATGGAAAAGGGGAGACAGAAGACAAGGAGGAACAAAGGTCTATAATGCAAGGCAAATAAGGGGAGGAATTACCCAGAGTATCTCCAAAACCCATTGAGAAAGAGGCAAAAACTACCCTCACTTCCCTTAGTACCCCTATCAAGAAAAAATGGAAGAGACAGAGACAAGCCCCATTATACTTTAGGACAAGAAAAGGCACAAGAATAAGGCAAGGAAAACCTCAAACTCCCACCAAGGTTCCTATTGTGATTGAATATTCACCAAAACAGCTGGAAAATATAGCTCATGTCATGAAAAAAAAGGAGAATGATCATCAGGACAAGCCTCTCCCAAGTCTCCTATCACTTATGTTAGGAGGCCTGACACTAGATCTTCCTGATCCAAAGGAAAAGCCCTCCTATAGGAGACATAGAAGGACCTATAGGAAGCAGAGGAAATCCTATAGGAAACTCTGCTAAACCTACAGGAAACTCAGAAATTGGACAAAGAAGGGAGTATGTAGCAAGAAACAAAGAAGGAGGATCTAGAGCTGAGGGAACCTAGTCCTCAACCTAACCTTGACTCCTACTACAGATTTATTTAAGGGGGTAGGCTCATTCCACAGAAATTTTCCATCCCCTTATTCTTTGAGCTTGAGAAAGAAAGGGAAAGAACACATAGGTGGATGTAAATTTCCAAATCTAAAGGAGTGGAGGACATAGGTCACATGGAGGAAAAAGTTAAAGAGATGGGAAGAGAACTGAGTAGCCTGAGGGACGAAGAGGCAATGATGAAAGCTCAGTTGGAGGTAGAAAATGCATGGTTAAGGGGATAGCTACAACAGAGAGAGAATCAATTGGCATCCATGGCTAGTCTATCCTTAGAGGCAATCTAGTGCAGAATGCCAACTAAGTCCTATGCATTGTATCTTAAGGAACTGTGGTTGCAGTTCCAAATCAAGAATTTAGCACAGAGAGGCACTATGTCATTCCTTGATTATAGACCATTCATTGATCTCTGTCACCAAAGCACATTGGAGGATAGAGCTAAAGTGTCTGAGTTTTACCTCCACAGCTTGGCCTTAACTGATCTGAATGTGTGGGACCCTAATTCAAAACTAGGGGACTTACAGTTGATGGCTTTGGCATCATGGATGAATCATGAGGAAGAAAGGGCTGCAGAAATGAAGAAAGTAATGGCAAGGGAAGAAACAGAACCCATCATGATAAGAGGTGAGAAATCAAATCCAATGGCTGTCGTCAACACACATAACTTGATTGCAAATGACCCTCAACTTGCACCTAGGTACCTTGCTTCCCAAGAGTAAGAAATCACACACTTTGAGGACATGCTCAAGATGTTAGGAGATGACAGCATGCAAGATTTCCAAAGGAGATGCAACACTTTGCCCTACATCTTGAAAATCAGAGATTACCATTCTCCTCAGAGAATTAGAGAAGCACTGAACAGGACACCCATGTAAAAGCAAGCTCTCCAAAGACTCAAAGTCAACTAGATTGGCTTGAGACTCAGGCCACCACTTCTCTTAGGAATGTTGGAAGGAAGGAAGGAAGAGGAAGAAAGAAAGCAATGGGAGGAGATAGATAGGAAGATAGGATTTTATGCACAGGAAGAAGAAATTACTACAGCAAGAAGAAGATGGGATGTTAGGGAGGGCACTAGAGCAATGAAAGACATGGATATAGATTGAGTTTCTCACAGGATGAGCAACACTTTCAGTAGGGGGTGATGATGAGCCTCATCATTGAGTGACTATGTGGACCATTAATACACATCCTAGCTTATTCAAATCAACTCTTCTCATAATTTTTTACATATTTTGATTGTATTTTTCTTAATGAGATGAGTCAGAGTGAGATATTATGCCTAGTGGACTAATGTGCATTGGTTGCAGGTTTTTGAGAGAAAATCATGGAAATTTTGGCTAAGTAAGGGTTGAAAATTGAATGAGACAAGGAGGAGAGATTGTAGGAGGTAGATCCTCCTCATTTACTCCTCACTCATTCAAATATTCCTCCATCAATCACTCTAGCTCAGAGTATAAGCAGCCAAGTCATGGAGATCAAAAGGCAGCCGAGCAAGTGATAGTTATAGAGTTATTTTATCTCGCGTTTGGGAGTCGAGCCTCCCTATATTTAAGGAAGTTGTTGCAGACTTCAGTTGCATAAATAAATAGGCTTAGAGCCTCATTAGGATTCGAATTTTTGCTATAAAAACACTAGTCATTTTGGAGTTCAAGACTTGTGGAAGACATTGTTATGTAATTTTCTGATTTCATAATGAGAATGAGCATTTCTTTGATCTAGCACTGAGTTGACTCAGAGGGCTGAAGCTCTTGGTTTAGGGCCCAAACCTAGTAGCAAAGGCTCCTCTTCTTGTATTTGTATGTTTAGTTGATTTCATAGTTGAGCTGTCTTTAACATTATTTCATTGCAAGTAGTTGTGGATTTAATTAGTTTGCTTCCATTTGTTCCTTACGTCAGCAGTAGCTTAGAAGAGATAAAGGAACATCAAAAAGTTTTCAATAGGTGTATTTGGCCTCACTCCTCCCTTTAGGGATCATGGTTTGAGTAAAGAACTCCTATGCAGCCCCAAAAAGACAGAATTCTAGTTTCTCAAGGAATTTAGTGTTTTTTGTTACTTAGGTCAGAATTTTGCTAGTTTTCAAGAATAGAATTTGATTTCCATTTCTACTATATTCAGTCTTACTTTAGATCTCATCAAGGTTTCATATTATTCTACAAGTTTCCCCATTTATGAAATAGGCAGCTAGCTCATGAATTTTTTTTTTGCTTAGTTAATTGAAATCCTTCTTGTTTACATGATTTATGGATAAAAGTCAATGTTTGATGGAGTGTAGGAGTTTCAACAGTACATAGAGATTTCATGATCAGCAACCTCATCCCAACTTCATCCATCCATGATTATCACTCTCTTTCACTAAAACCATCACCAATTTCATCATTTCACATGAATACTTCTCCAAGCTTGTTGAGAAAATCTAGCCATCTCCAAACTCTAGTTTTGAGCTCTACAAGATTCCTAGGCACTCCCTTGCCTCATTCCATTCACCAAACACCTTCCCTAATCCTTCCATCACCTTCAAAATACCTCCTTTTTCTCTCAGTTGTATCTTGTAAGATCCTGTAGGAATTCAGGACATCCTATAGAACGCATTAGGACATCCTGTAGGTTTACTTGTAGTGGCCTGTTTCAAGGCCAAATTGTGGAAAAAGGCCCTAGGAAGCTAGAAAAGGACCCCTACTTGTTGTTGGGTTGTGTTATATTCTTTCCACGACTAGCCCACGTAGTTAACCAGGGGGTTAGAAGGCGGAAGGAGCGCCCCCTTTGTTGCGCTGATTGTGTAGCAGGGGGAGTCATAAGGGGTTTGAGGGGTGTAGGTAACCCCACTTTATGGGGTCCGGGGCAACGCCCCGAAAATTTTTGGTTTTGGACCCTATATTAGGTTCGGTGGACCTACCTATGGTTTTGTACATGTTTTTCACACATGGTTTTGGACGCAATGGTTTTCGGCCCATGGCTTTGGATGCGATGGTTTTCAGTCCATGGTAATGGATGCTTAAGCATGTATAAATATGTATTGTAACATTGAAAGGAACATAATGAAAAATCAAGTTGGTAGTCCCAGTTTTGGGATCCAGGGGAAAATCTCTATGTATATGTGTTTTATGTGTTATGCTCTCGCATTGTTTATTTGCTATGTTTTAGAATTCGTATGGAGGTAATTTCTGTACGGGGTTAAAACCTACATTTGGTATCAGAGTTGTTTTGGCTTCAAAGGGATGCCTTTGTTGCTGAGGGTTTTCACTCGGGCTTGTGGTAGACCCCGTTCAGTGGGAGATCTGTGGGATCAATTCCAGTGGTGAAAGAAGATGGCGATGGAAATATAGAGATCGAGAAATTTAATGTTCAGAGTTTTGAGTTGTGGAAACTCAAGATGGAGGATCTATTGGTGGATAAAGATCCGTGGATCACATTAGATCTGGGTACTAAACCAACAAGAGTGTCTGATGAAGAATGGAAGAAGTTTGATCGGAAGGTAAAGAGCACAATACAATTGTGTGTCTCAGATTTAGTATTGTTGAATGTATCAGGGGAAACTATGATGAAGGCTTTGTGGGACAAGTTAGGGACTTTGTACCAATCTAAGTGTCTATGAATAAATTGTTCCTACGGAAAAAGATGTATAACCTGAGGATGAAAGATGGAGACTTGGTGATAGAGCATCTGAATGCATTTAATACTGTGGTAAGTCAGTTATCGCCTGTTGATATCAAAATTTTAGATGAAGATAAGTGCATTAGTTTGTTGTGTTCTATACCAGATTCTTGGGATAGTCTACTTATTGCAATAGGTAGCAATGCAACTCCCTTGCAGTTTGATGAAATTGTCTCATACTTGCTGACAGAGGAGATGAGACGGAAAAATATGGAGAGCCAGAATGGTGATGCCTTGTCTGTATGAGGACGGTCCCAGAATAGAAACAAAAATAAGTCATCGAGTGGGAGATCTAAATCTAGAAGGAGATCTAAATCTCCAAGAAAACCTATAAAGGTGGTGTGCTAGAAATGCGGAAAGGAAGGACACTACAAAAGGGACTGTAAATCTAAAGCTCCTGACAAAGGAAAGGGAACTAATGATGCTCCTTCTGTAGAGGTGAAAACCACCTCAGATGAAGCATGGCTGATTGACTTGGGTTCTTCAATTACACATGTAGATCATGAAGCATGGCTGATTGACTTGGGTGCATCCTTTCACTTCACTCCCCATAGAAAGTGGTTCTGTGAGTATGAGAAATACGATGGTGGTGATGTCTTCTTAGGGGATGATAGGAAGGCTAGAATCATTGGTTGTGGAAAAGTAAAGTTGAAGTTGCAAGGTGGAAGGGTTATAACACTTCCGGGTGTTCTACATATTCTTGCATTGGCCAGAAATCTGATTTCTGTAAGAAAGTTGGATGATGCAAGTGTAAAAATAGTGTTTGAGAAGGATACCTGCAAGATGGTTCGGGGAGGACTAGTATTGATGCGGGGAGTTCGGATTAGAACTCTGTGCAAGCTGCAAGGTTGCACTGTTGTTGATGGGTGCAATAGTTCTGTGGTTCCTGAAAGTGGAGCAGAAAATCTAGTGGTCTCTGGAGAGAAGATCATGTTTTGGCATCAAAGCCTTGGACATATTGGAGAAAAGGGTCTTTGAATACTTCATGGTAAAGGTATGAGTAATAGCTCTCTAGATTTTGATTTTTGTGAAAATTGTGTATATGGGAAGCAGAATTGGGTGCGTTTCCCCTCTAGTGGTAAGAGGCGAAATAGATATTGGAGCTTTTGCACAGTGATGTGTTTGGACCTGTGAAGGTTCCATCACTAGGTAAGTCTATGTACTATGTATCCTTTATAAATGATTTCTCAAGGAATACATGGATATATTTCCTTAAGAAGAAATCTGAAGTCTTTGATAGGTTTAAAGAATTTAAGGCTCTAGTGGAAAACCAGATAGAGAAGAAGATAAAGGTGCTGAGGACAGATAATGGTGGAGAGTTTTGTAGTAAGGAATTTGAAGAATTCTGTAAGAAGTGTGGTATAGCACGACAGGAGACTACTCCATACACACCTGAGAAAAATGGAGTTGAAGAAAGAATGAACAAGATGTTGATGGAAAGGGCAAGAAGCATGCTCAGTGGTACCAGGTTAGGACAAGAATTTTGGGCAGAGGTGGTGGAGACAACATGTTACCTGATCAACAGATCACCTTCATCAGCATTGGAGGATAAGACTCCACAAGAGGTATGGACTGGTAAGAAACCCTCTCTTTCACATCTGAGGGTATTTGGATGTGATGCATATGTGCATGTTCCAAAGGAGAAACAAACCAAGTTGGATAGTAAATCTGAAAAGTGCATCTTTATTGGTTATAAGGATGGTTTAAAGGGTTATAAGCTTTGGAACCCAGTAACAAGGAAGGTTGTGTACAACCGACATGTGGTGTTCAGAGAGGTAAAAGATGTTATTTAACATGAAGTCCAACCAAAGGAACCTGAGAAGATAGAGTTTGAGCTAAAGGAGGAAGAATCAGACTCTACAGCAGAGGAGGAATTAGAAGATGAAGAGCCACAAACTCCGGGTGTGAGAAGATCAGTTCAAGAAAGAAGGCAGCTAGAAAGGTATAGTCCATCTGCTTTCTATTCAAATTTTGCTTTATCTATTACTAATGATGATTCCAAAACTGTGAAGGAAGTAGTAGATTTAGAGGATGGAAAACTCTGGAAAGAGGCCATGGTTGATGAAATGCCATCTTTGCACAAAAATGAGGCTTGGGATCTGGTGGAGTTGTCGGCTGGAAGGAAACCCATTGGCAGCGAATGGGTGTTCAAGAAGAAGACAAATGCAGAAGGAGAGGTGGAGAAATACAAAGCTTGGTTGGTAGCAACAGGTTATTCCCAGGTGACGGGAATTGATTTTGGTGATATTTTTTCTCCTGTTGCCAAGGTGACTTGTATTAGATTACTTCTATCTATTGTTGCTGCTTTTGATTTTGACGTAGAACAGATGGATGTGAAGAAAACCTTTCTTCACGGGGATCTAGAAGAGGAGATCTACGTGAAGCAACCCGAAGGTTTCGCGGTGAAGGGTAAGAAAGAACTGGTATGAAAGTTAAAGAAGTTTATGTATGGGTTAAAACAGTCACCAAGGATGTGGTATCAAGAATTTGATACATTTATACGGGGACTTGGCTTCACCAGAAGCAAAGCAGATCACTGTGTGTATTTTAAATTAATTAGTGACCGTGTTATTTATCTGGTCTTGTATGTGGATGATATGTTGCTAGTTGGAAATGACAAAGAAATTATCCAGGATTTGAAGACCCATTTGTCCTCCAAATTCGACATGAAATATCTTGGCGTTGCAAACTATATTTTGGGCATGGAAATTAAAAGAGATCGGACAAAGAGGAAGCTCTTGTCAAACCAGAGGAAGTATGTCGAGACAATATTGTAGAGGTTTAATATGCAGGATAGTAAACTGGTGAAGGTTCCTAATCCTATAGGTGTAAAGTTATCTGCTGAACAGTGTCCCAAGACACAAGAAGACGAAGAGGACATATCCTGTGTTCCATATGCAAGTGCAGTTGATAGCCTGATGTATGCGATGGTCTGTACGAGACCAGACATTACAAATGTAGTGGGAGTATTGAGTAGGTTTATGTCAAAACCAGGGAAGGAGCACTAGACAACAGTGAAGTGGGATTTCAGGTATTTGCGTGGCACTAGTGATTATGGTTTGTGCTACCAAGGAAGAGCAGGATTGGACAAAGTGTTAGATATTCGTGGCTTTGTTGATGCAGACTGGGCTGGAGATCTGGATCAGAGAAGATCTACAAGTGGGTATGTGTTTAACCTATTTGGAGGTGTAGTTAGTTGGATGAGTAAGAAACAATCTATAGTGGCACTGTCAACTACAGAGGCAGAATACATGGTAGCCACTCATGCAAGCAAGGAAGTAGTTTGGTTGCAGAGATTGTGTTCAAGTATGGGGTTAGTATAGGGAGCTATAAGAATAGACTATGACAACCAAAGTGCAATTTTCTTGGCAAAGAACCCTGCATATCATTCAAAGATGAATCACATTGATGTTTAGTATCAATTTGTGAGGGATATGATAGAAGAAAAAAAGGTGTTGCTAGTAAAGGTGGACACTTTGAAGAATACTGCAGATGCATTAACAAAAAATGTGAGCTCTGAGAAGTTCTCTTGGTGTAGAGAAACAATGGGCGTTGCAGGGCTGGATAAATGACTAAGCTCTCTTGTGGTCCCCTGTGGAAAGAAAACAACAAGTGGGAGAATGTTGGGTTGTGTTATATTCTTTCCACAACTAGCCCACATAGTTAATTGGGGGGTTAGAAGGGAGGCGAAGCCCCCCTTTTGTTGCGCCGATTGTGTAGCGGGGGGAGTCACAAGTGGTTTGAGGGGTGTAGGTAAGCCCACTCTATGGGGCCTGGGGCAGTGCCCCAGAAAATTTAGGTTTTGGACCCTATATTAGGTTGGGCAGACCTACCTATGGTTTTGTGCATGATTTTCGCACATTGTTTTGGACGCGATGGTTTTCGGTCCATGGTAATGGATGCTTCGGCATGTATAAATATGTATTGTAACATTGAAAGAAACATAATGAAAAATCAAGCTGGTAGTCCCAGTTTTTGGATCCAGAGGAAATCTCTGTGTAGATGTGTTTTATGTGTTATGCTCTCTCATTGTTTATATTCTATGTTTTAGAATTCGCATCCAGGTAATTTCTTTATGGGGTTAAAACCTTGCCTCATTCCATTCACCAACCACCTTCCCTAATCCTTCCATCACCTTCAACATACCTCCTTTTTCTCTCAATTATATCCTGTAAGATCCTGTAGGAATTCAGAACATCCTGTAGAACAAATTAGGACATCCTATAGGTTTACCTGTAGTGGCCCGTTTCAAGGCCAAATTGTGGAAAAAGGCCCTAGGAAGCTAGAAAAGGACCCCTACTTGTCTCCCAAGGCTTTTTACCATTCACCATCATCCCTAAGACACCTACCACATCACCAAAAGAAGTTAGCTTTCACACTTTCACACAAAAAAGACAAAAAGAAAAAAATAGCTATTTATTCATTTACATGCACAACAATAGAATGTTTGATGTTTTAATTTGCATGCCTAGGATAGTAGGATTTCATACATGTTAATTTAGCATTCTTTTGAAGCAAAGCCTCTTAGAAGTTAGTTAGAAGAATGGTGTGTTTAAGCATTTGATTTCAATCTTTTTCCTTACTGCAATCGACAAGATTTGTTTTTGTGTAGATTTCTCTTTTCCTCATTGATAATCAAGCTTCTTTTGAATCAATAGAAGTTTGGTTTGGAAAACCTTAGTGGTATATCACCAACTTAGTAGTGACAAAGAGTAGGCCCATTACATTTACTTGTGTATACAACACTGTCACCTCCAAGTTTGTACAGACCTCCAGTTGATAAAGTAAAGTTGGTAGCTCCAGGAGTTGCAACATTCTTGCTGCAATACTAGTGCTCATCAGTAGACATAACATGTTAACCAAATTCACTGTATAAAGAACCCATCAATAGTAAAATAATCACATTAGAACCCATAATAGTCAGTGATATCACCATCAAAGAAAGACATTGAACCGATAAGAGTTAGTTGTTATCATCACATAATCACATTCTAAGATTTACAAGACTTTCCTATAGTTTGCAGAGACGAAGAGACAATGATGTGGTGTCTCATGCGTTGAGATATTACTGCAACAATTTTAGTTGCAAATTCATTGAAACAAAAAAGTGAAAACCATTTCGAACTATGTAACACATTAAAGTTTCGATGATGGAGCAACGTAAGTATTGTTGAATGCCACGTCTTCTATGGAGATTTTATACACTAATAACTTTAAATTTTGGATCTTACTACAACTACTGTAGTTGAAAATTTATTGAAACCAATTACGAACCTATTCCAAACCATGGAAAGTACATTAAATTTTTGACAATGAATAGTCCATAACATCTATAAGAAAATCTGCAACAAAAAAATGAAAATTATTACGAATTGTCCCATCTTATTCACATACATAAAAATAGGGTCTTTTTCTATCAATCGCAATAATATAGGAAGCTTGAATGCTCATGCTTCCAGGTAATAGACTAAATTTATCACAACCACATTCATTGCAATAATAGGTAGAGTAAAATAAAATGCAAAGATAAGCATACCAAAATCTTCCTTTGTGAAGCACATTGGAGGCTTGATTCTGAAGGCTTTTCCACACATTCCCCCTTTTCCAACAAACACTCCTAGGTTTTCATAAGAATTATAAGTGCATCAAAGATTTATCAAATTTATATAACATCTAACCACTACATAAACGAATAACCTTGTAAGAGTCAAAGGATGATGAAAGGTATCTTTCATAATAGATGTGAATTCAATACCTTTCATCTTCTAAAACACAAGTCAAGTCTAAAATACAAGTCAAGTCAAGTGTTTTTGAAGTTTGATTGGTCACAAGCTCAACCCTAATCAATAGACCCCTCTTCCCCTTAAATCTCTAATGATTGAGATAGAAACAAACTTTCAGTTAGTTATAGGTGTGAGTATAACACCAATGTTCAAGGGAAACGAGATGAAATTAATTGTTGAGCTCATTTATTTTGATGGAATATTTTCTTTATACACAACTCATTACAAGGAAGACACAATTTTAGATGTATGCCTGAAATATGTGTTAGTTGTTCATAAATTGGAAGAAAAAATGAATTGTCCTTGCTCTATCTCATTATCAACAATAAGATAGAAAAGAGATGTATAAGTAGATCAAAATGGAAAAGGAAAGTAACATACAAAAATAAACAAACAATAATGGTTTCCTATTTGAAAAATAACTACTTTTCAATTCCAGAAAGAAAACTCATCTAATGGAATTCAACATATGGTCTAGAATAAATAAAAAAATGCACTTTTGAAAAGAAAACTTAACATTAATTTTATTCCTCAATGAAAGTTGGTGAGGAAATTACTTTCATATTTATCTTGAAGTTCTCTTAAACAATTAATTAGATGAGCACCCACAACAATGCAATGTTCTTGTATTTTTTCTAAAACTTTTAGCACAACATGGCTACCAGTAGTACTGACAATATTTCCACCAGAAGTAACATAGTGTAATTGTTGTGCTAACACTTGGGAAATTTTTGGAGTTGTGACAACAACACCAAGAGCAACGCCATTCTAAATACCCTTTTGGTCGCATTAAAATTGGAAATCAACATATACAAGTTTGATCCATATAATAAGTTTTTCTGTGAGGCACTCTCCTCTCTAAATTTAATTAATGAAAGAAAGAAAGGAGATACTATATTAATATCCAAAATTGATGAAATTGAATCATTGAGACTCAACAATACATCAAGAGAATGACAATGCATGAGTTCCTAAGGTTTATCCCAGAAGAAAAAATACCAAAATACAAAAAGAAAGGGGTAAACCCTAGATAACGAAAGCAAAGATTGATGTTGGGAAAAAGAATTTCCTTGACATTTTGGTAAATAAGATATTTTCCTCAATGAAAAAGGTAAAAACAATATAATTTTCAAATCTGATTTACTATAAATGAAAGTATTGAAAACATGAAGCAAACAAGAATAATGATACCTTGGTCATAGTAACAATGTCAAGGATAACACCTTATGTTTCTAATCCATAGTAATAGCTTCCCATATCACCAAATCCTTTCTGAACTTCATCAGTTTTACAAACACCTCCATCCTTTCGAAAAATATCATAAACTATTGGCAAGTATCTAGGTGCTAGTTCTACTACTCCACCAACACCCTGAAATAAAGGCCCTGTCTTCCTGTTGCAAGAGTAAAATATGACAGCTAAAACAAAAATCCATAGAATATGAACATAAAGGTATTTATTTAATAGTATCGTTCAAGTAAGAAAGTCAATCATCAAAAAAAAAAAGTGCAGAAATACTTTATTTGGACAATTTGAAATTCCTTGCCAATAAAAGGAAATAACATAAGTTTGCATGTTTTAAGCTTAAGCTAAAGAGAACAAATTTAACAAAACATCCGGTAACATCTTATGGTTTCTAGGTATGTTTGAAACTAATGCCTCTCCAAGCTCCATGACTGCATGATGAAGATATATTGTGATAGTATGTTGTAGAAGATTTGTCTACTTTTTAATAGTATCAACAAATTTAGGGTGACAGTGCCTACAGGAAATACACACAATGCCTACATAAGCATCCAAGCATTGTTGCCCATATTCGTCAAAAAAGTATTGCATCTTTCCTTCAACAATATTCAACTGCAAAAATATCAAGGTATACAAGACCATTGTTAAAATCCATTGTACATGAAATGTTAGTAATACAAAAAAAAAATACTACAAACAAAAGTAAAGATACTCTAGCACTTAGCTAACTACATCCTTCACAATCTTGTGCTAAAGAAATGACCCACAATATATTCTTAACTTCTTTAATCTTTTGCAACCTTAATATTATTATCTTTTACAATAAATGTCAACTGCAATATTGTGCAATCTATTCCATCAAAATCACTGACCCAACAATAACACCTAGATTGACATAATCATGTGAATCTACTCATCAAGGTATGGAAAAATGAAAATACCAAAATAATGAGAACCATCTATTTCATCAAAATAACCCAGAAATAATAGCCAACCCAAGATAATCACAAAAATCTAATGAAATAAGCATGAAAGAACCAAAGGAAATGAATATTAAGAGCAACCTATTACATCAAATCGACTCGAAATAGTACCTAGATCCATCTAATTTATAGATAATTACTGGTCCAAGCATGGAAGTTCCAAATTATCCCAAACAAAATATGGGTATGAATGAAACACAATGGCCATGGTTACCTAATAGGATTTCCCACAATTCCATGTACATATCCCAATAACTTCATAAATGACAACCAACAAAGTACAAAAATTCAATCAAATCCTATAATACCAAGTTTAATAACCTGTTCTCCATGACTCCTTGAATCTCAAGCATGAAATACTCTAATCCTATGAGACACTACAGTGAGGAAATAAAAAAAAAAAAACTCTAAAATATGCAAGGGTCAGGCCAAGTGAAAACATACAAACTGTAACATGAAATCCACAATTGCAATGCCTAATCCAAGCAAAATCCTCATAAGCTAGTAGAAACCTCTAGAATCAAACAACCTTCCACGCACTAATGAGGAACATTGATTCACTAGTGAGGTCTACATAGTGTTACATTATCCACCTAGGTTCTATTCTCTTTGTGGTCTTTCCCACATGCATGCAACTCAAGGGTGATTTTGGTAGAAAAATTACCCATTAGGCCTAGCACCTAAGTTGAAAGAAGTCCCCTCTTTGTGGTGAAGCCTTTATAGGCATGCTCCCTGAATCACTTTTTTTCTTCTAATTTTTGCATTGGTGAGGATACATCATGGCCATTTCCAAGAATAACACTCGAATAGGGTAGGGAATTGAACTGGTGACTTGATATCTAGGAGTTCCTTAACAATGAAATTGATCGCCATGTATCCAAGACTCCATGGACATTACCTGAATCACTTTCTCAAAAAAAGAAAAATAAAATTAGAAAAAAAGCCACACATAATCAATTTCATACTAACTTATCCCAATCTTGTAAGAAGGTGGCCACAAAAGAGAAAAAAAATCATGGAAGTGGTCATTCACTGGTGAGGTCAACAGAATATTAGTCTAATATATATACTAGCATTCCATTTTTCCTGTATCCCTCCCCTCCCACTTGGCCTTAGTTTAAAAGAGCTTAAATCTTGGAACATGTGCAAGTACCTGGTGATTTTGGTGGAATATTCACAGTTTACCCCACAAACTTGGCACTAAGTTGAAGGAAGTCCAATATTTGTAGTGCAAATCCTCCTTTAGTGTTCCTTGAGAACATAATCTAGAAAATGAAAATTCAAGCATGCATAATCAATTCCATATTCCCTAGCTAATCTTGTAACAAGGTGTTCAGAACGGGTCTCGTGGGGGTCAATTTTGGGGTTAAAAACCCAAGTTCTGGGGTAGAAGGCCCGAAGTTTTTATAAAGAAATGTAAAGTCTCCGCATTTTGTGGTCACGGAGTGCAAATATATCAAGAGTTAGAAAGGATTTTCCATCCTTAGTCTAGATAGGTTGTGTCGGTTTTGGAGATCCACCCTTGGTCCGCGACCCATGGGATTATATAAAAAGGAGGTCTTAGAGGAGTCTAAGGAGGAAGTAAGTAAGAAGAGAAGTAGAAGTGTTTGATGAGTCTGTGAAGAGCTAAGAGTGAGAGCCTTAGCATAGGAAGAGGCTCTACAGCTGAGTGCGCAAAGGCCTAGGGTAGAAGTCCACAACTAAGTGTGCAGACTCCTGCAATTGTGTGCACATGGCAGATCAAGTCTCTATTGGAGATCTGAATCATCAATAAAGAGAAGTATTCTATAATTACTATGTATTTTTCCTCTGCGAATTGCATGTGGTTAGGCTATGTTAAGTTCTGGGTTTATGTTGTAATGCTAATTTGATGCGCGAATGTATATGTTTCTATCTGTTATATGAATGCAAATAAGGATATATGTTTACGCAAAGATAATCTTCATTGCATGGTAAATTTGGTGAACACTTAAGATAATTCAGGAAATAATACAATAATGCAGAAACAATGGCATTTAAGTACCTAAGCCACTGGTTAGGGTCGTGCGAAGGACAATCGTATACTTCGCGGAGGTTTTAGGAGACGAAATATAAAGTACATTATTAAGCCCTAAAGGCTTATCGATCTGCGCAGAAGAAGGGAAGGTATAAAATCAACATCACGACCATCTCAGGGTGAGGAAACTTGGTTCCTGCATCCCCCCATACTGCTTCGAGTGAGACTTCAGTCTGCGCTCCACAGACTGATGTTGAAAGGGACAGTAGTGTAAGGATTTGCTTGGCTGACTAATGCTGAACATGGGTTAGGGCCCATCAAGCCAACAAATTGTTCCATTGTCGGGACCGGGATCTGCATAACGAGATGTGTGATGTCGCATCATTGGATTCCAACTAAGAAAGAGATCAAAGACTAGTTGGCTTGAAATATCCATGAATTCACGGCACAAGAGAACAGGAATCCGCGATTGATGAAAGAACGGTGGCTAAACATATATTTTTACACAAAAATACACAAAATATTTTTTTGTTCCTTCCCGGTTGAATTATATGAGTGGATCATGAAGTTGGCGGACAACCAAGGGAGGTGGAGGCTTGAAAATCCCATTGTCTAGACCCCAGAGTTAGTGCAAAGATTGGAAGCCTCTAAAGATAAGGTCACGCATGCTGTCGACCATTGGATCGACCACATCATAGGATGGTTTGTGATAGAGTTTGTGGTCGATACTTCTGTCAGTTGCAGCGAATTAGAGTGCCACTTCTTCAAATGACCACGAGGTAAGTATCTGAAATCACCAAATACTCAGATTAAGATTCTCTTGTGTGAAATGCAGTTCATGCAGTTACCTTGATGTTTGGAGCTACACAAAGTGGAAGGTATTTTACGGACAGAGGAAGAAAAGGTCCTGAGTATAGCCCACTGATTGAGCCTCCTTTGAGTGATGACGAAGGAGAAGCGCAAGCTTCTCCACTTAGAGCTATTCAGTTGATAATACAAGGGTTCCCATGAATACCTAAACCGCCTCCATCCTCATCCCATCCATCCACACCGCCCCTATCCTCACCTCCACCACTTACCTCATCCCCCACACCACCGCCACCTCCACCACTATTCAACATGGAGAACTCTGTAAAGCTACCTATATTCAAGGGCATAGGAAATGAAGATATAGACCAGTTTTGGTTTGTCGTGAAGGTTGTATGGGAAGCTCAAGGTATCACAGACGACCAAATGAATAAAGCCACACTGGTTAGTGCTTTGCAGGACCATGCACTAATGTGGTACATTAAGTACAGTACTAATAACCCATCATCCGCGTTGGCAGATATCCAGACTGCGTTGAATAAAGAATGCAGTAGACCTAAGTCTCAAGTGCAATCATTTGTGGGATTCAAGGCAATCATGATACATCATGGGGAGACGCCCCGGATTTGGATCAAAGATTGAAGTGTAAAATCCGTGAAGCCAACATGAACCTAACTGATGGGTAGCATCACAATGGTTCATGGCCTCACTCCTGCTCCACCTAAGGGTTGCGCTATCACACTAGAAGATTGGGCAGAAGCTATGGAAATCGCCATGAGACTACATGAGACACCAATTCAGGATGCTAATCTAGGGGTTCAGTAGATTCATGCGTAGTTGCAGAACCTTTGCCTCGAAATGCAAAGTCTGAAGAAAGACAAAACAACTCAGCTAGAGGCGTGCAAATAAGTTTGGTGCATGAAATGCAAAGGTCAAGGGCATGACAAGGATGTCCAGTATTTTCAAATGATGTTGCAGCAAGGGGACCAATGCCTCTAAGGTTGGAGGTTGCGGCAGGGCCAAGTGTAGGACCCACATTATGGGGTGCTATATGCCAGGTAACTAGGAAACATGCGACCAACAATTTCCATTTGTTGTAGAAATTCGTACAAACACCGCAACAACTTTTCTGCAACTTCTATGAATCGGTGGGTCATGACGAGTGTAATTTCAATAGTTACGAATTAATGATGGACAGGACACCTGCATACAAGATGTAGGAAGAAACATGGCCTCTAGACCAAGGTGTTGGGGGAACACAAGGTGAGTATCAAGGGCACGACTGAGGCTGAGGTGGAGGGGGCTTGGTAGAGGCCAAGGGCAACTTATTTGTTACAATTATGGAGGATGCGGACACTATGCGAGAGATTGTCCGAATCCGACGCGACTGTCATGCCACTACTGTATTAATTTTGACCATGCCATGAAGGATTGCCTTATATTGTTGGCTAAGATTCATGAAAAGGGGGCGCAGCAGACGCAGAACCTCCAAATGATGAGGGACAAGCCTCGCAAGGAAGACCCTAAGATAAACATTATGTTGTGGAGTGGAACAACGACTGGCGAGGATAAAGGGAAGCAACCTATAGAAGGTGAGTGGGTCCATGAAGCACCTGAGAAGGAGACTGGTTTGATCTAGAGCACACAAAAGAAACCTTTATGGAAGCAAAGAAAAGCTTTGATGAGGCCTCTACCTTAGGAAGTCACGGGAAACCAATTGAAGAAATCGACCCATCCATGATTTCCACGTTCTTAGAGACCTACATGAAACTGCTCCATGATAGTAATGCTATGAAGGGACTATAGGAATTGATAAATCAGTGTGTTGGCAAGGACAATGCTACTGACGAACCGTGCATAGTCAGAAAGATTGGTAAGCATAAGGCAAGCATTGGGTGTGAGATGAGACTGACCGCGTAGATAAGGGAATACAAAATGGACCAAGTTATCTTGGATCTAGGGTCTGATGTGAATGTTTTGCCAAAAAAAACATGGGAAAGAATGGGGAGACCTGCACTTCAGTAGTCTCTACAGAAAATCATCCCAATGGGGAAGCTGCAGGGGGTAACAGTTGACATCGAAGGCGCGTGCGCACTGGCATATTTTGAAGTAATAGAGATTGTGGATGATAGCAATCCCTACCCTGCACTCCTTTAGATCGATTGGGCCACTGACATGAATGGGATAATCAACTTGAAGAAGTGAAAGATGATATTTTAAAGGAAATCACTCTGAGTAGTGGTGCCACTAGACCCTACAGAAGGACCGCGCTATATAAAACCTGTCCACGATTATGAAAGTGATGACGATTTAGACCAGATTTACAAGATAATGATGCCAGACCAGGATTGGGTAAATCCGACAATAAATGAACATATTGCATGGGACTGTGAGATCTCCTACACATCATATTTAGACAAAGAACTAGAGCACTCACAGAACCGGTTGCATGAAGTATCTACACTACGTTGTAATATGATGACCAAGTCATTACGCTACGTGTCATTAGAAGTAAGGAATCTGACTTCTTATGATGGGTTGACTGATGTAGATATATTTTTGGATGCATTTGAAAGATAAGTGTTGGAGAAGCATCTCTTCCAAGCCTTGGATTGGGTGTTGTGCGCTACGCCCGCAAGATGGTGGGGTACACACAAGGATAATTTTGGTTATTAGCACAAATATAGGAGGATGATGAGAATACGTTTTGGATAGTTGAAAGTACAGATGATAGACAAGTATGATGGAAGGGATGATCCACACGATCATTGGGCCAAATGGACTAAGGCTTATTGAGCAGAGCCCCAACCTAAATGGGTACATATGTTTTGTCATACCCTGGATGTCATACCAATGAATTGGTACCTGGAAACAAAGATCTGCCATGGCACTAAGAATGGGGCATCTTGCGCCAGGGGTTTATAATGACGTTCAAATTTGAGGATGGGTTTGACTATATTGATGCAGAGCTACAAGAGGTTAAAGCAGTGATATTTAGGATACCGCATGATACTTTGGACCTGATTGACCCAGATTGGACTACCCAGCTGAGCCACGCGCTGGAATGCTACAACGTGACTATTGAAGAAGAAGACAAGGATCCTAGAAATATTAATATTCTGGAAACCGAGGGTCACTGTGAGGTTGAAGGACTGCAGATAGAGGATCTAGACATAACCACACTACTGAAAACTAGATAGGTCAACATTGGCACAACGGCGGAGCCAAAATTTGTGAAGATTGGGGACTATTGGGATGACACGATTGTAGATAAGGTCACTAAGCTCCTCTGCAAATATCAGGATTTGTTCCCCACAAAGTTTTCGGATCTAAAGGGAATAATAGGAGACCTGGGTGTCAGGAAGATCACCATGAAACCGGACGCAAAACCTGTGGAGCAAAGACCTTACCACCTTAATCTAAAGTATCAGGAAAGGGTCTGTGCTGAGTTAGATAAGATGCTCATGGTAGGTATTATTGAACCGGTGGAAGAATCTGATTGGGTAATCCCAATAGTGGTCCAGGAAAATAAACAAAAGGAAGAAATAAGGATATGCATAGATCTCGGGAAATTGAAAGATGCTTGTGTGCATGATCCTTTCCCGACCACATTCATTAATGAGGTCCTCGATAATGTGGGTGGACAAGAAGCATACTTTTTCAATGATGGGTTCTCTGGGTACCATCAAATCAAAATCACGCCTGAGGTAGAAGCAAGATGACCTTTGTGACTGAATGGGGTTGTTTCCAGTACACCATTGATCCCAGTTGACTCAACTCCCAAATTTAACCAAGATATTTTACTTCCATGATATTGTTAGAATTTCATTTAAAAGATCATAAAGGAACATATATGCATGCTATAACGAAGAAGGAACATGACAAGAATCAAAAACATAAAACACAAGATGTTGATAACGGAGTTCGTCCAAGAGGGACTACATCTCCGGGACCCAGTGTCAAGATGGTGTAGGTCATTGCATTAAGTGCTGGAAAGAGTGATGATGTACATGCATGTGTTTTCTCTATCATACAAGGAATATGCCCCAACGTAGGAATGGCTCCAAGAGATGTTCCACTGCAGGAACTCTCATTCAAAAAAGGACTCCTATTAGCATGACATATTTTCATGTATGTTAATAATGAGCATCCTGCCAACATGGAATCAAAGGGATCTCAATTCAAACATACATGGAAAAACATGAGTATCCCATCAACATGACGACAAAGGGATCTCAATCAAAACATGACAATAAGTACATATCACATCAAGAACAAAACAGGATTCCACATCAAACGTCAAATAGGGATCTATACAACACAATGCATCTCAAGAAAAGAGACAAAGAAGTACATGCTCACACTGCATATACCTCACATCAAGGAGTTATCTGAAGAAGAGGCTGATAAACTGCTGCATCTGGCTACACCATCAATCTCATGGCATCAAATATCATCGAAATGACTACTCACACAATGAATGCTGACACCTGCACTCCACTTTGAAAAGTGGCTAGAAAATGGAATGATCAGTAGGAAAATATGATTGCACCATGAGATTCATGGCATCGAATAGTGTAAAATCGATTGTCAAGTTTCTGAATTCTGACAAAGTGAAAATCTGGGGCTACATGAATCTTTTAGATTCCCCCTAGATTCCTCAATGATTCCCTCTTCTGGGTAATCTGAAGATCTGTTGCTCAAATAAAAATTATGTCTTCACCATCAAGATCCTTCCAAAATTCTAAGAAGAATGAGTATGAAGTTGGCTGCATTCGGACTTTGGCAAATTTCAGCCTACAAGGAATCTTGAAGATTCCCTCAAGATTCTTGAAGATTCTCCTCTACTGGGAATATGTAAATCTATTGCTCAAAAGGTGAATCCAACCTCATCATTGTGCTCCTTGCAAAAATCTGAGAAAAACGACTATAAACTTGGTTACATTCTAATAAAAAAAAAAATTACCTCCGGGGAAAAATCTCCAAGTTCAAGGTTCCACTCCTACATTTGGGCAAAGCATGGTTCCGCCTGTCACAAGTAAAATATTATAATCCTCAATCTCCATACTAGGTCTGTCCTCCATTCCATTCTCCACCTCACGGATCCATTGGACTCCCTCCCGTCGTATTGAAAAAATAAGCGTTTATATAAAAAATTCGGGGTGGAGTTAACAAGGAGAGCTTGTTTGGGTTGTTGGCGGCATGCTAAATTAGGCGAGCAGAGGTCTCATGGTCAAAACCCTGCTCTGCTGGTTCAATAACCTTTTGGCATTTAATTATTAAATGGTTGGTTTTAAACTGCATGCGGTTTTGGGTTGTATCCATTGGCGTATTTAACGTGACCGTTTGAGTTGTGTTAAATGGTTGTTCTATCGATGTGGGCACCCGAGTAGTGCGCTGACCATTCCAGCCGGGCGGGTTCAAACCTTGTCGCCCATGGTTTGTATCATATATGCTAAGAAGTGGTTTGGGTGCGGGCCGAGTCCACCGGAGGTGGCCTTCCCACAACCCATATATATAAATTGTTTTAACGTAATGTGTGTTGGAGGTTGGGGCGGGGTCATGGCTGCTGGCCCATTTTTTTAATAAAAATTGTGCTTTATTGTTGTGGTTTGGGAGGATGGGTGGCGAGGGTCGTGCCCCACCATCTCAACATGTATTTTTATTTTTTTAATAATAAGGCCATTTTTTTTATTTTGTCTAATATAAGGGATATTAGATAAATTAAGTATCCAACAAATTTGCCCACTTTCGGGAGCTAGTTTTCATGCCCCGGGGTCGGTCAAATTGTATGACACTTAAACTTGGCCCACAACCCAACTTTGACCAAAACTTTGATTTCCTTTAACTTTTGCATACGATCTCAGTTTGACAAACCGTTCACACCGTTGCTGTTAGGAAGACGAGATCTACACTCTGGTCTTGGTTTGGAAACATTCTGATCACTTTGATTTTTGACCCTTTCAGAGTCCTCTGGGACTTCTTCATGTGTCTGAAGCCACCTGGATCAATCCTCCCCATTGAGGAGCTTTGGTCCTCCAAAATCATGAAAAATAATCTGTAACTTCTCTGTACCTTGTGTGCACTTACATGTATCTGATATGTCACCCTTCCTTCTCTTTCACCTTTATCCTTCGGAGCCATAAGCGATGAGCCAACACCTACAACCTCTGCAAACCTGTAGTACATTGTTTTGCAAATTACATGCTTATCAATATGACTAACTAATGACCTCAACATCCTATACTTGCCACAATTTTATAACACATACTTGATGGTCAAGTTTACATCAAAATGGAAACAATACCCCAGCTACAAAAACAAGGCCAAAATATCATTGTTGCTTCAACAAGTGATGGAAAACTCATCATCACGACAACACATGATTTACAAAAATAAGGCCAAACACTATTGTTTCTTTAACAAGCGATGGAAGCACAACATCACCTTCACAGTTTAAAATGCATCACAAAATAAGACCAGACATCATTGTTGCTTAACAAGTGATGGAAAACACATCATCACTTTTACATTTTAAAATGCAACAAATGATTTACAAAAGCATGATGATGACAAGCTAACATATCTAGAAACCATTTTTCACTTATCAATGTGAATGGGTCATCCCCCTATGGTGGTTTTTCTTGTCGAACGACCTTTTCAACGGGTTCATGCACCGATGCTTTGTCTTTAAGGCACTGCTCTGGATGGAGCCTCCAACATGTGGCTCTTTGATGGGCACTTCTATTGCAATGACTGCAATAGGTCTTCTTCCTCCAGATATTCTTTACCTTCTTCTTTTCCTGTTGTTGAGAGGGTCTTTCACGCCTCCTCCTTTTGTGTGATGCTATTCCTTTATAGCACTCAACGAATGTTTGGTTATGTAATCCAAAAAAAGTACATGTTTTTTGATGCCATGTTTTACGTCCATCATTACCAACATGATTGTAATAGAAATGAACATTCGAATATCATGACTTGTTATACATTTCCTTGCTTTTTCTGGTGTAATTGTGGTGATGGGAGCTTTCCTCAGCTCTTTCTGCAACAAGCACTGCTATGGGATGATGGGGATGTGTTCCCATCATTCTCTTCCCTTGACGATTTCATTGATGTCTCAGAAGCATCTGACACCTTCAAGCATTCTCCTTCAGTGTATCCCACCTGCAAGTCGAGGTCACTACACAAGCTCCAATGGTTGAGTTATGCCTTGGTTATTAACACCAAGTTTTTCCTCCATGTACCTCATCCTGGTAAGGAGCATCATGTTTGTCCCTGTAATTGGTATCTCCAAATTTCCCATAGAAATCATACTATGTGAAGATGAAACTAAAGGGAAATCAACATATTTTACCTCCACTGTCGATTTGGAAAGAACTGATGAGGGCTTCTCATCATCTATTATTGGTGGTTCGTTGGCCGTCTTGGTGCATTCCCCAACTTCCTTTCCGACATACCCAAATCCTGTTTGATAGGGTAATTCCACTAGTTTGATGGGATTGACAATGCCTTAGCCATTAACGACCAAGCCTTTTCCTTCATACCCCATCCTCTTCAAAAGTTTGGAGAAAATTCCTGTGGTATGATTTTCAAAAATAGTGAAATCATCATCAGGAAACATACATGAAGTCGGAGAACTACTTTTTACCTCACATGGGTCACGCTGTAGTTTTTCCAAGGCCTCGTCCTTAGCTTGCAGTTGTTGTATCAAACTTTGTTTCTCCTCTTTATCTTCATGTGGAAGCATCTTCAATTCAACGTTATGTGCTTGAAGGCTCTCGCTGTTGTGCTTCAATTTTTCTAGGGCCTCTTCTGTGGCTCACAACCGAAGCTGCAAGCACTCCTTTTCCTCTGTCTTGTTTTGTAGAGCTTCATACATTATTTCCACCTTTTGGGAAATTTTGAGCATGGTATCGTACATCACTTTGTCATCCTCCATCGTTTCACGCTCCATTGTTCACGCTCGCAATTCACATCCACGAAAAGACTACTCTGATACCAAACTTGATCTGAGTTGACTCAACTCCCGAATTTAACCAAGATCTTTTACTTCCGTGATGTTGTTAGAATTTCATTTAAAAGAGCATAAAGGAACATATATCCATGTTGTAAAGAAGAAGGAACATGCCAAGAATAAGCAACATAAAACACAAGATGTTGATAATGGAGTTTGTTCGAGAGGGACTACATCTCTAGGCCCCAGTGTCAAGATAGTGTAGGCCGCTACATTAAGTGATGGAAAGAGTGATGATGTACATGCATGTGTTTTCTCTATCATACAAGGAATACGCCCCCATGCAGGAGTGGCTCCAAGAGATGTTCCACTGCACGAACTCTCATTCAAAAAAGGACTCCTATCAGCATGACATAACTTCACATATGTTAATAATGAACATCTCGTCAACATGGCATCAAATGGATCTCAATTCAAACATACATGGTGACACATGAGTATCCCGTCAACAAGATGACAAAGGGATCTCAATCAAAGCATGACAATAAGTAAATATCACATCAAGAACAAAACAAGATCCCACATCAAACATCAAACGGGGATTTATACAACACAATGCATCTCAAGCAAAGAGACAAAGAAGTACATTATCAAACTGCATATACCGCACATCAAGGAGTTATCTGAAGAAAAGGCTAATAAACTGTTGGATCTGGCTCCACCATCAATCTCATGGCGTCGAATATCATGGAAATGACTACTCGCACATTGATTGCTGACACTTGCACTGCACTTTGAAAAGTGGATGGAAAATGGAATGATCAACTGGAAAATCTGATTGCACCATTAGATTCGTGGCATCAGATAGTGTAAAATCGACTGTTAAATTTCTGACTTCTGACAAAGTGAAAATCTGGGGCTATAGGTATCTTTTAGATTCCCCCTAGATTCCTCAAATATTCACTCCTCCAAGTCATCTGAAGATCTGCTACTCAAATCAAAATTTTGTCTGCGCCTTCAAGATCCTTGCGAAATTGTGAGAAAAATGAGTATGAACTTGGCTGCATTCTAACTCTAGTGAATTTAAACCTCCAAGGAATCTAAAAGTTTCCCTCAAGATTCTCAAAAATTCTCCTCTAATTGGAATCTACAAATCTATTGCTAAAAAGGCGAATCCAACCTTGCCATTGTGTTCCCTGCGAAAATCCGAGAAAAACGACTGTAAACTTGGTTACATTCTGATAAAAAGAATTTTTGCCTTTGGGGAAAAATCTCCAAGTTCAGGTTCCACTCCTGCATCTAGGCAAAGGATGCTTCCACCTGTCACAAGTATAAAATTATAATCCTCAATCTCCATCCTAGGTTCGTCCTCCATTCCATTCTCAACCTCACGGATCCATTGGACTCCCTCCCATCGTATTGAAAAAACAAGTGTTTATATAAAAATTTTGCAATAGAGTTAACAAGGAGAGCCCATTTCGGCTGTTGGCAGCACGCTAAATTATACGATCGGAGGTCTCATGGTCGAAACCCCGCTCTACTAGTTCAACAACCTTTTGGCATTTAATTATTTAATGGTTGGTTTTAAACTACATGTGGTTTTGGGTTGTAGACGTTGGTGTATTTAACATGATCGTTTGAGTTTTGTTAAATGGTTGTTGTATCGATGTGGGGCCCGAGTGGTCGGCCGGCCATTCCGGCTCGGCAGGTTCGAACCCCGCCACCCATGGTTTGTATCATATATGGTAAACTGCAGTATGGATGTGGGCTAGGTCCAAGGATAATTTTAGGGGCGAATGTTCGCCCTTTCGCGAAATTAAGGGGTTTTAAATTTTTAGGGGGCGAATATTTTGTATCATAGTACATTTTTACAAATAACCTCAAATAGCCCACCTTATTTTAAGGGAGAGGGTAAAAAAGGTAAATTTAGCCCTTGAAATTAGGACTTACAACCTTCCATTCGCCCATTTTCAAGAATAGGTTTTATTTAAGTGAATCCATTCGCCCATTTTCAAGAATAGGTTTTACTTAAGTGAATCCTATGGTCCAAATACCATATTTATAAAAGAGGTATGGTAAATTAATAAAAATATAAATAAATGAGAGGTATGGTAAATAAATAAAACATTTTTTATATTTACTCCATAAGTCACCTTATATACATGTAAGGGTGTAAACAAATAAAAATATAAGTAAAGTGGAGGTATGGTAAATAAATAAAACGTCTTTTTATACTTACTCAAAAGGTATGGTAAATAAATAAAAATATAAATAAACTAGACGTATCGTAAATAAATAAAACCTCTTTTTATCTATTTATGAAGGCTCAAGAAAGAGGTTTTATTTAAGTGAATCCTATGGGCCAAATACCATATTTGTAAAAGAGGGTGGTAAATTAATAAAAATATAAATAAACGAGAGGTATGGTAAACAAATAAAACATTTTTTTATATTTACTCCATAAGTCACCTTATATTTAAGGACACTCAAAAAATGGGTTATATTTAGGTGAAACCTATGGCCAAAATACTATGGGACAAATACCATGGACTAGATTGTTATTAATACCATGCAAAAAACCATTATTAACCCTAATATTAGAATTAATAAAAATAAAAATGGCACATGGTATTGACCCATGGTATTCACCAAAATGGCACATGGTATTGACCCATGGTATTCACGTGGAATGTAGCCTATTTAAATGGGGGAATTAAACCAGCGTGTAGCCTATGCTAAGATTCACTAGGAATTTACAAAGTTTTATTATTTAGTGAAAGATTCGCCAAGATCTTACAAGATTTTATAATTGAGTAAAATATTCGTCATGCCTGGTGAGAGATTCGCCAAAAAATTATATATAAATATTATATCATTGATAAAATCGCCTTCCATTTTTCCTATATACCATGGAGATTCGCCCATTTATTATATTTATAAATTTAGGGGGGGTTCTTAAAATTTTCCCTAGCTAGGTCCACCAGAGGTGGGCCGCCCACAACCCATATATATAAATTGTTTTAACGTAATGTGGGTTGGAGGTTGGGGGTCTGGTGGGGCCATGGTCGCCGACCCATTTTTTTAATAAAAATTTTGTTTTATTTTTGCGGTTTGGGAGGACAGGTAGCGAGGGTCATGGCCTGCCACTTCAACATGTATTTTTTTTATTAAGGCCATTTTTTATTTATTTTGTCTAATATAAGGGATATTAGACAAATTAAGTATCCAACAAATTCACCCACTTTCGGGAGCTAGTTTTCATGCCCTAAGGTCGGTCAAATTGTAGGACACTTAAACCTGGCCCACAACCCATCTTTGACCAAAACTTTTACTGCCTTTAAATTTCACATACGAGCTCGGTTTGATGAACCGTTCACATCGTTGCGATCAGGAAGACGAAATCTATGCTCTAGTCCTGGTTCAAAAACATTTTGATCACTTTGATTTTTGAACCTTTCTAAGTCCTCTAGGACTTCTGCATGTGTCTAGAGCCACCTGGATCAACCCTAATGCCTTTTGGGCTTAAGAATGTTCCAAAAATCTCTCTCATAGTCATTGCGACATTCAAGGACTTCATTCATAAATTTTATGAGGTATACTTTGATGATTGGACAGTGTTTGGATTGTGAAGTGCCATGTGGTGAGTCTGCACTTGATGCTAGATACATGTAGGAGATACCAGATCGTGCTCAATCTGAAGAAGTGCTTGTTTTGTGTCCCTTTTGGGATCTTTCTCGTTCATGTTGTATGCAAACAAGGATTAATGGTAGACCCCTTGAAGATCACAGTGATAATTAACTTGGAGGCGCCAAGAAATTTGAAACAGCTGCATGCAACTCTAGGGCATACTGAATACTATAGGAAGTTCATCAAGAGCTATGCCCAGATCACCACGCCTATGGAGAAATTGTTGAAAAAGGATTCTACGTTCTATTCGAATGATGAATGTCAGAAGATCTGAGAGAGAAAATGGTGACCACGTCAATCCTAGTCTTCTCGGATTGGAAGGAGAAATTTCATGTGCACATGGACGCATCAGGTATTGCGCTTGGGGCCATATTGACACAGGCCAGTGAGGGAGAACTGGATCATCCTACAACATTCACAAGTAGGAAGCTGTCTAAAGCAGAGAAAAATTATTCCATGACAGAGTGCGAAGGATTAACTATGGTGTACATGCTCCAGAAGTTGAGGCACTATTTGTTGGGCAAACACCTTAAGATGTATACAGATTATTCCACGTTGAAGTACCTGGTCAACAAGCCCGTGTTGGGGGGGAAACTATGTAGGTGGTTGCTATTGTTCCAGGAGTATGACTTTTAATTTATTGTAAAGCCAAGATGAATGATTGCGGGACCTCATCATCTATTGCACATTGAAACTGGAGAGGAACCTACTTATTTGGAGGAAGGACTGCCTAATGCACAACTCTTTGTGGTGTGCATTGTGGATAGTCACTTTGAAGATATTATCCACTTCTTGACGACAGGATTGGCTCCGGAAGGTTATACAAGTCAACAAAAGAAGGAACTAGTAGTGTGCGTGACAGACTTTTCTATCATTGCAGGGCACTTGTACAAAATGGGGTCAGATGAAATATTGTGATGTTATGTGCCTAACTTTGAATGAAGCAGAATCCTCGCTAAGGCTCACGGAGGAGCTATGGGAGGACATTATGCAGGGAAAGCAACAATGCAGAAGATTCTACATGCTAGGTTGTGGTAGCCAACCATGCATAAGGATTCGAAAGCATATTATAGGGCATGTGACGCATGTCAAAGGAATGGAAGGCCTCCGCAAAGGGATGAACTGCCTTTGATGCCACAGGTGACGTTACAACCATTCAAGAAATGGGTGATTGACTTTGTGGGTCCAATTCAGCCTCAAGGAAAGAAGACAAGTGCATGGTACATCATCACCGCGACTGAGTACTTGACCAAGTGGGCGAGATGCAACATTTGAAGGACTGTATAGGTGCGATAGTAGCAAAGTATATTTTTGAATATGTGTTGACAAGATTTGGCTGTCCAAATATCTTGATGAGTGAGCGTGGTACACACTTTCTTAATGAAACAATCAGCGCGTTGACAAAAGAATTTCAAGTGTATCATCAAAAAAGTATGCCTTGTGATCCACAGGCTAACAAGACGGTGCAAAATTTCAAGAAGATAATGGAGAGCGCACTAACGAAGGTTTACAATGCTCAGAGAAATCACTGGGATGTGCGTGTACCCATGGTGCTATGGGACTATAGAATGACTTGCAAGAAGCTGACTGGGAAAACGCCTTTCAGACTCGTGTATGGCATAGAAGCTGTGATGCCAATGGAACACATTGTACCTAGTCTACAGATAGAGGCACTCACAGGAATGGTGGGTCATGGAGCCCTGGAAGAGAGGCTCGCACAACTAGCAGAGCTTGAGGAGGACCGATTTCTAGTTGGATTTCATCAACAAGTTCAAAAGGATCAGAAAAGGCATGGCATGATCAACACATCAAACTGTGCACCTTCAACGTAAATGATCTGGTCTTGTTATATGACAGTAAATTTGATAAATTTCTAGGGAAAGTTAGGATGCACTGGGTAGGGCCATATGTCATCAAGGAGATTGTCGATGGTGGAGCAGTTCAACTGGTCAAATTGAATGGAGAACCCTTCCTAGGGAAGGTGAATGGCAGCCAATTGAAGCCATACATCGGTGATCTAGCTAGGTGACTATATGAAGGAAGCACAGTCTTAGCGCTCCAGGCACCTGAAAGGAAGTGCGGGACTATAAACTACATTGCTCGGGTCGGAGAGCTACGCCATTGGGGAACTGTGCGCAATGAAGAAATGTCATAGAGGTCATAGAAGTGCACAGGTTGTTGGGTGTGGAGCCTGATTATCTTCTGTATTCAAAGGTTTCAGCCGGTTGTATACCCCAGGAAGACTGTACACCCCTCCACGTGGGGGGTGTGGGGGGGACTTGTCCAAAGTTAGCTGTCAATTGGGTTTCAAAAATCCAAAATGTTGTTGCACTTTCAACAATAGAAGCAGAGTATGTTGCTGCTACAGAGGTTAGTAAAGAAATGATTTCGTTACAAAGGTTTCTGGATGAATTGGGTAAGAAGCAGGAGTTGGGCAGGTTATACAGTGACAGCTAGAGTGCCATACATCTTGCAAAGAACTCTGCATTTCATTCCAAGACTAAACATATACAGCTCAAGTACCATTTCATATGGTTAACATTGGAAGATGGACAGTTGAAGCTAGAAAAGATACACACTAGCCAGAATCCTGTAGATATGTTAACAAAAGTTGTAACCAGGGAGAAACTGAGAATCTGCTCAGTTTCAATTGGTCTTCAAGTATGATGAAGAAGATGAGAAACAACCAGGTCCAGAGTGGAGTCATTGTCTAACAAATGAAGCAGCAGTGGAGTTGCTATAATCAGTCTCCAAGTGGGAGATTGTTGGGTGTGGAGCCTGATTATCTTCTGTGTTCAAAGGTTTACGTTGGATGTATACCCCAGGAAGACTGTACACCCCTCCATGCGAGAGGGTGCGGGGGGGACTTGTCCCCCTGATGGGGGTCCGGGGCGGTAAATCCCCCTAGCTAGGGGGTCCGGGGGCCAGTAGTCCCCCGACGGGGGTTCAGGGGCAGTGCCCCTGAAGCTAAAAATAGATGTAAAATTTCCTTGTAAAAGTCTAGTAATTTCTAGTCAATCTAGCTCGTTCATTAGGTGGATGATCTAACGGTAGAAGTTATGTTTAATTTAGAGTTTTTTTCCCTCAAAGGCAACCCCTCACTATATATGAGGGAATTGTATTGCATCTATGTAGATCTGTATTCTGAGTGAGGAAGAGGGAGGAGATTGGGAGCGAAGAGGGTGTTATAGCGGATTTGCTGTAGGTTGTATCTCTTCAGTTTGCTGGATAATATAAAAGAAAGGACTGGTTGTTTCTCCATGGATGTATCCCAAACTAGGTGAACCACGTAAATCTATATCTCTCTTGTTTTATGCATTTTCTGTGTTTATATTTCTGCAATATTTTATGTGTTCCATTGCTCTGTAATATATAATTTTCTAACACAGGCAGATGTGCTACCAAAGGAAGAATCGCATAGGATAGATAGAAACTGAACGTAAAAGTCATTGTTCATGATTTAACGATGAAAAAATAGCGAAATGGAGCGGGGGGGGGCATTTAAGTCGAAATTTATGGACGAGGTCTTTGAAAATCTGTTGCCAATCTCATATTAATGAACCGATTTTGGGGGGAACAGTCGGATTTGAATTTGAAAGTGCCTATAAATTATAGATGGTTGCCTAGCGAAAAACACTTGGCATTTTGAGAATTGAGTTGTTGAGCTCTCAGGCGCACATGAATCGTGAAAATTTTGAAGTTTTTATAGCAAGTTCAATATTTGAGACGTTGCCAAAGGAGACACAGGAGTTATTGCATAGCATCACGTCAATGCCCGCAAAAGCTATGAGCGCTGAAGTAGTGACAGCCGAGGGAGCCGTTCCAAAGGTAGTTATGGCAGAAGAGGAAGTTGCCCTAGAAGTTGCGCCTGCACAAGTACCGACAGAAATGCCTAAATACCCCAGGACACCTAGGCCAAGGCCTACGCTGACCCAGGAAGGTCAAAAACCTAAAAAAGACAATTGAAAAATGAAACCGCCATTTCGTGCATCACCCAGGAATCACCCATAGCTGGGAAAACCCACTGCGCAAGAAAAGGCCAAAATATTTGACCTAGAGCTGAAAGAAGAGTCTGAAGAAATCCCCGTGGATGATGAGGATATTGCAGTGGAAATGGAGGATGTTGAAATTGAGGGGTCAGACCCCATCTCTAAGCTGCCTGAATACATTCCTCCACACAGAGGCAAGACGAAGGTGCCCAAATATATTGATGAGAGTAAGGTCACCCTGCACACACCCCTCCTTCTGGACCAAATTGTCTTTGAGGGACCGCGCTTATGGCGTGTCCCCCTTTTGAAGTTGGAGGATTGGGACTAAACTGACATGGAGCACTTCCCTCATTTAGCGACAAACCAACTTATGCACCGTGTCTTCCACAAAATTACTGGGGTGACCACTTTGGAGCTGAGGAAGTGGCTGAAAGGTGTGGACAAAGAAGGCCTGCTAAACCTGCTATGGGTGCCGCATTACAACCGCGCACCTATCACGATGGTAGTGATCAAGTAGCTGATGTGCTTGGTGCACGATGGCTGTCTATGGCTAGAGGAGATGATAGCCATCATTGACATGCTGATCCATAGAATCACACGGCTACCATACACAGGAGAAAATCCGGCCATGGCATTTGGCGGAAATGCTAGTGAGCATGCGCTTGTCGAGGCAATGAAGGAAAAATTAAAGCTCGTAAAGAAGCCAAGGTGATTTTCTAGTATGCTTGACTTAAACACATCTATTCCATATTATAATTTGTACCTTGATTGGGTTGGGATTCAAGACCTTGGGCTTAGATTACATAAGTTCAGGTTGCGTGGATTAGTTCATGATTGTATACATGACTCTTTTGATTGGATGGTTGCAACCATACCTGAGTCTTTTATATGGTCCTTATGATTGGATGGTTGCATCCATACCACATATTGTTTATGTTTATCTTCTAGATGGTTGCACCCATGCCTTATGCACATGTATTTCCTTTCACTATGTACTTATGTATTAGATATATCAGTTGTACTTGCATTTGCAGGTTCTCTGCGATGGTGTTTTGTTTCAGTTATGGATTCGTAAATCATTTCACCCCTCCCACTCTCTCAGCCTTCATGCTTTAGGGGGCATCTGTCACATAGTATTTTTTAATCGACCCCGCATCCCCTGATCCTGGATACTATCGATCCATGTTATTGAAATCTTCTTTGTGTCATGTTGCAAACTATGTGTCAGTGTCTTCCTTGTCATATCAGGAAGAATACCTCAGTTCATTACTCCTGGAGTAGACCCTTTTTAACCTTTGTTTTTGGGTCGTCACGGGTCATCAGTTATTCCACCCACAAAGATAGCCAAGATTGAACTAAGCCTAGCAACGTCGTCACTTTGTCCCTATGTTTTACTCACGACGAGCTACTTTTGGCGATTTTGTTTTAACAAATTTTCAATGGGAGGTCCTAGGGTTGGTTGTTGGATTAGATGAGATCGTCTCTCTCCTTTTGTATGGTTGTTCCAACTTTTTTGAAACCTCCCAAAGGGATAAGATCTTTCTCCCATCCCTTATGGAGGCTCCTCCTCCTATAAATATCTCCTTCATGGCTGAGATCTGTTGGAGTGAGAGTTGAAGTTAGAGAGAGTTTGGAAGTAGCCTCTAATATAACTTAGCCTGGGATAGTTTTGTGTGGATTTGGCTTGATTGTACGAGTGTTCTAGCATCATAATTTTTCCTTTTGGGTAGGAGAGAGAGTTATTCATCCTCTTGGGAGACACTTCATGAGTGAACGCTTGTGGAGACATGCTCGTAGGACACTTCATGGAGACCTACAATGTCAAGGCATGGTTTTAAGTTTTACTTCAGTTCATATTAATACAAATCAACAATTTATTTCCTATATCTTATGTCAAATTGCATATTGATAGCTTGAAGTTCCTTGACACTTTAAGTATATTGTTTTTGTTGTATTCTATTATTTATTTTGTTGTTCTCTACATGTTGTTTTAGGTACAAAAGTGATTAGAACGAGAGCTAAAGAAACACAATGAGAACTTCATCAAAAAAGGATTTGAAGGTAGGCCTTCATGACATTAACCATCTAAGGTAATTTTCTTTGATATTCTTCTTGTTGTAACTAGACCCACTCTAGGGCTAGAGGGGTTGCCTCTGTCCACAGAGGGAAGTTTCCTGCATCACACCTTTCAAATGGTTCAACCTCTTTCACAATGGCCCTAGCCTTTCATATATATCATGTGAGGATAGGGTTGCCAAGTCCTTCATGAGTTCCATTAGGAAAAAGCTGCGATGTTTCCATGCCTTTGTGATCTTTCCCGTTTGTATACTCCATTTGAATTTAGTAATTCCTCCAAACAGGTCAAGTTCTAATGTTTCCCTACTTTTGTGAGCTAGCATAGGAGAGAATCTTGGGATATTTCTCAGTCAACTTGTTCCCTTAACCCATAGAAACTCATTTAGTTTCACTAACGCTCTTCCCAAGGTAATAGGCAAAGTTACCCTAGGCACTAACACACGCTTAGCCTTGCTAGGAAGCTTTATAAAGTAGGTTGCTAGTGTTTAGACAACATTAGCTTGACAACTGGGCTTGTGAACGTGGTCAGTCCTTGAGTCATCATGTATTTCTCCTCTGAGCTGGTGAGGAGGTCATTTTCCTATATAACAGATGCCCCCTAAAGTGTGAGATCGGAGGCTGTGACAATGGGCGAAATACTTTATATTTAACTATACTTTTCTTTGGAAAAAAGAGAGAGAGGATCAGAGCTTTGGGAAATACAAGAAACCTGATACAACACATATATAAAACAACTAAAATCATGTCCTGAGTTAGGAATTCCCATGCTCAGTAGCTATGTCAGAGTGATTTTCTCAATAAAGAGATGTGACGATGTTGACCGCTGATAAGCACGATGCAGAACCTGTGTCATAATAAGATCATTCTATTGAGCTATCTCCAGAAAACAATAACGCAACTTGGGAGTGGAAACAAGGCTGAATGATGTAAGACTATACCCAAGGTCTTGATTTTCGATTCACCGCAATAGCATAGATCGATACATGTGAATATAGGCATTGAGTTCGAACATGCACGAAATCATCTAATTATCGGTCAATAATGTAGACCACTAACAGATGTGAGGATGGCCACCGATAATGGTGATGGTGTCCAAGATGCACAGTACAATCTAGCGAGTGTGAATAATTTTTTTTTTGTCGAACAATCATAGAATTGTTTAACCAGGAGCCAATAATGAAAACCCCTAACCAAACACAAGATGACCTGCCACTGATGTCTGCAAGTACCAAGGCACTAAAGTGTTTCTAGGTCTTCTTCCTAGATAGAGTGTTGAAGTTGATACGAAGAGATGTGTCGAAAGCTAGGCAATAAGGTGTCCTACATCACTTGAAACAGGACAAGAATGATTTTTTTTTAGGAATCTTTTGAGCATTGGGCCAAAGAGACAAATGACATGATGATAAGATATGCTTGATGGTTTGATGGAGGAAACAAAAGATAAAGGTTTTCCTTTGAACAATAGAAGGCACAACAATGGTTTTAGCCATGCAGCACTAGACTCGTGAACACCAAAGATTGTTAAGATACAGATATGCAAGAACATCATGGTATATAGGCTAAACTCATAGAATTGTAAGGTTCATATTGAGAGGTCATCACAAGGAAGGTTTATCTGAGGGAGTGCCATGTTCAAGGGAGCGACTGCTACCAAAAAACTCTTTTCAAAATACTAAACACAAAGCAATTGTATTGTCCACTTTCCCCATCTAATTAGTTTAGTGAGTCCAAACAAGTAAACTCATCGGTCTTTTCATGTTTTAAGAGTCTGGAAAGGATTGTAAAAAGAGTGACTCTATGCCCTATCTAATTAGTTTAATGAGTCCAGATAGGAAAACTCATTGGTCTTTTCATGTTTCAAGAGTTTAAAAAGATCGTAAAGAGAGACTCCATTCCTCATATTTTTAATTTAATGAGTCTAGACGGGACAAATATGTGGTCTTTTCATATTTCAAGAGTCTGAAAAGATCATAAAGAATGACTCTAGGGTAGTCCCTTTGTCATAGTTGTTAACCGGGTGCAACAAAGGTTTAATAGTATACCCGAAAAGGTTCCTTTTCCATAAGTTAATCTACTGAGTCTGGATAAAAATAAGCCTATGCTCAATAGATATTTGGATCATTTTTTTACGAGTACGAGGAGACGAAGTAAAATCGATATTCGTCGTGAAATTTTAATGAGTCACATGATGACAAACTCAATAGACCTTCATCGAATTTTAAAGAGTCAAATGAAGAAAATGCAAGGTATCTTTTTCAATTTAATGAGTGAGGAAAATGAGGTAAAAGAAATGTTCATTCCTTCTTCGTAGATTTAACGAGCCCTAAGATGGGAAAAACTCAAGGATTTTTCGATTTAAGAGCAAGAAATACTCCCAAAAAATAAAGCGCTCATATCGTCGTCGTAGGTTTTTAACGAGCCCAATGATGAAAACTCAGGGTTTTTTCAATTTAACGATCGAGAAAAGTTCCTAAAAATAATTATCAGAGCTTCTTCATAATTTTTTAACAAGCTTGAAGAAGGAATTTGGGGTTTTTTCAATTTTATGAGCAAGAAAAAAGTCCCAAAAAATAATGCTCATCGATCTTTTTCAGTTTAGTGAGGTAGAAAAAAAGAGAAAAAGAGTTTCTCAGATTGTCATCATAAGTGTTTAACGAGCCGACGATGAAAAGCTTAGGGATTTTTCAGTTTAAGAGAGAGGAAACATCCCATAAAAGAAAGTGCTGATTGACAATCGAACATGGTCATTTTGGTCGTTCAACCCTGAAAGTTCTTTCATCAAAACATGAGCAATTTCTGCCAATATGGGGTCACGACGCATGATAAATATCATAGGAAATGGACTAATTCTACTTTAATGACTTAAATTAAGCTAATTCATGTCTCCAAAGTGACTATAAGGGAGTTCTTGAGCCTCCACTTTCACTATTTGCATCATTTAAGAGCTGTGAGAGTGTTTTGGAGCTAAAGAGGAGTAGATTTTCCACAAACGATTGCAGGCGATCTAGGCGACCATTCAACGTGTCGTCAGTCCCAGGTAGATGCCAAAACCTAGATATTGAATTATTCAACCTTTTTTAGCTATTTTTGGGGTGTATTTTTTAGATATCTAGGGAGCCCTAGATCATTTATTGCGCCTAAATCCCCCTTCCAAGCTTGTAGGGAGCGTTAAACGCCCTTATGACCTGGGGGAGGGCATTAATCCTCCTTGTTTGTCACTGGGGGGGCATTAGTGCATGAGGGTGCACCCCAAAAGCCCTAGGCAGTGATTTCTTAACCTTTTTTTCCCCATCTGCACTAATTTTTGGGTTGATTTGTGCAGGTTTTGAGCCATTATGACTAGTCTATGGAGAGAATGGGCCCATGATCCACAAGAATTGCTAATGCAAAATGATCCAACTTGCATACTTGCATTGTGCCAATGTGGTTTGATGAAGTATGCATAGTTGGACTTGATGAAAGGTCAAGAGGACCTTTTGAGCTGGATTATTCAATGCTGGGATGTACATGAACAGGTGTTTCAGATCGGGGACCATGAGCTGGCTATTGACCGAGATGATATATATTTCTCGATAGGTTTGTCATACAGAGGAGCATGAGCAAACCTGACCGGTGGTAGGCCTGATCCCTGATCTACCTTAGAGTTGGTTCGAGCTTACTGTATCCCTGAGAGTGGATTCATCAGCAACAGATTCCCTATAGAGAGGATTAGATCTAGATATATGAGGGCCATTTTATGGATGATTGTGTGCTTGGAGGGGTCAAAAAGTCCCCATGTTGTGACAAAGGCCCAACTATTGCTTGCAGTTGATTGTGTCCAGCCGTAGATATTCAACTAGTGCGAGGCGGTCCTTCATTAGTTGAAGGTAGAGTTGACCACATGTAATACCCACACCCAACAGAGTTTTGGGTATGGCACTCTCATTGTCTCCTTCACTTGAGAGGGTGCCAGTTATGCGCCTACGGATGAGCTTAGGTCCCTCGATCTGAGGGAGCCTAGATAGACGCAATGGGCATCTCTTGATCCTCACATAGGAGGAGGACCCATCCGACATTTTTTCGAAGAATATTTCTTTGAATGGTTCAGTGGATAGATTGTGATGATAAACGACTATGCCTACGAGGGCATCGACTTCACAGGTGACCCTAACTTGATTTTTCCACCTAGTACAAACTGGGGGCCTCAAGGTAAGAAGGTTTATTTGAGAATACATAAAGCATTTTTAAGCATTTGAATGTTTATTTTATGTTTTTTTTTATTTTATGGGTGAACAAGTACTGACATGAAGCTTTTTGCTTGACATAGATGTGGCACCGGTGTGACCTACAGGTGAGCTTCGCCAAGTGAGGTGAGGAGGCCAACTACCCGAAGGCGGGGGTGATGCTGAGAGTCTTTGCGAGGTTCTGAGGAACCTGGAGGGCTTGAGCATGGGTGTGCCCCCCCTTCCTATGAGGGAGATCCCCGCTCATATGCAACGACACACAGTTGGTGTGCCTGAGCGGTTTTTGGTTCCTCTTCGGAGGATAGCTAGAGCAGTATTATCTTTTCATGAGCAGTAGGCTCTATTAGCAGATGCATGGTATAGCCAACAGGTGTTTATAGCTAGGCTTAGTAGCCATTTTGTACTTAAAACACCCAAGTTTTGGGAAATTTTCTGATGTAAAAGATTAGATTCGATATATATATATATATATATATATATATATATATATATATCTATATCTATATCTATATCTATATATATAGATATTTTGGTATTTTATGATGTAAATTTTTTTTAAGTGTTTTTGTAAATTTTTAACTGTGTAAATATTTACTTTCATACATGTATCTATAATGAATGAGACAGATGCCAATCTAACACATAGTTTTCTAATGAATCAACAACTGTATTAAATTCTCAAGGAATGTGTTCATATGTAATAAACTCAAATAGACATTCCAAGAGTCATACCCTTAAATAATGACGCAACAAGATTGGATTACGAACATGATAATGATTTGTCAATTGTACAACAACAAGCTAAGAGTCTAACTTGACCACGAGATTGGAGATGTCCCTTGATGACACTTCAGTGAGAAGTGAAATTACGGACATGTACTTAACAATATTGTTGGTGGCAGTACCAAGAAATACTCCCCTGGAACAAAAGAGTTCCAACTCAAGTGTGTAAATGACCCAAGCAGTTGATGCAATGTGTTGTGTGGGACGACTGGCAATTTCCATGTATCCTACATATGCTAAGGGTAATGAAGACATTCACATAACGAGAAATATGTATGAGACAAATACTTCAACAAATACCAAAAAATCCATTCACATCAAAAAGAAGAAAAACTTATAAATACATAAAATTACAAATCACATGCCTAGTGTAGTACTAGGCATAATACTTTTTCAGATAGAGCCCATTTCGGGGCTTAGTGAGCGGGACTCCTTTCCAGTCCTAAAGTTCATATGCCCCTTTTGAGAGGGATTTCATGATGACATATGGACCGAGCCATAAGGGTTGAAGTGTTCCTGCCCCTAAGAGGTCATGTTTTTCATCGTACAGTAAAACAAGATCTCCCTCTCAGTAAGAACAAGGCTTGACCTTTTTGTCGTACTGAGCTTTGACCCGATGCTTCTAGGCTTCAAGTGCCAGTTTTGCATCTCGACGGGTTTGATCCAGTTGATTTAGGTATACTAGGCGCTCTTCTTCGGCATTGGTGCCCGACAAGAGTTCAACAATGATTTGTAAGGAAGGAATCTGACACTCAATTGGTAAAACTGCTTCCATGCCATAGGCTAGTTGAAAAGGTGTGAAGCTTGTAGCAGTTTTTATTGAAGTTTGGTATTCCCATAACAAAGGATATAAAATTTTATTCCAATGGGTTTTTTGATTCCCTACTAACCTATGGATCATGGTCTTTAAGACGCCATTGACGGCCTCTACTTGGCCATTATCTTAGGGGTAGTAGGAGGATGATTAATCTTGGTAAAAACCCAGCAATGATGTTAAGTCAGACATCATGTGATTATGAAAATTATACCCTTGGTCTGTAATGATCATGCAGGGCACACAAAAGCAACAAATGACCTGATTGAATAGTAATAGTGCGGCAGTTTCTATATTAGCCTGGAAAGTGGGAAGGGCTTCGACCCATTTCGTTAAATAGTCCCTAACTACGATAATATAGTTGTGTCTAGTAGAGGAAGTGGGGTTGCAAGTTACGAAGTCTATCCCCCATTTGGCAATGGGGCCAACAGACATAACTGGGTGCAGTAGGGCGAGAGGAGTGCACATTTTCTTTGTGAACATTTGAAAAGGGTGGCACTACTGGATAGCTTTGATACAATATTTGAACAAGGTTGGCCAGTAGTAGCCTGCGTGCAAAATTTTATGAGCAGTAGATATGCTAGAAAGATGACGGCCACATGCCCCAACATGGCAGTCATTTAAAACATGTTCCGCCTCCTCATGAGTGAGGCAACGTCGAAGAACTGTATCAGCACCATGACGATATAACCTATGATTCGTTAAGCACTAAATAGTGCCGCACTTGGTGGCAGATGCGAGGGCGGTCACCTGAAAATAGTTCAGGGAGAAAACGTTGCGCTTGGGGGTAGACAACAATGTCACCATACCAAGGGTCAGTAGAGTTGATAAGATAGACAACTTCATCTGGAAGAGGATCGTGGGCTATCTCGTTAGGATCGACAATGGAAAGATCTGACAAAAGTTCAATGAAGTCTAACGAATTTTTCGCCTTGGCAGTGGTGAAAACGAAATCAAATTGTTGGACGATCACTATCCATTTGGAATATTTTCCTCCAATGACTTGACAAGACAAAATGTGTCTCATGGGATTCTCCAAGGCGATGACAATAGTCTGTCGCAGCAGTATGTAATGTCCGAAGCAGTTGAAAGCAAAGACAACTGCCAAGGATAGCTTTTCCACAAGAGAATATCTAAGTTCGGGCCTAGCCAGACCTTTTGAAAGATAATATATCACATGCTCACTTAGGTCATCATGAGTTTGAACAAAGACCATTCCTAGATAGGATGGCGAGGCTGCCAGGTATAGAAGAAAGTCGCGCCCATAGTTGGGAGCACTAAGGAGTGGGGCTGATATAAGCACCATTTTTAAGGCATCAAATGATCATTGAGCTTGATCGTCCCATAGGTACTACACTCCCTTCTTAAGTAGGCACATAAATCCTTTTGTCAACTTAGCATAATTTATGATGAACTGTCGTAAGAAGTTTGCTTTCCCCTACAAACGTTGGAGCTGCAAAATGGATTGTGGTTCAGGCAATTGAGTAATTACCTTTACCTTATCAGGATCAACCCTAATCCTGTACTTGGAGAAAATGAAACCAAGTAAGCATCCAGACTCGACAAAGAAAACAAATTTATGTTGATTCAGATGTATGTTATAGAACCGACACCTAAGAAAAATTGCTCATAAATGATCTAGATGTTGCGATCGCTTCTTGGAATGGGCTGGAAGGTCATCCAAGTAAGCTTGAATAATATTTCTAATATCGTGAAATGCGTAGTCCATGGCCCTTTGAAATGTTGCTCCAACATTCTTTAAACCGAATGGGAGTTTCTGACAGGCAAAGATTCCCCAAGGGAAAATGAAGACAGTTTTGTGCTGGTCTATCGGTTTTATGGAAATCTGGTTGTAACCCGACAAACCATCCATGAATGATAATGATTCGCAACCAACGCAGTCATCAATGATTTGGTCAATGAACGGTGTTGGATAATTATCCTTCAAACATGCGGCGTTCAAGTCCCGATAGTCAACACATACGCGAATGGTTCCTTGTTTCTTATTGACAAGAACTAGATTGGAAACCCATTCCGTTAAGGGAATGGGGTAGACGAAACCAACACGTAACATTTTTTCCACCTCAATCTTGATGGCTGAAATTTTGTGGGGGTGGACTTGGCGAAGCCTTTGGCAGATAGGCTTGGCATTGTCATATATCTTGATCTCATTCTTGAGAATGGACGGGTCTATGTCGGGAATTTCGTCATAAGACCAAGAGAATACATCGTATAATTCCTTAAAAAGGCAAGTGAAGCTTGCAATTTCCTCAGGAGTGCAATCAGCTCCAACCTAGATGTTTTCTTCGATGCATGTCTTGACAGAAATATCGATGAGGATTGTCTTTGAAATATTTCCCATGTTTCCTTCCGAGTCCAAAGTTTGGATAGTCATATAAGGTGAGGAAACGATTTCAAGTGCATCAAATGACAGGATTTGAAGAGGCATCGTGTTCAAATCAGATATCAAAACATGATGGTGAGAATCTTCCCAAGGTTGGACTTGATTGAGGAGATTGAAAGAAGGATCAGTTATGGGAGGGGAGGTGGTACCGTTGGCTGTGACCAAAGTGACCAGAGATTCAGATACAAATTGAATGGCTTGGTAGGCCAATTCAACTGGTGACAGCGACATTTGTTCTCCATAAGTGTCAATGTCTGAAGGGGCCGAGAGGATCGAAGGATCGGTCAGTTTATGAGGAATGGATGAAACCATAGAGAACATATGTGGAACTGCAAGTGGTAGAAGAAGGAAACAACCCATCAGGGAAGATCCCTTCAATAGACTGGTACCAATACTGACGTAAGAGTTAGGTACACCACCCACTAAGGGTACATAGCCACTGGGTAACAAGGAATAATCAAGGGTGTAAAAGGACATATGTTCGACTATGACTATCTTTCCATCCAATGGGAATAGGATGATGGGAATGACAGGAGACACAATGGTAGTCATGGTGTAAGTCCAACTACGACCCAACAATAGATTATAGTCGAGCTTTCTATCTACGACTTTGATGTCCACCATTACCATTTTCCCACTCAAAGTGATGGGGTAGCTAGCTAGGTAACCTTTTGGGATGAAGGTGTGATCGTCCAAATCTTTAAGGGAATTTGACAGCGGGGATAGGGTTGGAGAACCCAAAGTGAGCCAACATGAAGCTGACATGACGCACATTGAAGCACCTTCGTCAATGACAGTTCGGTGTACTCCTCGCCATTTCGAAAATATTTTCAATTGAAATGCAAGCTAGTGTGAAAGGGGAGGTTTACATTTGTCCATGTCAAAAATTGGAAGCATGGAATCCTGAGGGTCGATACCACCAATTTCCGAAAGCAGAGCTTTCCTTTGTGCTAGACAGGTTTGTAATACTTCGAGCGCCGACATAGCTGATGGTGCTTGCGCCAAATATTCTACAATGCTGTAGTTCTAGGTAGTCTATGCAGATGTATTATGCATTGTGCAACGAAGTGACCTTTTTCGGGGGCGAATCACAAGATCAACAACCGACCTTTTGATATGCATATCGCTAGGCGGTAGTGGGTTTTGACTTGAGGAGGCTTCCTCAGCATTAGCGACTAGAGCTCCATAAGATTTGGTCAGGTTTGTAGATCTACCGTTTCAAAGGTGTAAATGGTATATGGTCCTTCACCAGTTGAAGGATGATGTGAACCGTCGTTGCCCCCTTGTGGGGGTTGGGGTTGGTTTGCAACGAGGTGTTGTTGCTACTAAGTAAGGAAAGGATTATTTAGGACCGTAGGGGTCCTGTTGGTGTCCTTTTTATTAATGAAATCTATGCATTCCTAAATACGCGGACAATGATATGCCATGTGGTCTTCCACACAGATTTTGCAAGGGAACCGAATGGGTTTGTCCTTTCCATCGTCAAAATGCACAACAGCCTTCTACTTTGGGTTGTACTACTTTGTTGACTGCTCTTCTAAAGGAGTGTTCTTTTTCTTATTCTTCTTGTTCTTGCCACCGGGTTTTTGTGTAGACTACATAGAGTTTATTGTGGTGGTATGAAGAGTAGTTGATTTGGTAGAGGGGTCAATTGATAACTGGGAAATGTGACCACTGAGTTGTTTTACAGCAACCCTAGAGGTAGTGACGATAATACCATCGGCTTGTGCTCCGGGTTGTTGAGTAGTGGGAGCATTGGAGTTATGAGGGGTGTTACACAACAATTTGTCACCGTTTGTCACCGTCCCTGTTACCCCTCACCCGCACACTGGAGGACTCATTCTGGGACCTGTGAGAAGTGACATGACCTGAAACCACTTGCATCATATTCCTCTAAGTATTAGCTTCATATGGCCTGAAGACATCTCCTGCAAAATACCCATGCAAACAGCTCTTTTTGCATTAGCGCGGGTCCACAATTCACTGCCCGCGCCAATGAGGGAAATCCTCTAAAAAGGGCGTGCCATTGGCGCTCTGTCTTAGAGTCGCACTCACGCCAACCAAATTGAGTAAAGTTTTTAACCAACAAGCTCCCGAAGGTTCTCTTCAACCCATTCACCAATTGAATCTATGTTGAGCTAGGATGGTTTGGCTTTGAATCTCCATAGAAGGGAAAGTGGTTTGCCACCTTTCATGGAAGTTTCCAAGTGATAAAGCCAATCCCATGAATAATGTGGTTGATCCTATCTCTTTCTTCTCTATCTATAAAAGCTTGCCTCTATGCCTTGAGCAAGCTAGTGACATTAGTTCCAATGCTAGCATAGTGATAGAGAGTTTGAAGCTGCAAGAGCCTTCTTTGCACCCATAAGGCCAAATCTAAGTAAGGAGATTCTTGTCACCCAAAGAGAGAGAGGCTTGTTCCTCATCCCAACAAGCTTTGCAAGACTTGTGTAGCTGACTACCCAGCCAAAGGAGGATTTGACGTCAGAACAATGGTTGTATTCTTCTTTGTTATTTATTAATAATAGATGACTATCATTATGGTTCCACTCTCATTGTCTTATGTTTGATGTTGAGTTATATCTTTTCTGACTGATATATAATTGCATCTACTAGATTTTATGCTTGTTTTCGTGTTGCTCTTTGCATGTGCAGGTATCCAATCACGGAGATCGTGGGGATCGTGATCGGCCGAAGCAAAGGAACGAGGGAGATATCTCTTCTACGAACACTAGCATTGGAATCCAAGTAGGTTCTCACCATCCACTTCTATTTTGCAATTAGGAACTTGCGTGATAGCATTGTGTGATTGTTGCTAGACCCGGTCTGGGCTAGTAGGGATCGTCTCTGTCCGCAGAGAGGATTTACCTCCACAACAAATTGGCGACTCCGCTGGGGAGCCTTGTCTCTTTGGTTTCTCGTTTGGTTGCTTAGATAGCTTTCTGGGTTGGATTTCTTACTGTTTCTTGCTTCCTGGTTTGCCTAGATACTGTCTTCAAGCCCTGAGTTGCTTGCTTTTGTTTTTGACTTAGCAAACTTGATTAGCGCGCTTTTTAGCCTTACAGTCGCGCCAATTGGCACAAGTTGCTCAAAAACAACCCGCGCCAATCCCATAAAAGCACGAGTTGCAGCCTGACAGTCGCGCCAGGCCTGTCAACTTTTCTAGTTCGCTTGTCTTCAAGCCCTCTGAGCTTGGATTTGTATGTTGCCGCGTCTTTTTCAATTACTGGAGTGTGTTTGATCCTTGTTTGACTGGTTTTAGACCCTCATCCTTCGGGTGTTTGCCTCTTTCTATCAATTTCACTTTTTAGCCCTAGGGCATCTAGTGGCTTTGTGCGTCGAGCCTTCCGTAGGGGTATTGGGTTCTTTGATTGTCCAGTCGACTTTGTGATTACTTTTTGCATTTGCTCAGTAGTTGTCAAAGTTTTTTCTTGTTATTCAAGTGATTTGCTTCTTTTTCGCTTGGGTTTCGCTTGGCTTCGTTTGGGCTTAGATCACATAGCTCATAGAGGTCTTTGTGCTTTCTTCTTGGTTTGAAGGACTGTTTTGGTGTTTTGGGGATTCGATTGTGTTCTCATTGAGTGAAATTGATCTTTTGCTCGGTGTTACTATCTCTCAAAATTTGTTTAGTGCACTTTGCCATTGAAAAGAAAAACGAATAATCTCTTTTGCGTTGCATTAGTTAATTGAAATTAGAAGCTTTTCATTGATTAAGTGATTTAAAACAAAGAAAAGTTTCGTTTATTTGTCATTAGCTGCATTAGAGTGGTTCTTGATTGTTTGTGGTCATTTTTTTTGAAAAATTCTCAACTCTCTCGTAGTTAGTATTCATCGAACGAAATGATATTCTTTGGCATATAGTTTGCATTTAGGGAATTGTGAGAGATTACATACGGTAGGACCTGGAAATTGAAACTTAACTAAATATCAACCATAAAATGAACTGAATGAACTTAAAAACGCATTGGAACATAACGCTCACTAATTAGAGGTCTAGGCTAGAGACGTGCTCCGGCGTCGTTAAACCTAGTCACTGTTGTTTCACACTACGATTGGGTGATTCCTCCTTTTGTGACTCGATAGTGGTCTAGCACGGACTTGAGCTCCCACATACCGTCGCGTATATATGGGAGACCCCACTAGGTTATCATCCTTTATCCACAAGAAGCCGTGTCTGCCGCCTTACAAGCTGTAACGCACCGAACACAGCATTCGGGAAGATTGACTGCCGTACGGGAAGTCCTTGGTTTTCATATGACTGCCAAGGTGTATATGCAGTTTTATGGATTTGTTTGGTAAACCCTTTGCCTAGTCTCTCCAGAGTAGTCACTTTTGATCCTTTTCGGACTCCTTAAAAGAAAAGGTTCACTTGAGCAGTTTGTCACTTCGGGCTCACAAAACATTCGAAGGCGACTAGAGTCACCTTTTTGTCCTTTTCTCGACTCTTAAAACATGAAAAGGTCAAGTTGTGTCCTTGCGTCTTAAAATTTATTTGGCCGCGATTAACATTACCTGGTTAGATCTCGTGTGCGTTAGTTTGAGTAGGGTCCTTTATCGTTAGATTCCTTAGGTTTTGTTTGAAGTTTGTCATCCTGGCTGAACTGTCGACTCCCATTCCAAGTGATCAAGGGTCTCCATCTTCCGTTGCTCCTGAGGTACCGGTTGTAAGTGATACTCTTCCTGTTATCCCGAGTATCCAACCGATCAACTCTCGCGCTCTGGACGACGAAGGTTACGAAATTCATTGGAACCCCATTTGGGAGCCTGAAGAGGACGATATTCCTTTTACCCCCCTTGGTGTGTCGTCTCCAATGTCTACCTCTCACATGGATGAGACATCTCCTAGAGTGAGTGAGACACCTGTTTTGTCGAATATCGACACTCCCATTCCAGCTACTTCTCCGCTTCCCCCACGCTACCAGTCGTTGAGGGATAGGGTAAGTGCCAGGACCCCTGCTTCGAGTATGTGGGACCCCCATATCACTCCCACCACAGGATCTTTTGTTTCACATGTCCACACTACACCTGTCACTTTAGTTCCGACAAATCCAACTGTTTGTGTAGCACATTCAACTCCGGTTGTTAGTGCCGTTACCACGTCTTCAATTCTGAATACTGGTGCTGGTCCCCCTCACGGTCAAGTGAGTAGTGGCCAGCCGGCACACTCTCCCAAAGTTGTTCGCCCTGCACAAAGTGCTCCACCCTCTTCTGGTCCCGTCCTAGGAGGGGGGCCATATGATGCCTATGGACAAGTTGTTCAGGATCCGAATGCGCAAGGTCCATTCTTTTATTATGATTCTACTGGTCAATACCTTCAGCTTTCTCGACCCTTGCCTACTCAACCTATTGTTGAGGTTTCGGTACCATTATCCGTTGCTTGGAATGCCACCACTTTCCATGGGGGCCAAGCAATGCCTGCACAGCTTCAAGGACCACCTAACGAAGGCCAGCCATCTTATGTGCAAACCCCACAAGGGCAGCAATATTATGGCCAGTCTTACCCAGGACAACCTAGGGGCCCACAAGGACAACCCTATCAGGGACAACCTTCGGCCGCTGGTGGTCCATCTTTTACTTATCTGACTCAACCTTCTGGTTACCCGGGGCAACCTGGTACCCAGCAAGGTTACCCGTCTGGACAACCAGGACAACCTTACATCCAACAAGGCCAACCTGGTATCCAGCAGGGTTATCCCTCTGGACAAACTGGACAAACTTATATTCCACAAGGTCAACCGGTAGTCCAACAGGGGTATCCTTCTGGGCAAGGGGGGCAGCCTTACGTACAGTAGGGCCAACCCACTGCTCAACCTAGTCATCCTTCTGGACAGGCTGGCCAACCTCAAGGTCAACCGGCCGTCCAGCCTGCTCAACCATCTGTTCCGTAAGGCCAACCCTCAGTTGCTCAAGGACAACCTGGCACCCAGCAAGCACATCCTTCTAGGCAAACAGGTCCGTCCCAAACCCAACCAGGCCAACCTTCCGGCCAAATGGTCCAAGCTCAACCTGTTCAAGGACATCCTTCTGGGCCACAGACTCAAATTTGTTATCAAATGCAAGGTGGGCCACGACCCCAACCTTCTTACCAAGCGCAGCCTTCTTATCAGTCTAAGTATGGAGCTCAGCAAACGTATGGCTACCAGCAACCCCAGGGGCAAACTCAATTTACCCCTTATCAAAATTATCAACAAATGCAGGTCACTCCTTACCAGAATTATCAGCAACAGTACGTTGCACCTGCAGGTCAAGTTGCTAATCCATGGGGTGCTGGGGGGCAGACCCAGGGTCAACTGTCTGCTTATGGATAGAATCCTTATGGACAGAACCCCTATGGGAAAAATCCCTATGGGCAGAACCCTTATGGGCTAGGCCCATCCGGACAAAGTCCATGGGGGCAACCACCACCTGGTTGGAACCCTGGTACTACCTCCCTTCCACAGCCACAAATGTCCTTTAATCCTCAGTTGCCTTTCTTAGCAACGTTGGAACTTCCAGATGTGTCCAAGTTGACGAATGATACCATTCTTCATAATCCATATTGGCCACCAGTTCCAACTAAGATACCCGGTGATTGCCCGAAATTCGATGGCAAAGCTGGTGAGGACCCTCAAGCCCATGTCATGACCTATCACCTTTGGTGCTCATCCAACTCATGGCTTGATGACTCCATCCGGCTCCGCCTCTTCCAAAGGACTCTCACCGACCCAGCCGCTAGGTGGTATATTGAGTTGAATCGCGGAACATTTCAAGATTTCAACTCGCTGGCTATGGCATTCCTAACTCATTTTCAGTTACCCATTCGGTATGAGATAGGGACACATCTCCTTACGTATCTCAAACAGGACACGGCCATGCATATATCCGATCATATACATGAATGGAGATGGTGTCGTCGCTTGATCAAATTTTGGATTCCTGATCAGCTCCTGACCGATTGGTTCACGACTTCCTTTGTCCCTGCAATTGCACGAGACATCGCCATGGGAGCTTGTGTAACTGAAGAGCAAGCTATCGCGCGTGCTCAATACCTTGACTTGGTATATTCTCAGTCAGGTACTTTATATGATTATTTGCCAGACGCCCCGAGACCCGTAACATCCAAAGCTCCGCCAAAACCATCTGTTGACGGTGTTATTGGCTCTGGAAACGCGTCTTCAAAGAAATCATCCGCGAACCCTGGGAAGCAAAAACAGAATGCTTCTAATGGAAACACTTCTCAGGGTCAATCTAATTCTGGAAGTACCTCCGAGGTAAACGCCATTCAGTCCACCACGGCGGATAAATCCTCGAAAGGGAAAAAGAAAGGGAAAGCCAAGAATAAATCCGAATAGCCCAAACATGACTCCCCTAAACCTCCACCCGAGGAAGGAGCCAAACGTAAACCTAAGTATCCTTGTCTTATCTGTGATGAGGATCACTACACTAAAGACTGCCCTAGGCGGTCCGAAGTTAGTCGATTATTGAAAGGTGCTCCTGGGACTCCTGCTGTGCTTAAAGAACCTTTCCCTTCACAGCAAACTCAAATGGTGGCAGATCCATCGCAACCCTCTTCTTCATTCGGCTCTCAAGTCTTCATGGCTGGGACGATTCCCATCCATGTCACTACTCGAGTGAAAGAATATCCATCTCATGCCGGGAAAGAGCCGGAGGTCCCCTCCAGCGCTCCTCCATCCAGTTCTGGTCCTCTCCACATCGAAAGACCTAGCACTGAGACGACGATTCGACCCCCTCCAAAAGGTGTACTCCGGAAGTCTTCTTACAACCCGAATGCTCGTGCTGCTCAACACTAGAGCATTGTTGAGGACTTAGCCCAGGCTCCGTCTGCTATGTCCGCTCTAGAAGTCCTCCAGAGCTGCCCCTCCCAGAGGAAGTCCTTGCTATCGGCCATCAGTGGCATAGACCCGGCTGACTCGGATCTGATTTCTTTTGACCTCGAGGGCTATACACTGAGCCTGCCTCACCAAATCGCTTTCCTTATACAGGTCATCATCAATGGTAAAACGATTCATCGTACAGTCATTGATGAAGGTGCCTCAACTTGCATCATGTCTGTTGCTTGCTGGAAATCTATTGGTTCTCCAACATTGAGCCAGTCTCCTACGACGTTAGAAGCCTTTGATGGAAGAGAGTCTCGTCCTTACGGTATCCTCCAACGCTTGCTCATCTCCTTGGAAGGGAAGACGGTAGAAGTGGAGGTTGAAGTTGTCGATGCTAATCTTACCTACAACCTCCTCCTCGGACGTAGCTGGACATACGCCATGCAAGCCGTGGCTTCCTCCCTTTTCTGTGTCATTCGTTTCCCTCATCAAGGGAAGATTGTCACGGTGGACCAGCTCTCCTTCTTCACCTCTTCTTCCGAAGGTAATGTGTCGTTCGTGGAGCATACCTCCAAATCATTCGAGAGTGTGGGAGCCAGACTCTTTAAGGATCCCGCTCTAATGGGTGTCTTTCCCCTTCCACCTTCGAATCTTGCCCCTATTAACATGATTTCCGTGCATTCTGATCCGTAGGTCCTTCCTCCCGCTAATCAGATAGAATCATGGGGCGATATGATGCCGTTCGAGCGCAATAACAGTGATGTCAACCTTCACTCCATTTTCAATGGACTGAAGCTTGGGGGGCATGTACCTCGAATTGAGACACCATGCTGGGGGGCATGCCCGTCCCTTTATTCTCAAGTTTAGTGTGCTTCGATTTGTACATGCGTGTATGTGTGTGTGTGAGTTTTCATGTTTTCGGTTTGGTGTGAAAGCATGATTGCCCCTTATTGTGTCTTTTTGCTTCTTGTGCAGATGTCGGGTGCACCTTACATTGGTTTCGCTGATGGTGCCTGCCGCAGCACTCGTAATTTGTCCTCTGCGGCGTGGGTGATCTACGATCCTCACGGTGAGTTGATAGATCTTCAAGGTGTCTGTTTAGGCTATACTACAAACAATGTTGCTGAATATAGCGCGGTTATTGAATTATTAGCCGAGGCAATTAATCTCGGTATTCGTACATTGCTTGTTAACCTAGACTCTCAGCTTGTCGTCCATCAGCTCAATGGGCGATATTCTGTCAGAGACCGTCACATTTTAAGGTTGTACTTACGTGTCAAATTGTTAGAAAGGAATTTTGAATTTATCACATATCAACATATTCCACGACGATTAAACACATTATCTGATGCATTGGCCAATCATGTATTAGATAGAAATTTGCATAATTTATAATCAAAACATCATAAAAGCAAGCACATAAAAGCACAATAATAAACCATAGGCATATGTATATATATATGTGTGTCATAATGTTTGCACCGCGTGCGTTACAAAACCCAAAAAATAATACATGTTCATCCTGATACATCCTCGGACAACATGTCCCTCAAAAAATATGCATGAAAGAAACCTAGGAGTCTATTCGTGGTGGTGCTCATGATAGCACGTCACCGCGCGCACCAAGTGTCTCAACAGACGATGGATGCGGGTCAGCACCCCCACGGTGTGCCTCTGGTATGCAAAGGGCACGTCAGCCAATCTAGCATAGCCTGGAATCCCTTGAGTAAGCCCCTCGAGATTCTGCACCAGCTCTTCCCCCACGGCACCCCTTGCCTGAGGGTCAGCTGCAGGTTGGTCCCTCCGCGCTATAGGAGACAAGCCGGCTGGTCGCTCTGGGCCCACATCTACATATACATACAACTGTCATCAGAACATGCATGTATTGACAAAAAAATGAAAATACATAAAACACCAAAAAGAGAAGATAATACCTAACTCCTCTTCCCACTCCTCTCCCTCTGGCAGTGGGAGGTCTGGGTCCCCCATGAAGTTGGCTCCCGCGTATCGCCAATCCTCTACCACGATCAGCTGACGGCAGAGCCATAAGAAGAACTTGGGCCGCCAAGACATCTGTTGGCCCCCTCCTCCTCTGGGCATCAATGCTGCCCAGCGAGCCATCCTAGGCTCTCGCGGCAATGGGTCTGCCACTATAGCTCCCTGGTACTGGAAGAGGGGTAATCATTCCAAGAAGAACGACACCAAAATCGAGCCATACACGAACTATTTCACTCCCCCGCGCTTACACTTTGTAAGCTGCCTTTTGATATTTGTATTCACCGCTGTAGCCCAGTCAAAAATGGTGGGGCTAAGGCATTTTGTCGCTAGTAACAGATGATTCTTGCTTGCCTCATGGGGCACCTGTACCCCAGCTGCACGCGTGATAGTGAACAGTATCACCCTAAGAGCCAAGTCATGGATGGTGGCGATATCCACCTTGGCACTGTTTTTCCCAAATTGTGCCTCTGGACACACACGAGCCTTCACTTCACCTATCTTCTCCCCGGAAGGCCTGCTTCCAGTCAAAATGGGGCTCGCCCCTCTCCGTGACAGCCCAGTAATGAAGTACACATCAGATACATCCATCTCTAAGGTCTGATCCCGTAAGCGAAATACTTGGTCGTCGACATCCCAAGCATCCACTATGAACTGTAATAGCTCCGGTTGAGCTCGCAGATAAGAGGTGAGGAAGAACTTCTTGAGACCACAGTCTCTCAGAGCATTCATACATCCCTCATCCGCTATGGCCAAGGCATCTACGGCGTCATGCTCCCGTTCTTTCCATTCCACCACCATTTTTGCTTGTTTCCTGCACCCACAAGGACGAATGAATCATTAATGAAACCTTGGTAGGCTTACAAACCGGACAAATTTCAAAAATGATGGGCAAATTCATGTAAAAAGTTAGGTTGCGCAGTTGGTACGACTATTCCTAAAACAGTCGCGCCAATAGCGCGACACCTTTGGGAAAATCACCCCATTGGTGCAGACCCGTGCCGGATACCCGTGCCAATGGGGTGCAACCCTAAATTTTAAAATCCTCCTTGCGGAGGCTCAATCAGGGAACAAAATGCATAAAAAGAGTATGAAAATGGAGCTAAGGGAAGTGCCTCTTACCTGGAACTGATGGAATCTCAAATGGTTGCACGGATTGGCGATAATCACTGCTCGAAGTATGCTCTCCAAATGGACCACCACTACTATGCAAGAGGTAAAAAGTAAAAGTAATTCTATTTTTTACATTTTCACCATATTTATAGACTTTTGACTTGTAATTAGGTTTAAAGAGTTGTTTTTTGAATATTTTAATATATTTTTGGTCGAAAATGGATTTTATGCTTGCTTTTGGTGCTATGACAGGTCCTTTTTGCAACTTCAATGGTGAAACGAGTTGTATTTTATACTTTTTCGGACTCGGTAAACACACAAAAAAGTCACTATGGAGTCATCTTTCAGCTCTTTTCTGACTCGCTAAAAATGAAAAGATTTCCGGGTTACCCCTCTTGACTCGTTAAACTTAAATAAGAGGCGGTCATCTTTAAACCCTTTTCCGACCGTGTAAAAACGAAAAGATTGTTGGACCCTTGTCGTTTCAGGTTCGTTAATGGTTACAAAACGACGTGATGTTGATCACTTTTTTACTTTTTCAGATCGATATCACTACTCATGAAAAGTACTCCTCGATCGTAATGGTCGGGCGGTTCTTTCGAGCATTGTTTTATACTTTTTCGAGCTTGGGAGACACAACTTTACGAAAAAGGACCCCCCTGGATTTCGCTTTTCAGCTGTCTTTTCAAACTCTCTAAATAGGAAAAGACGCCGAGTTCTTCCTTTGTCAGACTCGTTAAAACTTAATGACATCGGATTCCGTCGTAATGACGCTCACAAGCATATGCTATCCCCGTCAAGCTTGCTAAAAATAATTGGGGTACTCGCCAGAAATGGTGGGGAAAATGGACCCATAATTATTGTCATGTCGACAGTATGTCGCCCTTGAACATGGCACTAGTCTGCATTCGTGTCTGGGTGGGAACATCTCATCTTGTTTTACACTAGCCTTCGTGGGTTTGGGTGATCCTATTTGACCTCTCATCTGCTCATTGCCTTGTCACCATGACCTCTGCTCATTTGATGTCAAATACTGCCAAGTCCACTATCGTGCCGCCGATATGTTCAAGAGAAGTTGACCTCTGCAGAATTACAACCTCCCTCTGATACCTCACATAATTCTGAATCACCACAACATCTTTCCTCTGTCTCATGTCAATGATTTGGGAAACACTATGGCCCACCTTTGATCAAGGTCACTTCCTGTTGACTTCAGCTCATTATCCAGGAAGCTGATCTAGAGACTCCCTTCGGTGCCTTGGAGCCTGCATGCCTCAATGGCAGGTTCTTCGTGTTCGACGAGAGGTTTTCATCATTGGCCTCCGATCGAATGATTCTACGGGTGGTCGATGCCAGCTCATTGATTCACATGCCGTAGATTGTACCTGTAGTACCTTGAGGGCCATTGTCATTATTGGTGGTACCTCTTGCATCTGTTAACAATTTTCATCATTGACTGGTAATCAGACGATGTTCATGCATGTTCGACTTCAACTCATGTATTCGCATGCTTGAACTTGTACTCTGTTCAGGTCGAGATGGAGCGCAAGACCCTGGATTTTGTCTATTGGAATCCAGGCTGCGATTTGTGGCTTGTTATGATCATTACATGACTCATTCACTGGATGGCTGCGACCATGCCTGAGTCTATTTATCGATCCTCTTTGGATGGCTGCGTCCATGCCTTGGATCTAGATTATTATGTACTCTATTATGGATGGCTGCGCCCATACCACATACATCATGTATTTGAGATATCAGTTGTACTTCTTTACGCAGGTTCTCCGGCGGCCGTGTTTTCAGTCACGCATGTTCTTGTAAAGCATTTCACCCCTCTCTCTCTCGGGCCTCATGCTTTAGGGGGCATCTGTTACACAGCAATTTGTCAACGTTTGTCACTATCCCTGTTACCCCTCACCCGCACACTGGAGGACTCATTCCGGGACCTGTGAGAAGTGACATGACCTGAAACCACTTGCATCATATTCCTTTAAGTATGAGCTTCATATGCCCTGAAGACATCTCCTGCAAAATACCCATGAAAATAGCTCTTTTTGCATTAGCGCGGGTCCATAGTTCACTGCCCGCGCCAATGAGGGAAATCCTATAAAAAGGGCGCGCCATTGGCGCTCTGTCTCAGAGTCGCACTCGCGCCAACCAAATTGAGTAAAGTTTTTAACCAACAAGCTCCCGAAGGTTCTCTTCAACCCATTCACCAACTGAATCTATGTTGAGCTAGGATGGTTTGGCTTCGAATCTCCATAGAAGGGAAAGTGGTTTGCCACCTTTCATGGAAGTTTCCAAGTGATAAAGCCAATCCCATGAATAATGTGGTTGATCCTCTCTCTTTCTTCTCTATCTATAAAAGCTTGCCTCTATGCCTTGAGCAAGCTAGTGACAATAGTTCCAGTTCTAGCATAGTGATAGAGAGTTTGAAGCTGCAAGAGCCTTCTTTGCACCCATAAGGAAAAATCTAAGTAAGGAGATTCTTGTCACCCAAAGAGAGAGAGGCTTGTTCCTCATCCCAACAAGCTTTGAAAGACTTGTGTAGCTGACTACCCAGCCAAAGGAGGATTTGACGTCAGAACAATGGTTGTATTCTTCTTTGTTATTTATTAATAATAGATGACTATCATTATGGTTCCACTCTCATTGTCTTATGTTTGATGTTGAGTTATATCTTTTCTGACTGATATATAATTGCATCTACTAGATTTTATGCTTGTTTTCGTGTTGCTCTTTGCATGTGCAGGTATCCAATCACGGAGATCGTGGGGATCGTGACCGGCCGAAGCAAAGGAACAAGGGCGATATCTCTTCTACGAACACTAGCGTTGGAATCCAAGTAGGTTCTCACCATCCACTTCTACTTTGCAATTAGGAACTTGCGTGATAGCATTGTGTGATTGTTGCTAGACCCAGTCTGGGCTAGTAGGGATCGTCTCTGTCCGCAGAGAGGATTTACCTCCACAACAAGGGGTATTGGGAATGACATCATATAAAGTGTTAGACTACAAATATATCAAATCTAGGTGTTGGGCATGACGAATGGATTGGTCTTCCATGACCACACCACCTAAGGCGACATCCTTAGAAATTTGGGGGAGTAGAGACTTTCAAAACCAATCCGCTAATAGATAGTCTGGGAGGGGAGCTTTAAATATCCTCCACCTATGTCTCCATTCATGGATATGATCAGAGATGTGGGTGGCAGTGTCCTGACGTAATGAAGTGAGGAGTTTTGTGCCAGTTTCATAGGGGATGGGTAGCTGGAAGTGATTTAAGAATTCCATCACTAAAGCACCGAAGGTATTGACTGACGTGCATGCTAACTCGATGTACCACTTGGCTGCATTGCCAGTAAGGGTGTGGGGAAAGAGCCATAGCCAGATACTATCATCCACCATGGAGTTAGAAACACACCATAAATGATAGGTGGTGATGTGTGTACTTGGATCCTCCCCTTTTTTCCCTTCGAACTTTAGGATGTTTGTCAGGATTTTATGCGGAATTGGCAGCCAAAGTAAGTTGTGATAGATGGGGTTATTTGTGATTTTGTACAAGTCATGGATATCAAACATTTCCAAGAAAGGCAAGGTGTTTGATGCCCCCGAATCAGACCAAGGTGATGACATATGACTTGAGGATCCTTGCGGTCCTCCCATCGTGTTGTTCCCAATATTATACACAGGTTGCGTGGAATAGTAATTTCCATGGGGTACAGTCATGTACTGTGGGTTTCCATAGGGTTTGTTATACTGGGGGTTGGAAGTGCCCCTAGGATAAGGAATTCCCCCCTTCACTCATTTTTGGTTGAGATTAGGGTGCCCATATGGATTGATTGGGACCTTGTTGAGGGTTCCCGCTCGCTACATAATTAACTATAGGTCCTTGACTGACATAAGGAGGGTTCATCTTAATCAATGGCTTTCCATACAATCCTCTAAACAGAGGGGGAAGTGTTACGTTCTCGGCTAGTATATGCATATTGGGAATTGTTCCCCCAGGCATCTGAACCTGGGGGTTAGAACTAAACAATGGATGCCAACAAAAGGGGGGTTGATGGGACCCTTGCTAACCATGCGATATTGAGCATTATAAGGAGTGTTATATGTAACACTTGTTGAAGGTTTGGGGGCTGACACAAAAGGGGCAGAACCTGAAATGTACTAGGTTCCACTCGTGGTGGGTGTCATGATAAGGTTTGAACATGGGACAGGTGGGATAGAAGGGTTTTCCATCAGAGGTGTGGTACTGACTGTTGACTGGGGAGGTGGTGGTGGACCAAAAGTGTCCACAAAAGCCCATGACCCATTAGTCGTCAATGCGATGGCTGGTGCAGGTCTAACAGAAGACATAGGAGGTACAAATGCAACGAGAATCAAGAGTGGTCCCAACGGATTTGTGATCAGAAAATTCTATGGAGGAAAGAAACCTTCAGTAAAGAAATCGTCCAGTAAGATTAAATTGTGGGATGTCCAAATTGATTCTATGTTAGATCTCGGAGACTGATTGCCTAAAGGCAGGGAATCTAGTTCACTGGAGCTCGGCAGATCCTCCACAATGAGTGGGGGAAGACCTAACAATCGTCTAGATTGACGATGAGGGCCGGATGTAGCCATAGTAACTGATAAATTTTATCAATAGATTTTACAATGATATTTGTTAAAGTCTCGGTGATAACAATTTGACACTTAAAAAATAAAAAATACACTAAGGAAATCAATCAACAAGCAGAGGGAAATGGCCTTGTCTAATAAGCACCGATCACTGGAGATGAAACACAGTATCACAATGAATAACAAAGAGAGTTGGCCAAATGTACAGTTATGATTACTCTTTAGCTTTGCCAAAACCTTAGATTAAGGAGCCAAGTACTCTCTTAAAGACGATCACCCTCCCAAAAACTGAAGACAGAGTAGGTTTGTCTGTGATAGGTACCGAGCAGCCTACCGCAGTCACCTTGTGTTCGTCCCTAAAAGTATGGCCACTAAGGATACCTCAAACCATAGACACTACCGGGGGGGACATAGTCACAGACAGTATGCTGTGTGGGCAATATACCTGAGTCCTCGACTCAGCTCTGATATCCCCGAAGGGATCCCTGATACACAAAATACCCAAAGGAGATGTAAGAAAAGGCAGCCTACCTTCACTTACAGTCCGATGTTGTCTCGTATGTAGCTCCTCTTTTACTGGAGTGGTCCCGTATAGTATGAGTGCCAAAGGATTTCTCTCTTTATTGACACTAGTTTCAGTGTATGACCTTGGGCAGTTAACTCATACAGCCTATCCCAAGATCCTAGCCTAAACTAACGTGTGTTTACTCTAAAAATAGTTGCTTATTGATTTTATTAGGTAGATTTTAGATGTACTTCGTTAGAGTCTTCTGTAGGGGTGTTAACGTATGAAGTTATATGGGACTCTTACTCAAATCATGCAAAAATAATGCATGTAAATTTTCACTTTTGATGAATAAGCTACTTTTACAAAGGGAGAGTCATTCATACATCAATATATATACCATGCATCATATTCAGTAAAACACTAGCATAACCGAAAAAACTTCAATGCTCACTAACAACTTTTGAAACAAAATAATGCGAATCTAACCAACTAAGAAGAAAAGAGTAAAAACTTTGTATATTTTTTCTTTTATGAAAACAAAAACTTTAAGAATTAAGGCTATTTTCTTTAAAAAAAAAAAAATCAGAACACAGATTAGTCAAACAAGAACAGCTGCAGATGCCTGATCAGTTTACAAGCAGATTTCCCAACCCATGAGGTCACAGAGTAGTCTGTTTATCAAGAAATTGTTGGCTAACACTCTATACTAGAGGCTACAGAGAGTTACTTTTAGCACTAACGCACTGTTTGTGAGGCCACGATGCTTTATAAATCACTATTTACACTAGCAGACAACGTTAGTGAGGAAAAAGGCTTAACAATAGGCTGTGGGGATCAGATCTAAGGCTAAGCAGTAAGAGAAGGGTGTTGTATAGTCATGAGTGGTCAGAAAGGGAATGAGGAAGTACAAGAAGTCCTGGAAGAAAGAGAGATTTAGGAACTTTCTGGGAAAAACTGGGAACTAAGTGTAGTCCCCAGTGCAGTCACCAATTCTGCTATAGGGATTAATGCACTGGTGTTTGGTAATCTAGAAACCCTCAAGGATCTTCTTAGGATCCTTGGCAGACAGTAAGATTAGCTACAGTTGTCACAAATATGCATGCATATCTATGCTTAACAAATGAATATCAAAGCGAGAAGGACTTATTACCTCAAGTCTTAGTGTGGTGTTGCTGGAGAGCGCAATGTAGCTAGGTGGAAGACCCCTGAGCCAACTCCAGATCAAAACCTGCACATAGAAAAGACAAGCATAATATCACAACATAAAACCTTGATAAACAATGCATAAACATGTAAAGATATCTAGTTTCATATATCTAAGCCACTCATAATAACGACATTGCATGAACATATAAACAAGTTATACTACCAACATCACAGAGTGGACAACACAATTGCAATTCTATATTGATGTAGAAAAAAATGATTACAACTATTGCGTTGTGTTATATTATTTCCACGTAGTTAACAGGGGGTTTGAGGGGTACCCGTAACCCCACTTTATGGGGTCCAGGGCAGCGCCCTGGAAAATTTTGGTTTTGGACCCTATGTTACGTTGGGTGGACCCACCTATGGTTTTGTGCATGATTTTCGCACATGTTTTTTGGACACGATGGTTTTCAATCCATGGTATTGGATGTGATGGTTTTCGGTCCATGGTATTGGATGCTTCGACATGTATTAATATGTATTATAACATTGAAAGGAACATAATGAAAAATCAAGCTAGTAGTCTCAGTTTTGGGATCTACGGGAAAATCTCTGTGTATATGTGTTTTGTGTTATGATCTCGCATTGTTTATTTTCTGTGTTTTAGAATTCATATGCAGGTAATTTTTGTACAGGGTTAAAACCTACATTTGGTATCAGAGTTGTTTTTGCTTCAAGGGGATGCCTTTGTTGCTGAGGGGTTTTTCTCGAGCCTGTGGTAGACCCTGTTCAGTGGGAGATTTGCGATATCAATTCTGGTGGCGAAAGAAGATGGCGAGCAGTGGAAAGATAGAGATCAAGAAATTTAATGGTCAGAGTTTTGAGTTGTGGAAACTCAAGATGGAGGATCTATTGGTGGATAAAGATCAGTGGATCACGGTAGATCCGGGTACTAAACCAACAGGAGTGTTTGATGAAGAATGGAAGAAGTTGGATCAGAAGGAAAAGAGCACAATACGATTGTGTGTCTCAGATTCAGTATTGCTGAATGTATCAGGGGAAGCTACAGTGAAGGCTTTGTGGGACAAGTTAGGGACTTTGTACCAATCTAAGTCTCTGGTGAATAAACTGTTCCTACGGAAAAAAGTTGTATAACCTAAGGATGAAAGATGGAGACTCGGTGACAGAGCATCTGAATGCATTTAATACTGTGGTAAGTCAATTAGCATCTGTTGATATTAAAATTTCAGATGAAGATAAGTGCATCAGTATGTTGTGTTCTCTACCAGATTCGTGGGATAGTCTTGTTATTGCAATAGGTAGCAATGCAACTGCCTTGCATTTTGATGAAATAGTCTCATCCTTGCTGACGGATGAGATGAGACGGAAAAATATGGAGAGCCAAAATGGTGATGCCTTGTCTGTACGAGGGTGGACCCAGAACAGAAACAAAAATAAGTCATCGAGTGGGAGATCTAAATCTAAAGCGAGATCTAAATCTCCAGGAAAACCTGTAAAGGTGGTGTGCTGGAAATGTGGAAAGGAAGGGCACTACAAAAGGGACTATAAATCTAAAGCTCCTGACAAAGGAAAGGGATCTGATGAGGCTCCTTATATAGAGGCGAAAACCACCTCAGATGAAGGTGGGGATGTGTACCTGGCTTCTTCAAGTACACATGTAGATCACGAGGCATGGTTGATTGACTCAGATGCATCCTTTCACTTCACTCCCCATAGAGAGTGGTTCTATGAGTATGAGAAATATGATGGTGGTGATGTCTTCTTGGGGGATGACAGGAAGGCTAGAATCATTGGTCGTGGAAAAGTAAAGTTGAAGCTACAAGGTGGAAGGGTTAGAACACTTGCGGGTGTTCTGCATATTCTTGCATCAGCCAGAAATCTGATTTCTATTAGTAAGCTAGATGATGCAGGTGTAAAAATAGTGTTTGAGAAGGATACCTGCAAGATGGTTCGGGGAGCACTGGTATTGATGCGGGGAGTTCAGATTGGAACTCTGTACAAGATGCAAGGTAGCACTATTGTTGATGGGTGCAAAAGTTCTATGGTTCCTGAAAGTGGAGCAGAAAATCTAGTGGTCTCTAGAGAAAATACCATGTTGTGGCATCAAAGGCTTGGACATATTAGAGAGAAGGGCCTTCAAATACTTAATGGTAAAGATATGGTAGAAGGTATGAGTAATAGCTCTCTGGATTTTGATCTCTGTGAAAATTGTGTATACGGGAAGAAGAATCGAGTGAGTTTCCCCTCTGGTGGTAAGAGGGCGAAACATATATTAGAGCTTGTGCACAGTGATGTGTTTGGACCTGTGAATGTTCCATCATTGGGTAAGTTTGTGTACTATGTATCATTTATAGATGACTTCTCAAGGAATACATGGATATATTTCCTTAAGAAGAAATATGAAATCTTTTATAGGTTTAAAGAATTTAAGGCTCTAGTGGAAAACCAGACAGAAAATAAGATAAAGGTGCTAAGGACAGATAATGGTGGAGAGTTTTGTAGTAAGGAATTTGAAGAATTCTGCAAGAAGTGTGGTATAGCACGGCAAAAGACTACTCCATATACACCTCAGCAAAATGGAGTTGTAGAAATAAATGAACAAAATGTTGATGGAAAGGGCAAGAAGCATGCTCAGTGGTGCTGGGTTAGGACAGGAATTCTAGGCAGAGGTGGTGGATACTGCATGTTACCTGGTCAACAGGTCACCTTCATCAGTGTTGGAGGATAAGACTCCACAAGAGGTATGGACTGGTAAGAAACCCTCTCTTTCACATCTGAGGGTATTTGGATGCGATGCATATGTACATGTTTCAAAGGAGAAAAGAACAAAGTTGGATAGTAAATCTGAAAAGTGCATCTTTATTGGGTATAAGGATGGTTTAAAGGGTTATAAGCTTTGGAACCTAGTAACAAGGAAGGTTATGTATAGCCGAGATGTGGTGTTCAGAGAGGTGAAAGATGTAATTAAACATGAAGTCCAACCAAAGGAACCTGAGAAGATAGAGTTTGAGCTAAAGGAGGAAGAATCAGACTCTACAGTAGAGGAGGAATCAGAAGATGAAGAGCCACAAACTCCAGCTGTGAGAAGATCAGTTCGAGAAAGAAGGCAGCTAGAAAGGTATAGTCCATCTACTTTCTGTTCAAATTTTTCTTTGTCTGTTACTGATGATGATCCCAAAAATGTGAAGGAAGCAGTGGATTCAGAGGATGGAAAACTCTGGAAAGAGGCCATGGTTGATGAAATGACATCTTTGCACAAAAATGAGGCTTGGGATCTGGTGGAGTTGCGGGCTAGAAGGAAACTCGTTGGCAGCAAATGGGTGTTAAAAAAGAAGACAAATGCAAAAGGAAAAGTGGATAAATACAAAGCTCAGTTGGTAGCAAAAGGTTATTCCCAGGTGCCGGGAATTGATTTTGGTGATATTTTTTCTCCTGTTGCGAAGGTAACTTCTAATAGATTACTTTTATCTGTTGTTGTTGCTTTTAATTTTGAGGTAGAACAGATGGATGTGAAGACAACATTTCTTCACGGGGATCTGGAAGAGGAGATCTACATGAAGCAACCTGAAGGCTTTGCCGTGAAGGGTAAGAAAGAACTGGTATGTAAGTTAAAGATGTCTCTATATGGGTTAAAACAGTCACCAAGGATGTGGTATCAGAAATTGGATACATTTATACGGGGACTTGGCTTGACCAGAAGCAAAGTAGACCATTGTGTGGATTTTAAAATAATTGGTGACCATGTTATTTATCTGGTCTTGTATGTGGATGATATGTTGTTGGTTGGAAATGACAAAGAATTTATCCAGGATTTGAAGACCCAATTGTCCTCCAAATTCGACATGAAAGATCTTGGTGCTTCAAACTATATTTTGGGCATGGAAATTAAAAGAGATCGGGCAAAGAGGAAGCTTTGGTTAAACCAGAGGAAGTATGTCGAGACAATATTGTAGAGGTTTAATATGCAGGATAGTAAACCGGTGAAGGTTCCTATCCCTGTAGGTGTGAGGTTATCTACTGAACAGTGTCCCAAGGCACAAGAAGAGGAAGAGGACATGTCCCGTGTTCCATATGCAAGTGCAGTTGGTAGCCTAATGTATGCAATGATTTGTACTAGACCAGACATTACACATGCAATGGGAGTATTGAGCAAGTTTATTTCAAAACCAGGGAAGGAGCAATGGACAGAAGTGAAGTAGGTTTTTAGGTATTTGTGTGGCACTAGCAATTATGGTTTGTGCTACCAAGGAAGACTAGGACTGGACAGAGTGTTGGATATTCATGGCTTTGTTGATGCAGACTAGGCTAGAGATCTGGATCAGAGAAGATCTACAAGTGGGTATGTGTTTAACCTATTTGGAGGTGCAATCAGTTGGATGAGTAAGAAACAATCTATAGTGGCACTATCAACTGCAAAGGTGGAATACATGGTAGCCACTCATGCAAGGAAGGAAGCAGTTTGGTTGCAGAGATTATGTTCAAGTATGGGGTTAGTACAGGAATCTATAAGGATAGACTGTGATAGCCAAGGTGCAATTTTCTTGGCAAAGAACCCTGCATATCATTCAAAGACAAAGCACATTGATGTTCAGTATCACTTTGTGAGGGATATGATACAAGACAAAAAGGTGTTGCTGGTAAAGGCAGACACTTTGAAGAATACTGCAGATGCATTGACAAAATCTGTGAGCTCTGAGAAGTTCTCTTGTTGTAGAGAGACAACGGGCATTTCAGGGCTGGAAAAATGACTAAGCTCTCTTGTGGCCCCCTGTGGAAAGAAAAAAACAAGTGGGAGAATGTTGGGTTGTGTTATATTCTTTCCACGTAGTTAATAGGGGGTTTGAGGGGCACCCGTAACCCCACGTTATGGGGTCCAGGGCAGCACCCCGGAAAATTTTGGTTTTGGACCCTATGTTACGTTGGGCGGACCCACCTATGGTTTTGTGCATGATTTTCGCACATGTTTTTTGGACACGATAGTTTTCGGTCCATGGTATTGGATGCTTTGGCATGTATAAATATGTATTATAACATTGAAAGGAACATAATGAAAAATCAAGTTGGTAGTCCTGGTTTTGGGATCCAGGGGAAAATATCTGTGTATATGTGTTTTATGTGTTATGATCTCGCATTTTTCTTTTCTATGTTTTAGAATTCGTATGTAGGTAATGTCTATACAAGGTTAAAACCTACAACAACCATCAGTTGTATCAGTCTTCCCTTACCCCTCCAGCTCCTCTCTCTCTCTACCTTCATAACCTATTCTGATGCCTTAGTTTGATACTATGCTCAACATTCAAATAGGAAATCCTTTCAAATGGTTCAACCTCTTTCACAGTCTCCCTAGCTTTACATATATAGCATGTTAGGATAGGTTTGCCAAGTCCTTCATGAATTCCATTAAGAAAAAGAAGTGATGTTTCCATGCCTTTGTGCTCTTTCCCGTTTGTATACTCCATTAGGATTTAGTAATTCCTCCAAACAGGTCAAGTTTTGATGTTTCCATGCTTTTGTGAGCTGGCATAGGAGAGAATCTTGGGATATTTATTAGTCAACTTGTTCCCTTGACCCATAGAAACTCATTTAGGTTCACTAACGCTCTTCCCGAGGTAACAAATAAAGTTACCCTAGGCACTAATGAAACCTTAGCCTTGCTAGGAAGCTTTATAAAAAAGTTTTCTAGTGTTTAGACAGCGTTAGCTTGACAACTAGGCTTGTGAACTTGGTCAGTCCTTTAGTCATCATGTCTTTCTCCTCTGAGCTGGTGAAGGGGTCATTTTCCTGTATAACAGTCGCACCTAGTGCTAGTCCTAGGTGGTTTTTTGGAATTCTTATACTTTAAACCTAGCGGCTAAGTCAAAGGAAATACAACCTGTGCAATGCAACCCCTCCAAGTATGTTTCCCTCCAAGCATGTTTCTTGAACAAAAATTTCCACTACATGTAATTATCTTCTTTGCCATCAATCCCAATCTTAAAATAGGGTGACATGAAGAAAATAATATATAAAAGTGGCAACAAGGAGTTGGTTCATTGGTGAGACAGAAAAATATTATGGTGCACACCAACATTAAATTCTCACTATCCCTTCGTCTATACAATATGAGCTTCAAGAAGATGAGGTAGACTATAGGATGCAAGTCCTAGGCTTTTGACAGAATAGTTATCCCTCATAACTAGTGCCTAAGCCACAATAGGTGCAAACCCTCCAAGCATGTTGCCTAAGAATTACTTAAAAATGAAAGAAACAAAAAGGCCTAAAACACATAATTAATTCCATAATAACCCAAACTTATAAGAGGAAAAAAATTCACATAAGTGTAATTCACTTTTGAAGTCGAGGGAATATCCATCTAAACTTGTAAGAGGTAAAAGTAGAAGTGCCATCAATTTAGGGATAAGGTAGTGTGAAAATCCAGTGAAAATTTTGTGGAATATTTACTCCTTTAGCCCAACACCTTGCAAGTGTTGATGTGGGTGGAAATATGACTACTCATAAACTTATTTTTGGTCATGTTTCTAAAGGTGTTTACTCGATCAATAAAAATTTGTAGCAACATCAATTAGATGCATACATAATGGCTCATATGGGACTAAGCAAATCTATCTTAAATGAGTAAAAATAGAAAGGAAAATGCAGAAGCAACAATAAGGCATAATGTTTCTCAGGATTTCTTGACACATAGAGGACATTATCAGAATTTCTTGACACATATAGGATGCTTATATATTTATTCATGCTTACTTCTAGACTCTTCTTCATCTGTAAATAAATTTGGCCTTATGTGGACTAAGCACAGTCTAATTTTGGTTATATATATGACAACAATACCATGGATTGTTGGAAGTCAAAACTGAGTTGTCGTTTGCACTTTTCCTGACAGCAGAATTCAATCACATGAAGACCACCTTTCAAGGGAATTATAATTTCTCAAAATATAAAATCATTTGAACTAGTGGATCAGCTCTAAGGTCAATTAGATTGGAAGAAGGATTTTTATATTGGTGAATATGACTTGGATGAAAATCATACAGGTGATCAAGGACCTAAAAATTCATTTGAGGCTAAAAAATTTTAAACAAGAGGGAAGGGTTTCACAAGATCAAAACCATTTCCTCTAAATTGAGATATCAAGGACTCAAGAATATTGTAATTAAGAAAATAGAGTGGAGTAAGACATGAAATTTTACATTATGATACTCGATTAAAAGTTCTTATGTTTATGATAGAAGTTTGATGTAGAATCGTCAATGGTTTTTCCCAGTTTTTCCTCAACAAGAATGGTTTTCATAAGAAGAACCTTGGAAAGAGAAAAACCCTTAATAATTAGAATTGACAAGGTTTAAAGTGTTAATTTAAATAATTAATATATATATATATATATATATATATATATATATATAGAGAGAGAGAGAGAGAGAGAGAGAGAGAGAGAGAGAGAGAGAGAGAGAGAGATATCAAACTTCTGTCATAAACATAAGAACTTTTAACCAGGTATCATAATGTAAAATTTCATGTCTTACTCCACTCTATTTTCTTAATTACGAGATTCTTGAATCCTTGATATCTCAATTTAGAGGAAATGGTTTTGATATTGCGAAACCCTTCCTTCCTGTTTAAAATTTTTTAGCCTCAAATGATTTTTTAGGTCCTTGATCACCTATATGTTTTCCATTCAAGTCATATTCACCAATATAAACATCCTTCTTCCAATCTGATTGACCTTAGAGCTGATCTACTAGCTCGAATGATTTTATATTTTGAAAAATTATAGTTCCCTTGAAAGGAGGTCTTCATGTGGTTGAGTACAAACGACAACTCAATTTTGACTTCCAACAGTCCATGGTATTGTTGTCATATATATAACCCAAATTAGACTGTGCTTAGTCCACATAAGGTCAAATTTATTTACAAATGAAGAAGAGTCCATAAGTAAGCATGAATAAATATATAAGCATCCTATATGTGTCAAGAATCTTGATAATGTCCTCTATGTGTCAAGAAATCCTGAGAAAAATTATGCCTTATTGTTGCTTCTACATTTTCCTTTCTATTTTTACTCATTTAAGATAGATTTACTTAGTCCCATATGAGCCATTATGTATGCCTCTAATTGATGTTGCTACAAATTATATATTAGAGAAGCAGGTATTCATCAAAACAAAACCCTCTTTATATATTACATTTGGGTTTTGAAACCCAATATTACTAACAATTATAACAAAGAGTAAAGTCCTGTAAAATCCCTAAAGAAAAACTTAACAAACACATTATATGAGAATATAATAATCTAGAACATTTTATGGACTTAAACCCTAATACTAATACATAAAGCAGGGTAACAAGGAAAGAAAACGAAAGCTCAATACCTGGTCATACATGTTCTATGTTCATGATGAGCTTTGTTGTCGATTCACAATCTTAGGCATCCATGGCTTCCCCTTGCTAGAAAGAGAAGGGGACTTGCAATAGTTGTCAATCTAGGAATCGAGTATCTTTTTACCCTCTTGAAGGGTGTAATGCATTCCTCAAATGGCCATCATCTTCAACTTGTTGATTGACTTGCAGTTCTAGGCATCCTTCACAGAATCATAGGTGATAGAATAGACGCTCAGGAATTTGTTGGTGAAAATGGAGACCCTGAAACCCATTTCACAATTCACCAACCCATTGATCTTCACTTATTTTTCACTATGTTGGGTTTTTCTCACTCTTCTATTGACTTCATCCACGATAGTGTAGCGCTTTTTGATGCCGAGATGTTGGACCTAGGTGTCCTTTAATCGGAGGTGTTTGAGAATCCTTGAATGGACAAACAAAGTCGTAAGCTCCTCTAGTGATCTTGAGAGCCATCTTGGCATCAGTTCTTTCCATTTTCTTAAACTGTGAATGAGTTTTTGGGAGGTTGGAAAGGAAATGAACAAAGTGACTGTCGTATCAAATTTAGCGGGAGGAGTTTTTGTAGGCAGGTGCATTCACCTAGGCTTGGAATTTTGTTGCACCCACCTTCCAGACTATGTAAACATGTTTCCCCTTCTACAAAATTGCATTTAAACTAAATTAATCAGTCGAATATATCTGTTACACAAGATTTTGTCACTGTCCCTGTACTCTCTATCCATGATCTTGGAGGACCTCTAAGTGAACCCTACATGCTTTCCGATTGTGAAGAAACTCCCAATATGTCCCTCTTCATGAGAAAAATATTTCCGCTTTGCATAATTTCCCAAGAATCTTCCTTTTACCCTAGTTTACAAGACCAGCGCTACTGACCAGTTTCCTCCTCGCGTCGATTTTCAGAGATTAAAACTAGCACTAGCACCGTACAGAGTGACTGAGCCCTTTTCCAGTCGCATCAATCCTCTTTTGGCAAGTTTTTGAAATATGGAGTCGAAGCTTCCAGGTCTATAAGCTTTGTAATGGAAGTTTGGTAGATTGTTGGGCTGGATGGAGCTGAGGAGGTCAGTTTGGGCTCTTGTCCCCTATTAGGATGGAACAAACCCAAGAGGTAAGGCCTTCTCCCATGATGAGAGGAACCATCTCCCCTCCATCCAAGCTATATAAACCTCTCTTTTCCCAAGCTAAACTAGTTTTGGAGTGAGTTTGAATGATCAGCAAGACATCTATAGCTTGTAGCTTTCTAGTGTATGTTTGAGGGAGAATATTGTGTTTGGTTTGGTTTGAGAATAAAGGGAAGAAGCCTTAAAACTTCCATTGTTGGGGCTATCCATGAGATGCTGGCAGAAGTGTGGGAACCCGAATACGTTGGAGGAGACCAGCAACATCAAGGCATTGGTTGTAATATCTTTCTTAATTTATATGAATACAACTATTGATTGATTTCCTACATGAAGTGTTATCCTACATCTTTATGGCTTAGTGTTCCTTGACCTGTTAAGTAGGCTAAATACAATTTGTATGCTATCATGTTTGCTATTTGTTGTTTGTTTGCTTGTTTCAGGTATTCAAAGAAAGGAAACGAAAGATAGTTGGAGTAAGGATGTAGGATCATCACCAAGTGGAATAGCATCCTAAGAGGTGGGCCCTCTTATTTGATTCTAGCTTAAGGAGTTTTCCATAGATTGTTTGTTTGTGGCTAGACCCGCTCTCTCAAGCTAGAGGAATTGTTTGTGTCTGCACTGAAAATTTACCTTCACCACAAGATCCCCCTAGCTCAACACCATTTCAAGGCCCTTTCCTTTGCTAGTGAGGGGAAGCCACGACAACCAAAGATTGTGACAAAACCTCCAAATAAACAGAAGCATTAAAAACCCCAAATCGACTAATTATTAGTAGTTTATAATATCTTTACACAATAAGAACTAATTATGTAGCCATGAGCCAATCTTTACTTTAAAATAATAAAAAATTATCAAAATAATAATTTAATATAAAATAAATAGTTGAGACAAAATTATAATTTTGTCTTAAAAAAATGTTTTAAATGGTGTAATAGTGATTCTTTCTACATGCAGAAACATTAGCAAGATTGTTATCCTTAAATTTCCAAACACTGAAGCTGTTCAATATTGTTAAGAAAATTTCCATCTCGTAAGATGTTTATCTATTTATGAAAAGTTATTGAATTTCACCCATATGCTAAATTTTATTTTGTATAGATTGGAGTACATATCTTAGTTGTCAATGGAAACCCTTTTGAGACTTGTTCACTAATATTTGAATTGCAAATATCTAGATCTAAAAATAATAGCCAAACCACAAAGGTAAAATGGAGGTGATATGATGGATCATTTTATGCTAAAAAGAAAAGGTTGCTTCGATAGAAGTGAACACTCACCAACAGATTGGAAAATGTACGTCCCATAAAACACAATAGCACTAATTCAACTCACTTGTTTCATCAAAAGAAAATCATTTCCAATTTGAAACAAACAATCCTTGAAATGGTCAAAAATTAAAATCAATAAAAATCATAAATACACATTGTTCACAACAGTAGATTATTAATATGCTTGTAGTTAAACCAAGAAAAAAAGATTTAGCATGCTTTTATTTTACTCTACCATGTGGCAACACAAAACTTACAATCAAAGGGAGTGCATATCTTCCCTTAATAAGATTAGAGATTCTGACTCTGCTTTCCTGCTAGTTTTCTGAATCCCCTATTGCAATATAAGTTTAAATAAAATAAAATGACAAGCTCAAGATAAGAAAACAAAATATTATTGCTAGGATTTCAATGAAAGCACAACAATATTATTTCCATAATAATATTGACCAAGGGCACAAGAAATTAAGAAAAATTTCTAACGAAAGGAAACAAAAATATAATAAGAAAAATAAGTTTCCCAAATGAGCACCAATGCAGGGTCATATTACAAGAAGAAATAAATCATATGATTTCAAACATAGAAAACCAAAGTCATCATACCTTAATTTCAGCTTCTTCAACTCAAACATCAACATCAAGGCCATACAGAGCCTGTAATGAAGCCTTAAAATATGATTCCTTTCCTATTTTATCATACTCCCAGCATGAAAATGTAAGATAATATTTTCCTTTTAGAAAAAATAGCATATGAAATTTCTCTAACTTATGTAGTTCATTTGACTTATTGTAATAGTTTAAGCTTTCCCACCAGCGATCTTGGAGATTCTGGGATAATGGAGAGTCCAATAATCAATAGAACACAAGGAAATACTCATGCATCACCACTCAACAATAGTTAATTTTAATCTTTTCCAAAAATCACTAATTTTTTTTTAAAGTTGTAAATCCATCTTCTTGATGACATGCCTATAATTTCCACAAGCGTCCATGAAACAAACCCAAATAAATATGCCATCATTACACCAATAGTAACTTAACGTTGTTCCACAAAAGGATACTTTGCTTAGGTACAATTAAGGCTTCTCTAGGGCTTTACAAGTCATTTACATCCATGCTTTCATATGGCTCCTTAGAAGGCCATAGTGATCCTATATTTGGAAGGTGAAAAATATAAGAATAAGAAACTCACCTGATTCACTATACCAAGAGCTCCTCACAAGTTCTTCAGAGTGATCTCAACTATATATACCGATACTGAGTTTACCAAATAATATGAGGAACACCGGATACCTGACAACATTAGTGTAGTAGCTACCTTGACAAAGGTTTTGGAGAAGGGATGGAACATGACATATTGGTGGATTTTCTCTAAATGATACGACTCTCATTCCAATATGGTCAACAATATACCCCCATACAAAAATGTAGCATTCTGCAACAAGGTAAAATTGGCAAGAAAAAACCAGAGAAGTACTTTATGTATTCATACCAAACCATTACAAAGTCAAAATATGCAAATTAAATATACAAATGCAAGATTTGATGTTCATCCTATCCAAATCAAAGGGTTTTCATACAAACTTTCATGTTGGACTAGAACTTTCCTTTGTGAAAGTAATATAGCTACTATTATTAGTGCGTCTAGATAAAATAGAAAATGAAGCTCAAGGTTTGTGGTCATATAAAAATCAAAATAATTAAATAAATCATATGTTATGACTTGTCATCATCTGTATAGGAATCATAAAATTTACATTCACATGTGGTATCACCATGAGATCCTGGAAAACACTCATCCCTTTCCACCCAACTTAATCAACAATTTTCCCATTAGTTATTGCTCCAACCATTGCGCCAACATAGGATAGTGAACCAAATAAAGAGTACTGCCAATTATTTAATATCAGAACAGGCTAATAGGAAATATGCCAAGTAGATACCAGGCACTCATTAAGTGGTATGAGAAAGAAGAGTACAAGCATCAGTTACAAAAAGGAGTTTTATACCTCCATACTGAAATATGGCTGAAAAATGCAGAACTCTGATGGAGAAACGGACAGTGCCATTGCATTCTTGGTGTCGAGAAGTGCTGAAACCATATAAAATTTGTCAAATTCTAACAAAGTGAAAATTCAGCCCTCCTGCAAAATTCTACCTTGAACTGCATGCACTACCTCCTCTACCTGGGCAACCTGAAAAACTGCGTTTAAGTATAAAATGGGTGGTAGATTCTTCAAGGAAACTGTTGTAGTGTAGTTGGTGGAAAGTCTGGTTAATATGGAGGAGGTCGGGTGGTCAAACCTTGCCTCCTCCTTTTTGCATAACAAAATCTCTTTTAATACATTACAAACAATTTTTGTTTTTTTAATTAAAGTTTTTGGCTGGGTCGGGCCCACCTTGGGTAGCCCGCCCATCGTACCTACCTCTCGCCAACGTTTTTAATAAGCTACATGTTGGATGTGGTTGGGTCCATGTCCCAAAGGCCAGCCCACCACCCACTATATTCAATGTCGTGATTGTTGAGCCCCATTCCATGGGATCCATGGTGTGGGGTGGCAGGGTCATGGCCACCCACCCTGGTTTGTTTACACAGTTTCGTGGGAGGGGCCGGGGGTCGTGGTCGGTCCCTCCACCAATTGTTATGCGGTGCAGATAAGGGGTGGCAGGGTTGGTGGCCTGCCACCTTTTTTTTATAATTTTTTTGTTATATAAAAACAAGCTATGCATCTTTGGAAATTCGGTTTTGGACTGAAGGAGTCTTTCTAACGAGGCCAAAATTTTGCCTGGAATCCATCTGGAGTTGGCCGGATTTTGTCCATCGGAAGAGTTCAAATTATGCCTTCATTAATCCTACCCAGTCATCAAAAGTCAACCCAACTTTCATTGCCTCTATCTCCTTCATCCAGACTCGGATTGGAGTGTCATTTGCATCGTTGGAATCAGGGCAATGAGCACTTAGATCTGATGTCAAATTCATTTCCTTTCTGCCACTTTGAATTTTGAGCCTTTTCCATGCCACTGGTGTCTGGAGATCCTCCTGGATCAATCCCCCCCATTGAGGAGCTTTAGGATTGTCAAAATATTTATCAGTAAATTGGAAGGTGAGGGAATTGTTCCCTTACTCTTTCCTTTTCCAGCCATTTTGCCTTACTAGGGTGCATCCCCTTGAAACCAACTCAAAGGTATTCCATGTCTGGCCTATCAAGGATGATGTCTTCAACTAACTCATCGAGATACTCTGGTGCAAAGTCATCAACTGTAGGGATTGTTCCCACCTCTTCGGTGTCCATAATCAATGGCGACTCATACAGCTTTAAGTTCTCCACATTCACTATGGATTACATCTGCATATATATCAGCAAATCGAGACGAAAAGAATTGTTTCCAATCTTCTCCAAGATGGTGAATGGACCATACCGAATTGGTCGCAACTTCTTCCCTTCTCCCTTCATCTTGTCCTTGCTGATGTGGAACCACACTTTGTCACCCACTTGAAATTGATGGTCGACACGATGTTTGTCATGTCGAGCCTTGTATCGGGCTTGACTTTTCTCCAACTATTCCTGTACTGCTTGGTGAATCAACTGGATCCACCGAATGAACTATTGTGCGTTGTCCCTGTCATCGCATCCATTGGAGTCATCTTCCCTTCTAGAGACCATATCAAAAGGGTCTTTTTGCAGGTAGCCAAAACATGTCTTAAATGTTGAACGATGCGTAGATGAGTGCACTGCTCGGTTGTAGGAATGCTACACATATGGAAGATGCTCATCCCACAACTTAGGATGTTTCCCATAATAGCCTCGCAACAAGTGTACCACGGTACGGTTGACAATCTCTGTCTGTCCATCAGTCTATGGACGAAATGTCATGCTTCTTTTCAACTTGGTGTCCATCATCTTCCACAAGCTAGTCCAAAACTCTCCAAGCAAGCAAGAGTCCCGATCTAACACAATCAATGTGAGCAACCGAAAATGGACCCAAACATGCTGAAAGAAAAGATAAGCAGTCTGATCTGCACTAATTTTCTTTTTACAAGGCATTAAAATACACATATTACTAAAACGATCCACTACGACATACAAATAGTCATGACTTTTCATAGAAAAAGGCAAACCTCCTACAAAATCCATCAACACACTTTCCCATGGATGACTCGGAATAGGGAGTGGAGTGTAGAGCCCAAGTTTTCTATTAGAGGGCTTTGGAACAGAACACTTCGCACACCCCTTTACATAGTGAGTCACAATGTTCTTCATATGAGGCCAAAAACAAAATCTTTGTACATGACACAAAGTTTTTCAATACCAAAATGACCAGGCACAAGGGAGGTGTGGGCCTCCTAGATTACATGTACCCTTTCTCCTATGGGTATGCACAATTTTCCAGTTTCCCCTGCAAGTGATAGTTGTCCACTTGTGAACCATGGGTTAGTTTTGCATAAATCTCCTTAAAGTCATCATTGTTAGCATATTGTTCAGCATAACTTTCAAAAGATAAGGAAGTATTATGAAAAATAACAGAAGAAGAAATAGGAGGGCGAGATAGCATATCGGCCACTTTGTTGCTAGTGCCCTTGTTATACTTTATTACTAGATGAAACTGCTATAGAAAACCCATCCACCTAAAATGATGAGATTGCTACAACTTGGTTTGTGACTGCCAATACTACAAGGGTTGATGATCCGTATGGATGATGGTCTCCTTGCCAATCAGGTAGTGTTTCCACTTTTTCACACTCTTGACCAAGGCATATAATTCCTTGTCATAAGTGGGATAGTTTATCACAGCCTGAGAGAACTTCTCTAAATGGTAACATATAGGCTTCTTTTGCTGCATCAGTACAGCTCCCATGGCATATTCATTGGTGTCTGTCTCGATCTTGAATGGCTATTTGATATCTGGTAAGGCCAAGACCGGTGTGGTGCAGATATTTTCTTTCAATGTTTCGAAGGACTTCTACTGCTTTCCTCCCCATTGAAAGACTTGCTTTACACTTGTCAATGCGTGTAAAGGTGCTGCAATAATAGAGAAATTGGCAATAAATCTCCTCTAATATTGTACTACACCAAAAAAGATGCGAACCTCGGTTACACTTGTAGGGTTAGGCCAATTTACAATTGCTTCAACTTTACAAGGATCAATTTTTAGCTAACCATGACCAACAATATGACCTAGGTAAACCAAAGAGGTTTTCCCAAACTCACACTTTGACAATTTTACATAGAGGTTTTCATTTTCCAATACATCAAATTCTTTCTTCAAATGGCATACATGTTCATTCCAACTTTTACTAAAGATAAGAATATCATCTAGATAGACAAGAACAAATTCATCAATGAAAGGCCTATAGAGATCATTCATGACCCTCATGAAAGTGGCTGGAGTGTTGCGAACTCCGAATGGCATCACCATCCATTTGAATAACCCCTATTTGGTCTTGAAGGCAGTTTTCCACACATCTTGCTCTGCAATTCAGACCTGGTGATAACCACTATGCAAATCCAATTTGGTGAAATAGATATCATTCTTTAACTGATCTAATAAGTCATCAATGCAGGTGTTATCACCCTAAAATTCTTGTTTCTAAACTTTGGAAAGTTTGCCTTATTTCTTGTCATAGTCTTATAGGATTAGACTCTCAATATTGTCATCCTCATTTACAAACCCTTCTTCTAGTCATGGTGTTAAAGGGTCTCTAGGTCATTTCATGCTTTAAGGGTTAGTTCATAAGGTTAGAAGTCTTTTAAGGTCATATCTCTTTTCCAAATAAAATTTGACAACCTCATTCCATGTACTAGAAGCCTCACCATGTGTTTAGAAGTCATATCTCACATCATTTTGGAGAAATTTTCAAATTAGCTACGAATCCACGTTTTCATAGTGCAGGCAGTGTAAAAATCCAGTTTTGCGCTACGAAATCAGTGTTTTCGTAGTGCGCTACGAAACCCCTGAAAAAACCTGTTTCAGCATAAAAAACTTTGTTTTCTGCTTTTACTAGTTAGCTTCCATAAGGTTTCCTGAGCAGATGAGAACTCAATTTTGAAAACTGAAAGAGGATTTTCTTCCTAACATGCTGAACTACAAAAACCGCTTTCAGTTTCTTCAAATTCGTTCTGAGGTGGGAGGAGTTTATGGTTAAACATTTGCTACGAAACTGCTGAAAGTCAAGCTTTGTCTTCTGGTTTTAGTAGTCTTTTTCAATATCAGTTTCGGGTTACAGGAAAATGTATTTTGGAATTCTGAGGGAGGTTTCTCTTCATAAGCTCTCCAACTAAAATAACCTATCTCAATTTCTTCATAAGTGTTTTCAGTTGGGAGATACTAAGCTTTCATTGAGACCCTAATTTCAGAAAATAGATTTTTCCTGTTTTACACGTGTTTTTCAAGGACAGATTCTGGACAGCTGGAGAAGTGTTTTAAAAAAACAAGAGAGGTTTTGTTATAGAAATCATGGGATACGAAAACCTCCTTCACTTTCATAAAATGTGTCACGGATGAGGAGATAAAGGCTCTGTCCCACGTGCCAACTTTCAAGGATCCTAAACCTAAAAACAGGGAAACATGTTCCCTAATTTCTAGGTTTTGTCATCAGCAGTCAGGTGATAATGTGGGAGGCTTCATCAAATTCGACTTCATGAGGTTGTAGTTGTCAAAGAATGTATTTAATGTTTAGTTTAGGTGGTTTAATCATAATAAGGAGTTACACTCCTAGTTGTATTAGGTCTCTAGGACTGCTAGTTAGCTGTCATTTGCATTTAATAGTTAGTTTTGAGTATCAATAGGTGTCATAGTAGGATGAATTCGAATTCCCCTCATGCTGGAGTAGGAATATAAGTCATGTAATGAACTCTATATATTGGAGAAGATGTAATGCACAAAGGGTTGGCAATTTTCAAATAAACAAGCACATTGTGTTATTGTATGTGACTGTATGTTTTCAAGTTAATACAAAGAGTTGCTTTCACTACTCAGGATTCAGCAAGGGTTTTAATGTTTGATTTTCCTCATGGCTTCCTTCATATACTTACTTGCAGTGGTATAGACACATGTTACTTAGAATTCATTGATGATGCTCTAACTTCCTTCATGTGTTTGTAGGTTGTGTTCTCTATATTATATCTCTGTTTTTCTTTTATGTTAAAACCCTCTATGCCCTTACTTCCATGTGAAATTGATCTTGTTGTTGTACTGAAACACACTTTGACTCCATAGCCCAATGGATGTTTACTGATCATGTTCAACCATTCATGTTTTTCTCTTGTTTCATAGAGTTAGCCATCTAATCTTTATCAAAATCTTTAACCTAGTGAGAGAGCCCTCTCAGGTTGAGGAGGCTAAGCCTCAGCCAAAAGTTGGTTTGAAATAGTTACTCAAAGTCTTCCTGATCAACAGCCTATCAGGGTCTGATTTTTTTATAACAGCAGGGAAGAGGGTAACAATTTTTCACCGTGATTTTATATAGTTCTTGATAATCCACGCACATCCTCCATGTGTCATCTTTCTTCAGCACTAAGACAATCGATGAGCCGCATGGAGAAGTGCTCAGTCTGATGACCCCTTGGTTCAATAGTTCCTGCACCTGCTTTTTGATCTCCTCCATCTCAATGGTTGACATCTTGTACATGCCAATATTTGGTAAAGGAACATCATGCTACAAATGGATCTCATGTTGGATTTCCCTCTTTGTAGGTAATCCCCGTGGTTCCTGAAACATCTCATCATAGTTAGAAATTAATTCACATAATTCCTTTTCATGCACATGATCACAACCCTAGAAAGCATCAGATAATTCTGCATCTTTTCCCCTTAAAACCATGCCCTTACTGAAATTCACCAACCTCTTCATTTGTCCTGCACTTACAAGGTTGACATTGATTTTAGTTTGATGAGCCCTTACAATATATTCTACCCCATATTTTGTGATTTGGTATTTGTTTTCATGACAGAAGAAGATTGCCTTTCTATCATATAGATATGGACTCTCTAACACCATGCCACAAATATCCAATGGTATCACATCAAATTTTACCTCATCCACTAACTTAGAAGTAATCACTAATTTAACCTTACACTGCTTAGTTACATTCAATTTTTCTTTATCATGTATCCATCCAAGTGGGTAAGGTTTTGGATGTGGTTTGGTTTCCAAGCCTAGCTTCTTTACCAAGGACTCTAAAATTAAGTTTGCTTGGGATCTGGTATCAAATAGAGTTTCCACTTTTGTATTTATTATAACTCTAATATGAAATAGCTCAATTCCCTTTTGTTCATTAGGAAGAGACTCATCTATTGAACTAGTGCCTTCATGTGATTTAGAATTAACATGAGGTGTAAGAGTACCTTTTGTTCCTGTTGTTGTGATCAATGGTTCATCTCTTGAATCAGATCCAAGGTCTTGCTGCACAGTTGCCACTGTCTTCTACTTGCCTTTTCCTCCATACTTCTTTGCTCTCTTTTCCGGGTACTGTTTCCAACAATAATTCTCCTCATGACCTTCGTTTTTGCAGTGATTGCAATAAGGTCTTTCTCCTTCATCTTTCTTGGTTTATATCATCCTCTTCTCCTTTCCTTTTCCTTTCACTTTGGGTTTTCCATTTGGAGGTTTGAAAGGTGGTTTCTTGAAATGATCATCTCTTTCATTTTTTCCCCTGTTCTCAAGATGAATTTCCTTCACACTGGTGGAGTCAATAGTAGTTGGTTCAAACAATAATAATGAATGTTTAAGGTAACTATGTAATGATCCAATATACTTAGTTACTACTTCAGGTGAGTCAAGTGCAATGCCCAAATTAAGTGCTTGTTTTCTGAATTCCTCTGTAAAGATTTGAACATCTTGACCTCTACCTTGACTTAAGTATTGCCAATCCATTAAGGCTTTTTGTTTATAATCCAAGGGATATAATTGTTCCTTTAATGCAGAAATGAAACTAGGCCATGAGGAAAGAAGATTACACACACTCTTACTGCTTCGCAGTTTGCTCTCCCACCAAACGAGAGTGGTGCTACTCAGCTGAAGAGAGGCTAGCTGAATCTTTGCCTTGTCCTCATCGATTTGTTGAATCCTGCAGTAGATTTCAATCTGCCTAACCTAGTTATTAAGCTTTTTTTCATTACTTTCACCGTTAAACATGGGAAGATCAAATTTGACATCTAATTTAAAGAAAGGTTTCATAGATGCATCCCTTGAATTTCTATGATGATGGTGATGAGAGGAAGAAGAAATTTCACTCGTGGAATGAGAAGGAGCGGGTTCTCCTTCACCATTTCCATGCACTGAACCTTGTTCTTCTAGATTTCTCTCTTCTGCTTTCTCCACCCTTGAAAGCAACTGATCGACATTCTCTGCCATTGTATAGAAGGTTTTGAAATTTTGCTCCTCTTCATGACAAGACTCTTCATCTGCCATGTTTCTCCTTCGATGTGCACACCCTACTTCGAGATCAAAAGACTTTAGCTTCCCTTTTCCTCTTTGGAGCCTATTTCTTGTTAGCATACAAACATGCAATTCACATCTAAAAGACCTGCTTCGATACACTTGATCCAAAATATTTTGCTTATAGATGTGTTAAAGAATTACATGCATAAATTGTAGCTTAACATAGAAAATTTAATGTGCACATGAGAGAAGAGGAGAAACATATAAAGCATGAAAGAAGACAAAAGAATTGATAATGGAGCTCATCTAACTTGGACTACATCTTTGGGCCCTGCTCGATCAATGGGGAGGCCTTCATTCATTAAGTGGTATGAGAAAGAAGAGTACAAGCATCAGTTACAAAATCGAGTTTTATACCTCCATACTGAAAAATGGCCAAAAATGCATAAACCTGATGGAGAAATAGATAGCGCCATTGCATTCATGGCGTCGAGAAGTGCTGAAACCATGTAAAATTTGTCAAATTCTGACAAATTGAAAATTCGGCCCTCCCACAAAATTCTGCCTTGAATTACGTGCACTGCCTCCTCTGCCTAGGCACATTGACAAACTGTGTTTAAGTATAAAATGTGTGGTGGATTCTTCAAGGAAACTATTGTAGTCCAATTGGTGGAAAGTCCAGTTAATATGGAGGAGGTCGGGCAGTCAAACCCCGCCTCCTCCTTTTTTCATAAAAAAAATCCTTTTTAATACATTACAAACGATTTTTTTTTTTAATTAAATTTTTTGGTTGGGTCGGGCCTACCCACCATACTTGCCTCCCACCAATGTTTGTAATAAGCTGCATGTTGGGCATGGTTGGGTCCATGCCACAAGGGCCGCCCCCCACCCATTGTATTCAATGGCATGGTTGTTGAGCCCCATTCCGTGGGATCCGTGGTGTGGGGTGGCAGGGTCATGGTCGCCCACCCTAGTTTGTTTACACAGTTCCGTGGGAGGGGCCGTGGGTAGTGGCCCACCCCTCCACCAATTGTTATGTGGTGCAGATAAGGGGTGGCGGGGTTGGTGGCCCGCCACCCTTTTTTTTATATTTTTTTCATTATACAAAAACAAACTATGCATATTTGGAAATTCAGATTTGGACCGAAGGAGTCTTTTTAACAAGGCCACGATTTTTCCCAGAATATGACCAGAGTTGGCTAGATTTAGTCTTCCGAAAAAGTTCAAATTATGCCTTCATTAATCCTGCCCAGTCATCAAAAGTCAACCCAACTTTGACTACCTCGACTCGGTTTGGAGTGTCATTCACATCGTTGGAATTAGGGCGATGAGCACTTCGATCTGTTGTCAATTTCATCGCCTTTCTGACACTTTGAATTTTGAGCCTTTTCCATGCCACTGGTGTCTGGAGATCCTCCTGGATCACCTAACATGTCCCTTGAGAGCAAGTTGGACCCATATTGTAGAAAAACTACTTCTAGCTTATGGACTTCGATTATATTCTAGAATCTAGAAAGTATGCCCAAAAAAGTTCATGTAGATCTCATTATCAATTCCATCATTCAAAGGAGCATTTGAAACATAGTACTTCCTTCTCCCATATCCTAAGTCTTTAATATGAATTGTGCCCATAAATTAATCCTAAAATTTGTGAAAATATATGGTCATCCCATTATTTTATAGTGAAGAAGATTGATAATGATATTTACCAAAATCTTACAAAAATTAGTTCAGATTTGATGACACCACAAGACTAGATTACCCTCAATTACTACCTCTAGTCTCTTTGGTAACACTTTGTGAATTCAAAATCCTAGTGGATGTGCATTCAATTCCCATGGAGAGTATGAAAATTGTTGGAAATAATACTGAGGGGGGGGGGGGGGGGGGGGTGGGTGCGTGAATCAGTGTTTAAAATTCAATAATATTTTCATTTCCCAATCAAATTTATATACGCTACTTTAGTGAAGTGAACTTGCATGTGCATGCAACTATGATTAAAGAAACCAACGTATACCCAAAGAACTTATGATTTAGTTAATTCATCATGTATTGATCTTTAATCAGTACATCAGTGTTTTATTATACAGTAACTATGTGCAGTAATAACATAATAAACCATCACACATAGGAAACACATATGAACACCAAGATTTAAGGTGGAAACCCAATGTGGGAAAAAAACCACCTCCTGCTATCGTCTCTGTCTTATTTTTAATATAAAGAAAATATGTTTATAATCTTGTACTGGTGTAGACTCATACCAGTACGCAGACTCATACCACCTGCAAAAGGCTACAACCTTCTTTCTAATGGAAGGGAGCTACAACCCCCTAGCTCTTGTACTAGCCGATAAGTTTACTATATGTAAGCACCGACCTACAAAAGGCTACGACCTTCTCTCTTCCTCCAGGGACCATGTTTCATAAATTTTTAGACTAGATGCTCCTAGTACACAACAACACAATATGAAGGCCTCATTTCATCAAATTTTCACATTGGACCCATCAGAAACGTTGAAGCTCAAACTCTATAATAATAACTGCATCAACCAACAATCAGTCAATCTAAACAGCCAGATCACTGTCACCAGAACACTGTGCTAAATCCAGAAACCTGCATCATCATTCAGAACCAACTGCAACTTCAAGAATCATACTTCATAATGCATATGCTACTTTAATGAACCTAACATGCAAGTATACGCTACTTCCTTTAACCAAACTTGCATATACCTCCAAAACCACTGAAACATAAAACTTATGAATCAAATCTTTACCAACCAATAATATTCTAAACATCTACAATTAAGTTACAGATATCTAGATAGCTAGCAAGAAATCTCACCCTTCTCACTTAATCAATCAATCAATCAGACTCAATCTCCTTATGCATTCAGTTCTACATTCAGATCTAAGAAGACATCATTGACAGACAACAATAAACTAGCATCATTGATCAGATAGACCAGTCATTTCTAAATAAAAGGATTTTCTTTTTTATACGCTAGTTGGAAGCTTCGAACTAGCGTGTATATGTGCCTTCACCAAGGCGAACCAGCATATATATTTGCAAATACTAACTTACAACTTTGCTGCTATTCCAGATTTCAAACATACCTAGATCATGACATTTAAAGAATAAAACATTTGTAAGCAATCAGATCTAGCCCAACCAATATTAGATCATTCAATGATAAGTCATTTCAGGTCTCTTGATCCTAATCCAACATTGAATTCAAGTTGCACACAATATTTCAAATTATATCATAATTCTAGCCCCTGCAACAACAAAAAATGTAATCATATAGAAGTATTCCTGAGAAACCCTTGTTATAGCTCCAAACATCACTCTTGATGTTTGTGATGCTGCACTCATGGCCTAGGGCAACCCCTCCTTCCAAACCTGGTCCAAATATTCAAAAAACTGTGTTTTACTCCCTATACGTGACATTTCGCTGAGCTAAACGTGTGTGTACGCGGGTTTGTGTATACCCAACCCGCGTATATGTCTTAAAAAACTTAAAAAAAATAAAACTCCTTAATTTCGGGCGGAGATCGCAGGTTTTACCTACTGATTACCTATTAGTGCCCGTGGCCCAACTGTTCCCAACGAATTCCCAACTAAAAAACTACTTTGGGAGAAGTATAAAAAGGCTTGAATGGGAAGGCCTAAGGGAGGAGAGAATAGAGAGAAAGATCACTCTGTTAAGATTTTCCCTGACCAGGTCTGAATATCCTTGTGCTTCCAGCACTTCCCCCATTTATAGGAAACCCTTGTTTCCTTGTGTGATGATGTCTTTCTACTTGAGAGATCATGGAGTAAGTCATGGAAGGAGTTTGTTGAAGGCTTGAGACTGGACGAATCTGGAGGACGGTTCTGCTTGGAGCCTACGAAAGGACGAATCAGGTGAAATCATTCCTTTCTATACTTTAGTTATTTATAATAAAAGAAACACTTGTCTTGTTCCTGATATAAATCTTCTTCATGTTCATGATGTCAATGTTATAATTCATATGTGAATGGTTGTTTTTAATTGTATAACTAACTACCTTTCCTTATGTTATGAAGATGATTTCTTTATGATGCTTGGTCAATATACTGCTGTACTTTCTGGAATTATTTGTTTTGCAGGTTGAAGGACTAAAATGAACTCAAAGAGAGTTTGGACCCTAACTGGATCTTCTCAAACGAAGGACCCTCAGGTGCACCCATTTTTCGTATAGTTTGTTTATATTAGCATCATAGTTGTATGGAATGTGCGTTTCTCTCTGTAAATAACCTCTGATCTACTAGGGTATCAACCCAAGACCCTAGGGGAATTTATCCCTTAACAACCCTTTCACTTGCACACTTGGCCCTTTGATCTTCTCTTCCTTATATAGTTTTTGGCCTTTCTCAATACCTCAGACCAAAACAACATTTAGAACCTGTGGTATTCTTGGACGGGATCAAATAGTCGTTACCTCACTCAATATTGTAGGCTAATACCATGGTATTGACCCTTGGTATTCTTTAATCTTGAATTTCCTTGATTTTCCAACCCATACACACTTTTCCTCTTGTGAAAGTGCATGCATACGTATACACTCTTCTTGTTCTGGGAACCTGTGTGTATACACTTCTTTTACAAGGTGAGCCTACGTATACATCTTAAACTATCTTAAAACATCCTTTTCCTTCAACTTCTTTTTTCTAATCAGTAAACCTTTGTTCCAACTTCTTGTTCTTTTGTACCAATTCCCTCCTACCTCTGAATTGACCCATTACAATGTGAGTTTCCCTTTATCAAATCTGAACAAACCTGTGAGTGAGTTTCCATCAAGGACAACCCCTGTATCATAATGCCAATAATATCCCCCTTTGGACTTGATGGCAACCATATTAATTTTCATTACCTCAAGATGTAGAACCTATTTGATATATCAAGCAACACCAAAATACTCTCCCCCTTTGACATCAAGGACAAAGTGCGGACCAAGATATTCTCCTCCTTTGAGATACACTATAATTTCCATGCTCCCCCTGAGTACATGCAAAGTCTGCAGAGATATTTTTTTAAAAGAATAACATTACTCTATAACTCAACCATGTGAATATGACCTTCCTATCACCAATGACTCATACATACATCAATCACCCGACCAAGTGGGGATACACCAAATTTGACTCATCCACCCAACCAAGTGGGGATATACCAATTGTTTATACAGGATTGAAATATAACAATTATTACATCATCCTTCCCATGCATAGAGGGTATACAAATTACATCATATGTCCAATAGGATTCATTCAAAAATAGACTATGATAGAAGGAGACATATTGCACCATAGATGTTTACATGACCTATGCAACAATTGATATGAATATCTGAAACCATAGCTGAAATTAGAAACCATAATGCCAACAATGTAGAATGTTTGTGAAGGCTAATGCTCCCCCTAAACATGTGATACCTCTGCATTGTCAACAAATCATTCATCAAGGCATCTTCATCAATTAGATAAAAAGGAATGAACAAGCATATCAATAGACTTAATCATCAATATCAAACTGAGTACCCATGACAAAGTCTGACCCACTATTTTTCTATCAGAAAAACATATACGCTCCTTGAGCCACAGAAACTCTGGTATATACATGACTATCCTTTATGAAACTTGCATATAGGATCCTTCTTCTCAAAACTGGATTTAACAACAGGATGATGCAAAAACTACTCCTAGATTTTGTCTAAGATATTCAAATGTTTCTTCGGGAAGCGGTTTGGTAAATATATCAGCAACCTATTCTTTGGAGGGAACATACTCCAATTTCACCTTTTTTTCAAGCACTTGTTCTCGTAGAAAATGGTACTTAATGGGTATGTGCTTGGTCTTGGAGTGCATGACTGTATCTTTTGAAATACGAATTGAACTTGTATTGTCACATAAAATGGAGATGGGTGGAGAACATGTGATTTGAATGTATTGCAATGTTTGCATCATCCAGAGTATTTGTGTGCAACAAGATGCAACAACCACATATTCCGCTTCAGCTATAGATAAGGCAATCGAACTTTATTTCTTGCTGAACCAAGATACTAACCGTGATCCCATATAGAATGCACCTCCGCTAGTGCTTTTTCGATCATCAACATATCCTACTCAATCTGCATCTGTATATGCATGAAGAGTAAGATCTGTATCTTTAGGATACCATAGACCAAAGTCTTGAGTTCCTTGAAGATATTTGAATATTATTTTTATAGCCTAAAGATGTGATTCCTTTGGGTTTTCTTGGAACTTTCCAACAATTACTATTGCATGCATGATATCAGTTTTGGTACCTGTTAGATAGAGTAGACTTCCAATCATAAATTTGTATGTTGGTTGATTCATTGTAGGTGATTCATTGTTAGAACTGAGATTTCATCCTATTACCATTGGAGTACATACCGGTTTATAATGTTCCATTCCGTACTTCTTCAAAATCTACTTGAGATATTTAGTTTGTGAAAGAAAAATACCATCTTTTGTTTGATGTACTTATAGACCAAGAAAATAAGTAAGTTCACCAAGTAAGGACATTTCGAATTCTTGTTGCATAACCGAAGCAAAGTTCTGACTCATAGATTCCTCATTACTACCAAAGATGATATCGTTAACATAAACAACAATAATTATTAGCTTATCATTCTCAATCTTGGTGTATAAGTTGTTGTCTGCAGATCCCTTTGTGAACCGTTGATGTTGTAGGTATTTGTCAAGGTGATAATACCAAGCCATTGGAGCTTTTTTCAATCCATAAATAGAATTTTTGACCTTGCATACAAGCTTTGCATCATTTCCTATAATGAATCCTTCTGGTTGTTCAATATAAACCTCTTCTTCTAACTCTCCATTATGAAATGCATATTTTACATCCATTTGATACACTTTCAATTTCTGAAACTTGAAAGAGCAAGAAACATTCGTATGGCTTCAATTCTGGCAACAGGTGCAAATGTTTCTTCAAAGTCTATACCTTCTTGTTGAGCATACCCTTTACAGAGAAGTCTTGCTTTGTTTCTAATAACCTCTCCATTTTCATTTCAATTTATTCTTGAATATCCATTTTGTCCCTATAACATTTTTATCAAGAGATCTAGGAACTAGTTCCCAATTATCATTCTTTTCAATTTGGTCAAGTTCTTCATTCATTGCCTTAACCCAACATTCATCTCTTCTAGCTTCATTAACATTATTTGGTTCTATGGAGGATAGTAATGCTAGATAACTGGAAGTTCCTACAAGAGTTATTCTTGTCTGTACTCCACACCCTTTTTCTCCTAGAATTTTAGATTCTGGATGATTCTTTTGAATATACCTGGATGGAGTCTTTTTCCCATCAGATGTATCTTCTGCTGATGATTCATTGGTTTCTTCCTCTATATGGTTTTGATTTGATACGGGAAAGAATTCACCGTCTTCCTCATTATCATCATCCTTTGTTGACTTTATCTGTTCTAGATTTCTACATGCATCATCAATTACTACATCATTGCATTCAATAGTTTTTTGAAGTCTCTTGTTATAACATTTGTATCCTTTACTCCTAGATGAATAACCAAGAAGAATTCCTTCGTCTGCTCTGGGTTCAAACTTACCAAGTTTTTCATCAGTGTTTTTGATGAAATATTTGCTTCCAAAAACTCTAAATTGTTTTACAGTAGGAGGCTTGCCATACCAAAGTTCATATGGATTTTGATCACTATTTACCCAAACATTAAATTTGTTGAGAATAGTCACGGAAGTAAATGCAGCTTCACCCCAGAAGGTGGCAAGAGTTCCAGATTCATCGAGCATAGCTCGAGCCATTATGTTGACTTTTTATGTTCATTCTTTCCACTACGCCATTTTGTTGAGGAGTTTTGGCAACAAAGAACTGCCTTTTTATTCCATGTTGTTCACAAAAATAAAAAATAAAAAATCATTTGATATGAATTCTTCCCCTCTTTTAGATCTGAGACATTTGATTTTCCGATCTGATTCATTTTCAGCTAAAGCTTTGACGGCTTTAAACTTTTCAAATGCTTCATCTTTATGCTTTCTTAGACCTATCCAACACATTCTAGAAAAATCATCAATGAATAAAATATATTATTCTTCTCCACGAGGTGACTTTTTCCTTGTTGGTAAAAAAAAACAGTATGGATGAGTTCAAGAGGCTTACTTTCTGATCCTTCTTTTTCATTGAAATGAACTCTTGTTTGCTTACCGATTTGACATTGTTTGCAAATGGTATTTTTTGGGGTGCTGATATATGGAAGATCACAAACTACCTTGAACCTGCTCTTATTTGAGAAAATCTTATATGCCCTAATCTTTTGTGCCATAACTAGTTTTCATCTGTTTTTCTTAGATAGCATTGTTTTGTCCTCCTTTTAGAATGTATAGATTGCTTGGAGTTCTTGTACCTTTGATTACGGACTTTCCTGTATCAAGCTCACGAACCACACATTCGTTTGATTGAAACACAACTTCATTTCCTTGATCACACATTTGACTAACACTCAAGAAGTTATGATTTAAACCGTTAACATACATGACATTTCCATCTTTAATTGTTTCTGTCAAATAAATAGAACCTTTACCTTTAATGGCAACTCGTGTGTCATTTCCAAAGGAGACATTCTTTTCTTTTTCTAAAGCATTATATGAATGAAGTTTCTCTTTATCACCTGTCTTGTGTTTAGAGCATCCGTTGTCAATGTACCACTGCTCTCATGTCCTTCTACAAACAAAGTTATGCCACACCTTTCTAATTGAAATTCCTTCTTTCTCCATACCTTGGAATTTGATGACGATTTCTCCTTTTGAAGTGTTGGTCGAAATTTTCTCTTGCATTCAAATTATTCATGACCAAAGTTATTACAAAACAAACATTTAATTTCATCATCAAGAGGAGAAAATTTATTATAAGAAATTTTATTGATTCCTGTTACACTCCTTTGATTTCGTGCTTATCTAGTCATGATATTTTTGTAAGAAACAGATTGAGAAACCTTATGCCCAAAGTTATGGCATGAAAAGCATTGTCCATTAAAGAAGTTTTTGTGATCATAGAATTTTTTGGTATTGTTTACCTTTTGGTTGATGCTTCTATTGATGTTCATCCTTGGAGTAAATTGAGCATGATTTACCTCATGAGTACTTTTAGGCTTTTGCTGACGATTGACATATTTTTCACTGGTCTTTGCTGCATCAAGATAGCTTCTGGTGGAGGATGGTGGCTTTTTTGATTGGGATGATTCTTCAGTATATCCAAGACCGGTCTTTATAAGAGGAGAATGTTGAACCTTGATGATTTAATTTAAATTTTCTAATCCTTTAGAAAACCTAAGATTAAGAGACTTTGTCTTCTCAAGTTCTTTTCTTAGACCCACAATTTCACATTCTAGTTTTTCATTGTGCTTTTCTCTTTCAGTGAGTTGATGTGTCAACGTGTCTATGATCATATTCTTTTCTTCCAAACATATTTTGAGTTTAGTGATTTCTTCAAGAAAGTCTTCCTCTTCTAAGGCATCCAAAAATCATCATTTTCATAAGACATGAGTAGTTTATAATCTTGTTTAGTTTCATATTCATCACTATTAGATAATCCATCACTATATTCATGAGTATAGTAACTTATTCTATTAACAACTTGTTTTCTATTTCCTTTTGCAAATTCCTTTCCTTTTTCATGATTATCTTTATGAGGACATTTAGCAGCATAATGGCCAACTCTACCACAAGAAAAGCATTTGAATGGTAGCTTACCTCTGAATCTTCCAAAACCTTGTTGAAGCTTCTTAACAAAGTTTACCTCATCTTCTTCTTCTGAAATATATACTAATTCATTATGCTCTTCCTTTACTTTTCCGTTTGCTGAAGCTTTGAAAGCAACTTCTTTCATATCTAATGGACCTCCTTTCCTCATTTCAAAGGCACTTATAATTCCATGAAGTTGAACAACAGTAATAGATTGAAGATCCTTCTTTTCCTATATGGAAAATACTTTTGACTCAAATTTAGAAGACAAAGATCTCAAAATTTTCTCTACTAAAATAGCCTCCTTTATCTCTTCACCTAGATTCTTCATAAAATTAACAATCTCATCTACACGTAAAAATTAACTAGCAATACTTTCATCAATATGCATCTTAAGATTTTCATACTGAATTCTGAGAGTTTGGAGCTTAGCATGTTTTACCTGGGAGTCTCCTTCATAGATCTGGATGATTTTGAACTTTGACGAATTTTGATTCTGACAGACTTCCCAATAAAGTATTGATTTCTTTGTCATTAGTTTCATATAACTTCTTACCTGTTGTATCTGTAGGTATTTCTACTGGAAATTGGTATCCTCCTTCCACAATTTGCCAAACATCGGCTCCAAGCGACTGATGATATGCTCTGGTTCTTATTTTCCAATATACCAAGTTGTTCCCATTGAATATTGGTGGTCTGATAGATCCCATACCTTCATTATTGTTCATCTTAAAATATCTCTCTTCAAGCGATTAAGCTTCTTCTGAAGGACCTGCTCTGATACCAATTGTTGGAAATAAAATTGAGAAACGGGGGGGGGCGTGAATCAGTCTTTAAAATTCAATAATTTTTTCATTTCCCAATCAGATTTATATACGCTACTTCAATGAAGTGAACTTGCATGTGCATGAAACTGTGATTAAAGAAACCAACATATACCCAAAAAACTTATGATTTAGTTAATTCATCATGCATTGATATTTAATCAATACATCAGTATTTCATTCTACAATAACTATGTGTAGTAATAACATAATAAACCATCATACATAGGAAACACACATGAACAACAAGATTTAAGTCAGAAAGCCAATGCTGGATAAAAACCACCTCCTATTGTCATCTCTGTCTTCTTTTTAATATAAAAAAATATGTTTACAATATTGTACTAGTGCAGATTCATACCAATACTCAGGTGTTGGCTTGATGGGCCCTCACCCAGGTTCAGCGTTAAGAAGCCAAGCAAATCCCTACACTACTGGCCCTTTTGGCATCAATCCATGGAGCGCAGACTAAAGTCTCACCTGAAGCAGTATGGGGGGATGAAGGAACCAAGTTTCCACACCCTGAGATGGTTGTGATGCCAGTTATTTTCCCTAACCCTTCCTTCGCGTAGACTAATAAGCCCTTTAGGGCTTATCAAGGTGTGTCTCTTATTCATCCTTGAAGCCTCCACGAAAGCCTCTGATTGTTCTTCGTGGACCCTAAATATATAGATCAGGCACTTACATGCCTCTGTGATAACTCTTACTTCTATATTTACTCAAATTCACTTAAGTATTGGTTACTTTAACATGCATTACAGTTATGTTCACATAAACAGATATTCCTACGTGTGTTCATATGACAAAGTAAAATACATAGGTTCGTGCATCACTATAGAATCAATTCATACTCCATTATTCAACATATCATAATCACAACATGCATGACAGAAGTAAATTAATGCATACACATATAATTGCAGAATACTTCTCTTTATTGATAATCCAGGTTTTTACTACAGACTCTGACTACCCTGTGCGCACAGCTGCAGAGGTTTGTGCACTCAGCTGCAAACTTTTACCCCAGACCTCTGCGCACTTAGCTACAGAACCTCTTACTAGGCTAAGATTCTTCACTCTTAACCCTCACAGACCCATAAACTTACTTAGATTTCTACCAAAACTTGTTACTTAGCTACCTTAGACTCTTATAAGACTCCCTTTTTATACAATCCCATGGTCTACGAACCAAGGGAAGATCTCATCAAGTAGACACAACTATCTAAACTAAGAGTGGAAAACCCTTTTTGACTTCTTACATCTTTGCGCTTCACGGTCACAAAATGTGGAGACTTTACATTCTTTCCTACAAAATTTGGGCTTTCTGCCCCAAAACATGGGCTTTTAACCCCAAAATTGACCCCAGGGGACCCGTTCCCAACAGCAAGCATCCACCTGCAGAAGGCTACAACCTTCTCTCATTCTCTAGCTTCTACTGGAAGGGAGCTACAACCCCCTAGCTCTTGAACTAGCTGAAACGTTTACTAGTATGTAGGCACCGACCTACAAAAGGCTACACCCTTCTCTCTTCCTCCAAGGACCACATTTCATAAATTTTCAGACTGGATGCTCTGGGTACACAACAACACAATATGAAGGACTCATTTCATCAAATTTTTACACTAGACCCATCAGAAACTATGAAGCTCAAACTCTATAATAATAACTGCATCAACCAACAATGAGTCAATATGAACAGTCAGATCATTGTCACCGTAACACTATGCTGAACCCAAAAACCTATGTCATCATTTCTTTACCAGCTGCAACCTCAAGAATCATACTTCAGAATGCATACGCTACTTTAATGAACCAAACATGCATGTATATGCTACTTCCTTTAATCAAACCTGCTTATACCTCCAAAACTACTTAAACATAAAACTTCTGAATCAAATTTGTACCAACCAGTAATATTATGAACATCTACTATCAAATTACGTAGATCTAGACAGTCAGCAGAAAATATCACCCTTCTCACTTAATCAATCAATCAATCAGACTCAATATCCTTGTGCATTCAGTTCTACTTTTAGATCTAAGAAGACATCATTAATAGATAGCAGTGAACCAACAACACTAATAAGATAGATTAGTCATTTATGAATAACAAGCTTTTCTTTTGTATACGCTACTTGGAAGCTTTGAACCAGCATGTATACGCGCCTTCACCAAGACGAACAAATCTAATTATCTACAAATACTAACTTACAACTTCGTTGCTATTCCAGATTTCAGACATACCAAAATCATGACATTTAAAGAATAAAACATGTGTAATCAATCAGATCTAGCCCAACCAATATCAAATCATTTAATGATAAGTCATTTCATGTCTCATGATCTTGATCCAACATTGAATTCAAGGTGCACACAATATTTCAGATTATATCATAATTATAGCCCCTAAAACAAAAAAAATGTACTTCAGATAGAAGTATTGCTGAGAAACCCTTTCACTTGCACACTTGGCCCTTTGATCTTATCCTCCTTATATAGTTTTTGGCCTTTCTCAATACCTTGGACCAAAACAACATTTAGAACCTATGGTATTCTTGGACAGGATAAAATAGTCATTACTCCACTCAATATTATGGGCTAATACCATGGTATTGACCCTTGGTATTCTTTAATCTTGAATTTCCTTGATTTTCCAACCCATACGCGCTTTTCCTCTTGTGAAAGTGTGTGCATACGTATATGCTCTTTTTGTTCTGTGAACCTGTGTGTATACGCTTCTTTGATAAGGTGAACCTGCATATACAGGTTAAACTATCTTAAAACATCCTTTTCCTCCAACTTCTTGATTCTGATCAGTAGAACTTTGTTCTAACTTCCTGTTCTTCTGTACCAATGCCATGTTTCCTCTGAATTGACATGTTACAATGTGATTTTCCATTTATCAAATCCGAATAGACCTGTGAGTGAGTTGCCTTGAAGGACAACACCTGTATCATAATGCCAACAAAACTTTGAAATAAAATGGAAAACATTGAAGTCCATCCTGCATTACTTTCTCACATAGATAGAAAAAGGTAATAGTGCCCACAATAATAACTAATGGATCACGATTTTCTTTGGAAACAATGAATGATACTACTTCAAGATAAAATTTTAAATGGGTCATGATGTGCATTTCACACGATCATGAATATATGAACTCTAAAATATATAGAAACAAATTAATGCATGATACCATCACAAGTTATAAGGTAACTAGATTCAAGTGGTGTGGGGTAGTGTTGGGAATGCTTATGAACCATGCTATGTTTGATATGTTTGGAGCAATTGATTTTATGGTGAAGAGATAAAATATGATCATTTGCAACGGATGAAACTTAGTGATATTGCATAGGAGATGAGAATTTCCTTTACCTTTCCCAATGTAGAAAACTAGTGTCACTGCTACAGAACCCTCCAATATTTTGGCCTGCACCAAATTTCAGAGCCTACATTGGTCTTGTATATTGTCGCCACAAACATTGAAATACATTCCATGTTTTTTCTTTAAGTGTTTTGGTCCCTTTTGCAAGAAAGGAAAAATGTCATCTTTTCGCATTTTAGTTGTCGCATAATGTGTATCAACTTGTTTTAGTGGTTTTAAGGAGTTATATTTGTGAAAATGAGTTGATCTAACCATGTAAACATGTAGTGCACTCATTCTCAAATTTTTAAGCATTGTCGCACAAGTGTCATCATGGTCGTCGCAAAGTGTATCTTTGGTGTCATACTTGTCGTAAGTCATCACAAATTTGTCGCACTGAGGGAAAAGTATTTCTCATGTGTCACAGATTATCTATGTTGTTGTGCCAAAAAGTTTTCTAAGTGTGTTTTCATAGTCAATTCATTTCATTGATCACATTTGTTCACTGATCCCACACTTAGAGAAATTTTGGAAATTTCCCACCAACTTAGCCTCATCTGGCCTTCCCCAACTATGCATTTCGTAGTTCCAACCCCAAGATGCAACCTTTCCCCTTAACAATCCACAATGTGCAATTATTGCATCCCTGGAATGTACACTGCATAGTTCCAGTGCTCAAGGCTGGAACTTATCCCCCATAATTGTGCAATCCAACCCTCCAGCCTGGCCTCAACTACGCATTGTGTAGTCTCTGAGCTCAATCTTAACCCTTGAGCTACTGAGTTGTGTAATTTTGCAGTTACCTAGCCTCCTCTAACATCCAAAACTATGCAATAGGATAAATCGGTGCTCATCTCCTTAGCCTGTCACGTTGACCTCTCAAACTACGTAGTTTCCTTCCTCATTCTAGCTTGAACTATCATTGCACAGTCAAAAGGTTCAAGCTTCACCCCTGACTTCTTGAGTTGCACAATTACATAGTCACTAAGCCTCTCACCCAACCTGCGATCTGGTTCCAGCTTAGTTAGTGGATCAACATGTACCATCTTAGACTATGGTTTTATTGGACTGATGTCATCTTGTCAAGAGTGAATTACAGATGCAGGTACTCTATCACACCATGATAGGATGATGAATAAGGAGATGGAGAAGGAAAAAATGTTGAAAGACATCTTTGTAGATGAGTATGAAAGATAATATATCAATAGAAGACAAATGGACACCAGTTTGTGATGAAAACACAAGACTTGATATCGCTGAAGAATCCTTACCTCTAATCCATAAGGAGGTGGACAAAAGAGAATCCTCAAGAAGACATGTAGCAAGCAACAACAGAAGTGGTTTGAAATTGTCATGTCATCAAGTAGTCCATGTCACCAATGTCATGTCATGAGTTTTCATATGCCACATCATTATTGTGGATCATGTAATTTCTTATTTGAAAATGTATTGTAACATGGAAATCCAAAGGACATGTACAAAAGATGAAGAGTCATGTAAAGTCGAAAATTCATAGGAAGTCAAATGGTCATGAGGGTAGTCAAAGATTCACAAGGGAGGTGAACCATCACCCCATTGGTTATATATACACCCTCATTGTATGAGAAAAGGACTTTTCACCTTGGCTCCTCCCACAAGGCATTAGAGAGACAAGCTAGTTCCTTTGGGGAGCAAGGAGTAGCTCCAATGCTCCACTATTGGTTCTAGTGGTGTTCATTGTATACATGTGTCTTGTGACTTTTACTTAATATCAGAAGCCTTATGGCTAGAATTTTCTTCCTGCATGGATTATGAATATTTGTAAGACTATTCTGTCGATGTTTGTAATTCATGTTTTCTTTCATTTGCAGTAAAGTATTTGAACTATTTCAGTTATTTTAGTACTTATCATATTGAGAATGTGTTGTAATGGTTGCTATAATTGACACATCTTTGTTGACTATTTCACTGGATTCTGGATATATCGTTCTTATTTATAATGGTTGCAATGAATATCGTATCTTATTGGACTATTCCCCTGGAAGTTAGATGGATAATTTTTGTGTGTCTGTGTCTCTACGATGGTGGTAATATTACCTCTCTCCTAGAGGCCCACTTTCCTTTCCCTCTTCAGTAGAAGAATATTGACACACATACAACCAAATGCTCACCAAGCATACTCATTTGTTGATCCGAGATTGCCTATGCATAACTCTCTTGTGTTGAACTTTGTAGCCAAGGAAAACCTATAAGGATACATGGCAATCAGGTCGATATCCCAGATAGGGATCATATTCAAAATGGTTTTTGGCATTATGACTGATGTGTTGTCCTTGATGGCAACCTACTTGATGAGTTTTCCTTTGATGGAAACCTACTTGATGAAGATGTCAACAAGATACGACTACATGTGATAGAAAATGATTATCAGTTTAGAGACAGAAGAATGATAAAGATGAAGTTTGAAGAAGTATACATAGGTTTGGTGAAGCAAAGTCGAGTATACATAGGTTCTATGAAGCAAAGTTGTGTACACACTCAGGTTTGGTGAAGAAAAGTAGAGTATATGCGAAATCTTTAAAGGAAATTTGTGTACACATGTGGATATGAAGAATCAAAGGCACATACATATTTTACCATGATATTGACCTGTGGTATTGAGCCCAGCAACGGATATTTTATCTCATCTATGAATACCATCGAAATTAGTATGGTTTTGACCTGTGGTATTGAATAAGAGCTAATCTATATAAGGAGAATAATATGAAAGTGGTAGAGGTGTGCAAGTGATGAATATTTTCATGAATATTAAGATCTGAAGAAAGTGCATGTAATGAACATGTAATGGGCTGTTATTGATTTGTTCGATCTTAAACTAAGTATGCACCTAGAAATTTGATGATGGATCAGATCTAATATATCTGAAATGACGATGTTGATTATGGGTGATTTGATCAATGATGATAGTGTCTTGACATGTGATTTTTCTATGTGTGTCGAGATCTGGGTATGTCTAAATTTTTGTGATGCAGTGAAGATTTTAGCCAGTAATTACAGATCTGTACATGGGTTTGATAACATGAAAGCATGTACACATGCGGGTTTAATGCAGGTAAGTCACGTATATATTCAGATTATACATGGACTTTATTTTGGAGAAGCATGTATACAATTGGAAATGCTCTGAGGAAAGTGTGTATATACACTAGGGTTTTGCTATAAAAGATGTATGATCAGTTTAATTAGTCTTATTGTGTTTCTGTTATCTGTCAATGAAGTCTTACTTGATTATTTGGGCTTAATAAGTGTTTTTTTTATTTAGGATTAATTCATTGAAGAATGATGATGCTACTAGTTGTTTGTGAATGAAGATCAATTATGATTCTGTGATTATTTCATAATGATGTAGTGGTTTTGTGTATGATTTAGTGTTTATTTAGAGCGACAGTGGTTTAGTTTCAGGGTTCTATGTTTTAAGATATGTATGCGGGTATGCTTCAAGGAAGTCACGTAAACACGCGGGTTTGCTACAACAAAGTAGTGTATATATTTTGATAGTTTATTGATGAGGGCTTTCAGTTGATTCAGTAAGGTGATGCAATGTTTGGGTTCAGTATTAGTACTCTGGTTAAAGTGATCTAACTATTATGATTGTCTGAGATTAAGTTGATTGAGTTGGGTTTCATTTGATTTAGTGATTGGTTGATTAATTTGTTTCAAATATTGTTTGTTGTAGTTGATGATTGATTGATTTATTGCAGCGATCAGTTTCAGTTTTGATAATTGGTATTGGGATTCAATGATGGTAGTTGGTCCAGTCTGAAAATTTGATGAAACTTGGCCTACAAGTAGCGATGTGTTGTATTAGGTGGATCCAATATGAAAATTTATGAAACGTGGTCCACAAAGGTGTTGAGGGTTGGAGCCTTCAATGATGAAGTTGAAGCTTCCTTCCAGTGGTAGTTGATAAATCAGATTAGGGGGTTGGAGCTCCCTTCTAGTGGGTTCTGATAAACGAGATTGGGGGGTTGAAGCTCCCTTCTAGTGGGTGCTAGAGAACAACAGAAGGTTGTAGTGATCCGGATTTAAATAGGAACACAACAAATTATAGATATAACCATACATATAGAGATGCAGTGTAAATAATACTTCATTTCATTACTGTAAAATACTGAAATATGCTTACAATCAGAAATGGAAATAAACTAGCTAGGGAGATGGTATCTTATCTCTGAGAAGAGATGTGGCAGCTACATGCCTCTGAACTCTATTAAAATGAGGCTCGAAGGCCTATTTATTGTTGAGAAACAATGGAAAACCCTAACATCCAAAAACCTAACCCTAGGAGATGAAACGCCAAACTGTGGGCCCTGTTTCGGGTAAATTGGTACATCAACTTCCTGGGGTCGTAACTTTGGCATACGATCTTCGTTTGACGCATACAATAGCCTGTTAGAAAGATATATCCAAGGAATACAACTTTGGGAAGAGCAACATCGGTCCATGGACAAATGTTTCTCCCTTTTTTCCAAAAAAAACATCATTTAGGGCCTCAAAACGGCTCTGGAAGTTCAAGACCCGAAAAATTGCTAAAAATAGTAAATTGTGCTATAATTAAGGAAACTGAAAAACTAAAAGAGATAGTTGTGGGGGTCCAAGTGGGATAGGTAGGTGGCCACCAACATCCACCTGGATCATTCCTCCCCCCTTAGGAAGAAATGGTCCCCATTGTGTTGAGTTCCTCCATCTGCTGAACTTGGTCCCTGGTGAGTTGTTCTATAATCTCTCATGTGTCCAGTAATGGTGGGAAGCATAGTCGAGGTTGTTCCACATTGAACACTCAGTGCAAGCGATGGAATGGAGGAATGTTGTGCTTCAAAGCATTGTTTCCCATAGGCTTCATAATGTTGTAAGGACCATGTCAGAGTGGTTTGAGCTTCTAATGGGCTCTTGTAAGGCGTTCTTTCTGCAAATGTAACCAAACTTTGTCGCCCACCTCAAACTTGTGTGGTGCCCCTGTGGGTGAGGAGAAGTTGTTCTTGTGTTCTTTCATGACTGTATCCCTCTGTTGTTGCTGCTGCGTGGAGGAACCCTTCATGAGGGTCATGGATGTGATGACAATCTTCCCCTTACCTTGGGGGTGAACCAGACAAAAAATAAATTTCCTAGTCTGGGAGATGAGCTTGCTGCCTTTCTTAGCAGTGATCAAAGAGGTAGCGGTAAGTGGGGCTACCTTTGGTATCCTATATGATGAATTACACAAAGAAATAATGACAGTGCGAGGCCTTGACTCATACACATCATGTTGCCTCCATAGGTATGGCTGGCCTAATAATACATCACAAACATCCAAAGGTGCAACATCACACATACCTCATCTGTGAAGGGCTTGATGCTATAGGGAAGGAGACACTACTGGCGAACTCGGAGATCTCGTCCTTGGTGAAGCCACCCGATGTTGTATGGTTGCGGGTGTGGTATGGTTGGGAGTCCCAACTTCTTCACAACCTCTACTGAAATGAGGTTCTTTTGGTTTCCACTGTTATCACTCAGGTTGTCCCTTGGCTCCTTAAGGGATACGGCCGAGGTAACCACAAACCAATCTTTGGACTGCAGGTCCTAGCCTACCTGCAGTCAGAGAGGGCTCTCTCTTTATAATATAGCTTTGTTTAAGGGTGATTTTAGGCTAGTTATGATGTACTTGGGTTTTGTTTGAAATTTGGTGGGATGGATGATGATTCAGACAGAGTTGGCCTGCATAGTGGGAGAAGTTTAGACCATTGGGCATGGAGTCAAGGATTAAGGCTGCTGGTGCGTTTTCTTGGTCACAAGAGGAACTACAGAGCATTATAGTTTAAACAAGGAACAATATCAAAGCTGGAATAAGGATGAAATGGATGTCAGGGAATGAAAGATAGCTAAGCAACTTTCATTATGCTAACAAAGGGAAGGCGAGTGAACATTATATAGGAGCAATCAAGGATTCCTAAATAACAGTCGTATATGAAAGAACTAGTGTAAATATGAGTAAAGAAGTATTCATATTTAGGACTAATTCAGAGGAAAACATGGAGAAATAATAGGAATTGAGAACAGAGTACAACTAAGCAACATTTGGACTATTCTTTCTTCCTGCAATTTAGATCATGACATATAGATGATATAACATACATAGAAATAGAAAACAAGGGAGAAAGACTTATTGTTCCATGAAGAAAACATTAGAATTCTGCAATCAAATCTTTAGCCATCAAATCCACAAAGAGACAGTCCATAGGCCAACATTCCAGCAATCTTTGTTCATTAAATCTCTCGAAGTATACAGCGCAAGTCCGGAAAGAGGATTATCAACCAACCAACCCTTAATACATTTCTTAGGGTGGTATTTATAGGAAAAATATCTACAAAACAAACCTGAAGGAAGATCTAGGGAAATAACTGTGATTAACCTAACTTGTCCTGAAATAAATGCAAAAAGATCTATCTAATGCTGCGCTGGAGGCAGCTGCCTCAAAAATGAGTTAACATGATGTCCTTTGAGCTCTGTGCTGTTCATTTGGTCATAACTGTGCTTTGGAACTTGAAGCGCTGCTCTCATGTGTCTTTAATATTGCATTGATATGTTCTGGTGAGCCTTAAATGGCTTTTACTGCTCCTTTGACTTGGATGGAGGCCTCTTTATTGCTTATCTACCTTGGAAATAAAGATTTCCACTGAAAAACATTAACTGATACTCTCTGCCGCAACTCTGATACACTTTAACTTGAATCGGGCCACTTTCCTCCCACTGATACTCTTTAACTATCAAATCGCCCCTTTTCTACTGCTTTATGGAAAAAAATAGTTGTGGTGGCACCTCTGCGGGCTTTGGATGAGTATCAGCGCTTGGCTGATCAAAATCTGATCAAAAAGGAAGAATTACTGCAAAAAAGGCGGAGATTTTTGCAAAAGCATGACTGTACTGAGGCCGTGCTCGTTGTCCGGAGAAAATCTAGGCTTGGAGCGATCAAAATGATTGGAGAATGCCATGCTGCCTTTGTTCTGGAGCGCGCACAGGCGCAGATGTGAAAACAGTGAAGAAACGGCCTCCTTTCCTTTTACAAGGAAAAAAACACAATACACGTAAAAATCGCGAAAATTTTGGAGCGGGAGCGACACCGTAGATGAGATTCAATCCTGGCCATTGGATCGCGCGAAGGCAGATCCAACGGCTGGTGCTAAATCGGCGATCGGCGGATCCCAAAACATAAAACCTCCGAAATGCGATGAAGCCCGCGAACCTGAAATGCATTATAGGCCCACTGTTTATTGATATCAGGTCCGGCCAATCGGAGCTATATATGGGGCCGCGACTTAATATGGACCATTGATCTGAGGGCCCGAATGGGCGGCTGTGATTAAATCGGCGTTTCTCTATCGGCGGGGACATGGGGGCGAGGCTTTATATATATGCGATCGCCGAAATGGGGCAATCGCCGATAAGATTTGAGCCGTTGGATGGGCGTGGTGATCGGACGGCTGACATGCAGTCGGCATATCGCATCGGGGAAAATGGATCGGAGGAATACTTATGTATATCGGAGGGTTCCGATAACAAAAAAGAAGGCCTGTAATGCATCGGAAGGGGCATATTGAAGATCGGAGGCATATTTTCATGCTTCAGAAGGGATTCTCGAGGCTTCGAAAGAGGTCCGAAGTATAGAGAGGAGGGTTTTTAATGCTCGGAAGGGGTCCAAAAGCATTATAAGGGGCTTTTATGCCTTAGAAAGGTGGAATCAAAGCCTAAAAAGAGGGATTTTACACTTTGGAGGGGATTTTATGCATAGGAATGAGTCCTAATGCATTTAGAAGATGATTTGAGAGGCAAGATGAGGGTTCTTACTAAATTTCGGGAAAACTTAGTAATTCCCAAGGGAATATTTATGGTTATATTTCAACCAGAGGGAGGGATTTTATACATACTTTAGTAAGGGGAAGGGAGAAATCATGGGATTTACATAATAAAGTTAGAGGTTAATATGGATTTTGATCAAAAAAGCGCTAAGGATAGAAATCTTAGGCTTAGAAAGGGGAAATAGAACTTGTAGAATGAATATAAGCATCCTTAAGCAAAGTAGAGCTTTACTTAGGCAATATTTATGGAATATGATGAATTTTAAAGATATCAAGTAGATCTTAACCTCTTTAGGGGAAGTTAGTGAATGAATTGAGGGAAAGGAAGAAGGGGAAGTTAGACATGCCTCGCTTGAGCTGCTCCAAATGGAAAAATGCCTTGCACTTGTGATCTGAAGTAAAATAACACTTTGAAATACAAAATTGATCACACTTATTGATTCTGCAACCTCAAAACTGCCTACCCAGCCTACTTACCTAGCATTTTGTCTTCTTTTTGGTTTGGGTGCACTTGAACTAGCAAACCCAGCTTTTCAACTTTTCTTTTGGCTGTCCTCCTATCTAGCCCTACCCTTATTTCTGCCAGAGGCTCAGATTAAGCTGTTGAGCACCCTTGTTTCTCTACCTATCAAATGATCTGCCAAGATTAAACAGTTTGGACAGATATTTATTCTCTATCTCTACAACAAGAAATTTAAACCTAGGGAAACCAAGATTAAGCTGTTTGGCCTTCCCTTAACTATGAAACTCTTCAAAAATTGAATAGTTCTTCAAAAATGGAATATAGTAGTGGCATTTGAGCTAGCACACTTTCCTGGCCTTTTGTTTGGGGTTTATTTCATTTATTTTTCTCTTTGGCCAATTGATTCTTTTTACCCTTTGATTATTCTTTTAGGGAATACCCTCTTTACATTTTTAAAATTTTCTGAGTTTTCTAGGAAATATGGAACCTTTGCAGCATGGAAAGAATGACATATTTGGCATGTAAAACAGTCAATCATGAAATATGAAACCTATTGTAATAGGAGGCTAACAGTGGCTCCACTTGGGGATGGCTTTTCCAGATGAAAAGCCAAGAACAGCAGGTCAGAATGCCTTGGTCTTCAATTGTTGCTGTAATCTGAAAACTTCCTTCTTCTTAATGCTTTTGACTGAATTCTTATAAGCTGTTATGCAGTATTACTTTGAGCTGATTTGCAGAAAAATTACAGCTCTGCTTCTTGCCTTTTGGGTGCTTGTAAACATATTCAAATCTGCCTGAGCACTTCTTTTTTAAAACAATTCAAAACAAAGATCAAATGGTGCATTTTCTTTGATCCTTCCTTCAAAATTTGTTGCGTTATTCCCTTGTCGGACTGCTGTAAATGAAAATGCTGAGAATACAAATAATAATGTACAAATATAATATACAGATGCATTATGTACATCAAAACGGAACATGATAGTGCTTTAGCATTCGGCCATTGACAGGGCCTTCTTCAGCTTCTGTGCCATCCAAACTTTTCAGAAAATATGTATTATTGCCTTGCACAGCTTGAATGATAAAGGGGCCTTTCCACAGGGAGTCGAATTTGCCATGCTTTCCTTTGTCCTCTCTTCTTGAATCCCATCTTAAAACTTTGTTGCCGATGAGAAAATCTTCAGCCTTGGTTCTTCTATCAAACATTTTCTTTAGCCTTTCTTGCAAAATCTGACTTCTGTGGTAAACTTGCTCTCTTGTCTGCTGTAGATGGATGGTTTGGTTTATTCTCCTTTGTATATCATTTGGCTCAACTTGAATCTCTTGCACCAGCTTGATGATAGGAATGCCCAAAGATGAATGAAATCTGGCCTGTTACACAAAAATATCGTCACCATGATTATTTGCAGTCAGTATGGGTCTATCATCACTTGTACTGTCCTCCTAAGCAAGTCTTAGACCTCAGCTCTTCAAATCAAGCTTTGGAAATGGGAGAAAGACATTAAAAATCAATGTAACTCTGGTTCCGCACTTTCTCTCACTGTCACCTGCGGTCCCGCACCTTCTGTGTACAAAAGTTGCAGACCTGCCCGCTCTGTCCCTAACGTTGTAGGTGCGGACCCCTGTGAAAGTCAAAAGGCGCAAGTTTTATCTTAAAAAACTCACTTTGGGTTAATTCTAGAGGTTTCTAGAAGGAATTTTGACGTGGATTGTTCGCTCTGAGGTGGTTCATGCATCCCAAAAGAGAAGGAGCTAATTCCTTGATGAGAGGAGCTATCCCTTTGAAGGAGGGCTTTATCCCTTTGAAGGTGGACCTAGTAACCTCCCTCCATTGCACTATAAATACAGGCATTGGGCTGGTTGCTGAGGAGGTTAGAAGCTGAACATTTTTTAGGGTAAATGCTGGTCAAATCAAAACTTCCTAGTTGAGCTTAAGAGGAGAGATCACATACCTTTTCGGCTTCATTGGGGAGTGAGTGAAACTTGTCAAAGTAGAGGAGACTTCTTGCTGGACCCTGGGAGGAGCTTGTACAACGTCAAGGCAAAGGTTGTAAAGTTCTTCTTCTTTTGAACTAATACAATCAAACTCATTTTTCTCAACAAGTATCTCATGTTATTTGTTTCATGGACTCCTTGACTTTCATGTTAAATATGTTTTATGCAATTGGATTTTCAGGTGCTATTTAATTTGTTTGCCTTGTTTGTGTTTGCAGATTCGCGACAAAGGAGCTCATTTGGATCGAAGGAGCGAGGGCATCCACAAGCTTGCGTTGGACCTAAGATAGGCCCTAAAAACACTTGTTTGCTATTGTAAATCAAAGCATATTTAGAGAAAGATAGTGTCCGGTTGGTTTGCTTGTCATTAGGTCTTATTTAGATTCTAGGAAGGTCTATCTTGTCCGCAAGATCGACTTATTCCGTGTGACAAAATGGCGACTCCGCTGGGGAATTGATTGTTTTTCCTTGTTTTTACTTTGACCTGAGAAACTGTCTTTTTGTTTCTGTTTTTGGCTTGTTGTGTGTAAAATTGGGTAGAGTTTGTAGATCCAGAGTTATTTTTTGTTTTTCATAGCTTTGGGAGAGGACCGCACCCTAGCCGTTTGACACAGTGCGTACCTACCCGCAGCTTGGCTTTTAGCACAGAGCGGGACCGGACCTGTGTCAACTGTGGGCTTGTGGACCCTGTCAAAATTTTGAAAAACCCTAAGATTTCCTCTGTTAGTCAGCTTAGTGTTTGTTTAGAAATTGTTATCCACTGCCCAGACCTGCATATAACTTGTCAAAATCTTTCCTTAGATTGATTTTGTTAGTGTTAGGGTTTTAAGTGAAATTCCTAGGAGTTTTGCTTGTTGGGTTTGTTTTTCATTTTGGTTGTGTAGTGGCTCTGAGCTTAGAAGCTGTAGGGACTTCAGATCACCTTAGTGTCTACCAGCCTTCTTATGAGTCTGACCATTTATGAAATCTCCCCTTGTTTGAGGAATCCGCTTTGAGTTTTCTCTTTACAAAACTTCGAAAAGCTTGTATTTAAAAGTTTGAATTTTCATTTTCAAAAAGAAAACAAAATTGGTTGTTCTTGACTTATTTGTGATTCTGCATAAATTGGTCCTTAGCTTACATCTAGCTAAGTAAAACATCCTTAAAAAGGACTTTTAGTAGGCTTTGACTTCAAATAGGTGTTTATAATTTGTAGATCTCAAAGTTAGTCATTTTCATAGTTTTGAGTGTTTTATTTAAAAAATATAAAAATCTCTTTTGGAAAAAGTTTGTTTTGTAGTGGTTGAGTGCTTTGAAACGAAAAAGGGAAATTTTTGTGAAATAACTAGTTGTCTCGTTTTGAGTGCTTTGGAAAGGAAAAAACTCTTCTTTTAATTTGTTGAATTGAGAAAGATTTGTGTTTACAAAGTATTTGCATTCTCAAACTCTTTCTTAGTTAGAAGTTCATCGAAGAGAAAAAGATTGTTTAGATCATCTTAGGTGCATTTTTAGTGATTTTGAGTCGAGTCTTCATACCACGAGTTTCATCTCCGCACTTTTGGACTTAAACAAAAACAACTAAAATTAACACTTAAAGTAAAATTCACCTAGTACCATTTTTATTTCTAGGGCTCTGATACACCAACTTAGCTTAGGCTAGTGTCTTGGAGTAGGAGAGTAATTAACTCTCCAAGACAGTAAAAACAAACAAGTAGTTGTATCTTGTGGTAGGGAAGAAATCCAATTGTTGCATTTATGCTCTGGGAAAGCTCCTCTTAAAGGAGAAGCACGAGATCGTGTCCGAACTAGTGTGGGAATCAATCCTTCCTCATTGGGAACGATGCCAGATATTCACGTATTAAAAATGGTAAACCTCAGATTAACCATTGTCGAGGAGCCTGGGGTCACTTGTTGGTAAACCTTGGATTATGTCAAGGAGCCTTCAAGGGGATTGAGCTTGCTACTCTGCCCTTGTGTGCGTATCGGATCATAGACTGTTCCCCCAGATATATTTGTCTCAGGTTGTAACCTTAGTGGTTATATTCTTTAGGACTCTTCCTGAGGTGATAGTGGTGGGAAGATCCCACTGTACCTGGAGCAGACATTGGCTAGACTCACTTGGATTTTCTGGGGGGTTTACTTCACTCGAGACGGTTAAGTGGAGGAACTTGTGCCAGTCTATTCATTAAGCAGGTTATCGGGGTAACTATTCCAACCGCCATTTCTGTATTGAACTCTGCGACGTTGGATTTCATCACCAACTAGTGTTTTCAGTCCGGAAAGTTACTGTTTGTGTGTTTTTGATCTCCTAGATTCTTTAGGCGTGTGATTCAGATTTGTTTGGTTCTTTAGAGACTTTAGGTGCCTTTCATTGAGATTTTACTTTGTTTGCGTGTGAAGTAGTTAAAAGTTTTCAACTGTGGCTGAATTACCAAGATAGTCCCGTAGACTTCGGGGCCAGTCTCCTGAGTTTGTAAACGTGGTTGAGTTACTGAGGAAGTCCCGTAGAATTCGGGGCCAACCTCCTGAGGAAGTACCGAGCCAGCTTGAAGGCTTGAAAGTCCTCGTAACTCTTAGAGACAGTAGAGTTGGGTCACCTGAAGAAGGAGAGTCTTCTTTGATAGTACATCCTGATTTTCAACCGTTAGTAGCAGATTATAATCCTCAGTCAGTGTCTGTTTCCGAAATTGCTGGTAGCTTTTCATCTACTAGTGATATAGGTGAAGATCCTGAAATATCCAAGCTTGAGAGTGAATTTTCTGCTACTCCGACATCGGGGTTTGTTTCTCCAACTTCTAGTGGTCCTGGTTCACCTAGGGTAGAAAGAGTAATCACCCAAGATCTTCCTTCTGGACTTATTGCTATTGAAGAACTTGCTCTGGAAGAAGAAGTAGGCATCCCTATCCCTGAAAATCAACCTGTTATTGAACTAAGGGAGCGTGAATCAATTTTTTACAGTCCACCTAGGAGTAGTTCTTGGTATCTTTCTTTGACTAATTTTCTAGAAAACTCAGGGTTAAGTTTTTCACCACCTCGTGCTCCTTATCACCCAACACCTAGAGGTTTTTATACTCCCGTCAATATGGCAGGAAAGTCATCCATGTTTACTCAATCGCCCAAATCTTTTTTCTACGGCGGTCCTTCTGTTCCCTCCAGGTATCAGTCACTTTCTAGTACTTTTTCAGGAGCATCTCCTCAACCCATTGAGCAAGGGTTATTAACTAGAAACAATGGTACTAAGCTGTTGAGCGTAGAAGACATTCTCATGATGTCAGGTTCTATTCCAAATCCTCAACCTCAAGGTGGTCAGTTACCGCCTGGGGGGCAGCCTCAATTAATGCCTGGGGGGCAACCTAAAGGTACATAATTTGCATCTGGGGGGCAACCTCAAGGACAGTACATACCTATGGGACAGTACGTTCCTCAAGGTCAACCCCAGACTCAATATGTACCCCAAGGTCAACCCCAGTATCAATTTATAGCTCAAGGTCAACCCCAGTATCAGTATGTGCCTCAAGGGTATCAACCCCAAGGTCAATACTCGAACCAAGGTTTCCAACCACCCTCCGGTCAAACGTATGTTCAAGGAACGGGAAATGTACCTTTCAATTATCAATCCTACCCTCAATCCGGTTATGGTCCTCAGTATTCTCAACCAGTTATGGGTCAGTACCCCGGAATGAATATAGTGTGGGATCCATCGCAAGCTCAACAGGTATTGCAGCCAAGTGTACAACTGTCATCTCAAACTGGACAACCCTTAGTTTCTGGTTCACCCCAGCAACCAGTCCAGTCTAACATTCAAACTTCTGTACCTTCAGTAGTTTCTCAGCCTGGGCCTAGTACACCTCGTACTCCGCCTCAAACGACTGCTACAACTGCCGCAACATCTGTTCAATCTACCCCACCTACTTCTAGAGTATCAACAGCTCCGGTTTCTGTTATTCCTGTATCTACTCCTCAGACATCTTTTCCATCGTCCGGATCTACGATTCAAACTTCGGTTCAGATGCCTGTAGGACAACCTGGTTTAAGTACAGTTGTCACAAGTCAACCACAATTCACTTATCAACCGTACCAGGGACAGTACCAATTCGGTCCTGCTGTGCAGCAGCCAGTCTATCAGTATCAACCGTACCCTAGGCACACTTATCAACAACCTCAACAACCCCAGTACGGTCCGGTTAATCCTAGTTTTCCGGGAGGATACAATATCCTGAACGCGATTCCTATTCCTAGTTATCCTGGATATCCTCCTCCTGGGGCTGGTCTCTTGACCCAGAGTTTTAGGGATCCTAATCGGCAGTTACCATTTATCGCAACTTTGGACTTACTTGACTTGTCGTGCCTAATGAACGATCCCATTAATTATCTTCCGTTTTGGCCGCCAATGCCAAATAAGTTGCCCAGTGACATTCCCAAGTTCGAAGGTAAATCAGGAGAGGACCCGTCGAACCATGTGATGACTTACCACCTCTGGTGTGCGTCTAACTCCATTACAGATGATTCAATCTGTCTTAGACTTTTCCAGCGCACTCTAATTGGTCTCGCGGCCAAATGGTACATTCAGTTACCGCGAGGCACTTTTTATAATTTTAGTCAGTTAGCTACCTCGTTTTTAATTCATTTTCAGTTGCCAGTCCGATATGACAATGGCACGGAATTGTTAACTTCGCTAAAACAATCGACATCCACTTACATTTCAGATCATATTCATGAGTGGAGACGTCGACGACGTTTAGTGAAGGTATTTATTCCGGATCAGATCTTGGCTGAGTGGTTTGTAAAATCTTTGTTGCCAAAGATCACTGAAGATGTTGCTAAAGCCGGAGTTGTTACTAAGGAGCAAGTAATTGCTCAAGCACAGTACCTTGACTTGGTCTATACTCAGTCGGGTACGTTACACGAAAAAATCCCCGATCTTCCCAAGCAAAATCAAATCACTGCAGCTCCTTCGGGATCTCATGCCGCCGATGGTATGATTGGCATGGTTAACACTAAAAGTAAGAAGAAGTCTTCCAAGAATTCTTCCCCTATTATAACCTTGCCTGATTCCCCAACAGGAGATTCTTCTGCAAAGATCTCCACCGATATTCACGTTGTAGAGTCATCTACAGCCAAATCAAAATCCGGTGGGAAGAAGAAAGGAAAGAAGAAGAATAAAACGGACAAAAGTTCAAAGGAGAAACCTAAGGCAAAATCCAATGATGAAAAGTGCAAACCTCGTTATCCTTGTCTCATTTGTGACGATGAACATTTTACAAGAGACTGCCCTCATCGTGCAGAGGTTGCAAAAATTTTCAAGGGTTCCCAAACCCCTGTTGTTTTGAAGGATCCTTTTCTGGCTCAAGACAGTAAGATGATAGGTTCATCCTCGAATGCCAATGAAGAACCCATACTGATGATGTCCCATGTTCGGATTGCGACTCGATCGCAAGATTATGGTAGTAAAAGTCCTGTTGATGGTAAAGAAGCAGAATCTTCTCATTCTAATCCATCAACCTCAGCTCTCGGTTCCGATCCACCACAGATCGAGAAACCTAATCCATACTTGGTAATCAAACCGCCTGCCAAGGGTATACTTCGAAAGTCAGCTTTCAATCCACATGCGAGAGCAGCTCAGAACTATAACATTGTTGAGGATTTAGCTATTTCACCCTCAGTAATGTCGGCTTTGGAAGTGCTGCAATCATGTCCAACACAACGTAAATTACTTTTGTCGGCTATAGGAGATGTTGACATTCAGGACCCGAACCTAATAATTTTCGATCTAGAAAATAGTACACCACGTTTGCCTCATCAAATGGCTTTCCAGATACAGTGATAGTCAAAAACAGGCCTATTCATCGGATTGTAATTGATGAGGGAGCCTCAACGTGTATTATGTCGATACAGTGTTGGAGATCGCTTGGTTCTCCTTCGCTAAATCAATCCCCGACGATTCTAAAGGCCTTTGATGGCCGTGGGTTTCATCCTTTTGGCATTCTACAAGATTTGCATATAGGGGTTGAAGGAAAAACCATTAGTCTAGATGTGGAGGTGGTTGATGCCGCTCTAGATTACAACCTTCTCTTGGGTCGAAGTTGGTCTTACGCTATGACAGCAGTCGTTTCATCGGTCTTTCGAGTAATAAAGTTTCCACATAATGGAAAGATCGTAACAATAGACCAGCTGGCTTACTTTTCATCCGACCCAGCCTCTTCGGAGAGTATTCAGCATGTCGGTAAAATGACTATCCCATATAAGGATGTTGGAGTAGGATTAGTTAAAAATGCCGGTTTACTGGGAACTTTTCCTTTTCCTCCAATCAATGCATCATCTTCATTTGCAACCATTCATATGATTACATCAGACACCATTATTTATGATGATCCTTGGATTGTCCCTTCTGAGTCCATATGAAATTGCCTATGAAGCCTGCAGTCATTTACCGACTCATGTTCAACTGAAAATGACTTAATGAATATGGTCCGTGAGGAATCACTTTTCACATCAACCTTGGATTTAACTACGTTTTCTGAACTTGTTCACTCTGATGAGCAAATTCGTGAAATCCTATGTGTAGATGATTTACCATGGGAAGATCTCCATCACAGATCTTCGTTTTTACCTGAGGATGATCGTTTTGAAAATCATTTCTCATCAATTTTTACAACTGAATATGTCAAGGAACCTCAGAATCCAATGAAACATCCCGATTCAGAGTTAAATTTGGGAAACATCTCTCGAACTATTCCTATTGACATTTCGGTTAAGCCCGGAATTGTTGAGAACATTCATATAGGTGCCTCGTGTACAGATTACGAAATTCAATTATATAAGGCCCTATTTCAAGAATTCCGCGACGTGTTTGCCTGGTCCTATGAGGAAATGCCAAGAATTGATCCCGCGATTGTTGTTCATGAGATCAAGACTTACCCGGACGCTAAACCCGTCTGGCAACGTTTGCGTCAAATTCACCCACGAAAAGCTGCTGCAATTAAAGCAGAAGTTGAAAAATTATTGAAAGCAGGTTTCATTTATCTGATCCCGTTAACGGATTGGGTATCGAATATTGTTCCGGTTAACAAAAAGCAGGGAACAATAAGAATATGCATCGACTATAGGGATATTAATCGAGCCTATCCAAAGGACAATTACCCAACTCCCTATATCGATCAAATCATTGATGATTGTGCCAGCGGCGAAATATTCTCTTTCATGGACGGTTTTTCCGGATACAATCAAATCAATATTCTACCTGCCGATCAACCAAAAACGGCTTTCATTTGTCCATGGGGGACATTTTCTCATTGCAAGTCACCTTTCGGGCTTAAGAATGCCGGAGCAACTTTTCAAAGGGCGATGTCTTATGCGTTTCATGCAGGGAAAATTTTAAGAACCCCCCCTAAATTTATAAATATAATAAATGGGCGAATCTCCATGGTATATAGGAAAAATGGAAGGCGATTTTATCAATAATATAATATGTATATATAATTTTTTGGCGAATCTCTCACCAGGCATGGCGAATATCTTACTCAATTATAAAATCTTGTAAGATCTTGGCGAGTCTTTCACTAAATAATAAAACTTTGTAAAGTCCTAGTGAATCTTAGCATAGGCTACATGCTGGTTTAATTCCCCCATTTAAATAGGCTACACTCCAGGTGAATACCATGGGTCAATACCATGTGCCATTTTGGTGAATACCATGGGTCAATACCATGTGCCATTTTTATTTTTATTAATTCTAATATTAGGGTTAATAATGGTTTTTTGCATGGTATTAATAACAATCTAGTCCATGGTATTTGTCCCATAGTATTTTGGCCATAGGTTTCACCTAAATATAACCCATTTTTTGAGTGTTCGTAAATATAAGGTGACTTATGGAGTAAATATAAAAAAATGTTTTATTTGTTTACCATACCTCTCGTTTATTTATATTTTTATTAATTTACCATACCTCTTTTACAAATACGGTATTTGGCCCATCGGATTCACTTAAATAAAACCTCTTTCTTGAGCCTTCATAAATAGAGCGAGGGTTATGGACTAAATATAAAAAGAGGTTTTATTTATTTACGATACGTCTAGTTTATTTATATTTTTATTTATTTGCCATACCTTTTGAGTAAGTATAAAAAGACGTTTTATTTATTTACCATACCTCCACTTTAGTTATATTTTTATTTGTTTACACCCTTACATGTATATAAGGTGACTTATGGAGTAAATATAAAAATGTTTTATTTATTTACCATACCTCTCATTTATTTATATTTTTATTAATTTACCATAGCTCTTTTATAAATATGATATTTGGCCCATAGGATTCACTTAAATAAAACCTATTCTTGAAAATGGGCGAATGGATTCACTTAAATAAAACATATTTTTATTAATTTACCATACCTCTTTTATAAATATGGTATTTGGCCCATAGGATTCACTTAAATAAAACCTATTCTTGAAAATTGGCAAATGGATTCACTTAAATAAAACCTATTCTTGAAAATGGGTGAATGGAAGGTTGTAAGTCCTAATTTCAAGGGCTAAATTTACCTTTTTTACCCTCTCCCTTAAAATAAGGTGGGCTATTTGAGGTGATTTGTAAAAATGTACTATGATACAAAATATTCGCCCACTAAAAATTTAAAACCCCTTAATTTCGCCAAAGGGCGAAAATTCACCCCTAAAATTATCCTTGGTTTCATGACATCAAGCACATTGTGCAACCCTATCTCGATGACTTGCCTGCTCATTCATTACATCGAGCTGATCACCTCGTCCATTTACGAGCAATCTTTATGCGGTGTAGGCATTATCGTATTCGGTTGAACCCACACAAATGTGTCTTCTGTATAGAAACGGGTCGATTGCTGGGGTTTGTAGTTTCGAAAGCCGGCATTCGCGTTGATCCCTCCAAGGTCGAAGCTATCATCAAATTGCCTCCTCCTTCAAGTCTTCGCCAACTCCAAAGTTTGCAAGGGAAAGCAAACTTTTTACGACAATTCATTCCTAACTACGCCGAAGTTACAAAGGTTTTTACCCGGTTGTTGAAACATAATACTCCATTCTATTGGGATGAGATAGCTCAGAAATCTTTTGATGCACTCAAACACGCGTTGACCCATGCACCGTTGTTGCATCCTCCCAACTACAACCAGGATTACTTCTTGTATCTTGCCGCCTCTCATTCCACCATTGGAATGGTTTTAGTTCAGGAAGATGAATTCGGAACTGAACATGTGATATATTACCTTAGTCGAACTTTAAATCCAACTGAGCTAAAATACTCACATGTGGAGAAATTGGCATTGGCAGCTGTTCAAGCTGTCCAACGTTTTCGTCACTACATTCTACTACGTAAAACTACGGTAATTTCAGATTGCAACCCTATGATCTACATTTTGACCAAGCAATTGCTAGGGGGCAAGTACTCTAAATGGATCGTTATCCTGCAGGAGTTCGACTTGGAATTTGAGAAATCTAAGTCTAAGAAATCTTTAGATTTTGCGGAGTTAATGTGTGACTATCCGCGTGCTGACACGGAAACTGTGGCGGAGGAGCCCATTGCGGACGAATCCTTATTTCTAATCAGCACTTTAGATCCGTGGTATGGGGATATCATCGTTTATCTCCAAACCCAATCCTTTCAGCCAGAAATTTCACGGTCAGAACGTCGAAAGATTCGTTTCCAGTCCCAACAATTCAGGATTATTGGAGATACTCTTTATCGCCGTGGGGCAGATTCTGTTTTTCGACGTTGCTTAACTCACGAGGAAGCTGAAAGGGTTCTAAATGACTGTCACTCTGGAGCGTGTGGCGGTCATATGTCTGGGTTTGCCACAACCCAAAAGATATTGCGTGCTGACTACTTCTAGCCGTCTTTATTTAAAGATTGTATTACGACGGTCCGAAAATGCCACAACTGCCAGATTTTTGATCGTAAGATGCACGCTCCACCTGCTCCTCTCCACCCTATAATTGCCGTTGGTCCTTTTGCCAAATGGGGTATCGATTTTATTACATGTAACCCTCACTCGGCTGGGGGGCATGCGTATATCATCCTTGCGGTAGATTATTTTACTAAGTGGGCTGAGGCGATGCCTACATTTGAGGCAGACGGTAAGACAGCTGCAATTTTCGTGTTCAATCATATAATTTCTAGGTTTAGTGTCCCACAAGCGATAATAACTGATCATGGGCGTCATTTTTGAAACATTATGATGACCGAACTTACAGGCCAGCTTGGTTTACGTCACGATAGTTCAACCCCTTATTATCCACAAGCGAATGGTCTGGTTGAATCCATCAACAAAGTTTTAGTCATCATGATCCGACGAATCATTGGGATTCATCAGTCGAATTGGCACAACATGCTATTTTCAACGCTTTGGGCATACCGAACTTCAGTAAAAACATCAACAGGGTTCACTCCTTTCCAACTAGTCTATGGTTTGGAAGCTGTGTTACCCATTGAATGTGAAATCCCGTCACTGCAAATGGCCATCGAGTTACTTCCAGCCACTTGCGAAGAGGAAAAGCATTTGTTATACTTGGCTTAATTATATGAGAATCGACGTGATGCTGCATTGGCGATCGAGACTCACGCAAAACGAATGAAAGCTCAGTATGATCGAAATGTGACCCCTCGAAATTTTTCGGAAGGAGATCTAGTATTAGTTTATGATCAAGCTAATGATAAATTAGGCGCTGGAAAATTCGTTCCTATGTGGCATGGTCCCTATGTTGTCAAGCGAAAGCTAGCCAAAGGGGCCTATGAATTGGTAGACTTTGACGGGGACTCTTTGGGTAAACCCAGAAATGGCCTTTACTTGAAGAGGTATTATGCTTAAAAGAATGGGTATGGAGATTTTTAGTTAGGATAGTTTTTTCTTTCTAGCTGGTGTGTTTTAGTTTAAACAGTGTGCTTAGCTTAGAGAGTGTTTTTCGTCATTATTCCTGCTTATCTTGGTTTTACTCTTGATATTGTAGATGTCGATGACTCTCCAAACATACATTGGTTTCGCTGATGGTGCTTGTCGTAATACACGGAACATCTCTTCCGCAGCTTGGGTTATCTATTCGCCCTCTGACGAGTTAGTATCTATGCATGGGGTAAGCCTCAGTCAAACAATGAACAACATTTCCGAGTATAGTGCAGTGATTGAGTTATTATCTGAATCTATTTCATTTGGGATTCGGAGTTTGATAGTGAGGTTAGATTCTAAATTCGTTGTATTACAGCTTAATAGAGTGTATGCCATTAGAAATCCAGTGTTATTGAGATTATTTTTGAGAGTGCGTCTCCTGGAACGTGAATTTGATTATATTGAATATCAGCATATTCCAAGATCTTTAAATACATTAGTAGATGCAATTGCTTCTCGAATGTTAAATAGACATTTGCAATAATCATACATGTGTTATAGACATTTTTGTGCCTTACAGCATTGAGCATGAAATGTCCATAATCTAAGGGATCTAAAGTCCCTAAACATGTTGTTCCTACCCCTAGAGGAACAAGGCTAACAAACCACAGCAATTCACTGAAGTTCTCCACCAGAAACTGCTCAAAAACAAGTCAATTCAAGATCAATTCAATGGCTCCACTAGCTGTCTGCGCTGAATGTCAAAGCCAACACTGGCTACCTGCATTGAGCGAGAATTGCCAAATGGCAAGTTCATTCCAAGAGGTGTCAAGACCCAGGAAGCTTCCAGAATCTTCCTCAATGACACTTGCCTCAGTGAATTCGACTAGTGATGAGTAAGAGGTTCCAAATCTCCAAGTGGAAGCAAGAACATCCAAGTGGAATCAAGAACTGACAGAGGGAGAGGACACTAGTCAGATCTCAAGCTGACTCATCCTCTCTCCAAACATCTATATATGGATCTCTTCTCCATGAGATCTAAAGGCTGGAATTTGGTTATTGCAAAGAATTGCTGTTGGTTTGAGATTGGAATCATTGGGTGCTTAATGCTTTGAAGGGGGTGAAGATAGGAATTCCATTTGCTGGGAAGGAGATGCTGGATTGGAGCCCTCTGGGTTGTATCTCTTCCTGAACCTTGTTATTTATCAATAAAGCTATCTTGGTTTCTCCTATATAATGATGTATCTTTGATGTATGATTGCATTAGTATGTTTAGTTTATTTCTAATCCTGAACTAGTTATGAATAAGAATCCATGTCTTGTGTAGTGTTCTCTTCTTGTGATCTTGCAGAAACCTCTTGAAGCTGGGCGAGCGAGAAGGCAAGTAGCTGGGAACTCACAAAGAGAAGAGAAACCGGATCGAGGGACAAACGGAAGACACCGGTTAGTCCATCCATCTCTCTTCATTCTTAATTCATAAAGGAAGAATACTAGAATAGCTGTCTCTGTTTGTTGCTAAGGCACTGTCACACCTTAGGTGGATAGGATCGTCCTGCATAGGCATTTTTCCCCACAACAAATTGGCGACTCCGCTGGGGAGATCTGTTTAGTCATTTTATTTGTGTTTCCATCATTGTTTGTTTCATAGACTCAACAGAAACAATCAAACTGCATCTGCTATTCTCAGATGCAAAGTAGACAGTTGCTGCTTTGATCCAACCACTGGATTTGTCTATGATCTGAACAATGGACTCACAAATGACTTGATGATCCTTTGTGATAGATCTTAGTACTCCCTCAAAGCATCCCTTTGATTTCACTTTGCTTGTTGCTTTTATTTGGCCTGAAACAGTAGCTTAATCAGCAATCTGTGACCCAGAACCCAGTGAGAAACTCTCATTTCTCCTTCAGCGCGACCCCTGTGAAGAGGTTCTGCATTTCAAAGCAGGTCCCGTGAAGGCTACCTGCGCTGAATGTCAAAACCCCTATGTTGAGGTTGCGCTGATCTAGTTAGCCCTTGTGCAGCTGGGGTTCTCTGCTCTGTTTTGCCCTGTTTTGATCTCTGATTTTTGCAGCCTGCAACCAGCATAGGTACCAGTCTGATAACTCCTTTTCTCTTCTTAAATTCCGCCTCCTTTTGTACAAAAAGATTGTGAGTGTTTTTATGTGTTTGTGGCGTCATTTGCAGTTTTCCTTTGCAAGAGTGAAATAGTCATCCTGTAGCTCTTGATTCAGATCTATTGATTGTGATCTTAGGAGAGAGTTCATTGGCTATTTACAGTTGATTATACGTTTACTTTTGCTTTTGGTTTGAGTTTGTCTCTTTTAAGTGTCGAAACAAGTCTTCATTTCGAAAATCGTTAAGTGTTGTAATCTCTTCTACCCTCTCTGATATCGAAAAAGCAAACTTGTTTGTATTTGTCATTTAAAAGCAAATTCAAAGTTGTACAAAAAACTTTCTTTGTAGGCATCAATACTAAGAAAGTGGAAAACAAACACCTGCATTGTGCATTTGCATTTTTGATAGTTTGCATGTTTGATTTAGGAAAAGTGCATTAGAGTGTGTTGATTGCTCTTTGAGAAAAGATGGTGTCTTTCTTTTCCCTTAGTAGCTAGGATTTTCATAAGTTGAAAAGATATAAAGCTTGCTTATCATCTTTAGACTGCATTTAGGAATTGTATCATACATCTCGTGGTGAACCTCGAAAGGCAAACTTTTAAAAAGATCAACCTAAAATAAATTGAATGAACTTAACAACGCTTTGCAACATAACGCACAACATAGAGGTCTAGGCTAGAGACGTGTTCCGGCGTCGTAAAGCCTGGTGACTGTCGATCTCGTTGATGGTGGGTGATTCCTCCTGAGGGACGATAGCGCCAGTATGGATTGTGCTCCCACGTACCGTCACATATATATTGGGATACCCCTATAGGCATAAAACCTTTATCCTTAGGAAGCCGTGTCGGCCGCCCTACTGATCGCAATGCACTGAACACAACATTCAGGAAGATCGACCGCCCGTACCCTAAAAGGTATTCTGCGGTTTTGCGAAAAGTTTGGCACACCCTCTGCCTAGAACTCCAGAGCAGTTTCTTTTGGCCTTTTTCAGACTCTATAACAGAAAAAGTCCATCCGAGCATTTGTCACTTCGGGCGCATTAAAACATCGAAGGAGACTAGAGTCATCTTTAGCTTTTTCTCGACTCTTTAAAATTGAAAAAGCAAGTTGTGTCTAAAGCGTCGTTAAAATTTATTTTAAACGGAACAATCGCCCTTTATTCCTACGTTGATCTTTGGGTTGAAAAAATGGAGCACACCAACCAAGGAATTCCCCTTGGTGGAAATCCTAGTCCCTTCTCCTCTTGGGGAGATGTTGGTGCGCCCCATATGGCCACATTGTCGCTTCCAGGGCTGACAATTGGCCTGTCGGTTTGGCTTTTTTCAACCAATGTCGTTCAGAACACCACTATTCCCGAATAGTCGAGTCAACAGTTAGACCAGACCAGAGTTTCCCACCAGCCTTCTACTTCATCTAATTCTTCCTCTCCTCCTTCCTCTTCGCTTGACGGAAATGGTAAAACAAAAAACCAAGTTCCTAAGGAGAAGAAGGAAAAGAAGAAGAAAGAGAAGAAGAAGAAGGAGCCAAAAGCAACTGGGGGCAAACAAGTGTCATCTGACAAAAATCCACACACAACACTGACTAGGCCTAAATCGCCATGTGTCATATGCAAGGGAGACCACTTCCACAGAGATTGTCCCTGCATCCCTCGGATACTAAGGGACTGGTCTCCCCGTTTGTACAATTCGGTAGCGTCAACCTCTGATAGCCATGTTGACTGCTCACCGTCAACTAGTGAAAGTGAAGCCACAGGACAGAGAGGTAAAGCTAGATTTCCCTGCAAACTGTGTGAAGGCGATCACGCCATCCACCGTTGTCCCTTCTTAGACGAGGCTAAAAGAGTTTTGGAAGATCGCCCGATCTTACGGGCGCAACTTCCTCCTGGATATCAAAAACTCCTGCCAAGTCCTTCACTAGTTGAGAACCCGGCTGGCCCGCCCAGGTGGTCAGCCGAAGCACCTATCATTGAAGATGAACCGTCTGAATCCATACCTGACGAAAGTCAAAAGGTTGAGGCGGCAGTTGACCCGGTTTTGCCTTCAGAGGCTCTATCTTCGAATGATACCGTCACAAAGGAGAATAAAGACGACACCGTCCAAATTCTCTTCATCAACACAGACTCCGACGAACAAGGGGGCAATTTGCCCATTCCTTTGTCGCAGAAAGGAACTTCGTCAGAGTCATACCCGGCCGTCTCTTCGGTCCCACCACCAAGCAACCTAGTTGTCTCGTTCGACTGGAACCAACTAGGCAGACCCCGGTTGCCAGCAAGCATACCATTCAGAATTATCATTCAAATATACAGAATGGTAATGGCTGGCACTATCATTGATGAGGGGGCATCTGTGAGTATCCTTTCCTCTATTGCTTGGAAAGCGCTTGGTTCGCCAGCGCTTTTGCCTGAAATGAGAAATCTATCAGGCTTTGATAAAGGAACCAGTCGACCTTTAGGGATCCTCCCCAATGTGCCCATAACATTGAAAGGGAAGACCGTTCAAATGAACGTGATGGTCGTTCAAGGACCCTTGGATTATAACCTACTCCTTGGACGAGACTATATATATTGCATGGGAGCCATCGTCTCCTCACTCTTTAGAGTAATGTGTTTTCCGCATGAAGGAAGAGTGGTCAAGCTCGTGGACCAACTTTCATTTCCCGGATCACGCATCGCAAATAGTCATGTACCATCCCTAAATGGTCTCTTCACGCAAGAAGTGTCTCAACCCACGGTCCGTCCTCCTGATGAGTGCGAGTAATCCGGGAGGATATGACTGGAACCCAGGGGGCATGCGTCCTGGTCTGCTTCGGCAGGAAAGCTTTGGGTATAGGGTAGGTTTCCGCGGGAGAATATGACTAGTCTGTACCCCGTTCGTCTAGGAAGAGGGGTTATTCTAGAATAAGATTCTTTTGTCAAAGTTATGTGAGTTGGCGGGCTTCGTCGCTCACCTTTGTCTATTTCGGTAGACATTGCCGAGGAAGTGTTTTATTCGTGGCCGCGAACGAGACAATCTTTGGGTAACCTGAAAGAGGTAGGCCTCTCTCGGTGAAACGAATGTTTTGACGGAAATGAAGTAGAGGTAACCTTGAAATCGTACTTTATACCTGGGGGCATGCAAACCTTTTGGAGTGCAAGCAAAGAGCGGTTATTTATCTGTTTTTTGGGTTAGCCGTTTCCTAACTTGCATAAAGAAAGGATGCGGAGCAAAGCTTAGTGAGATGAAGCTCCATAAAAAATAGAATCTTGATGAGACACTCTTATCATATGACTGGATATTCGAGCAGTTTTAGCACACAGTTCATGCTCGTTAAAAAATAAACGCAAGATCCGAGCAGTTTTAGCACATAGTTCATGCTCGTTAAAAAATAAACATAAGATCGAGCAAATGTTTCCACCTGCGTTTAAGCTCGTTAAAAAATGAACTATCCCAGTAAATAACCACTTTGAATGTAATATCATCAGCCATTAAAGCCTTGGTCGTGTTTGCACCGTCACCTCCACTTTTCCATTGGCCGATCGTTCACCTCCATATGTTTGTTTACCCATTTTGAGGAACAGCTGCGAAGAGTGATTTCACTAGCTATCCTTGTGACACTGCCGTGATTGGAAAATTCCAACCTGTACCTGGAATCAGCTGCTAACCTGTTTTATCACTCGCTCCTCAAAAGACGAGTCTTCTTTAAGCTCTTTTCATCTGACTCGTAAAATATGAAAAGATTGCCGAGTCCTTGGCCTTCCAGCCCGTTAAAGGGACAGGAAGTGCTATCCCTCCTCTAGATTTTAATCTTTTTGGACCTGAGGGATTATTGCACAAAAAGATCGAGCGCTTGTTTTATTCGGCTCGTTAAAACTATCGAAAACTCATCCCTTCTGTATTGTTTTATACTTTTTCGGACTTAAGGGATTAGATGACGAAAAAGGACTTTTGGAGTTAACTTTATGTACCTTTTCAAACTCTCTAAAAATGAAAAGGACCGAGTTATCCTTGTCGTTAGACTCGTTAAAATCATTAAATAGCGACAAACTTGTCTTTAGACGAGAACGAGTTTCACTATCGCTAGGCTCGTTAAAACATAGCGATGGGCTTGCCCGAAGGGCAGGTTATAGAACAAGCATATGTTATCCTCCTCAAGCTTGACAAAAATAAAGTGGTACTGGTCAGCAATGACTGGGGAAAAATTGGGAGAAACTCAAGAAAACTTTGATGGTAGCAAGTCGCTCTTGAACATGACACTTTTCCTCCGTGCCACAATCGGGTTGGGTTGTTTCATTCACCGGTCACATCACCATGGTCTCGCCATACCATCCATATTTGGGGTAATGCTACCGATCCATCGCATCAGTGTCGCCATATGTTCAAGAGAAGTCGTTCAGAAAAGTCAACCGTGTCCCATCCACTGCCGTACATTATCCTTCATCCTTTCATGACCGCCACCCTGAATCATATGTCATAGATCGTTTTCACCTCCATCAAAATCATTAGCTCCGTTTCGTGTCATTGATGTGGGATTCATTAAGGCCCTCCTTTGACGGATCGCTTCTTGTCTACATCAGCTCATTATCCAAGAAGTTGACCTAGGAACAACCCCTTCAGTACTTTGAAGCTTGCATGCCTCAATGGCAAGTTTCTCACTTCCGGCGACAGGTATACATCAATGACCTTCGACCGAAAGATTTTGCGTGGTGTTCGACGCCAAGTCCTTTATTCACACCACGTGAATTGTACTGCAGTACCTTGAGGGTCATTATCATTATCGGTGATTCCTCTCGCGCTTGTTAACGGTTTACCTCATTGACCGGTAATCAAGCGATGTCTTTCCATGTTCGACTTCAGAACATTTCTCACATGGATTGACTTGTACTTAGAGTGAAGATCGAACGAGTTTGAAGACCCCGGATCTAGTTTCATCCATCTGGGCTGTGATATATATTCAGGAAAGATAAAGACATTGACATGTACATCATTGCAGCAGATAATCATCCTACTCAAAGGATGATAATTTCATCAAAATTATCAGTCTACCATCAGACGATTGTCTGTTCTATGTACAGAAAAATGAATTTATAAAGCTGAGCATGGGAATGCCCACCTCAGCTAGATCATGAAAGCAGTATGAAAAATAATGTATTGTATTTTATCTTATTACAGGTCTCCTCCCAGCATTGGATGAACTTCGGATCCCCCTGATAAAGCATTTCACCCGATAAACGGCCTCATACTTTAGGGGGCAACTGTTATAGACATTTTTGTGCCTTATAGCATTGAGCATGAAATGTCCATAATCTAAGGGATCCAAAGTCCCTAAACATGTTGTTCCTACCCCTAGAGGAACAAGGCTAACAAACCACAGCAATTCACAGAAGTTCTCCACCAGAAACTGCTCAAAAACAAGTCAATTCAGGATCAATTCAGTGGCTCCACTAGCTGTCTGCGCTGAATGTCAAAGCCAACACTGGCTACCTGCGCTGAATGTCAAAGCCAACACTGGCTACCTGTGTTGAGTGAGAATTGCCAAATGGCAAGTTCATTCCAAGAGGTGTCAAGACCCAGGAAGCTTCCAGAATCTTCCTCAATGACACTTGCCTCAGTGAATTCGACTAGTGATGAGTAAGAGGTTCCAAATCTCCAAGTGGAAGCAAGAACCTCCAAGTGGAATCAAGAACTGACAGAGGGAGAGGACACTAGTCAGATCTCAAGCTGACTCATCCTCTCTCCAAACATCTATATATGGATCTCTCCTCCATGAGATCTAAAGGCTGGAATTTGGTTATTGCAAAGAATTGTTGTTGGTTTGAGATTGGAATCATTGGGTGCTTAATGCTTTGAAGGGGTTGAAGATAGGAATTCCATTTGCTGGGAAGGAGATGCTGGATTGGAGCCCTCTGGGTTGTATCTCTTCCTGAACCTTGTTATTTATCAATAAAGCTATCTTGGTTTCTCCTATATACTGATGTATCTTTGATGTATGATTGCATTAGTATGTTTAGTTTATTTCTAATCCTGAACTAGTTATGAATAAGAATCCATGTCTTGTGTAGTGTTCTCTTCTTGTGATCTTGCAGAAACCTCTTGAAGCTGGGCGAGCGAGAAGGCAAGTAGCTGGGAACTCACAAAGAGAAGAGAAACCGGATCGAGGGACAAACGGAAGACACCGGTTAGTCCATCCATCTCTCTTCATTCTTAATTCATAAAGGAAGAATACTAGAATAGCTGTCTCTGTTTGTTGCTAAGGCACTGTCACACCTTAGGTGGATAGGATCGTCCTGCATAGGCTTTTTTCCCCACAACAACATGTAAATTTAAAACCATTCCATAACATGATTTACAAGATAAGCCGGTAATAGTGATATATATATATATATATATATATATATATAGGAGTGTGTCAAAAAATACATCGTCCTCGATCATAGGTTGAAAAACACCTTATGATCGGCAAAAATGATAAGTACAAAAAACAAAAATGTCACATGTGCCCACAATAGGCGATCATCCTATCACTGGTGGTGATCTCTATAAGAAACCACTACACGGGCCACCTTGCAAAGGAACCTCCTAAAAGGTCCCGGGACCCCAATCACATAGCGCTGAAGTCGACGAGGAATGTCGTCTATAGTGGTCTCAGGAATATCTCCTGTCAAGCACTCAAGATGACCCTCCCACTCGGCCAAAACCTCTGCTGATTCGTCCTGTGGGGCTGGTGCGGGTGCAGCTGGTTGCTTCCTCTCGTAAGGCCGGAGAGCGGCTGGTCGCTGTGGACCCACATCTGCATTTGAAATTTTTTACTATCAGTTTTGAGACGATGGAAAAATAACAAAAAAAAAATTAAAATAGAAAAAATGTTGAAAAGGATTTTACCTGACTCATCCCACTGCTCTCCTGGTGGAAGAACCATGTCTGGGTCACCACGAAAATCTATCCCAGCGTAAGGGAAGTCCTGAATAGAAAAGACCTGGTTTTCTAGCCATTGGAAATACTCAGGTTTGAAGCGAGCAACCTCTGTCCTCTCGTCCGGGTGACGGGCCATAACTGCGACCCATCGCATCAGTTTGGGCTCTCGAGGAAACCCACCTCCAATAATAAGGTGCTGTGGGATCAGCATAGGAACCCTCTCTAGGCCAAAACTCACAACCAAACCCCCATAACCAAAGGTCTTTAGTTGTCCGTTTTTGGCCCTGGTCAGTTGGCCTTTCAGATTGGCCAACACGGCATCGCACCAGTTGAAGATGGTGCCTCGAAAGCAATCAACTGCCATACACATCTGGGATCCGGTGGCAATATGTAATGCGGCAGCTCCACAAAGTCTGGTGACAGTGAACGCAATCACCATGAGCTCAGGATGGGATATGGTCTTTATGTCTATCCCTTTGTCTCTAGCCTGGCTGTTGTAGTACTCTAGCCTGAGGCTATCGACAGACTGGCCACCTGGCCTAGCCCCAAACAGAGTCAAGTCTTCGCCTCTCTTAGGCAAACCAGTCAAGAAATATATGTCCGTCGGCTCGATTTCGAGCTGGTGGCCACCAATGAAGAAGCACTGGTCCTGTATGCTCCATCTGTCAACCAACCACTGTAAGAAATCCACCTGAGCCCTCATGCCAGGAATGGCCCAGTATTTGTACAAACCGCACGCCCTCAAAGCATCAAGTGAAGGCTGATGATTCCATGCGGCAGCATCCACGTCCTCATGCTCTCGTTCATGCCAATCTAGCATGATGTACTCTCTGCATCAAGTATAAAGACAAATTAAAATGCTAGAAATTATTTTGTGTGGTCCATTTTTGAGAATTTTTGGGTTAAAAACCCTTGCGATGGGGACCGCACCCTCCAGGTTAGACACAGTGCGTGGGACCGCACTTTGTCTACATGGAAGGTGCGGACCCCGAGCGTTTTCCCAATAGAGAAAAAGTCGGGGTCCGCAAGCCTGGAATGGTAAACCTGCGGGCCCCCGCACGCGGGTTTTGTGCCTAAAAACCCTCCCAAAAATGAAATAAATGACTAAAACAAGAAATTAAACGGTTAAAAATGAAGAGTGGAATGATGTGGATTACCTGGAGAAGACGGCGTTCGATTCCAATGGTTGGATTTTCCACAATCTTCACGGGAAGTTTTCTAAGCAAAAGCACTATTTTCTCACCCAAACTCAAACGGTAAAAATGAATTGACAAAGACCCTTTTTATAAGTTTTTTGAGTAAATAAATTGCAAATTTGTTTATGTTTCACTTTGAAAAGGTATTTTTGCGACATTTTTATCTATTTCAAACAGGTATGAGTAATGTTTGTGTTTTTGTGCAGAATAAAGGATTATTCAGGCGAAATCTATCATTTTCGACGAAAAAACATGTAGAGTCATCTTTAAGCTCTTTTCTGACTCCTAAAACATGAAAAGATTGCCGAGTGTTTCTTTTAAACTCGTTAAAATGGAATTAAAAGATGGTCCACTTACAGCGCTTTTCCGACCGTAAAAAAACATGAAAAGATTGCCGTATTTTTGTCGTTTCAAATTTGATATCGGTCATAAAACGACGTGTCATTGATCGCTTTTTTACTTTTTCGAGTCAAAGGCACTAATGACGAAAAGTACTCCTTGGTTGTAAAAGATCAAGCGGTTCTCTCAAGTATTATTTTATACTTTTTTGGGCTTGGGAGACACAAATTTACGAAAAAGGTCAACACTGGAGTCTTCTTAAGTTTTTTCAGACTCTCTAAAATTGAAAAATGCCGAGTTTCTCCTATACTGGACTCATTAAAATTTCACAGTAAAGGACCTGTTCAATTACAAACAGGAACGAACCACTCCTTCTTACGGTTCGAATTTAAACTAAGTTGGACTCATCCGAAGGATGAGCTTATAATCAAGCAAATGTTATCCTCCTCAAGCTTGTCAAAAATAAAGAGGTACTTGCCAGAAATGGTGGGGGAAAGAGATAAAAATGAGTCTGTTTGTCATACTTTGTAACCACTCTTGAACACGACACTTTTATTCACCTGGGTTGGGAAATCCTTTGCTTAACAATTGATCAAACCACATTGAAAGTCTTCAGCCAGTTTCTGGGTATTAACTTTGGGTCAATTGTCACCAAGCCATCTGTCGTGTCGTTATGTGTTTAAGAGATCACTGCCAATAAGCCATTCATCTACAAAATATCTGTCATCCATCTTGACCATCCCTGAGTCAGTCCTTGCAACTAAATTTCTTCAACTTGATCTATGATTTCGTGTCGTGGGCTTGCCTACGATGGATCGCTTTCTATCGACATCAGCTCATTATCTAGAAATATGATCTAGGAATCGTCAGTACCTTGAGATCTGAATGCCTCAATGGCAGGTTTCTCGCCTTTGACGACAGTTTACATCATTGACTTTCGATCAAAGGATTTCGTGACATGTTCGACATCAACACATTTATTCGCATCTCATGGATTGTACTGGGTACTTTGAGAGCCATTGACATCACTAGTGGTTTCTCTCACACTTGTTAATAGTTTACATCATTGACTGGTAATCAAGTGGTTTCTACCATGTTTGACATCAACACATTCATTCGCATGGATAGAATCGTACTGTTTCGGGAAGTAGAAATGAAGACCCTGGATCTAGTTTTCACAATCCAGGCTGCGAGGAATTTTGTATTCATTATATAATGGACTATTCATAAACAGATGGTTGCGTCCATACTGTGTCCACATGAGACTTTACTTGTGATGTTTTACAAGATCATTCCTATATCAGAGCAGTAGTTAGTTTTTCTAGTCAGTTTTGATCTGAGTATGGGAATGCCTACCTCAGCGATGATATGATCTCATATATATATATATATATATATATATATATATATCTTTCATTGAATGTTTTTATAGGTTCCAACCGGGCTCTCCACAAGATGATCCTCGAAATGATAAAGTACTTCACTCTTCCTAAATGATAAGAAATCCTCATCTACTACAGACTTCGCACTTTAGGGGGAAATCTGTTACACAAAAATATCGTCACCATGATTATTTGCAGTCAGTATGGGTCTATCATCACTTGTACTGTCCTCGTAAGCAAGTCTCAGACCTCGGCTCTTCAAATCAAGCTTTGGAAATGGGAGAAAGACATTAAAAATCAATGTAACTCTGGTTCCGCACTTTCTCTCACTGTCACCTGCGGTCCCGCACCTTCTGTGTACAAAAGTTGTGGACCTGCCCGCTCTGTCCCTAACGGTGTAGGTGCGGACCCCTGTGAAAGTCAAAAGGCGCAAGTTTTATCTTAAAAAACTCACTTTGGGTTAATTCTAGAGGTTTCTAGAAGGAATTTTGACGTGGATTGTTCGCTCTGAGGTGGTTCATGCATCCCAAAAGAGAAGGAGCTAATCCCTTGATGAGAGGAGCTATCCCTTTGAAGGAGGACCTAGTAACCTCCCTCCATTGCACTATAAATACAGGCATTGGGCTGGTTGCTGAGGAGGTTAGAAGCTGAACATTTTTTAGGGTAAATGCTGGTGAAATCAAGACTTCCTAGTTGAGCTTAAGAAGAGAGATCACATACCTTTTTGGCTTCATTGGGGAGTGAGTGAAACTTGTCAAAGTAGAGGAGACTTCTTGCTGGACCCTGGGAGGAGCTTGTACAACATCAAGGCAAAGGTTGTAAAGTTCTTCTTTTGAATTAATACAATCAAACTCATTTTTCTCAACAAGTATCTCATGTTATTTGTTTCATGGACTCCTTGACTTTCATGTTAAATATGTTTTATGCAATTGGCTTTTCAGGTGCTATTTAATTTGTTTGCCTTGTTTGTGTTTGCAGATTCGCGACAAAGGAGCTCATTTGGATCGAAGGAGCGAGGGCATCCACAAGCTTGTGTTGGACCTAAGATAGGCCCTAAAAACACTTGTTTGCTATTGTAAATCAAAGCATATTTAGAGAAAGATAGTGTCTGGTTGGTTTGCTTGTCATTAGGTCTTCTTTAGATTCTAGGAAGGTCTATCTTGTCCGCAAGATCGACTTATTCCATGTGACATGGCCTCCATGCCATATACTAGCTCATATGGGCTCATTCCAATGGATCTCTTGGTTGACAATCTGTCAGCCCATAGTGCATTTGTGAGCTTCCTGTGCCAATTCCTTTTATTCTCCTCCAAGACTTTCATGATGATATTGATGAGGCTTTTATTGGATGACTCGGATAGGCCATTACCTTGAGGATAATAGGCTGATGAGTGACCTAAGGTAATGTGGAATTTGTGGCAAAAAATGATCATTTTATTGGATTTGAAGGCAACAGCGTTGTCTGTAATGATCTTTTCAGGACAGCCAAATCTGGACAGAATGTTGGTTTCAAGGAATTGGATAATGGTGGAGTCATTGGCTTGCCTACATGGGATGGCTTCAATCCACTTGGTAAAGTAATCTGTGGCTGTTAGAATCCACTTATGCTGGCCAGAAGAGGATGGATGGATTTCTCCAATGAAGTCAAGACCCCATTGTTGAAAAGGCTTCTCGGTTGAAATGGGCTTAAGGGGCAAGGGCAGAAGCTTTCTTTTTCCTTCAAAGATCTGGCACTTATGGCAAGACACCACAAAATTTTTCACATCAGCAAACAGGGAGGGCCAATAGTAACCAGCCCTTAGTATCTTATCAGCAGTGGACTTCCAATATAAATGTCCTCCACAGTCTCCTGCATGGAATTCTTTCATGACACTGTCAGTTTCATTCATAGTTAGACAATTCAGCAATATTCCTTCATGATTTTTCCAAAACAGGGCACTATCTAAGACACAAAAATTTGATGCTTTCATCTTTAAAAATCTCTTTTTGGTTCTGGAGAACCCTGGAGGAGCACACATGTTTAACAATATAAAACATATATCAACATACCATGGGGATTGCAAAAAAGCTTCACTGATCTGTGGAGTCGCCAACTCCTGTTCATTGTCCAGTTCATTAATGTCTAAGGCTTGAAAATTGGTTTCGGACATCAGTTTGGCTAAACCTTGTCCCTTTATGAGCTTGGTGGGTTTTATCTCAATGTCATACTCAAGGATATTGGCAATCCATTTGCCTCTTTTGCCTTCTATTCCCTCTTGAGTTAATATGTCTTTTATAGCAGCATTTGGAACATAAGCAATCACATGTGAATATAAAATGTAAACTCGGAAATCCTTGATGGCCTTAACAAGGGCATAGGCCTGCTTTTCCATTATTTGATATTTCAAGGGTGCATCTCTAAGGGCTCGGCTGAAAAAAGCAATAGGCTTTTCATTTCCTTGATCATCCTTTTGCAAAAGGACAGTAGCAATTGTATGTTCAGAAGCAAAAGAAAAAATGATGAAATCTTTATCAAATTGAGGACTTGTGAGGACTGGTGCTTGGGTTAATGCAGTTTTTATGCCCTCAAAGGCTTGCTTGGCTTCTAAGGTCCATTTTACCTTGGAATCCTTCTTTAACATGTTATTCAGCATTCTTGTTAACTCAGCCAAGTTTGGGATAAATCTCCTTAGGAAATTGATCTTTCCTAAGAAAGCTTGCAACTCTTTGATGTTTCTTGGATAAGGGATTTGAAGAATGGCTTGGATTCTTTCCGGATCGATTCTAATCCCATCTTTTGAGATGATGTGGCCCAGCAATTTGCCTTCTTCTAGGCCGAAGAGAGACTTCTTGGGGTTCAAGGAAATGCCATATTTCCTACAGGTTAGGAACACTCGTCTCAAATGTTTTAGGTGCTCTTGATCAGATTTTGAGAAAGGGGTTAAGTCATCAAGGTAGACCACCAAGAAATCATGGATTTCCTTGGCAAATGCAATGTCCATTGCCCTTTGAAAGGTAGCACCTGCATTTTTTAGTCTGAAAGGCATTTTCACATATTTAAAGGTTCCCCATGGTGTTGTAAAGGCTGTCTTGTCTTGAACATCTGGATGAACTAATATTTGATTGAATCCTGAAAAGCCATCAAGAAAAGAAATTCTTGAAGACCCCACAACCCTTTGTAGAACATGGCCCATCTTTGGCAGTGGGTAGTGGTCTTTGAGAGAGGCTTGGTTCAAATTTCTTAAGTCAACACACAATCTAACCTCACCTGTTTTTTTCCTTGTGGGCACTAGGTTGGATACCCATTCTGAAAATATGATTGGTGCAATGATACCTACTTCAAACATTCTCTTCACTTCTTTCTCAATCAAGGGAAGAAGCACCAGATTGATTCTTCTTAGTTTTTGTTTAAAAGGCTCCTGATTTGGTTTCAAAGGTATGGTATGTTGAATAACAGAGGTGTCATAGGACTTAAGGTCCTCATAAATCCAGGCGAATATGTCTTGGAACTCTTTAAACAAGTCAACATATTTTGGTTTCTGATCAGGAGGCAAAGACTTGGATAGTTTAATCATTTTGGGCTTCTATGTTGTCCCAATATTATAGTCTTCCACAGCAGCGTTCAAGGGCTACATCTTTGGTTTCTTAGGGATATCGTTTGCATCAAAGATGTCCTCTAATGGAGTGAGACCAACAGGCAGAAAATTGTCCTTTAAATCCATCACTTCGGCCTCTGCTTCAGCTATTTCATCCAAATTCATTTGTTTCAGCTCTTGAATGTTTTTTTCATCAAAAATAGTTGGGTGCAGCATTTGTTTTGCTGCTTCAACTGTTATGGTCTGCTCATTTTGGTTTACTGCTTATTGTGGATCATCCATGGCATCCATATCAATGTTTAAGCTTGAAAATTCTTGTTGTAAAGTGAGGAAATTATTGATCTGTGCATCATTTTCAAAGACTTGCAGTCTTTGACATTATTTGGGACTGCAGGCCTATGTTTAATTTCAGCAGTAAAATGGTGATTGGGCTCGAAAGGCAGCTTGCAAGTGCTGGCAAAAGTCGCTAGACTATGTGCATGGATATTATGGCTTCTTGGAATTTTGAAAGCTTGGATTCGGTGAAGGTATTGAGTATTTCAGTGGCTACCTTCCTATAAGCTCTTAGCCTATTGTCATTTGTAACAAAGTTGCCTTTCATCTGTTGAATGATCAAATCGGAGTCACCTAGAATGGAAACTTTTGCAGCTCCTAGAGATTTGATGAGTTTAAGGCCTAAAAGGAGGGCTTCATATTCTGCCATGTTGTTAGTACATCTAAAGTTTAATCTATAAGTATGACCCTCTGCATGATTGTTTTGTGTATTATGGATCCATACTCTTGCCCCTGCTCCTAGCTTATTTACCGAACCATCAAACTCCAAATACCATAGGATTTGTTGCTCTTGACTAGTATTGAGAGTTTCAATCATTGTCGGAGTGGGCAGATTTGAATTTTCTGTTTCATTGAGTTCTTCTTGTGTGCTGGTTGCATTGATTGGTTTGACAGTTTGTTGGGTATGGGCAACCGATTCCTCACTTATGCATGTTTCTTGTTCTAAAGCCAAAGGCTTATCAACAGTGGGAGGAGACATATCATCATTAAACAAGATAAATGAATCCATATCAGAATGGATTGAGTAAATAGGGAAGTTTTGGGGCTTTTCCTCACTATTTACCACATATTTCATAAGTGTTTCCCTATACAGTCTCTTTGGTTGCCCAAAGACTGATATAGTGGCATAAGAGATGTCTAATTGGAGAGATCCTTGGAGTTTTTCTCCCTAAGATCTTGATAATAGCATGCCATACTTTGGTGGAATGTCAGCAACCACCACGTCCATTAGGATTGTTTTGTTGGGATATTGGACTAAAGACACACATAAATCTTTGATTAAGCCTAAACACTTGACTTGACTTGACTAAAAGGAGAATAAGTCTTTGTAGGGTCTTGTAACATCAAGGTTTAGCTTCTCCATTACAGCTTTGGGCAAAAGGTTGTGTGAGGCACCTGAATAGCATGGCATTATGCAAGACTTTATCATGTATGTGTAAACTGACATAAAAGGGTAGAACAGCTCTGTGTGTTGATTTGCCATCGACTTCAGGTCCGAAGAGGAGCTCAGGTTGATCATCTAGGACATTAACATCATCCCTATTCTCTGGCATTTGCAGCGATCTTTTGATTTGCTGTCTGTATACATCATGCTTTGCAAGTTCAAATAATGGGATAGATATCTTAAGTTTGGCAATTTCTGCCTCTAAATCAAATGGTTTATCCGATTGGGTTTTAGTATTGTGAGAGGCAGGCTTCCCTTTTTCCATTGGAGTATCAACGATTTGCTCTTGTTCTTCATTGATTTCTTGAACTATTTCTAATTTGGAAAGGTTTTTAGGAGTGCTATTTACATTTTCCTTTGAGGGAAAAGATACAAAAGGCTGATTTTTAGAGGGCTGAACATCTGTGACATCCTCTATGGTCACTTCTTTTGGATTTGGGACTGTTTTATCAGCAGTTTCTATGAGGGCAACCTTTTGTTTGATCTTCTTAGGCTGCTTGGTATCATTTGGTTTAACATTTTCGGGCACATCTATAGTTCTCGTCCTCAGCTTATACTATTTGTGGACCTCATAAACAGCTGAATCATAACCTTTTTTAAAGTCAAAAGACTCACCAGACTTAGTCTGAAATTGATTTATATCATGGTCATCTTGGTCTTCTTGGGTTAGGAAAACTTGTTGTTCACCCTTCAAACCCATCAAGTTTATGTGAGTGTCCTCTGTCTGCTCACTAGATGTGGATGCTTCAGCATAGTTTTCATGAAAAGGAGGTCTTATATCATGGTTGGGGCTAGCCCTTCCAACGTTTGGGTTTTGGTTTTTCCTAAAATTTGGGTTCTCATAGTATTGGTTTGTTGTCCTTCCCATGATGTTTTTCTTTCCATGGTTCCCAAACTATCTTCAAAACCGTTCACCTTATTGAAGATTGCATCCAACTTTTGCTCAAATGCTGGGGGTTCTTCTTTAAAAGTGGTTCTTCTCTCGGCTCTTGCTCTATTTCTTTTGGCAATCAGGTTTTCCTCCACACTAACAGCTACATTTTGCATGTCTGCTAAGGTTTGAGGGGCTCTCTCCCTCAATTGATATGCCATGTCGGTATCAAAACCATCTGGGAATTTCTACAAAGCAAGATCAGGTGGAGGTCTGAGGTTCTGTGGGATTGCATTATAAACATTATTAAATTTTGCACAATAGTCTAAGACAGCCTCTTGAGGGCCTCTTTTGATAGTATCATATTCTGATAATATGTGCAGGGGATCCTTCTTTTTCTCCCATCTGTTAAGGAATGTTTGGTAAAGAACCTCTGGATCAGCTATGGAATTTGCAGAGAGAGCTCTAAACCAGGGTCTTACATCACCTATGAGACTTTGGACAAAAATCTTCATTCTTACATGATCATCATCTATTTCATAACTCTCAAAATAGTCCTGCATTTTCTTGGTGTGTTGTAGGGCTGTGCAAGAACCAGTACCATCAAAATATGTGATTTTGGTTTGATAATCCTGAGGCAGAGCCCTAGGATTTGCAGGTAACTGTAAAGGAGCCTATCTATTCGCCATATTTACTGGTATAAGTGGAACAACAGGAAGAAATGGAACGACTGGAACAGTAGTAACAACAATGGTAATAGGAGGAGTATCTTCATTGAATGGAGGAGTGGAACAGGTGCTTTGAGAGGTGGGTGATGAACTAGGGGAAGTAAGGTTTGAACGAAATAAAACTTTGACAGGGGTTGGAACACAGCTTGGCTGAACTGTTTTAGGACTAAAATCAGTAAAATCTTCTCTACGCTCTAGCTTCCTGAGGTTCCTTGGGATCATATTGGGATTTTCAAAAGCAGCTGGGGGATTTGGGTCTGGATTTGACCTTGTATAGCGTGAATTCTTCTTGGGAGCCAGCTTCTAACTTTTTTTTTTGGAATTTTCTAAAGATTTCCCCAGTGGAGTTGCCAATATGTTATCACTTAGGTTGTCCCTTGGCTCCTTAAGGAATACGACTGAGGTAACCACAAACCAATATTTGGACTGCAGGTCCTAGCCTACCTGCAGTCAGAGAGGGCTCTCTCTTTATAATATAGCTTTGTTTAAGGGTGATTTTAGGCTAGTTATGATGTACTTGGGTTTTGTTTGAAATTTGGTGGGATGGATGATGATTCAGACAGAGTTGGCCTGCATAGTGGGAGAAGTTTATACCATTGGGCATGGAGTCAAGGATTAAGGCTGCTGGTGCGTTTTCTTGGTCACAAGAGGAACTACAAAGCATTATAGGTTAAACAAGGAACAATATCAAAGCTGGAATAAGGATGAAATGGATGTCAGGGAATGAAAGATAGCTAAGCAGCTTTCATTATGCTAACAGAGGGAAGGCGAGTGAACATTATATAGGAGCAATCAAGGATTCCTAAATAACAGTCATATATGAAAGAACTAGTGTAAATATGAGCAAAGAAGTATTCATATTTAGGACTAATTCAGAGGAAAACATGGAGAAATAACAGGAATTGAGAACAGAGTACAACTAAGCAACATCTGGACTATTCTTTCTTCCTGCAATTTAGATCATGACATATAGATGATATAGCATACATAGAAACAGAAAACAAGGGAGAAAGACTTATTGTTCCATGAAGAAAGCATTAGAATTCTGCAATCAGATCTTTAGCCATCAAATCCACAAAGAGACAGTCCATAAGCCAACATTCCAGCAATCTTTGTTCATTAAATCTCTCGAAGTATACAGCGCAAGTCCAGAAAGAGGATTATCAACCAACCAACCCTTAATACATTGCTTAGGGTGGTATTTATAGGAAAAATATCTACAAAACAGATCTGAAGGAAGATCTGGGGAAATAACTGTGATTAACCTAACTTGTCCTGAAATAAATGCAAAAATATCTATCTAATGCTGCGTTGGAGGCAGCTGCCTCAAAAATGAGTTAACATGATTTCATTTGAGCTCTATGCTGTTCATTTGTTCATAACTATGATTTGGAACTTGAAGCGCTACTCTCATGTGTCTTTAATATTGCATTGATATGTTCTGGTGAGCCTTAAATGGCTTTTACTGCTCCTTTGACTTGGATGGAGGCCTCTTTATTGTCTACCTGCCTTGGAAATAAAGATTTCCACTGAAAAACATTAACTGATACTCTCTGCCGCAACTCTGATACACTTTAACTTGAATCGGGCCACTTTCCTCCCACTGATACTCTTTAACTATCAAATTGCCCCTTTTCTACTACTTTATGGCAAAAAATAGCTGTGGTGGCACCTCTGCGGGCTTTGGATGAGTATAGGTGCTTGGCCGATCAAAATCTGACCAAAAAGGAAGAATTACTGCAAAAAAGGCGGAGATTTTTGCAAAAGCATGACTGTACTGAGGCCGTGCTCGTTGTCCAGAGCAAATCTAGGCTTGGAGCGATCAAAATGATTGGAGAATGCCATGTTGCCTTTGTTCTGGAGCGCGCATAGGCACAGATGTGAAAACAAAGAAGAAATGGCCTCCTTTCCTTTTACAAGGCAAAAAACACATTACACGCAAAAATCGCGAAAATTTTGGAGCGGGAGCGACACTGTAGATGAGATTCAATCCTGGCCATTGGATCACGCGAAGGCAGATTCAACGGCTGGCGCTAAATCTTCGATCGGTGGATTGGCGGATCCCAAAACATAAAACCTCTGAAATGCGATGAAGCCCGCGGACCCGAAATGCATTATAGGCCCACTGTTTATTGATATCGGGTCCAGACAGTCGGAGCTATATATGGGGCCGTGACTTAATATGGACCGTTGATCTGAGGGCCCGAATGGGTGGCTGTGATTAAATCGGCATTTCGCTATCGGCGGGGACATGGGGGCGGGGCTTTATATATATGTGATCGCCGAAATGGGGAGATCGCCGATAAGATCTGAGCTGTTGGATGGGCGTGGTGATCGGACTGCTGACATGCAGTCGGCATATCACATCGGGGAAAATGGATCGGAGGAATACTTATGTATATCGGAGGGTTCTGATAACAAAAAAGAAGGCCTGTAATGCATCGGAAGGGGCATATTGAAGATCGGAGGCATATTTTCATGCTTCGGAAGGGATTCTTGAGGCTTCGAAAGAGGTCCGAAGTATAGAGAGGAGGGTTTTTAATGCTCGGAAGGGGTCCGAAAGCATTATAAGGGGCTTTTATGCCTTAGAAAGGTGGAATCAAAGCCTAAAAAGAGGGATTTTACACTTTGGAGGGGATTTTATGCATAGGAATGAGTCCTAATGCATTTAGAAGATGGTTTGAGAGGCAAGATGAGGGTTCTTACTAAGTTTCAGGCAAACTTAGTAATTTCCAAGGGAATATTTATGGTTATATTTCAACCACAGGGAGGGGATATGTAAAATAGGGGGATTTTATACATACTTTAGTAAGGGGAAGGGAGAAATCATGGGATTTACATAATAAAGTTAGATGTTAATATGGATTTTGATCAGAAAAGAGCTAAGGATAGAAATCTTAGGCTTAGAAAGGGGAAATAGAACTTGTAGAATGAATATAAGCATCCTTAAGCAAAGTAGAGCTTTACTTAGGCAATATTTATGGAATATGATAAATTTTAAAGATATCAAGCATATCATAACATCTTTAGGGGAAGTTAGTGAATGATTTGAGGGAAAGGAAGAAGGGGAAGTTAGACATGCCTCGCTTGAGCTGCTCCAAATGGAAAAATGCCTTGCACTTGTGATCTGAAGTAAAATAACACTTTGAAATACAAAATTGATCACACTTATTGATTCTGCAACCTCAAAACTGCCTACCCAGCCTACTTACCTAGCATTTTGTCTTCTTTTTGGTTTGGGTGCACTTGAACTAGCAAACCCAGCTTTTCAACTTTTCTTTTGGCTGTCCTCCTATCTAACTCTACCCTTATTTCTGCCAGGGGCTCAGATTAAGCTGTTGAGCACCCTTGTTTCTCTACCTATCTAATGATCTGCCAAGATTAAACAGTTTGGACAGATATTTATTCTCTATCTCTACAACAAGAAATTTAAACCTAGGGAAACCAAGATTAAGCTGTTTGGCCTTCCCTTAACTGTGAAACTCTTCAAAAATGGAATAGTTATTCAAAAATGGAATATAGTAGTGGCATTTGAGCTAACACACTTTCCTGGCCTTTTGTCTGGGGTTTATTTCATTTATTTTTCTCTTTCGCCAATTGATTCTTTTTACCCTTTGATTATTCTTTTAGGGCATACCCTCTTTACATTTTTTAAATTTTCTGAATTTTCTAGGAAAAATGGAACCTTTGCAGCATGGAAAGAATGACATATTTGGCATGTAAAACAGTCAATCATGAAATATGAAACCTATTGTAATAGGAGGCTAACACCCACTATCAACAATGAATTGCAGTAGCAAACCCTTCACCCACATCTGTGAGTGGAAAAGATGCTCCCCCTCCTCTGGATCTTCGGGCTCATTCTTCTGGATCTTCGTGGTGGTAAAAGTGGCACTGGGCTCCGCATCAATGATCTGCTTCCCTTTTCCATTCCCCTTGTCAGGTTCTGACTCAGGGTTGGAACATGCATCTGATTCTGAAGCCTTCAACTCGACCACCAAAAACTGCTTGGTCCGACACTCACTTGTGTTGTGAGTGGGGCTCTTGTGTAACTCATACCACTTTCCTGTGTCCTTCAACTTTGTGGTATTGTTATTTTCTTGTGGCTTTGACGGGTTGTCTTGGGTCACCCTGCCTTGGCTTTTTCCTTTGGTCTTCGGATTTGCAGATCCAAAGTCTCGCTTCTTTTGTTTAAACATTTGCTCGATTTTGACAACGTATCGGTACACCATGCCAAGCGAGGAGATGTTCTGGAACTCCATCTCTTCCTGGATGTACATGTGTAGGCAGTCGCTATATTTGAGTACTAAATGCAGCTCAGAATCATTGATACCCAACTATGTGTGAAGGGTATGAAAAATGTTTGTGAACTCTAGCACATCTTGGTCCCTTTGCTACCGCAGTGTGGTCCACTTTATGTATTTTTCCTCATAACTTTTGACAGGGTAGTACTACTCCTTGATGGCATCTTGGAATGAATTCTAGGTGGGTGCGGATGAAAATAGTGAGCCCATACTTTCATCCTTCTACTCGAAGTAGGTTTCCCACCAGTCCTTGATGTGGGGGGCTACTTTGAGAAGAGCGAAAATAATCTTTTCCTGACTGGAAAAATCATGAACAGAAAAATACCCATCTAGCAGATTTAACCATTTATCTACGGCATCTGCATCTATTTGACCCTTGAAGATGGGGATTTCAAAATTAACTTGTACCTTAAAGGGTGTGGTGTTTCCAAAGTACCTACTGGAAGCCGATGTGTCGCCTCTGGGTAGCCATTAGAGGATCTGGGAAAAGTTGTGCATCATTGCGTTCCTTTGTCGCTCGAGGGCTTCTTCGAGAAAATTTTTGATAGGATCTCCTACCCCCTCATCTTTCTTGTCTTCCACCATGGGAGGCCGTCGGGATTTGCGAGGTTGGTCTTGCAAAGGTTCGACCAGTTCAAGCCCTAACTCCTTATATCCCAACCTCGTTAGGGACATGCAAAGGAAAACAGAGAAAAAATAAAACCGCTCTGATACCACTGATCCGGATTTAAGCAGGAACGTAAAAAATTATAGACATAACCATACATATAGAGATGTAGTAGAAATAATACTTCATTTCATTACTGTAAAATACTGAAATATGCTTACACATAGAAATGGAAATAAACTAGCTAGGGTGATGGTAGCTTATCTCTGAGAAGAGATGTGGGGGCTACATGCCTCTGAACTCTGTTACAATGAGGCTTGAAGGCCTATTTATTGTTGAGAAATAATGGAAAACCCTAAACATCCAAAAGCCTAACCCTAGAAGATGAAACACCAAACTGTGGGCCACATTTCAAGTAAATTGGTACATCAACTTCCCAGGGTCGTAACTTTGGAATACGATCTCTATTTGACGCGTACAATAGCTCATTAGAAATATCTATCTGAGGACTACAACTTTGGGAAGATAAACATTGGTCCAAATACACATTTTCTCCCAATTTTCCCAAAAAGCATCGTTTAGTGCCTCAGGCTCTGGAAGTTCAGGACCCGAAAAACTTCTAAAAATAGTAAATTGTGCTACAATTAAGGAAACTGAAAAACTAAAAGAGACAGTTGTGGAGGTCCAAGTGGGATAGGTGGGTGGCCACCAACATCCACCTGGATCATGTAGCCTTCTGTAGGTGGGTGTTTGCGTGCTGGTATGAGTCTGTAGGAGTAAAAGATTGTAAGAAGTTTTCTTTATAATAAAAGGAAGACATAAACGACAACAACGGTGGTTTTTTCCCACATTGGGTTTCCACCTAAAAATCTTGGTGTTCATGTGTGTTGATGTGTTTCTTATGTGAACTGGCTTATTTTGTTCTTTCTGCACATGATAATTGTTTATTTAATGTCTAATGAATTACAGATGCACTGGCTCAAGATAAACAAATGATGAATTATCTGAAAAGTAAGTTTACTAGATGTACACTAGTTGTCTAAATAATAGTCACGTACATACATAGGTTCCCTTGATTAAAGTCACATACAGAAATATCGATTTGAAATTAAAAAGTTTAATGATTTGAAAATACTTATTCACTCCCCTCTTATTAGTTTTCCCAACAATTGGGATCAGAGGTGCAGGTCCTTCAGAAGAAGCTTAATCGTTTGAAGGAGATTCGCAAGACAATGGGACATTAGAGAAATTTTGAGGTCTAAAATTCGCCTCCTAATTAAAATGTACAACCAAAATAAAATTTATAAGAACCAATAGAATTCAAGATGGCGATGTCAATCATGGGGGATGATTCACCATTTTTGGGGTAAAAAATATAAAGATTAAAAAATAATAAATAATAAAACTACTTTTTCAACTTGTATTTTCAAATTATCTCCATAAGGTTTTACTCAAATTTCGAGCGGGATTACTTATTGGATGCAAAATTTAATTCCTCATCTAAGGATTACCCATGTTGCATACTTTCGATGGACCCTGTTGGGTGCAGGAATTACACTTAAGCAAACTCCTCAACACTTAATTTGTCAACCCGGGGGATCCGTAAACTTAGAGACGAAGCACAGGCAATGCCAGAGATGGTATGAATATTTCTAATATAAATCCCTACTTTCTTTAAAGGAAAGATTGCAGAATCAAACTAAAAAGAGAAAAAGGCAACTTGAACCATCAAAATAATCTAAGACTGGAACAAGGAAGAATGCATTTGCAAAAGGGAATTAAAAATAAAGGGGCAATCACTCTAGCTAACTATTGTTTAACTATTGAGTGTGTATTTTTCTTTAGCAGAGACACTTAGCAGTCTCATCAAATCGGCCCTTTAAACCTGCTCCTTTAGAGATTTCCTTGTTGCACTAATCTATCCTGCACTATCGCAGTCTGCTTGCATTAGTGTAGGAACACAGATTTATGCAGAAGGTATAAATGGTGTCTTTACTAAAGGAGTTTTACTCCCTGCAAGGGCTTGAACTTTTCCAAGTTCAAAGAACTCAGATCCCATGGCAAGAAACTAGTTCTTTCACCGGATCAGAGCTTCTTGCACTTAGCATTTAATTCTTAAAATGAGTGTTTAGTTATTACAAGTGCTATTATACTATTAAATCAAATTGCACGCATAAAAAATGAATGTTTTTTATCTTGACAGAGTGTAGAAATAAAGCAACAATCCATATACATTTATCTTGTCATAAAGCATTTAATGAAAGAAAGAAAATTGTGGGAACTAGACTAAGAAGGCTTTCTGCATCACACCAACGTGCACTGGTGCAAGTTCATTTCTCCTGCTTGGACTAGGCAAGGAAAACCAACTAAACAGAACTGTAGAAAAGGAAATATCACACCAATGTGCACTAGTGCAGGTTTATTTCTCCTTCTTGGACCAGGCGAGAAAAACCAATCTGAAATCAAGTGTAGGAAAGGAAATTTAGCTACTTCACACAACGGATCCGCTTTCACTCAGACAGGAATGCATGTGCTTGAAATTACATCACACTTGACAATATAAACACAAATTATAGTTAACAGGAAATAGGGTAAACGTGCTGGGTTGGCTGGGCCCTAGCCAACCAACGCGTTTCCCTTTTAAATAAAAACGTTGCTCAGTACTTCAATCAATTCATCAGCTCAAATACAGAAATGTGATTTATAAAACATGAGAGCTCCTTTTTATTAATTCACTGAGGCAAGTACATGCGTGAAAACATCGTCCAACCTAGATTTTGGCGATAACAAAATACAACAACCTGTTACCGCCTCTCTGGTTGTGTCTCTGTTCTATCCAAAAAACTCCCCTAGTCCTATTTACATTCTACATTATATAGATCTTTGGCCAAGGGAAAAAATAGATCATTCAACTGATTACATAACCAACCACATAATTTAGCTTCTCGGCCTTTAAACTCAGACAGTTAATGAAACTAGTCGTAGCCAATCTCCAGCTTTCGTTCTTCACCATTTTGATCTCGGCTGCCTTTGGATCGATCTTGCTATCATGGTTGAAGCTTCTCAAAATGGGGCGATTCGATCTCGGCTACCTTTGGATCAATCTTGATGTCATGGCTGAAGCTGCTCAAAACGAGGCGGTCATCAAGGAGGTTTGGATCTGCTACAAGGATTTGTTGTGCTGGCAACGGTGCAAGATTCGATCTTGCACTAGGATCAACGGCCACGGTAAGTACTATAATTACCAAATAAACATTGGAGATATCGATAAGTTACAAAGAGTGATTAAAAGTAAGAAATCATGTAATAAATGATTAATTAATGCTAAGTTAAGATAAAAATATGAAAAATAAAGTGCATACGAAATATGTCACTGTTCTTGGACTGGCGCAAGATAAGGGTGTATAAGAGAGGTAAAACAATGGTAAATGGTTATGATTTAGGAAGGGGAAAATGGCAAAAAGAGAGCAAATTAGGGGGCTAACATCCTCCCATCCCTAAACTATTGTGTGTCCTCAAACAACTCTTTACCTTTGTAAAAAACCTTCAAAACTTTGAGCATTCCAACTCAATCCTGCTCTGGCATACTGAGATCAACCTGCAATGTTTCAGACTTCTTCTTTATGATGTTCTTTAGTTTCTTTGTCACCTTTTTAAGTCGCTTGAAACATTGCGCAGCTCGGCACTTCTAGACTTTAACTTCTCTTTTCTTTTTTCGGATCTCCGCAGTTAATTCTTTTCTACTCGATTCTTTATCCTCCTGCGCTTTAGCTATGAGTTGGGCTATGTTTTGCACTTGAAGCTCAAGTTCAACTACCCAAGTAGCAGGAGTTACCAAATCTTTTTCTTTTTCTGTCTCGACAGGGGCTGTGTCTTCCTCAGGGACCTCAATATCCCTCATGGTTATATTAGGAAATTCGGCGACTGTGGTTCTTTTCATGCATTAGATCCTTTATTCTTTTTCCAGGGCTTTTTTAATGAAATTTGCCAATAGAGTATCATCTTCGACCTCTGCAAATTTTGCTGCATCCGCAAGGACTGACGGGTTGTCTTTTTTGAGGGTATGTTCCTGTACTGGTGGCATAGAAGGAGTCTCTTCAACAGGTGCACTAGCTGTCTTCATATTTGGAGATGGGACCCTTCCTTCTTTTGATTTTTCTAGCCGTTTCCTTTTTGCACTAGTGCAAGAAGGACTCCTCTTTTCATTCTTTCTCGGGCCCTTGCTTGTGCTGGCAGGGTCCTCTGTCTCCTTTCCAACAGCTATCTTTTTATGTAACTATTTTAACAGTGCCTCCCAGGTCATGCCTTTAACTTCTAGTTGTTTCTGGACCAAAATCTTTATCACACCGTGGAGATATAACTTCGTGTCGGCCCAGTCTACCCATCCGTCCCGCACACCTTTGGCCATTTTTTCCAAGCTCTTAAGCAAAAAAATAGGGGAAATTCATCCTCCACTGGATGTGCCAGGCGACTTCAAAATGCTGCAACATTCTAAAATGATATACAAAAGTGTGGGAGTACCTTACCTCATAGGTTACAATTTTTTGCAGGATGAAAAGGAGTTCTTGCCACTGTCCCAATATGGCACTGCGTGGAAATCCTTCCTTCCAATCTACCTCCATCTTCTTGTCGATGACGAAATGTTGCCATCGCTTCCTTTCTAGTTTCTGATTTTTAAACCACTGCTCACCAGTATTTTCCAAGCCTGTCGCTGCTGCTACAAACCCTTCTATAACTTCAAATTTAGAGGCCCAATTTTTACTCGATCATTTTTTTAACTTCTGGAAAACTGTAAGGCCACTTCTCTTTCATGCCCGTTAAACTTCTACAAGAACTGAAGAAAGCCCGAGTCTCGCAATACAACAAGACTATTGTGATACTCAGCAGTCTGTTGTACCCTACTGAGAGATGAGGGTTCGCTTCGAACAGGTGGCATCGCTGCATAACGGCTATGAACAGTCAAGAATTTTACATGCAACACCGGTAAAATTGGTTCTTATAGATAGGGATCCAAATTTCCACCATCCTTTCCATCTTATCACCCATTCATTCCATTGAAATAGCTGTGGATGCATGACATCTTTGAAATCAGGTAGGATTGGTACTTGCGGCAGCATTTTAACAGTTAGGTGAGGTAATCATTATGAGTGAAGGACATCTAGGATTATGGCAAAAAGGGGTAATTATGTCCAAGCAACAGTTAAACACTTCTGCATTCCTTCATAATTCAAAAAAAAAGAACTTAAAATTCATTAAAAAATGATCATGATTCTTAACTTAAAAACACTTTGTACTTTAAATAATTTTTTCCTAGTTAGTATGATAGCCCGAGTACTCATTGACTAAGTGAAAGGACTCCTTATAAATTTTCATGATGACCACTTTCCTATGACGTATATGAAAAGAACAAATTGTACTATGTTTCTGACAGGATGCATGCTTGCATTAGTTTACTTGCACCGCTTAAATTATGCTATTCTACTGGTACCATTCTGCTTGAATTATCATATAGGACAACATGCTTGCACAAGTACAAGAATAATATCTAAAAAAGAATAGAGAATTTAAATAAAATATAAGTTGGACTTCCTCAATTTTATACTGGAAATTTGCTTCACCCTTTCTTGATACTTCATAGCATATCTGCAATGAATTCATGAGGGAACAAAGAAGTGGGAAAAGGGAAATTTCAGAATGGGAAGAAATTCTGTTACAGGGATTCCAGGAATAGTACCACAAGAGGGGATAAACAAAAGTGGGATAGGGAAAAAAATTCAAGGGTAAAGTGGGATTTTTTTCGAAACAGACAAGTTAAATTCAGAAGAATATGGGAAGGTTAATCATTCTGGGATTGAAGAAGAAAACTGAGGGAATATTACGAAAGTGGAATTTAAAGTAAGGCAGAAATTGTTTTGGAAGGTCTGCCTACACTGGTGCAAGAAAAAAAAACTGCAGCAAAAATTAAGCGTTACTTGAATAAAAATATCCATGCTAATTACCCCAATTGTATAAAGGTTGGTTCTGCTGAAATTTCTTTTACTTGGTGGTCGCTAGCATATCTAAAGATCAAGCAACATTTATTTTTATTAGAAATTTTTGATCTTCCTGCCAACAAGATGGTTTTCAAGTTTATCCTTCTACAATCATGTCAATGAACTGATTTTCATAATTACAAGAAAATGTTTTTTTTTTTCTTTACTTTTATTTTTCTTTTTCTTTTTTTTTTTAATTTTTAAGAAGAAGAAGAATTCATGTTTTCAAAAGGTTGGTATTACCATTCACCACTACCATCCGGAATTGTTGTTGGACTTGCTGTGTAAAATCTTTCCTGGTAAGTGGCTGAAAATACTTCCTTAACCTGTATCCATTTACCAAGAATACTGAATTTTTTCCATCAATAGTTTTAACTTCTACTGCTCCATTCTCGAATACTTGGATCACTTCATAAGGTCCCATCCAACGTGTATGGAATTTCCCTTTAAAGATTTTAAATCTAGAATCATAAAGGAGCACCCAATCACCTGGTTGGAATTGCTTTTTCTTAATAGACTTGTCATGCCACCTTTTGTGTTGCTGCTGAATTAGTATGTTTTGCTGAACAGCATCCCTACGAAATTCATCTAACTCATTTAATTGGAGAAGACATTGTTGTTGTGCCTCAGAGAGATCTAGTCCCAACTAAACTGTAGTTCTGAAAGGTTTGATCTGGAATTCAATTGGTAACAGAACCTGTTTGCCATATACCAGCTCATATGGTGTATTCCCGTGCTATTTCTACAAGTGGTTTTGTATGCCCACAAAGCTTCTGGTAATCTTTTAGCCCAGTCTTTCCAATGCATATTTACTGTCTTTGTAAGAATGGAATCGATCACTTTGTTTGTGGATTCCACCTGGCCATTTGCTTGCGGGTGATACATCGTGGATTTGCTGTGCCAGATCTTATATTGCTCCATCACACCCTATACTAGATTAGAAATAAACTGCGGACCATTGTCAGAAACAATTTCTCTAGGCACACCAAATCTAGTAAAGATTTCAGTAAAAATAAAATCAACAAGAACTTTTTCTGTAGCAAAAGAAACAGCTTTAGCTTCTACCCATTTTGGAACAAAATCTATACAAACCAAGATATGATTTTTACTTAATGGCGTTGGATTTATTGACCCTATAAAATTAATAGCCCATTTTCCAAATGGCTCGATCATAACTTGGGGGCATAAACGCATTTCATTGGTTTGATTAGGCTGGCCCATTCACTGACAGCTATCACAACCCCTGACATATTGTTTGGCATCCTTAAATAGGGAAGGCCAAAAGTAACCAGCACATAATACTTTATATGCAGTCCGCTTATCAGTGAAGTGGCCTCCACAAGGTTCATCATGAGCAAATTTCAATATGTCAAACACTTCCTCCTCTCTTACACACCTACAGATATTCAAATCTGGACCAGTGTAAAAGAGATCTCCTTGAATCCAGGAGTATGCAACACTTTTCTGAATAATATTCCGCTTTTCATGAGCGGACAAGTGGGGTGGTGTTTTCCCAGTAACCAAGTAATTAGCAATGTCAGCAAACCACGAAGAATTTGTTGACATGGAAAAAAGATGTTCATCTGGAAAATCATCATTAACAGGAGTTGCTCCACCAGGATTATCTAATCTAGAAAGAAAAACTGCTACAACATTATATTTTCCTGGTCTGTCAAAAATAGAAGTATTAAATTCCTGCAACAATAGTAACCACCTAGTCACTCTACCACTAGTCAGTGGCTTGTTGATCAAATATTTAATTGCATAATGATTAGTATGTACAACTACATATCCTATAATATAGTGCCTGAACTTATTAATTGCAAAAATTATAGCTAAAAACTCTTTCTCTATAACTATATAATTTAATTCAGCAGAAGACAAATTCTTACTAATATAATAAATAATATAGGATTGTTTATTTTCCTCTTGTGCTAAAGCTGTGCCAATAGCCAAATCTGAAGCATCAGAGGAAATGTGAAAAGGCAGGGACGAATTAGGACCTCTCAAAACTAGTGCATGTACTAACTTTTCCTTCAATGTTTCAAAAGACTATTGGCAAGCTGTGGTCCAAGAAAATTCACTATCCTTAGCTAGAAGTCGGAAAAGAGGGGCAGCTATCTTAGAAAAATTTTCAATGAATCTCCTATAGTAACCAGCATGTCCTAAAAAACCTCTTACTTCCCTTTAAGTTTTGGGTGCAGGAAGATGCAGAATGATTTCGATCTTTGCTGGGTCAACTTGGATACCTTTACCAGAAATCAAATGGCCAAGTACCACTCCCACTTTGCACATTAATCTGCATTTCTTGTCACTCAAGGCGAGATGGGCTTCCTGACAACGAAGAAGTACTTTTTCCAAATGTTCAAGAGCTTCCTAAAAAGAATCACCAAACACAAAAAAGTCATCCATATAAATGTCTACAAATTCTGTATCAACAAAAATGGCTAGGACTGCCCTTTGAAAGGTAGCTGGGGCATTACATAAACCAAAGGGAAGCACTCGATAAGAAAATGTACCCCATGGACATGTAAAAGTATTTTTTATCCTGATCTTCTGGTGCAATCTATGTTATATACCTAGGGGGGATAATATGGGGTACCAAGGGAGGTACCCAAGGTAATAATGTAATAATAGGATGGGCCATAGTAATAAATAAGGTGGTTAACCCATGTCATGTAAGGGACCACAAGTAGTTAATAATAATATAATGGGCCCATGGTATTAGTTGATGGTATGAGGCAACCATGGTAATGACCCATGGTATTGTATGTATGAGGCCTATATAGAGGCTAGAGACTCCACATGGGAGATAGAGAAGAATTATTGTATGAACAGGCATATGGCTTGTGGAGTATTCTCCTTCCTTAAGGAGTGAATGTATGGTGTTGCCCTACCTTAAGGGATTTTAGATCAATAAAGAGAATCATTTCTATCTATTTCTATCTTGTTATTCTTGGGTATATTTGTTATTCTCATCTTTTGGATCAGATCTATAACAAGTGGTATCAGAGCACTTTCTTGGGCACAACTGTGGAGAGCACTTTCTTGGGCACATCTGATCCAAAAGATGAGAATAACAAATATACCCAAGAATAACAAGATAGAAATGATTCTCTTTATTGATCTAAAAACCCTTAAGGTAGGGCAACACCATACATTCACTCCTTAAGGAAGGAGAATACTCCACAAGCCATATGCCTGTTCATACAATAATTCTTCTCTATCTCCCATGTGGAGTCTCTAGCCTCTATATATGCCTCATACATACAATACCATGGGTCATTACCATGGTTGCCTCATACCATCAACTAATACCATGGGCCCATTATATTATTATTAACTACTTGTGGTCCCTTACATGACATGGGTTAACCACCTTATTTATTACTATGGCCCATCCCATTATTACATTATTACCTTGGGTACCTCCCTTGGTACCCCATATTATCCCCCCTAGGTATATAACATTCCACCCCCCTAAGCATGTTTCGTCCCCGAAACATGGGAAGAACATAAATAGTAAGATCTACTCAAAAGAGCAGTCCACTGATACCATGCACGTGCATCTAAACATCCAAGAGAAAGGTGAACCCTCGATCTCGTTGGTGCCTCGCTCGTTTGAGCTGGAAGTTGACCGTGGCAGCTCTTCTGTGTTGATGTGTAGTGGGTGGATCTTCTCTCCTCGCTATTCGTCATGTGACTACTTGGTTTCCATCTTGATGGTTGTCTTGCGGGGTGATGTGGGTGATGATATGTTGAAGTTTTAACCCACGATGTCTTTTTTTTTAATTCACCCTGCTGTGGTGCCTGTTGTGGTGTCTTCTTTTCCAATATGACTTCAACCACTAAACCCTCATCAGATGTGTCAGCACCTGTTACCTTTTCTGCTTCCGCCTCTGTTTGTGTTTGATTGTCGATCATCACTGGCTCATCATCAGACTCTGGAACATCTTCTGCTTCAGCCTCCTTGGACTCTACCTGCTTATTAATGGAAATATCCTGTAATGTAATTTTCTTCTTTTTATACCAGAGCTTCAGGAATTTCTTTTGCACATTAATATTTATGGTACCCACTGATTCCATCCAAGGGTATCCCAAAACAACATCCATGTTATCCATATCTGAAGCATAAAAATCACCATGAAACACATACTTATCCATAGAAAGTTTCAAATCCTTATAAATTTGAACATCCTTGTCATCAACCTGTGTATTCTCAATATGGTTTGCTGGGACTTGCAATTTTTTTGCCAAATTAACATTGATAAAATTATGTTTACCACTAGGATTGATAGAAACAATGATCTTCTCTTTCTGAATCAATCCATGAGCCTACAATAAGGAGACACCCGTAGCAATTAACCCCTTATGTGTCTCATTCTCCTTTTTTCTAGCCCGAGACCATTTTTCCAAAAAGACTTTTTCAAATTCGGCATCTAGAAGTTTGGTCAACTGCTTTTGGTCAAGTGATGACCACCAATTTTCAACCTCATCTCTCAGATTAAGCGTCATTGAAACCTTCCAATATCTCCCATGTATGGACTTGTGACTCTGTATGAATTCTTCAATAGTAGGACCATCATCTTTCCCTGTAAAATATAGCATCTCCATGAAGAGGGTTTGAGAAAAATTCCTCACTTGGCGAAAATTTAAAGTGGCCACAGTTTAGTCAATATTGCTCAGAATCTTTATTATGACCTATTTTTGGAAATGGAATGACCATTCTGCATCTGCCCATCTAATAGAAATCATGATCCAGGCACTAGAATTCCAGATCTGCGCTGCAACTCTCCCGCCGTCACCAAAATTTCTGCAAAAAAGAGCTGATTTTAAATCAGCGATATCTCCCTCATCCGGACTCCGATTCGACTGATTTTTTTTTTGAAATTGGGTAATGTTTCTCAAAAAATTCAGATCTACAATTAGATTTTGTAGATCTTGCACCAGAAAGTCTAGATCTACGTCGTAAACTTGCTTCCCTGAAAATTGTCTGCAACCCCACTGATTTTTAAATCAGCGATATCTCCTTCATCCGGACTCCAATTCAACCGATTTTTTTTTTGAAATCGGCTATTTTTTTCGCAAAGAATATAGATCTATAATTAGATTTTGCAGATCTTGCACCAAAACATACAGATCTGATCTGCAAATTCGCCACCCAAAATCCCTGCAAAAAATATAAAAAAAAATTATCCACAGTTGTGCCCAAGAAAGTGCTCTGATACCACTTGTTATAGATCTAATCCAAAGGATGAGAATAAAAAATATTCCCAAGAATAACAAGATAGAAATAGATAGAAATGATTCTCTTTATTGATCTAAAAACCCTTAAGGTAGGGCAACACCATACATTCACTCCTTAAGGAAGGAGAATACTCCACAAGCCATATGCCTGTTTATACAATAATTCTTCTCTATCTCCCATGTGGAGTCTCTAGCCTCTATATAGGCCTCATACATACAATACCATGGGTCATTACCATGGTTGCCTCATACCATCAACTAATACCATGGGCCCATTATATTATTATTAACTACTTGTGGTCCCTTACATGACATGGGTTAACCACCTTATTTATTACTATGGCCCATCCCATTATTACATTATTACCTTGGGTACCTCCCTTGGTACCCCATATTATCCCCTCTAGGTATATAACAATCTATATCTGGTTATAACCACTGAAGCCATCCAAAAAGGAAAAATATTTCTTTCCTGCAAGGGTATCAAGCACCTGGTCAATGAAAGGGAGAGGGAAATAATATTTGAGAGTGGCTTTGTTTAATTCTCGATAATCAGTACAAATACGCCATCTTCCATATTTCTTAGGTACCAGCTCTAATGGAGAGACCCACTGTCTGTCGGAAATAGGATAGATAAAACCAGCATCCAAGAGTTTTTGTACTTAATATCTCTTAGAGCTGGATTCATTCACCTTTGGGGTTCTCGGACAGGTCAGGTTCCTACCTGAATATAGATATGATGTGTACAAGTTTTAGGAGGAATACCCTTCATATCTCCATATCCCCATGCAAAGGCACTAAGATGGTTTTGCAACAAATTCACATGCTGCTCCTCCTGAGATGAATCCAAATCTGAGCTAATATGCAAGGATTTATCGGGGCTAATCTCAACAAGAGTAGTATCAGGCTCAGGAGTACTCAAGGGGGTGGTCAAATGTAGCGGTACAAAAGAATGAGAATCATTATTATCTTGAAAATATAGGCTGAAAATCTAGCTCGATAGCTCAAAATTAGGCATAGTGTCTAGATTATTTAGGAAATCTTGAATCTCATCTTCTTGTGAAGACCCAGTATACTGATGGATAAGGGAAATGGTTTGAGTCTCCTCATCACTACTTTGATCCAACCATAAAGTATCTCGAAGGTCCTGAATGGATCTGGTAGGGGGGTATAAGGTAACTTTCTTCCTAGGATCTCCATGCGAAATATACATATCACCGGAACGACATCCAATATATGCATCAGCTGTAGCAAGCCATGGTCGACCCAAGATCAAGGGATGTCGTCCTACTGGGTTCTTTGGCTGAAGCAAAATGAAATCAGTAGGATATTCCCAAGAATCTAATGAGATGATCACATCATCCAATACTCCTTCTGGCTTAATTTTAGATCTGTCTGTTGATTCAAGGATAGTGGGAGTAGGGAGAAGATGAGATAATCGAAGTTGATCCATGGTTTGCTTAGTCATGACATTAATGGTTACCCCCAAGTCTATAAGAACATTAGAGACAAGTACATTACCAATCTGAACTGAGACAACAGGGTTTCCGGGATCAATATATTTTTCCATAGACACACATCTCGTCATCAACTTTGTTGCCCTACCAACAAATTGAATGGTTTGGGGTTCCAATCTCTTCCTCCTGGATTTCTTGAGACAGAGTTCCTTAATAATCTTGGTACAAATAGGGATCTCTTTGATGGCTTGAAGTAGAGGTATCTTAATGAAAATATTCTGAAGCTCTGATGCCAAGCTAGTCTTAGAAAAAGGCTCACTTCTTTCCATTTCTAGCCTCTCTGGGAAGGGAGGTTGGTTGGAAGAAGATGGCAAGGATTCAGAGGGTAAGGGATGCTTAGTGATAGCTTTCGGAGAATGGTTAAGAGTTTCCTCTTCTCCTTTCTCTTCAACAATCACTCTAGGTTGCTTCTAATTTTCTGATGTGACAGTCCTTCCCGATCTTAATTGAATATCATGAACCCCAACTAGAATAGATTGGTACTTGAATGGTAACGGTGGGTTTGTTACATAGATCATTTGCACTGCTTTATTATTTTTAGGATTAGGCATAGGTTGAGCAGGCAATTGAGGACATCGAAAAGGTGGAGGTAAAGGCAACAAAGGAGTAGACTGACTCGGAAGTTGAGGCACTGAATAAGGTGTATGTGTAGATGGATATGACTACATAGGTGGCTGGTAGGAATATGGAGAATGAGTTGGCCCTCTCCAACCTTGTTGCCATGGTTGAGAAGGTTTCCCATGCTGATATTGATTCCCATACTACCACTGATGATTAGTGTTAGGATAATAATATGCATGTGAATTATAACCAAAATAGTGTGGAGAAAATTCAGGAGCCATACCTGCACCTACCTGAGGCCAATTTCTTCTTGCTCCCATAACATACAAGTATTCAGCTTCAGGTTGTCCCCCTGTAAATACAGTTTTAAGTCCTAGTATAGAGGGACATTTTTCTGTGACATGGTCTTTTTCACAACTAGCACACTTATTAGTTTCTTTCAAATTGAGAGGGCACTCGTTAGGAGGATGCTTGTCTCTACATTTAGGACAGAAAATACATAATGACTCTTGTTCCTTCATGAGTTTTTGTTGAAATTTTAAAGAGTCCAACTGTTTGGTAACAATATTCATTATATCAATTTTCATGTTTTCCATTTTATTTTCTAGTCCAATAATCATAGCATCAGTATATTTAGTTTTTCTATTTCTGTTTCGAGTTCCTCTACCAGATCTATACTGATTTCTTGAAATTTTCTGCATAATTCACAAATTTGTTCAAAAGTTTGCTGAGAAATATCACCTTGTCCTAACAAATTTAAATTATTCCTAGCATTATCAGTAAGTCCTCTTAAGAACAAGGTTCTAATAGTACTCGAATCAATCTTAAGTTTTGACCTTTGTAAATATACAAAAATATTTCTTGTTAATCTTCAAGAGTTTCATCATCATCCTGTATGATTGTAAAAATATCATCCTGCATGTCTCGAGTTTTGCAATATTCTTGATATTTAGACAAAAACACTCCCTTCATCTGATCCCAAGAGGCAATAGTGTTTCCTCCTAACCCCATAAACCAGCGTAGATCTAAGTCCTTGAGAGTAATAGGAAATAATCTTAACTCCTGAGCGTCAGTTGAATAATCATAACTTCTACACAGAATATCAAACTCGAATAGAAAAGAGTTAGGATCTTCATGAACTTTACCATGGAAATGAGGGAGAGCTGATGGTGAAATATTCTTCATTTGCGCCACAGTATCAGGGTCCACAATTGGAAACAAAAAAGTGGATTGTTCCCTACTTACCTGGTTTTCACTAGTCCCTTCCACATGATCCTCATGGTCTACCATTGTTTCCCATTTACTTCCAACAGACTAAACCACCCCTGAGTTGTTGTCACCACAATCTAGGTGGACTGTTCTTGTGTGATGGGTTTGAATTGGATTGGGCTTCCTACTCACAGAAGGAGACCCAATATGAGAATTGTTTTCGGAATTCTTTCAGCCCTTAGGGGGCTTCGAACCCTTACCTTTTCTAGGCATTCATTTCACAAAAGAAATAAAAATAACAACAACTTCTAATAAAAAAATGTTGTCAGAAATCAATCAACACCAGTAAAATTCCTTCAAAGAAGCTTTTCCAAACAATACTGCAAGAATAAAGGAAAAATTACCTCTATTGTATAATCAAAAAATTCTTACCAAATCAAATCGCCTCCTCGGCAACGGCGCCAAAATGTTGGGTGCAAGAATTACACTTAAGAAAACTCCTCAACACTTAATTTGTCAACCCGGGGGATCCAGAAACTTAGAGACAAAGCACAGGCAATGCCAGAGATGGTATGAATCTTTCTAATATAAATCCCTACTTTCTTTAAAGGAAAGATTGCAGAATCAAACTAAAAAGAGAAAAAGGCAACTTGAACCATCAAAATATTGTAAGACTAGAACAAGGAAGAATGCATTTGCAAAAGGGAACTAAAAATAAAGGGGCAATCACTCTAGCTAACTATTTTTTAACTACTAAGTGTGTGTTTTTCTTTAGTAGAGACACTTAGCAGTCTCATCATACGGGCCCTTTAAACCTGCTCCTTTAGAGATTCCCTTCTTGCACTAATCTTTCCTACACTATCGCAGTCTGCTTGCACTAGTGCAGGAACAGAGATTTATGCAGAAGGTATAAATGGTGTCTTTACTAAAGGAATTTTACTTCTTGCAAGGGCTTGAACTTTTCTAGGTTCAAAGAACTCAGATCCCATGGCAAGAAACTAGTTCTTGCACTTAGCATTTAATTCTTAAAATGAGTGTTTAGTTACTACAAGTGCTATTATACTGTTAAATCAAATTGCACACATAAAAAATGAATGTTTCCAATCTTGACAGAGTGCAAAATAAAGAAACAATCCATATACCTTTATCCTATCATAAAGCATTTAATGAAAGAAAGAATATTGTGGGAAGTAGACTAAGAAGGCTTGCTACCTCACACTAATGTGCAGTGGTGTAGGTTCATTTCTCCTGCTTGGACCAGGCAAGGAAAATCAACCAAATAGAACTGCATAAAAGGAAATATCACACCAACATGCACTGGTGCAGGTTTATTTCTCCTGCTTGGACCAGGCGGGGAAAACCAATTTGAAATCAAGTGCAGGAAAGGAAATTTAGCTACTTCACATAACGGATTCACTTTCACTCAGACAACAATGCATGTGCTTGAAATTACATTACACTTGACAATATAAACACAAATTACAGGAAATAGGAAATAGGGTAAATGTGTTGGGTTGGCTGGGCCCTAGCCAACCAGTGTGTTTCCCTTTTAAATAAAACATTGCTCAGTACTTCAATCAACTCATCAGCTCAAATACAGAAATGTGATTTATAAAACATGAGGCGGAGCTCCCTTTTATTAATTCACTGAGGCAAGTACATGCGTGAATACATCGTCCAGCCCAGATTCGGGCAATAACAAAATACATCAACCTGTTACCGCCTCTCTGGATGTGTCTCTATTCTATCCAAAAAACTCTCTTAGTCCTATTTACATTCTACATTATATATATCTTTGGCCAAGGGCCGAAACAGATCATTCAACTGATTACATAACCAACCACAGAATTTAGCTTCTCAGCCTTTAAACTTAGACAGTTAACAAAACTGACCGTAGCCAATCTAAAACTTTCATTCTTCACCATTTTGATCTCTGCTGCCTTTGGATCGATCTTGTTGTCGTGGTTGAAGCTGCTCAAAACGAGGCGATTAGATCTCGGCTTCCTTTGGATAGATCTTGCTGTTGTGGCTGAAGCTGCTCAAAACGAGGCTATCATCAAGGAGGTTCGGATCTGCTACAAGGATTTGTTGTGCTAGCAGTGGTGCAAGATCTGATCTTGCACTAGGATCATCAGTCACAGTAAGTACTATAACTACCAAACAAACATTGGAGATATCAATAAGTTACAAAGAGTGATTAAAAGTAAGAAATCATGTAATAAATGATTAATTAATGCTAAGTCAAGTTAAAAATATGAAAAATAAAGTGCATACGAAATATGTCACCGTTCTTGGACTGGTACAAGATGATGGTGTATAAGAGAGGTAAAACAACGGTAAATGGTTATGATTTATGAAGGGGAAAATGGCAAAAAGAGAGAAAATTAGGGGGCTAATAGACCTTGCTACACGGAAAATGAGAGATACATGAAAAACGTGATTGCAATCACATTTTTTCTTTTATTTCTCATTTTTCTTGCAGCAGGTTCCATCAAAAGTGTGAAACGTGGGTACTCCTTGGATGATGAATCAAATTATGCATCCAACAACTATTCTCGCTTGAAATTTGAGTAAACCCATAGGGAGATAAGTTGAAAATACCAATTGAAAAATTAGTTTTTTCTTTTTTCCCTCTAAAGTTTGATGATGTAACTTGATCTTATTTTATTATTTCCACTATTATTTTATAATTTCCTTAGGAGGCCCATTTTAGACCTCAAAATTCCCCTAATGAAGAAGAAAAATTAGAAAGCAACTCAAAGGAAGAGACAACTCAAGGAAACTATAACAGTGAAGATTTTATATCATATGCACTAATAGATGGAAAAACAAATTCGGATTCAGAAGCACCCCGCTTTGTATTGATCAAGAATGAAGATGATAAAGAGAGAACTATCAGGTACTAGTTTTTTTTCCATTTGTGATCCGTTTCCATGTTCATTTAATATTGAAGATAGTGAATATGACATTGAATCAACTAAATTTTCCCTTATGGGTAAAAGTGAAAGTAATCTAATGGCCCTAGAAGTATAAGTCAAAAGGCTCATAGATAAAATTAGAGATCCGAAAAATCTATTTAATAAAAGGGACTGTACTTACAAAGAAGATATTATCAAGTTAAAGACTCAGCTACAAGAGGAAAATAAAATAAGGAAGCAATACAAGGAAAAGGGATATCAATGCCAAAGGCTACAGGATGAAGTTACATCACTAATAAATAAAGTGAATAAAAATGATACAACAACCAAGGAACTTAAAGACAGAACCAATTATTGTGAAGGGCTTGAAGCATAAATCATCTTTCTCAAATCTGATCTTGAAAAGTCAAACAAACAATATGAGGAGACTCTTCAAGTATTTAAAGAACAAGAAAATTGGTTTTAGAAGGAAATCACTGAGTTAAGAACTCAATTAGAAAAGACTAGATGTGAAAAAGAGATAGAGGTAAGTATTCTAGAATGTAAGTTAGCAGAAAAGGGTAAGAAATTGAGATTTTGAGATACCTCAAAGATATTAGACAACATCCTTAGCAATCAAAGGTCTCCATCCATCAAATCTAGACTTGGATTTCTTCAAAATGAAAAAGAAGAATCTAGCTCACAAGCTTGTGCAAGAAATGATAAAGATATCAAAGCAAATTCTAAAAGACCAGATAAAGAAGTGAATAGTCAATCAATCCTACAACCAAATAAATAAAATATTTAAAGGAAATCATTTTCTCCTAACTATAGAAGTAACAATCACAAGAATTTTGAATGTTTTACCTGTCATAACTTTTGACATGTTGCAGCCAACTGCAGAAGAAGATTGTTTCGATCTCAAGCAAATAGCCACAACACAACAAGATCAGCTCCTAGACAAAAAGGATGGTTTATGGATATTCTTTTCTTGTAAATCATTTGGGCATAAGACCACTGATTGTAGGACTAGTATGCAGAACAAAACCAGGAGATGAGATAAATTACATCACATGGGAAGAAAGTACAAACAGATTTGAAGGAAGAAGGAACATCAGTCAGAAACATAGGGAAGATTAACTGTACTACAGTCCATTATTTTAAAAGCTTACTTCTCACTATGATTGCAGAAGTGATGTGAGGTACATGACCTCATAGGAGCAGGAGATGATTATCATGTCCTCAGGATCAGAGATGTATAATCTCAGGGGGAGCAATACATGTTTTGTCTTGATGATGATTCCGGTCATTGTTTTCATATTCATGTTGTTTATATTACTGGTAGTTCATCTAGCGTAGTAATAGTGAACATGTACATATAGTACATTCTCAGGGGGATCTATGGTTATAAAATTTCAATATTTCACTTTATGTACATGGATCCTATGAAGACAACTCGTGTATATACGTGAGTTCTAATCTAAAAAGTCGTGTATGTTTTGTTATGATGTAGAACAGTGAGATAGACTGAGGAAAATGCTCTGATATGCTTTAGTCAATTCGTATTTGGCTTTCTTGTTCTGATGGTTGATGATTACAATCTATTGATGCTCTTTAGAAGTGGTTTTGGCTTTTATAAGTTATTGATACCCTGATAATAACTAATTGATGAAGATAATTTGATGTTCTTACTGATATGATATGATCAGATCTGATGGTGAACCATTGGCAAAGGTTCAGGTGTTATAGACATTTTTGTGCCTTACAGCTATAAGCATGAAATGTCCATAATCTAAGGGATCCAAAGTCCCTAAACATGTTGTTCCTACCCCTAGAGGAACAAGGCTAACAAACCACAACAATTCACAGAAGTTCTCCACTAGAAACCGCTCAAAAACAAGTCAATTCAGGATCAATTCAGTGGCTCCACTAGCTGTCTGCGCTGAAATGGAAAGTCAACACTGGCTACCTGCACTGCAACGCAGATAGAAGCACTACCAGGGTGCGCTGAGCGAGAGTTGACAAATGGCAAGTTCATTCCAAGAGGTGTCAAGACCCAGGAAGCTTCCAGAATCTTCCTCAATGACACTTGCCTCAGTGAATTCGACTAGTGATGAGTAAAAGGTTCCCGATCTCCAAGTGGAAGCAAGAACCTCCAAGTGGAATCAAGAACTGACAGAGGGAGAGGACACTAGTCAGATCTCAAGCTGACTCATCCTCTCTCCAAACATCTATATATGGATCTCTCCTCCATGAGATCTAGAGGCTGGAATTTTGTTATTGCAAAGAATTGTTGTTGGTTTGAGATTGGAATCATTGGGTGCTTAATGCTTTGAGGGAAGGTGAAGATAGGAATTTCATTTGCTGGGAAGGAGAGGCTGGATTGGAACCCTTTGGGCTGTATCTCTTCCTGAACCTTGTTATTCATCAATAAAGCTATCTTGGTTTCTCCTATATACTGGTGTATCTTTGATGTATGATTGCATTAGTATGTTTAGTTTACTTCTAATCCTGAACTAGTTATGAATATGAATCTATGTCTTTGTGTAGTGTTCTCTTCTTGTGATCTTGCAGAGACCTCTTGAAGCTGGGCGAGCGAGAAGGCAAGTAGCTGGGAACTCCCAAAGAGAAGAGGAACCGGATCGAGGGACAAACGGAAGACACCGGTTAGCCCATCCATCTCTCTTCATTCTTAATTCATAAAGGAAGAATACTAGAATAGCTGTCTCTGTTTGTTGCTAAGGCACTGTCACACCTTAGGTGGATAGGATCGTCCTGCATAGGCATTTTTCCCCACAACAAATTGGCGACTCCGCTGGGGAGATCTGTTTAGTCATTTTATTTGTGTTTCTATCATTGTTTGTTTCATAGACTCAACATCAACAATCGAACTGCATCTGCTATTCTCAGATGCAAAGTAGACAGCTGCTGCCTTGATCCAATCACTGGATTTGTCTATGATCTGAACAATGGACTCACAAATGATTTGATGATCCTTTGTGATAGATCTTATCCCTTCCTCAAAGCATCCCTTTGATTGTACCTTGCTTGTTGCTTTGATTTGGCCTGAAACTGTAGATTAAATAGCAAACTGTGACCCAGAACCCAGTGAGAAACTCTCGTTTCTCCTTCAGCGCAGACCCTGTGAAGAGATTCTGCATTTCAACGCAGGTCCCGTGAAGGCTACCTGCGCTGAATGTCAAAACCCCTGTGTTGAGGGTGCGCTGATCCAGTTTGGCCTTGTGCAGTTGGGGTTCTCTGCTCTATTTTGCCCTGTTTTGATCTCTGTTTTTTGCAGCCTGTAACCAGCATAGGTACCTGTCTGATAACTCCTTTTCTCTGCTTAAATTCCACCTCCTTTTGTACAAAAATACTGTGAGTGTTTTTATGTGTTTGTGGCGTCATTTATAGTCTTCCTTTGCAAGAGTGAAATAGTCATCCTGTAGCCCTTGATTCAGATCTGTTGATTGTGATCTTAGGAGAGAGTTCATTGGCTGTTTACAGTTGATTATACATTTACTTTTGCTTTTGGTTTGAGTTTGTCTCTTTTAAGTGTCGAAACAAGTGTTTATTTCGAAAATCGTTAAGTGTTGTAATCTCTTCTACCCTTTCTGATTTCGAAAAAGTAAACTTGTTTGTATTTGTCAGTCAAAAGCAAATTCAATGTTGTACAAAAAGCTTTCTTTGTAGGCATCAATACTAATAAAGCGGAAAACAAACACCTGCATTGTGCATTTGCATCTTGATAGTTTGCATGTTTGATTTAGGAAAAGTGCATTAGAGTGTTCTGATTGCTCTTTGAGAAAAGATGGTGTCTTTCTTTTCCCTTAGTAGCTAGGATTTTCATAGTTGAAAAGATATAAAGCTTGCTTATCATCTTTAGACTGCATTTAGGAATTGTATCATACATCTCGTGGTGAACCTCAAAAGGCAAACTTCTAAAAAGATAAACCTAAAATAAATTGAATGAACTTAACAACGCTTTGCAACATAACGCACAACATAGAGGTCTAGGCTAGAGACGTGTTCCGGCGTCGTAAAGCCTGGTGACTGTCGATCTCGTTGATGGTGGGTGATTCCTCCTGAGGGACGATAGCGCCAGTACGGATTGTGCTCCCACGTACCGTCGCGTATATATTGGGAGACCCCTATAGGCATAAAACCTTTATCCATAGGAAGCCGTGTCGGCCGCCCTACTGATCGCAATGCACTGAACACAGAATTCAGGAAGATCGACCGCCCGTACCCTAAAAAGTATTCTGCGGTTTTGCGAAAAGTTTGGCACACCCTCTACCTAGAACTCCAGAGCAGTTCCTTTTGGCCTTTTTCAGACTCTATAACAGAAAAAGTCCATCCGAGCATTTGTCACTTCGGGCTCGTTAAAACATCGAAGGAGACTAGAGTCATCTTTAGCTTTTTCTCGACTCTTTAAAAGTGAAAAATCAAGTTGTGTCTAAAGCGTCGTTAAAATTTATTTTAAACGGAACAATCACCCCTATTCCTGCGTTGATCTTTAGGTTGAGAAAATGGAGCACACCAACCAAGGAATTCCCCTTGGTAGAAATCCTAGTCCCTTCTCCTCTTGGGGAGATGTTGGTGCGCCCCATATGGCCACATTGTCACTTCCAGGACTGACAATTGGCCTGCCGGTCTGGCTCTTTTCAACCAATGTCGTTCAGAACACCACTATTCCTGAACAGTCGAATCAACAGTTAGACCAGACCATAGTTACCCACCAGCCTTCTACTTCATCTAATTCTCCCTCTCCTCCTTCCTCTTCGCTTGACGAAACTGGTAAAACAAAAAACCAAGTTCCTAAGGAGAAGAAGGAAAAGAAGAAGAAAGAGAAGAAGAAGAAGGAGCCAAAAGCGACCGGGGGCAAACAAGTAGCGTCTGACAAAAATCTACACACCGCACTGACTAGGCCTAAATCGCCATGTGTCATATGCAAGGGAGACCACTTCCACAGAGATTGTCCCTGCATCCCTCGGATACTAAGGGACTGGTCTCCTCGTTTGCACCATTCGGTGGTGTCAACCTCTGATAGCCATGTTGACAGCTCACCGTCAACTAGTGAAAGTGAAGTCGCAGGACAGAGAGGGAAAACTAGATTTCCCTGCAAACTGTGTGAAGGCGACCATGCCATCCACCGTTGTCCCTTCTTAGACGAGGCTAAAAGAGTTTTGGAAGATCGCCCGGTTTTACCAGTGCAAGTTCCTCCTGGATATCAAAAACTCATGCCAAGTCCTTCACTAGTTGAGAACCCGGCTGGCCCGCTCAGGTGGTCAGCCGAAGCACCTATCATTGAGGATGAACCATCTAAATCCATACCTGACGAAAGTCAAAAGGTTAAGGCGGCAGTTGACCCGGTTTTGCCTTCAGAGGCTCTATCCTCGAATGATACCATCACAGAGGAGAATAAAGACGACACCGTCCAAATTCTCTTCATCAACACAGACTCCGATGAACAAGGGGGCAATTTGCCCATTCCTTTATCGCAAGAAGGAACTTCATCAGAGTCATACCGTCGTTTATTTGGTCCCACCACCAAGCAACCTAGTTGTCTCGTTCGACTGGAACCAACTAGGCAGACCCCGTTTGCCAGCAAGCATACCATTCAGAATTATCGTTCAAATATACAGAATGGTAATGGCTGGCACTATCATTGATGAGGGGGCATCTGTGAGTATCCTTTCCTCTATTGCTTGGAAAGCGCTTGGTTCGCCAACGCTTTTGCCTGAAATGAGAAATCTGACAGGCTTTGATAAAGGAACCAGTCGACCTTTAGGGATCCTCCCCAATGTGCCCATAACATTGAAAGGGAAGACCGTTCAAATGAACGTGATGGTCGTTCAAGGACCCTTGGATTATAACCTACTCCTTGGACGAGACTATATATATTGCATGGGAGCCATCGTCTCCTCACTCTTTAGAGTAATGTGTTTTCCGCACGAAGGAAGAGTGGTCAAGCTCGTGGACCAGCTTTCATTTCCCGGATCACGCATCGCAAATAGTCATATACCATCCCTAAATGGTCTCTTCACGCAAGAAATGTCTCAACCCACGATCCGTCCTCCTGATGAGCGCGAGTAATCCGGGAGGATATGACCGGAACCCAGGGGGCATGCGTCCTGGTCTGCTTCGGCAGGAAAACTTTGGGTATAGGGTAGGTTTCCGCGGGAGAATATGACTAGTCCGTACCCCGTCCATGATTGGAAGAGGGGTTGTTCTAGAATAAGATTCTTTTGTCAAAGTTATGTGAGTTGGCGGGCATCGTCGCTCACCTTTGTCTATTTCGGTAGACATCACCGAGGAAGTGTTTTATTCGTGGCTGCGAATGGAGCAATCTTTGGTAACCTGAAAGAGGTAGGCCTCTCTCGGTAAAAAAATTGTTTTGCCGGACTAAAGTAGGGGTAACCTTGAAACTCTGTTTTATACCTGGGGGCATGCAAACCTTTCGGAGTGCAAGCAAGGGGCGGCTATTTATTTTTTTTAAATTTTTAGATCCTCCCTTTAAACCTGTAGGTCTAACCCTTTAAACTCGTAGGATTAGTCGTTTCCGAACTTGCATAACGAAAGGATACGGGGCATAGCTTTGGTAAGGCGCAAGCTCCATAAAAAATGGAATCTTACATGAGACATTCTTATCATATGACTGGATTAATCGAGCAGTTTTAGCACACAGTTCATGCTCGTTAAAAAATAAACGCAAGATTCGAGCAGTTTTAGCACACAGTTCATGCTCGTTAAAAAATAAACGCAAGATCCGAGCAGTTTTAGCACATAGTTCATGCTCGTTAAAAAATAAACATAAGATCGAGCAAGTTTTTTCCCGCGTTTAAGCTCGTTAAAAAATGAACTATTCCGGTAAATAACCACTGTGAATGTAACATTATCAGCCATTAAAGCCTTGGTCGTGTTTGCACGTCACCTCCACTTTTCCATTGGCCGATCGTTCACCTCCATATGTTTGTTTACCCATTTTGAGGAACAGCTGCGAAGAGTGATTTCACTAGCCATCCTTGTGACACTGCCGTGATTGGAAAATTCCAACCTGTACCTGGAATCAGCTGCCAACCTGTTTCATCACTCGTTCCTCAAAAGACGAGTCTTCTTTAAGCTCTTTTCATCTGACTCGTAAAATATGAAAAGATTGCCGAGTCCTTGGCCTTCCAGCTCGTTAAAGGGACAGGAAGTGCTATCCCTCCTCTAGATTTTAATCTTTTTGGACCTGAGGGATTATTGCACAAAAAGATCGAGCGCTTGTTTTATTCGGCTCGTTAAAACTATCGAAAACTCATCCCTTCTGTATTGTTTTATACTTTTTCGGACCTAAGGGATTAGATGATGAAAAAGGACTTTTGGAGTTAACTTTATGTACCTTTTCAGACTCTCTAAAAGTGAAAAGGACCGAGTTATCTTTGTCGTTAGACTCGTTAAAATCATTAAATAGCGACAAACTTGTCTTTAGACAAGAACGAGTTTCACTATCGCTAGGCTCGTTAAAACATAGCGATGGGCTTGCCCGAAGGGCAAGTTATAGAACAAGCATATGTTATCCTCCTCAAGCTTGACAAAAATAAAGAGGTATTGGTCAGCAATGACTGGGGAAAATTGGGAGAAACTCAAGAAAACTTTGATGGTAGCAAGTCGCTCTTGAACATGACACTTTTCCTCCATACCACAATCGGGTTGGGTTGTTTCATTCACCGGTCACATCACCATGGTCTCGCCATACCATCCATATTTGGGGTAATGCTACCGATCCATCGCATCAGTGTCGCCATATGTTCAAGAGAAGTCGTTCAGAAAAGTCAACCGTGTCCCATCCACTGCCGTACATTATCCTTCATCCTTTCATGACCGCCACCCTGAATCATATGTCACAGATCGTTTTCACCTCCATCAAAATCATTAGCTCCGTTCCGTGTCATTGATGTGGGATTCATTAAGGCCCTCCTTTGACGGATCGCTTCTTGTCGACATCAGCTCATTATCCAAGAAGTTGATCTAGGAACAACCCCTTCAGTACTTTGAAGCTTGCATGCCCCAATGGCAAGTTTCTCACTTCCGGCGACAGGTATACATCAATGACCTTCGACCGAAAGATTTTGCGTGGTGTTCGACGCCAAGTCCTTTATTCACACCACGTGAATTGTACTGCAGTATCTTGAGGGTCATTATCATTATCGGTGATTCCTCTCGCGCTTGTTAACGGTTTACCTCATTGACCGGTAATCAAGTGATGTCTTTCCATGTTCGACTTCAGAACTTTTCTCACATGGATCGACTTGTACTTAGAGTGAAGATCAAACGAGTTTGAAGACCCCGGATCTAGTTTCATCCATCCGGGCTGCGATATATATTCAGGAAAGATAAAGACATTGACATGTACATCATTGCAGCAGATAATCATCCTATCCAAAGGATGATAATTGCATCAAAATTATCAGTCTACCATCAGACGATTGTCTGTTCTATGTACAGGAAAATGAATTTATAAAGCTGAGCATGGGAATGCCCGCCTCAGCTAGATCATGAAAGCAGTATGAAAAATAATGTATTGTATTGTATCTTATTACAGGTCTCCTCCCAGCATTGGATGAACTTCGGATCCTCCTGATAAAGCATTTCACCCGATAAACGGCCTCATACTTTAGGGGGCAACTGTTATAGACATTTTTGTGCCTTACTTTTATAAACATGAAATGTCCATAATCTAAGGGATCCAAAGTCCCTAAACATGTTGTTCCTACCCCTAGAGGAATAAGGCTAACAAACCACAGCAATTCACAGAAGTTCTCCACCAGAAACCGCTCAAAAACAAGTCAATTCAGGATCAATTCAGTGGCTCCACTAGCTGTCTGCGCTGAAATGCAAATTCAACACTAGCTACCTGCACTGCAACGCAGGTAGAAGCACTACCAGGGTGCGCTGAGCGAGAGTTGACAAATGGCAAGTTCATTCCAAGAGGTGTCAAGACCCAGGAAGCTTCCAGAATCTTCCTCAATGACACTTGCCTCAGTGAATTCGACTAGTGATGAGTAAAAGGTTCCCGATCTCCAAGTGGAAGCAAGAACCTCCAAGTGGAATCAAGAACTGACAGAGGGAGAGGACACTAGTCAGATCTCAAGCTGACTCATCCTCTCTCCAAACATCTATATATGGATCTCTCCTCCATGAGATCTAGAGGCTGGAATTTTGTTATTGCAAAGAATTGCTGTTGGTTTGAGATTGGAATCATTGGGTGCTTAATGCTTTGAGGGAAGGTGAAGATAGGAATTTCATTTGTTGGGAAGGAGATGCTGGATTGGAACCCTTTGGGTTGTATCTCTTCCTGAACCTTGTTATTCATCAATAAAGCTATCTTGGTTTCTCCTATATACTGGTGTATCTTTGATGTATGATTGCATTAGTATGTTTAGTTTACTTCTAATCCTGAACTAGTTATGAATATGAATCTATGTCTTTGTGTAGTGTTCTCTTCTTGTGATCTTGCAGAGACCTCTTGAAGCTGGGCGAGCGAGAAGGCAAGTAGCTGGGAACTCCCAAAGAGAAGAGGAACCAGATCGAGGGACAAACGGAAGACACCGGTTAGCCCATCCATCTTTCTTCATTCTTAATTCATAAAGGAAGAATACTAGAATAGCTGTCTCTGTTTGTTGCTAAGGCACTGTCACACCTTAGGTGGATAGGATCGTCCTGCATAGGCATTTTTCCCCACAACATCAGGGGGAGCATTTGTTATGCTTCTAATAAGGCATTATTGGCATTATGTCTGTTTTATAATTCTTTAGTACACTAATGATGCTTACATTAAGGATGCTACTAAATATGCTCATGATGCTGAAGTTGTTGAATGATTCATCATGCTATGTTACGATCATGGGTTGCCTATGATAAAATCATGGATGATACTTATATATTGCTTGAGTCACATAGTTATTATGATGTTATTGATCAAATTTATGATGATGTAAGTTTATTCTGATGATGCATATGGTACATATGTTATGTTGCTTACATAAGTTCAAGGAGATAAACAAAGCTTGAGTATACCACCTCATTATTTGATGATTCTAAGTGTCACTCATTAATTTTATGCTGCTATCATTATGCCTTCAAAGATGCATAAGTTTCATATGGTGTTGTTATGGATGATGATTCCTACAGTGCTTGGCTCTCACATGTGCATAATATGCTACACATAGTATATTAAGAAAATTCTTTCGGTAGAAATCACATAAGATAAATTTTTGGCAGACACGTTACAAACCAACATGTGTGGTTCATCATTGGGACCAGATGAAGAGGCAGACCGTGGAAAAGGATTAAATAGAGAGCAAGTAGAGACCATAATTTCAAGTAATGGCTATATTTGAACATAGTATATTGTTTGAGGATTATTTCTCTTGATGGTATCAAGGTGAAGAGTTACTAACAAAGTTTGATAAAGGATGGTGAGATCATGGTTTTGTTACAGATGACTCTTCTCATTGATAAGAAGCTAGATACATACTGATGTCTCTATGTCATGGGATATCATTACAGATAAGGATCTTATGGATGATTACTCAAGTTGCATGTAGATGAAGTGATTTTGGTATGATAGCTCTTCTTGCATGAAGAAAATGGGCCAAGAGAATGATGTCACTGAAGAAGACATGGCATACTTAGTCACATATTGATGATGTTAAGGAATGATGCTACTTTTCCCTATATTACTTTATGATGATATGCTTGGTTCTCACATAATTTGAATAATGCATGAGATGGTAATTATGGTTGATGCTTATCAGTTGTGGAAAGAACATGTAGATCTTATTATCTCTTGCTATGATTATTTGATGATAATTCTTGTATCATGGATGAAGTCTATGCAATGAGTGTTGGGTCCCTATAATACTAGTAATTACCCCATTACTATTGTAGTTATACCCCTTATTTATATTGTTGTGCCCCTATTACCCCCATATTGTTATTTCTGTGCCCCATAGAATCCCTCTATTGTTATTTTTGTGGCTTTATATTATTATTGTTAGGTCGGCTGGATTATATTGTGACTCCTTAGACTCCTATATATAGAAAGGAGGTTTTGTCATTTGTATCATCCAAGAATTGTTCATTTATGTAATGTAAAGGAGGTTTCCCCCTCGAAGAGGCTGAATTCTAAGGCGTTGATCTATCTTTTCTATCTTTTCTTGAGTTGGTTTCATAACATTTGGTATCAGAGCTTTGGATTCTAGGGTTTCGCTGCTCCAAACAGGTCATCGTGGCATTTTCGCTATAACGTTTTTCTGTGAAGTTTCAGAAGTCACAAAAAAAACCCATTTGAGAAGAAATTGCGCTGAACCTTGGGTCCGAATTTCAGAGCTTTTCGCGCGATATTTGCGGAGATATGATCTGAGGAAGTTGGTCTTTTTGCAGACTCCTGAATTACATTCAAAACATGTGACCTGGGGAAAATCGTCATAACTTTCTCTCTGGGGATCGGATTGAAATTTCGTAAGAAGGTACAGAAAGAGAACGGACAGTAGTTTCTTGTGCGTGTGTTTCAGATTCAAAGGTTGAAACAGTGACTCGTGGCATGTCGTACAAGTTCGCTCTACTGAACCAGTCTAAAAGCAAGTCACTGTGGGAGATTTCACATAACTCTTCCTTGGAGAATCCAATTTGGCTTAGACTTGTGGCATTTGAAAGAGGACGCAGAAGGATACTACAAGTAGCAATTTTAGAACTGGATGATCCAAAATTACAGAGATACATCAGATTCAATATCAGGCTTCTATAAAGTGAAAAAAGGTGTGTAGTTTTTTTTTTTTTTTTTTTGTGTGAGCTTGGTTTAACGGAATTCAAAGGGCATAGTAAAGCATTATTATCGGTAACTGATGCCTCGAGGAAAGAAAATGCAAACACCTAGTAAGGAACTTGAAAGCTCTAGCATGACTCATGAAGAAGAGGAAGAAATGCTATATGATATATCAAAATTACAAGAACAAGTGCAACAAATGTCACGCTCACAAAAGCTAACAGAAGCTAAGATAAGTGACATGGAATCTAAGATAAAGGGCATGGAAGCTAAGATGGATGATTCGAAGACAGATTTGAAGAGAGACATGGCAGATTTGAAGATATATTTGAAGACAGACATGGAAGAATTGAAGAAGTTGCTACAAGAAAGGGTCACTAATGGTGAAAAGGTAGTAAAGGAAACTCATGATGAGAACAAAAGAAATGTTAATCATGATTCCATAGACGCTAATGTTGGATCGAAGAATCACCATATTCCAAAAATCGATATGAGGAAGTTTGATGGCAAGGATCCCGCACATGGATATTACAGATGGAGCAATTCTTCGATCTCAATAATGTGCAAAACGCACAAAAGGTACGTATGGCAACTGTATATTTGGAACCAAATCAGTTTGTATGGTATCAATGGCTTTGCTCTCGTAAACAATTTATCACTTGGGCAATTTTTACGGAAGAATTGATAGCACATTATGAAGATACAAAAAGCAACACTTTTTTTAGCCAATTGATAAGTCTCAAACAAAAGGGTTCAGTAATGGAGCACATTGAGGAGTTCCAAAAATTGAACATAAGGGTAAAAGATATTCCAGAGGAGCATAGGATTGATGTGTTCATAGGGTCTTTAAAGGATAATATCCAACATGATGTTCGCCTTTGGGAACCTGATTCATTAGAGAAGGCATTCAGGTTAGCAAGAAAAATGGAAAGCAAAATTATGGCAACCAGGAAGCATACCACTCACAACTATAAAGACGGAAGTGTTGTTGCCCCTAGTCTTCCACAACCTATAAGGTTGACACCACAACAATTGGAAGAAAAAAGAGCAAAAGGGCTTTGTTACAGTTGTGATAGCAAATACACTAAAGGTCATAAGTGTGCTGAGAAGAAATTATTCTACATAGATTGTGAAGAGGAAGAAGAAAAGGAGAAAGAAAGGTCAAAAGAAGAAGATATACTCCAGGAACAAAGCCTAGATGAAGAACAAATAAATCCGACCATATCTTGTAATGCATTGGCGGGAATTACCACTCCTCAAACCATCAAGATAGAAGGACAAATCAAGAAGAAAAAGGTAATAGTGTTGATTGATTCAGGAAACACCCACAATTTTATTCATTGTAGGGTAGCAAAAGAATTGAATTGCTTCTTATATCCAGCACCAGAGTGTCAAGTGATGATTGCAAATGGAGGAACAATAAATTGCTTCGGAAAGTGCCATAATATCAAGCTATCCATGGGAGAATATGTATTGACTAGCCCAATGCTTTCCATTCCAATGGGAGGTGCGGATGTTGTACTAGGAGTCCAATGGCTACAATCCTTGGGTACAATAGCTTTTAATTTTCAAGAACTTTTCATCAAATTTTCTACGGAAGGAAAGGAAGTTGAATTAAGGGGTATTGCAGGGAAACCAGGAAAGATAATCAGCTCTCATGGTATGACAAAGCTTCTAAAAAAGGAGCAAATAGGTGTAATTGCACAATTATGATCGCTAGATGTTTCCACATTGGAATCATCTATTTCTCCAGATCTCCAAAAAGTCCTGGACAATCATTCCAAGGTATTTGAGACTCCCAAGGGTCTCCCACCTATGCGTGATCATGATCATGCTATTCATCTGATTCCAGGAAGTGTTCCTCCAAACATCAGGCCGTACAGATATCCCTATGTCCAAAAAAGTGAAATTGAACGTATGGTTGCAGAAATGCTAGAGGCTGGTATAATTCAACCGAGTCAAAGTTCTTTCTCAGCTCCAGTAGTATTGGTGCACAAGAAGGATGGATCATGGCGCATGTGTCTGGATTATAGGGAGCTCAACAAGCTCACTATTAAAGATAAGTTCCCCATTCCTGTTATTGATGAATTACTGGATGAATTGCATGGATCAATTTACTTCACCAAGTTGGATCTTCGTTCGGGATATCATCAAATCAGAATGAAGATTGAAGACATTCCGAAAACGGCATTTAGAACTCATGAGGGTCATTATGAATTTTTGGTCATGCCTTTTGGCCTTACCAATGCACCTTCAACATTTCAAGGTTTGATGAATTCAATTTTCAAACCATTCCTTAGAAAATTTGTGTTAGTATTTTTTGATGATATACTAATCTACAGCAAGTCTTGGAAGGATCATGTTGAACATGTTGACAGGGTGCTACAACTATTGGAGGAGAAACAATTATATGCAAAAAGATCCAAATGTTTCTTTGGAGTCCAGGAGGTGGAATATTTGGGTCATATTGTATCTCATGAAGGAGTTAAGGTAGACCCTAGCAAAATTAAAGCCATTAAGGAATGGAAAATCCCCACATCCATAAAGCATCTGCGAGGATTTCTTGGGTTGACAGGGTATTATCGCAAGTTTGTTAAGAATTATGGGAGAATAGCAGCACCTCTAACAACATTATTGAAGAAAGATTCATTTTCATGGACTCCGGAAGCAACAAAGGCCTTTGAACATCTTAAAGAGGCAATGTGCCAAGCACCGGTCTTAGCTACACCGGACTTCACAAAAACCTTTATTGTGGAATGTGATGCTTCAGGAAATGGAATTGGTGCTGTTCTAATGCAAGATGAAAGACCCATTGCTTTTGAAAGTCGTCCAATCAAAGGAAAGTTTTTAAGCAAAGCTATTTATGAGAAGGAAATGTTGGCAATACTCCATGCACTTAAAAAATGGCGACCCTACCTAATGGGAAGACACTTCAAGGTAAAAACGGATCATGATAGCCTTAAATACTTTTTAGAACAAAGATTATCCTCTGAAGAGCAACAAAAGTGGGTCACAAAGATGTTGGGTTATGACTTTGAAATCATCTACAAAAAAGGGAAGCAAAATGTGGTGGCAGATGCACTCTCAAGAAAGGATGAGGATGTGGAAGCATTGTTGTGTGCCATTTCTATTATCCAACCAGATTGGATAAACGAAGCAAGGGAGGAATGGAAGAATGACGAAGAAGTGTGGGCACTTATTCGAAAGCTACAACAAGATTCCAGTACTTTTGATACATTTAGCTGGAAAAATGATTCGTTATGGTACAAAGATCGCTTATACCTCTGTAAGAATTCCCAGCTAAAACAAAAGATTCTTATGGAATTGCACACTTCTCCCTTAGGAGGGCACTCAAGATTTTTAAAAACTTACCACAGGGTTAAGAAGGAATTTTTTTGGGATGGCCTTAAATCAAATATTCAAAAGTTTGTGGCGGAATGTTTGGTTTGCCAGCAAAATAAAGTTGAAACAATTAAGACACCGGATCTATTACAACCTTTATCCATTCCAAGCCAACGTTGGGAGGAGGTTTCAATGGATTTTATCACAGGTTTACCCAAGTCTGAGGGAAAGAGTGTCATCATGGTGGTAGTTGATAGACTTACCAAGTATGCACACTTTTGTGCATTATCACATCCATTTAAAGCCAGTACAGTTTCTACTGCATTTATGGAAACAATTCAAAAGCTACATGGAAACCCAAAGATTATTGTAAGTGACAGAGATCCCATTTTCACTGGAAATTTTTGGACATAATTATTTTCTTGTCTTGGTACTCAGTTAGCTCATAGCTCATCTTATCATCCTCAATCTGATGGGCAAACTGAGATATTAAACAAATGTTTGGAAGGATATCTTCGTTGCTTTGTATCTGATAAACAGACACAATGGGTCAAATGGTTGCCTCTGGCTGAATGGTGGTATAACACTTCCTTCCATACAGCAACAAAAATGACCCCATTTATGGCACTTTATGGGTATCAACCACCATCCATCACATCATATTTAAGAGAAAATTCTAAGGTTCAGGCAATGGAACATCACATCGAACATCAACAACAAGTCCTCCAACTCTTAAAGGATAACCTCGTGTTGGCACAAAATAGAATGAAACAACAAGCAGATCAACATCGCAGTGAAAGAAGTTTTGATGTAGGTGATTGGGTATTCCTACGGCTACAACCATATAAGCAAATGTCCCTAAAGCAAGCTAAGAAGGATAATAAATTATCACCAAAGTATTATGGTCCATACAAGGTGTTGCAAAAGATTGGTACTATGGCATACAAATTGGAGCTTCCTGCAGCTTCTCGATTGCACCCAATTTTCCATGTTTCATGTTTAAAGAAGGTTATAGGTGAAAAGCTCCCAATTCAAACAATATTGCCAGGACTTGACGAGGAAGGAAAAATTATATTGGAACCAGAAGCAGTCACGAAAACAAGAACTCGACAGCTACGAAATCGATCAATTTCAGAGTATCTTATCAAGTGGAAGAACTTATCCGCTGAAGATTCCACATGGGAGGATGAGAATTTTATGCAGAAGTATCCAGAACTACTCAAGCGTTGAGGACAACACTTTTTTGAAGGAGAGGGGCATGTTGGGTCCCTATAATACTAGTAATTACCCCATTACTATTGTAGTTATACCCCTTATTTATATTGTTGTGCCCCTATTACCCCCATATTGTTATTTATCTGCCCCATAGAATCCCTCTATTGTTATTTTTGTGGCTTTATATTATTATTGTTAGGTCGGCTGGATTATATTGTGACTCCTTAGACTCCTATATATAGAAAGGAGGTTTTGTCATTTGTATCATCCAAGAATTTTTCATTTATGTAATGTAAAGGAGGTTGCCCCCTCGAAGAGGCTGAATTCTAAGGCGTTGATCTATCTTTTCTATCTTTTCTTGAGCTGGTTTCATAACAATGAGCGTCTGAGTTTCATAGTTTCTGATGTATAAAGAATTTAGGCCAAGAGAATGATGTTTCTATAGTTCTCTCAAAGACATAGTTATTGATATTCTATTCCTACATATGCTTGATGATACTTGGGAACATGACATATTTTGATGGTGTTGGAGGATGATGATACACTATCCTAATTTAATTTATGCTTGGTCCTAACTTATGTTGTTGTTTCATACCTAGTCACAGATTTATGATATTGAAACTACATTGTCCTATCTTGCATATTGAAGATCATGAATTGTTGCTGACATATTCTTATGGCACAGATCCTATATAGTATATGATGGTTTTTTTAGACTATCTTTGTCTTGTTACCTCACTATAGAGGTATTTGGTATTTTGTTATACATATCATATATGTCATTTAATTTAAAGGTCATGCAAAGACCTATGATGTAATACTTTTCAAATTCATTCATGTAAGGACAATTGTGGACAATTTTTTATATGGGCATATGATGTAATTTGTAACCCCATTGTGATTGGGTTGTTGATTTCATAATATGAAAACCCACTGTGATTGGGTCATTGATGTAAGTTTGAGTCATAGAGTCATGTATTTCAATATACATCCTTCATCAATTTCAAGATGTGCTTAGGGGGAGCATGGTCAGTATTCAGGGTTCATACTCAACACTTCATATCTACAATGCTTAAGAGACAAACCTTCATTCAAGCATTGGTTAGCCCTTTGCCCTTGATTTCAAAGAGGGAGAGTAACTTCATGTTTTAAAATATTGGTGCTTAGCTTGATGCGTTTTACAAGTATCTCTAGGTGGTGGTGACCAAACACCAAAGTGCTTGCCATAAAGTCCAAAGATTGTTGGCATTATGACTAATGTGTTGTCCTTGATGACAACATACTTGATGAGTTGTCCTTTGATGGAAACCTACTTGATGAAGATGTCAACAAGACATGTCTACTTGTAATAGAAAATGATTATTAGTTCAGAGACAAAAGAGTGATAAATATGAATTTTGAAGAAGTATATGCAAGTTTGGTGAAGCAAATTCAAGTATACACAGGTTCTATGAAGCAAAGTCATGTACACACTCAAGTTTGGTGAAGAAAAGTAGAGTATATGCCATTTCTATAAAGAAAAGTCACGTACACACGTAGATAGGAAGAAGCAAAGGCGTGTACATATTCTACACCATGGTATTCTAAATACCAAGGGTCTTTACCATGGTATTGAAATGTGGTATTTTTCCCACCAACAGATATTTGATCTCGTCTAAGAATACCATCAACATTAGTATGGTTTTGACCTGTGGTATTGAATAAGAGCTAATTTATATAAGGAGATGAAGATCAAAGTGGTCGAGGCGTGCAAGTGATGAATATTTCCATGAATAGTTAGATCTGAAGCAAGTGTGCATGTAGTGGACTATTATAGATTTTTCCTATCTAAAACTAAGTATGCACCCAGAAATTTGATGATGGATCAGATCCAATAGATCTAAAATGACAATGTTAATTATGGGTTGATTTGATCTATGATTATAGTGTCTTGATGTGTAATTTTTCTATGTGTGCCAAGATCTAGGTATGTCTGAAGTTCTGTAATACAACAAATATTTGAGCAAGTAATTGAAGATTTGTACATAAGTTTGATAACCTAAAAGGCATGTACACATGTGGGTTTAACATAGGTAAGTCACATATATATTCAGATCTATACGCGAGTTTGATTTTGGAGAAGCGCATATACACGCGGAAATTCTTTGAGGAAAGTGCGTATATAAACCAGGGTTTTGCTAAAAAGGATCCCTAATCAATTTAATAAGTCTTGATGTGTTTCTAATGTTTGTCAATGAAGTCTTAATTGATGGTCTAGGCTTAATAAGTGATGTTTTGATTGAGGATTAATTGATTGAAGAATGATGAAGCTACTAGTTATTTGTCAATGAAGATTATTGATGATTCTGTGATTAGTTTAGAATGATGCAGTGATTCTACGTATGATTCAGTGTTTATTTCAGAGTGATTGTGGTTCAGTTTCAGGGTTCTATGTTTTAAGATTTGTACGTGGGTATGCTTCAAGGAAGTCGTGTATACAAGCAGGTTCACTACAGAAAAGTAGCATATATATTTTGATAGTTTATTGATCAGAGATTTCAGTTGATTCAGTACGATGATGTCGTTTTTGCTTTCAATATTAGTACTCTGGTTACAATGTTATAATTGTTTTGGTTGTATGATATTAAGTTTATTGAGTTGGTTTTCATTTGATTTAGTGATTGGTTGATTCAGTTGTTTCAAAAATTGGTTGTTTTAGTTGAGTATTCAATGATTTGTTGGAGTGACCAGTTTCACTTTTGATAATTGGTATTGGGCTTAGATGATGGTATTGGGTCTAGTCTGAAAATTTGATGAAACATGGCCTACAAGTTGTGATGTGTATTAGGTGGATCTAGTATGAAAATTTAGGAAACGTGGTCCATGAAGGTGTTGAGTGTTGGGTCCTTCAATGAGCAAGTAGAAGCTTCCTTCTAGTGGTAGCTGGTAAATTAGATCAGGGGGTTGGAGCTTCCTTGCAATGGTTGCCAGTAAACAAGATCAGGGGGTTGAAGCTCCCTTCCAGTGGGTGCTCGAGAACGAGAGAAGATTGTAGCCTTTTGCAGGTGGGTGCCTACATGTTGGTATGAGTCTGTGCTAGTACAAGATTGTAAGAAGTTTTCTTTTAATAAAAGGAATACAAAGACGAGAACAATGGTGGTTTTTCCCCCATTGGATTTCCACCTAAAAATCCTGGTGTTCATGTGTGTTGATGTGTTGTTTATGTGTGACGGCTTATTTTGTTCTTAATGCACATGGTTAATTTTTATTTAATGTCTAATGAAGTATTTATGCATTGGCTCAAGATAAACAAATGATGAATTATTTGAAAAGTAAGTTTACTGGATGTACGCTAATTGTCTAAATAAGAATTACGTACATACGCGGGTTCCCTTCAGTAAATCCACGCACATAAATCTGGATATGAAATTAAAAAGTTTAATTATTTGAAAATATTTAGTCACCCCCCTCTCTCAATATTTTTCCCAAAAATTGTGTGAGTTCTAATTGGGACTTCACATTGGGGAGACCCCCCTGGTAGATGAATTTCTAGCACCATCAACAAAATGGCACTAGAAGGAGGGCCAAATGACAAGTTGAGCCCTTTGAGTCTGTTTTGAATCTCTTATTGTAAATGGATCATCCTTAAATAATACTCCCATGATGTTTTTCTAACCTGTCCCTTGGTGAACTTTCAATCCCTGATGAGTCTTTCCATGACTTGTCACAACTTAAGTTTGATGGTGAGGGTGATATGTCCTTTGCCAAGCATGCATCTTTTTTTCTTAAGTTTTGTGAATATTATGAAATTGATTGTGAAGATTTGTCTCATATTATTTTTTACCTCACCCTTTCATTAGGGGAATTTCGAGGTCTAAAATGGGCCTCCTAAGTAAATTGTAAAATAATAGTGGAAATAATAAAATAAGATTAAATTACATCATCAAATTTTACAAGGAAAAAAAATCTACTTTTTCAACTCATATTTTCAACTTATCTCCTTATGGGTTTACTCAAATTTCGAGCAGAAACACTCGTTGGATGCAGAAGTTGATTCCTAATCCAAGTATTACCCATGTTGCATCCTTTCTATGGACCCTATTACAAGAAAAATTAGAAATACATTAAAAACGTGATTGCAACCACAATTTTTCATGTATTTTTCATTTTTCGTGTAGCGGGGTCCATTGAAAGTATGCAACATGGGCACTCCTTGGATGAGGAATTAAATTTTGCATCCAACGAGTATTCATGCTCAAAATTTGAGTAAAACCTTAGGGAGATAAGTTGAAAAATAGTTTTATTACTTTATTATTTTTTAATCTTTTTAGTTTTTTACTCAAAAAATGGTGAATCATCCCCCATGGTTGACATCATCATCAAGAATCCTATTGGTTATTATAAAGTTTATTTTGGTTGTACATTTTTCTTAGGAGTCCCATTTTAGACCTCAAAATTCCCCTAATGAAGGTGGAGTTAGCCGGTGGTGTCACATTCTACCACCTTCCTCCATTAGTTCTTTTAACCATCTGATCGAGGAGATTCATTTAGAATTTGAGAGGTATGATTACCAAGATATTTATAAAAGAATCGATCAGATTAGAATGGAACTTGATGAATCAGTTGAGGATTTCTCTAATAGGTTCCTTCATCTTTGTTATGAATTTCCTAAAGAAGACATGGCTCAAGATTTCTTGAAACAAAAGTTTAAGCATTTGGTTCATATCTCTTTGTATGGTGAATCCAAACCAACTGATGTCTCTTCTTCCCCAACCCCTGTAAATTAAGAGACACCCCTAATTTTAGAGGAGGAATTGACTGCCACTTTTTTTCCTTGTCCTCCTCCTTTTCCAGTTTCAACGAGGGTGCCTCCATGCAATGATAGTAAAGCTGGGAAATATGCACATCAAATTCCTAATCCATGTTCTCATTCTCCTTCCACTTTGCATGATTCAAATCCAATAGAGGAAATATTGGAATGGCTCATAAAGCCTATGGTGAAAGCAAATTTTTCCATTCGTCAAGAAGGTATCAACATTCATAACTCTAGTATTTACTCTAATTTTGGTTTTCTGTAATCCTATATCATCTACATGCAATGATGCTTTGTATCGTGATCCACTTGAACAATCTGCTCCACTAGCTAGTTTTTCACACTCTCCTAATTTTCATGTGGCTGGCCCAAATTGTGATAAGGTTCAAGGTAGTCACATTATGCAGGTAGAGGAGTAGGAAGGTGAAGATTCTTTCATTCTTTCTTATCTCTTTCAAAATCCTCCATGTTAAGATGATGCTCTTACATTCTTCGATGATTTTCAATCTTCTAATCTCATTAGTGAATCAAATGAAATCAATTTGTTCAGATCCATAGTCTTGGGAAACAATCATTCTGATGATGATGATTTTGTTAATGTATGCGATGACGAATGCCCAAGTGCACCAACCGATTTTTCGATTCCTCCAGAAGATGTTGATCTGGTATAATTAGATCTGGGATCTGATCCAGCTGAAGAAAATGTTCTTATCAAAACTTCCTCTTCATCCCACTATCCCTTGTGCTCACCTATTTGCGATGCATCTACATGCAATGAAGATACTCCATGCTCTTCAAATTATTCATTGAATGAGGTCACTTCTCAATTGACACAAGGTAGTGAGGTTGTCCATGATGAAAGAGAAAATAATCAAATCATTGAGTATCCTTTCCATCCCATATCATCTCTTGTTTTGCATGAATACAACTCTTCAAATCAGCGTGCTCATTAAATTTCTTAGATTCATACATCTTTAGACCTGTGATCAGAAGAATATTTTGACTTGAGTAATATACTTGTCAAAGTTGTAAAATATGATCAAAATAGTGACAGAGGTGGTTTCCATTTGGTTGATAGTGATCTCATTAAAATTAGAGAAAGAAGTTGTCCTCACACCATGCATGAGCTGGTTCAATCTCCAAATTGTGATTTTAAAATCCTTGAATGTTTTGGGACCTGTCAAGGAGTCAAGGCACTTCAAATTCCATGATGGTTATGTCATGACTTTGCAACTCTAGTAAGATCCCCGAACTGAGTGAGGTATGTTTTTCCTCGCAAAATTCTTCTTTCTGTGTGGTTTCGATCCATGTAAGTTCCCTCTTCAAATATGTTTTGTCTTGCGGATATAATATTTCAAACTTTCAAGATTCAATTTATGAACGAATTCAAGTAACTATTTCATTTTATTCATCTCCATGCAAAACTCTTGCTCTAAATTCAAGTTTGTAGAGTGTTCTTTCACAAAAGCATGGAATTGTGAAGATTTATATTCTAAAGATTATCTTTGGCTAAGGCAATCATTCCTATCACGTCCTTTTGAAAACAATAAACTCCTCATCCTTCTTGTGAATATTCTGATGCCAATATTTTCTTTCATCAAACCTGAAATACTCTTGAGCACTAGTGAATGCATGGATTGTTTGATGAATCGAATTCTTCTTCACTCGTTTTACCCTGACTGGTTTCATGTGTTTTCTACACTATCATTCCTTTTTACTCCTTTCGACAACTACGATGCTAGTGTAGTGTGTAACTAGTTACAAGAAAATCATTTGTTACACTCATCATGCGAGGAAGATGATTCTATTATGTCAAGTGTTTGTGAAATTGTTCAAGTTGATTTATCTTTGGTAATTACAAACTAGGAATCTGATGCTTTAATCAACCCATTTGATCATGATTCTCTCTTTGATGACTATCGTTCAACTTACTATTTTCCCATCATCACGTCTAATGATAATTGTTTTACACCCTTTGATATTTTTGGTTTAACATATCACTATCTGGGTATTTGTCAAGTAGTTGAGGCAATTCCACACTCACTGATGGTTATGTTAGATCCTCATTGTCTTCATATTTTTACTGAATACGATCATATGTATTTTCCCTTGTGATATTCTCATCATAATACCATTCCTCTAATTGAAAATTCATCTCTTCAAATATTACGGGGCTTCCAAGAGGATTCTCATGAATTTTACAATCCAATTGATGAATGATTGGAGGAATCTTATTTGGCAAGATCAGTCGCAAATAACAAGTTTCGATCTTTCCACATGCTTGCTAAGGAGTTCGGTGTAGTTGAAGACACATTCGTAAGAAGCTTCCAAGGTTTGTTGAATGATTATTTTCATTGAAAAGGTAAGAATGTGAATTGGTTAGAAGTAGTGGTTATGACCTATCCTTCTACTGATAGGAAAGACCTTCAAATTTATGTGCAATTTATTCAAGTTCTTATCTATTTTTTTGCACATTACTTTATATCAGTTTTAATTTCTTTCATCTTTGTGAATGCAGGACGAAAGAAATTATGGGGGCTTCATTGGAAATTTCATTATACGTGAACCTGACCTTCTAGATTATTAGGTTAGGAGTAGGTCTAGTTGCACAATAGTTTACCTGCACATCCATCCTGCATTCATTTTCTGTAGTTTTCCTGTCTTTTCTAATCATACTTTCAGTTAGCCTCCTTCTGTTTTGTCTTCTAGTTTTGTTTCCTTATTGTGTGTTGTCTTTTCTTCAGTTTTCTAATACCTTGCATGAAGATATTATGTTGGATCAAAATAAAATGTGGAAAAATTGAAAGAGTCTTGTGACACTACAACATTTAGCTAACCTTCGGTCCCCCTTCTTTGTGTTGGTTACATCTTTTGGTCAATGAAGTTTTGATGGAAAATATGATCCATCCGTAAGGAGATTTTAGGTCAAACCATGATACCTGTGACTATTCTAGAAACCTTATGCCCACACTTGGATCTTGTGCCTTGGTATTTTTACGCTTATCCAATCAGTAGAAGAATAAAAGGGGAAAAACATAAATAAGAAAACCTAAATCAAAGGTCTCTATATGCTTCTCTGAAGGAACAACCTCTCATGCTCTTAATAAGTTTGGATCCCTCTTCCGCCCATAAAATAAATAAATTCCAATGCAAAGTCCTCTTTAAATATATAAATAAAGGTGAAAGAAAATAAAGGCTTCTTGCACAGGGAAGTGAAGCAAGTCACCATGTCGGGGTACTATCTAGGCTTGCTAGAAGTAGAGCAATGTTTGTGTTCCTATAGTGACTCCACTCGGGTACTTTCCAGGATTGTTGGTAGCAGAGCAACACCAGAGATGAAAAACTATACTCTAAAAATATAAAGTTCACAAACTTCACTACCATTTATGATTTAAAACATTGCGATATTTTTTAATCTTATGCTTGTGTTTAATCGAGAAGGAATAAAAGGGACCATATGTATTCATATAGTAAGTGGGGAAGCCAAAGTGATCTGCATGATCAATCAATATTCCTTGGAGAATTGAGACCCTGCACAAAAGAGTTACCCGAGACAGGGAAGCTGGAATTCTACCAATGTGTCGCCAAGTGTTGTCGTTTCTACAACAACCTCGAAAATTTTGGCCTGCACCAAATTTTTGAGCCTACCTTGGTCTTGCATGTTGTCGTCACAAACATTTAAATCCATTCCGTGTGTTTACTTTAACTTTTTTGGTTACTTTTGCAAGAAAGGAAAAATGTCGTATTTTCACATGTTAGTTGTCGCATAATTTGTATAAGCTTGTTTTGGTGGTTTAAAAGGGTTATCTTTGTGAAAATGAGTTGATCTAACCATGTAAACATCCATCAGCACTTTTGCACAAGTGTGATCATAGTTGTCACAAAGTGTATCTTTAGTGTTGCACTTGTCATAAGTCATCGCAAAGTTGTCACACTCAGGGAAAAGTATTGTTCATGTGTAAAGAATTGTAACACCATCCTCCCATATATACACAAGTAACTAGCCAACTGGGGTAAACATGTGAAGAAATGCTATTATGATATGATTCAACCTCCTAGATATCCTTAAGGAAGTGGAATCGATGGAAACACATCAAACATACCTTCTACATCAAGAATAACACTCCCAGGCACCATCCAACCACACATGTATCATGCCCCTAGGTCCCACAGATTGTTTAATATATTAAACCTCTGGATTATCCCACGATATGGGCATGCCAGTGTCTAGAGAGATCTGGATGCTCCCACAAGCCTGCATGTCTACATCCAAGGACTATTTCCAGCAGACCTATGCCAGAGTCTGCGGGATTTCAGGCACTTTCCAAGCCCAAAATTCCGGCCACTGCCCATAACTTGTTGTAACTTCCAGAATCCATTAAACACATGATGAAAATACTAATAAACGAAAAACTAACTCTAGGACTAGGCCTAACCTTCCCCAACTGGGAATGACATTCTGTCAAACACTTGGCATCAACACAATCTATAGGTCTAGGATACAAGGTAGAGCATGAATGACTGAAAAATCTTACGAGACATGACACAAAGGATAACCATCTTCTCCCTTGAACTCTTATCACAACAATTAGGTATTACATCCATTATCCTTTCAGTTACAAGTCAATACATGAAATAACCATGACAATAACCAGTCATATAATGATGCTTATAACTAGCATTAAACCATGAAAATAACAGTGAGATATCAACCATTAAATCCACATAGTGATAATTAAAAAATCAAAAGGAACTTAGCTTTTATTAAAAATAGGAAAAATCTGACCAGGTTCGGGAGTTCCACGTACCAAGTGACCGTAGACATAGCTGAACCAAATGTTTCATTTAGCAAGTCACCCTTGTGCAATATTCCAAGCATGAATGTGGGATCTCATGCAAAAAACAATCAAAAAACAACCAAGGGAATCTATAGTTTAAACCACCTCCACCCTCACCATATCATGATCACACCAAAACTGGTGCTCCGATCACAAAACTAAACAGAACTTAGAATGCCATCTGAAATCCATCACTATCCTTGAGGAATTTCCCATCTCCTTGTCTCTCAGGATTTATTGAAATCAAATCCTAGATGACTAGGCCCTAAACTGAGACACTGGCCTCTCAAGCTTTACCACAATCCACATCGCATCACTAGGCCCTAAACAGAGAATCCTCCCTCTGGATTTACTATGTATCCCACCAAAACCGATGAAGGGATTCCTAGGCCTTTGGGAATGAACCTTAAGACCACCTCCACCCTAGATTCTGAAATTCATCTAGCAATTCCAAAGCTCAAAACTGAGATCAACAACCCTATATACCATGGCATCCAGAAAAAGTTAAGGCTAAGCTGAAAATCACTTTCATAACCTGAAAAAATCATGCCACTGACAACAAGAGAACCATACAACAACATGAAAATCCATCCATGTCAAAACCAGCTAGGAAATCACACATACATTATGTTACCTGCAAGTATTCCTGCTAAAGCTACTTGATCCTGGTCTTCCTTTGTTGATCCTTTCTTTCCTTCCTTGCTCCAAAGCTAGAGTGCTCCAAGAAAATTATGTGTCCAAGAGTGAGAGAGAGATAGAATAATGATAGAGATCCAAAACCGAATTGACCAAGTTTACACTAACTAATCTTACACTGACCAAGCTTGAGAAAATTCTTGCCAACTGATCCTCTAAAGCCTTTTTATCAATGAGGCCTCTATTTTCTTCATTTTCAATTATTTTCCTTGCAACATGTGACCTTTCACCTTACTTTTCTACTATTTTCCCTTATTTCATAAATAAATGTGCCAAAAATGCCATTTTTTCTTTTTAATGTATTTTCCTTTGCCAATTTCCTTTAGCCATAAACACATGTAGTGATGCCCACTAAGATATCTTTACCCAACATTTAGCATGGAATAATTGTCCCTTAACCATGGCCTTATTTTTCCTTTATTAACTTTTGTCACATGAAATTTTCACCAGGGCTGTTGCAGAACCCTCCCCCTTGGGGAACATCATCCTCGATGTTAAACCTCACCAAGATCTCAACAAAACCACTGAAAAGAAAACATATTGCCCATGGAGCTTTATAATTTATCTCGTTGCAGTATTTACATTGAATGACCTGCTCAAAAGCAAAAAATCATGACAACATGACTAGATAACAACTATACCTCTTACTGGAGCTTTACAGCATAACTCATTATGGTATTTACAATAACCACAAATACACATATGCACATTTTCTAAACCAGCAAATAAAATGATATGATACCTGCATCTACAACAAGGGAATCTAGAGGCTCACACTTCAACCCTCAAAGTAATACTAGGATTGACCTCCATACCAAGAAGTCTATAATCCACTACCACAGTCAAATTGCATCTAATGTCCAACGCTATAATCCCACGCCACTTGTCCTCTCAGTGAACAATTACCAACTCATTGTTCCAGGGTGCACTCCCAATGTGCATTTGATTCTATCTGGCAATGCTAATGACCAAAACAAATATATCTACGACATTCCCTTCTCTTCTACATAGTCCCTTGGGAAATCCAGTCACCCCTTCCATGTAGTCACTCACCTTCTAAGTTCCTTTTCATCCCCTATCCCGGTCAATCCATCCCTTGGCAAGGATTACTCACATCAAAAAGTCAAAAAACCAAGGCATATACCTACCTAAAACCATCATACTAGTCATAGCATGCTCATGGCAAAAAATGGACATTATTGGGTACTAGTGTCCCACAATGGCCCTACTCCTAAAGTGCTTTACCAGCATACTGCTGCCTGTCCCAATTTCTTTCACTGCTGCTACTAATTCTTGAAGTTAGTTTCGACCACCCAACCGGGCATTTCCATAGTTCTTGTACCAAGCACATAACTTCCATTAGATTAAAAGAAATTGAAATAAATTCATATCATACCTCATTGGTAGCTTGTCAATAAGGTACACTTGTAATCTTGTTTACTTCCTATCAAAATAAGTCAAACTAACATCTTTGACCAAATCATCATGTATAAACATATCACATCAGGTTAGCTCAAAACACAACCATCATAAATCAAAATCATAAATCACATGTAACTATCATAAAATAGAATCATAATTCACACGCATAATAAAACTGAAATAAAATATTGATACCTATCCTTTAATCAATCCTTAGCTTCTACCTCTGTCTTTATTCCATACGCACTCTAGATCGGTTTCCACACTCGACAAACACTCAGTGATTTCTCGTCAACCATGTGCACATACACATAGTGTGCATCACACACATACAACCACACACGACATACAATGACATGCAATACATGCACCTATACCTGACATACAATGCATACACCTACACCAAGTGTACAATATAAAAAAATACATACACCTGCATTCAGTGTACACCACAACACAATACATACACCTACACCGATGTACAACACAATACATATATGTACATAGAGTAAAACACAATGAATATAGATGTGTGGTGAAGTAAAATTATAAGTGGGGCATGAACGAATTCCTCTAGCCCAGTAATGGGTCTAGCCACAACAGATAAATTCTATGGAAGATTTCCCTAGGTTAGAATCAATCAAGAGGGCATACCTCTTGGTCGCTTATCCTGCTTGATGATGTCCTCACCTGCTCGCTCCAACAATCTCTCACTTCCTTCTTCAAGCTCCTGAAACAAGTAAACAACAACAACATACAAACATAATAATAGACAAATTGTAATTCAACCTACTTAACAAGTCAAGAAACATTAAGCCTTGAATATGTAAAATTACAAAACATGTAGGAAATCAATCGAGAGTTGCATATATTGATATCAAAGAGAGATTACAACCATTCATCTTGACATTGTAGTCTTCCTCTGACAAGGCCAGGTTCCCACACACTTTCGCTAGCATTCCACAATGGCTTCAAACAACAATAGTTTTAAAGCTCTTCCCTTTAGGCCTCACTCCAAACCAAAACACACTTCTCCCTCACACAACTAGATGCCTACAACTAGTAATAGCTTGCTTGTATACTCCAAAATAGCATCAACACTTTGCAACTATAACACTCACACTTAGCCAAAACTATCAACTGTGACTAGTTTGTGCTTGGGAAGAAGGGAGGTTTATATATGAAATATGGATGGGAGATGGATCATCTTATCATGGGAGAAGGACTTATCTCTTGAGGTATTTCCATCATTATAGCTGAAAGGAGCCCAAACTATCATCCTTGACCCCATCTGGTGAAACCATTTACCAAACTTCCATTACGGAGCTTCTAGAGATGGAAGATTCAACTCTAATTTAAAAAAATTTCCATAACAGGACCATTGCGGCTGAAACACAACTCAGTCATTCTAGTTAGCGTGAGGAGTGGTGCTAATATCTACACATCGGTGTAGGGGAGACAAAGGCTATTAGTGTCGGTCTTGTAAACTAAGCAAAACAAAAGTTTCAGGGGAAATGGTGGAAAAGGGAATTGATCTTCTCATGAAGAGGGACACAATGGGAGTTTCTTCATGAAGCCAAACCATGCAGGGCGCACTGTAGAGGTCATCCAGGATCAAGGAATGGGGAGTACAGGGATAGTAAAAAAAATTTGTGTAATAGATGCCCCCTAAAGCGTGAAGGTCGAGCTAGAGTGAGGGATGAAATGCTTGATAAATCAGTGTGGGGAATTGGTCCGCCATCGGAAAACCTGCAAGCAAGTACAGATACATATACGTAAACTAAGATATCTATCAAATGATACATGAATCATGGCATGGATGAAGCCATCCAGAGAATGATCATGTAAATGGATCCAGGTATGAGTGTAACCATTCGTCAAGGGGGATCATAATGAAACCAAGGTATGGTCGTAGCCATCCAATAATGAGAAGGATCACATATGATAACTCATAGTTTGGTTGAAGCCAGTCATATGAAAGAGACATGCATATCAATATAACCATGTCACTTCACTTCACAATGTGGACTTTTTGTGATCTGAATCCAAAGTCTTGTGCTCCAACATGACCTGATCAAAGCACAAATCCTAGCATGTGAATGGATGTGTCGACGTCGAACATGCTAGAAAGTCGCTTGATTAACAATCAATGATGTAAACTGTTAACAAGCATGAGAGAAACCACCAATACTGACAATGGTCCTCAAGGTACTATCATCACAATTCACAGAATGTGAATATAGGAACTGAATTTGAACACCCGTGAAATCACTTGATCGAAAGCCAATGATTTGAACTTGTCATCGAGTGCAAAGAACTTGCCATTAGGGCATGCAAGCTCTAAGGTACTAGAATGGAGTCTCTCAGTCAACTTCCCAGATAATGAGTTGAATTCGACGAAAAGTGACCGTGTCGAAGGAGGGCCATAATGAATCCTCATCATCGACGTGAGACGAGAGGATGCAAAATGATTTTGGATGATACAGAGAATCAAAGGTAAGTGTAACTGCAGAAGGACAACTCTTGAACATATTGGCAACACAAATGGAAGTTTAGCATCTTTTGGATCCATGGGATCGGTGGTCATGATGACATGGCAGAGATCAAATGGAAGGAAAAAATGAACAGCCCAAACCCAGGAAGGTCAATGATACAGAGGAGGATGTCCCAACCCGACATGAAGCAAAGAGTGTCATGTTCAAGAGTGAGCTGTCGACACGACTGATAGATTTCCAAATTTTTCCCCCACCATTTCTAGTGAGTACCCCAATTATTTTTTAATCGCAAGCTTGAAGGTCATATCATATGCTTGCACTGTAAGTTCATCCTTAAGACAAATCCGACCTAGTAAGTTTAACGAGCCCTAGGAAGGAGAAGCTCATTTTCGTCATGGTGACGAATCCGATGTCGTTTAATAGTTTAACGAGTTCGAAAAAGGTGTAAATCGATATCTTTTTCATGTTTAGAGAGTTTGAAAAAGACACATAAAAGAGAACTCCACATGGTCCCTTTTCATATGTTTGTGTCTCTCGAGCCCAAAAAGGTAGAACACAATACTTGAGAGAACTGCTTGACCATTTCAGTCAAGGAGTACCTTTTTCGTAAATAGTGCCTCGTAGCCTGAAAAAAAGGGTAAAATTACACTGGGCACATGACATTTCGCATCTATTAACGAGTTCGAAATGATAAGGGCTCGACCATCTTTTTTATTTTAAAGGGTCAGAAAAGATCTGAAAGCGGACCCCCCGTTTTTATTCTCTTTAATGAGTCAAAAAGGGCAAAAATACTCGGCAGAATTTTCATATGAGTTTAACGAGTTGAGATAGAGCTGAAACGTGACTCATCGTCATCTTCTAACATCCATCACCTATTGCTACACAAGTAAGGCAAAGTGTACTATCGAGTCCTTGAGGCAAAATAGGTCAAAAATATTTACAAAACTGATATTTTCATGAAAAAATGAATAAAAAGGGGAAAGTAAATATATTTTTAGCATTTACCATTTTACCTTTGATGTGAAGACTTTTTACCCGCCTTTGCCCTAATTTTCTGGAGCAGATTGCATAAAATCTGGGAGGTCAATCGACGAGCCGTCAGTTCCAGGTAACAGTCGAAGTCCTGAGCTCCATTTTCATGCTATTTATTTCTGCTTTTAGCCATTTTTTTGGGTTTCCAAGGAGGTTTTTGAAAATCATTTTTGCCCTTGGTCAGTGTGATTTCCGGGCATGGAATTTCACAGGACGAGGGTGATTTGCAAAGCCATCTGCACCAATCGGTGCAACTACTTTTAAAACAGGAGCGTCGGTGTTGTGGATAGGGAAAACCCTATGTTCTCAAAAACTAACCGTTTAATCTTGAATTTTACATGCCAAGGATGATTATTGACTCAAATTAATGGATTTTGCAAGAGAGAATCGCTAAAAATGGTGGACTGGAAGGAAAGGGAACATGAAGATATTGACACCTGGCAATGCATGATCCAAATTTCCTGGAGGCTTTGAGGGCTTGTGGGCTCCTCAAATTATTCCTTACACCAAGGATGCGGGCCTAGCCCGAGTTGCTTCAATACTTGATAAGCCTTTGGGACATTAATCGGGAGATTTTTGTCATTGGGGACTAGAAGTTGGAGTTGACAACTTCATATATCTACTTCATCACTAGACTGTCTCACAGAGGTGAGCCAGTGAACTTGTATGGGTCATGTCTGATCAAGGCAAGCATATCTTCCATGCTTGTCGAACACTGCCTTGAGGGCCTAAAATCCAAGAGTGGGAAGATAGAGATTTCAAGTGTGCGAGATTTGACACTAAGGGTGCTTTTGTTGACTATCAACAGAGTGGTGGGGTCCTAAGAGAAACATGAGACTAACAAGTCGAATTTCCTTTATGCTATTGACTGCACAGCTCCTACGATCTTCAACTAGGTAGAGGCCATGAATATGAACATCAAGCACCAGTTGTCCAAGGCCAAGGCAGGGAATCTGAAGCAATTTGGCTTCGAATCTGTACTTGTGACCTTCTTCCTGGAACGAGTGCCACTGTTCCAGTACTAGTTGAATGAGGTAGATCCTCCTGTGCAACGCGATCCGCGGATGGCCCACTGGAGTTGTTTGATGCCCAGGATCACTGGGGGTCAGCACATGTCATACTAACCTGCATTCTTCTCATGGCTACGATGACAGAAGATCGTCGTGGAGGATTGGCCATACAGTGGCACTGATTTCCATGGAGATCCAGATATGCCCTTACCAGATGGAGAGGACTTTGATGACAAAGGTAAAAATCAAATTTTTAATTTTGATGTTTTTTAATTGTTTTTTATATATGCATGCTTATAACATTTCTCTTGTTTATGCAGATGTTGGACCAGAGAGGCCAGTCAGGATGTCCTCGATATCCAAGCGTGTCCCTAGCCTTATTGATGTTGTCGCCCCTTATCAAGAAGGGAGTGACAATGAGGAAGAGATCATGAGGAACCTTGAGGGGTTAACTCATGGTATCCCGGAGTATGCTCAGATAGGAGACACGCCCCGTCGTACCAGAGGCACATAGTGAGAGTCTCAGATCGGATCCACCAACTATTGAGTCGCGTGGCATGAGTTGTCTCATGTTATCATGACCACCATGCTAATTAGTTCCTAGATATAGCACTTACATATTTTTTGAGTCATGCGTGCCATGGATGTATGAGGCCTACGAGCCGTTGATGTTATTGTAGACACACATATTATTTTTTTGGGTTCTGATGTATCAAACTTTCTCACCATATATATATATATATATATATATATATATCTGTTGTATTTTCCTATCTATTATGGTACAAATGGTTTGCCTTATCTTTTACATGTTTCGTAATTTTTTATCCAACACGTAATTAGCTAATGCATCTGTCAATGTAATCATGTGTCTAGGAATATGATGATATGTAATATAATCAAAATTTCTTTCCATCAGATAGTTATGGAGATAAATTCATAATATTTGAGGGTTCCTAATGAAATATTGCTCGTTGAGTTGAAGGATGACAAGTTGTGAATCCAGGTTGACAACGAATTCTCTGATGCCTAGAGCAATGGCTTCTGACAGCAGTTCGATGACCGCACTATATTTAGCAATGTTGTTGGTTGTACGACCTAAGCAGATACCTTGAAGGTCAATCAACTCACCATTAGGGTCATAGATATCCCATGCCGTGGATGATAGGTTCCGGATACAACGACAAGCACCATCGATGAAACCAACGTGAGGAGTTGTAGACATTTGCAAAGGAAGAAAAGCATAGTAAACAGGAAAGCTGTTTGAAAACTATCACAAAAAACCACGTTGTACAAAAATGAATCGCACACTAATGTACATAAGTAACCATGCAAGATGACCTAAGCATAGTACTTTGTGAGGTAAAGCCTGTTGCAGGGCTTAGGGAGAGGATTTCCTTCATAATAAATAAGCTCGTAGTCTCCTTTCTGTAAAATGTGTTTCACGATATAGGGCCCATGCCACATAGGTTCGAACTTGCCTACCCCTAGCTTATCATTAGCTTGGTCATATAAAAGGACCAAATCACCCTCAGATAATGTGCGAGGGGAGACCGACTGATCGAAATGGGATTTGACCTGTTTCTTTTGTTCTTCGATGACCAAGGCAGTAAGACGGTGAGTCTTGTCCGGTCATTCTAAATATATGAGGTGTTCCTCTTAAGGTGATGTTTTAGGGAGGAGTTCAATAGCTAGCTTGAGTGAATGAATCTCGCATTTGATCGACAATGTTGCTTCCAAACCATAGACCAGCTGGAATGGTGTGAAACCAGTTATGTATTTGGTTGAAGTGCAGTAGGCCCACAGAGCTGAAAAGAGCATGAGATGCCAATTTGACTTGTGCATCCCAATAATATGCTGAAGCATTGTGACCAAGACCTTGTTCATGGCTTCAACTTGGTTGTTGGCCTGAGGGTAATATGGGGTTGAGACATCGTGGCACAAGCCCAATGAAGATGTCAGCTTTGCCATCATGTAATCTCTAAAATGGGATCCATGGTCTATGATAATGGCTTGGGGTACGCCGAACCTAGAAATAACATGGTTAAAAAGGAATTGAGTCACCGTCTTACCATCTGCAAAATATGTAGGCATTGCTTCGGACCATTTGGTGAAATAATCCATAGCGACGATAATATAGCCATGCCCCCTAGCCAAATGATGGTTATATGTCATATAATCGATGCCCCATTTGGCAAAGGGACCAACGGTAATGACGGGGTGTAGGTGAGCAGGTGGGGCACGCATCTTGCATTGGTAAATTTGGCATTTGTGGCACTTATGGGCAGTAAGAATGCAGTCTTTGAAGATAGACGGCCAGAAATAACCAGCACGAAGGATTTTTTGAGCTGTAGCATAACCAAACATATGACCACCACATGCCCTAAAGTGGCAATCATTGAGAGCTCTTTCAGCTTCCTTGATCATAAGGCATTGATGAAGAACTGAATCAACACATACATGGTATAAAGTATCACCAATAATACGATAGGGTTGGGAATGATGCCGAATCCTTCGATGATCATCCTTGGTGAACGCAGACTAAAACGTGGTCGTTTGGAGATACACGTTGATATCACCGTACCATGGATCAAGGGTGCTAATCAGGAAAAGGGTCTCATCTAGAAGTTGTTCATCTACACTAGCAAGGAGAGCCTTGGAGGGAAAGGAACAAATCAATTTGGCAAAAAAAAGCGACTTCTTAGATTTGGCCGTAGTGAAGACCAAATCAAATTCTTGCAGGATCATGATCCATTTAGAATAATTTCCCCCCAGCAACTGACGAGTCAGGATATAGGTCATAGGGTTGCACTCAGAAATCATTGTAGTCATACGTAAAAGGACATAGTGTCGAAAGCATTGAATATCTTGAATGATATCCAAAGCCAACTTGTCGACATGTGCATAACACATTTCAGTGTCAAGGAGATTCCGACTAAGGTAGTAGATTACATGTTCGCTGCCTTCATCGTTGTCTTGGACCAAAACCATAGCAATGGTGCTAGGGGTCGTGGCTAGGTAAAGGAAGTAATCTCAATAATAATTTGGTGGATGCAACAAAGAAGCATTTATGAGGACAGCCTTAAGATCATCAAAATATTTTTGGGCCACCTCATCCCATGCAAAGGGCATTCCTTATTTGAGTAACCGGGTAAATCCTGTGGCTAGCCTAGCATAGTTGGGTATAAAAGGATGGAGAAACTTGGCATTTTCTTACAGGCTCTAGAGTTGGTGCAGTGAAGAAGGAGGGGGTAAATTTACAATGGCCTTGACTTTGAGTGGATCTAGGTGAATACCATCCTTAGAACGATGAAGTCAAGGAGTCATCCTGATTCCACACAGAAAACACATTTGTGTGGATTTAACTGAATGTTATATTGTCTGCAGCATAGAAAAATCTGTCAGAGATGGTCTGGGTGGTCTTGGCGCTTACGAGAATAGGCAGGAAGGCCATCCAATTAAGGTTGGATATTGTTGCGAATATCATGAAATGTGTAGGACATTTCCCATTGAAACGTGGCCCCAACATTTTTGAGGCTGAAAGGGAGCTTCTTCTACATGAACATACCCCATGGACAGATAAAGGATGTCTTTTCTTAATTGGTCGGTGTGATGTTAATCTGGTTATAACCAGAAAAACCGTCCATAAAGGAAAAGCTCTCGCTCCCAGCACATTCATCAATGATTTGATCTATGAAGGGAGTAGGATAGTTGTCTTTAGGACATGCACACTTAAGATCTCGATAATCCACACAAATGTGGATCATGCCTTGGTTTTTAGTCACCAGGACAATATTGGACACCCAGTCTGTAAGGGGGATGGGATAAATGAACCTAGCTTTGAGAAGCTTTTCGACTTCACCCTTAATAGCAACATCCTTCCTAGGGTGCACCGGGCGAAGCCGTTGGCGAACGGGCTCCGCGTGCAGATACGTAGGTATTTAATGCACCACAATGCCAGGATCGATGCCTGGCATTTCTTTGTAAGACCATGCAAACACATCACAAAATTCCTAAAATAGATGAGTATATGTCTTGATCTCATCCAGAGAACAAGATACCCCAATATGAACATGTTCAATGACACCGGGTTTGATATAAATGTCAATCGGCATCGTTTGGGTAATATTACCCATATTTCTTTCCGACCATACTTCATTTGTAATAGTTGATGGCGGAAAAGGAGAAGAGTACTCTTTGAAAATGGTAGACATGACTGTCAGGCGAGGCAGGAACAAGGAACGATGATGAGTATTGATCCATGGTGGTTCCTCGAGAGACATGATTTCCATGATACCTTCATCAGTGAGGAAGGTCTCGGCTAAGGGATCAGACGATTCCAAAGTGCCAAGCCAAGGGGATTGAGAGTACATATCAAGAGAGGTCTTCGACATATGAGAATCAGAGGATGCAGAGTTCAAAGCCAAAACAATTTCCATGTAATTGACTTCAGCAGGACTAAGCGACATAACCTCACCCCAAGTATCAACAAGATCTGGTGCAGGTATGACCCAAGGATCATATTTGATCGAGATCATGTTGACAGAGGCAACATGAGGAGGTGGGAGTGGAAAAATTCCCATTAAGACAGAACCTTTGAAGATACCTGCCCCCACACTCTCATTGGGAGCACCAGAGTGCTTAACATATGGAACATTTCCATCCGAGGAGGAAGAGGCAAAGAAAGATAGTTGATTGACAATGACAATTTCCCTTGATGGGGAAAATGGATCACGTAGAACAAGGAGGAGGCCACGTCATGCATGGCATGAGTCCAACTTCGGCCGAGTAGAAGATTGTAACTGAGATGGGCATCAACAATTTCTACTTCGACTTGCATTGTCTTACCTTCCAGGGTGATGGTAAGGTTAGGTAAGACACCAAAGGGTCACAAATCATGCTCATCGAAAGCTTCAAAAGTGTTTGAAGATTGGTTCAGTGCAGGGGAACCAATAGCGTTCCAACATGCAATTAACATGATGCAGGTGGAAGCACCTTCATCGATGACAGTGCAGTGGATGGTCTTCTCATTAATGATTCCCTGAATAATAAAGGAAATCTAATGAGGGAGCCATGGAACATGGTTCTCCAGATCGAAACATATCAAATTATAATTAGTGGGATTGATGCCCCCAATAGCTGACAGTAAATATTTCCGCTACGATGGGCAGCTTTGGAGTACCTCGAGATCCGCCATGGATGACAATGCCTGAGCCAAGTCCTCAACAATATTGTAGTGCTGAGTGGCTTAGACTTTGGGATTATACGAGGATTTCCGCAACACACCTCGAGAGGGTGGCCACATAGCAAAATTAGGGTTAGGGTGCTCAATTTTTAGAGGGCCAAAACTCAGGGTAGAAGAAGAAGGTGCGGCTTCTTTTTATTTCCCAGCTGCCAGAGCTGGAGTTTGATAATATTTCGATCGGGTAGCCACATTAATAGGTGTGCTCATCATGAACACTTGAGATCTAGAGGAAGCAGATCAGTGTTGGTCTACCATTTAGGTTTGCTGAGACAGAAATGGCTCTTTAGGACAGCAGGGGTCCCTTTGAGCAAGCGACTAACTTCGGATCGTCGAGGACAATCCTTGGCGTAGTGATCCTCCTTGCAAATGGGGCAAGGATACTTAGGTTTCCGTTGCGAAGATTCGCCAACAAACTATTTGGGAGGACCTTGTTTCAGGGCATCAGCTTTAGCTTTGCCTTTGCCTTTCTTTTTTCCTTTCGATGATTTGTCCACTGTGGTAGACTGGACAGTGTGGATCTCTAAGGTTTTACCAGGGCCAGGTGGATTCTGAGATGACCTGGTAGGAGCAGCATTCGAGATCGACTTCTGTTTGGAAGAAATTTTAGCGGGGGTCTGGGATACTGAACCAATAACTCCATCAACGAGAGGAATAGCTAGTAACTTTGATGTTGCGGGATCGGATGATGGACGTGAAGCATTGGGTAAAAACTCGTATAAAGTGCCAGACTGGGATTAAACCAAATCCAAGTATTGGGCACAAGTGATGGCTTTCTCTTCAGTGACGCATCCACACATAGTTATATCTCGAGAAATTGGGGCTATAAATGATTTGGTAAACCATTCAGTGAGAAACTGATTAGCTATCTTGAATTTGATTAGGCGATGTCTATGTCTCCATTCATGGATGTGATCAGAGATGTGTGTCACAGTATCTTGCTTAAGCGATGTGATCAAATAGGTTTTGGTTTCATAGCGAACCGGAAACTAAAAATGCGTGAGGAAAGCCATGGCTAATGAATTAAAGTCATGGTAAGTACTTTGAGGTAACTCAATGTACCATTTCACTACAGCACCCATGAGGGTTCATTGGAAAAGATGAAGACGAATGGAATCATCCACATACAATTTCAATGAGCGCCAGAGGTGATATGTCATCACATGGGCCTGAGGATCTTCACTAGATTTTCCATCAAATTTTGGGCAATCACTTGGTATCTTGGATGACATCGAAGGTGAGTATGGTGAATGAATAATCGGATCGTTCGTAAGGCGTGATACATCTGGCAACTCGAGTGTAGCCAAGAAAGGTAATTAACTGTTAAAAGGCATGAGAGGCCGACAAGCGAGCCCAAAGGGAGGATCCCATCCCTGCTGGTAATGATTTTGGCCCCATAGTGGGGGATTTTGGCCATATGGCATCTGAGGCTGCCCCCATTGCAGATTACCTTGACCATAGGGAGGATTTTGACCCTGAATACCTAGAAACTGTCGAGGCATATGCTGCTGATAGGGAACATATGGCTTAAAAGGTTGTTGAGCATGTTGACTTTGGACATATGGATATGGGACCTATTGTCTTGGAACCTAGGGCCGATGAACCTGTTGTCCCTGAACAAGAGGATTTTGGACCTGCAGCCCTTGGGCATAAGGTTGATACACTTGTTGCCCTTGGACGTAGGGGTTTTGTACTTGGTGCCCTTGGCCAGTAGGATTCTGAACCTGTTGACCTAGGACAAGAGGGTTTTGGGCCTGCTGCTGTAGGACTTGTCCTTGACCCTACCCCTACAAGTTGGTCTGTATACAAGGGTTGTTGCGGCCCTGGTTGGTTTTGTTGTTGCAAGGGTTGACCTTGTGGTTGCAAAATTTGTTCCTTGGGTTGCAGAGGTTTGCCCTACGAGGGTATGGGTTGAGAGGTGTTTGGAGCATATTGCATCTACTTTTGCACGGCTTGCTGCAACTATTGTAAGGATTGACCTTGCCGATATTGCAAGTGACCTTGTTGCGGGATAATTTGCCCTTACTGTTACGCGGAGAGCCCTTGCTGCAACAAAGGCTTCCCTTGCGGTAACAAAGGTTGTCCTAGTTGTTGTAAAGGCTATCCTTGTTGTTGCAAGGGTACTTGAACAATGCCCGAGAAATTGCCAAACTGAATCTGGTTGTAGCCAGGCTGGATGTACTGCTAAGATTGGAGGGTGTAAGGTTGATTAACCAATCCGTAAGAACCATATGGAACGTAACGATTTTGGTATTGGACCTAAGCCCCATAGGGCTACTGATACTGAACATTGCTCGATCCAGATGGACCAACAAGATTCTGAACCTCTTGGTACTGGACATTACTTGATCCAGTGCGATCAACAGGGTTACAAATAATACCAAAAGAGGGTTGGTTTACACCAAGCATGTGAGCTTGTGATCCGCTCACATTAGTGGCACTTGACACCATAGAAAAATTTAGGTTCTGCCCCCCAAGCGGTGGCACAATCTGGCCAATAACTAATGGGACAGAGGAATTCACAGAGACAATCTTTCAAATTGCCGGTTGTGACTGGCGTGTAACTAGGATCGATGATACAAGAGTAATCGAAACAATGAGTTGCACCGAGACTGAAGTAACATCCTGTTTGGAAGCCGTGTTCGTGATGAACGGTCTTGACATAGGCCTGATGCCTAACGTCCATACAGGATTATGGTAGAGTGATGAGGCAGTAGGTGTGCCTGAAACAAAGTTCCCCAAAGACACATAGTTGGGTGGCAAGCTGGCAGGAATATATTCCGAAAAAGGGAAACCCTTAGGAGGGAACTACAGTTGCAATTATGGCCCCTGAATAGTGTGTGGAGTAGAAACTTCGGACTCATCTGGAGATGTGACTAGGGCATCGCCTTTGGGTTCCATGTTTGAAAACAAATGGCGATGAATTGCTAATGTGTACTGGGGGATAGTTCCAAAGGAACACCCGGCTAGTCATACAGACTGTAAGGACGCTGCAATGATATATCAATAATGTCAAACAGAGGGTTTGAAGGATAGATAACCAGTCCAAGTGGACCATCATTGGTTGGCGAGTTCTCTGGAGTTCGAATGGGATTGTCCAGAGATTTAGGGCCAAGATCAGCAGATGATCCTGTATTGAAAGTAGGTGGAGGACGAGATGACAATGGTTGAACACTCAAAACAATTGCAAGTTCAACATTTTGGTCCTCATGTGACTCTAATAACTCAGGAAAGGGCTCCTCATAAAATCTTTCAAACAGAGGAGAGGAAGAGGAATTGGGTGACCACAATGACCTTGTCTTAGTCGACAGAACAAATAACTTCAAGGCTTTAAAATGTCCTTTTAAGGGAACTCATGATTTGGTCAAAAATACTAACAGGATGTTTTGGATCATGGGCAATCAATTATTAATATGCATAAAAGACTGATGCTCTTTCATTTTTTAAGAGTCTAGAAATAAATAAAGATGACTCTATCACTTTTGATTGGAAACGAGCTCGAAAGAACAATTGCTTGAATGATCTTTTAAATTTAATGAGTCAAAAAGATCAAATGACTGCTATGAATGATCTAGGTAAACATGATTACCAAGCAAATGTGAACTGCAAAATACCTCCTAGCGAACCAAGAAGTACGAGTAGGCAATCTCCCCGAATGTTGTGTTCGGTGTATCACGTTCGCAAGGCAACCGACTCAGCTTCCTAAGGATAAAAGGATTGCAACCTAGTGGGGTCTCCCATTATATACTCGACCGTACGGGGAGTAAAAATCCATGCTAGCATTGTCTAATGTCGAAGCTAACGACAACTACTACGTTTAAATACGCCAAAACACGTCTCTAGACTAGACCTTCTAGATATGATCGTTAATGTCAAATGCTCCTTAGGTTAATTGAATTAATTTTAGGGTTTATCTTGAGTTATGTTTCAGTTTTTAGGTCTTAGCGATGCTACTCGAAAAACATCAAATGCAACTAACTGAGACAAGACCCTTTCAATTCGATGAAATGCCTACACTAGAGAGGGTAGAAACTACTAAATCAAATGCAAACAATTAAGCAACTGAAAATGAAATGATCTTTCACTGCCTTACTTTTTCCAAAAAATAAACTAATGAAAAATGCATTCCAATTCCTAATTTCCTGACAAGCACTTATCTATTAGTCCTTTCAAAATGAAAAATTCTCTTCTTTTTCAAATGTTGATAGAATTCTAGTTTTTAAAAAGATGTAAATTATCGTAACATAAAGATGCAACAAGCTAGAATTTCATACTTTCTCATGAAATAATGAAACAAACTTTTCACATACAATCTTTCAGTGAAAAAGTTTTCGAGATAATAAGCTCTTCAAGCAGGTGAAAACATGAAAAGAGAAGTTCATTCAGATCAATGAAACACCGACTTTACCAAACACAAGGCCGAAAATGTAAACTATGCCATAAAAGAAACGTTCAAGCTAGTAAACGAAAATTTTTAAAACTTGTACAAAAAGAGGTCAAAGTCGTAAAAGGACCAAAAACAAATGCAAGAAGTAATCACACCTACAGCCTGACTCAATGACTCAATCAATCAAATAGAAAGATGACAAGCCAACAAGAAAGCAAAACCAAATGAAAAGTAGCTTTCTAATCAGGGCAAAAATAGTCCAAAAAGCTCACGGGGTCAAAAACACAAGAGCAGAACACACTGGCCAAGATTGGGGCCGAGCCCTAATCTTCACTTACAGGCATTATCGTGACTACCTAACTGACAACGAGTGCTAGAGGCTAGTCGGCGCAACTTTTCCTCAACAATTTGCATTGGTCAGTGCGACTATCAGTGCATTAAGCGCACTGGTCGAGGTAACTAAGGAAAAATAAAAAATAAAATCAAAACAAGGACCAGATCTGCTACTATGAATTTTAGACTTATGCCAGTAAGCAGGAGAAAAGAAATAGAACCAGAGGGAAAACGTGAAACTAGAAAAGTTCTCATGAAATCCAAAACAAACAAAAGGATTGGGATCCCCAGCAGACTCGCCAATTTGTGGTGAAGTAAAATTATAAGTGTGGGCACGAACGAATTCCTCTAGCCCAATAATGGGTCTAGCCACAACAGATACATTCTAGGGAATATTTCCTTAGGTTATAATCAATCAAGAGGGCCTACCTCTTGGTCACTTATCCTGCTTGATGATGCCCTCGCTTGCTCACTCCAGCAATCTCTCGCTTCCTTCTTCAAGCTCCTGAAACAAGTAAACAACAACAACATACAAACATAATAATAGACAAATTGCAATTCAACCTACTTAACAAGTCAAGAAGAAGTTCGTGCACTGGAACAATACAGGGTAAAAATTGCAATCAAGAAGTCAGACCTTTCATTCTCTGACTTCTTCACATATCTAATCCTGATGATGAACCACGAAGGATGGTTCGAAACATCGATACATAAAATAGTAAAATATGATGGATCCGGAAGACATAACCACACAAGTCAAGAAACATTAAGCCATGAGTATGTAATATTACAAAACATGTAGGAAATCAATCGATAGTTGAATATATTAATATCAAAGAGAGATTACAACCATTCGTCTTGATGTTGCAGTCTTCCTCTGACAAGGCCAGGTTCCCACACACTTCTTCTATCATTCCACGATGGCTTCAAACAACAATAGTTTTAAATCTCTTCCCTTTAGGCCTCACTCCAAACCAAAACACACTTCTCCCTAACACAGATAGATGGCTACAACTAGTAATAGCTTGCTTTTCTACTCCAAAATAGCACCAACACTTTGCAACTATAACACTCACACTCAGCCAAAACTATCAATTGTGACTAGTTTGTGCTAGGGAAGAAGGGAGGATTATATAGGAAATATGGATGGGAGATGGATCCTCTTCTCATGGGAGAAGGACTTATCCCTTGATGTAATTCCATCATTATAGTGGAAAGGAGCCCAAACTGTCATCCTCGACCCCATCCGGCTAAACCATTTACCATACTTATGTTATGGAGCTTCTAGAGCTGGAAGCTTCGGCTCAAATTTAAAAAACTTTCGATAACAGGACTGGTGCGACTAAAACATAGCTCAATTGTTGCAGTCGGTGAAAGGAGTGGTGCTAATCTCTGCACATTAGCACAGGGGAGACAAAGGCCATTAGTGTCGGTCTTGTAAACTGGGCAAAATAGAAGTTTCAAGGGAAATGGTGCAAAAGAGAATTGATCTGCTCATGAAGAGGGACGCAATGGGAGTTTCTTCATGAAGGCAAAGCATGCGGGGTTCACTGTATAGGTCCTCCAGGATCAAGGAATGGGAAGTACAGGAACAGTTACAAAATATTGTGTAAGAATATGTCATGATACCCTGACTACACCATGCACATAGATAATACCACATGTACAACATGTACACAATACCACCTATACACAACACCACTTGCATGACGTGTACACACATCACATGTACATGGCACCCCCTGTACAATGTGTACACAACGCCACATGTACATTGTACCACATGTACAATGTGTACACAATGTTATACGTACACAACACCACATGCACGACATGTACACGACACCACATTTATAGAGTACCATATGCACGACATGTACACAACACCATATGGACACAACAACATATGTATAACATGTACACAACACCACATGCTCACAGCACCACTTGTATAATCATGCACACAAAACCATATGTACATAGCACCACATGTACAACATGCATGCAACATCAAATGTACATAACAACACATGATCACATCACCACTTGTACAATCATGAACACAAGACCATATGTACATAGCACCACATGTACAACATGCATAGAACATCAAATGTACATAGCACTGCATATCCAACATGTACATAGCATCATATGTACATATAATTTCATATCCAACATGACATGACACCATATGCACACAACGCCACATATCCAACATATGCGTAGCACCATCTATGCCCAACATTACATATGCAATAATTACACAACACTATTTGTACCACCCTGTACATAACATTGCATAACAACATGTACACACACTATATATACACAACACCACATGCGCACAACATCACATATGCAACATGTACAATATATACAATATATATACAATAGTAGTACCACACAGCCAAAACCACACTTTCTCTACCAAGCAACCTTGCTTCCAGCATCTCTCTTCCACCCATGCTTATCCTAGCATGTCGCGCACCATGTTGTTTTCATTTCGTTGATGTATCTCTCAGCATTAGCCTATCCATAAATTAAACATAAACGTAGTATAATCAAATAATATAAATTCATATCCACATGATACTGGCCTTAGAGATATGTCAGGCTATTCTTCCCACTTGATTCCTCATGAACGAGAATTTGTTCATTCCATTCACCTACATAAGAAATCATTCCTCCACAAGAATGATTCCTGATGACCCTGTCAGACAATTATATATATATATATATATATATATATATATATATATAGCACAAAACAGTCATGATCTCATCAGAAAATGAAATACCTACATACATACATGTATACATATATACACATCGACACAATCATGATCACAACATAATTACTAGATATCATGATGTCAAGGTTAAGAGAACTTCCTTTATCCATGCAATGCATGTACAACATCGAGAAAAACAATTCCCAACGTATCTAAGGCATTTGATGCCTCAAATCTATTTACTTTACCTTTCCTAATTACTTCTCTCATAACGGCCTTGTCATTGTTCATTTACACCAACTGACCCAACCAATCCAACTAGTTCTTATACGCTTGCCTTCAGATGCCCTTATACATGCATTGAGATTCATCCAGGCCTTACATCACCTATTGGGTTTCATTCATCTCTTCCTGGGCTCCATTAACTTTCCTCTTTCCCAACCAATTCCCCATACCCCAAACATAAAACGAAATACCAAGAAACAAGCAAGATAAAACCATGGAAAACCAACAATAATATGACACCACAAACAAAGTGGCATGGCCATGCACAAGATGCAAACAAAACTGCAATCAAGCCCAACAAATCACCAAAAGACCAAAAGCACAAGACTAGAAAAAAACACCATGACTCAATCCCCATGATTCCCAATGCTTCCAAAGGAAAGCCCAACCTGAGCCTTCTTCGAAATTCCAGGGCAGTCTCTTTTCCCTGCAATCCCTTGCATCATACTACCATCAACACATAATTGTCAGTTATTAAATAAACATAACAATACATTGGTTACCTTACCTTGTTGTTCCAAGCACATTTCCTGCAACTGAACACATCCACTTCATCTCTCAAGGGACTCCAATTCCCTTGATAGATCCACCTATAACTAGAGACTCGCTAATATATGTTTCAAATACAAGTTCATGAATCTAGCACATATCCACATAATTTCGGACAAGATTAAGGTTAAGAAGACTTCATGTATGCAAAGCACTCATTCATTTGGAATTAGGGTTTCCAAATGTAGCCAAAAGAATTCTTGCCCAATTCCTTTCTTTGACCTTTTCCTTGCTGCAATTGAGTGTTACTATGCACTGTCACATCACCCAACTGTTAGTTATATAAACACATCAACTATTACCTTGTCATGCTAATAATGAGCATGTTTCCTGCACCATTTACACATGTCAAACACATGATCCAAATATCAATACAATCATATCTATCAATTTGAAATCAACCTTTACCAAGACTAGCAATCATGTCATAATTCATAGTCAACTCATAGTCATTAGACATAATACTACAACTGTCACCTATTACACTCAAGTACATGTCAACTATCTCAACACATATTTGTTAGTACAATCATCTTAAAACAACATCGTTCATTCAGGAAATCTTACAGACACATACTCATATCGTGCAATCAATCAAACATTCAGACAACATATATGCAGCATAATAGACACCAACACTCAAACACCAATTAAACAACATAATCAAACATTCAAGAACAAAGTAGATGACATAAGCAAGCTCATACATTAACGTATCTCACGGGAGGCTATCTTGTCTACACAATCAATCCAAATTAGCATGATATAAATTCACGACATGTCAACTCAAAAATAAACAAGGTCATGATATCTGTTATCACTGAAAATGCTGTAGTAAAAAATTTTTAGCTTGGCTTAAAGTCAGAGCAGTTTCGCAGCGCCTGAATTCTGTTTAGCAGTTTCGCAGCGCTACCTGTTTGCGTGGTTTCGTAGCGTGCTACGAAATTAGGAATTGGTTCGAGTTTTCAGCGAAGGTCAATATCATAGCGTGCCTATTGTACAGAGTTCTGCTTTCTTTCAGAAATCTGCATCAAGTGGGAATCTCACAGGAAATGGCACAAGTATTTAGGATGTGAATCCAGCTTTTGGTTACTCAACATCCAACAGGATTTGTAGCAGCGGAAAATTCTTTATATGGGATTATACCTTCTTATTTGGAGGAAGGCTGCAAACATCTTTTAGGGACACGTACTTCATGCCATGAATGCTACTCATTTCAATGATGATAATGATGTGGAGAGACCTGCAAGTCTACAACCAATTCAATGAAGTTGCTTGGGCAATTCATGTGAAGGACCTGATAGCTCTTATTGCTTTTTCTTGCACTCTGTGTCTATTCCTCTGCACACAAAGATTCTCATATCCCCCACTTTACTCCTATATAACAAGAACACCTTAAGTCTTTGAAACCATTCAGGTGTTTGTGATTAATAAAGGGTTACCAAAAAGGGCAAAAGGTGTTGAGCGGAAAGGAATAGAAGCGCGTGCTGGCCTCTCTGGCTAGTCAGCTGTGCTCCATTTTGCAACTTTGGCCACCTTTTTATACACCCTCTCTCCATCGCTCTACCCAATGCCAGTATTTGGACAATTCCAGTGTTAATACTATTTTGTATTCCTTGTTCTTCAATATTGTTTTCTTGTGTGGCAGCAGTGTCCTCATTACCTATCAGGAGTATAACATGTCTTCTGTTTTGGCGAAAACTTGTGGAGAAGATGTAAAAGTGATTGCTGTACAACCCAAGTGTTTGGAACTCCCGTTCAAAATCTTTGGAGCAACAATTTCAACACTGATTTCTACAGAAGACAGCGCAGGCAAATATTCAACGAATGTCAAACTCAGCCGTGCTGTAGGAGATGAAAAAGCTACTTCAAAAGGTTGGAAATCATTCATGTGAGTTTTGTCAAGATGTGAGATAAAATCGCCAGAGCAATCTGAAGAGCTATTAGGATTGATTGTAGATTCTCTCAAGGTATTCGATGGTGTAGTTCTCCACGGTGGTCCAGAACCGAGACAGAGGTCACAACTCAGAAAATTGCTTTTGTTTTAGATAAGGCTTCAAAACATTTGCAACCAGATATTATTGCTTTGGTGACAAAGTTGACAGTTATTTTAGAACATTTATTGGCTGCTTAAGCATTATTGGATCGACTTAAAGAACCAGATACGTAGCTTGAGCTGTGGTTACCTGTTCATGCCGCATTAAGAAGGTTACAAATTGGGTTGTTATTAATTGTCTTCCTACTAAAAGAGTTCTTTAATTCAAGGAGAATTCATTAGAGGGTCAGATGCTGCTAGCAGACTCAAAGCAGTTTTGTGAAAAGCATGTTGTTTCTTTAGTTATCAATTTGTTTCCGAAGTTATTATGGGAGTTGAGGCATGACAAATCCAACGCATCCAATGCTGTATTAAACGTTCTTCTTCATATTGGTCGTTCTGCTCCTGTAGGTTCTATACTGCTTGCGGAATATATGAAATTACAGCCAACGTTACAAACAGGCAGCGTTATGTTTATTTCTGCAGGGGATCACGTTTCTCTTAGACCGGGATACACAGCACCTCCTTCACACGGGTTTTTGAAATGTCTGATATAAATGAAAATGGCGTGAATGTTATTAAGCACGTTGTTTCATTATTAATGCATGTTATGAAGTTATGAAAACGCTCTTATGAGATGTAGTGGTTAACGCCAAGTGTCAAGTAGCTTTCATAAAGTTTTGGTCGCCACAAGGTCGCCATTATCGGTGACACCGCGATAGAAATGTGGCACAAAAGCGGGAATTATGTTAACTGCTGTCATTAACAGATGTGTGCGCAAAACAAAAGAAGGGTGGTGCAATTACTACGAGAGACACTATCAATACAGGGCTTCTTGATCTGAACACTCCAAATGATCTCTGTTTGGCATTAATTTTTCAAATCATCTCCATAATCAAATGTCGGTGGCAGAGAGGAGAAATCGCTGTCGTAGTTACAACGAAGCAAATGGTAAAGAGTTTGAAATAGACAAGTTTCCTCAGTCAATATGGACTGTATCGTTTAGGTGTTGTCTGCTATAAACGTGGTTGCCGTGCCCGTTAAATGCTTCAGCTGTTAGCTTTGAGAAGGGGGATTGTCATATATCATCAGCGCTCACTTCAAAGCCATGGATTAAGAAAAGAACATTACCAGAAGATGTGATATTGGATGGAAAAGTTTAGATAAGTTTAGGTAAGAACTGGAAAGTTCAGCACGGCATCCAGTATCTTATACTTCTCGGCTTCTTATGATAAGTTTGTAGAACCAGGGTCTCATCGCCGGATTAACTTGACATTATACATTGTACAGTCAATCAACGTTGCAAAGGATGTGTTTTAGCTTGGCTCTCAGGATTTCTACATTTCTGTTCATATTTGCTTGATGTGGGAATGTTCTTTTGGTCATTTATTCAAACAGAGACAGTCATTTACACAATTATCTGCTCTGCAACAACCATGTTTAGGCTCAGGTGTATGCAATCAATGGTTTCGTTGCACAGTGGTACTTTCAAGTATCTGATTGTTGAAAAGGCGCGCAGAGAGCATCAATGTCAGATTTGCATAATAGTGCCCGGAAGGAGAAGGTTCAGAGTATATCTCAGAGTTCAAATTACAACCGCAAGGGTTTCAATTGCAGATTGAATTGCGCAGAAGATGTGAATTTAAAAGTATCCTGAACATGTTGGCGGTACTGAGGAGGATCCAGAATGTATTATATGTTGATATTTTTACATCTTTCTGTTGTTGTGTGCAGTTAACACCAGGTGCTTTTGTTTGTCTACAACATACAAGAATGACCTTGTGAAATGCAACCCAGTCAACTTCTCAGGTTGCAGAGATCCGATTTGAAGTTGCACCACAGCATCAAAACAGTAAAGGAGCTCATAGTGACTCAAATCATAGTCAAAGTAACCAGAGAAAACACAGATTCTCAAGCAGATCATTTACCAACTCAAGATTTATTTGCTACGGAACAAATAGAGGTTATCTACAGCAGTTTCGTAGCGCGCTACGAAACTGCTGTAGAATGCTGTTTTGTGGAAAAACAATGAATTTTGATGATGAGGTCAGTTAATGGTGAAAGAAGGTCTCAAACTCAGGCAGTGAGATCATACATGTGTTTCATAACCACTCAAACAGTGACAGGTGTAGCTCTTGAAGAGAAGATAAAATATTTTGTTTATTTTCATAAAGTTTTCTCAAAGGCAATTTATGACCGAGCTACTAACGTATTGGTGGGGTTACCAGAATCTTCGGTTGATACACCTGTTGGTCCTTGAAGTATCCAGGTCATATAACATATGGTGGTTATGCGTTGATTAATTGAAGGTTCAAAGAACTCGGAGTGTGGTCTTTAAATGATGAAGAGGAATGGAAGCCAGGGGACCGTGGATGTAGGGTGATTAATTTTATCAATTAATAAGCTGTCTTACAGCTAGCATCCGAGACCAGTTTGCTCGGTGATTGTTCCCTTAACATATCTTAGCCATAATGAAAATCATACAGCTGTCCAGCATCCAAGAAAGCATCAAGTCTGCGAGGAGAATGAAATTAGTATTTTAGTTGGATTAGGATTGTGTGTAATTTTAGTTCAGCATGTTTGTAATTAATGCAGTAGTTAAGAGCATGTAAGAAGAGTTAATAGCCACCTTCGAGGCTCCCCTCATGCTGGAGGAGGAAGCTCGAGGTGTTGGAGTTTGCTTGCCTATATATGGGCCAAGTTAGGATGCAAAAAGGGTTGGATTGTATATACAAAAACAGAGTTTTTTAGAGCTTATGAAGAGACTGTTACAGTAATGGCAAACAGGGTTTTTTCTTCCCAAGATTCTCAATGCATCTTTTTGTTCAAATGTGATGGTGGTTTAGTTTCTTAATGTTCTTTTTACAGCCTTGTTATGGTACAATCCCTCAGAATTCATATTATATGCTCTGACTTCCTGTGTGCTTGACAGGCTGTGGGTTTTGGTGAAGCATGTTTGAACATCACTCAGAATTCATTTGTTAATGCTCTAACTTCCTGTATGTTCAGCAGGCTTTGATTTAGGTAAATTATGTTTGAACCTTTGATGATGCAAAGAGCCTTGGCTTCTATGAGATGACTGTGATTTGGTTTATTAACTGTGAGAGACTCCATAGCCCAATGAAGACTAATTTGATGTATGTCCAGCCAGCTATATTTTTATAAATGTGTGAAGAGTTAGCCCTCTAGTGTTTGAAGGATTTTGTCAAGAGTCATGAGAGAGCCCTCTCTGATTAGGAAGGCTAATTCCTAATCTAAAGTATGGTCTGAAACAGTTACATGAGACCTTGCTTGGTTGCAGTCCCTAGTACTGGTTTTGTGATAACATCCATAATAGTCACTAACTACCATGTTCACATCATAAACTCATAAACATTTTTCATTTATGCATAGAAATCACATATGTATGATCAATCTAGATTAGTACAACACAATGTCACAAATAAGTTGACTCATACTTGAATGTCATAACCCTAACCATCTTCATAGGCAAATCCAATCTAGCATGATACATATAAAATCAACGTATTAATGTAATAACTCAAATCGTCAAGCTAACTATCATATAACAAGAACAAGTTAACCTATAACATACTCATCAACAATCTATAACATAACCATCAAGTTATCTAACATAAAACAACAATAACAATGCACACAACCACGGGTTACTATCATTCATGACTATTCAAAACATGTGCATATGACTACATTAATCAACTAACATCTATCATGTATGTAACCATAACATCTATCATGTATGTAACCATAACATCAATAGAATGAAAGGCATACACATAGCCATAATGCATATAACAACCCTTAACCTACGTACCGGCATGCCCAATATATAAACTTGTATGATGACATGCTCTTGCCTTGAGGTCAAATGTTGCAACTTCACTTTGATGGTTTGCATCTCCTGCTCTAGCCAACACATTAGCATCATAACATACCAATAGCATCATGATGACCTAATTTCGTACAATGACCTCATTCATAACAACCTTCACCATTCCAATGCATGCATAACAACATATAGGCACTGACATGAATAACAAATGCATATACAACCATACACTCATCACGACACATCCCACAACAACACCATAAACCTTCACATGGCAACATCACTACAACCATGATCAACACCATGCAAATGCAATAAGCACATGGACTACAAGCATAAGGAACACAATGCAACTGGCATGAATGCATGACCAACACACTTCCCATCTAGTCCAAGGGGTGAACCATGCTTTGTTACCACTCGGTGGTATCAAATATGACCCAAAGAGAGCTCAACCTACTTTGATACCACTCTATAATACCCTCTTCCCATATCTAGGTAAGTGACTGACCAGGCGAGTTAAACATGTGATGAGAGGCTACTATGATATGATTCATCCTCCTAGGTGTCCTTAAGGAAGTGGAATCGATGGAAACACATCAAACATACCTTCCACATCAGCAACAGAACTCCACAAGCCATCCCAAGCACACAAGTATCATGCCCCCAGGTCCCACTAAGTTTTTAAGCTATTAAACCTTTGGATTCTCCCATGATATGGGCATGCTAGTGTCCAGAGAGCTCTAGACACTCCCACGAGCCTGCATGTCTATGTCCAGGGACTATTTCCAGCAGAATTGTGCCAGAGTCCACAAAATTTAAAAAACTTCTCAAGCCCAAAATTTTAGGCACCGCCCAAAACTTTTTGTAGCTTCCAGAATCCATTAAACACATGATGAAAAGACTAATAAACCAAAAAATAACTCCAAGACTAGGCCTGACCAATGCCAATCAGGACTGGCATTCTATCAAACACTTGGCATCAACACAATCTATAGGTCTAGGATACAAGACAGAGCATGAATGACTCAAAACTTTTATGAGACATGGCAAGAAGGATCATCGCCTTCTCCCTTGAACTGTAATGACATCAATTAGGCCTTGCATCCATTATCCTTTTAGTTACAAATAAATACCTGAAATAACATGACAATAACCAACCATATAATCATGCTTGTAAGAAGCATTAAACCATGAAAATAATAGTGATATATTAGCCATTAAATCCACATATTAATAAGTACAAAAGAAAGTGAAATTAGCTTTTATTAAACATAGGAAAATCTGACCAGGTTCGAGACTTCCACATATCACCCGACTGTAGACATGGCTGAACCAAATCTTTTATTCAGTCAATCACCCCCGTGCCATATTCTAAGCATGAATGTGGTATCTCATGGAAAAACCAATCCAAAAACAACCAAGGGAATCTAGAGTTTAAACCACCTCCATCTTCACCATACCGTGATCACACCAGAACCGATGCTCTGATTACAAAACTTAACTGAACTTGGAATGCCATCTGAAATCCATCACTATCCTTGAGGAATTTTTCGTCTCCTTGTCTCTCAAGATTTACCGCAAGCAAATCCTGGATCACTAGGCCCTAAACCAAGACACCAACCTTTAAGGATTTACCACAATCCACATCGGATCACTAGGCCCTAAACTGAGACTCCTCCCTTAGGATTTACCGTTTATCCCACCAAAAGCAGTCAAGGGATTCCTAGGCCTTTGGGAATGAACCTAGAGACCACGTCCGCCCCAGATTCCAAAATACATCTAGAAATTCCAAAGCTCAAAACCAAGATCAACATCCCAACACACCATGGCATCCATAAAAAGGAAAGTCTAGGCCGAAAACCACTGTCATAACCTAGAAAAGCCATGCCACCAACAACGAGAGAACCATACACTAACATGCAAAGCCGTGCATGTCAAAACCAGCTAGAAAATCAGACATGCAATATGTTACCTGCAAGTATTCCTGTTGAAGCTGCTTGATCCCGCTCTTCCTTGCTTAATCCTTTCTTTCCTTCCTTTCTCCAAAGCTAGAGTGCTCCAAGAAAATTCTAAGTCTCCAAGACTGAGAGAGAGAGAGAATAATGAGAGAGCTCCAAAAATGAACTGACCAAGCTTACACTGACTAAGCTCACATTGACCAAGCCTGAGAAAAAGATTTCCAACTGATCCTCTGAAGCCTTTTTATCAATGACGCCTCTATTTTCTTAATTTTCAATTATTTTCCTTCATTTTCATCCTCACATGAAACCTGTGACCTTTCAACTTACTTTTCTCTTATTTTCCTTTATTTTCATAAATAAATGTGCCAAAAATGTAATTTCTTCCTTTTTAATGCCTTTGCCTTTACCAATTTCCTTTAGCCATAAACACATCCAATGATGCCCACTAGGATATCTTTGCCCAAGATTCAACTTGGAATAAGTGTCCCTTAACCGTGGCCTTACTTTTCCTTTATTAAGTTTTATTCCATGAAATTTTCACCAGGGTTGTTACACGAATGATCTATGTTTTTCTATCGTCAAGTGTTCTAAGTTTGTGGTCACAGTCAGGTCATGTCATTGATTAGTTATGTTCGTCGAACCCACACTTAGCCAAATTTTGGAAATTTCCTAGCAACTTAACCTCATCCAGCCTTCCCCAACTACACATTATGCAATTCCAATCCTTAAGTTACAACCCTACCCCTTGACACTGTGTAATTCACAATTCCTGCCTCATAGGACTGTGCACTACATAGTTCTAGTGCTCAAGCCCAGACCTTGGCCCCTATAATTATGCATTATAGCCATCCATCCTAGCCTCAACTACATGTTGCATAGTCTCTAAGTTCAAGCTCAGCCCTTGAGCTCATGAGTTTCTTAATTACATATTTATCCAACCTCCTTTTCCTTATGAAACTGTGCAATAGGATGGACTAGTGCTCATCCCCTCAACCTTTCACACTAACCTCTCAGATTGCACAATTTCCTTCCTCAGACCAGCGCAAAATGCACATTGCACAATCTTAAGTCTCAAGCTTCACCCTTAACTACTTGAGCTGCATAATTGCCTAGTCACTGAGCCTCTCTCCCAACCTGCCATCTAGTTTCAACTCAATTAGTAGATCAACGTGTACCATGTTAGACTAGGGGTTTATCAGATTGGTGGCGTCTCATCATGAGTGAATTGTAGATGTAGGTACTCTATCACACCATGACAATTTGATGAAGAAGGGGATGGAGAAGGGAAACATGTTAAAATACATCTTTGTAGTTGATTATGCAAGTTGATCAATCAAGAGAAGACAAAGGGACACCAGTTTGCGACCACAACCAAATCTTGATATCATTGAAGACTCCTTACCTCTAAGCCACAAGTTTAGGTTTTAACTGTACAGAAATTACCTACATATGAATTCTAAAACACAGAAAATAAACAATGCGAGAGCATAACACATAAAACACATATACACATAGATTTTCCCCTGGATCCCAAAACCGAGACTACTAGCTTGATTGTTCATTATATTCCTTTCAATGTTACAATAAATATTTATACATGCTGAAGCATCCAATACTGGTGGGCTCCAGTATTGTAGCAATAATGCTACAACTCCTGGAGCTTCCTATCTCTAATTTTATCAACCCGGTAGTTCGTAACAAACTTGGAAGCGACGGTGTTGTATGCACAAGTACTAGCTCTTGTCGCAGCTGTCACTTGGTCAGCTGGCACAAGTCCGCTAGGGCTCAAGCCAACTTCTATATGTTCTCAGAAGAAGCTTTCTAAATGATGAATGAAGACTATCTTAAAGGAAATTAACCTACTTTGCAAGAATGAACTGAAAGCCAACCAAACAGGGAAACCCTAGTAAACCCTAATCTAACTAGTTTAATCTCTATGATGCAATGGTGGGAGTGCAAACTTCTAGAAATGATGCCATTACTTCTAGTGATATGAGATGCATGAATTTAAACTACTTCCATTGAAAAGAACATTGTTTTTATATTTTTGTTTAAGTGGTTGGAGTTATTATGACTTTGTTTCTTATTAGGGTTTGACTGTGCAGGGGTAGTTCGAAGGGAAGGGAGGCTTGGAAAAGGTCAGGAGGGCTAGGAGAGGTTCCAGGGGATCCCTAACATCATTCCACAGGAGTCCACAACGTTCAGGTGCTTGGCAACTGAGTCTGCAGGCTTCTACAGGATGTCTGCAGGGGATCCTACAGGAAACTCGGGATTTCTACAGGAATTCTGCTAACTTCTACAAGATGTGCTACAGTTGGAGTTTTGGGTGATGGAGGAGTCGAGGAGCTGTATGGGTGAATAGGTAGGATGAAAAGGGAGCTTTTGATGGCTCAGGGACAGAGAGATGGGATGGAGAGAGAGTGCATGCAGTTGGTTGGTGGATAGAAGGGTGGAAGCAATGAAAAGTCAAAAAGATGGAGCTACGTGAACAGTAGAAGGGTTGGAAGGCAAACGAGCTGAACAGAGGATGAGTAGGCGACTTGGGCATGGTTGAGAAGAAGAAGAAGATAATAGAACAATGTTGCGCAATGTAAATGAAACAAATCCTCTATGTCTTGCATAAAACCGAGAATTCATCCACCTATTCTAACTGTGTTATTAAACCAACGAACAGCAATGTAAACTTCAGAGAGAAATCGTGCATGGTGTTGGAACGAAGAAGTACTGCTCAAGATCAGAATGCCTAGACGGTTCTATGACTGAAATGATTGTGTTGCAGCTTGCGTGAACGTATAAGACTGCGTTTTTTGGTGGTTGGTACGGTCTACACCCCCAATCTCTAAACAGAGATGGCAGTGAGTGCACTGTCAACCTTTTCTTGGAGCTCTAATGAATGCTAATCCTCCTACTCTAATCTAAGCTAATGAAAGCACTTTAACCATAAACTAATCCTACTCAATCACATTAAAGAAATTAAATCAGCAGACTGTGTTTTCCAAATGCATGTCAAAACAAAGAAATGAAGTGCTGAAAGGAAAGACAAGTAACAATACAAGGAAAAGGAGGTCTATTGCTCTCAGGTTGGGCCCTAACCTGAGAGCTATAGCTCCCTTAAGAACTCAGAATTGAATCCAAAGCTGCCTGCCTTTATTGAATAATCATGAGTCTAACAACATGCCAAAACTGGCTTACAAAAAGCAAAAACCGAGCTGTAGCTCATGCTTAGAAATTGCAACAGTAGTTCAAAAGTTCAAAAAGCTCCTATCAAAGGCTACGGCCTCAATATTTATACATGATGAGGATCAAGCTGGCTTCCTCAATTAGTGGAGCTCGGCTATCCAACTAAAAGTAAACTGTTGTTCCTGTAGAATCTGTTGGCTGCCTTTTAGCTCGGTGGGGATAGCTGTTGGAGCTCGGAGTTGGGGTGGAGATCACGAGGGAGGTCATTCAAGACTGTGGACAACCTCCCTATAAACCTGCAATGCCACCTTTGTTGTATCCTTGTCCCCATTTGCGTGGTCTTTGCTCCATTTAATGTCAAAAAACCTGAAATCATCATGTATTAGTCACATAGGAATAATGCCTGCCCTTCTTCCTACAAATAACACGAATATACTAAGAAATGATGCATAAGTGATAAAAGATGAAGGGTTGAGCAAGGTCAGTAGGCCAAATGAGCCCAAATTGTTACCAAAAATTGGGGCTCATCATCACCCCCCAGCTAAAATATTTGCTCATCCTTGAGCAATTTTTCCCCAGCTCCTTGTCCTTGGCCGAGAACTAGGCTCCGGAATACGCTCTTTCTTCCCTACTCTTGGTGGCTCCGCCTGTTCTGCCCTTGGTGGTGATGAGGGTGCCGCTCCTTCCCTCTTCTCTGTTTCCTTGACCTTGAGCCGGGATTTTGAAGCCGATTGGTCTACCCTTCCTTTCCAAGTAGTTGTTTTTGGGCTCCCCCTCTCGTAGGTGACCGATATCTTCGAGAGGGACCTCTCACTGGGTGAAGTAGGGGCATCCCCAGTAGTGATTTGGCTGCTGGATGGGGGCTGTGGCTTGCCCGTCTTTATTCTCGCACTTCTTTGAGCTTCAAAGTATAGAGGGGTCTCCCTCTTTCTCTTCTCCTCTGGCTTAGGAGGTGTGCTGAGGGCGGCCAGCACAGCTGCTGCCTCCCTTTCACGAATATCAGCTTTCTTCTCCTTGGGTTTCACTTTTTCAGGGCTTCCTGTAGAAGACCCTGTTTTAGCCAATTTCGGGCTTCCTGTAGAAGACCCTGTTTTGGTAATTTTCGGGCTTCCTGTAGAAGACCCTTTTTCAATAATTTTCGGGCTTCCTGTAGAAGACCCTTTTTCTGTTAATTTCGGGCTTCCTGTAGAAGCCTGTTTCTGCTTTCCTGTAGACACAGGTGTCACCACCTTGGCTCGCTTTGATGCATGAGTTTTTCTTTTTGGTTTGGTTGCGGGTGCTGATGAGGTACTTTTGCTGATGTGGACCTTCTCAGCCTTGTCCACTCTGCCTTGCAACCTTTTCTCTCTTGCTGTCAAGATGGGTGTGTCATCTTTTTCTTTGTCGTCCTTTTTCTCATGCCTCTTCTTTTTCTCTTTCTTCTGTACTGTGGTCGGGGTCTTCTGGCCTGTTTCTTTCTTTCCCACGGCCACTGATTCTTTCTCCTCACTGCTGGAGGAACCACTTTCCTCGGTCAACATCCTTATGTCTCCATCTCTTGTCAAGTTTCTGAATGCTTCCCATGAGAGGGGAACCTTATATGAATGAAGCGCATCCTCCACGAGAAGTTTGATCAAACCATGGTGGGCTACCTGGTCTGGTATGCCTTCTTTTAACTTTGTGGCACACTCAATTAGAGACTGTAGCAGGAAATAGGGGATGCTCAGTTTATTTTCTACAGGAAGATCAATCTGGTGCCTCAATTCAGTGAGCAACCTAAAGTGATACCCGTACACAATGCTAAAACGGCCTTCACAGGTTATATACTTCATGATCTGCAGGCTAAATTCATTCCATGGTGGCAGCAAACTGGTTCTATGCACCCCATTTTTGTCCTCCGAGAATTCCTCCTCTGGGGGAAAGAATTCTTTCTTGGCCTGTTGGCTCAACTTCCTTTCTTCCTTATCCCATGGCAAACCCATTGGAAGTTCAGTAATTCGACTGATATATTGCGGGGTGAGCTTGAGGCTTAGGCCCCTGAAGTTCACGGTGGCCACTGTTTTGGACTTCGGCCTCAGAGCCTGCAAAAATTCTTCTGCCACTTCGTCGTCATAACCCTGCAATTTGTCACAGAAGGATATCCATTGTGCTTGTGTGAAGAGCTCCACCACCTCCTGGTTTTCCCTTAACTTTGTTGAATCAGTGGGTTCCCGTCTAATAAACCCACCCGGCATGATAAGAACTTGTTGCTTTAACTAGAGGTGGCAAATGCGGAAGAAATTTGGTCTACTGAGACAGAGCGTAGAATTACGCTTCTGTCATGCACATAATCCACGAAGCTTATCTCTGAGGACCTTAACACAGCTTAATTACCCTGACATCCTGTAGAACGACAGTTTATGCACAGCAGACGATAATTGCAACAATTTTCTACGACCAGACTGTAGACGACGATTCTGCCACCTTCAAAAGCCAATTGCATGAAGAGTTCAGGTTTACCTTTTTATCTGCCACCTTTTGACGTGAGGAACCCGCCTTCCTGTAGAAACAGCTTTCCTGTAGGAGCAGCGCGCGATTTCTGGGAAAGACTGCAGTTGGTCTGCGCTCTCGGGGTTGCTTCACAAGCGTTCTGATAGCCAAAGGCTCGGCGTATCGAACTGCAGAGGGATCCAGATGATCACTCGCGTTCCAAACGGTGAATGATAAATGCATGGGGCGATCTAGCCGATTAGATTTGAATTGGCGGGATCCGTGGCGTGGGGGTGAGCTGTCCCCGCCGGACCGTTGGATGACGTCGTCCCATCATTTGCCTGCGAGTTCACTTACTGCCGCATCATCCCCCCGCAGATCCGCCGCTGTCTCTTCTCCTAAATCCGTTTTTCCCGACGGGATTGCTCTCACGTGTGTGCTGCCCATTCCTTTTGTCATGGCCGCCACCCAAACATCCGACTAGACCATTAACTGGTCGACGTGGCCAGTCAATTGGCCATACAGCCACTCAACCCATTCTCTTCACACTTTGCAAACAATTCAAAGTAAAATTCATGCAATCTGACGGAAGAAAGGGTCGAGACACTTACCTGTGTGGCCGCAACACGATTTTTCGGTTTTTGGACGATGATGAGTGGATTCGGTTGCCACTGATGAATTTGCGCAGGCCTGGAGGTTCATGTTTACAGGTTGCCGACGATGGATTGGATGCTCTGGCTGCATGCGCCCGCGTTTTCATTGCATATGGCCAGCGATGTGATTGGTGTACACTCTAGCGGGCTTAACTGTTACAGGACTCCCGCAGGATGTCTTGTAACAGTTCTTCCTCCTCGGGTGCATGCTACACGACGAAGGATTTGGCCTCACGATCACGCTTCCTGAGCTCGTGGATGGCTGGGATGGATATGGTATGGCATCTCAGCATTTTTTTATCTTAAAAATTGCTTTCTCTTTGATAACTCAACGATCTGCTTTGCTGGTGCAGGTAACTTCGTTGCATGTCGACAAGGGTGGTAGGATGAGGTGACAGCAGTGTGCAAGGGTAACAACAGTAGCTTACATGCATCCAAACCGATCCTTAGTCATTAGATCTCCTCATAGAATGAATTCTGGGCCGTCCCGAACTTCTACAGGAAGTTTCCTGTAGAAATACAGAGCTTCCTATAGAAAGTTTGCATTCCTGTAGAAAGTCTGCACCTTCCTGTAGAAAATCTGCATCTTCCTGTAGAAGACTCAAGCCGTGATGAAATTGTGCACATACCTTGGAGAAAATGAGTATTCTTGGAGGAGGTGCTGGTGAGGTCTCCTGACAGCATGATAAGGATCCTTGGCTTTGAGTTGAGAGGCTTCCTCTCCTCCATAGAACACCTGCAACATGCATGCAATTTTACATTATGAACTTGCTGTCCTTGTCTTTTGCTTATTGTTTTTTTTTCTTTATTTTTTCTTTTTTTTTTCTTGAAAGATAACAGGGGCGCCTCAATGAGGTTTTCAACCTTTCCATCTGCCTTAAGCGCCTCAGAGAGGTTTTCACTCAAGGATCTTTTCGAATATCTTTTTTTTTTTTTTGAAAGACAATAGGGGCGCCTCAATGAGGTTTTCACCCCTACCACCTGCCTTGGGCGCCTCAGAAAGGTTTTCACCCAAGGATCTTTATTATTATTATTTTTTTTTTTTATTTTTTAAATCCTTCAGGGTATGCCCAAAGCAGAGGCGGAACCCTTCTCTATGACCATCACTGATTTCTCCATAGTTTTGATGAACTCTTGTCTTGAGAGAGGCTTCCTGTAGATCTTCAAGCGATGCCCATTGACAAGCATGGGGATGGCTTCCTCATCAATGGTTCGAATAAGAACAGATCCATTGTCATGGAATTTTTCCACTGTATATGGCCCTAGCCATCTGGTTCTCAGCTTCCCTTTGAAATCTTTGTATCTGGAGTCATACAACAAGGCCCAATCTCCTGGCTGGAATTGCTTGTCATTGAGGTGTTGGTCATGCCACACCTTTCTCTGCAGTTGAACCACTTCCGAGTGAAGAAGGGCATGCATCCGGTGCTCGTCCAGTCCATTCAGCTGCAATAACCTTTCTTGTTGTGCATGGCTGAGATCTAGATCTAGCTGAGCTGCCATCCTCAAAGTGTTGTACTCAAACTCAATGGACAGCAAAGCTTTTTTCCCATAGACCAGCTCATAAGGTGTGATGCCGGTGGTGGTCTTACAGGTGGTTTTGTAAGCCCATGTGGCCTCAACCAGGCGATCTGCCCAATCCTTTCTGCTGCTGCTCACCACCTTAGTCAAGATCCCTTCTAATGCTCTATTGGTGACTTCCACCTGCCCATTTGCTTGAGGGTGATAGGGGGTGGAAGTCCTATGCTTGATCTTGTGATGAGCTAGTAAGTCTTCAACCAGGTTGGATGTGAACTGGCTCCCTTGATCGGTGACCAGCTCTCTTGGGTAGCCAAACTTGTAGAAGATGTTTTCTCTTAAGAACTCGGCCACCTTCTCTTCTGTTGCTGCCTTGATTGCTTTAGTCTCTGCCCACTTTGTCAGGTAGTCAGTACACACAAAGATGTAAGACCTTTGCCTCGAAGGAGGGTTGATTGGACCCACAAAGTCCATACCCCACTTCTCAAATGGCTCAAGAGTCACTTGAGGTTGGAGAGGCATCTCATCCCTTTGAGTCGGTTTCCCCATTCTTTGGCATTGGTCACATTGGCTGATATATCTTCTGACATCTTGATGAAGTGTGGGCCAATAGTAGCCTGCCTGCAGGATTATGAAGGCAGTCCTCTTTGCTGCAAAATGTCCTCCACAAGGCCCATCATGACATGTGAGGAGGATATCAAAGACTTCCTCCTCCCTTACACAACGCCTTAAGATCTGATCGAGGCCAAGCTTAAACAGATTGCCCCTGATCCAAGTAAATGAGGCACTTTTTCTGATGATTCTGCTCTTCTCTCTTGAAGATAGGTGCGGAGGGAACTGTGCTGAAACAAGGTAGTTTGCTATATCAGCAAACCATGGAGAGAGTGCTGAGATGGCAAACAGATGTTCATCGGGCATCTGGTCATCCACTGTCCCATCCTCATCTGTAGACAAATCCAATCTAGATAAAAAGTCAGCAACAACATTTTCTTTACATGGTTTGTCAACAATGGTCAAATCAAACTGCTGCAACAAAAGTAACCATCTAATAATACGAGCATTCACATCTGGTTTATTCATTAAATATCTAATTGCAGCATGATCTGTATGTACAAATGTTTGGTAGCCAGTGATATAATGTCGGAACTTGTTCAGTGCATGGACCACAGCCAAAAACTCTTTCTCGGTTACAGTGTAATTCAGCTCAGCTTTGGACAAGTTTTTGCTAACAAAGTAAATGGCATAGGGAAGTTTTTGTTCAACTTTTCCTAAAGTTGCACCTATGGCTTTGTTCGAGGCATCAGTGTGGATGTGGAAAGGTAGGGCCCAGTTTGGACCTCTCAAGATTGGGGCTGACACCAACTTGTCCTTTAATTCATTCAAAGCCCTCTAACAATCGTCAGTCCATTTAAACTCCACATCTTTTGCCAACAGACTAAACAATGGTGAGGCTAGCTTGCTGAAGTCCTTAATGAATCTCCAGTAATACCCTGCTAATCCTAAGAAACTCCGAACATCCCTTACCTTTTGAGGAGGTGGAACCTTCTTGATGAGAGCAATTTTGTTAGGATCCACCTGTAACCCTTGGCAAGAAATGGTATGGCCTAGCACGGTCCCTTCAGTCATCAGGAATTCACATTTTTCAGGACTAAGGGACAGGTTCATCTCAATGCATTTGGTTAGGACCTTTCCCAGATTGGACAATGCTTCTTGGAAGTTGGACCCGTAAGGAGTGAAGTCATCCATATAGATTTCCACCGCATCATGGACCAACTCCGAGAAGATGCTTAAGACAGCTCTCTGGAAGGTAGCAGGAGCATTGCATAGCCCAAAGGGAAGAACTCGGTAGGCAAAGGTACCCCAAGGACAAGTGAAGGTGGTCTTATCTTGGTCTTCTGGGCTGATTTGGATCTGGTTGTACCCGCTAAACCCATCCAGGAAAGAGAAGAACTTCTTTCCTGCCAGTCCATCCAACACTTGATCTATGAAAGGTAGAGGGAAATGGTCTTTCTTGGTAGCTTTGTTCAGTTCTCGATAGTCCACACAGATTCTCCACTTCCCATTTTTCTTGGGAACCAACACCAGAGGGGACACCCATTCACTATCTGAGATGGGGTAAATGAATCCGGCATCCAACAGTTTTTGCAATTCTTCCTTGACAATGTCCTTAAGGGCTGGGTTCATTCTCCTCTGAGGTTGCCTAACCGGTTTACAATCCTCCTTGATGTATATGTGATGGGTACAGACCGAGGGATGGACTCCTTTCATCTCCTTATAGCTCCAAGCAAAAACATCTAGGTGACTGGCCAACAGGCTACACAGCTCCTTTTCCTGGGAAGGAGATAGGGAGGAGCTGATCTTTAACGTTCTCTCAGGGCCAAACTCCACATTCTTGACTCTGGGAGTGACAGGGTTGGTTGTACAAAGATCCACTAAGGTGCTGGCTTGGGCATCCTCCACCAATTTCTCTAAGGATAGCGCACTGGAAGGTGGATTCTGGATCAAAGTCTCAATCAAGTCATCCTCGGTTGGGGGGTCTCTTCTAGTGGTATCTAGGGTGCACAGAGGTGCTGAGTACACTTCATCCTCTTCTCCTTCCTCCAACCAAAGTGGTAAGTCATGCTCTAAGGAAGGTTGGGCAGGAGGGTATAGGACTAGCTGCTTGGACATAGGACCATTTTTGATGGTCATATTTCCTGCACGACAACTTATGTAAGCATCTGCAGTGGCTAACCAAGGCCTTCCCAAAATAAGAGGATATCCCGTAAGCTTTTCCTTGGGTTGCAGAACCAAGAAATCTGCAAGGTATTCCCAAGAGTCGACAGAGACCAAGACATCCTCCACAATCCCTTCGGGAGTCACAGTGGAGCGATCTGCTAGTTGCAGTACTGTCGAGGTCTTCCTCAAGGAACCCTGAAGATTGAGTTTGAGCATGGTATCCCTGGTCATCACATTAATAGCAGCCCCCAAATCAATCAAGGTGTGAGGTATGATGGTGCCATTGATGTGGACATCTACTACAGGACTCCCAGGATCTAGGTACTTTGGGCAGATGACTTGTCCTAACATAAGGTCAGACAGTTGTCCTAAGACATTGATGGTTGAAGCATCTCTCTTTCGCCTGCCTGGGTGTTTGAAACACTTTTCCTTAACCAGTTTGTTGTATATAGGCACATCCTTGATGGCTTGGAGAAGTGGTATTTTCACACACAACTGCTTGAGCTCACCCAGGAGCTCATCCTCCTCTGGGTTGGGTTGTGTGGTAGCTGTTAGTCTCTCAGGAAAGGGTGGAATAGCCTTTGGTTCACTTTCTTGTTTATCTTCCTCATCCTCTGGGGGAGGAGGTTGGCGATCCGGAAGAGTCTTTCCAGATCGAAGATTGATCTCCTGGATCTCCACAACATAAGTAGGGCATGATGTTTCCCCAGTGTATACCTGCTGGGCCTGTCTATTGTTGGGGTTCGGGTTCGGTTGAGCAGGTATTTGAGGTTGCCTTGGAGGAGCAGGAGGTAATGGCTGAGGTTGAACTGGTGGTGGAGGCAAAATGGCGGGAGGAGTGTTATACTAGGGCCTCCACCCCGACTAAGGTGCATTCCACTGAGGCTGTGGCTGGGCATGTGAATGATAAGAATGAGTAGTGGGTTGAGTAGGGTACTGAGGTGGATAAGACCATGGAGGGGGCATAGACCAGGAAGGATGAGCAGGGGAACCCCAGGAAGGCATAGGAGTCGATTGGTTGGGGCTGTAATAAGCTTGAGGTGCCCCTTGCATCCCCTGCTGGTAAGGTCTAGGTCCTTGTGGCCTCCTTTGGTTGAGGTAATAGAGAGGTTCAGTGGGAGCTTCTGTCCCTTGGTACATGGCTTTAAATCCAGGTAAGGTTGGACATTGGTTTGTGGGATGGTCCTCCTCACAAACGAAACACACTTCAACCGAATGCAATGGACATTCGTTCTTTGGGTGTCTCCTTGTACATCTAGGGCAGAAGATAGCCAAGGCTCTCTCAGCTTCTTCCTTCTTCTGCTGGATCCTGAATGTGTCCAGCTGCATGGCAATGGTCTGTCTCACCTCACTCTTAAGATCTTCCAATTGATTTGCAAACTCATGTTTGGAGAAAGGGACACCAGTTGAGAGGAGGTTTCCTCTACCTCGTTTCCGAGCTGCCCTGGAGTGGTTTCTAAACACAGTCTTGATGTCCTCATAAGGCAGTTGGTAAATATCCCCCCCAGCTAACATGTGAAGGGTATCTAAGAGGTCTTCAGGGACTCCTCGGAGCAGGACCAACTTGAGGGATTCAGGGTCAAGTGTGCACCTGGCCCGCTTATAGCTAAGTTGGAACCTCTCCTCATAATCCTCTAAGGACTCATCATTTCCCATGGTCATTCGAAAGATTTCTCCCTTGGTTTCCTTAGACCTACAGTAGTCCCGGTACTTGGTATTGAAAGCTTGCTGCATCTGAGCCCAAGTGGTGATACTATTCCCAGGTAAGCCCATGAACCAGCGTAATGCTGCATCCTTAAGAGTGAAAGGGAAGAGTTTCAGCTTCTGCTCATCTTCAGTATAGTCATAGGTTCTACAAAGGACAGCAAACTCAAACAGGAAGGTATCAGAATCTTCAGTAGTCAATCCATGGAAGTGAGGCAAAGCGGAGGGGCTAATGTTTTTCATTTTCATTTCTCCATTGGTCTCTCGGATGGGAAAGGCACCTTCTATTCTCTCATCTTCTCTTCTATTGTCAGCCATAGCTTCAGATGGGATGGTCTCTAATTCTTCTTCTGCTATAGGATCTTCGTATATCTCAGGAGGTTCACCTATAGGTTCTTCTGGATCACTGTCACCTAAGAAGAGAGAAGGGTGACTCAGTGATGTGGTGGGGGTGTTGGGTAAGAATTTGCCTGTTTTATCTCGGTTCCTACGAGGCATGAAATGGAAAGACTTTTTTTTTTTTTTTTTTGAGTGCTTTTGTTTTTCTTTGGTACCTGCAAAACTGAAACAGATTGATCTACAACTAACTATCTTACTGAAATAAAGATGCAGAATTAAATTGAAAGCAGGAAAGAACTAATCTACTTTGCTCAAATGAAATTGCAGGAATGGAAATGCTAGTCTACGCTTGCAGAATTGAAAGGCTAATCTACGCTTGAAGAAATGAAAGGCTAATCTACACTTGCAGAAATGAAATTGCGGAATTGAAATGCTAATCTATGAAAGCAGGAAATGTCTATGCTACTTTTGCAGAATGGAAATGAAATAAACTACTTGGCAGAAGGCAAGAGTAAGAAAATAGAAGAAAAGCAACAATTACTAATACTCTGACGCTTCCCCGACAATGGCGCCAAAAATATGGTGGGCTCCAGTATTGTAGCAATAATGCTACAACTCCTGGAGCTTCCTATCTCTAATTTTATCAACCCGGTAGTTCGTAACAAACTTGGAAGCGACGGTGCTGTATGCACAAGTACTAGCTCTTGTCGCAGCTGTCACTTGGTCAACTGGCACAAGTCCGCTAGGGCTCAAGCCAACTTCTATATGTTCTCAGAAGAAGCTTTCTAAATGATGAACGAAGACTATCTTAAAGGAAATTAACCTACTTTGCAAGAATGAACTGAAAGCCAACCAAACAGGGAAACCCTAGTAAACCCTAATCTAACTAGTTTAATCTCTATGATGCAATGGTGGGAGTGCAAACTTCTAGAAATGATGCCATTACTTCTAGTGATATGAGATGCATGAATTTAAACTACTTCCATTGAAAAGAACATTGTTTTTATATTTTTGTTTAAGTGGTTGGAGTTATTATGACATTCAGGTGCTTGGCAACCGAGTCTGCAGGCTTCTACAGGATGTCTGCAGGGGATCCTACAGGAAACTCGGGATTTCTACAGGAAGTCTGCTAACTTCTACAGGATGTGCTACAGTTGGAGTTTTGGGTGATGGAGGAGTCGAGGAGCTGTATGGGTGAATAGGTAGGATGAAAAGGGAGCTTGTGATGGCTCAGGGACAGAGAGATGGGATGGAGAGAGAGTGCATGCAGTTGGTTGGTGGATAGAAGGGTGGAAGCAATGAAAAGTCAAAAAGATGGAGCTACGTGAACAGTAGAAGGGTTGGAAGGCAAACGAGCTGAACAGAGGATGAGTAGGCGACTTGGGCACGGTTGAGAAGAAGAAGAAGATAATAGAACAATGTTGCGCAATGTAAATGAAACAAATCCTCTATGTCTTGCATAAAACCGAGAATTCATCCACCTATTCTAACTGTGTTATTAAACCAACGAACAACAATGTAAACTTCAGAGAGAAATCGTGCATGGTGTTGGAACGAAGAAGTACTGCTCAAGATCAGAATGCCTGGACGGTTCTATGACTGAAATGATTGTGTTGCAGCTTGCATGAACGTATAAGACTGCGTTTTTTGGTGGTTGGTACGGTCTACACCCCCAATCTCTAAACAGAGATGGCAGTGAGTGCACTGTCAACCTTTTCTTGGAGCTCTAATGAATGCTAATCCTCCTACTCTAATCTAAGCTACTGAAAGCACTTTAACCATAAACTAATCCTACTCAATCACATTAAAGAAATTAAATCAGCAGACTGTGTTTTCCAAATGCATGTCAAAACAAAGAAATGAAGTGCTGAAAGGAAAGACAAGTAACAATACCAGGAAAAGGAGGTCTATTGCTCTCAGGTTGGGCCCTAACCTGAGAGCTATAGCTCCCTTAAGAACTCAGAATTGAATCCAAAGCTGCCTGCCTTTATTGAATAATCATGAGTCTAACAACATGCCAAAACTGGCTTACAAAAAGCAAAAACCGAGCTGTAGCTCGTGCTTAGAAATTGCAACAGTAGTTCAAAAGTTCAAAAAGCTCCTATCAAAGGCTACGGCCTCAATATTTATACATGATGAGGATCAAGCTGGCTTCCTCAATTAGTGGATCTCGGCTGTCCAACTAAAAGTAAACTATTGTTCCTGTAGAATCCGTTGGCTGCCTTTTAGCTCGGTGGGGATAGCTGTTGGAGCTCGGAGTTGGGGTGGAGATCACGAGGGAGGTCATTCAAGACTGTGGAAAACCTCCCTATAAACCTGCAATGCCACCTTTGCTGTCTCCTTGTTCCCATTTGCGTGGTCTTTGCTCCATTTAATGTCAAAAAACCTGAAATCATCATGTATTAGTCACATAGGAATAATGTCTGCCCTTCTTCCTACAAATAACACGAATATACTAAGAAATGATGCATAAGTGATAAAAGATGAAGGGTTGAGCAAGGTCAGTAGGCCAAATGAGCCCAAATTGTTACCAAAAATTGGGGCTCATCAAATACCATGGACCGAAAACCATCACATCCAAAACCATGGACCGAAAACCATCGCGTCCAAAACCATGTGCGAAAAACACGCACAAAACCATGGGTAGGTCGATCCAACCTAATATAGGGTCCAAAACCAAAATTTTCCAGGGCGCTACCCCGGATCACATAGAGTGGGGTTACTTGCACCCCTCAAACCCCCTGTGACTCACCTCGCTACGCAATTGGTGCAACGAAGGGGGGGATCCGCCCCCCTTCTAACCCCCCGGTTAACTACATGGGCTAGTTGTGGAAATAATATAACACAACCTAACATTCTCCCACTTGTTGTTTTCTTTCCATAGGGGGCCACAAGAGAGCTTAGTCATTTATCCAGCCCTGCAACGCCCATTGTTTGTCTACACCAAGAGAACTTCTCAGAGCTCACAGATTTTGTCAATGAATCTGCAGTATTCTTCAAAGTGTCCACCTTTACCAGCAACACCTTTTTGTCTTCTATCATATCCCTCACAAGGTGATGCTGAACATCAATGTGCTTTGTCTTTGAATGATATGCAGGGTTCTTTGCCAAGAAAATTTCACTTTAGCTGTCACATTCTATCCTTATAGCTCCCTGTACTAACCCCATACTTGAACACAATCTCTGCAACCAATCTACTTCCTTGCTTGCATGAGTGGCTACCATGTATTATGCCTCTGTACTTGATAGTGCCACTATAGATTGTTTCTTACTCATCCAACTGACTGCACCTCCAAATAGGTTAAACACATACCCACTTGTAGATATTCTCTGATCCATATCTCCAACCCAGTCTGCATCAACAAAGCCACGAATATCCAACACTCTGTCTAATCCTGGTCTTCCTTGGTAACACAAACCATAATCACTAGTGCCATGCAAATACCTACAAACCTGCTTCACTGTAGTCTAGTGCTCCTTCCCTGGTTTTGACATAAACCTGCTCAATACTCCCATTTCATGTGCAATGTCTGGTCTAGTACAGACCATCAAATACATTAGGCTACCGACTGCACTTGCATATGGAACACGGGACATGTCCTCTTCCTCTTCTTGTGTTTGGGAAACTGTTCAATAGATAACTTTACACCTACAGGAATAGGAACCTTCACCAGTTTACTATCTTGCATATTAAACCTATGCAATATTGTCTCGACATACTTCCTCTGATTTAACCAGAGCTTCCTCTTTGCCCAATGTCTTTTAATTTCCATGCCCAAAATATAGTTTGCAGCACCAAGATCTTTCATGTCGAATTTGGAGGACAAATGGGTCTTCAAATCCTAGATAATTTCTTTGTCATTTCCAACCAGCAACATATCATCCACATACAAGACTAGATAAATAACACGGTCACCAATTAATTAAAATACACACAATGATCTGCTTTGCTTCTGGTGAAGCCAAGTCCCCGTATAAATGTATCAAATTTCTGATACCACATCCATGCTGACTATTTTAACCCATACAAAGACTTCTTTAACTTGAATACTAGTTGTTTCTTACCCTTCACCGCAAAGCCTTCAGGTTGCTTCATGTAGATCTCCTCTTCCAGATCCCTGTGAAGAAATGTTGTCTTCACATCCATCTATTCTACCTCAAAATCGAAAGCAACAACAATAGATATAAGTAATCTAATAGAAGTTACCTTGGCAACAAGAGAACAAATATCACCAAAATCAATTCCCGACACCTGGGATTAACCTTTTGCTACCAACCAAGCTTTGTATTTCTCCACCTTTCCGTCTACATTTGTCTTCTTCTTGAACACCCATTTGCTGTCAATGGGTTTCCTTCCAGCCAGCAACTCCACCAGATCCCAAGCCTCATTTTTTTGCAAATATGCCATTTCATCAACCATGGCCTCTTTCCAAATTTTTCCATCCTCTAAATCTACTGCTTCCTTCACAGTTCTGGGATCATCATCAGTAATAGATAAAGCAAAATTTGAACAGAAAGTAGATGGACTATACCTTTATGGCTGCCTTCTTTCTCGAACTGATCTTCTCACACCCGGAGTTTGTGGATCTTCATGTTCTAATTCCTCCTCTACTATAGAGCCCGATTCTTCCTCCTTTAGCTCAAACTCTATCTTCTCAAGTTCCTTTGGTTGGACTTCATGTTTAATAACATCTTTCACCTCTCTGAACACCACATCTCAACTATACACAACCTTCCTTGTTACTGGGCTCCAAAGCTTATAACCCTTTAAACCATCCTTATACCCAATAAAGATGCACTTTTCAGATTTACTATCCAACTTGGTTTGTTTCTCCTTTGGAACATGTACATATGCATCACATCAAAATACCCTCAAATGTGAAAGAGAGGGTTTCTTACCAATCCATACCTCTTGTGAAGTCTTATCCTGCAATGCTGATGAAGGTGATCTGTTGACCAAGTAACATGTTGTCTCCACCGCCTCTGCCCAGAATTCCTGTGCTAACTCGGCACCACTGAGCATGCTTCTTGCCCTTTCCATCAACATCTTGTTCATTCTTTCTGCAACTCCATTTTTATGAGGTGTATATGGAGTAGTCTTCTGCCGTGCTATACCACACTGCTTACATAATTCTTCAAATTCCTTACTGCAAAACTCTCCACTGTTATCTATCCTCAACACCTTTATCTTCTTCTCTGTCTGGTTTTCCACCAGAGCCTTAAATTTTTTAAACCTATCAAAGACTTCAGATTTCTTCTTAAGGAAATATATTCATGTATTCCTTGAGAAGTCATCTATAAATGATACATAGTACATAGAATTACCCAGTGATGGAACCTTCATAGGTCCAAACACATCACTGTGCACAAGTTCTAATATCTGTTTCACCCTCTTACCACCAGAGGGGAAACTCACCCGATTATGCTTCCCATATACACAATTTTCACAGAAATCAAAACCCAGAGAGGTATTACTCATATCTTCTACCATACCTTTACCATGAAGTATTAGAAGGCCCTTCTCTCCAATATGTCCAAGCCTTGATGCCACATCATTGTCTTCTCTCCAGAGACCACTAGATTTTCTGCTCCACTTTCAAGAACCACGGAACTGTTGCACCCATCAACAACAGTGCTACCTTGCAGCTTGTACAGAGTTCCAATTCGAACTCCCAACATCAATACCAGTGCCCCCCAAACCATCTTGCAAGTATCCTTCTCGAACACTGTTTTTACACCTGCATCATCCAACTTGCTTACAAAAATCAGATTTCTGGCTAATGCAGGAATATGCAGAACACCCAAAGTGTTCTAACCCTTCCACCTTGCAAACTCAACTTTAATTTTCCGTGACCAACAATTCTAGCCTTCCTGTCATCCCCCAAGAAGACATCACCACCATGATATTTCTCATACTCGCATAACCACTCTCTATGGGGAGTGAAGTGAAAGGATGCACCTGAGTCAATCAACCATGCCTCATGATCTACATGTGTACTTGAAGAAACCAAGTACACATCCCCACCTTCATCTGAGATGGTTTTCACCTCTACAGAAGGAGCATCATCATATCATTTTCCTTTATCAGGAGCTTTAGATTTACAGTCCCTTTTGTAGTGCCCTTCCTTTCCGCATTTCCAACAAACCACCTTTACAGGTTTTCCTGGAGATTCAAATCTCCCTCAAGATTTAGATCTTCCACTCGATGACTTATTTTTGTTTCTGTTCTAGGATCGTCCTCATACAGACAAGGCATCACCATTTGACTCTCCATATTTTTCCATCTCATCTCCTCCGTCAGCAAGGATGAGACTATTTCATCAAACTGTAAGGAAATTACATTGCTACCTATTGCAATAACCAGACTATCACACGAATCTAGTAGAGAAAACAACAAACTGATGCACTTATCTTCATCTGAAATTTTAATATCTACAAATAATAATTGAGTTACCACAGTATTAAATGTGTTTAGATGCTCTGTCACCGAGTCTCCATCTTTCATCCTCAGGTTATACAGATTTTTTCGTAGGAACAGTTTATTCACTAGAGACTTAGATTGGTACAAAGTCCCTAACTTGTCCCACAAAGCCTTCGTCGTAGCTTCCCCTGATACATTCAACAATACTGAATCTGAGACACGCAATCATATTGTGCTCTTTGCCTTCCGATCCAACTTCTTCCATTCTTCATCGGACACTCCCGTTGGTTTAGTGCCCGGATCTACCGCGATCCACTGATCTTTATCCACCAACAGATCCTCCATCTTGAGTTTCCACAACTCAAAAATCTGACCATTAAATTTCTCGATCTCTATCTTTCCACTGCTTGCTATCTTCTTTCACCACCAGAATCGATCTCACAGATCTCCCACTGAACAGGGTCTACCACAAGCCAGAGCGAAACCCCTTAGCAAAAAAGGCGTCCCCTTGAAGCCAAAAGTGCTCTGATACCAAATGTAGGTTTTAACCTCGTACAGAAATTACCTACATACAAATTCTAAAACACAGAAAATAAACAATGCGAGAGCATAACACATAAAACACATATACATAGAGATTTTCCCTTGGATCCCAAAACCGAGACTACCAGCTTGATTTTTTCATTATATTCCTTTTAATGTTACAATACATATTTATACATGCCGAAGCATCCAATACCATGGACCGAAAACCATCGCGTCTAAAACCATGGACCAAAAACCATCGCGTCCAAAACCATGTGCGAAAATCATGCACAAAACCATAGGTAGGTCCGCCCAACCTAATATAGGGTCCAAAACCAAAATTTTCTAAGGCACTACCCCAGACCCCATAGAGTGGGGTTACTTGCACCCTTCAAACCCTTGTGACTCCCCCTGCTATGCAATCGGTGCAACAAAGGGGGGGCTTCACCCCCCTTCTAACCCCCCGGTTAACTACATGGGCTAGTCATGGAAAGAATGTAACACAACCCAACAACAAGGAGGTGGAAAGAAGAGCATCCTCGAGAAGTCATGTAGCAAGCAATAGCAGAAGTGGCTTGACATTTCCATGTCATTAAGCAGTCCATGTCACCAGTATCATGTCATTTCATGTCATGATTTGTCATATGCCACATCATTATTGTGAATCATGTAATTTCTTATTCGAAAATGTATTGTAAAGTGGAAGTCCAAAGGACATGTACAGAATATGAAGATTCATGTAAAAGTCAAACAGTCATGAGGGTAGTCAAAGAGTCACAAAGAAGGTGAATCATCACCCCATTGGTTACATATACACCCTCATTGTATGAGCAAAGGACTTTTCACCTTGGCTCTGTGAGCAAGGAATTAGAGAAACAAGGTAGTTCTTTTAGGGAGCAAGGAGTGGCTCCAACACTCCACTATTGGGGCTTGTGGTTTTCGTTTTATACGTGTGTCTTGTGAATTTTACTTAATATCAGAACCCTTATGGCCATCACGTTCTTCCTGCATGCGTTATGAATATTTGTAAGACTATTTTGTGGATGTTTGTAATTCATGTTTTCTTTCATTTTTGCTAAATTAGTTGAACTATTTCAGTTATTTTAGTACTTATCATATTGAGAATGTGTTTTAATTGTTGTTAAAATTGCGGCATCCTTACGGACTATTCCGCTGGATGTTAGACAATTTTTTCTTGTTTATAATGGTTGTAATGACCATCACATCTTTGTGGACTATTTCATTGGATGTTAGATGAATATTTGTGTGTGTGTGTGTGTCTATACTAGGGTGGTACTATCACCTCTCTCCTAGAGGCTCACTTTTGTCTCCCTCTACAGTAGAAGAATATTGACACACATACAACTGAACACTTACAAGGCATACACACTAGTTGATCCAAGATTAATTGTGCATAACTATCTTGTGTTGAACTTTGTAGCAAAGGAAAACCTATAAGAATACATGGAACTCGGGTCGATATCCCATATTGGGCTCTTATTCCAAATGATGTGAGGTATAATTGAGACTTCACATCAGGAAGACCCCCTTGGTTGATGAATTTTGAGCACTGTCAACATAAACTCAGCAATATACAACAACACCCTTCAAGCTAACTATCACTATAAATATTTTCCTTTTACTATGGAGATGGTAGAAAAACTGAAGATTTGAGTATACATGTCTATCACAATATTTATCATAGCTATATAATATTGGAAGCAATCTTTCATTAATTATACATGTATCCAAATGCCATGTTCTATAGCGCTGCTAAATTGGCACATAGAGAGAGAATATTGGAAAAGGTTTTTGAATTTGGCCTAACCCCTACCAATTGCATTTTTCGAAAACCCACAGGGTGTCCAATCCTTGCTCATTTTGAGCATACCCTACAACTAATGTGATTTGTGATAAAATTCCTGGTTGATGCATTTGGTTAAATAGTTCAATGGATTTCTACACCCCTCCATATTTGACATACATGTCTATTAGAAAATTCACCACAATCACCTAAGACTAATGCTCAAACCTAATTTCATTCTCATGAATATCCATACCTCATTGCAGAGCTATCAAACCAATGCACAATGAGAGAATACTAGAAACGGTTTTCAAATTGGTGTAGACATTTGCCAATTGCATTTGAATTTGAGAGCTTCTTCATCATCCCCATTCCATGCTATCATTCAAGCATCACGTTCCATGACACTAGATTGTGTTGAGGCATTTCATTAAATAATATCAGAGCCATGCCAAGCAACAAATTAGATGTAGATCATGTGATCATTTTCATCCATGCAAATACATAATTGTTGGGTATTTTGTGAAAGAGCTTCAAAGACTCATTTAGATTCCTTGCCTTTCAATATCCCACTATCATGGTTTTCCAAAAGATCACATCTAGCTTAGAAATTTAACCAAACACTTTGTGTGCAGTCTCTTTGCTACCACATTTTGCATATGTGTTTCCCAAGACATTATCCACCACAAATATCGTATTAAAATCTACCACTTACAATTTCCTCATACATTTCCATGACTAGTTTTAGAAAATCCAACTTGGAATTTGAGAGAAGTACACTAGCGAAGGTAAATTAGTTGATTTTGAAATAGGCTCGCCATATTTGAAATAATAACTTCAATAAACTGAATTCATCACGGTTGATAAGGACACGTTTCATTTAGTTTTAGTAAACATTGCGATCATCCAATATACTCCCACCCTTGGCATACATGTTGACAAGGATATTATTTATTTAAAATTGTATTATTTCTATGACCATGAATTATTTTTCCCCTCATTGTGGCCTTATTCTTAATACAATATTGTAAAACATGAACGTATGTCAATGAGTGCACACGATTCTTTTGTAATTTGAAAATTATGCAAGTTGAGGCCTTATTCTTAATACAATATTGTAAAACATGAACGTATGTCAATGAGTGCACACGATTCTTTTGTAATTTGAAAATTATGCAAGTTCTTCCTCAAATGACATTGTTTACACAGTTATAATGATTGTGCAAGAGTTCCAAAGTGAAGAGATTGATCGATTATTATTTTTAAACAAAGAAGGAACCCCAGAAGATCATACCTTGTAGCAATTTAATGAAGAAATATAATAAATGCGAGTGGATTGCACCAAATTGAAATCATTGGAAGTAAGTGGGATTATGAAGTAATATTAATGAAACATGAACCACTTAAAATAATTAAAATTTGTTTAGAATATTAATGAGATAACCCAACAATAATGTGAATGCAACTTCCTAACAAGAGTTCAAGAAAAGGTGAAATTAGATGAAAACAAAGTTATTGTTGATGAATATCAAGATCCAAAATAACAACAACCACAAGGAAAATAAAATAATAGAAAATTGTTCTATTCAAAAGGAAAGAATGATGAAAGGTGAATACATGGTCCAAGCAGATTCAAACTTCAAATTCTTATCAAGAATTGCGTAATTTTGAAAATGATTGTTGATGAAAGGATAAATAATGAAGTTTTGGTTGAGTCACTTGATTCAACATCACATGGTACTTTGTTAATGATAAATGAATGTGATTTGGATGTGAATTCCCATAAATAAGATGTAGAAATAATGGGCCAAGAGGAGGTAACGATGGAAGGTTGTGGAAACACTTTAGCTTGTGTAAGAAGTGCATAAATTCAAAATAATTGATAGTAATGAAAAAGATAGAAGATGGATTTACATTTCTTTATCTTGAGTAGTATTACTCAAGATGACTCAGCCAAAAAATTAGTGAGATGCCAAAGAAACATAGGATTTCCTTAAAGGAAGAGTGAAGAATTCATGTTTTTTTATTTAACAAAATTTGTGTTTTATTTGCAGGTTAAGGGAGTTTTCAAAATGTTGCACTTGGATAAAAAATATTCCAATACAGGCCATAAACCTGAAGATATTGAAAATGCAAAACAAATTTTTGTCTACATTATAGTATTGCATAATTTCTATGGTATTTTGTAGATAAGGATCCAAGAAATTTTAGTAAGTGGGTATAACAAGTATAAGTTTTAGCTATATTTTGTACAAGAATGTAGGACATTAGAGAATATGGGAATAATAGGTACAAGTTTGAGACCATTGTAGGGGAAAATAAAGGGGATGTTGAAGTGGTAATAATGTACAGAAAGAATGCTAAAGAATATAACCTTTTGACGTGATTTCCAAATCCCTATAATTTTCCTATTCATTTCTTTGCAGGTAAGGGGAGGTGTGAAACAGCTAAAGCAATTATACTATAGGAGAATAGAGGTGAATGATATTTTTTTAAAGCATATTTGACTTATTGAAACCCTAAAATAAAATTAAAATATAGATGTTTCATGTACTTCTTTGATGTCATCCTCTAAAATGTCTAGGGTTTGCACACTATAAGAAGGATGTCGAACTAGCCTTGTAGACTATAAAAACGTGAATGAAAAGAACTTACAGATCGTGATGAGAGTGCTACTATTTGAATAATGGGTGTGCATAGCTCTGCATCCAAACTACATATAAGCCCAAAAATTCATCACTTCTCACCATACCTATGATCCAGAGGCTGGATTGGCTTTACTTAGGCTACAATCAGCTCGTTGGTGAAATTCCTTTTGAAATAGGACAAATAGTTTCTCTCACTGGGAAAATTCCTGCTTCCATTAGTAATCTTACTAATCTAGAGGAGCTCTTTTTGTATCAGAATAAACTCTCTGGTCCAATACCAAGGTCCATCTATAATCTCACAAAGTGGATTTCATTGGATATTAGCGACAATGTCCTTAATGGACAAGTTGATGGATCTTTAAAACATATAAGTTTTGAATTCATTTTAGAACAATATCACTCATCGAATCCCTTCCTTTCTTGCCTCACTACCTAGGACTAATATTCTTGCATTGTGGGCCAACAAATTTCGTGGTAAGATACCTACATAACTAGGCAGAAGGAATAAACTATCAACATTGAGTCTCTTTGTGAATCTAATTCATAGTTTGATGTCGACTGGGCTATGCAAATCGAAACATCTTTACAAGTTTATACTATTTAAGAACTTTCTTAGAAAACCCATTTCGAAAATATTGTGGCGATTGCACCTCAATGAAAATTATCACCTTGATGATTTCCCTGTTGATTTTTCAAAACTCCCTCTTGTTTATTATCTCGACATTTCTTCGAATAACTTGAGCAGGAGCATCGATCGAGTCTCATGGCATATGCCCTCAGTGGAAATTCTTCAGCTTTAATTAAATCATCGTAGTGGAAAGTTGCCACCCTCCATGGGGAAGCTCTGCAAGCTCAAAACCCTAGATCTCTCTAATAATTTAGTTGACAGAATCTATGAGAGATAGGAGAGTAGACCAAGCTTACTTAGTTTCATCTAAGTGGAAATATAATGGAAGGCGGGATTCCTGAAGAGATCAATAATTGCCTTAAATTAGTCGACATATATCTGAGTAATAGCAGGATGGTGGGAGAAATTCTGGAGAAAATAGGCAACATACCATTGTTGGGATCTCTTGATCTTTCATAAAATTTTCCCACTGGAAAAGTCCCAGTTGATCTTGGCTCTATGGAATCATTGTTTTTCCTTTAAATCTCCCACAATGACCTGCACAAGCCATTGTCTCCTACCAGAGCATTTGTGCATATCAATTCTACAACAGTGGAAGGTAACGATGGGGTCTGCAGCGTCAGCTTAGGTAATGATGGGGTTTGCATGGTCATCTCAGGTAATGATGCTGTCTACAAGGACTATTGGAAAGGCGAAGGAGACAAAACATAAATTCACACATAAAACACAAGCTCCTGCTCTTCTATTGATCACACAAAACATCATTCTTACAATAAACCTGGTGAATGGTATTTATCCTTTTCTAACTAGCTACTTGCCTTGACATGCAACCACTTGCAACCACACACTAAAAGTCGTGTATCACTTAACTCAACTTGACTCAACACTCAAATATGGAATGCACTCATCCATTACTCAACTTGACTCAACACTCAGTTAACTGGCTCTCTAATTTTAGCTAACTCCACGTGCGGGAGTAATTACAATTTCTAACACTCCCCCTTAATTACGACCATATGACTCAACATAACTCAACATATATTACCTATCACATAAACATGTCTACTAGTCTATGTCTCAGCTAGGCTTACAATGACTCAAGAATTTTACAATTTTTCATTTTCTTTTTCTCTGCTTCCAGATTTTATATCCTCAAAATTGCTTCATTCTCTATTGAACTTTCTTACTGTAGGCTTTATTCACTTGTTGCTGCTACAATTTTTCTTTGACTTGTTTTGAATTTTTTCTAAAAAACAATTGGATCATGTCTTCTGCACCTTCCTCTTCAAATATTCGTTCAATTATGGACTGTTGCCACAACTTTGCATCTTCAAACAGTCTTCTTTGCTCTTCATATTCATGACTTTCTTTCTTCCATATTTCTTGATAGAAAAATGTTTTTTCTTCTTGACTCCATTTTTGAAAAATGGTTTTAATGCATTCATCTTTGTCTTCAGAAACATCCATATCATTATTTTTACTTTCATCATCAGGTACTGCTATTTTTTCCCTATAATTTGCATCAAATTTATTGACAACCTTGTTTTCAAATTCTTCTCCCATGCTATTCTGAACACCTGCATATTAAAAAACAATGTTAAAAACATATTTAATATTACTCTCTTCAGTGAGAGCTTCCTTCTCTACATCCACCTTCTTTTCAACTATGTGGAGGTTGTCTTCCATTGTTGTGTTGTTAGTGGATATTCTCAAAAACTCTTCAATCACTTTATCTTGTTCTTAATCATCAACTATTGCTAGATGACATACTACTTCATGAGTAGTTCCAACTACTTCATATCTTGGTACTATAATGGCAGCTTCAACCTTCAATGTTTCATCAAACATTGCGCTACCATATTACCACAATCAATCTCTATTTCAAAAAAGAAACCACACATAGCATCAACATAATGTTCATCCACACTATGGTGGGATATCCAAGCATGCATGTGCTCATTGTCAATTTTATTAACAATGTCAACTTCACCAATTCCATCGGCTGTGACTGGATTCATGAATTCACATATAACTTTGCGGTCATCATCCACATGTCTCTCATCACAATGGGATTCATCATCATCTGTATCATCCACATTAAAGTGGAGTCCTTGAGCATTTATTTGCTCTTGCTCTGTTTCACACACGAGGCTTCAACTTCTCTCTCTACAATCTTTATTGCATCTTCTTCATCCATATGCATGCTTGCATAATGGGTTTCAATTTTATGGCCTTGACAACCATCGTCCACTTTTGAGTGGGGTTCTCCAAGTTCTGTTTTCCTCTTAGAGTCTTGCTCATATACTCTTAGATCTGCAGCTGACTTCTTTTCTTGTGACATAACCTGTTGTTGCATGTCGCTTTCCTTTTTGCGAAACTCTGCTTCCAGGAATTTCCATGCTTCCTTGGAAGTTTTAGCTTTTTCTACCATGCACAAACGCTTCTCATCCAATGCTTGTTTTATAAAATTCAATGCTAAAATGTCACATATTGCATCATATGGGTTATTAGATTTGTATTCAATTAACTCTCTAGCTCGAAGAAAAGTTAACATCCTGATAACCCAATGATCAAAATATTCACGTGTAAACATAGGAGGTGGTGGCAAATCAAAGCTACAACAATCACCCTCGATTTCTTCTTTGTCTTCTATTAGACTTCTCATTTCCTTAGCTACTGCCTGAAACTCTCTAACCATGGCAATGATCTTTGTCTCTTCTTTTTGATTTCTTTTCTTAATATGCTTCAATTGTGCTTTGTGACCCATGATTGCATCTTTTCCTTTTCTTATAGTTTCTTTTCTGATTGCATGAGCCTGTCTCCCATATTGCCCCCGGAAAAAATTATAATTTTCAATATGTGCTCCCGTAAAGCAACAATCTTCACCCAAAAATTGTCATGCTTGACGAAACACCAAAAATTGACGGACTTTACAAAGCCCTAAATTCTCTTGCTAAAATAAACCTTGTAAAAATTTCTTAATCCCAAAGTTTATATGTTTTTTTTAATGAAGAAAAAACTTAAGAAAAAATCATTTTCCAAAACCCTTTTAAAAAACCCCTTTTGAAAACTTTAATGAAAAACCTTTTCAAAATAACCTTTTGAATGACATTTGTAAAAATCTTCTTAAAAAATTACGTAAGCCCTTTACTTTTATTTAATTGGCCTACAATAAAAACTTTTCTAATATGATTGACACGTAAGTTTCAAACCAAACTTTTTGAATGACTTGGTGCTCAATCAAATCGTACCCTTTAAAATGACCTTGCTCACTTGACTTTTCACATCTCGACTTTCTCGGCCCACACACCTTTCGATAGGTAGTTTAGGTTATTCCCTCACGGGCTAGGGCAAGAGGAGTTATGACTGACACAGGATGCCAGTTTTCTCTGAGCTATGCCTCGGCTCTCTCCACGGCAACTTCTTCAAGCGATTCTACAGGCTAGTTCTCATTCACGCACAACGACAGAAACTACTTTTGACTTTCAGCCGTGATAGTGGCTCTGCAAACTCTTTTGATTTTTTAACACTGCCTACCTTCCACGATAACAAAAAGCCTGTTAATGATTTAAATCCCCTTCTTAGTTCATAGTTGCGCCCGCTTCTCCAAATCAGATGGGTTTTGAAACCCTCAACGAATTTTAGGAAAAATCTTTTCAACATATAAATCTTCGCTTTTAGGAAGAATACCGCGACATTCATGAACAGGAGTCTGGTGTTATTGTTGTAACGCTTCCAACGAAATATCGAACGCAGACGGTTGTTAATCCATTTTCTGTGTTTCTTTGTAACCTCCCTCTTACACTAATTTGTTAGAAAGGCGGAGGAGACAAAATAGAAATTCACACATAAAACACGAGCTGCTGCTTTTCTATTGATCACACAAAACATGATTCTTACAATAAACTCGTGAAGGGTATTTATCCTTTTCTAACTAGCTACTTCCCTTAACATCCAACCACATGCAACCACACACTAAAAGTCGTCTATCACTTAACTTCACTTGACTCAACACTCAAATATGGACTGCCCATCCATTACTCAACTTGACTCAAGACTCAATTAACTGGTTCTCTAATTTTACCTAACTCCACATGCGGGAGTAATTACAATTTATAATACTCCCCATTAATTACGAACGTATGACACAAAATAACTTAACATAACTTAACTATCACAAAAACATGTCTGCTGGTTTATGTCCCAGCAAGGTTTACAATGACTCAAGAATTTTACAATTTTGCATTTTCTTTTTCTCTGCTTCCAGATTCTATATCCTCAAAATTGCTTCATTCTTTGTTGAACTTTATCACTGTAGGATTTATTCACTTGCTGCTGTTGCAATTTTTCTTTGACTTGTTTTGAACTTGTTCTGAAAAGCAATTGGATCATGTCTTCTACACCTTCCTCTTCAAATATTCATTCAACTATGGATTGTTGCCACAACTTTGTATCTTCAAACTATCTTCTTTGCTCTTCATATTCATGACTTTCTTTCTTCCATATTTCTTGATAATAAAATGTTAATTCTTCTTGACTCCATTGCTGAAAAATAGTTTCAATGCATTCATCTTTGTCTTCAGAAACATCCATATCATTATTTTCACTTTCATCATCAGGTATTGCTACTTTTTTTCCTGTAATCTGCATCAAATTTATTTATAACCTTCTTTTCAATTTCTGCTCCCATGCTATTCTGAACACCTGCATATTCAAAAACAATGATAAAAACATATTTATTATTACTCTCTTCAGTGAGAACTTTCTTCTCTACATCTACCTTCTTTTCAACTACATGGAGGTTGTCTTCCACTATTATGTTATTAACGGATATCCTCATCAAAAACTCTTCAATCACTTTATCATGTTCTTGATCATCAATTGTTGCTAGATGACACACTGCTTCATGAGTAGTTCCAGCTGCTTCATATCTTACTGCTACAATGACAGCTTCAACCTTCAATGTTTCATCAAACATCGCGCTTACCATATTTCCATAATCAATTTTTGTTCCAAAAAGAAACCACACATAACATCAACATAATGTTCATCCACACTATGGTGAGATATCCGAGCATGCATGTGCTCATTGTCAATTTCATTGACAATTTTAACTTCACCAAATCCATCAGTTGTGACTGGATTCATGAATTGACATATAACTTTGCAGTCATCATCCACATGTGTCTCATCACAGTGGGATTCACCATCATCTGTATCATCCACATTAAAGTGGATTCCTTGAGCATTTATTTGCTCTTTCTCTATTTCACACACAGAGGCTTCGACTTATCTCTCTACAATCTTTGTTTCATCTTCTTCATCCATATGCATGTTTGCATTATGGGTTTCAATTTTATGGTTTTGACAACCATCATCCACTTTTGAGTGGGTTCTCCAAGCTCTGTTTTCCTCTTAGAGTCTTGCTCATATACTTTCAGATCTGCGGCTGACTTCTTTGCTTGTGACATAACTTGTTGTTGCATGTCGCTCTCCTTTGTGCCAAACTCTGCTTCCAAGAATTTCCATGCTTCTTTGGAAGTTGTAGCTTTTGCTACCCTGCACAAACACTTCTCATCCAATGCTTGTTTTATAAAATTCAATTCTAAAACATCACATACTACATCATATGGGTTATTAGATTTGTATTCAATTAACTCTCTAGCTCGAAGAAAAGTTAACATCTTGATAACCCAATGATCAAAATATTCACCTGTAAACATAGGAGGTGGTAGCAAATCAAAGCTACATCAGTGACCCTTGATTTCTTCTTTGTCTTCTGCTAGACTTCTCAGTGCCTCAACTACTGCCTGAACCTCTCTAACCATGGCAATGATCTTTGCCTCTTCTTTTCGATTTCCTTTCTTAATATGCTTCAATTGTGCTTTGCGACCCATGACTGCAGTCTTTTCCTTTTCTTATAATTGCTTTGTCGATTGCATGAGTATGTCTCCCATATTACCTCCGAAAAAAAAAATCAACATGCGCCCCCGTAAAGCAACAATCTTCACCCAAAAATGGTCATACTTGACAAAACATCAAAAATTGATAGACTTTACAAATCCTTAAATTCTCTTGCCAAAATAAACCTCTTAAAAATTTCTTAACCCCAAATTTTATATGTTTTTTTTTTAATTAGAAAAACACTTAAAAAAAATCATTTTCCAAAACCCTTTTCAAAAAACCCCTTTTGAAAACTTTAATGAAAAACCTTTTTAACATAACCTTTTGAAGTTCGATCCCTGCGGAGGTCCCCTCGCTTCGGCAATTTATATGACGGCTCTGCCGTATAATCAACTGGCTTCGACTGTATTTCTGACTAGCTTCGGCCATAAATGTAATCTGGCTTCGGCCGTATTCTGACTGGCTTCGGCCATATTGTAATCTGAGGGCTTCGGCCATATATATGGATTTCTCTCTGAAAAAACCTTTTGAATGACATTTGTCAAAATCTTTTTAAAAAATTATGTAAGCCCTTTACTTTTATTTAATAGGCCTACAATAAAAACTTTTCTAATATGATTCACAGGGAAGTTTCAAACCAAACTATTTGAATGACTTGGTGCTCAATCAAATCGTACCCTTTAAAATGACCTTGGCCCACTTGACTTTCTTGGGCCCACACACCTTTAGATAGGTAGTTCAGGTTATTCCCTCACGCGCTAGGGCAAGAGGAGTTATGACCGACATAGGATGCCAGTTTTCTCTGAGCTATGGCTCTATAGGCTAGTTCTCATTCACGCACAGCGGCGGAAACTACTTTTGACTTTCGACCGTGAGAGTGGCTCTGCAAACTCTTTTGATTTTTTAGCGCTGCGTAACTTCCACGATAACCGAGAGCCCGTTAATGATTTAAATCCCCTGCTTAGTTCACAGTTGCGTCTGCTTCTCCAAATCAGATGGGTTTTGAAACCCTCAACGAATTTTAGGAAAAATCTTTTCAGCGTATAAATCTTCGCTTTTATGAAGAATACTGCAGACATTCACGACCATCTGGCGTTATTGCTGCAACGCTTCCAACGAAATATCGAACATGGACGGTTGTTAATAAGTTTTTCGTATTTTTTTTAACCTTTCTTTACACTAATTTGTTAGAAAGGTGGAGGAGACAAAATAGAAATTCACAAATAAACAAGCCCTGCTGTTTTTCTATTGATCACACAAAACACTATTCTTATAATAAACTGGGCGAAGGGTATTTGTCCTTTTCCAACTAGTAGCTTGCCTTGACATCCAATCACATGCAACCACACACTAAAAGTTGTTTATCACTTAACTCCACTTGACTCAACACTCAAATATGGACTGCGCTCAACCATCACTGAACTTGACTCAACACTCAGTGAACTGGTTCTCTAATTTTAGCTAACTACATTCTAACAAGGACAACTGGTAACTGAGTAATTTCTCATGATTTTTGAATAGTCCACTTAGCACTCATTGGATCAGGTGACACTGAACTTGACTCAACACTCAATGAACTGGTTCTCTAATTTTAGCTAACTACATTTAAACAAGGACAACTCGTAACTGACTAATTTCTCATGATTTTTGAATAGTCCACTTAGCATTCATTGCATCACGGAATTCTCATAGTGGTGAAGAAGTAGGATTGAAACTAGTGAAATAAATCACATAGTGTCAATCATCACTACCAGCGCTTCACCCGGTAACCAGGACTTCCCAGGAGGTCACCCACCCCACATCGACTCTGGCTCAACCGCCCTTAATTGTGGAGTTTTCCCCACAATGAAACCCACTTAGCTTGCTACCCCATTTGCGAAACATTAACAAACATTACGCCTCATTCATTTTTAATTTATTACTTAAATATTTAAGACAAAATGTAAATTTTAAATTTAAAAATATCTTAAAATGCCCTCTCATGTAATAGTGATGGACGTGGATATTTTTAAAGAAATCCTCCGTTGCCTCGTTTATTTGCTAAAATATCATTTATCATGGTGTCATTCACTTTAATCTCCTATATGTTTATTTGTCGCTCTCTAATTTTTTGCTTGTTTGTGGACAAATTTACTATTTTGATCTCCTCCCTAGAGCCACAAGATTAGACATTTAAGTCGTCATTGTTCTTCCTCATTTCTCATTTTTCAAACTGAGAATGATATTTATCAAAGAGGAACTCGCCTTGAGTTAAATGTTGCAATTTTTTGATCCGGGGAGACTGGATTGGTCATGATTGACCACTCAACAAGAAGGAGGCCCGAAGGCCAGAAGACCCAAAAAGATATGGCGGGCATGCCAAGGAGAGAGAGAAGGGAAACACCCTGACAGGCAGGGTCGCAGGGCCACTGCACTACAGAGCGCAACATAGGACGCGGGGAAGGATGGTGACCACGATTCGAAGGGCATCCATTGTTTGTAACTTTTCATAACACATATTCATAATTTTGATCAAATATAAGAGAAACACTCATTTTATATTTATATATAAATTATACTAAACTAACTAATACATGTTAGTCATATGTATACTTCAAACAGTTTCACTTTATTTTTGAAGAACGGGATCAACCTGCCTCTTATGGATAAAAGTGTGTCGCTTTTCTCAATGTTATAAAGTCGCTATTTAGTCAGTATTAAAAAACTTTATTTTTGTGTTTCAGATAGATGTGTGTTTCTTTTACCATGCAGACTTTTGAGAGATAAGATTTTGTAAAAAAAAATTATTGTTTTGTGAGGAATTATAGTGTTGATTTTTTTTGTTTGTCAAGTTGTTTGAGTTTTTTTCAGAGATTATTCAAGCTTAACTTGTAGCTTGAGTAACTGTGATCCATAGATACTTAAGTCATCAAAATCACATAAAGATGGCATCTGGCTTAGGTCACATCAATCCTTAACATGACTAGATTTTTACGAATAAAATTTTGACTAGATTTTTACGAATAAAATTTTGAATGGGTGAAACATCTACACTCCATGAACATTGTATTATTAAATTTAAAAAGAAAATTTTCTTTTAATTAAATTAAATTTATAACATAATTATATAAATGGAGACCTAGGTTGATACTTGTTTACAACTGGTTCCAACCAAGATATTCAGTATAGCCGGGGCCAGCAAGTCTTAAAATCCTGCATAGTTGACAATGTAGTGGGTAGACAGATCTTCAAGATGTTTAGGTAATCAGCCATAAAAAGCGGAAGAAAATGCCAAAAATTCTGGCGTTTAGCGCGCTATAAGGCGGGTGGGGCGTATAGCATGAACGCTGGCCGTTATGGAGGGACTCTGTGATCTGAAGCGGAGTCTAGGGCTCGCTCTTGTATTAATCCTCACCAGTTTTTTTCTCTTCGATTCCTATCATGTCAATATGCTCCTATCATTTATTTCGCCAGAATCACACACAAAAACGAATTATGGATTGCCTTCGCCTGGTTCCTCTGGATCACTACATTCCGGGATGCATCGCCATGAATCACAGTCCGGAGCAGCATCATCCTGGGTCAAATCACTTGGTGGAGTTCCTTACTACAACAGCTCTGTTAATGAGGTGATTGGTAATATCGCTGAAACTTTTTCTTTCTTATTGTTTAGCTTAAGTAGGAAGAAAATCGGTGGATTTTTGTTTTTCCTCGGCTTATCATAATACATGAAGATTTGTAAATCAATTCATTTGTTGGTTTTGAATATTACAATAAAGGTTCTTGCAAATATTATGGGACGGGTCGTAGTGTTGAAAATTCACTGGAAAAATCAAGGGGCTTCAAGTTTACAAATTTCACAATCCTATTAACAACATGTCAAAGTTGATAAATTAATCTTCCATTAAATATATAGACTAACGACCACTTAAATTTAATCTACCTTAATTATATATAACTAACTTTGCTAAACTTCTATAAAAAAACTTAGCCTATAATGTTTAACGATATTTTTTTAATTTATAATGTATAACGACAAGATAATTCACGTTTTATTTAATGCATTTCTAGAAAGGGGATAGAATTGAATTGAATTTTGCTGTATGGATGTACTGGAAGCAGAAGAAGCGGATGTTTAGTAATCCAAAGGTGGAGATCGGCCTGAGACGCGCTCGGGCAGCCATAAGGAAAGCGATTTTACACAGCGAACAGAAACAGGAGGCAGGGGATTCCTATATTCCAAGCAGCGAGATCTATCAAAACGCCCGTGCTTTTCATCAGTAAAATTCCTATTTCAAATATATATATATATATACTCTCGTTCATTGTATCTTCATACGTGGATTCGCGTCATTGTTAGTAAAGCTCATTTGATTTGTATCTTTTTGTGTTTTTGTTATCAGGAGTTATAGGGAAATGCAGAAACGTTTCAAGATCTTCGTATATCGAGAGGGGGAACCACCTCTGGTACACGATGGACCGTGTGTAGATATCTATACGACGGAAGGCAGATTCATTCACGAGCTTGAGCTCGGGAATCAGTTCGTGACATCGAAGCCGGAGGATGCCCATCTCTATTTTCTTCCCTTCAGTGTAAGTATGATGGTCACTTACATTTATAAGCCGGAGACATACAATGTTAACGTCCTAAAACCGTCCTTAAGACGGTTCGTGGGAGATTACGTTAACGTTGTTGCCAACAAATACCCATTTTGGAACCGAAGTCTGGGAGCGGATCATTTCATTCTCTCATGCCATGACTGGGTAATGTATTTCCTTATATCCCTGGGTAATGTAGTCCATTCTTTAAAACTATCCAATTTTGGAAATTATCGGACAGAATTCATTCAGAAATGCATTGAAAATTGAAACGTTACGAAAATTCTCTGTTCGAATTTATACAGGAATGCACTGAAAATAGAGTTCATAAGGAATGCTACGTGATGTATCTGTCCCAAAAATTCTGATTGTATTGAGTATTTTTGTTTCGTTTTGGGCATATGCAGGGGCCTTATGCATCTGAAGGAAATCCATTCTTGTACAATAATTCAATTCGTGTTTTATGTAATGCCAACACTTCAGAAGGATTCAATCCCACAAAGGATGCAACACTTCTGGAGGTGAATTTGGGACGAGGTGGGATGACTGGCTTGCTTGGTGGTCCATCTGCTCTAGAGAGGCCTTTGCTTGCATTCTTTTCTGGTGGAAACCATGGACCCGTGAGACCCATTTTGTTCAAGTATTGGAAAAACAGGACTGATGATGATATGCAAGTCCACGAATATCTCCCCAAAGGCTTGTCATATTTTGACCTAATGAAGAAGAGCAAATATTGCCTATGCCCAAGTGGATACGAAGTGGCCAGCCCACGAATTGCGGAGGCAATATACAGTGAATGTGTGCCTGTTATAATTTCCAAAGACTACGCTCTGCCCTTCAGCGATGTGCTGAATTGGACAAGTTTCTCTGTTCAGGTTCCCGTGTCCGAAATTCCAAATCTAAAGACCATACTGCAATCCATACCAGTAAATAGGTATGTTGAGATGCAAAGTAAACTGCAGCAAGTTCAGATACATTTTACTATAAACCAGCCCCCAAAACCTTATGATTTTTTCCACATGGTTCTTCATTCCATATGGCTCAGGCGGCTTAACATTCAGATTAGCTCATGAAAGATCCCCTCCCCTCTACACATTTCCCCGTAATGCCCACGTGCAAACTTTTTACTGCAACACACTGTTTTCACCGCATTGAATATTCAGTAGCGAATAATTCCCAGCTTAAAAGTTGGTGATTGTTACTGATACTTGAGATGCCCAAGTGATCAATTTCTAGTCCATCCATGTCATGCGAGATATGACCGCGGGAACATGATGAGTCTAACGATTCTACACAGTTCAGACATAAAACTTCTTGTTGTATACAAGTCATATTAATCAACATAGATTTATTTTAAAGGGGTTTTAATAAGGATTTAATATAAGTTTAGATAGATTTAATTTTTTGTCTCGTAAATTGTTTTATGAGTGGATATTATTTAAATGTTTTATATTTAAATATTTTGTATAGTTATTTTTTTTTTTTTTTTATTTTAATAAACATGAACAAAATCTCAATTTTGATGACAAAACAACAAAATTACACATCATACTAAACTCGACTAAACTCGACTGTAAAATAAATCTTCCACCAATAAATTAAATAATAAATTAATTGAACTTTTCATTGGTTCATACAGACACTTGTAAGTCCATCGATAACGAAAATAAATATATATGTGTTAGTTATATGGGTGAGATTCTTGATCAAGCATCGGCAATTTGGTCAATTATAACTGCGTTCGTTGGAGTAGTTAAACACCGCCCAAACTACTTCCACGCGTAGTAGGTCACTAAACCAGTTGAATACCTGCCCACCATCCCGTTCAAACCATACCATTCCACTTTCTCTTGAAGTGTAAAAATTTCTTATCAAGGACTTGCTATCTTTAAATAATTCAATCTTGTACACACTTCAAACATCAATCAACACAAAGGTCAAAGACTGCCTTATCAAGGACTTGCTATCCACACTTCCATCATCAACACAAAGGTCAACTGCCCGGCACCGAACAAACCAATGGTTTAGAGCATTTGAAACGATTTGCAAAACACGCGTTGAAATTGGTATGTCATGTTGTGTTGGTATGTCTTCTTATTCTTAGAAGCGCTCACATTTTCCACTCGCCTTTCCTTAAGCAATGTGACATCTTCAACCATCGTGCCTTTCCTTAAGCAATGTGACATCTTCAACCATCGTGACCAATGCTGTGTCATAAACTTGATTTAAATTACGTGTATATTAGCATTGCATTCTAACTTCTCCTCTACGCTCCCACCAACTATTAATCTTCTTTAACGGAAGCCATCTTTACAAGCAAATCCTTTAGGCCATTCACTTATTAACACATATGTTTTGGCCTTTTGTCTTTTCTATGTAACATATTTTGCGCGTGGTTAAACAATTTCTCATTTTATTCCATATCAAGAATTTCCGTTGTGGCTTTGCAAACATCTCGCTCTACTTCATGTTCTTTTCGCTAGAGCTGCCCTAGTGTTAAAAAGGTAGAGGAGGAAAAGATACACACAAAAATGTGGCTTTGCAAACATCTCGCTCTACTTCATGTTCTTTTCGCTAGAGCTGCCCTAGTGTTAAAAAGGTAGAGGAGGAAAAGATACACACAAAAATGTGAGTGGTTGCTCAATCATTTTATTAAACATAAACTTGATTCACATTACACATCCACAGGGCTTTGGCTTTTCTCTCTTCTTGTTTCTCATTACAATGACCCAACAAGAGTATATAACCACCAAATTTACTAAATATGGAATTATGCAAATTCTAACTAGACTTGACTATTCTCCAGCTAATTGCTTCACGCAAACTCAACTACACTCATCTTGTTTTTATTAACTTAACTCAACTTAGTGTTTCATGCATCACTAGACTTGTATCTTTCTATATTTGCACGCGGGAGTAATTATTATTTCTAATACCCCGCTTAATTATGACCAGATGACCTAACTTTAACTTAATCATGATTCAACATAACTTAAAAATCCATGTTGTCTGCTAGATTTTCCTTTTAGTTTCTTCTAAGTTTTATACCCTCGAAACTGCTTCATTCTCCATGGTACTTTCTTATTGTAAGCTCCATATTTCTTCACTTGTTGTTGTTGCAATTTTTGTTTGACTTCTCTTGTATTTGTTCTAAAAAATAATTTAAGCTTTCTAAGCCTGTCTTCTACAACTTCTTCTTCAAATATTTGTTAAATCATGGACTTTTGTCAACACTCTTCGTCTTCAAACTATATGCTTCCCTCTACTTCTTGCACTTCATATTCTTGATCTTTTTTCTGCCATATTTTTTGATAGTAGAGTTTGATCTCTTCTTGACTCCATTGCTGAAAGGTTGTTGCAATGCTTTATTCTTCATCTTCAGAAACTTTTGTATCCTTTCCTACATCTTTTTCTTTATTTTGTCATTCATTTTGTTTGTTGTCTTCTTTACCTACACACTCAAAATCATTGTTAAAAACATATTCATTATACTTTGTAGTGAGATCTTTCTCTGCTTCATCTTTATTCTCTGCCTCTACCTTCCTTTCCTCTATCATTCCATCATAATCCTCATTTTCCACTTCTTTACCAACCTCTGTTGTTACAAACATGTTGTCGTCCACTTGACCTCAAGACACAAGTGGGCTTCTCTCACCAAATAACAACATATTAATGATATATTTTTGTTGCACATGTGTAATCACTCATAACCAATTAATTTTTCTTCATGAAAGTTAACATCAACAATTTCAATTGTTGAATCCACCAAGCCACTTGTTGTTCCATTGGTAGCTTTATCTCACATGGGGCTTCACTGCGGGAGAAATACCATAGTATATGCATTCATATTGGGCGACATATATTGAGGAAAAAATGACATATTGTATTGGGGGATATATAGTGGGTAAATGGTTTTTATATTGGACATATAAAAAATATATGTTTGAGCTCAAAGTTAATGAAAAAATATAAAGGGGTATAAAAAATTAATGAAAAAGTGTATACGTACAATATCTAGTGAAAATAGGGTTTTTTTTAATTAGGAAGGTGTATTGAGTCGTATTGTTAAGGGGTTAAATAATGTGAATTTTAGAGGTATTTTCTAATATGTAATCAAATTAAGGGTATTGTTTAATATGTCATGAAACCACGTGATATGTTAGATGTTCATTGAATGAAGCCCCCTTGCTTTATCTATGCCAAACCTAAGTGTTCCTAGTTCATGCACTACTTCTTGAGTAGTTCGAACTTTTGCTTCATAACTTGATGTTATAGTGGCAGCTTCAATCTTTAATTCTTCATTAAACATGACAATTTTAATATTGCCACAATCAATCTCTATTTCAAAAAGGAGACCAAAAAATTCACCAACATAATTTTCATCCACTCTATGATGAGATATCCAAGTATGCATGTGTTCATTAACAATTTCAACTTCACTAACTTCTTCAGCTTCTACTGAATTCATGAGAGATGCACTCTCAGCTCTGCAAACCATTATTACATATGCCAAACTCTCTTTTTCATTCTCAAACTTAAATGTCTCAACCTCTTATGCAAAGAGGTCATCATCAACTACAATCTTACCTACTGGATCACACTTGTTATTCACTGCTTTGTTGGAAGCTTCACCATCATCAACAAGGTCTATTGCTAGATTCACCAATTCATAACTCATTTTATAGTCATCATCCACTTATGTCTCATCATAGGGGGATTCACCATCATCTTCACCATCCATGTTACAGTGGAGTTCTCAAGCATCTATATGCTCTTCCTCTACTTCATACACAGAGGCTTTCACTTCTCTCTCTACAATATTTTTTAGTCTTCTTCATCCATATGCATGTCTGCATAATGGGTTCACTTTTACAGTCTTCATGACCAACATCCACATTTGAGTGGGATTCTCCAAGCTCTATTGTCTTTCCGAATTCTTGCTCATTTACTCTTAGATCTGCGACTAACTCCTCTATTGATTCTTCAACACACTGTGACTCAATTTGTTGTTGCATGTCACTTTCTTTTGTACCAATTTATGCTTCCAAGATCTTCCATGCTTCCTGGGAATGTATATTTTGATGCCTTGCAAAAAAACTTCTCATCCAATGCCTATTTTATAAGATCAAATACTAAAGCGTCACATACTTCATCATACAGAATATTAGACTAGTACTCAATAAACTCTTTACATTGAAAAATAAGAATCATTTTGACAACCTAAAAATCAAAATTTTGCTGGTAAATTTTGGAATTATTACGAGATCCATCGTGATTTGTTCATCCTTGAATTGTTTTTCTTCATCTACTTGTCTTTTAGATGTCTTGATTGTGGTGAGAACCTTTATGAACACTTCAAAATACTATGGCTCTTATTTTCGATTCCTTTTCTTGGTTGGCTTCATTCTCGCTTTGTGACCAATGATTGTTGTCTTTTTTCTTTCTTTTGTCTTCTTTCCTCATTGCATCAGTGTTCTTTCCCTATTTCCCCCAAAAAAATGGTTTTCAATATATGCCCCGCGACTTACAATATTCACCATATTCACATATCCTTATAATATAAAGATATTTTACTAACCCAAAACCCTATCATGCTTCACAATTTTTTTTTATTTCAAAGCCCTAAAATCTCGTTCAAATAAAACCCTTTTAAAATTTATATAAGCCCTTTCTTAAAAAGTAAGACGACCCTTTTTAAAAATTATATGAGTGTTTTTTTTTAAAGAATACCATCAAAGCCCTTTTTAGAGTTACAATACCATCAAATTTCCATGATACTTTTATGTACAAAGAATATGAGGTCATAACTTGGCATTATGCAAAAAAAAATAGTTTAATACGAAAACTTTCCATACTTTGACTTTTTTTCAGAAGCCACTTTAATATTATAAGATGAATAAACACACAGGGAGAATATGAATTCAAAATGGTTGTAGACTTTTCATGCCAATAAATTTTTGTCATTTTATAATATTTGGATAATGCACTTTTCGACTCACGGAGGTTATGTTAGTCCAGAAATCTTGTAAGGTGTGCGGAATAATGTGACCTCTGAACTATTGGTGTGTATTATAACATGACTTTTGAAGTTTTTAGGGTGCGTTAGTATGGTACCCCTCAATTTTTTTTCTTTTCACGTAAGCCCCAAAGACCTTAGCTCTCTCTCAAACCTAAAAAATTCTCACTGATATTTCTCCTTTGCAAAGATCCTTCACCCCACTTCTCTTGTCTTAATATGGTGGTAGAATTGTAGGTTTCCCACTTCTTACTAGTTAGTTAAATCCTGAAACCAAATCTCAACTCTGATATCAATCTATTCGAAAGACATAAGAGGAAAGCACAAAGATACACACAAAAACGTGAGAAGTTGTTCAATTTCTTTATTAAACATAAACTTGATTCACATTACACATCTATTAAGTTGTGGCTCACATCATTCTTACTTCTCATTACAATGACCCAACCATGGGTATATAAACACCAAACTTACTAAATATAAAACCTTGCAAGCTCCAAATAGACTTGACTCTTCTCCATCTAATTACTTACTGCAAACTCGACTACACCCATATGGATTTTCTTAACTAACTCAGCTCAACTCTTCATGCATCACTCAACTTGAATCTTTCTAGATCTGTGATGAGCCCCAATTTTGGTACAATTTGGGCTCATTTTGGCCTATTCTACTTGCTCAAACCATTCATTTTTTTATTGCTTATGCATGCATTTCTTAGTTTATTCATGTTGTTTGTAGGAAGAAGGGTAGGCACTCTATCTACGTGACTAATGCATTGTGATTCCAGGTTTTGGCATTAAAAGGGAGCAAGAGACAACGAAAAGGGAGATAAGGAGACAATGAGGTGGCACTGCTGGTTTTTAGGAGAGGATGTCCACGGTCTTGGGACATTCCTCGTGATTCCCACCAAGAACTCCGAGCTCCAATCCATCTCCCCTCAGAGCTTAAGAAGCAGCCAGCTGTCCTACAGGAACAGCAGTTATAACTGTTCTACAGGAACAGTAGTTATGACTGTCCTACAGGATCAGCAGTTAAACTCGAAGTTGGACAGCCGAGCTCCTAAAATCAAGGATATTTGTTGGATCATCGTTTTTGTATAAGTATAGAGGCCTTAGCCTTGGATAGGTTGTTGAAACTCTCGTATTGCTATTGTAATTTTGGAGCACAGTTCAGTTTTCGTTCCTTTTTGTAAGCCAATTTGGCATGACATCAGATTATGAATAAAGAAGGCAGTTTGTGATCTAGTTCTGAGTTCCTTAAGGAGACTATAGCTCTCAGGTTAGGGCCCAACCTGAGAGCCATAGGTCCCCTCTGCTGTAGTGTTGTTTCCATTTCATTTCAGCACTTTGAGCTTTTCATTTGCACATGCAATTCGAATTACAGGTTGTGTTAAGTTGGTCTTTTTCATGAGTTAGATAGGAGTTGCTTATGGTGAATTTGTTTCCACTTGCGTAGTGTAGCAGAGGATAGATATAATCGATTGGAGCTCCAACAAAAAGGTTGTTAAGGCTCACTACCGTCTCATCTGGGATTGGAGTGCAGTCCATGACTAGCCACCAAAAATACGCATTTCTTTATTCCATGATTGCTGCAAACACAGTCACGTTATGTTAGATGCTTCCACATGATTCACACCTGCACCACACTCCTTTACCACAGCTTCATGCACATTCTCCTTCGCGTTTAAATTGCTGTTCATTGAATTTATAAGCACAGATAGTTAGGTTGATGCATTTTCGGTTTGGTGACAGTCATAAGCATTTGTTTCACTTACACTGCTCTCTCTCGTTCCATTACTTCATTCTCCATCTTGATCCCGCATGCACACACATCTTCGACCCCTGCTCCGCTCTGTTATCTCCCAAAGTCTTTCACTCCTCACGTACTTCCATTCTCTAGCCCTTTCATTGACCTAGCCCTCTATCTTCCAACCTACTCTCTACATCCACTCCCTATCCTATTCCTCCACTTCTACAGCCATCACCGGCCTCATTCCTACCTTACACATCTCCCCCTACCATTCCATTACTCCTCCATCACTCCAAACACTCACGGTAGGTCATCCTGTAGCCATTTGTAGACATCCTGTAGAAAACAGAGTGTCCTGTAGGATCCTCAACAACCATCCTGTAGGAGGCCACTCTCTCGGTTGCTGAGCATCTGAATGCGAGGAACCTTTGTGGATGGATGCTAAGGATCCCTAGGGACCTCTCCTAGCCTCCCCAACCTATCCCACGCTTTCCTTCCTTCTCCATCCCATCTGCACAACCAAACCCTAGTTAGCACAAGATCACAATCATTCCACACACTTAAAGGAAAAATACAAAAACATATCTTTCATGATGCAAGTAGTTTAGATCCATGCATTTGCACTTATTAGAGGTAACAGCAGCATTGGTAGAAGTTTCATTCACATTTCTTGCATTGTAGAGGTTAGACTAGTTAAATTAGGGTTTCCTAGGTTTACATGCTTTGATTTGCTTTCAGTTCGTTTTTGTCAAGTAAAGTAGCTTTCCTTTGAGATTAGCTTTCGTCCATCAATTAGCAAGCTTCTTCTGAGAGCCTATAGAAGTTGGCTTGAGCCCTAGCGGACTTGTGCCAGCTGACCAAGTGACAGCTGCGACAAGAGCTAGTACTTGTGCATATAGCACCGTCGCTTCCAAGTTTGTACGAACTACCGGGTTGATAAAATGAGAGACAGGAAGCCCCAGGAGTTGTAGCATTATTGCTACAATACTGGAGCTCACCATCTTTTTGGCGCCGTTGCCGGGGAAGCGTCAGAGTATTAGTAATTGTTGCTTTTCTTCTACTTTCGTACTCTTACTTCTGCTCAGTAGTTTATTTCATTTCCATTCTGCAAAAGTAGCTTAGCATTTCCTGCTTTCCTAGATTAGCATTTCCTGCTTTCATAGATTAGCATCTCCTGCTTTCATAGATTAGCATTTCCTGCTTTCCTAGATTAATATTTCTTGCTTTCCTAGATTAATATTTCTTGCTTTCCTAGAGTAATTTTTCTTGCTTTCCTAGATTAGCTTTCCAATTCTGCAATTTCATTTGAGCAATATAGTTAGTTGTAGATCACTTTGTTTCAGTTTTGCAGGTACCAAAGAAAAGGCAAAAGCAATCAAAAAAAAAAAAAAGTCCTTTCCATTTCATGCCTCGTAGGAACCGAGATAGATCAGGCAAATTCCTACCAAACACCCCCACCACATCACTGAGTCACCCTTCTCTCTTCTTTGGTGACAGTGACCTAGAGGAACCTATAGGTGAACATCCTGAGATATACCAAGACCCTATAGAAGAAGAAGAGTTAGAGACCACTCCATCCGAAGCTATGGCTGACAATAGAGAAGATGAGAGAATAGAAGGAGCTTTCCCCATCCGAGAGACCAATGGAGAGATGAAAATGAAAAACATTAGCCCCTCTGCTTTGCCTCACTTCCATGGACTGACCACTGAGGATCCTGATACCTTCCTATTTGAGTTTGTTGTCCTCTGTAGAACCTATGACTATACTGAAGATGAGCAAAAGCTGAAGCTTTTCCCTTCCACTCTTAAGGATGCAGCACTACGCTGGTTCATGGGATTACCTGGGAATAGCATCGCTACTTGGGCTCAGATGCAGCAAGCCTTCAATACCAAGTATAGGGATTATTGTAGGTCCAAGGAAACCAAGGGAGAGATCTTTCGAATGACCATGGGGAATGATGAGTCTTTAGAGGACTATGAGGAGAGGTTCCAACTTAGCTATAAACGGGTCAGGTGCACACTTGACCCTGAATCCCTCAAGTTGGTTCTACTCCGAGGAGTCCCTGAAGATCTCTTAGACACCCTTCACATGTTAGCTGGGGGGGACATTTACCAACTGCCTTATGAGGACATCAAGACTGTGTTTCGAAATCATTCCAGGCCAGCTAGAAAACGAGGTAGAGGAAATCTCCTCTCCACTGGTGTCCCTTTCTCCAAACATGAGTTTACAAACCAATTAGAAGATCTTAAGAGTGAGGTGAGACAGACCATCGCCATGCAGCTGGACACATTCAGGATCCAGCAGAAGAAAGAAGAAGCTGAGAGAGCCTTGGCTGTCTTCTGTCCTAGGTGCACCAGAAGACACCCTAAGAACGAATGTCCATTGCATTCGGTTGAAGTGTGTTTCGTTTGTGAGGAGGACCACCCAACAAATCAGTGTCCAACCTTACCTGGGTTTAAAGCCATGTACCAAGGAACCGAAGCCCCCACTGAACCTCTCTACTTCATCAACCAAAGGAGGCCTCAAGGATCTAGACCTTATCAGCAGGGGATGCAAGGGGAATCTCAAGCTTATTACAACCCCAACCAGTCAACTCCTATGCCTTCCTGGGGTCCCCCTACTCATCCTTCATGGTCCATGCCTCCTCCATGGTCTTATCCACCTCAGTACCCTACTCAACCTACTTCTCATCCATATCACTCACACACCCAGTCGCAGCCTCAATGGAGTGCACCTCAGTCGGGGTGGAGGCCCCAGTACAACACTCCTCCCGCCATTCTGCCTCCACCTCCAGTTCAGCCACAACCATTACCTCCTGCTCCTCCAAGGCAACCTCAGATGCCTGCCCAACCGAACCCGAACCCCAACAATAGACAGGCTCAGCAGGTATATACTGGGGAGACCTCATGCCCTACCTATGCTGTGGAGATCCAGGAGATCAATCTTAGATCTGGAAAGACTCTTCCAGATCGCCAACCTCCTCCCCCAGAGGATGAGGAAAACCATCAGGAGAGTGAACCAAAGCCTATTCCACCCTTTCCTGAGAGACTTACAGCCACCACACAACCCAACCCAGAAGAAGATGAGCTTCTGGGAGAGCTCAAGCAGTTGTGTGTGAAGATACCCCTTCTCCAGGCCATCAAGGATGTGCCAATCTATAACAAGCTGGTTAAGGAGAAGTGTTTCAAACATCCAGGCAGACGGAAGAAAGATGCTTCAACTATCAATGTCATAGGACAACTGTCTGACCTTATGCTAGGACAAGTCATCTGCCCAAAGTACTTAGATCCTGGAAGTCCTGTAGTAGATGTCCACATCAATGGCACCATCATACCCCACACCCTGATTGATCTGGGGGCTGCCATTAATGTAATGACCAGGGATACCATGCTCAAGCTCAATCTTCAAGGTTCCTTGAGGAAGACCTCGACAGTACTGCAATTAGCAGATCGCTCCACTGTGACTCCCGAAGGGATTGTGGAGGATGTCTTGGTCTCTATTGACTCTTGGGAGTATCCTGCAGACTTCTTGGTTCTGCAACCAAAGGCAAAGCTTACTGGATATCCCCTCATTTTGGGAAGGCCTTGGTTAGCCACTGCAGATGCCTATATCAGTTGTCGTGCCGGAAATATGACCATAAAAAATGGTCCTATGTCCAAGCAACTTGTCCTATACCCTCCTGCCCAACTCTCTTTGGAGCATGACTTACCACTCTGGTTGGAAGAAGGAGAAGAAGACGAGGTGTATTCAGCACCTCTGTGTACCATAGAAACCAATAGAAGAAATCCCCCAACCGAGGATGATTTGATCGAGAACTTGATCCAAAACCCACCTACCAGTGCCCTACCTTTAGAAAAATTGGTGGAGGATGCCCAAGCTAGCACCTTAGTGGACCTTTGTACAACCAACCCTGTCACTCCCAGAGTTAAGAATGTGGAGTTCGGCCCTGAGAGAGCATTGAAAATCAGCTCCTCCCTATCTCCTTCTCAGGAAAAGGAGCTGTGCAACCTGTTGGCCAGCCACCTAGATGCTTTTTCTTGGAGCTATAAGGAGATGAAAGGAGTCCATCCCTCGGTCTGTACTCATCATATATACATCAAAGAGGACTGTAAACCGGTTAGGCAACCTCAGAGGAGAATGAATCCAGCCCTTAAAGACATTGTCAAGGAAGAATTGTAAAAACTGTTGGATGCCGGATTCATCTACCCCATCTCAGATAGTGAATGGGTGTCCCCTCTAGTGTTGGTTCCCAAGAAGAATGGGAAGTGGAGGATCTGTGTAGATTACCGTGAGCTGAACAAAGCTACCAAGAAAGACCATTTCCCCCTACCTTTCATAGATCAAGTGTTGGATGGACTGGCAGGAAAGAAGTTCTTCTCTTTCCTGGATGGGTTTAGCGGGTACAATCAAATCCAAATCAGCCCAGAAGACCAAGATAAGACCACCTTCACTTGTCCTTGGGGTACCTTTGCCTACCGAGTCCTTCCCTTTGGGCTATGCAATGCTCCTGCTACTTTTCAGAGAGCTGTCTTGAGCATCTTCTCGGAGTTGGTCCATGATGCAGTGGAAATATACATGGATGACTTTACTCCCTATGGGGCCAACTTCCAGGAAGCATTGTCCAACCTGGGGAAAGTCCTAACCAAATGCATTGAGATGAACCTGTCCCTCAGCCCTGAAAAATGTGAATTCCTAATGACTGAAGGGACCATGCTAGGCCATACCATTTCTTCCCAAGGATTGCAGGTGGATCCTAACAAAATTGCTCTCATCAAGAGGGTTACACCTCCTCAAAAAGTAAGGGATGTCCGGAGTTTCTTGGGATTAGCAGGATACTACCGGAGATTCATTAAGGACTTCAGCAAGTTAGCCTCACCATTGTTTGGTCTGTTGGCAAAAGATGTGGAGTTTAAGTGGACTGACGATTGTCAGAGGAGTTTGAATGAGTTAAAGGACAAGTTGGTGTCAGCACCAATCTTGAGAGGTCCAAACTGGGCCCTACCTTTCCACATCCACACTGATGCCTCGAAAAAAGCTATAGGTGCAGCTTTAGGACAAGTTGAGGAAAAACTTCCATATGCCATTTACTTTGTCAGCAAAAACTTGTCCAAAGCAGAGCTGAATTACACTGTAACCGAGAAAGAGTTCTTAGCTGTAGTCCATGCACTGAACAAGTTCCGACATTATATTACTGGTTACCAGACTTTTGTACATACTGACCATGTTGCTATTAGATATTTGATGAATAAACCAGATGTAAATGCTCGTATTATTAGATGGTTACTTTTATTGCAGCAGTTTGATCTAACCATTGTTGATAAACCAGGGAGAGAAAATGTTGTTGCTGACTTCTTGTCTAGATTGGATTTGTCTGCAGAAGAAGATGGGACGGTGGATGACCAGATGCCTGATGAGCACATGTTTGCTATCTCAGTACTCTCTCCATGGTTTGCTGATATAGCAAACTACCTTGTTTCGGCTCAGTTCCCTCCGCACCTCTCTTCAAAAGAGAAGAGCAAAATCATCAGAAAGAGTGCCTCATTTACATGGATTGGGGGCAATCTGTTCAAGCTTGGCCTCGATCAGATCTTAAGGCGTTGTGTAAGGGAAGAGGAAGTCTTTGACATCCTCCTCACCTGTCATGATGGGCCTTGTGGAGGACATTTTGCATCAAAGAGAACTGCCTTCAAGATCCTGCAGGCAGGCTACTATTGGCCCACACTTCATCAAGATGTCAGAAGATATGTCAGCCAGTGTGACCAATGCCAAAGAATGGGGAAACCGACCCAAAGGGATGAGATTCCTCTCCAACCTCAAGTGACTCTTGAGCCATTTGAGAAGTGGGGCATGGACTTTGTGGGTCCAATCAATCCCTCTTCGAGGCAGAGATCCTACATCATTGTGTGTACTGACTACTTGACAAAGTGGGCAGAGACTAAAGCAATCAAAGCAGCAACAGAAGAGAAGGTGGTCGAGTTCTTAAGAGAGAACATCTTCTACAAGTTTGGCTACCCAAGAGAGCTGGTGACCGATCAGGGGAGCCAGTTCACATCCAACTTGATTGAAGATCTTCTAGCTCATCACAAGATCAAGCACAGGACTTCCACCCCCTATCACCCTCAAGCAAATGGGCAGGTGGAAGTCACCAATAGAGCATTAGAAGGGATCTTGACCAAAGTGGTGAGCAGCAGCAGAAAGGACTGGGCAGATCGCCTGGTTGAGGCCACATGGGCTTACAACACCACTTGGAAGACCACCACTGGCTTCACACCTTATGAGCTGGTCTATGGGAAGAAAGCTTTGCTGTCCATTGAGTTTGAGTATAACACTTTGAGGATGGCAGCTCAGCTGGACCTAGATCTCAGCCATGCACAGCAAGAAAGGTTATTGCAGCTGAATGGACTGGATGAGCACCGCATGCAGGCCCTCCTTCACTCAGAAGTGGTTCAACTTCAGAGAAAGGTGTGGCATGACCAACATCTCCATGACAAGCAATTCCAGCCGGGAGATTGGGCTTTGTTGTATGACTCCAGATTCAAAGATTTCAAGGGGAAGTTGAGAACCAGATGGCTAGGACCATATGTAGTGGAGCAGTGCCATGACAATGGATCTGTCCTCATTCGAACCATTGATGAGGAAGCCATTCCCATGCTTGTCAATGGGCACCGATTGAAGATCTATAGAAGACCTCTCTCAAGACAAGAGTTTATCAGCACTATGGAGAAATCTGTTTTGGTCATAGAGAAGGGTTCTGCCTCCACTGTGGGCATACCCTGAAAAAAAAAAAAAAATAAAGATCCTTGGGTGAAAACCTCTCTGAGGCGCCCAAGGCAGGCAGTAGGGGTGAAAGCCTCATTGAGGCGCTCCTATTGTCTTTCAAAAAAAAAAAAAAAGAAAGTTTAAAAAAAAAGATCCTTGAGTGAAAACCTCTTTGAGGCGCTCAGGGCAGGTAGCAAGGGTGAAAACCTCTTTGGGGCGCCCCTACTATCTTTTCAAAAAAAAAAAAAAAGAAAAAAAAAAAAAAAAAGAGAGAAAAAAAAAGAAAAAAACAATAAGCACAATAAAAGTTTTGCATGCAGATGTTCTATGGAGGAGAAGAAGCCTCTCCACTCCAAGCCAGGGGCCTTCATCATGCTATCAAAGGATGTCATCAACACCTCCTCCAAGAATAACAATGTTTTTCAAGGTATGTGCAATTTTTATCATGATTTGGATCTTCTACAAGAAGATACAGTTTTCTATAGGAACAGACAGTCTTCCTACAGGAAGACGCGGATCTTCTACAGGAAAGTGCAAAATTTCTACAGGAAGCTCTGTGTTCTACAGGAAACTTCCTGTAGAAGGTTGCGACGGCCGAAATGTGTTTCAAATGAAGATCTAGCGACTGAGGAGTGGATTGAATGCATGCATGCCACTGATGGCACCCCCGAACATTGCTACTATCTTGCTCCACCATCCTCGTCGCCATGCAACCAAGATCCCTGCAGCAGCACAACAAAGCAATGAGTTCTCGTGAAAAAACATCTGTCAAAGAAAAACTAAGCACCGAGAGCCATACCACATCCACGTTATGCATCAGAAGCGCTGGGATCGTGATCGAGAAGCCATAACCGCCAGCATGCAGCATGCACCCAAGGAGAAAGGACTGTGACAAGACCCCTCGCGGGGATCCTGTAACAGTTCAACCTGCTCGAGTGAATACCGTCCACAGCACCGCCATCCGAGATAAAACACGGGCGCATGAACGCAAAACCATCCACTCCAGCGTCAGCAACCGGTAGCCATGTGCCTCCAGGTCTGTGTAAGCCGCGTGCAGCAGGTAAATCCATCGTCCACAAACTGGAAATCATGTGCAGCCGCGCGCAGGTAAGTGTTCTAATCCTTCTCTCCATCAAATCGCATGGATATTACTTTGATTTGTTTTGCATGGCATAAAGGTGAATGGTTGAGCGGCCGTAAGGCCAGTTGACTGGCCACATCAGCTAGTGAAGGGATAGTCAGATGATGAGGTGGCAGCCACGACAAAAGACACACGTAGCACGCACGTGAAGATTAGTCCCGTCAACCGTGAAACGAGTTTAACCGAAAAGGGCGGCGGCAGATCTGTGGGAATGAATGCGGCAGCAAGCGAATGTGCAGGCGGATGATGGGTGACGTCACCCAACGGTCCGGCGGGGACAGCTCACCCCCCGCGCCACGAGCTGCGCCGATTCAAAATCTAATCGGCTCGATTAAGCGTGTATATCCATCAACCTCACTTCAAAACTCGAGTAGCTCCTCTGATTACCTCTGCATGTTGATACGCCAAGCTCTCGGCTACCTGAACGCTGGTAAGGCACCTCTCGACCGCTGTCCAACTATAGCTCCCCCCGAAGTCTGTGCACTACTCCTACAGGAACAGTTTCTACAGGAACGCAGTCCTACAGGAAGCAGTATCTACAGGAAAGCAGTCTCTACAGGAAGGTGAAGTCTTCACGTAAAAAAAAAGGTGGCGGAAAAGAGGTAACCCTGAAACTCCTTCCGCAATTGGTTTTCAAAGGTGGCAAGGTCATTATTCACAGTCTGGTCATAAAAAAAATATTGGATTGCCGTGCCTATACTATCGCTTCTACAGGATAGCAGTATAATTAGACTGTGGTCTGTGAATTCATTGCATGCTCTGTCTATAAGACCGAATTTCTTTTGTATCTACCGCCTTTGGTCAAAACCACTGTGTTCATCATGCCTGGTGGGTTTATCAGGCGAGAGCCCACTGATTCAACCACATTGAGGAGAAATCAGGCAGTGGTAGAGCTCTTTACACAAGCACAGTGGATGTCTTTTTGTGATAAGTTGCAGGGGTACGATGAGGAAGTGGCCGAGGAATTCTTGCAGGCCCTGAGGCCAAAATCCAAGGTGCTGGCCACAGTCAATTTCAGAGGCCTAAGCCTCAAGATAACCCCGCAGTCCATCAGTAGAATCACAGAGCTTCCTATGGGTCTCCCGTGGGATAAAGAAGAACGAAAACAGAGCCAGCAAGCAAAGAAGGAATTCTTTCCACCTGAGGAAGAATTCTCCGAGGATAAGAATGGAGTACGAAGGAACAGTTTGACACCACCTTGGAACGAGGTCAGCTTACAGGTTATGAAATATATTACATGTGAGGGGCGCTATAGCATCGTCTACGGGTACCATTTCCGATTGCTGAACGAATTAAGGCACCGAAGTGAGCTTCCTGTAGAAAAGAAATTAAGCATTCCTTATTTCCTGTTGCAATCTTTAATGGAATGTGCTACGAAGCTGAAGGGTGGCGTCCCAGATCAGGTGGCACACCATGGACTGATCAAGTTGCTTGTAGAGGATGCACTGCACTCCTATAAAGTTCCCCTCTCCTGGGAGTCATTTAGAAATCTAACACGAGATGGGGACATCAAAATGCTGGTCGAAGATAGTGGCTCCTCCAGTAGTGAAGACAAAGAGGCAGTGGCCAAAGAAAAGAGGAAACCAGGTCCGAAGACCCCTGCCACGGTGCAGAGGAAGGAACAAAAGAGGAAGCAAGAAGAAAAGGAAGACGAAGAGGAGGGTGACACACCTGTTTTGACAGCAAGAGAACAGAGGATGAAGAGCAGAATGGACAACGCGGAGGTGGTCCCTGTCAGCCCAAGCACCTCGTCAGCTCCTGCAGTCAAAGCCAAAAGCAAAATCCATGCAGCCAAGCAAGAAAAGGTGGTGACAGTTGCATCTACAGGGAAACAAACGCAGGCTTCTACAGGAAGCCCAAGAACAACGCCTACAGGAAAGCAGACGAAGGCTTCTACAGGAGGCTCAAAAACAGAGAAGGGATCTTCTACAAAAGACCCACAGAGCGTAAAGAAAGGGTCTTCTACAGGAGGACCGAAAGTGGACAAAGTAGGGTCTTCTACAGGAAGCCCGAAAATCACTAAGGAACAGACTTCTACAGGAAGTCTGGAAACAAAGACAAAGGCTTCTACAGGAAGCCCAAAAATTCAAGAAAAAGGAAAAGCTCCTGCAGGAAGCCCAAACATGCTAAAAGAAAAGGCTCCTACGGGAAGCCCAAGAGCTAAGGAAGATGCTCCTGCAGGGAGCCCAAAACCGGTCAAGGAAGGGTCTTCTGCAGGAAGCCCGAAACCAAAGGAGGAGGGACCCTCTACAAGGAGCTCTGAGAGAGCAAAGCACAAGAAAGAGAAGTCTAGCATCCTCGAAAAGAAGGCGGCAACGGCACTGGCTGCCCTCAACACACCGGCAAAACCCAAAGAAAAAAGAGAGAGGGAGATCGCTCTACCTTCCGAAGCAAGGAGGAGTCAGAGAATGAAAACAGACAAGTCGCAGCCTCCACCCAGCAGCCAACCCACTTCAGGAGACATCCCTACTTCACCCAGCACAAGAACTCCCTCTAAAACACAGGCCACCCCTGAGAAGGGAAGCCCAAAAGTCACTTCCTAGACGCGGAAAATAGGCCAGTCGCCTTCTGAAGCCCGGCTCAAGGAAATGAAAAAGGGGGAAGAAGCACCACCCTCGTCTCCACCTGAGGCAGAGAAAACAGAGGCCCCAAAAATAGAGAAGAAGGAGCAGGTTCTGGGCCCCAGCTCTCGGCCAAGGACAAGGAGCTGGGGCAAAATTGCTCAAGGATGAGCAAATGGTTCAGCTGGGGGGTGATGATGAGCCCTAATTTTGGTACAATTTGGGCTCATTTTGGCCTATTCTACTTGCTCAAACCATTCATTTTTTTATTGCTTATGCATGCATTTCTTAGTTTATTCATGTTGTTTGTAGGAAGAAGGGTAGGCACTCTATCTACGTGACTAATGCATTGTGATTCCAGGTTTTGGCATTAAAAGGGAGCAAGAGACAACGAAAAGGGAGATAAGGAGACAATGAGGTGGCACTGCTGGTTTTTAGGAGAGGATGTCCACGGTCTTGGGACATTCCTCGTGATTCCCACCAAGAACTCCGAGCTCCAATCCATCTCCCCTCCGAGCTTAAGAAGCAGCCAGCTGTCCTACAGGAACATCAGTTATAACTGTTCTACAGGAACAGTAGTTATGACTGTCCTACAGGATCAGCAGTTAAACTCGAAGTTGGACAGCCGAGCTCCTAAAATCAAGGATATTTGTTGGATCATCGTTTTTGTATAAGTATAGAGGCCTTAGCCTTGGATAGGTTGTTGAAACTCTCGTATTGCTATTGTAATTTTGGAGCACAGTTCAGTTTTCGTTCCTTTTTGTAAGCCAATTTGGCATGACATCAGATTATGAATAAAGAAGGCAGTTTGTGATCTAGTTCTGAGTTCCTTAAGGAGACTATAGCTCTCAGGTTAGGGCCCAACCTGAGAGCCATAGGTCCCCTCTGCTGTAGTGTTGTTTCCATTTCATTTCAGCACTTTGAGCTTTTCATTTGCACATGCAATTCGAATTACAGGTTGTTAAGTTGGTCTTTTTCATGAGTTAGATAGGAGTTGCTTATGGTGAATTTGTTTCCACTTGCGTAGTGTAGCAGAGGATAGATATAATCGATTGGAGCTCCAACAAAAAGGCTGTTAAGGCTCACTGCCGTCTCATCTGGGATTGGAGTGCAGTCCATGACTAGCCACCAAAAATACGCATTTCTTTATTCCATGATTGCTGCAAACACAGTCACGTTATGTTAGATGCTTCCACATGATTCACACCTGCACCACACTCCTTTACCACAGCTTCATGCACATTCTCCTTCGCGTTTAAATTGTTGTTCATTGAATTTATAAGCACAGATAGTTAGGTTGATGCATTTTCGGTTTGGTGACAGTCATAAGCATTTGTTTCACTTACACTGCTCTCTCTCGTTCCATTACTTCATTCTCCATCTTGATCCCGCATGCACACACATCTTCGACCCCTGCTCCGCTCTGTTATCTCCCAAAGTCTTTCACTCCTCACGTACTTCCATTCTCTAGCCCTTTCATTGACCTAGCCCTCTATCTTCCAACCTACTCTTTACATTCACTCCCTATCCTATTCCTCCACTTCTACAGCCATCACCAGCCTCATTCCTACCTTACACATCTCCCCCTACCATTCCATTACTCCTCCATCACTCCAAACACTCACGGTAGGTCATCCTGTAGCCATTTGTAGACATCCTGTAGAAAACAGAGTGTCCTGTAGGATCCTCCACAGCCATCCTGTAGGAGGCCACTCTCTCGGTTGCTGAGCATCTGAATGCGAGGAACCTCTGTGGATGGATGCTAAGGATCCCTAGGGACCTCTCCTAGCCTCCCCAACCTATCCCACGCTTTCCTTCCTTCTCCATCCCATCTGCACAACCAAACCCTAGTTAGCACAAGATCACAATCATTCCACACACTTAAAGGAAAAATACAAAAACATATCTTTCATGATGCAAGTAGTTTAGATCCATGCATTTGCACTTATTAGAGGTAACAACAGCATTGGTAGAAGTTTCATTCACATTTCTTGCATTGTAGAGGTTAGACTAGTTAAATTAGGGTTTCCTAGGTTTACATGCTTTGATTTGCTTTCAGTTCGTTTTTGTCAAGTAAAGTAGCTTTCCTTTGAGATTAGCTTTCGTCCATCAATTAGCAAGCTTCTTCTGAGAGCCTATAGAAGTTGGCTTGAGCCCTAGCGGACTTGTGCCAGCTGACCAAGTGACAGCTGCGACAAGAGCTAGTACTTGTGCATATAGCACCGTCGCTTCCAAGTTTGTAAGAACTACCGGGTTGATAAAATGAGAGACAGGAAGCCCCAGGAGTTGTAGCATTATTGCTACAATACTGGAGCTCACCAATCTGCATGCGGGAGTAATTAATATTTCTAACACCCAAAACCTCATGAAATTGCAGTGTTTCCCTTTAACTTGGAACTCGTCATATTAATTCTATGATGTTTTCCATTTATTTTGAATTATAAATATGTCTTCTCTTCATTGAGTGAGCTTCGCCATAAAAGGAATCTTGAATTTCTGTTTTCCAGGTTGTTGTTAGTAGTTGCAAAAGAATATTGATATGATGGAAAAGACTCTTCAACAAAATAATATTGGTAATCACATTCCACAAAGCGGCAAGAAGAAGAAAAAAGGAAAAAACTTTAGAAACAAGGGGTAATGGTCATGCTTTGATTGCCCTTCATTCTACATAGCAAGAATGGATCATCAATTTAGGAGCTTCATATCATATGGCTTCTTCAAAGGAATCTCTTTCTTCTCTACAACCATACTCAATACCTTCGATTCTCATGGGATACAATTCTGTAGTTGAAGCAACTAGACAAGGACGAGTGTAATTCGAAGATGGAAGTTTTGAGAATGTTTGCATATTCTGAGGATTTCTATAAATGTTCTTTTAGTGTATCAGTTGACAAACACCAACATTGGAAGAAAATTGGAATTTTCCCTGGATTCCATGAGAATTTAAGACATGAAAACCAACTCAAAGATTGCATTTGGCAATGTAAATGATAATTCCCATCTGTATACATCCTTTGATTTTGTTCCTCACTCATATTCCATTTTGCTACTAATGCATGCAAATGAAGAAAGTAGGATTTGGCATGAATGATCCGAACTTAAACATGAATGCAACAAATTACAGATATAACCATAAATACAAAGATGCAACATAAATAACACTTCATTTCATTAATATCAAATACTAAAATAAGCTTACAAACAAAATGGAAATAAATTAGCTCAAGCGATAGTAGCTTGTCTCTGAAAAGAGATGTGGCAGCTACATTCTTCTGAAATGTGTTACAATGAGGTGCAAAGGCCTATTTATTATTGAGAAACAATGGAAAACCCTAAACATAAAAAAACCTAACCCTATGAGATGAAGCACCAAAACTATGGGTCCGGTTTGGGTAAATTGGTACATCAACTTCTCGGGATCGTAACTTTGGCATACGATCTCTGTTTGATGCGCACAATACCTCGTTAGAAATATACATCCGAGGAATACAACTTTAGAATGGAAAACATCAATGGAATTCTCATGTTTTCCCTGGTGTTCCCAAAAAACGTCGTTTAGGGCCTGAAAACAGGTTCGAAAGTTTAGGACCCGAAAAACTACAAAACATAGTAAAGTGTGCTACAATTAAGGAAACTGAAAAACTAAAAGAGACAGTGGTGGGGTCCAAGTGGAACAGGCAGGTAGCCACCAACATCTATCTAGATCAATGAAATATTTGGACACTTGAATTTCAAATATATGCAGTAACTTAGCAAGGAAGGGATGGTTAAAGGATCATTGGTAATTAGAGTTTCAAAGGGTGTTTGTAATGGATGTGCTCTTAGAAAGCATCCACAAAACAAGTTCAAGAAGGGGCATGCATGGGGATACTCTTCACCTTTGGAGCTTGTACATAGTAATCTCAAGGGGCCATTTTCAAATCCTTCAATGAGAAAAGCAAGATATATGTTTGCATTTATAGATGATTACACGAGATTCACTTGGGCTTACTCCTTTAAATTCAAGTTTGAAGTTTTTCAACATCTAAATATTTTCAAAGAACGGGTGGAAAATTAGTCTAGAAAAAACATCACTATCCTACACACATATAATGGGAAGGAATATGTCAACATATATATCTAGAACCTTTGTAATGAAGTAGACATACAGTTGAATGACATGGTTCCTTACATTGCAAAAAAATGGGGTGGCTCAAGGGAATAATAGATATTTTAAAGAGATGGCCAGTTGCACATTGCATGCAATATATCTTCCATAAAAATTGTGGGATGAAGCTATCAGTTGTGCTTCATACATCCAGAATAGACCTCCTCATAAATTTGTTACTAGAAAAACACCTTTTGAGGCTTGGACTGACATGCAACCTGAAGTCAATCATTTTTGTATTTTTAAATATCAAGCATGGGGCTACATTCGTACATAGAAGAGAATGAATTTCGAGTCTTAGGGAAAGGGATTCATGTTTGTTGAATATTTTGATGGACTTAAAGGGTACATATTGATTGATATCAACACTAAAAATATCTTTATCAAAAGGAGTGTAAAGTTTGAAGAAGATCATTTGCATGCATCACTAGAAGAATCTGCTACAAAGTTACCCTCATCGCCAGTTGATGAGTATGCAAATGATACTTTAGATTCAATTTATGATCTAAATGAGCCTTTTCCTACAACACTTGTTGGACCACCAGTTGGTGAATATCGAGATAATACCTCCTCATATATTTCAGAAGGTTTTCAACCACCTTCAGCACAAAATTGTGCAGCATGAGTGAACTCTTAGATGATCATGCCACAAGACCTCAATTTGAAAAAGATCCACAAGTTATATTAGGTATATATCCGTGCATGTTCATATTATGCATGCATTTGATCCATAAACTTATGTAGCAATAACTAGGCATCCTGTGTGGGAAGCAACTGTGGATCAGGAATACAACTCTTTCATTGAGAACCATAATAGGGACTTGGTTCCACTACCTTCTAATCATAAACTTGTCAAGTTCAAGTGGGCTTACTAGACCAAGCAAGTAAAACATGGCCAAGTTAGTTGATATAAAGACCAATTGGTGGCCAAAGGATTTCAGTAGGTACACGATGTTAACTATGATGAGAATTTTGCTCCAGTGGCAAAAACAAATTCTATTCAACTAGCTCTCTCCATTGTAGCAGCAAGATGATGGGAGGAGCATCAATCATATGTATGTGAAGAATTCCTTTCTTCACGGTGATCTTAAGAAGGAAATATATAATGAGAAACCATGGGATACATGCAAAATTCATGTCTAGTATGCAAACTAAAGAAATATCTCTATGGACTCAAACATGCACCTAGAGCCTAGTATGTAATGATGGATTCCTATTTGTTTTCTCAAAATTTATTACGCTCCAAATTTGAATCTAATGTTTATTTGTTAAATAAAACCAACTCCTTGTTAATCATAGTACTCTACGTAGATGATATTTTGATAACAAGTAATTCAATTTTTTCCATTGTTGAGATTAAAACTACATTACATGTGCAATTTTCTATGATCGATATGCTCTTACTCAATTTCTTCTGTGCACTAGAGATCAGCCATAATGGTTATGGGATTATGATTTCTCAGTTGAAGTATGCTAGGTATCTTATAGCATAATTTCACATGAGTGAATGCAATCAAGCAACCACACCTTTCTTGTCATAGATAAAGCTTGAGGATGGAAAATGCACACCATTGGTCGATTGCACATTGTACCATTAGCTTGTGGGGAGTCTTCTTTATCTCACTTAGTCCCTATCTTGATCTCTCATATGGCATAGGAGTAGTTTCCAAATACATGCAGGAGCCACATAAGTTACACTGAAAAGATGTAAAGCACGTCCTTTGACATGTATGATGGTCAATAACCTACGGGATTCATTATGCAACAAATGTTTAATTGGACCTCATTGAGTTCGTAGACTTAGATTGGGTTGGTGACAACCTTGATCAGAAGTCCACCTTCGACTATGTATTTAGTTTTGGATCCAACCTCATTTATTGGTCAAACAAGAATCAGGGTACCATTGCTTTATCATCAATAGAGCTTGAGTAAAGAGAAGAAGTCAATGTCGCTATTCAAGCAATTTGGGCACAACATTTCATTTATGAGCTAAGTATCATTATCCATTGTATGACTTTCATATGGTGTGGCAATTAGTGTACACTAAAGTTGTGCAGAGATCCGTTCAAAGATAGTGGACCAAACATATCCAGATCCATATGCACTACATCAAATGATTGATTTATGAAAGGATCATTAATTTATTGTATTGTCCTAGTTCTGAGTAGATTTTCAACATCTTCACCAAGGCTTTCACTAAGAAGATGTTTCACTTTCTACGAGATCGTTTTAGCATGAACGACACAACTTCTTAGTAGTCTTTTCTTTTAGTTTTGCATTGTATTTTGACGATGGTGTTTGTTCCCATTAGATTTTCCTTCTTTTCTCTTTCATGCATTGTACATGGTTACCTAAAATGACCTTATTTCTTGGACTCATCCATCTTGCATCATACTCACCTAAGTAATGCTTAAGGAGGGTGTTTAGTGTACATGCACATTAAATATCACATAGCACACCTAGTTTTAGTTAATTTGAGTGCTTGCATGCAATTAAACTTAACTTAACTACTTTATATATTGATTCTCATCACTAATGAATATACATAATTCATCTTCTCTTTTATTTTTCTCAATTGTTACACATTTATGCAACTATTCTCCAACTAAATCCTTACATATAACTCTAATATATATAACAACTTAATTATACCCTTTCAAATATTTTTAACAATAAAAAATTCATTTTATTTCTATATAAAAACTATACTATACTACCCGATACATGTTAATAATATGTATACTTCAAACTTTTTCACTTTATTTTTGAAGACCACGATAGAATTACCTCTTATGGATAAAAGCATGTCCCTTTTCTCAATGCTATATAGTCATTATTAGAAAACTTTATTTGAACTTTTCGTATGGATGTGTGTTTCTTTTACCATGTTGACTATTAAGAGATAGGATACGATAAAATAACTATTGTTTTGTGAGAAGTTTTATTGTTAGATTTTAAAAGGCGATTTTGTCTTTTAATTAAATTGGGTTTATAATATAATTATAATTAAATTGGGTTTATAATATGATTATGTTATATAGTTAAATTTTTAATTTTATTTTTATTATTTTAATATTAATATAAATAATTTTTATTATTTAATTTAAGTATATATTTTATATGTGGAATGATATATTCAGACATAGATGTCTAAGTAGGGTACAACTACACAAACTTCTTATTTAGTTAGTTTAATTCATTTTTTTATGAATAGGGTTGGATAGTTTTAGAATGTAGATTGTGTTGAGTATATGTAGAATGGTTTTTATAATTGGAATGTAATATTATTTTAATTGAAGTTGTTTTTGAATATTAACTCTGATTTAAATTTAATATAGTTTAATTAATAGATAATATTGTTTTTTTAAAGTATTTTTTTTATCAATTTTGTTAAAATTTGGTAGAAGATTTCAAGAATCATAAATATAAGATGTTTAATTTGTGAAGTTCAAGTGTTTAAGTGGTTTCTCAAAGTGTTGAATTCATTTATGCATTCAAAAATCATTTTAGACAACAAGAAAATATAATGTAGCCTATAATTATATTTCCATACTTTAGAGGAAAAGACCATTATTATATAAATTATACAAATCAAAATTAATTCCAACAAATTCCCATAAAATTTTAAATAAACTCTAATAATAATAATAATAAAATTTAACTAATATCTATACTATTTTAGAACCTAAACTATGTTATTTGCACTCATCATGCTTTTAATATGGATATATAGTAAACTTTTTAAAACTTACATTTTTTTAACCATCTATGTTGAGTATTTTTTCATTGATGTCAAAGTGGGAGCAAGTGTAGGATGTTGAGCAAGTGTAGAATGTCGAGCATATGTCATATGTCGAGTAGGTGTAGGATGCCAAGCAGGTCCAGGATGTCAAAGTGGATGTAGTGGGTGCAAGGTGTTGTCATTGATGTCCCTGATATGTTGGTTGTCATGGATATAGAGGATGTAGTTGGTATTACTTTATAATTTCCCTAGGTTGTGGCAAGAAACCCAGAGGTAAACACAAAACCACTTGCGAAGTTGGGATCTAGACCTTTCAACTTCAGAGCGGGATCTCTCTTTCTGATTTAGATTTATGTTTTAAGATATTAGGCTAGTTATTGAGTTATAAGGTTATTTTTCAAATAATTGGTTGAAAATTGCAGGGAAAGACCATTGGTCATGGAGTCACGAGTCTTTGGATGATCAAATACAAAAATAACAGAGAAACTGTAACATGGCAAGATAGGCAGACTTTTGGATCTTTTAAAGTATTTGTGGAGTGTTTAGGATGAGAATAATTTTAGTTCAATTAAATATAAAGCATGATGAGATGAATTCTATACTTAACATCAACGTGAAAAAATTAATATTGTTTAGAAGCCATAGTAGAGTACACTTAAGAAAATCCATCCCTTAATCTTCTTTAAACAATAGAGACTAAAACACATAATGGAAATTTGAGAGAATAAAAATTTTACATGAGAAAGAACATCACCAACTGTTTGACACGGGAATCCTGGAACAAAAACTCTCTGTATTATTGCAAATTGATCACTTCAGTACACAACTTACATCAAAATATGGCTCCTTTCTTCATATAAGTTCCAACTTTTTCTAAGTCCTTTTACAAAGTAATTATAGAAACTTTTTACATCTTAGATCAGATTTCAAAATAAAATAGATTGACAAAATAATATCTATTAAAGACACATATATTTTAGATATAGAAGAAGAATATTAGAAAAGTCTAGTAAAATTTTCTATGTTGATGAGGATTTGAAGGAATCTGGTGCTGACTATGGCTATTTTGCTGCAAATGTTGTTTCTCTGCTACCGAAATTTTAGGGCTTCAGTTGTACTTACTCAATCAACTCTAGCAAATAGTCCCACCTTTCTTCATTTGGGATAGAAAAGCTTATCATATTTCTAAACCTTTCATCTACTTTGGTGTAAATGTCAAAGGTTGGCTTATTGACAAAAAGGTGATGAATCTCATGTTGAATATTCAAATCAAACTATAGGCCTTCTATAAATGCTTCTCCACTAATAATTCCTTTGGCCTTTACAAATTTTGAAGCATCGGCAACTAAGTTACATGGTTGTTCCTGGTAGTTTTCTAATTGAATCAATTTTCCATTAGAATTCCTCAGAGTAGGTAGACCCTTTTCCTGTAGTAGTGTGAACTTTCTATTGAATCTTTTGACTTGCAACTCGAGCTCTTTACATTTGTTCTCTAGATGTATCATCAAATTCTTTTTCGTTAAAACTCTTTTAAACCCCATTACTATTGCTGTAACGTCTGGAATGTTTAGGTCCTCTAATTCATCCTTGGTATTGGAGTTTAACAACTCAATACTCTTCTGTACCTCATCTGGTCTGTGCTGTAAATTTGCTTTAGTATTTTCTATTGTTGACTTAACTCTTTGCATGAGTTCTTCCTGCTCAAAAGTGATTTGAATTGATGGCCACATATATGTTATATTAGCATTTATATACTGCCAAATGTTATTTTTGGCCTCTGTCAACATCTGAATGATGAAAGACTGACCAGTCTTCATATTTCTGAATTTTCTGAATGAACTTGAAGTTCTTCTGCACTTCTATTAAATAGGCATTATGAACTTTAATTTTATTGTCCTCCATTCGAATCAATGTTGTTGATAACTTTTCTTTCTTTGCCTTAACTGATGATAATTATTCCAAAGATTTAGCAAGATATTTTGTAGAATCTGAATATGTTTCCTTTGTTGAAGTCTCTACTATTGTACATGTGCCTGATGTAGAGGTCCCTGCTGCTTCCCACTATTCTTTTTCTCTTATCAGAGTTTCCATGTCCTGCTCCATTTTCTGTATTTATTGTAAATAATTTCTCCTTTTCCATTTCTATGCTAGCAACTTCTTTAGCTTGAGGATGTTTTGTGGATGGTAGCTTTGGTTACTTTCTTAATGTTTGAATCTTTGCCTCTTTTCTCTTTATAAGCTCTTCTGCTGCCTTGATATTAGGATGGTCATATCCTAACTTTATTATCAAATCTTCAAGAGATTTGATTTTGTTGTCATTAGCAAGTGAGGCCATCTTTTCAATCTTCAACTTAGAATGTATGTTTTTCAAGGATGACTGTAATTTTGAAATAGACATGGATGAACTGGTGATTGTTGAAAAGATCAGCTCCCCTGTTTGCTTGTGTAAATCGATTTCATTCTTCTTTGTATCAATTGATAAAATGGAGGATTTTTAGTCTTGAACACTCCTCAGAGCTGGCACTAAAGGTTCCATGAATTCCATTTGGAACTTTCCTTTCTCTGAGTCAAATGCAGAGAGAAACATATGTTGCGTTTTCCTTGTCTGCTTCCAAAATTCTGACTAAATTGAAGCCTTTAAAGCTTCATTTTTCAACTTGGTCTCCTTGTGCCTTGAAAATATACTCTACTGAGTTTAAATTTGAGAACTAGAAGATACTGAAGACTGAACTGTTGGTTCTATAGTAGGTGACTAAATTGTTTCTTCTACTTGAGGAAAAGGATTGACAGGAATTCCTATCAAAACTACTGTGGTCGGCTTCTATTTATCTCTTTCTTTTGGAGATTCATCTTGGATAGTAATCACCAGAGGATCAACTTGAGGGTCTAATTTTTTAGTATTATTTGGGTCCTTCTTTTTCCTTTTAAAAACAATAAATTTTGCACCTTGTGTTTCAGATTCAGTAGGGGACATGTCCTCTCTCCCCCTTTTGACCTCCTTCTCCTTAGGAATAGGTGTCTGCATGGATCACTGACTAACCAGTCATTCTTCAGCTTTTTGTAAAGTTCCCTCTATCCATTCCTCTTGGTTAGCATATTATTCAATTTCGGACCTTGGTGTGTGTGCATAGGAAGTACTCTTCTCTTCCAATCTAAGTTTTGAAATGATTCCCAGAGGATCATAAGACCAAGAGAAACTAGGCTTAAATTTCATTTGACTTAAAATAGCTTCCACCTCCTTTGTTGCAGCTCTAGTGTTGACAATATAAGGACCTATATTAGACTTTAGCTTGAACTGTGCTTTCTTTTTGTAGGATACAAACTGCAGCTCATCCATATTCAACATTTGTCTAGAGTATTCTAATGCAAATATTCTAACATGTACAAACACTGGTAACCTGTAAGGAGGTAACTTAGATCCATATAATCTAATTTCAGTATAATTCTTGTATAAATACCAATCTCCAACCATTGATTGCTTTGACAAGTTCAATATCGTCTTTATCTCTAGTGAAATCCTCAGGATCACATTGCTGCAAAGCAAGCATAATAAGGTATGTAGAAACTTATCAACAAAATCAGTGTAAGTATACTCCTCTAAGTTATTTCTAACTAGAGAAATCTAGTGAATCCCTAACAAAGGATTTCCCTCACTATTTTGTCTTCTGTAAAGGAAATTTGAACATGTTTGATTGATGAAATAACATAAGATAAACCAATACCAACTGATATTTGAAAACACCTTTGAATTTGAAATTTACAAATTGATCATGCATTACATTGGATAGAAACTGGCTATAATTGAAAAGAATGGAAGGATTTTTTCCAAATGCAAAAATTTACAAAAATCCCAGAACTATTTCATTTAACAATTGATCATTATAATACCCAAACAGTTGGGTTACCATAGAAATTAATTGTTTAGACATTTCTCGGAAGATGGAGACTGCGTATGGGGGACTGCTCCAAGGTAATTCAACATTTTTGGCAAGGAAACATTCGAAGATTTGTACTCTCTGAGGGAAAGTCAGCTTTTTGTATAATTCCATCAATACATAGACTGAGAAAGGATGATGGGAGGCTTTGTGTTCAAGTTGCAGGGCTTGGAAAATACTTTTAGGGGAAATGGAGAAGACGACTTCATTATTTTGGGAAATAACAACTTTTTGGCTTGGCAAGTATCGGAGATGGCACCAAGTGGAGAATTCAGGAAAAAATTGAGTTTGGGGGAAATAAACTAAGGGAGAAGGAATTCCCAAACGTTTAGATCATCACTTTTGTCAAGGAAATTTTTTTTGGCCCAATTCTAAAGTTCATAGAGGTATAATTCAACCTAGGTCTCGGCAATTTTATATCGGGTGTCAATTAGAGGGGATTTATCAAAATCAGGGACAAGGGGGAATCATGGGATTTTTCTCTGACACTTCCCCTTTCCTTTGCGTGTCGACATGCTAGAAATAGAACAATAGGAAGGCATAAAAAACTGTATCAAAACACATTTGATAGAAAAATCCTAAGAACAAGGTTACCCGGGTGAAATTTGGTCGACTTCGCGGAGGAAAACCTATTGTAGAATGTTGCGAGTTGGTGCCAACTTAATCTTCGATCTGCAGAATAAAAGGTGTGGTGAAAGGAGCAAATTGAAGGCTTCTAAGGGTTTTTATAACCTTTCGATTGGTTGTATAACGAAAAATTTATCGTGATGGAGCGGGGGAAATTTACTGAGAAAATAGATAAACAACGAGAAATTTAAATGAAATAACATCAATATTGGATTTGGTGACAATTATTTGATCGTTGAATGGCTAGTCGACATGGAGGTGGTGGTGTGGAAAGACAGGTGGTGGGAGTAGAGTGGTGAATGTTTGAAATAATATTAAGGGGGGGGGTGAATCAATATTTACGAATCAATAACTTTTTCCATTTCATAATCAGATTTATATACGCTACTTTAGTGAAGGGAACTCGCGTGTGAACACAACTGTTCTTAAGGCAACCCGCGTATATCCAGTGAACTTATGATTCAATTAATTCATCATATGTTGATATTTAATTAGTGCATCAATACTTTATTAAACATTAAACAATAACCATGTGCAGTAATAACAGAATAAACCATCACACATAAGAAACACACATGAACACCAAGGTTTAAGGTGGAAACCCAATGTGGGAGAAAAACCACATGATGTTGTTGTCTATGTCTTATTTTTAATATAAATAATAGGCTATTTACAATCTTGTACTGCTGCAGACTCATACCAGTATGAAGGCACCAGCCTGTAGAAGGCTAAAACCTTCTCTCGTTCTCTAGCTTCTACTGGAAGGGAGCTACAACCCCCTAGTTCTTATACTGGCTGATATGTTTACCAGTACATAGGCGCCGACCTACCACCTTCACTCGTTCTCTAGTTGCGACTGGAAGGGAGCTCCAACCCCTTGATCTAATCACCACCCACTACTAGTAGGAAGCTTAGACTTCCTCACTAAAGGCTCCAACCCTCAGTACCCTCTGGGGACCACGTTTCATAAATTTTCTGACAAGATACTCTTGGCACACAACACTACAATATGAAGGCCTCGTTTCATCAAATTTTCACACTCGACCCATCAGTAACATTGAAGCTCAAAATCAATCACCTCTGATATACATCTATCAACTACATCTACATCAACCAATCACTGAAACTCAATCATCAATCTTTGATATAACTGAAACCCAATCATTACTTTCTGAATCAACCAATCATTGAACCTATGACACAACTGAATCACACAATCATTGAAAACCCAATAAACTGATACTTAATCAAAATTCAACCAATCAACTAGAATAGTCGGATCACTGTAACCAGTACACAGATCTGAACCCAGAACACTGCATCAACAACAAGAACCAACTGCAACCTCAAAAATCATATGTCAGAATGCATACGCTACTTCAATGTAGCCAACTTACATGGATACACTACTTCCTTTAGCCCAACCTGTGTATACTTCTAAAGATACTGAATCATAAACCTCTGAACCAAAAGTTGTATCAATCAATGACATTCTGAAGATATATTGTCAATTTACAGAGTTCTAAATAGATAGCAGCAAGGATCACCCTTCTTACTCAATCAATCAATCAGCCAGACTCGATCTCCTTAAACAACCAGTTTTACTTTCAGATCTAATGAAGACATCATTGACGAACAACAACAAAATAACAACATTGATCAGATAGATCAGTCATCTCTAAACAACAAGATTTTTTTTTGCATACACTACTTGGAAGAGCCGAACCAATGTGTATACGCACCTTCACCAAGGTGAACAAACATATAAATCTGCAAATACTTACTTATAACTTCGCAGCTATTCCAGACTTCAAACATACCCAGATCATAACAAATAAAGGATAAAACATGCTTTAGCATTCAGATCTAGCCCATCCAATATCAGATCATATAATGATAAGTTATGTCAGGTCTCATGATCTTGATCCATCATTAGATCTCAACAATCATCAAACACTCAGGTTTATACTTAGTTCATATCAAGAAAAGCATGAGAAACCCATAACATGCATATTTTCTTTTGATATAGCTCTTCATAAGATATTCATTACTTGTGCACTTAGCCCTTTGATCTCCTCCTCCTTATATAGTTTTAGCCTTTCTCAATACCTCACACCAAAACAACACTTTAGAACCTGTGGTATTCTTGGATGGGATCAAATATCCATTACTCCACTCAATATTGTGGCCTAATACCATGGTATTGAACCTTGGTATTATTTTAAAAGTGTTTTCATACGTATATGCTCTTTTTGTATAGTGAACCTGCTTGTATACGCTCTTTTTGTACTTTGAACTGTGTATACAACTTAACATACCTGAAAACATTATTTTTCCTCAATTGCTTAATTCTGGTTCGTAGTCCTTTATTCCATCATCCCGTTCTTATGTACCATTACTCTGTTACCTCTAAATAGACCTGTTCTATTGTGATTTTCCTTTGTATATTACTTCTGAACTGATTCCTTTAAATTGCCCTACATTTTGTCACATCTGTAAACACAATTGCCATGCATTTTTTCACATACTGTTTATACTTTTATCAATTAGTTCATTCATCAAAGAACAACTATTATCAAGTACAACACACTAATAATCTCCCTGTATCAAACCTTTGATCATTATTTTGTTCTACGATTCTGTCACCTTTGACCCGTCGATTCATTGATATTCCATCATTCTGTCACCTTTGATCTGTCCTGTAGATTCATCTAATTTCCATATACTTGTTCTTCTACAAGTGAGTTTCCATCAATGACAACACATGCGTCATAATGCCAACAATCTCCCCCTTTGGACTTGATTTCAACCATATTGGTGTTGATTACTTCAAGCTGTAGAACTTGTTAGATATATCAAGCAACACCAAAATACTCTCATCCTTTGACATCAAGGGAAAAGGGCTAACTAAACAATGTTAAATGAAGCCTTCTATATATGAACTATTGAATATGAACAATGCTCATGCTCCCCCTAGGCACATGCTAGATTCTCTGATCAAACTCACCCTTAGTACATGTTGAGATGCACTGTACAATCTCTGCTCCCCCTGAGCACATGTAGAGTCTACAAAAATATTTTTCAAAATAATAATAGGACTCTATAACTCAACTATGTGAGTATGACCTTCCTATTACAAATGACTCATACATACATCAATCACCCAACCAAGTGGGGATACACCAAATTTGACTCATCCACCCAACCAAGTGGGTATACATATTTGACATGGTGTTAAAAGTCCATACATGACTGAATATGAAAATTATTACATCATAGTTATTTACATTACCTTTACATCAAATGATATACATGACATTTATAACAAATACCAAAGATCTAAACAAGACCATGATAGTTATTAGCAACTATCATACACCATATATGATATGCACCATAAGCATTTGTCAACAACATCCAAAACAACAACCTGTAAATTTCCATCATCAGTTTGCAAGATAAGCAAATGTACCTTTAATATCATCAAGATGTGACAAATTATGTTGTATATAGATATCAACTCATCTTCTTGATCTTTCAATATCACCTTGCTCCATAGCCTTCCATGACTTAACTAAGCATATGTCATATCTCCAAGTAGTAATATAAAACCATTCACAACATATCATATGTACCATCATCATTGTACCAATAACTACATGATCTTTTCATAACACCCCTCAATATATTAATCATGTATCTTCACTAGGGATTTTTCGAACATCCCACAGCTGATAACCATCAACCATGACAATCAACATATGTGAGAATCAAACCTATCATCATAAAGTAATAAGTCATCATCATTATGTGACTAAGCAAGCCATGTCTCCAAATAACCATGTCTTCAAATAGATATGTCTTCATGGAACCTGCAATCACACCATTCTCTTGGCCAACCAACATGATTTACCAATGTGTAATTTAAGTAATCATCCATGTATCCAACATAATATATATATTCATCATAGAGATACCAATATGTATCTATCTTCTCATCAATGTGAAAATTAAATCATGAGCACACAATCATTTGTCAAACTTTCTTGGTATCATCAAGATCAATAATCCTCAACCAATATACCATATGGGAGCCAAGAACCATAGGGATCCTACACCATATGAAATTTATGCATCTTTAAAGGCATGATGACAACATCATAAAAGAATGAGTGATACTTAACAAATAATGAAGATGTGTAATCAAGCTTTGTTCTTCTCCTTGACCTTATGAATATCACCATGTAAGAAACATACCATATGTAATATATGCATCATCAAAAATTTCATCCACAATCATCCATAAATCTGATTTGAATAACAACTATGTGGCTCAAGTAATATAAGTATCATCTGAGACTTTATCATAGCCAATCCATGGTTGCAGCATAACATGATAGATCATTTAAATACTTTAACAATATAAGCATCATCATCATCATTATGTACCATGGACTTCTAGCCATAATGCCAACAATGCATTAGAAGCATAGCATATTCTCCCCTTGAACCTGTGCCAACTGTTTACTGTTAGATCTGATCATTGCATATATAAGTAAGAATCATCAAGGCATTATCATCAACTAGTTATACATAAAATCATCAACAACTTATGAGGGTCAAAATCACTTCTACATATCATCAACAAACTATAATCATAATCAATTAGAACATAAAGGATAATTGATAATTGAATGAACCATATCATACCCCTTTTCCTCAGTCTATCTTAGTGATTCTACATTAAACCAACATATACGTGACTGTGCAGCTTCTAACTCACGTATATACATGGTTGGTCTTCATGATAAATGTGTATGAGAATTAGAACACTGAAGTTTCATACTCCTAATTCCTCCTGAGTCTATTCTGTCTGTATACTGAGCTATGGAACATTTTTCTAACTGTAATTCCTTCTTCTTCCATACCTGCGAGTGTGATGATGTTTGGTCCTTTTGGTATGTTGGCCAAAATTTGCTCCTGCATTCTTTTGCTATATTCCCAAACTTGTTACAGGCATAACATCTTATATGTTTCATATTCCTTCTAAACCAATCAATGGCTTTGTGACCAAACATATTGCAAGAAAAAAAATATCCATTAAAGTACCTAGAAGTTGATGATCTTTCTGTGTGATGGTTATTAGCTTAAACCATTCTACTTCCGCATCTGGCTGTGACATGTCCAAAATTATGACATATAAAACATTCAATATTATTAATCATAGGAAATAATCGATTATCACTTCCATACTTAGGAGTAAATGATTTTATCTGAAGTATTTATTTCCTTGGTTGTTGATGGGGTTGACCTCTTATCTGATCTTTGAGCATTTCAGATTTTGCATTAGAGTTCCTTGCCTCATCTTGTGAGCTAAATTCATCTTCAACAGTTTCATGAAAAACAAGACCAGATTTGATGATAGGAGACCTTTGACTACTAAGAATATTATCCAAAATATTAGTACTATCTTGAAATCTCAGAAGTTTATCCTTCTTCTAATTTACCTTTTAGGATATTTACCTCAAACCTGATATTTCTATTCCTTTTCCAGACACTGTTCTTCATGATTTCTTCAGCTTTACTTCCTTCTTCCACTTGTTGGTTTAATTTGAGAATCTCATTTTCTTGTTCTTCATCTGCTTGAGGTAGTTCTTCATTCTTCTTATTTTAATTTTCAAGATCTTCTTTTAGAGAGACTATCTCAACTTGAAGACTTTTATAGTAACTGGATCTTTCTATAAGTTTCTTGATTGTTGTATCCTTCTAATTTACTTCATTTCTCAATGATGTCACTTCATCCTGTAGCCTTTGACATTGATCTTCCATTTCTTTTTATTGATTTCTTATTTTGTTTCCTTCCTCCAATTGAGCTTTTAACCTGGTAACTTCTTCTTTGTAGGAACATTCCCTTTTATCAATTAGACCTTTTTGATATCTAATTGTGTCTATGAGATTTTTAAATTCTTCCTCTACTCAATTTCTTTCTCTTTCACCCATAAGACAAAATTCTATTGTTTGGTTATCACATTCATTATCTTCAAATGAATAGAGAAATGTATCACCAGAGGACAACAAATTCATACCTGATAATTATTTTTCTTGTTTATCTTCATTCTGAGGTGATTATGAATTTGAAGAGTTTCTTCCACATAATAGGCAATCGTCTCTCCCACTGTCACATTTCCTTTGAGATGTATTTTTCTTTTGAGGTGATTTCCTCTTTTGCTTCTTTCCCATTGTTACTATGGATCTCCTTCAAGCGATCAACCTTCTGCCAAAGGATCCTCTTTGATACCAATTGTTGGAAATAATGCTGAGAGGGGGGGGGGGGGGGGGGGGGGGTGAATCAGTATTTACAAATCAACAAATTTTTCCATTTCATAATCAGATTTATATACGGTACTTTAGTGAAGGGAACTCGTGTGTGCACGCAACTGTTCTTAAGGAAACCAACGTATATCCAACGAAGTTATGATTCAGTTAATTCGTCATATGTTGATATTTAATAAGTGCATCAATACTTTATTAAACATTAAAGAATAACAATGTGCAGTAATAACAGAATAAACCATCACACATAAGAAATACACATGAACACCAAGGTTTAAGGTGGAAACCCAATGCGAGAGAAAAACCACCTACTCTTGTTGTCTCTATCTTCTTTTTAACATAAATAATAAGGTGTTTACAATCTTGTACTAGTGTAGACTCATACAAGTATGCAGATACGCACCTGTAGAAGGCTAAAACCTTCTCTCGTTCTCCAGGATCTAATGGAACGGAACTACAACCCCCTAGCTCTTGTATTGGCTGATATGTTTACCAGTACATAAGCGTTGACCTACCACCTTCACTCATTCTCCAGCTGCTACTAGAAGGGAGCTCTACCCCCCTAATATAATCACCAACCACTAATGGTAGGAAGCTTCAACTTCCTCATTGAAGGCTTCAACACTCAGTATCCTCCAGGGACCACGTTTCAAAAATTTTTAGACAGGATACTCCTGGTACACAACACTACAATATGAAGGCCTTGTTTCATCAAATTTTCACACTGGACCCATCAATAAAAATTAAGCTCAAAATCAATCACCTCTGCAATACATCTATCAAATACATCTTCATCAACCAATCACTGAAACTCAATCATCAATCTCTGATAGAACTGAAACCTAATCATCACTTTCTAAATCAATCAATCATTGAAAATATGACACAATTGAATCACGCAATCACTACATACCCAATCAATCGATACGTAACCAAAATTCAACCAATCAACTGGAATAGTCAGATCACTATAACAAATACATAGATTTGAATCCAGAACACTGCATCAACAACCAGAACCAACTGCAACATCAAAAATCATATGTCAGAATGCATACCCTACTTCAATGAAACCAACCTGCATGTATACGCTACTTCCTTTAGCCCAACCTCCGTATACCTCTAAATATATTGAATCATAAACCTCTGAACCAAAAACTATATCAATCAGTGGCATTCTGAAGATCTACTATCAATTTACAGAGTTCTAAACAGATAGCAGCAAGAATCACCCTTCTTACTCAATCAATCAATTAGCCAGAGTCAGTCTCCTTAAAAAATCAGTTTTACTTTGAGATCTAATGAAGACATCATTGAAAAACAATAGTAAAACAACAACACTGATCAGATAGACCAGGCATCTCTGAACAACAAGGTTTTATTTTGCATACGCTACTTGGGAGAGCAAAACCAATGTGTATACCTGCCTTCACCAAGGCGAACCAGCGTATAGATATGCAAATACTTACTTATAACTTCGCAGCTATTCCAGACTTTAGACATACCCAGATCATAGCATATAAAGTATAAAACATGTGTTAGCATTCAGATCTAGCCCATCCATTATCAGATCATACAATGATAAGTTATGTTAGGTCTCATGATCCTGATCCATCATTAGATCTCAACAATCATCAAACGCTCAGGTGCATACGTAGTTCAGATCAAGCAAAGCATCAGAAACCCATAACATGCATACTTTATTTTTATCTAACTCTACATAAGATATTCATTACTTGTGCACTTAGCCTTTTGATCTTCTCCTCCTTATATAGTTTTAGCCTTTCTCAATACCTCAGATAAAAAAAACACTTTAGAATCTGTGGTATTCTTGGACGAGATCAAATATCCATTACGCCTCTCAATATTATGGGCTAATACCATGGTATTGAACCTTGGTACTATTTTAACCTTAATTTCCTTAATTTTGAATCCCATACACACTTTTCTTCTTGTGAAAGTGTCTGCATATGTATACGCTCTTTTTGTACAGTGAAACTGTGTATACAACTTAACATACCTGAAAACATTCCTTTTCCTCAATTGCTTGATTCTGATCTATAGTCCTTTGTTCCATCATCCTTTTCTTCTATATCATTACTCTGTTACCTCTGAATAGACCTGTTATAATGTGATTTTCCATTGTATATTACTTCCGAACTGATTCCTTTAAACTTCCTTGCATTTTGTCACATTTGTAAACACAACTGCCATGCATTTTGTCACATCTTGTTTATACTTTTATCAATTAGTTCATTCATCAAATAACAATTGTAATCAAGGACAACACATGCATAGATATTCCATAATTATGTCACCTCTGATCTGTCATGTAGATTCATCTAGTTACCCTATACTTGTTCTACTACAAGTGAGTCGCCATCAAGGACAACACATGCATCATAATTCCAACAGAGAATGTAACAGATAGTTGGCATGAGTGGAGTGGTGGATGTAACAGATAACTGGCGGGAGATGGTGGTATTTGTTTTTTGGGGGCGTGGTGCATGTGGTAAGTAGTTTCATGAGGGGACCCCCCTAAATTCTCCAAGAGCCGTCACTTTGCCCCAAGTGGTTTGGGCATAAACCATTCCCCCCCTCATGTTAACCATTGGGAGTGCCGGGGAGGGCCAAAATCATCCCTTCATCGTAGATCTTGGTGTTGTTGATCTAGGCCATTGGTTTGAGTGCGCCATTACCTGCAAACAAAAAATGAACTTTGTCATTTTATTTCATAACAAAAACATTATAACCAAAGTTTAAAATTGTAATAAATTGACATGATCTTAAAATTTAAAGTGACAGTTTGATTGGCTCGCTATAGGGGCTTATTTTTTTCTTTTGTTTTCACACACACACACACACACACATATTTTATCCCCTATTTATTTCTTTTTCATTTTTCTCTCTCTTTTCTTATATCTGATAATTTTTTTTTCTTTCCTTGAAATTTTGAAAATAATTTGCAGAATGTAATAATTATTTACAACATATCATGGGAGAAAATCAAAAGATAATCATCAATTTATCCTATAAATTATAGGACCCTAAGAGTAGTCATGAAACCCTAGCTCTAGGGTTTGGATTTCATAGACGAAGAGAACACCCCTCAATTGTTGGAGATATTGATGATGTGGATCCTTGAGTTTTCCTTAGAAACCCTCACCAGTGGTTTCTACTAGTGATGCTAATTATGTTGGTGTATGGAGCGCCACAAGAGCCCACACAGTTTGAGAGATATGCCCAATCAAACTGCAAGCCCCATCTCATGATAAAAAAAACATAGGGGCTGTTGAGGTGGAATCACATTGTTGATTGGATGATGTGGAAACCAAGTTATGTTGATGTGGAAACATTGGAAACCACAAAATTCATTAAGGAGGATTAAAATAATTAAAACCCTACTGCGGCTAGGGTTTTGGGCCGAAACATATGAGTCAAAATTTAAGTTGGGTTTGGTCCAAATTTACTTTGAAAATTCAAAGAATTATTTTTTCGTGGGAATTTTTTGATTAAAATTTAAAATTTAAAATTGTATTCCCTTCCAAAACCTATTTTTGGTAACCTAAGATAAGAATCCAAAATATACATAAATAAATTACATATGTAAACTTGAGGCATCAGACAAGTGGAGATAAGCTATATAAAATATTTCGCTCTCTACCTTTAGCCTTGAGGAGGAACGTGAAAGTTTTGGGCAAAGGTTTTGGACTAGAAATTTTCTAATATCAATCATTGTTCCTTTTTGGGCACAAGGGTTACATTGAGATGTAAATGTTTTTTGCATAGCTATGTTTGAATTTTCTTTTGTAGGTTCTAAAAGGCTCCTCAAATCTGCAAATTCGAGCATGATTTTCAAGCAGATTTGTGCACACGCAACATCCATTGATCATTGATAAGCTATGATATGTTGACCATATTACATATGCATCATACTGAGGAAAAAAACATAGAATCTAGAGCTTAGTGTGATTGATCTGAACCCTACACTTGTTGAGGACTTGAGGCTAAATTTTGTGGCTCTTATCTCTTAAAATGTGTGCAAATGTTGATGTCTTGTTGATGTTCCAAACATGTTGTTGAACAATCAAAGCTCAATGTAGAGCACAAAGCGTAATATTCAAGGGACTATGGTACCCATTCAAAACTATTAATCAATCACACTAGAAAAATTTGACCCTCCCTTAAAGGTGTGATCCATAATGTCTAAAATGAACATTATTTACATCCTTATCATTATGGCTCCTTATTCTACGACCACAATCTTAGAACCCGTTTGAAACAGATTTGATGGACATCTTCATATAGGATATTTTCACACATATCTAACTCAATTTATTTAAATTCCACAACAACAATGAAAGTAGAATGAAGGGATACTATGATACACATATAATTATGTGCAATTTTGTGTAACAAAGTGTTAATGCATTGGATGGTTCCAAAAATCAAACAAACCCAATGCAAGGATGGAAATTGTTATGTGTGAAATGTGATTGACTTGGACGTTGTGTGATTGGCATCACAATTACAATATATTTGAAATACAATTTTTCTTATGATCTGGCTAGGTTTTGAACTCAAGGGTGTTGTTATCATGAATTTCCAGCATATTCGTTAATGCCACTATGAATCTTAAGACTATGAAAGAATATGCTTACACTGCTTCAACAAAGAGTCATTTTGACAATATTAATTGTTGAAACGATGGAATTTTAGTCAACATGAATTATAGTTGTTGATTGCATATTCTATTAGGACTTTTAGGATGAAGAGCACAATTTTTTGAGATTTAGAGTCCATAAAGAGATGGTACTTTCAAATACATTAGGGTTTGGTAACCTGATGTCAATAGGGTTATGGATTCCTCACAAATACAAAATTTGAGGCCTTTGTCAAAGGAAATTTTGTGATGTTGTTTGCGACCTTACCGTGACATAGTTTGGCACTTAGGTTTTTTTTAGAATGATACTATTTGAGAGTCGAGGCAACTTAAAACTCATATGGAACATTTTTCATATAACTTATGACATTGTGAATCAAACTCTTGACTTCTACAACTCCAATAGATTTTGATGATAGTATATTTGTAGTAAAGGTGAATAACAATATTGTTAAGAAGGAGACACCAGTAGGTATGGAACTATTGTAGATACGGTTTGGAAAGTAGAGATGTTTTGAGTAACTATTATCCTTGATGACAACATATGTCATAAATTTTGTGACAATGATATATAACAACAAAATGATGGTGATATTTGAAATGGCAGTAATTTTTTCAAGTGAAACTCTCTTTGATAATCTTTGTGCTTGTGATAGAGACTTGCAGTATGACCATAACCATAACAAAACATAACACATTTTTAACCCTAACATTTATGTGTATTTGACAGTGACTTATGAGTAGTGAGACAAAGATTATGTGATAGTAATTGTGTTTTAATAATACAAGTAGTGACCCTAATGACCTACAATGCTTAATGACAACAACAATAACTTTAGAATAATAGTGACAAAGCAGTGATTAAAGAATCTTCAAGGAACACTACAATAGTGTATTGTAATATATAGAGTTGATGGTGTTAATATATGAGGTAATATTATTTATCATGACAATGACCTTATGTAGCAACAATTCTTGTTATCACAATGAACTATGTATTGCAATAACCCCGAAGACATCACCTTGTCAAAAACCTAGTATGACAGTAATAGTTGATTACTATGACAGTGACCCTTTATAATGACCTTGTGGAATATAATAAAAAAATTATTAGAAGTGGACAACAATGGTTAAGGGGGAAATAGTGAGAATGGAATAAGCAGCAACAACAAAGAGTGGATAAAAGCAACAATGGTGATGGAAGCATTGATGGTAGCATCAACAACAGAGAGTGAACAACAGAAATAGTGTTTTGTAGCAACAGTGGTGGACAATAGTAGTGGCAGGGGACAACATCAGAATCTGATTTTACTTGGTCCATTATCCCTAGTACGGGGGCCCAACCATTTAGTGATCATTTGCTTCCTTACATCTTGCTGGTAAAACCTTGGGGAGTCTAGTACTACCTTCCAAATTTATCTAGTAAAATGTATGTACATCATACATAAGAAAACTTGTTTGAATGACATATTATGTGTACTCTCTTTATGTGATGATTTTCATATGTTTTATTTGTTTAAGCTGTAAATTTTTAAATAATCTAACTAATTGTGTGAAAAAGAAGGAAAAATTGATTCACCCCCCTCTAAGTATCTCCAACATTTTGTATTAGAGTTGGTCCTTCTTAAAGGCTTAACCACTTGAAGGGACATCCATAGCATCTGAGATGAGGAAGTTAGTGGAGAATTCTGAAATTGAAAATCTCAAACGCCAACTCGAGGAAGCTCAAAATTGGAATGAGTATAAATATGTTTTTTCTCTTGATGAAATGAACAAGCTGGAAAGAGAAGTTGAATTGCAAAAGAAGCAGATATGTATGCCAGAAAATGATCATGAACTTGATCAACTCAAAAGCATGCTTCAAGAGGCAAACAATAGGGAAAGCACCTTGACAAACTATCTCAAGGAATTGGAAAAGCATGATGAAGAAATTGACATGCAAGTCACCTTCTTGAAGAGGGAACTTGAAGAATCCAAAATAATTGAGGAAACATTAAGAAGTCAAATAAAGCAGAAGGAAGAGGATTGCACAAAACAAGAATACAAGATTTTCACATGGACATCAAAAGTAGACAAGTTCACTCAAAAATTGAGGAGATCACAGGTCTTGGGTGACATTCCAAATTCCCAAAAGTTACCACTTATCAAGACAGGGCTTAGATATGATGGTGAGTTCTCATCCTCCAAATATGAAGAGAAACCACATGTAGAGAATCCTCATAATGAAGTGACTCTCAAAGTCAAAGTTATACAAAATTCAACCAACTCTGGAAGTTAGAAGACCAATACCTCAAGAAGTCAAGTTGATGCATTCTAGATGCCAAAATACAAAACCTTGGATTTTCTCAAGGGTGAGATAGCTCTAATAAATCATCATCTTATACACCCAGGTATGCAGAAACATTTTATGGTTACTATTACACATGTTCTAACTATGGACATAGAGATGGGGAGAGAAGGGAATATAGTAGAAGTATAGATAGAGGGTTTTATCAAAGACCTATAAGCATATTTTATAAAAGACAAGACATAACCCCATACACCTATGATAATAGAAGTTACAACACCTTTTCTCCATTATTGAGGTTAGATGTAGAGTGCTCTTTATGCCAATATTTTGTCCACTTTACATGAGATTGCAGGAGTGGGTTGATGTGGACTCTATAGAACTAGGAAAGAAGGACCATCACTTGGAAGGAATAAAAGATCACCAGGGTTTGGCATAGAAAACATAATTCATAGTGAATTCTCGCAAAATTGGTAAATGCACTGAGACAGGGGGAGTTTGTAGGAGAGCATACCGTGAGAAGGAGACAATGTAATGGAAGCAATGATGCAAAAGGAAAGAAATTATAGTTCCTCCATTTGCAACCATCACTTGACACTTAGGTGTTGGATATAGAAATAAATTCAAATCCTTGGCTATCTTACAATGAATAAAATTATGGGTAGTACCTGAATCAATCAACACTATTACCTTTTTCTTCTTGTTGTATCCTTCTATCTTGAGAGTTTTTAGAGTGGTAATTCTTTCCAATCCATTACAAGATATGGTTGGATTCATTTCTTCTTTTTCAACCCCGAGGGTTAGTTCCTGGTGTATATCTTCTTATTTTGATGTTTCTTGTTCCTTTTCTTCCTCCTCTTCACAATCTATGTAAAGTAATTTCTTCTTAGCATACTTATGAATTTTAGTGTATTTTCTATCACAACTATAACAAATCCCTTTTACTCTTCCTTCCCCTAGTTTTTGTGTTGTAAACCATTTAGGTTTTGCAAGGCTAGGAGTGGAAACACTTCCATAATTATAGTTTTGAGAGGTAGACCTCCTTGTTGCCATAATTTTGCTTTCAACTTTTCTTGCTACCCTAAATGCCTTCTCTAATGAATCAGGTTCCTAAAGGTGAACCTCGTGTTCGATGTTATCCTTTAAAGTCCCTATGAAGACACCAATCCTATGCTCCTCTAGAATATCAATTACCCTGGTATTCAATTTTTGGATGTCCTCAATGTGCTCCACCGTTGAACCCGTTTGTTTGAGATTTATCAATTGGCTAAATAAGGTGTTTCTCTTTGTATCCTCATAATGTGTTATCATTTCCTCCGTAAAAATTGACCAAGTGAAAATTGGTTTACGAGAGCAAAACTATTGATACCATACAAATTTATTGGGTTCTAAATATAAACATGCAACATGTACTTTTTGTGGGTGTTGCACATCATGGGGATCAAAATATTGCTCCATCTATAGTATCCATGTTACCGGATCCTTGCCATAAAATTTTCTCATATTGATCTTTGGAACGTGTTAGGTCTTAAACCCAACATTGGAGTCTCTAAAATCATAATTCATATTCCATTATGTCCTTGTTATGATTTTCATGGAATACCTTATCACCATGCGGGAGCCTTTCTTATAGCAACTTTGTCAAACCTTCCATGTATTCTTTTAAACCATTATTTTCCTATTTTAAGCCATCCATGTCCCCTTTCAAGCCATCCATTTTCCCTTTTAGTTCATCTTTGGTTGCTCTTTGTGAGAGTGAAATTTGTTTCAGTTGGTCTCGTAATTTGGATATATCATGTCGTAATTCTTCCTCTTTAGCGTCATAGTAGAACTTTCTTAGGGCTTAATGAGTGTCAAATTCTTTTGTTTGGGAGGAATTTTAGAACCAAATACTGATATCTCTACTTGAATATTCCCATTGAATCACTTCAAACTAATTTTCAAACAAAAGTTATGCAATTTTTAAAAAAATACACACATTTTTCTTGCTTTTAGGAGCTCGATCTTGAAATGGTTTCAACTCTACGATTTTAGCTCTCTAAGGTCTAAAATTTCATCCTGTGGTAGCTCACTGAGTCTTCTTTCCAACCCCACAAGTCAGGCCAATATTAGATTCTTCAAGGAAGAGTTATGCCCAATATCCCACGATGACTTGATTGTAGTCTGGTTTAGTAGATCTAACTTGTACATAATTCCACGTGTCACTGTTTCAAACTTAGGACATGAAAATGATACAGAAGAAACTAAAGTTTGTTCAATTCTAGTCACATTTTATGAAATTCAAATCCAATTCTCAAAGAGTAAGTTATGATGATTTTCCCTAGGTCACCCATTTGAGATTGAATTATGGAGCTTGCAAAAACCCTAACTTCTTTGGACCATATCTCAAAAAATATACTGAACCATAAACTTTTAAAGGAAGTTCACTAATATTTTGGTTCCACATGGTTGAAATTTCATCTCGTGAAGCCTCGTGGAAAATAAGTTATAGAAAAAATTCCAAGATGGCCTATTTGAAGCAACGAAACCCTAGAATCCAAGCTCTAATACCAAATGTTTTGCAGCCAGCTCACAGAAAAGATAGATCGACGACTTAAAATTTATCCTCTTCGAGGGGGAAACCTCCTTTACATTACATAAATGAAAAATTATTGGATGATCCAAATAATAATACCTCCTTGGTGTATATAGGAGTCTAAGGGGTCACAATATAATTAGAGCCTACATAACAATAATAATGTAAGGGCACAACAATAACAATAGTGGGCTTCTATGGGGCACAAGAATAACAATATGGGGGATAAATGGGAACATAAATAAAAATAGGGGGAAACACTAATAATAGCAATAAGGGGGGTACACTAGTATTATATGGACCTATCAACAGAATCATTTAGGGAGAATTTGCTTCCTTCCAGCTTGCTGGTAAATCCTTGGGGTGTCTAGTACTTCCTTCTGGATTTATTTGGTAAATTGTATGTACATTGTACATAAAAAAATATTCTTTGGAAAACATATTTTGTGTACTCTATTGCATGTGATGAAATTTCATATGATTTTGTTGATGCTCTTAATTCTTAAGTAATCTAACCAATTGCATGAAAAAGAAGGAAATATTGATTCACCCCCTCTCAATATTTCCAACAATTTGCATTGAAAGAAGAGAGAAAATTTCCTAATGGTGGTTTTAGCCACTCCAATTCCAATCATATTCATTACGACACATTTTATTCATAAATTATTGCTTGGAATTGTTCAACTGTCCATTCATCACTGTGTTGGACGACATTTTCCATGGATGATATCCGTTAACAATTAACTACCTAGTGATGTGTGTTGATGTTACATATATATATATATATATATATATATATATATATATATATATATATATATATATATATATATATATCTTCTTGTTATTTGCAAGAATCAAGGGAGATTCAGTGCATATCCCTCCCTAGGAATGGACATCGAGACATGTGGGGACCAAACCACCACATGTAGTCATTAGACCATAGCTTGGTGATGTGTTGATACTTGTTTGCAGCTAGCTTAAATTATAAAATCACTATTCTCCATGCAAGATAAGTTTAAAATCTTGAAAATTTTAAATGTTAAAAGTTAATTAATTGGAGACATAGGTTGATACTTGTTTATAATTAGTTAAAACCCATATATTCAGCATAGTCAGGGCCAACAAATATTAAAATCCTGCATAGTTGAAAATGTAGTGGGAAGATAAATCTTCAAGAGGTTTAGGTAATCAGCCATAAAAAGCAGAATAAAATGCCAGAAATTCTGGAATTTAGTGACATATAACGTGGGGGGAGATATGGCATGAACACTGACCATTATGGAGGGAATCTGTGATTTGAAGCGAAGTCTAGCATTCGCTCTTATTTTAATCCTCGCTAATTTTTTTGTCTATTCTTATAATATCAATATGTTCATATCAATTATTTTGACACAATCTCACACAAGAACGAATTATGGATTTCCATCACCTGGTTCCTTTGTATCACTACATGTCGGGATGCATCATCATGAATCATAGTCCAATGCAGCCTCATCCTAGGTCAAATCACTGAGTGGAGTTCCTTACTACAACAAATCTGTCAATGAGGTGATTGGTAATGTTGTTGAAACATTTTCTTTCTTAGTGTTGATCATAATATCAATGAGGAGAAAGAAAATCATTGGATTTTTTAATTTTTTTTCTTAGCTTATCATAATATTGAATATTTGTAAATCAATTCAATTGTTGTATATAAATATTATGATAAAGGTTCTCTCAAATATTGTGGGAGGGGTTGATAGTGTTAAAATTTCATAGGAAAAATCTAGGGGCTTTAGGTTATATTCAAGTTTACGAATTTCATACTCTCATTCATCATAGCTTAATACGTTGATTCACGTCATTGTTAGTAAAGCTCATTTGATTTGTATCTTTCTATGTTCTTGCTATCAGGAAGTATATGGAAATGGGGAAACATTTCAAGATCATCATTTAATGAGAGGGGGAACCACCTCTACTAAAAAATGAGTTGTGTATGAGTATCTATGAGACAGAAGGTAAATTCATTTAGGATATTGAGTTGGGGAATCGGTTCGTGATATCGAAGCTGAAGGGTGCCCATCTTTATTTTCTTCCCTTAGTGTAAGTATAATCATGAGTTACATTTATAAGTTGGATTCATCCCATGTTAAGCAATTTAAACCACCCTTACGATGGTTCGCGGGAGTTTATGTTAATGTCATTGCCAAAAAATACCCGTTTTGGAATCGATGTCTACATGCCAATCATTTCATGCTCTCATGTCTGATGGAAAGGCTAAGAGGAGAAACAAAATGTTGATAGACATAAACAATATCAGTTGATGCTCTTCTATATTGATCACACAAGCTTAGCTTGATTACAATGCACCCATCATTGGGGATTTATCCTTTTTAATTTAGGGACTCACTCAAAATAAATTAAACATGAAAACACATACTATATTTGAATTTACCAATTACAATACTGAACTCAAACTAACTCATAGTTCACTCATTTAGTTGGAACTCTAAATTTAGACTACTCTCCACGCAGGAGTAATTACAATTTCCAACACTCACCCTTAATTATGATCGTATAATTCAACATATATCAACTACATCTACTAGGCTTACAATAAAAATTGACTCAATCATCATTCAAACATGCGTATTGGTATATGTCTCAGCCATGATTACAATGACTCACAACTTTGACAATTTGCATTTCTTTTTCATTTCTTCCGAATTCTATATCCTCGAAATTGCTTCATTCTATGTTTCTCTTTCTTTCCATACACTTCATATTTATTCACTTGTTTTTGTTGCAATCACTAGAACAAAATGGCTAATTAGCTACTAAAAAAAACTAGAATTTTCATATAAATGACCATTTTTCAGTCGGTGACCAGTAGTAGCTAATTTACAGTATCTTATAATGCGACCAATTTTTAGTCATTTTTAGCTTAGTCATTAATTGGTTGTCTTAATTTTATCGTCTAGTAGTATATTTAGTCATAAATTTGGTAATTAATTTAGTCTTTGATTTAGTCATTAATTGACACAATTAATAACCAAATATACAACAAAATATATTACTATATGATCACCTGAGAAAACTAATTAATGACCAAAGAAATATGACCAAAAAGTTGCATGCATTATAAGATACTGCAAATTAGCTACTAATAGTCATATATATGAAAAATTTAGTCATCGTTTGAAACTAATTAATAACCAAAGAAATATGACTAAATTTTGACCATGTTATAAGATACTGTAAATTAACTATTAATAGTTGTATATATGAAAAATTTAGTCATCACTTGTAATCACAAATTTATCATTTGCAGTAGCAATTTATATTTTTTTGGTAGTTTCATATTCATTATGTAAACAACTAATTTAGAAGTTTAACTTCATTTCATTTCATTTCATTAATAATCATTATAAATGACTAATTTAGTCGTATATTCATTTTATGTGTATTCATCATTAATCAATATGCACTACTAATTTAGTAGTTTTAGATTGATTTTATGTGTTTATTATTAATTAAGATAAATAAATTAATGTGATTTTGCAACTAAATTTAAAAAAATTCAAACAATATGCATATTCATTTAATATGAAAACACAAAGTTACATATGTTAATTACAATACTAAACAATATCAAGTGCAACTATAAATAATTTCAACCACATAAATTATATTATATGAAATGTAAAGTATTACAATATGAATTTCCAACTTAATATTGGTTGAACTTCAATTTACACTTGAAATTTTGTTTCATCACTATAAAATATTATCATTGTGTTTTCAAGGCAATGTAGGTGAATTCACCAACTCTACAAAATTGACCCCCAGTGTCGGTGTGCATGTCTTATGCAAGATATTGGCTCTAAGAGTATCACTAGACCGGTTCTCTTCTCTCTCTCTCTTTTCATTTGTCACTCTAGTAATATTGTTCTCCTCTTTCTTCAATTCCTACTTCTTACCATCAATACTCAGTTCCTTTTATGGCAACAAAAAAAGATACAATACAGAGTGTAAGACATGAAAAACGATGAACACTAGAATATAAACTAAAGTAGATTGTAAAGGATTTATATGATATATACTTGAACATCAACAATGTCAAAGCCATTTTTCCCCATAAAAACAAGAAAGTTGAACAAGTTTTCAATTGGGTAGTAGTGGCCACTATGTGGCCAAATGACTTGTATAAACAAACCAAATAAAATGTCACCCTAGAAAATAACATCTTAGTAACTTAATATTCAACTTTTAGGGAAATTTTAGGCATAATCATGCCAACTAAGTTACATGTTAAAAATCTTAAACTATAGATAACTTGTGAAAAAAAATACCTTGAGTTGTGATGTCTAGTCCTTGTCGTTTTATTCGCAACAACATTTCATTCTATAATGCATGAACTTGGTCAAGTATATAAACAACCCGTGCTCACATAAAAACAAGAAATTAAACTTTTTTAATAGTCATGAAAATATTTTAACACAAAACAACTAAAATGATTTCAATCAATATCGTGTAATACTAATTTCATCTTCAATCTTTGGTTGTTGTTTAAATGGACATGGTACTAAGTATTTTCAATTTCATAGTTAAAAGACAAAACAAAATCAAAATAAATGTTCAGAATACAATCAAACAATAAAGAAATGATATCATGGAATGGACATTGCAATTATAAAAAAATTGTTTATCTGTCCACTAATGTCTAGTCTTGAATTCCTAAAACATTTGCTTTCCCAAATTAACCATGAGGTTAAAGAACCACAACATTAAAAAACATATGAATCCCTACTAGAAACGTTTCCAAAGTCGATGGCTCAGGTGCATAAAGGATCTCTAACAACAAATGAATCATATCCAAGACATGCTCTACATTGTCTCCCCATCCTTTTTCCAACCACATTTCATGTAAATTGCCCACACCAGAGTCAAGTAACAATAAAATGAAGGAATTGACATTTTTTTATATCATTTATATCTATAAACTTTGAATCCGATTTGTTTCAAGAACATATTAAAATCCTTCCTGTCATGAGAAGATATCAATCAAGTAGGAAACCAGAAAAATCGACCTCAATGAGGTCCTCAAACAATTTCTACAATATCAATATTTTTCTTGATGTGATATCTTGGGTAGAAAAAAACACACATCTGCAAAATAAAAATCCATATATTACTTATATTCAAACTCTATATATGGTGTATTCTTAGGAAATTTTTTAAGATGTTCCTTTGCCTTTACCAAAGCAAATTGTAGCTTGGTTAAAATTAGTATCCTTTCATTCATCATCAATTTCTACAAGATAAATGTCACACATTATTCTTTCCCATTTCTCAACATGCTACATACAATAAATTGAAAGTCGCATAAAACCAAGAGAAAACCCTTTTCTAACCCAAACAAACAAAAAAACAGTGCCTCTGATAAAACTTCATACCTCAAAAATTACTCTACCACGTGCTTAGGCTAAAGGTGAGATTATTTAAATCATCTTTAGGTCATATTTAATGTGATATCCATATGTTTACTATGATTTCAATTTGGTGTTAAAAGAAATATATAAATCCAGGTTATTATCAAAGAAATTCAAGTATAATTCAGAAAAATAATGTTATTTCAAGGTAGCGGAGAGAGAAACATATTCATAATTAGGCTTCTCTATTTTAGTTTGATTTGATTTGAGTTTTTATTTCAATATATATTTTTCTATAAATAAGTGAACCAAAATGGTGAGAATCGAAATAACCCTATGAATTTTTAATCAATTCATATAATATATCTCTATAACATCCATGCCATCCTTCTTTGCTAATTGATAGAGATTTATTGTGCATAGAAGAATAATGAATTAACTAAACACAATAGTGCAATATCATGAGCTTAAAGATGGTAGAACTAATATCACAAGCTTAAATACAATCTTATCTATATGGTACTAAGCTTGCGCCAACCATACCTTTTCATGGAAATGACCATTTGCAAAAATTAATATAAGTTGTTGAATGTCAGTTCGACTAGAAGGTGCACGTGATCTCATTGCAACATGATCCAACAAATTGGTCAAGTATTTGAGAAGGTCAATGATGGGGTCATCTATTGTATTATTATATTGCTTGAAGGAAAATTTTGAAATAATCAACAATTGTGGTAACCAAATCAGCGCAAAGTTAGTAATCCCTCAATATTGTGAGTGGCCAAAAGGAAGGAAATCTCCTTCTAGTAATTACTTACAACACGTAATGAATATATTTTTCACTTGGAGAGCTGCTTCTCTGGAGAAAGGTTGATCAAAGTCATGCATCATACGTACATTACCTTTCTCTCCAAAACTCGCAACTTCCAATTGTGATATTGCCCTATATATGGTAATGAGAGCTTCTATTGCCATGTGCCCACAATGACTTTCAGACATACTTTGTGAATCATTTATTTCCAAAAAAATTTGGTATTGTCATTTGTTGGGTTTTGTGCACTCGAGCCAAATATTATCTTTATTAAATCAGCTTGCAATATAAGGAATAACCTGAAATTTGTAATATAACTAAATGCCCAAATATATTTTAAGTACAACAGGAAATTTACTTTAAATACATATCTTATTTCGTGAACATAATAAATAAGTGAGAAATAAATGTTTACCTTTTCATATGTATTTTCGTCCATGTTTGGTAATTCCCTTCATGCTTACTTGCTAAGTTTAGCTCTATGATTAATCTCAACTGCTCTGTTAGGTCTTGGGAAAACCTTGCAGTAAGTTACTCGTACTTTGCCCAAACTATTATAGGATTTTGATGACCGTTGTGATGTTCCTTAAATATCATCTCAATATCACTAAGATTTTTTACATCTCTTCAGGCCAAGCTTGGTCACTTGTTGCAAATTGACTATTTGATTGTCTAGCCATACCTTGATCCTGTCTTTCAATTGACACAAATATATTTGACTGGCCTCTGTCTTGATTTTCACAATCAACATCCATCTCATTCTCCCTAATTTTTGAGCAAGACAAAACATTATCAACAAATTTATTTTGCACTTTCTTTTTAGTTTTCATATTCACACTGATATTTTTAAACATTTTGTTGTAACATACCATTGTTGTTTATCTCTACAACATCTTCAATCTCATTTATAGGGGGTGCAAACTATTTGTCAATAATATCATCTTTCATTATAATTGGTTTGTTCACATTTTTGTTCTCATCAGGTTGATCAGTAGTAGAAACACCTAATTATTGGGAATTACTCATTTTCCCTTTTAACACAAATTTGAAATCATCTCCCCCATCAATTTCCAGTTTCTCCATTTTGCTAGAAACTTCATTCGTATTATTTTTTTGATATTTGATATATAATATTTTTACTTCCTCATTCCTTTCCTTCAATGCATCACCAATAATGCACAAAGGATTTGCATTCATTCCTTCTAATGATTGCAATTCTTCTTTAGCAGATGAAGAGGACACTTTAGGATTAGAACTAAGATCTATTTCCATGCCATCATAAGGCATATTGATGGATCAAAAATACTTTCACTAAATGCACCTTTCTTAAAATAACGCCCTCTTTATGATTATCTCCAAGGATAATATCATTTTGCAGATCCGAAATAACACCATCTCCTAAGGCCTGGTTCATTGGATTTAGGTTTCATTGCTTTTATTTGAATTTGGAGTATATTAAGAATCTGGTAGTGTATGATTAACATCCACTTGAGAGGAAATATCATCATATTCAATTGAGTAGTGATTTCCTCCACATGGATCTTCCTTTATTTCATTAATTTCAATAGGTTCCTGTTATTCCATATCTCCACCAGAGTCACCACCTTTCTCACCAACTTCCATATCAAAATTTTATAAAACAAATGATCCTTGTCTTCTTTAATAGTATTCTAAGTAGTCTAATCATCTAGATTGGAGTCAGGTTGCTCTTCCTCATCTATTTCTGAATTTGTAGGTTCTTCCACTTCCATATCTTCATAAATAATTTCTTCCTCTGCATGAGGTTGCATCCCTGTATGATCAGTATAATCATACTCTTTATTCATAGTCAGAACCCCGGGTATATCATTTTCATCATCATCAACACCTGAATCCTTTGAAGTTGTGTCATGACTTTCATAATTTTTATATTGTGCCGATGATTCATTATTGTTTGCATCCTACTTCGCTCTGATATCCATTGCGTCTGACATGGTATTTGAACATAAGCCCTAGGTTCAATTTATTTATTTATTTATTTTTATTTTTTTTCTGGTCAACAATCCTAATATTTGTTCCATAGTTGTTCATCAACCACATCTTCATATTCACCTCTCTTCCTCGTGGCTAACTCAATATTTTTCTCTTAATCATCACACCCACTCTCATCACCTAAATCCTCAATGAAACTAAGAATATCACTTGTATTAAAATCTTTTTCTATCTCTATAATTTTATCAGGACCACTTAAGATTTTTTGGGATGCAGTGTGCTCTTCATTTGGCTGAAATATGAAATTGTCAAGTACAAAAACTTAGAAAAGATCCACTAAAATGCAATTAGTATTCTCATAGAAACATGAAGCAAGCTAAATCATAAAAGACTCACCTTTTGAGAACCCCTAAAAAGTTGATCTTCATCTTCTATCTGATCACTAACATCCTTCACACCTTCACCTTCGCCCATACTTGTTCCACTTGCATCTTCAAACCTAAGATTATTTCCCTTTTCCTCAAGCTCTTCTTTAGCTACAAAGAATCCATCTACATAGAATGCTGCAAAGACGTTTGAAAGAATATAATCCATTTTTTCTACCTACATCAATAGAAACAATAGAGACTTCATATATGAAATTTAGGGAACATATTAAAACTAGTATCAATAGATAAATATGATTCACTTAAGAATAATAGGTCATAACCAAAACACCTGGCTAATACAATCAACCAAGTGTACAGAGCCAATAACAAGACAAGCAAACAAAACTTATTGTCTTATGCATATCCAGATAATCAGACAAGACTCTGTTTCTAGCATTTAAGACTATATCCACAAATATGTGAAGACATCCAAGCATATTTCTTGCAGAGAGACAAGGCTCACTATTTTTTTGAGCTCCATAGTTGAAGAGCTTAACCTAATAGACAAAACCCATAAAAATAAGCAAGTCATAAAATATAAACTAAATGGACTAGATATAAAAGGACAAGACATTGGAACACTTTAATAACAGTAAGAAGATATATCATCATATTGGAATGAGGAGGAATATCGTACATCAACAGCTATTCTTTTCATAAATACATCATATAAATAATATAAGTGAAATATTTCCATTTCTTCATCAAATATGGAATCACACATCTATAAGGTTCCTCAAGAATGCATGGTGTGCTCATCCAAAGAACGTGATGGCAGAAAACAATGTCCTTCTTTATCAATGAATTTCAGAATCTCTGAAATAGTTTTGTCATGACATTCCATAAATGAGGTAGTGAGTTCTTCGACACTACATAAGACACCTTGTGTATTCTTCTCTGAGATGAATTAATTAGACATTTGAACTCATTGAAAAATAATTTCCCATGTCAAGCAATATCACTGCTAGAAGGCTTTATATACAAAGAAAAAGACAAAGCAACACACCATTGCACAATAACATTCCACTCAAACATTTAAAAATGCAGTAGGATGACTAGTAGAACTTACAAATCATATGGAAGAGTTTCAATATTCAACATGCATATTACAGTATTTTTTTAATAACCGCTAATGAAATTTGAAAAGAATAATAAATTCCTACAATATTCTACACTTTTGCCGGAACGTAGTTGCCTGCTAAATCTTGAGTGAAGGGAAAATATTCAACACTTAACAATATTTCCACACAAACAATTTGAATATTTATACTGTTGGGAATAATGCTTAATTAGTTATGTAAATTACTGACAAATTAGTCAGCAGATTTTGTGTTCTCTACAAAATTAAGGTAGCGAATTGTTAGGGTGGTTAGTGTTGGAAATTAGCTATAGTAGTGCTGGAAATTAGATGTAATGGCAGTAGATTTATTTCAGAGTTGATTGATAAACATTTTAGTAATAATTTTACAATATAAGAATGCATTTAATGGTTCAATTAATATATATGAGATTTGCAGTAGGTTTTAGCTCACATAGTAACTGTGTTTTATGAGATATACAAGCATATGAAGGAAAACTCAAATAACTTTATTAATAGAAGTAGTAGAAGAGAGGATTACAACCAGGCTGTCTAATCCAGCATCATCCTCCCAGCATGAAAGCCCTCTTCACCTCATGAAAAGCTTAGATCACCCAACAATACAGTGTTTCACAGAGAAATCAATAGCACTTCCTTACAAAATACAAAATTCCAGCCTTTGGATCTCTAGGATGAGGGATCCATATATAGAAGTTTTCAGGTGGGTGATTCAGCTTCTGGGATTTTGATTAGTGTCATCTCTCTGATAGTTCTTGGTTCAACTTGGAGATTTCATGATCTCTTACTCATCCTTGGGCGAATTCAGAGAGGCAAGTGTCAAATGGGTAGTTTCTAGAAGATTCTCTGGGTTTCCACCTAGCCAATTGCCTCTGCCATTTGTCTGATCTCACTCATCACACCCTATAGAAGGGCTTTTCAGTATGCATCACACTTTTTGCATGTGGCAGGTGAGATGCATCGTACCCTTAGCACTGGGCAGTCTGTATGGTCTTGATTTGACCAGTTCTGAGTAGTTTTTCAGGGAGAACTTCTGGGAGATGATGTAATCAGCTGACCTTGCTCCTTTAGGGTATGAAACAACACTTTTAGGGATTTATAAGCCCTTGGTTTATGGACATATGTGATTGGGGTTGCAGTGCCCAAATATGTCTATAACAATTTCCCCCTAAAGCATGAGTTCGTAAATCTTCTGATGTCGGGTGAAATGCTTTATCATGAGGATCCGAGGTTTTTCGAACTGGAAGGTGACCTGTAATAAGATACAATACAATATATTATCCTCATAATATTTTCATGATCTAGTTGAGATGGGCATTCCCATGCTCAGCTTTATAAATTCATTTTCATGTACATAGGACAGACAACCGTCTGTGTGGCAGACTGATGATTCTAGTAGAGCCATCATCCCTTAGCTTGGATGATTATCTGTGCAACTATGATGTACATTTGATGTTTTTATTTTACTGAATATATCGCAACCCGGATGGATGAAACTAGATCCGGGGTTGTCAAAACCCGTTCAATCTTTGCCTGAAGTACAAGTTGATCCATGTGAAAAGATGTTTTGATGTCGAACACGGAAAGACATCGCCTGATTACCAACCAATGATGTAAGCTGTTAACAGGCGTGAGAGGAATCACCGATAATGATGATGACCCTCAAGGTACTGTAGTACAATTCATGTGGTGTGAATACATGAGTCGATGTCGAACACCACACAAAATCTTTTGGTCGAAGGCCATTGACATAAACCTGTCGTCGGAAGTGAGAAACTTGCCATTAAGGCATGCAAGCTTCAAAGTACTGAAAGGGTTGTTCCTAAGTCGACTTCTTGGATAATGAGCTGATGTCGACAAGAAGTGACCCGTCGTAGGAGGGCCTTAATGAATCCCACATCTACAACACGAAATGGAGCAAATGATTTTGTGGAGGTGAAAACGATCTGATGATACAAGGTTCAAGGTGGCAGTCATGAAAGAATGAAGCGTGAAGGTATTACAACGGATGAGACATAAGCTGGGTTGGTGAATTCTCTGTGCGACTTCTCTTGAACATATCGGCAACACTGAAATGGATTTGTAGCGTTAACCCCAAAAATGGATGGTACAGAGTACCAATGGTGATATGACCAGTGAACAGAATAACCCAACCCGACTCAATCATGGTGATGGAGTGAAAGTGTCATGTTCAAGAGCGACTTGCTACCAATATAGTTTCTTCAAGTTTTCTTCCCAATTTTTCCCCAGTCATTGCTGACCAGTACCTCTTTACTTTTGTCAAGCTTGAGCAGGATAACCTATGCTTGTTCTATAATTTTCCCTTCGGGCAAACCCGTCGCTATGTTTTAACGAGCCTAGCGACAGTGAAACTTGCTCTTGTCTGCATGGACAATTTTGTCTCTATTGTTTTAATGAGTTTAATGACAACGATAACACGATTCTTTTCAATTTTAGAGAGTCTGAAAAGAGATGGAAAGGAATCTCCAATATTCCTTTTTCGCAATGTAATCCCTTAAGTTCGAAAAAGTGTAAATTAATACGAAAGGGATGACTTTTCGATAGTTTTAATGAGACAAGCGCTTGATATTTTGTGTAATAATCCCTCAGGTCCAAAAATATTAAAATCTAGAGGAGGGATGGCACTTCTGATCGCTTTAACGAGTTGGAGAGGCCAATTTCTCGGAAATCTTTTCATATTTTACGAGTCAGATTAAAAGAGCTTAAAGGAGACTCGTTTTTTGAGGAATGAGTGATGTTTTCGGATAGCAGCTGGTTCCGATAAGGTTTGGAACATTTCAATCACGGCAGTGTAAAGAAGGTGGCTAATAGGATCACTCGTCGCAGCTGTTCCTCAAAAGGGGTAAACAATCAAATGGAGGCGTATGATCGGCTAAAAAAGAGTGGAGGTGATGGTAATAACATGACCAAGGTTTAAAAGTTGATCATTATGCGATCGCAATGGTTATTTACTGAAGGTGGGTTCATTTTTTAAAGAGATTAAACTCTAGTGGAACATATGCTCATTGCTAGGTTTATTTTTTAACGAGCTCGAACTTCGCGTAAAACTGCTCGTGATAATTGTCAGAGACATTCGATTCACCGTTAACACTATGTTCCCTTGATGATCATACTACCTGTTCAATTGCTCCATCAAACTGATTAGAAATGAGAATACATGCTTGAAAAATGAGTTAAAAAACTAATACTTTACTCAAATTATGTGAAAAGTAACTTAAAAGTGGTTTTTACCCTTCATTTTACCATTTCATTTGAATTTGGGATTGTTGGAGCTTTGGAGGTGCTTTTCCCCCTCGATTTTCATCAGCTAATTCTGGGAGATTCTGCGGATGATTTTCGGTGCCGTCTGGACCAGGTAGGAGCTAAACCTGAGCTCTTCAATTGCATTCTTTCCTTTCTGAATTCTGAGCATGTTTTCCTGCTTTTCTGAGCCTCTGGGGTTTGAACATTTCGTTCTGTCCCCATCGCACCTAGTATACATTGAAAGGTGCGATGCATACTAGGCTGGCCATTGGCCAGTCAGTATGCATCCCACCCAGTACACAGCTAGGGTGCGATGGGCGCAAGGAGGAAAGTTTTTGCACTGATTTTTCATGGAAATTTTGCCTGTTTTTTGCCAAATCAGGATCCTAATTCTTCTCTTGTTTTTTTTTCAAAGATTCATCGGAGAAAAATGGTCATTACATGGTGTGAATGCGAGCATGAAGAAGAGGACATGGTTGCCTTACATGATCCGGGTACGGTAACTGCATTGCGGAACTGTGGCTTGCTCAAGTTCTTCCGCATATCTAGCATGAGGCAACAAATCAACTTGTTGCAATATTTCCTCGATGCATGGGATCCTACCAACCAAGTGTTCTAGATTAGAGGCAAATCCATCCCTTTGATTGTTGAGGACATCTACTTTTTGACCGGTTTATCGAGGCGTGGTGCCCCTCTCTCACTATCAAGTTCCGCCTGTGGGGGCGAATCCGTGAGGGATTATATTTGCCAATACTGTAGAGATGGATCTCAGCCGAGCAGGGATGGTAAGATCAGTATCCGAGATGTCACTGACCGGTCCTTGAGGACTATATTATTCACCTTTTCTAGATTGGCTGGTAGCACGGCCCTTCACTTGGCTAACAGGTCTTATATGTAGTACACCTTGGAATGCCTTGAACCAAAAGTATTCAACTGGTGTGATGCAGTACTTCCAGTGATAAAAGAAAAAATTACCAAGGTGAAAAATGGAAGATCCAAGAACTTTGGTTATGGTTCTATTCTGACCGCTTTCGCCTTGGAGAAGATCCCACTGATGCAGCCACAATACATTTCACTTGGCCTACCACCACCTACTGAGCCACAAATGCAGAGATGGGTTGACCTTATGGCCAGGCATGCTGGTCAATCATAGGTCTCATTCTCTGATGCCTTCTTCAAGTGGTTCAATCATAGCAGATGGTTTATGCCAAGTATCCATACGGTGGGATCGATTTCCGAGGTGACCCAGATTTGGTGCAGCCGGCTGGCGAGCAGTGGGGTGTCATAGGTAAAAATCTTTGACCATATCTCTGTTTATTGCTTTTATAATGTTCTTGTGCTTTTTCCTTTATATTATCAAGACTAATCAAAAATCATGTGCGTGTAGATATCGGACCAATGCGACCAGTAGTGTGCCCTAGAGTAGCAGCTGCCGTTCCAATGGGAGAGGTTGTAGGGAGGGTTGTCCTTCGCGATCTAGACGTAGTCGACACCCTTGCAGTATTGCAAGATCAGATCTAGGGTCTCACCCTTAGTATTCAGGATGTGAGGACCAATGAGTTGCCTCTGAGATTACAATGCCATACCACTGGTGTTCCGAGCCGATGGACTAGGCTCTTACGTATGATTGCACATGCAGTGACTTGTTATCACCAGCACCATTAGTCTCGGGTGCCCCCTTGCATTTTTGAGTTTTTGGGTCGTATGACTGATTTTGTCTTGGACACAGAACACTATGTACAAACTATAAACAGTTATATATATTTTTGATTTTCGGAGCTTCATTTTGGTTTAAGTTATATGATCCTGATGCAAATATTGATGAAATGCTTTTCTTTTATAAATGTCGCAAATGTCTATCTAACACATAATTTGCTAATGAATCAGTTAATGTGTTTAAGTTTCTGGAAATGTGTTGATATTGAATAGAATCGAACTGCCTTTCCAAAATCTTGACCCTTAGGAACATACGATAGATTGCTGGATTCTGAATGGAATAGATGCTGGTAAGTTGTAGAATGACGAGTTGTGAGTCTAGCCTGACGACAAGTCGGCGTATGCCATGTGCGATGGCATCAGAGGGGAGCTCTATCAACATGTTGTATTCAGTGATTTTGTTCGTTGACCAACCAATACATACCCCTCTGAAACTCACTAACTCGTCGCTTGGATGAAAGATGGCCCAAGCTGCAGAAGATAGGTTCCACGTACTACGACTCGCTTCGTCGACGTATCCAACAAATGATTCCAATAGGTTTGACATCTGCAACAAATGAAAAAGTGGATTAGTTAACCAAAACAATCACTCTTAACGAAAACAAAAATGTAACAAAAGCATATGAAGTGGTTACTACGCTTAGTCAAGCATAGTAATGATTAAGGTACAACCCGTTTCAGGGTTGCGACAATGGAATCCCATCCTAATCTACTAGCTCGTAGGCTCCTTTTGCTAATACAAGTTTAACAATATAGGGACCCATCCACAAAGACTGGAACTTACCTCCTCCCAATTTATCAAATTCCTGATTGTAAAGCAAGACCAGGTCACCTTCTGAGAAGACACAGGGTTTGACATTTCTGTCAAATTGTGCCTTGACTTGTTTCTTATGCACTTCATTAGCCAAGGAAACGTCATGACAGGTTTCATCTAGTTGGATTAATTCCAAGAAACAAGCCTCTCTCTCTGAAGTTCCGGGGAGAAGTTCGACTGTGAGCTTGAGAGACGAAATTTCACACTAAACTAGTAATATCGCTTCCAGACCATACACCAACTGAAAGGGTGTAAATATGGTTGCATCTCTTACCAATGTCTGGTATTCCCACTAGGCCGAGTACAAGATCAGGTGCCAACTCTGTTTATGGACTCCAATCATCCTTTGCAGCATGCACTTCAGGACTTTGTTGATTGCTTCAACTTCCCCGTTAGCTTGCAGATAATATGGAGTAGAGATGTCATGGGACAGTCCTAATTTGGCAGCCAATTCTACCATCATGTGATTGCGGAAATGTGATCCATGATCTGTGACTATAGCTTGTGGAACACCGAATCTAGAGACTACATGATTGAAAAAGAAAAGAGCAGCTATTTCGCCGCTGTTGTTTAATGTAGGCATCACCTCGGCCCATTTCGTAAACTAGTCAACTCCGACTATGATATACCCATGCCCCCTGGCCGAGGTGGGGTTACATGTCATGAAATCTATGCCCCATTTGGAAAATGGACCAACAGCAACTACTGGATGCAGAGGTGCAGGTGGTATTCTGGTTTTGCAGTCGAAGATTTGACAAGCATGGTAACTTCAGACTGCGGTTATGCAATCTTTGAACATTGTTGGCCAGAAGTAGTCTACCCGTAAGATCTTTTGTGTCATGGCATAACCAGATTGATGCCTCCCACACACACCTGAATGACAATCGTTCAGGACTTTTTCAGCCTCCTCATGGGTGAGGCACCTTTGCAGAACTGTATCAATATCACGACGGTAAAGTGTATCACCGACGATCATGTAGTCTTTTGCTTGGTATCGAGTACGCCGTTGTTCTGAGCGAGAGGTATTAGACCTATATGTTTGGGTTTGGAGATAGATGATTATATCTCCATACCATGGATCGCTTGAAGATATCAGAAACAAAGATTCATCCATGATTTTTGCTTTGGATGTTGAATCGTTGGACGACGATGGGAAGTCGCATAGTAACTCCGTGAAAACTAGAGATTTCTTTGATTTGGATTTTACGAATTCTAGATCAAACTCTTGCAAAATTGCTATCCATTTCGAATATTTTCCCCCAAGCAACTATCGTGACAAGATGTAAGTCATGGGGTTGCAATCTGACAAAATGGTAGTTTTACGAAAGAGGATATAGTGTCGAAATCTCTGTACTACTTGAACAACTGCGAGAGCCAGATTTTCAACATAGGAGAAATTTCTTTCTGTATCATTTAAGTTTTGACTTAAATAATAGACAGGATGTTCGATTCCATTGTCTTCTTGAACTAAAACCATTGCGATGGTCATATCTACCGCGGCCAGATACAGGTTAAAGTATTTTTGATAATTAGGAGCGTACATTAATGATGATTTTATTAAGGATTCCTTTAGAGCATCAAAGGAAGCTTGCGCAACCTGATCCCAGTTGAAGGGAACTTCTTTTTTCAACAGACGCGTATAACCTTTAGCAAGTTCAGCGTAATTTGGAATGAACCTCCTCAGAAAGTTTTCTTTCCCTTGGAGTTTCTGAATCTGAAGCAAATTTGAAGATGGAGGCATATTTATGATTTCCTGAACCTTACATGGGTCGAGATGAATCCCATCCTTTGAAACCACAAAGCCAAGTAAATGACCAAAACCGACACAAAACACACATTTGTGCAGATTGAGTCGTATTTTGTAGTGTCGGCAACATAAAAAAATAGCTCTCAAGTGCTGTGGATGATCAATCCACTTTCGCGAATGAGCCGGAAGATCATCGAGATATGGTTGAACGATGTTCTTGATGTCATGGAAGGCATATTTTATAGCCCTCTGAAAAGTTGCCCCTGTGTTCTTTTAACCAAAAGGTAGTTTGCGGTACGTGAATGTGCCCCACGGACAAATAAATGCAGTCTTTGACTGGTCCTGTGGGTGGATATTTATTTGATTATACCAGGAAAATCCATCCATAAATGAAAAGATTTCGCATCCTGCGCATTCATTAATTATCTGGTCGATGAAGGGCGTAGGGTAGTTTTCCTTTAGACAATCTTGATTTACATCCCTGTAATTGACGCACACTCTAATCGTTCCTTGATTTTCATCACAGGAACAATGTTCGATACCCAATCAGTTAGAGGAACCAGGTAAATGAAACCAGCATGGAGAAGTTTTTCAACTTCCGCCTTGATGGCAGCGGCTTTCTTCGGGTGCACCTGTCGAAGTCGTTGTCGTACCAGATCTTAATTTCGTGTTCAACTATGCTCGAGTCAATGCCTAGCATTTCTTCATATGACCATGCAAAGACATCTCTGAACTCACGACAGAGAGCGTAATATACTTCCAGTTCTAAAGAAGAACAAGATTTGCTGACATGAATATTCTCTACAACATCTGGTTTGATCGAGATATTTATGGTGATAGTTTCTTCAATATTGGACAGATTTCACTTGGAATCCACCGTATTTACAGTATTTGATAGAAAATCAAAAACTGAGGGATGATTAAAGTCGCTGGAACAATCTTCGTTGTAATTCGGAAGATGGGAACGATGGTGGTAATCTTCCCATGGTGCCTCTCCTATCATCATTGATTGAACAATTCCTTCGTCTGTAGAATGTACATGCGACCAAGGATCTGAAGAGGTGCCATATTCCTTAGACCTATCTACCCAAATGCTTGATGAGCGTTGATTTGGGTTTGCCGCCCAGGCCGAGAACATTGATTGCTACAATATTTCTATGGGGCTTGGAGGCAACACCTGGTGATGATCCATGTTAACATCATGTTCGGGAAGCCTCTGAATAGAGGATACCATATTTCAGATTCCCACTGTGGCCACTTCCACCAGATTGTTTGGAGGCAGTAGAGAAAAGTACCCATCAATATAGGGTCTTTTAGCAGGCCTAGTCCAATATTTTGAAGCGATTGAGAGCTTCCGTGGATCATCAGGATGTTTCCCTTAACTTGTGAACTGTTGGGGAGAAAGGTTTGTTGGTCGACGATTGTAATTCCTCCTTGAAAAGGAAATGAAATCTTTCTGAAATATGTTGACACAACAGCTGCCATAGCATAAATCTAGGGCCTTTCCAGTAGGATTTTGTAATTGAGGTTTCCATCGATAACTTCAACATCAATTTCTATTGTTTTTCCCCCCAATTCAACTTGCAAGTTACTAAAAATCTCGTACGGAGTGTATGTCCGTCCATCAAATTCTTTTAACATCGTTGACGATCGTGACAAGGGTGGTGGGCCTAAAGTTTTCCAGCAACTCATTGACATAATACATGTAGATGCCCCCTCATCAATAATTGTTCGATGAATAGTTTTGTTGAGGGCTTTCACTTGAATGAGGAAAGCAAGTTGAGCTGGTAGCTGAGGTTCATATCCTTTATGGTTAAAGGCCACAAGATTGGAATCCGTTGGGTCAATCCCACCTATCGTTGATAATAGAGCCTGCTTTTGGGAGGGGCAATTTTGCAGTACTTCAAGTGTCGACATAGCGGACGGTGATTGGGCTCGGTCCTCTACTATATTATAAATATGTGCTGCTCTGGCATGAGGGTTAGATGTCGATTTGTGTACTACTCCCTTAGGCGGCTTTATTGTTAGCTCAGGAAGGATGGGATTTATTGTTAGCCCGAACTACTAGGTTGATCAGTAGCCTTGTTGTTCGACAGCTATGGATTCCCGTAATCTTTAATCCTTGTCGATATCAAAGCATCATTTTGCTGTTTCGAAATGGACAACATAAGCACTTGGGATGGGGAAGCATTTTCGCTAGCAACCAGATTGGTTTCTGGGTTTGGAAACGGATCAGTCAATACCGCTGAGGTTTTTGAGTTCTTGAAGAATTTCTTAATCTCAGCTTTATGTGGACAATCTCTCATCCAATGATCCTCATCACATATCTTACACCTCGAAGGAGATTTCCTTTGTCCAGAAGGGTTTGCGGAAGATTTTTCAGGAGACGAATCCTCCTTTTCCTTCTTTTTTCTTTTCCCTTTCTTCTTGCCCCCTAGTTGCTTCGGTTCTTTGCCCTTGTCAGTCGACATAGCATTAATCTCCAAGGCAAGAAGTTCTTCATTTGCATTTTGACCAGAAACCTTACGGGCTTTCTTAGATGTAGCCTTTGTGGATTTCATGCTGGTCGTACCTATCATGTTATCGTCGGCATGAGAGTCTTTGTTCGATTTAGGAGGAGGAAGAACAAAAAACTCTGGTCTAGGAGCATCAGGGATTTTGTCATAGAACATTCCAGACTGAGTATCGATCAAGTCTAGATATTGCGCACGAGCAATAACTTGCTCTTCAGTGACAACCCCCCCTTTAGCCACATATTCTGTAATAGAAGGTAACAATGAATTAATAAACCATTCAGCTAGCAGTTGATCAGGAACATATGTTTTTACCATTCTACGACGATGTTGCCACTCATGAATATGATCAGATATGTGAGTGGCTGTCGTCTGTTTGAAATCGGTAAGAAGTTCTGTTCTTGTTTCATACCTTATGGGTAACTGAAAATGGGTTAAAAAGGTTGTGGCAAGGGCACTGAAGTTATCGAATGAAGCTCTAGGCAATTCGATGTACCATTTTGCTTCTGGACCAGTTAACGTTCATTGGAAAAGGTGAAGCCTAATCGAATCATCATTTAGAGTGTTGGATGAATACCACAGATGAAAGGTCATCACATGATTTGACAGATCTTCACCGGGATTTCCATTGAATTTAGGGATATCTGACGAAAGTTTATGAGGAATCGTCGGCCACCAAGGGGTGTAATCAATTAGATCATTTGTTAGCCGATTCAGATCTGGTAATTCTAAAGTTGCAACGAAAGGCAACTGTTGATTCAGGTTTGATGAAGCATACCCAGGATAGGACAGGACCGCCTGAGCAGTGGGTCTTTGTGTACCAGCATAATGTATTTGATCCTGATAGCTTTGATAAGGTTGATGGGCATAACCATTATGATAGGATAGATGGTGACCATTTTGAATATACGGCTGCCCATTACCCGCAAATCTTTGTTGCTCAGGTCCTAGGTAAGCTTGCTAGAATTGTGGTTGTTGATATTGCACCAGCCATGGTTGCGAAACCATTTGCTATTTCCCAATACTAGATGTTTGACCAAGATGAGGGGTTATAGTACCCGTTTGAGCCTGGGTTGCTTCAGTTAAGGATCCACTAATCGATGGTTGTGATTGGGTCGTGGAGACAAGAGGCTGTTGTATTACGACCTGAGATACTGGAGGTTGACATACAACAGGCAACGCTTGTACTTGCAACACCGTCACAATAGCCAGTGTAGTGGGAATATTCGACATAGGTTGATTTGGTTGTATAGAATATACAACCCTTTGTTGTTGAGGCAGTATTGGTACCCAACCACTAGATGTGATTCCAGCCTAACCCGAATTCTGTTGTGAACTCTCATATGGTTGTTCTCCCGGAGGGAACAATGAAAAGGCATACTACCCCCCATATGGTTGCAATCTAGTGTTCAAAGGGAAAATTGGTCTTTGGAGACTAGACTACCCAAATTGATACTATTGCGAAGGATCAATTTTCTAAGACTCAACATAAGAGATTCCAGGTAAGGTTCCGGACGAACAAATGGGAACAGACCATACTGTCGAAATTGTCCCTGGGTGGACTCCATCTAGCGATTGAGAACTAGTTTGGATAGATGGTACACTAGCGAACATTGCTGGAGTAGCAACAGGAGGTTCTGCTGTTGTTGTGTCAAATGACACAGTCCTAGATGTCGACGGTTGTTCAGACATATCGAGTCTATCCAAAAGATTTCCTAGCGATTCTACAGGAACTTGCGATGAAGGGAGATTAACTTCTGAAGTAGAAGGATATAGGTGGATCCCAGTTCCAAAATGCAATGGAGTACTGGATGGAAGATCCTCCACAATCTCTTCTATAGAAATCAATCCAGGTGGAAGAGGTAGACCGTCAGGTCCGTAAAATATTTCTGGTGCCGAAGAAGGTATAGACTCTGCAGTGACAGATGCTGTAAGCGTGACACCTTCTGAATCAATCCTAGATGGAGCTGGTTCAGGAATAAGTGCGTTTACGGTTACACTAGGATCAGTTCTAATGTCCTCTTGTAGCTGTGGAACTTCTTCTGTAGAGGCAAGGATACCAGAAATAGTTGGAGTAACTGGAGTCTCCGAGGATGTTGAAACACAAGTTTCAAGCAAACTAGGAGACTTTGACCCAGTTAAACGAGTTCGTTTGGCTCGGAATGGCTTCATTTCCGAAGTCAAAGATGGTTGACTCATTAGTCTCCGTGAACGATGGGGTTTTGATTGACTTTCTTCCACGATTGCGGATTACTTGATCAACTCAAAATAAGGAGGGGAAAATGTTATTCTGAATTAAATGAATTTTACAACGTTTTGACACAACTTGCTTTTTAAATTTTTAAGAGTCAAGAAAAGTTAAAGATGACTAGTCGCCTTCGATTTTTAATGAGCCTGAAGTGACAAGTGCTCAGATGTACCTTTTCTTTTAAGGAGTCTAAAAAGGAACGAAAGTGACTACTCTGGAAATCTAGATAGAGGGATTACCAAACCAATCGCAAAACTGCAGAATACTTTTTACGGTACAGTAGTCAATCTTCCCAAATGCTGTGTTCAGTGCATTGCGATCGATAGGGCAGCAGACATGGCTTCCTAAGGATAAAGGATATAGCCTATTGTGGTCTCCCAATATATACTCGACAATACATGGGAGCACAAGTCTGTATTGGCACTTGTTGTCTCAAAGAGAAGGAATCACCCAACCTACGATGAAGGCGATAGTTACCAGGCTTTACGACACTGGAATACGTCTCTAGCCTAGACTTCTAAATGTTGTGCGTTAGGTTCCAAAGCGTTTTTATGTTCATTGAATTTATTTTACAGTTGATCTTTCTTAAGAAGTTTGCCTTTAAGGTTCATCGTGTGATGTAGATATACAAATCCTAAATATGCAATCTAAGATGATAAACAGTCGTTTACTTTCTTTTTGCAATGAAAATCCTAGCTACTAAGGAAAGAGAAGCGAAATTCTTTCAACATAGAGCAGAGAGCACACACTATGATGCACTGTCCTAAATCAATCTCCACAAGCAATCTAAATGCAAATGCACATGCATGTATTTGTTTTCCGCTTTCTTAATGTGTGAATGACAAAAAGAATGCTAAGTACAAATTTGAACTATTTTTCTTTTAAAGCGACAATCCTAACAATTTTCTTTTCAAAAGCGAAAGGAAGATGAAGACGACACTTTGCGATTTTGAATTTAAAACTGCTTTTGACACTTGAAATACTATTAATTCAAATCAAATACAAGAGTAAAAATGTAATCGACTATCAAAAAGAGGAGGATTCTTTTCTTTGACTGAAAACGACACTTGCGACACTTTCAAATTGAAAGACAACAGTTCAATTAAGCTACTGTTTGCAAAGGAGAACTGTAAATGGCGAAATATACATAAAAACATTCACAATTATTTGTACAATGGAGGCTGAATAATGCAAAGGAAGGGAGTTTCAACAGTGATATACTGATCACAGACAACAAAAACTCATGAATAAAGCTGAAGACAATGAAGAAAAAACCAAAATCTGGAGGCAGAAACAGTCTTATCTGATCATCGCACCTGTAACACAGGGAAATAGGGATGCATCTCACCTACAGCACACAAGAGGTACGATGCATCCAAACTATCAAAGGGAGATAGTGCGATGGTCCAGGGACAAGACTGAGCTTTGTTTTTTCTCACAGTTTGCAGCTAAGTTCAAGGATTGAGGCTGAGCTAATGATTGTCAGTAAACACAAAGTATAAGGGCTGATCTAATGAGGTTATTTGAGCTACCACCAGGGCACTTAGGATGTTTGCAAGCTAGATGTTCAGTCCATAAACCAACCCAGAGATTGACTAAAGCAGCATTGATCTACTTTGTAGTTGCATAGCAAAAACAGTTCGAAGGCTAGCTGGCTTAACTTAAGGCTCCATCTGTGGTTTATAATGCAAACAACAGTAATGAAACAAACAAACTATTCGCTCCCCAGTGGAGTCGCCATTTTGTTATCAGGAAAACTAGTGTCCATTCAGAGCTTCTAGTCCCACTAAGACGGGTAGCTATCTTAGAAACAAACAAACTAAAGTTACTTGTGTTTCCTTTATGAGAGATAGATGAGAGAGAAGCAGAGAGTACCAACCTCAGTCTTTTGCTAGTCTCCTTGCTCGTTTCCTCTCTCTCTTGATAGATCTTTCGCCAATCCTTTCTCACTTGTCTCACTTCAAAGAACACATGTAAAGTCAAAGCAGCAAAATACCATCAAAGCATAGAGATCTATGACCATAAACAATGTAGGATCAGATGTACATTAACCATATAAATGCATATACAAATACAAGATTCAGAGATATTCAAGCATATGGAGGAAAACTCAAATAACTTTATTGATAGAAGTAGTAGAAGAGAGGATTACAACCAAGCTATCTGATCTAACATCATCCTCCCAGCATGAAAGCCCTCTTCACCTCATGAAAAGCTTAGATCACCCAACAATACAGTGTTGCACAGAGAAACCAACAACACTTCCTTACAAAATACAAAATTCCAGCCTCCGGATCTCTAGGATGAGGGATCCATATATAGATGTTTGTAGGTGGGTGAGTTAGCTTCTACAATTTTGATTAGTGTCATCTCTTTGATAGTTCTTGGTTCCACTTGGAGATTTCATGATCTCTTACTCATCCCTGGGCGAATTCAGAGAGGCAAGTGTCAAATGGGAAGTTTCTAGAAGATTCTCTAGGTTTCCACCTAGCCAACTGCCTCTTCCATTTGCCTGCTCTCACTCATCGCACCCTATAGAAGGGATTTTCAGTATGCATAGCACTTTTTGCATGTGGCAGGTGAGATGCATCGCACCCTTAGCACTGGGCAGTCTGTATGGTCCTGTTTTGACTAGTTCTGAGTAGTTTTTCAGGGAGAACTTCTGGGAGATGATGTAATCAACTGACCTTGCTCCTTTAGGGTATGAAACAACACTTTTAGGGATTTAGAAGCCCTTGGTTTATGGACATACGTGATTGGGGTTGCAGTGCCCAAATATGTCTATAACAAGCACATTGAAGAATTCCAAAATTTTAATATTAGATAACCGATATTCCATAGGAGCATCAGATTGATGTATTCATAGGGACTTTAAAAGATAACATCGACCATGAGGTTCACCTTTGGGAACTTGATTCATTGGAGAAGGCATTCAGAGTGGCAAGAAAATTTGAAAGCAAAATTATGGAAATAATAAAGTCTACCACTCACAACTATAAAGGTGGAAGTGTTGCTCCTCCTAGTCTTCCACAACCTACAAGGTTGACACCACAACCATTAAAGGAAAAAATAGAAAAAGGACTTTGTTACAGTTGTGATAGAAAATACATTGAAGGTCATAAGTGTGTCGAGAAGAAATTATTATACATATATTGTGAAGAGGAGGAATTAAAGGGACAAGAAACATAAAAAGAGGAGGATATACATTAGGAACCAACCCTAGAGAAATAAGAAATGAAGTTGACCATATCTTGTAATGTATTGGCAAGAATTACCACTCCTCAAACTCTCAAGATAGAAGGATATATCAAGAATAAAAAAGTAATAGTGTTGATTCATTTGGGTACTACCCATAATTTTATTCATTGTAAGATAACTAAGGAATTGAATTGCTTCCTATATCCAACACTAGAGTGTCAAGTGATGGTTGCAAATGGAAGAACTATAAATTTCTCTAGAAAGTGCCATAATATCAATCCAACCATGAGGGAATATGTATTGAATAGTCCAATGATTTCCATTCCAATGTGTGGTGTTGATCTTGTACTAGAAGTTCAATGGTTACAATCTTTATGGAGGATAGCTTTCAATTTTCAAGAACTTTTCTTGAAATTTTTTGCGAAGGAAAGGAATTTGAATTAAGGGGTATCACAGGGAAACTAGGAAATATAATCAACTCTAATGGCATGAAAAATATTCTGAAGAAATAACAACGGGGTGTAATTGCACAATTATGTTCATTTAGGGCTCAAACATCAAAATCATCTATTTCTCCATATCCCCAAAAAGTCTTGGATAATCATGCAAAGGTGTTTGAGACTCCCAAAGGCCTCCCACCTATTTATGATCATGATCATATGATTCACTTGATTCGAAGATGTGTTCCTCTAAACATCAGGCCTTATACATATCCTTATTCCCAAAAGAGTGAAATTGAACGTATGGTTGCAAAAATGCTAGAGGCTAGTATAGTCAAAGTTCATTCTCTTCTCTAGTAGTATTGGTGCACAAGAAGGATGGATCATGGTGTTGAAAATCTGATGGTAGGTTAACCCGATAATGCAATATAAATCAAAGCAGAATATTGTAATCTGCTTCTACTATCAATTTTCGGAAGCTTAAAGAACGAGTTGAACAATATAACTAGAAGAAGAAGAATCATTGGCACAATACACATGAAAATACTTTTGGGGAAATCCTTAGATAAAAACCCCATACTATTGTATTATCTTACATGGTGAAATTACATAGGAATTATACAAAGCCTTAGCTCTCACAGCGAGCCAGCTCTTAGTACAATCCTCATAGATGCTCACAGGAAATCTTGGCTTCTCTCCACCCTTCCTCTCTGCCCTCCAAGCTCCTATTTCCTTGCATTGTTCCTTGTGGATGATTTTCCTATTACAAAGTGGAAAACCAAGCCTTCAAAATTGCGCAATCCTCAATGATGAATCCTTGACTGCATGCATGAGTTTTATCCATGAGAAAACACATGAAACTAATAGTACATTGTCCTTAAACTTTAATCTCAACTTGGTATTTCTCATAATAGACATGCATGAGTTTCTGATTGGGGAATCTTCAATTAACTAGAGTAGCACTAGTTGAGTGCATTAATGCATCAACTAACTATTAACTCACTATTAGTTCCTCAAACATTTTAGAACTAATTTAATTGGACTTAACTTAGTAAACTGAGCTAACTAATTGCAACTCAAATATAACTCAATCTTATCTCCTTAATTTAAGGGATAACTCTTGCATGACTTCAGAAAGACTTCTAACTTGAATTACTCCAACTAATTAATTTAAAATAAATAAATAATTATTTCCAAGTAGTTGTTAAGACTAAATTCGATTTTAATTCACAATTTAATTCAAGGACAAATTAAATTGGAATATTCTTGTTGCCATATTTCAACACTCCCTCTCAACAAGAAAGGGATTATCTTCCACCCTGGTCCTGTCTCTATGGAACTCAAATTTACACTTTAACAATGCCTTTGTCAAAATGTCAGCATCTTGCCCCTCTATTGAAATATACTCTAGCAACATGATCTGTGAAAAGCCACATGCAATAAATATTGCCTTATGCTTCTCCACACTACCATCAGTAGCTTGCTTTACCTTTTAAAGACAACGGGAACTCACAACTGACATGTTCTCCGGTCTCGGAACCATGTCCCAAACGCTGTTATGAACTATCAAGTCATACTCCTCCACCATAGCATCAACCCAAATCATCTACTGCACTGCTTCCTCAAAGGAAGATGGCTCGATCTCAACACATTCCCCAGCAAGGGCCATGTATCCAGTGTACCTCTCAGGTGATCTCCTCTGTCTGCGCTGAGAAGATGGTGCTCCCAGATTCTCTCTCGCATCGTCCAACAATCTGTCAGCTTCTCTTGTGTGCTTCCATCCATCTATGGAAGACTCTACTTGAGTGGATGTCTCCACTCCTAGAACCTCTGCATGCAGCTGCTCCACAATAGTCTGAGGCTCCTCCTCCTTAGGAACCAACAATTCCTCCACAGCCTGTAGTTGGAGCTCCCTCTCAAGGGAAACTCGCATGGCCTGCTGCTCATCAAACTTGAGATCTCTGCGAACCACTGTCCTCCGACTCATAGGCAAGTACACCCAATATTTGTGAGGTGTATCAGTGTACCCCACAAATAGCCCCAGCTCTACAGGCAGCTCAAGCTTCTTTTGTGCATCCTTTGTCACATGGCAATATACTGATGAGCCAAAGATCCTGAAGTGACCCACATCTAGTCTCTTACTAGAGAAAGCTTCCTCTGGTGTCTTCATCCCAAGTATGCGATGCGGGCTTCTATTCTACAAATATACCATTGTGTTTCATGCCTTAGCCCACAAGTGAAGTGGTAGACCTTGGTCATGCAACATTGCCAGTGCTTCCCCTACAATAGTTATGTTCTTCCTCTCGGCCACCCCATTCTACAGTGGGTTATGAGGTGATGTCAACTCTCGTTTAATTCCTTCCACTACACAAAATTCCTTAAACCCTTGAGAGACATATTCTCCACCATTTTCACTTCTCAAGGCCTTGATCTTCTTCCCTGACTTTCTCAACCAAAGCTTTGAACTCACAAAACTTTGTAAAAGTTTGGTCCTTCTTCTGCATGAAATAAATCTAGCATTTACGAGAATAGTCATCAATGAATATCACATAATACCTTTGCTTCAATGTGGATGCCATCGAGAATGGTCCACACAAATTAGTATGAACTCGCTCTAAGATAGCCTATGCTCAACTGTCTCAATCATGAAAGGAAGACTTGGTGTACCTTCCCAAGGTGCAACCTTTGCTTGTGTCAACTTGCTCAAGTTTACCTTTGGGAAGTCCTGTAGATATCTGTTGCATCATATTCAAAGCCCCATGATGAAAATGGCCCAACTGCATGTGCCACAACTTGCCAATGTCTTCGCTTTGCACCAATTCTGCTTTCGTACTCAATGCTACACAATCATCTACCTCTAGTTTATAGAGATTCTTCACCCGAATCCATATCCTCTTGGTCTGACCCATGGCTATGTGTCTTAAGAACGCCTTTCCTTTACTAAAGACAACATCATAGCCTTTTTCCTCCAACATCGTGACTGATGCCAAGTTCTTCTTTAGTCCAGGCACATACTATTGGGTTGTGTTATATTCTTTCGACGACTAACCTACATAGTGAACCTGGGGGTTACGGGGGGGCTGGAGCCCCTCGTTCTTTGTACCGATTATGTAGCAGAGGGGTCAGAAGGGGGGCGGCAGCCCCCCCCTATCCAGGGGGTTTGAGGGGGGCGGGTAGCCCCCCTCTACGGGGTTTGGGGCGGCGCCCCAGGAAATTTTTTTTGGGACCCTATATTAGGTTGGGCAAACCTACCTATGGTTTTTCGGTCCATGGTTTTGCACACGATGGTTTTTGGTCCATGGTATTGGATGCTTTGGCATGTATAAATATGTATTGTAACATTAAAAGGAACATAATGAAAAATCAAGCTGGTAGTCCCAGTTTTGGGATCCAGGGGAAAATCTCTGTGTATATGTGTTTTATGTGTTATGCTCTAGCATTCTTTATTTTTTGTGTTTTAGAATTCGTATGCAGGTAATTTATGTACGAGGTTAAAACCTACATTTGGTATCAGAGTTGTTTTGGCTTCAAGGGGATGCCTTTGTTGCTGAGGGGTTTCGTTCGGGCCTATGGTAGACCCTGTTCAGTGGGAGATCTACGAGATCAATTCTGGTGGTGAAAGAAGATGGCGAGCAATGGAAAGATAGAGATCGAGAAATTTAATGGTCATATTTTTGAGTTGTGGTAACTCAAGATGGAGGATTTGTTGGTGGATAAAGATCAATGGATCGTGGTAGATCCAGGTAATAAACCAACCCGAGTGTCCGATGAAGAATGAAAGAAGTTGGATCGGAAGGCAAAGAGCACAATACGATTGTGTGTCTCAGATTTAGTATTGCTGAATGTATCAGGGGAAGCTATGGCAAAACCTTTGTGGGACAAGTTAGGGACTTTGTCCCAATATAAGTCTCTAGTGAATAAATTGTTCCTGCGGAAAAATCTATATAACCTAAGGATGAAAGATGGAGACTCGGCGACAGAGCATTTGAATGCATTTAATATTGTGGTAAGTTAGTTAGCATCTGTTGATATTAAAATTTCAGATGAAGATAAGTGCATCAGTTTGTTATGTTCTCTACCAGATTCGTGGGATAGTCTAGTTATTGCAATAGGTAGCAATGCAACTGCCTTGCAGTTTGATGAAATAGCCTCATCCTTGCCGACGGAGGAGATGAGATGGAAAAATATAGAGAGCCAGAATGGTGATGCCTTGTCTGTACGATGACGGTCCCAGAACAGAAGCAAAAATAAGTCATCAAGTGGGAGATCTAAATCTAGAGGGAGATCTAGATCTCCAGGAAAACCTGTAAAGGTGGTGTGCTGGAAATGTGGAAAGGAAGGGCACTACAAAAGGGACTGTAAATCTAAAGCTCCTGATAAATGAAAGGGATCTGATGATTCTCCTTTTGCAAAGGCGAAAACCACCTCAGATGAAGGTTAGGATGTGTACTTGGCTTCTTCAAGTACACATGTAGATCATGAGGCATGGTTGATTGACTCAGGTGCATCCTTTCACTTCACTCCCCATAGAGAGTGGTTCTGCGAGTATGAGAAATACAATGGTGGTGATGTCTTCTTAGGGGATGATAGGAAGGCTAGAATCATTGGTCGCAGAAAAGTAAAGTTGAAGTTGCAATTTGGAAGGGTTAGAACACTTCCGGGTGTTCTGCATATACCTGCATTAGCCAGAAATCTGATTTCTATAAGCACACTGGATGATACAGGTGTAAAGACAGTGTTCGTGAAAGATACCTGCAAGATGGTTCAGGGAGAACTGGTATTGATGCAGGGAGTTCGGATTGGAAATCTGTACAAGCTACAAGGTAGCACTATTGTTGATGGGTGCAACAGTTCTATGGTTCCTGAAAGTGGAGCTGAAAATCTAGTGGTATCTGGAGAGAAGACCATGTTGTGGCATCAAAGGCTTGGACATATTGGAGAGAAGGGATTTCGAATACTTCATGGTAAAGGTATGGTAGAAGGTATGAGTAATAGCTCTCTATATTTTGATTTCTATGAAAATTGTGTATATGGGAAGCAGAATCAGGTGAGTTTCCCCTCTAGTGGTAAGAGGGCGAAACAGATATTAGAGCTTGTGCACAGTGATGTGCTTGGACCTGTGAAGATTCCATCAGTGGGTAAGTTTGTGTACTATGTATCATTTATAGATGACTTCTCAAGGAATACATGGATACATTTCCTTAAGAATAAATCTGAAGTATTTGACAGGTTTAAAGAATTTAAGGCTCTGGTGGAAAACTAGACAGAGAAGAAGATAAAGGTGCTGAGGACAGATAACGGTGGAGAGTTTTGCAGTAAGGAATTTGAAGAATTCTGTAAGAAGTGTGGTATAGCAAGGCAGAAGACTACTCCATATACACCTCAGTAAAATGGAGTTGTATAAAGAATAAACAAGACGTTGATGGAAAGGGCAAGAAGCATGCTCAGTGGTGCCGGGTTAGGACAGGAATTCTGGGCAGAGGCAGTGGAGACAACATGTTACCTAGTCAATAGATCACCTTCATCAGCGTTGGAGGATAAGACTCCACAAGAGGTATGGATTGGTAAGAAACCCTCTCTTTCACATCTGAGGGTATTTGGATGTGATGCATATGTACATGTTCCAAAGGAGAATCGAACCAAGTTGGATAGTAAATCTGAAAAGTGCATCTTTATTGGGTATAAGGATGGTTTAAAGGGTTATAAGCTTTGGAACCCAACAACAAGGAAGGTTGTGTACAACCAAGATGTGGTATTCAGAGAGGTGAAAGATGTTATTAAACATGAATTCCAACCAAAGGAACCTGAGAAGATAGAGTTTGAGCTAAAGGAGGAAGAATCAGACTCTACAACAAAGGAGGAATCAAAAGATGAAGAGCCACAAACTCCGGGTGTAAGAAGATTAGTTCAAGAAAGAAGGCAGCTAGAAAGGTATAGTCCATCTTCTTTCTGTTCAAATTTTTCTTTATCTATTACTGATGATGATCCTAGAACTGTAAAGGAAGCAGTAGATTCAGAGGATGGAAAACTCTGGAAAAAGGCCATGGTTGATGAAATGGCATCTTTACACAAAAATGAGGCTTGGGATCTGGTGGAGTTGGTGGCTGGAAGGAAACCCATTGGTAGCAAATGGGTGTTCAAGAAGAAGACAAATGCATAAGGAAAGGTGGAGAAATACAAAGCTTCGTTGGTAGCAAAAGGTTATTCCCAGGTGCCGGGAATTGATTTTGGTGATATTTTTTCTCCTGTTGCCAAGGTAACTTCTATAAGGTTACTTTTATTTGTTGTTGTTGCTTTTGATTTTTAGGTACAATAGATGGATGTGAAGACAGCATTTCTTCATGGGGATCTGGAAGAGGAGATCTACATGAAGCAACCTGAAGGCTTTGTGGTGAAGGGTAAGAAAGAACTAGTATACAAGTTAAAGAATTCTTTGTATGGGTTAAAACAGTCACCAAGGATGTGGTATCAGAAATTTGATACATTTATACGAGGACTTGGCTTCACCAGAAGCAAAGCAGATCACTGTGTGTATATTATATTAATTGGTGACCATGTTATTTATCTAGTTTGTATGTGGATGATATGTTGTTGGTTGGAAATGACAAAGAAATTATCCAGGATTTGAAGACCCAATTGTCCTCCAAATTCGACATGAAAGATCTTAGTGTTGCAAACTATATTTTGGGCATGGAAATTAAAGGAGATCGGACAAAGAGGAAGCTTTGGTTAAACCAGAGGAATTATGTCGAGATAATACTGCAGAGGTTTAATATGCAGGATAGTAAACCAGTGAAGGTTCCTATTCATGTAGGTGTAAAGCTATCTATTGAACAGTGTCCCAAGACACAAGAAGAGGAAGAGGATATGTCTTGTGTTCCATATGCAAGTGCAATCGGTAGCCTGATGTATGAAATGGTCTGTACTAGACCAGACATTGCACATGCAGTGGGAGTATTGAGCAAGTTTATGTCAAAACCAGGGAAGGAGCATTGGACAGTAGTTAAGTGGGTTTTCAGGTATTTGCATGGCACTAGTGATTATGGTTTGTGCTACCAAGGAAGACTAGGATTGGACAGAGTTTTCGATATTCGTGGCTTTGTTGATGTAGACTGGGTTGGAGATTTGGACCAGAGAAGATCTACAAGTGGGTATGTGTTTAACCTATTTGGAGGTGCAGTCAGTTGGATGAGTAAGAAACAATCTGTAGTGGCACTATCAACTACAAAGGCAGAATACATGGCAGCCACTCATGCAAGCAAGGAAGCAGTTTGGTTGCAGAGATTGTGTTCAAGTATGGGGTTAGTACAGGGAGCTATAAGGATAAACTGTAACAGCCAAAGTGCAATTTTCTTCACAAAGAACCCTTCTTATCATTCAAAGACAAAGCACATTGATGTTCAGTATCACTTTGTGAGGGATATGATAGAAGACAAAAAGGTGTTGTTGGTAAAGGTGGACACTTTGAAGAATACTACAGATGCATCAACAAAATCTATGAGCTCTGAGAATTTCTCTTGGTGTAGAGAAACAATGTGTGTTTCAGGGCTGGAAAAATGACTAAGCTCTCCTGTGGACCCCTGTGGAAAGAAAACAACAAGTGGGAGAATGTTGGGTTGTGTTATATTCTTTCCACGACTAACCTACATAGTGAATCGGGGGGTTAGAGGTGGGGCGGAGCCCCCCCTTTGTTGCACCGACTGTGTAGTGGGGGGGTCACGGGGGGCGGCAGCCCCCCCTATCTAGGGGGTTTGAGGGGGGTGAGTAGCCCCCCTCTACGGGGTCCTGGGAAACACCCTGGTAAAAAACATTTTGGACCCTAATTAGGTTGGCAAACCTACCTATGGTTTTTCGGTCCATGGTTTTAGACGCGATGGTTTTCGGTCCATGGTATTGGATGCTTCGACATGTATAAATATGTATTGTAACATTTAAAGGAACATAATGAAAAATCAAGCTGGTAGTCTCGGTTTTGGGATCTAGGGGAAAATCTATGTGTATATGTGTTTTATGTGTTATGCTCTCACATTCTTTATTTTCTGTGTTTTAGAATTCGTATGCAGGTAATTTATGTACAGGGTTAAAACCTACACATACATCACATCTGTCAAGGTGAGAGGAGCTCCATGCTCCCTCTGAAAAGCATCTGTGCCCACTCATGAAACACTATAGCTTCTGTCGTCACCCATCTCTATGCGCATCTTAAGGTCTTTCTCCTCCAAGGCACTAAATAAATTTTTATCACCGATCATGTGGAATATTGAGGCTCCACTGTTAAGATACCAGACACAACCCATCATCAATGACACCATGCATGCAATGAGGGTAAAGTCCATTTAGAATTGAGAGGCTAATGCCTCACCTTCCGATCCTTCCGATGATCCCTTCTTAGACTTCTTCGGTGGGAAATTAGTCGCATAATGTCCCATCTTGTGACAATTAAAGTATCTTACTTTAGACATGTCACCCTTCTTCCCTCCATGAGAATAATTCGATTTGAAATGGGAAGCCTTCCCCTTCCCTTTCCTTGCCTTACTTGCTAAGGCCAGATTTTCTTCATCATCATTCTTGGGTGGAGAACCATCTCATGTGCTCCTCCTGATCTCCTCCTGCATAAGATTCGACCACAGTTGTTCCCAATCCGGCATTTCCCCCCTTCCATTCACAGAGTCCTGGTAGCTATTCCAACTCTTTGGAAGGCCAAGGAGAGTGAGGCTCACCATATCATCATCGGCAGTAGTTATTCCCACACTGCCAAGCTCATCTCTGCAGGTGGTGAGCTTATTCAGATATGTGGAAATAGTATCGCCCTTCTCCATCTTGATTCTTCGAAGCTTATCCTTGAGCGCCAATTTCCTCTGATTGCTACTGTTCTAGTAGAGGTACTTCAATGTCTTCCACATTGAAAATGGAGTATCCTTCCCATGGATACTCGAGACAATATGGTCTTGAACTCCCTCAAGGAATATCCATCTCGCCTTCGCCACTCACTTCTTCCACTCATCCAACTCTTGTGCATTAGTTGAAGTTGGCTTTGGGATTTCTTAATCAATGAATTCCTTCAAGCCATTGTCTTCTAATATAGCCTCCATTTTATCTTTCCATGCTATGTAATTCGAGCTACCTTCCAAGGCATACTCGAGTCTCAAGCCATATAATGCCATTGGCCAACCTTGAAGTATGATATGAATTCGATTTGCACCTACAACCCCAAACTTCAAACTTTGAATTCTCTTCTCAGTATATTGTTCAGAGCTCTGATACCATGTAGAAATCTCTACAAACCTGGCTCTGATACCATGTAGAAAATCTGATGGTAGGTTAACCCGATAATGCAATATAAATCAAAGAAGAATACGATAACCTACTTCTACTATCAATTTGCGGAAGCTTAGAGATCGAGCTGAACAACATAACCAAAAGAAGAAGAATCACTGGCACAATACACATCAAAATAATTTTGGGAAAATCCTCAGATAAAAACCCGTACTATTGTATTATCATACATGGTGGAAATACATAGGAATTATACAAAGCCTTAGCTCTCACAGCTAGCCAGCTCTCAGCACAATCCTCAGAGATGCTCACAAGAACTCTTGGCTTCTCTCCAGCCTTCCTCTCTATCCTCCAAGCTCCTATTTCCTTGCGTTGTTCCTTGTGGATGATTTTCTTATTACAAAGTGGAAAACCAAGCCTTCAAAACTGTGCAATCCTCAAGGATGAATCCTTGACTGCATGCATGAGTTTTCTCCATGAGAAAACACATGCAACTGATAGTACACTATCCTTGAACTTTAATCTCAACTGGGTCTTTATCAGAATAGACATGCATGAGTTTCTGATGAGGGAATCTTCAGTTAACTGGAGTAGCACTAGTTGAGTGCATTAATGCATCAATTGACTGTTAACTCACTATTAGTTCCTCAAATAGTTTGGAACTAATTTAACTGGACTTAACTCGGTAAACTGAGTTAACTAATTACAACTCAAATATAACTCAATCTTATCTCCTTAATTTAAGGGATAACTCTTGCATGACTTCAGAAAGACTTCTAACTTGAATTTCTCCAACTAATTAATTTAAAATAAATTAATTAATTATTTCCAAGTAGTTGTTAAGACTAAATTCGATTTTAATTCACAATTTAATTCAAGGACAAATTAAATTGGAATATTCTTGTTGCCATATTTCAACACATGGCATATGTGTCTAGATTATATGGAGCTCAACAAAATCACTATTAAAGATAAATTTCTCATTCCTATCATTGATGAATTTTTGGATGAATTACATGGAGAAATTTACTTAACCAAGCTAGATCTTCGTTTAGGATATCATCAAATGATAATGAAGACTGAAGATAGTATGAAAACAGTAGTCAGAACTCATGAGGGTCATTATGAATTTTTGGTCATGCCTTTTGGTCTTACTAATGCACCTTCCACATTTGAAGGTTTGATGAATTCCATTTTCAAACCCTTCCTTAGAAAATTTTTTGTTAGTATTTTTTGATGATATACTAATCTACAACAAGTCTTGGAAGGGTCATGTTCAACATGTTGACAACGTGCTCAAATTATTGGAGGAGAAGAAATTATATGAAAATCCTCCAAATGTTTCTTTGGAGTACAAGAGGTGGAATATTTGGGTCATATTGTATCTCACTAGGGCGTTAAGGTAGACCCTAACAAAATTAAACCCATTAAGGACTGGAAAATCCCCACAACCATAAAGAATCTTCTAGAATTTCTCAGGTTGACAGGGTATTATTGTAGGTTTTTAAGAATTATGGGAGAATAGCGGCACCTCTAACATCATTACTGAAGAAAGATGAATTTTCTTGGACTCTGAAAGAAATGAAGGTTTTTGAACATCTTAAAGAGGCAATGTGCCAAACACCAATCTTAGCGACGCCACACTTCACAAATATTTTTGTTGTCGAATGTGATGCTTCAGGAAATGGATCTGGTGTTGTTTAAATTCAAGAAGGAAGACCCGTTGCTTTTGAAATTATTCCAATGAAAGGAAAGTATTTACACAAACCTATTTATGAGAAGGAAATGTTGGCAATACTACATGAACTAAAGAAATGGTGACCTTACCTAATGGGAAGACACTTGAAGGTAAACAGAGATCATGATAGTCTTAAATTATTTTCGGAACAAAGATTATCTTTAGAAGAGAAGAAAAAATGGGTGACAAAGATGTTGGGTTATGACTTTGAAATCATCTACAATAAAAGGAAGAAAATTTTTGTTGCAGAAGCACTATCAAGAAAGGATGAGGATGTGGAATAATTTCTTTGTTCCATTTCTATTATCCAACTTGAGTGGATAAATGAAGGGATGAATGGAAGAATGATGGAGGTATGGTCACTCATTCAAAATTTGCAGCAAGATCTGAGTACATCTGATACATTTAGCTGGAAAAATGATTCATTATGGTACAAATATTGCTTATATATTTGTAGGAATTCCCAACCCAAACAAAAGATTATTTTGGAATTGCACACCTCTTCCTTAGGAGGGGACTCATGACTTTTTAAAACTTACGATAGGGTCAAGAAGGAATTTTGTTGGGATGTCCTTAAATCTGATATTCAGAATTTGGTGGCAAAATATTTGGTTTGCCAACAAAATAAAGTTGAGACAATTAATACCTCGAGTCTGTTACAACCTTTAACCATTCCAAGCTAGCATTGGGAGGAGGTCTCAATGGATTTTATCATAGGTTTACCCAAGTTTTAAGGAAAGAGTGTCATCATGGTGGTAGTTGATAGGCTTACCAAGTATGCACACTTTTGTGCATTATATCATCCTTTTAAAGCCAGTATAGTTGCTACTGCATTTATGGAAACAATTCAAAAGCTTATTGGAAATCTAAACATTATAGTAAGTGACAAAGATACCATTTTCACTAGAATTTTTTGGACGAAATTTTTTTCTTGTCTTGGTACTCAATTATCTCTTAACTTATCTTATCATACTTAATTTGATGGGGAAAATAAGATAGTGAAAAAATATTTGGAAGAATATCTTCATTGCATTATATCTAATAAACAAACACAATGGATCAAGTGGTGACCTCTAGCTAAATAGTGGTATAACACTTCCTTCCATACTGCACCAAAAATGACCCCAATTATGGCACTTTATGGATGTCATCCACTATCCATCACATCATCTTTAAGAGAAAATACTAAGGTTCAAGTAGTGGAAGATCACATCGAGCATCAACAACAAGTTCTCCAACTCTTAAATGATAACCTCACTCAGTCGCATAAGCAAATGAAACAACAAGCATATCAGCATCACAGTGAAAGAAGTTTTGATGTAGGTGATTGGGTATTTTTACGGATACAACCATACAAACAAATGCATTTCAAGCAAGCAAAGAAGGATAATAAATTATCACCCAAGTACTACGGTCCTTACAAGGTGTTGCAAAAGATTGGTACTATGGCATACAAATTGGAGCTACCTGCGCCTTTACGAGTACACCCAGTTTTCCATGTTTCATGCTTAAAGAAGGTTATTGGTGATAAGCTTCCAGTTCAAATAGTGTTTCCAAAACTTGAGGAAGAAGGAAAAATCATATTTGAGCCTGAAGCAATCACAGAAACAAGAACTCGACAACTACGAAATCAATCAATTTTAGAGTATCTCATTAAGTGGAAGACTTACCCACTAAAGATTCCACATGGGAGGATAATAATTTTACACAAAAGCATCTATAACTACTCAAGAATTGAGGACAACACCTTTTTGAAGGAGAGGGGCATGTTATGTCCCTATAATACTAGTGTATCCCCCTTATTGTTATTGTTGTGCCCATGTAGCCCCCATATTGTCATTGTTGTGCCATACATAAGCCCACTATTGTTATTGTTGTGACCTTACATTATTATTATTATGTAGGCTTTGATTATATTAGGACCCCTTAGACTCCTATATATAAAAAGGAGGTCTTGTCATTTGTATCATCCATGAAATTTTCATTTATGTAATGTAAAGGTGGTTTCCCCCTAGAAGAGGATAGTTTTTAAGTCGTTTATCTATCTTTTCTGTGAGTTGGGTGCATAACAGATGATGTATGGCTCTTGTCATGTTTTTATTAGCAAATGAATGTGTAATGAATATATTAACTAATAGATGATAATGAATCTATTGTTATAAGGCATCAATTCTTCTTAGTGATTCTCATATAAGTATGAAACCCCTATGCTCAGGTCTGTTGATATGAAATGTAGATTGCACATTTGTGGCTAGTAGGGGTCATATTAAGTATTTGTTTAGGTATTTTCATCAATATCATTTTTTTGATGTTATTTTTCATTTTTGGAGGCTTCATGAAGTTTTTGCCAGTGGCTTGAGACCTAGCCCTGAAAAAGTGGCATAGAATCTGGGGTAGTAGGCTCAGAAATAACTGAAAATATCACCAGTCACCAACATGACCTTTCTATGGGAGTGACTAGAGGGTCCCAGTCACATGCGTGCCCATGTCATGGGAGTGAATGAGGCTCTAGGTCAATAAAATGTCAAGTTACCTCAAGGGTTGGTCACCTGAAAGGGTTGGTTGGCTCATGATGGTTTTGTAGCATGTGTGGAAGGTCAAAATGGTTTTTTTTTATTGGTTCCACTTCTTTAATTATAAATGGGGAGTTGAATCACATCATAATATCCTCTCATCACATGTTTACCCCAACGAACTGGTTAACTTGGGTAAATGTGGAAGGAGGGTGTTACACCTAGAATCTGTGTCCCTTTGACTTAGCCCATTTAGTTTTATTTCTATTAGAAACTCATAATGTGTCTTACATGAGAACTGTGTTTGGGGCTATCATGTCATGTGCTTCCCTACTATTGCAGTGAATGAATTATGATCCACTTAATGAGTGCATGGTTGGTCAAGCAAGTATTTGAACGCTTTTCTACACACACCACCTCTACCATATGTTGTAAAGACTTTAATAGGTAATAGGGAATATTTATCAACTACTCATTATGAATATGTGCAATTAACTAGAAACGATATTTGAATACTATCCCAAAACATCATTCACAAGTAATGAACTTCTAAATAAAGAAAGCCACATCATCCTAGGGATGAGGAAGGGATGTTCTATCAATACCTTTGCCTTTACTCCTTACTCTATCTCTTGGCTATAGAAATGTTGCCTTTACTATTGGGACTACTGTTTTCCTTGAAAACTAGCAGGTCCTTGTATGAGGTTTGAGTTTACAATAGCTTCAAGGTTTGAGTTTGCAATTCAGACAATTTTGACAAATGAATCCCTAGATGTAGGTTTATGATACAACTTGAGATGATGTCCATTGACAAGAAAATATGTTTTGGAAGCATAAATGGTTGTCAATTTTACAATCACATCATCAATTTTTTTCTACCTCATAAAGACCTAGCCACCTCGTGCATAACCTTCTCTTGAAATATTTAAATTTGGAATCATATAACAAGGCTCAATCACCTTTTCAAAATAGATTCGTCTTAATAAATTTGTCATGGAACTTGGCACGCTATTGTTGAATTATATATGTTATTTCCACAATAGCCAAGTGCTTCTCATCCAATTCATTTAGTTGTTCTAGCTAATGTCTCTGAGTTGTAGTCAAGTCTAAATCCACTTCCAAGGCAGTTATGAGTTTTTTGATATCAAATTCAATAGGAAATATAAGATTCTTACCAAAGATCAATTCATAAGGAGGGAATCCTATTGTATTTCTCCAAGTAATCATGTAATCCCATAATACTTTAGAAAACCTCTCCACCCAATCTCTTTGATGGCCTACCACAGTCTCCATGAGAATATCTTCAAGTATGTTATTGGTTCTTCCCACTTTCCCATTCACCCGTGGATGGTAAGGTGAAGTAACTCTGGGATGAATCCCATACTTTATGAAAAGTTCATATACTACCAAGAAGTGAATTGTGCTCCTCCATCTATAAGTATCTCTTTTGGCAATCCATATTGAGCAAAAAAATATTCAAACAAAAGGTATGAAAAAATACGTTTAGTTTCCCTAGTGAGTGCTCTAGCTTCTACCCACTTGGTGACATAATTTGTGCATATTAGAATATAGGTATTTTGTTGAGATGAGGGATTAATTCTTCCCAAAAAATCTAAAGCCCATCTCTAAAAAGGTTCCACCACCAGTTGAGGTTGTAATGACATATCATCTAATTGAGTAGGTTGAACCATCCTATGATAGCTATAACATCATTGCACATATTTCCTTGCATCTTAGAACATAGTAGGCCAAAATAACCCATTTGAAGCACCTTGTGACCTTTTCTCTTATCCACAAAATGTCCTCCACACAGTCCATCATGACAATATTTAAGGATTTCATGAACCTCATTCTCCCTCACACATCTTCTAATATACTGATCAAAATTAGTGTGAAAAGGGTTCTCATGTAATAAAAAATATCGGACACTTTGTTGGACAGCCTTTTTCTTTTCCTTAGGAGAAAGGTGATGAGGAAAATTTCTTGTAGTAAGGTAATTGGAAATGTTTGTATACCAATGTGAGTAAGTGGACACTGAAAAGAGATACTCAAATGGAAAAGAATCTTCAACAGGCAGATCATTAGTAACATGAGTCAATCTAGAAAGAAAATCTATAACCACATTATCTTTCCCATGTTTATCTATAATGGTAATATAATATTCTTGGAGTAAGAACAACCAACTCATAACCTTAGCATTTGTATCTAGCTTAAATATTAAAAGTTGGATAGTTGAATGGTCAATATAAAATTTTTGATAACAAGTGATGTAGTGCCTAAATCTATTGATAGCATGAATAACAACAAGAAACTGATTTTTTGTTATATATTTTACCTCCATATGAGCCAAATTCTTGTTGATGTAATAGATGGTATATGGCTTGTTTCCTTCTTACTATCCAAGAACAACTCCAATGGTTGTATCAGAAGCATCAATGGAGATGTGGAATGACAAATTCCAATTAAGGCCTCTCAAAATAGGTGTTCCTATTTCACATATTTTAAATTAGGAAAAAGCATTGTTACACTTGTCAATCCATTCAAACTCCTTATATTTTGTTAGTAGGGGAAATAATGGAGATGAACTTTTAGCAGAAAATTCTATAAACTACCTATAATAACATGCATGTCCCAAAAAACTGCATACCTCTTTCTGCATTTTAGGAGTAGGAATTTTCAGAATTACCTCTACCTTTTCTAGATCAACCTGAATACTTGCAACAGAGAGATAGTGACCCAAAACAATGCCTTTAGTCATCATCATATGGCATTTTTTAGTGTTGATATAGAGGTGGGTTTGTATACAATGCTCAAGTAATTTTTCAAGGTTGTGCAAGGCTTCATCAAAATCATCCCCATAGGGTGTAAAATCATCCATAAAGATCTCCATAATTCATTTAACATGTTAACAAAGATTCCTAACACTACTTGCTAGAATATAGCAGGTGCATTACAAAGTCCAAAAGGCAGGACCCTGTAAGCAAATGTAACCTAGGGGAAAGTAAAATTAGTTCTAACATTGGGTTCATTCTTCTTTGAGGTTGTTGGGTAGGTTGAGATCCTTCCTGTAAATAAATGTGATTAGGGAACAAAGTAGGATGGATACCCTTCATGTCTTTATAATCCCACACAAAGAACTCTTTATTCTTTCTGAGTAACAACATTAATTTCTCTGTTTTCTAAGGGGATAAATTAGGTTTGATATTTAGGGTTTTCTTGGGATCAATCTCTATTGCTACACCACTAAGGCTAGGGATAATAGGTGTTCCCTATGTATCAGGATCATTAAGAGTTTCTTTCTCATCATATTTGTCTATCACGTAATGCAACAATCAAGATGTGAGTGGTGTAACAATAGAAGGTTCATTGATGAAGTTGTTGATGACATCGTCTTCAAAATCAATTTTAAAATATAGAGCTTTTCCTATAGTGAGTATTATATGTTCATCAACTTCTTCCAAGTCACACTCAGGCCATGAAGGATTCTCAAATTTGGAAATTGGTTTCGCTGAAGGGTAAAGAACAAGGTACTTAGTAGTGTGACCATCATAGATAGTCATACAACCATACCTACATCTGATAAAGGAATTTGCAGTAGCCATCCATTATTTGTTTAGAATTATGGGATGTCCACTTAAGCATGTTTTGGGTTGAAGCACCATGAAATCTACTAGGTACTACCAATAGTCCATTAAAATAATGACATCCTCCAATATTCCTTCCAGTCAAATTCTAGACCTATCTTCGAATTCCAAAATAGTAGGGGTCGGTCTTAGGTTAGTAAGCCCACGTAGTTCTATAGTTTCCTTAGTTATTATTTTTTTTTTATGCACCTAAATTAGTCAGGGTATTTGGGAGAGTCATTCTACCTATGTGAACAACTATAGTTGGCTTCTCGAGATCATCATATTTGGAAGGTACATTATTGCCCAATAGAAGCTCTGATAATTTTCTAATAACATGCATAGTAGGGGGACCCTGAGGTTTCCTACCTGGGTTTTTGACATAGTTCCTTAACTATTTTGGCATAAATAGGGACATCTTGCATTGCTTGAAGTAGAGGGATACAAACATGTAAGTTCTTTAACTGCTTTAGGACATCAAACTCAACTTAAGGGTTATGATTGATCTCAGTTAATCTTTTAGGTTAATAAGGGTGCAAGGAAGTCTCATTTCTTACAGTTGATATAGGTTTCGCAGCTGAGGTAATATATGTTGTTTTTTCACTAGGATTTGTATAAGCATTTGGTTAAGAGGAACAAACCCTTTCCATGGCTAAGGCCATGAAGGAACAATCCACTATGGCTAGGTCATAGGGTATTGAACCAATGGAGGGCTGACAGGTTACCATTGAGCTATTGAATATTGTAATTGCTAGGGTGTTTATTGGGAATTATACATACCACACCAAGAATTGAAAAAAGAGAAGGGCCCTTGCACCATACTTGGTGGCCTAGGTTTCCAAGGATTTCTAGTACCAATGAACTATGATGCTTTAACATCCTCTCCTGCTTCTTTGTAAATTTCATTGAGTCTAGGTAATGAGGGACATTTTTATGTAGAGTGATCCCTCTCACATATGGTACAATTGTTGAGTGGACATTCCCTCAAAGGATGTTGCTTCCTCCAATAAGAGCAGAAAATAGCCAAAGATTTCTCTACTTCCAGTTGTTTTTTCTTGGCTTGCAATACATCAAACTAAGAGGATATCAAGCTCATAATATCTTTTTTTTTTTAATTCTTGAGCAGATTCCCAATCTCTGCTCTTGTTTCTCCATTATTAGCTAACTTTAAAATCTTGGCAGAGGAATCATGTGTCGAGGTATGATTTCTTGTTGATCCCCTGGAACTTCTTCAACAAAGCTGAACAATATCATCATAAGATTCCTTGGATATCCCCCATTTTCCGAAAAGATTCAACATGTTAATGGATTCATCCCTCATTCCTTTAATCAAAATTTTCTTAACTATTTGCTTATCCAGATTGCTATTGTAATATTTTTGTAAATTATACTAAACACGTTTAGCATATTCCTCCAAGTTTTCACCCAGTCTCTAGGTAATTCTAAATAAGTCATCCTTCTGATCCCTAGAATGACAACAATCTTGATACTTTTCTAGAAACGTTTGCTTCATATCATCCTCAGAGTTAATAGATGCCTTACCAAGTCCCATAAACAATCTCAATGTTTCTCCCTTCAATGTAGTTAGGAACATTTTTTTTTCAAGCATAATGTAGTCATAACTTTTGCAAGTGACATCAAATTCGAAGATAAATGTCTCTGTATCTTCTATAATCATGCCTTGAAAAGTCAGGAGTGCATAAAAAGGAATGTTTTTCATTGGAGCCTATCCTTGAAGATTCCTAATAGTTAAATCAAAAGTAGTGACAGAGATTCCTACAATTTGGTTTTGTTGCATATTTTGTGCAACTATTATAGGTGGCTTCCCTAGTGAAGGATATCACTCTCTTTTTGATGATGGGGGTTTCTCAGGCTATTTTGGTTGTTCAGGTTGCTCAATACTATATTTAGGTTGCTCACATGGTTCAGGTGTTCTTAATGAATTTTCAAAACCCTCTGTAACAACAAGTTTTTTCAGTGCACTGCCAAAATCCAAGGTATGTTGGTCAAACAACCACTCTTCAGAGTTCAATTCCCAATCAGGTTCATTTATGTCTGCGTATCCTTCTTTCAAATCTTGGTTTTCATCCTCTGTGGAGATAGAGGGGCTGGAAACTCTGAGACTGGTTTATGAAATTGAAGGTTCACCAAACTATGTTTCTCTAATATGTGCACCCAACATAGATGTCTCAACGGATATTGACCTACGTGAAACAAACTTCCCTGATTCCTTCATCTTAGTCACTTTTCCCCAAGTGGAATATTTTTCCTCAGCCTTCAAAATGATCTCCTCTATGAAAGTTACTCTTCCCAAGTCTCAATTCTTCTTCTTCCCACCTCGTCCTCATCCACCTGCATGCTTAGCTTGTTTGGGGGAATCGTACTTTTCTTCTTCACTACTCATGTAATTCAATCCTATGTGTATTGATTCCTACAAAGTCGAGCCCACTTCAGCAGGTTGAAGGGATGTGCAGGTTCTTGCCTATTGTCTTACCACCTGAAAGACCTTCAAATCAAGAACACATCTACCACACTTCAATCAATGCAAGCAGATAAAATAGTCACACATATGCACCTCTAATAACCTTCCCCAAAAACGATGCAAAAATGTTGGACAGAACAATTGCATTAGAGGAAATTTTAGCCTAAAAGTGGCCTCCTATGGAAAATTAATAAAGTAATTGTTAAAATAACAAAATAAGAGTTATGAATTTTAGAGGGAAAAAAAGAAAACTACTTTTTTTAATTGAATTTTTTGCTAATATTCGTATATATTTATTCATTATGGGGACTCGTTGGATTTGGAATTTAATTCCGCATCCAACGAATGTCTATACTTGAAATTTGAGTAAATCTATAATGAGATAAGCCAAAAATACAATTAAAAAAAAGTAGTTTCTCTTCTTTTCGCTCCAAAATATTTACATGTACCTCTTTCTAAATTTAAAGTATTTTGATTGGTTTACATATTATGACATATAAATTACATGAAATTTTCATGGGCAGTTTTAGCTTGAAATTTCCTCTAATGCGTTTCAATTTAGAGTAATGGTTCCAACTCTCACATTAATTGTCAATCCGAGTAGGTTTTGTTATTGCAAGTCTATCACACAAAGTATATGCAAGGGAAAATTATGGTTAGTGCTAATGAATCTCAAAATCAATCATTGCAATAACATTCTCAACAGTCTAATCACTCTAGCTATTACACTCTCAAACTTTTCCTCACACCTTTAGGAAATAACACACAATACAGAATAAAACCTCTCCACCACACAATCACTCTTATTCAAAAGGAAACAACACTCCTAGAAACTATTTACTCAAACAAATGTTGAAACACCCATTCAAATAAAATAAACACACCATCAAACTGTAACATGAATTAAATGACTGTCACACTAACAAAGGGACTGGTATATGACCTTTTTTGTTACACAATATAGAGGTTAGAATTATGCAATCATTAAAGCATGAACAAGATTAATAGTAACAGTAACAACAATCATACATGAATCATAACTGAGAGGGAATAAACCAAATAGCCATAGTACCTTCCTAACTAATGATCCCTGCTAAGAAGGAGGGCCCTTCAGTTTTTGCAGGGGCTAGTACATTACGCAACACACAAGCTAGTCAACAGAAAGGTATGACACCACGAATGATTGAGATTTACATTAAAGAAACATACACAATTACAATTTTGGTTCTCTCCCTCTCTCTATGTATGTCTATATGTCTCTATATGTCTATATCTTGTGTGGGCATAGATAAACCTCTTTATAATTTTATATTGCAATGATAAGATCATCATGAGAATCTCTCAATTTCTCATGTGATCTACATCAAGAATATATATATATATATGACAATTTCCAACATTAAAAAAAACTTGTAACAACTTTTCCAAATTAGAATAATCATATATAGAAAATCATAATTGTTTCAACAAAGTTGTCCATAAACTTCTCCTTTGATAGTTGAACTAAATTTGACCAAATACTTTCCATATCATTCTTCATGAATAATTGAAGGATGTCAATGTGTCCAAAATAAGTCTCACATGTATCAACAATGCTCAACAAGTCCATGTCTTGTCCTTGGCAAGGCAAAAATAGAAAGTGTAATTCTGCAACAACATCTGAACAGTACCATAAACCTTTTAACAACCTAATTGTCAGTTTTATGATAGGAATAGCCTAAAGAAGTAGTGCTCATGCCAAATTACAATTAGAATTAGATCATAAGGATGACATATAAAGAGATACATACTTAGGTTGATTGTGGTTGTTACAGTGACAGAGTATGATCTTGAAAGTAAAAAAAAGTAAATAAAAGGTAGGAAAATGAGTGCAAGAAGATGCCAATTCGACGTCCCAATAATAATAGTGGTAACATTATTATGATTAACCACATGGGTTGGTTCAAAACATGTCGACCTAAATATTCCAATGTGATTTCTTCCGAAAATGTTTCAAATATTAAGTCGTAACATTTTCAAGCATTGCACATTGTCTTTCTTAGTGAGCCTTTGCACTAAAGTGCATTATTTTTTTGTAATAGGTAATACTCCCATAAACTTAATGACTATAGTTCTCACCATCATTTACTTATAAATAGCACAAAATTTTTAACATGTCAGTTATACTTTAACAATAACCATATTTACAAAATTTCCACTTCTCAACTCTCCAAAATCACGTTGTTGCTAATCTAGCACTTTTTGACAAACTTTCCAAGAATAAGGAAAATGAACTTTGAGCACAATATATGCATTCCCAATATTGGAAGAGGTATGGGAATTTTCTCATGAAGATAAATTTAGTTTTCCTTGATACCTTTAACCTTACGAACTATGACCTTGAAAAATTTCACGTTGAGAGCTATGACCTTGGGAAATATGACATATGGAACTATGACCTTGACCTTGGGAACTGTGACCTTGACCTTCAAAATTGTGGCCTTGGGAATCGTGACCTCAAGAAGTGTGACCTTGGGCACTATGACCTTGCCTCAAAAATATTGACCTTAGCCTTGCAGAATTTGACATCATGACCTCGAGAACTATGACCTTAGGAATTGTGGCCTTAGGAACCATTTCCCTCAAGAACTATAACCTTAGTAGTTATGTCCTATAGAATTCTAACCTTGGGAACTTTGATCTTGGAAATTGTGACCTTTGGAATTATGACCTCATGACCTAGGGAACTATGACCTAAAAAAATTTGATTACAAGAACTATGGTGTTAGCCTTTGAAATTTTGACCTCGTCCTTCAAAACTATGATCTTTGGAATGACCTCAAGAGCTGTTACTTGAGAAACTATGGTCTTGTGAACTATGACCTCAGGAACAACCTTGGCCTTGGGAACTATGACATCAGCCTTGGTAACTATGACCTCAAAAATTGTCAACTTGGAAACTATGACATTGGGAATATGACCTTGAGAACTATAAACTGACCTCTAAAACTATGACAATATCCTCAATAACTATGGACATGGAAATTATGACCTCAATAACTAACGCATTGTGACATTAGGGCTTATGACCTTATGAATTGACCTCGGGAGTTGTGACCTAAACCTCTAAAACTATGACCTTGGGAATTTCCAAGGCCAATTTTTGTTAATTATTTAGATCACAGTTCTCAAGGCCACTATCCAAGATGAATACATTACCCACAATCACTTGAGCTAGTATTTTACAAAATGACCCCTATGTGAAAAAATTGCATTGGTCCTTCATTAAGAAAAACCATAGCTCGAGATATTTTTGTATAAAATAATATTCGACCAATGAAATCATAGTAGAGAATTTCCACTAGTTGTAGCCCGATGTCAAAATTCCAATGCAATCGATTCTTAACCCATCCAAGTCATAGTTAGAGTTTTATGGTGATTTATCACTCACTTCCTAAATCTATTTAAGGATGCATTATGAATTTTGTCTTGGGGAATAAAACAAAACCAAACAACATAAATGAGTCTCATAAGCTTTTATAGATGTGTTTATCCAAGTCCCATGTGAGTAAGCTATCCACAATCACTTGAGCTCTTTTTTGCAAAAATAGACTCCTTTATGATAAAATTACATTTGTCTTTACTAAGAAAAATATTAAATCTAGAGATCGTAGATTAAAACAATATTTGGTTAATGGAATCATAGGATATGAGTAACCTTTGTTATAATCTAATGTCAATAATTCATCGCAATCGATAGTTATCCCATTTGGTTATAGTTAAATTTTTATGGCAAGTTGCAACTTGCTTCTTAAATTGATTTAGGGACACATTATGAATTTGGCTGCAGGGCATAAAAACCAATCCAATCAACATAAATGAGTTCGGTGAAATTTTGTTTAAAATGTAGCAAGAAAAGTCTCAATTTGATTTTTTCCTTAAATAAATTGAGAAAATCAAAATTCCACATCACTAGATAACTTGAATGAGTTAATTGAGTTGAAATAGTTGTTATCGCTCAGTTATATTGGTTAATTAAAATCAAGGCCATGAAAATTAGTTGTGTACAATGATTCCTAAATTTGAGGAGCCTAGGTTGAGTTAATTTCGGTTGTAACAATTTAATTCAGTTAAATTGAGTTAAGGTCAATTAAACTAGTTCCAACTATTACAGGAACTAGTGGGAGGACTAGCAGTGGGGCGTAACTTTAGTGTTTAACTAGTTAATTGATCAATCAACCTAAATTAACTCATGCATGCATGAAATTCGAGTTACCTAGCTGAGATTGGAGTTCAAGGGCAATGTACTATCAGTTGTAGAATTTTCCAAGTTGTAAAAATGGTGCATGCAATCAAAGAATGGCCTAAAGGAACTACGCAATCCAATGGAGGAAAATTCCTATCAAATAGGGGCTAATTCCTGATCAAACAATGCAAGGAAATATGAGCTTGGCAATCAGGAAAATTGGCTAAGTATTGGCCATAGTCAGTCTATGAGGTAGTGAGATAGATTATACTAGTGCATGGGTTTCTCAGGATTGATCAAGCATTGTATTTCTTCTCTATTCTTTAATTAATGCAATAAATATAGTAAGGGGTTTTGAGCAGTTTCTTTCCACTAGATAAATATCTATGTATGTGTGATGTTTCCTTTTGCATGTATATTATTTGTGTTCTAGATGGTGAATTAACTTCTGTAGATGAGTAGAGTAGCTTCAAGTCTTAAGATTTAGTAAATTTCATGAGCAATTTTGAATCTACATATTATTAGAGCTAGATTTGTAGAAATTTCTAGATGGTATCATAGCTATATTTGTAGAAATTTATACATGGTATCAGAGTGTGATTCACATTAGAGCCAGACATTAAATTCCTCATGTATATTGATCATTGAAGAACTAATGAGCAATTAGGAGGTAGAGTTGATGGAGCCCTAGTTCAAGGCAGATCCAAAAGACCCAATGTGCAGACTTCTTAATGGAGTAAGAAGGTTGCTAGTGGGAAGATCAATGAGCCAATGTTTAGTTACACGAAAAGGGGTTGTGATCATTGATATTTGTATATTGAGGAGCAACAATATTTCCCACAAGGAGATCGAGACTCAGAGGGAGTAGCCCTATGGAAGCTAGTACTTCAGGATTTGGGGAGATCAGACTCATTATTGCAGTAGTTGCAGCAATAATGCAAAAGAAGTAGCACAACAATATAAGAGAAATAACAGAACCAGTATGAGTAGATCATATTTTTCCATGCACGTAACCATACCTCCAAGAGTGAGATGGAGCGATGTAGATCCTTAGTCCAAGGGTTGCAAAAATTTGGGTAGGGTCCATTCTAGTGTTCTCCTCATGGATCATTACCTTGCTATGAGGGCCCATAGTATTCAATAGTAGGAGGATCAAGGTCAATCAGATACTAAGGAGTGCAAAGGAGTGTTGACAACATAGCAGGAGGCTCAATCATAGAGTTAGTAGCAACACAATTTTCCTAGTAGACAGTTGCAAACACAATTGATTCAATGTTTTTTTTGATGTTTCTTAGTTGTAGATGTTACATTAGAAGTAGAAACAAAGAGAAGTGTCACATGCAGTACATTCCAAATATGTTGGATCAGGGTAGTTGAGAATCCCCTTCTTGCTGAGAGGGAGTGTTGAAAATGCAACAAGAAAAGTCTCAATTTGATTTTTCCCTTAATTAAATTGAGAAAAACAAAATTCCACATCACTAGACAACTTGAATGAGTTAACTAAGTTGATATAGTTGTTATCACTTAGTTTCCTTAGTTAATTAAAGTTGGTTCTATGAACTTGAGTTTTGTACAGTGATTCCAAAATTTTAGGAGCCTAGGATGAGTTAATTTTAGTTGTAAAAATTTAATTCAGTTAAATTGAGTTGAGGTGAGTTAAACTAGTTCCAACTATTGGAGGAACTAGTGGGAGGTCTAATAGTGGGTGTAACTTCAGTGTTTAACCAGTAACTAATCAAACAACCCAAATTAACTAATGCATGCATGAAATTTGAGTTACCCAATTGAGATTGGAGTTCAACGGCAATGTAATATCAGTGATAGAATTTTCCGGGTTGTATAGATGGTGCATGCAGTCAAAGAATGGCCTAAAGGAACTACCCAATGTAATGGAGGAAAATTCCTATTAAATAGGGGATAATTCCTCATAATACAACGCAAGGAAATAGGAGCTTGGTGGTGGGCTCCAGTATTGTAGCAATAATGCTACAACTCCTGGAACTCCCTTCTTTAATTTTATCAACCCGGTAGTTCGTAACAAACTTGGAAGCGACGGTGCTGTATGCACAAGTACTAGCTCTTGCCGCAGCTGTCACTTGGTCAGCTGGCACAAGTCTGCTAGGGGCTTAAGCCAACTTATATGAGCTCTTAGAAGAAGCTTTTTAACTGATGGATGGAAGCTAACTCAAAGGAAACTAATCTATTTGCGAAAAGAAACTGAAAGCCAAAAAGAAACGCAAACCCTAGCAAACCCTAATTCTACCAGCTAGTCCTACTGACGCAAAGGAGAGCATGAAAACTACTGAAAGAGATGCCATTACTTCTATGAAGGTAAAATACATGTGTCTAGACTACCTCTATCTGAAGAAAACATCTTTTTGTATTTTTGATTAAGTTGTTGGAATTATCATGCATATGCTTCTAACTAGTTTTCCATTGTGCAGGGATGGATCAAGGGATGAAATGCTTTGGGAAAGGTTGGGATGGTACAGAGAGGGTCTAATGGATCCCTAACATTCTTTCTAAGAGTTTCACAAAGTCTGGATGCCATGCAACCGTGTTTATGAACTTCTACAGGAAGTCTGCAGGGGTTTCTACAGGATGTTCTGTAATTCTTCTACATGACGTTTCGAAATGGGATTTTTGAGGATGGGTGATTGATGGAAGAGGCATGGATGGTTATGGAGGTAGGATGGGGGTCTGAAGTGACCCAGGAACTGATGGATGGAGTGGTGAGATGATATATGGAAGGTTGATTTGGCTTTAAGGTAGTTGAGACAACAATGGAGAGGAAGGTAGGGTTACGTGGGCAAGAGGATGGGTGTGAAGCGAGAAGCCTAGATATGGGATGAATCAGATGGCTCTGATGAAGCTTGACCATGTGAGTGAGTGATAGAGATGCCCTGCACAATGCACATTCAACCGAATCAATGAATTCTTGCAAACAAACTAAGTCCTAGCTAACTTAATCTAACTGTCAATGAAATGAATAAACAATAGCCTCGTTTGGAAAGAGAACCATGTACATCACGTGAGCAAGAACATTCCGAAAGATCGAAATGCATGAAAAACTCCTACCAATCGATTCCCAAACATAAAAAGCTACTTTAACCAACAAAAACAACCAAAATAACAAAGCAAGATCTAAAGAGCAGATTTTATTTTAAGAACGCAGCAAACACACATAAAGATAAACAGGGGAGGTACTGGGCACTTGAGATGGGCCCAACCCCAAGAGCTACAGCCTCCCAAGAGAGATTTAGAGCTGGTGCAAAGCTGAATTCATCTTTATTAATCAAGAATGAAGAGTTACATCAAAACTGTCCACAAGGAGAGCTTGAGAATGAGCTGAAAGCAAAGCTAATCTATTGCATACAAATCGAATTACAAAATGACTACAACAAGGCTATGAAATGACTAACTACTAGCTACTATCTACTGGCTAACTAGCTAACATCCACTAGCTAACCAAAATGAGGCCCTAAGCCTTCTTATTTATACAAATTGAGGACCCAACAGTCCTCCTAAACTTTAGGGACTCGGCTGCCCAAAACTTGGAGTTAACAGCAGTCCTACTTGACTTGCTTGGCTGCCCTTGTGCTGATTGATTCAGTGGCCCTTGAACTCCGAGCTGATGGTGGAGAATTCGAGGTAAGGGCCCATAAATGGAGGGGACACCTTCCTACAAATCCTCTAGCTTGTTCTCCCACGAATTTGGCTGCCAAGTGCTCATTAAGACCTTCAATTTTGTCTCCAAGTTGACCAAAAAGGCTACACAAAGCACCCATTAGACTTGTTGGCATAATGACTAACCAAATTCACTCTATTAACATAAATATAATCAAAAACATGCAATAAACTAATGAGAATGGTGGATTAAGTCAAATTAGGAGGTTGAATGAGCCCAAATGATTGTCGATTTTTGGGGCTCATCATCACCCCCCTACTGAAAGTGTTGCTCATCCTCTGAGCAACCAATCTCTCTCCTCATCTTTGATGGCCCTGGTGGCCTCCTTGGCTAAAATCTCGGCCGATTTCTCCTTTGGCTTCCCTCTTTTCAAACTTCCTGTAGAAACAGTTCGCTGGCTTCCTATAGAAACAGTCCTCTGTAATGAAACCATGCTTCTTTTCTTCTTCCCACTGCCTGCTGCTTTTCCTAGTGAATTCTCAACCTTGTTATGAGTGTGCAAGTATATGCAATCATATGGAAGAAATGGTGGCCTTGGCATTTCCTAAAACCTGCAACGTGAGGGCACTCGTATGTTTTGTAACAAGGAAGTTGGTTAAATTCACAAGATAAGCCATGGTCATGTTTCCAAGCAACAGGAATATGATAAAGGTGTTTTCTCTGGCTTTTTCAATAGCAATAGCTAATACATTACCCTCCACAAAAAGAGTAACATGAAGCAATAACAACGCAGCAATTGGTGCCATGTACATGAGCAAATTCATAGAGTGAAGCTTCTTTTCCTCAGAGGTAAGCAGGAGCCCCTGAACAACTGATTTCAATGCTCTGGTAGCAGTTGATCCTAGGCAAACCAAAAAGCCAAAAAGGTGGAATAATGGCTCACTGTTGCTTGTAATAACAATGCCAAATACCACAGGCACCAAGGCCATATAAACCACAGAAGACTCCCTCTTACATGTTATTATAAATGCAAAATATTGCTGTGAAGAAGGGAGTTGTTGCCCCAATAGCTTGATTGAAGGAGACTGGCAAATAGCACAGAGAAATATTGCCACAAACAACCGAGAAGGAGAAAATGAAGCTCAGTGCCAATATCTCAAGAAACTGTCTCCTGGAGACGATGAACTGCATTGGTACAATCTCTAACCATGAAATTTCCAGAAAACCATAAAATGAACAGGCACACATGTGCAACATTGTGAGGAATATTGGGTATCTGCATCCAAAAAACTAAGTAGGCATTTGTTAAGCAATAGCACACCAATATTGGAAGAGTACCAAGCTGCAATAATGAGAGCTGTTGTAATAGTCTGGGACACAGGAAATGCACCATATTTTCCTTCTCCTGTTAGAGTTGGAGGTATGTCAATAACTTCTTGTTCAAGCTTTGGATTACTGCCCCGCCTCGTCCATGTTTGTGTTTCGGCCATAGCTGAAGAGGGCTTGAAAAATCAGATCTGATCAATATTCGGAAGACCCAATTGGTTTCCAGACCTGAGCATCGTCTGGGTACTTGTCTATACTGTGTAGGACTCAGATGGACCCAAAACAGATGTGGATGTCTCGTTATTATAAGCCTCCCCCAACTTTGCAACTTGGTGATCTTTTTAGCCTCCTCGAGCTGAGAGATGAAAGAGAGATCAATTCCTATTGGGAACAGCTTCAGGTTGAGATTGAGGTGTATGAGAAGCGAGCGCAAACACAAATCTCATCAGAGAGCTCCACCCCAGTTCTGCCTGAAAACCAAGCAGCTTACTCTGCCCTGGAAGACTCTATTGTATTTTCCTGTAAAACGTCTTCTTGTAGAATGCTACTGCCCCTGAGTGAGCCCGATGCACTAGAGAAATTCGAAAACAGGTAGAAAGACTCAACGGAGGACGATAGGTTAATCATTTTGTGGAAGCAGAGAATTTATACTTCAGTTGAACATGATGCAAGTGCAAGTTAACAGCAGTCTATGAGTTTCGGCTGAGCGCTCATTAATTCTGCGTGATTTTTGGTGGAGTGAGGTGGAAAAAACGTGTGCTGGCCCATATGAACTGCTGTGCTATCATGAACTGCATGTCTTCTTCTATTTTTTAATCAATTGATGCCCTGTGCACTGAAGTTCAACAAATCTTCCATTGCCTGTGTTTCTCAACTTCCACGTGAATGACTATCCACGCATGCTCCGTGATTTTCTCGTGAGTGCTAGAGAACTGGGTATCTTGCTACATTCATGGCTTAATTTCACCATTCCATTCGTTCATGCAATGCTTAGACTAGATTCATGCAATAGATGAACAAGGTTTAGTCACGTACCTGAAGTCAAACGGCTGCTTGTGAAGCTTTTTGCTGCTGCATGCTCATGTTCTGCTGCTGCATGCTAGGATCCTTTGGTTGCATGAGGGCTTGGCTGATGATTTTTTATTGCTTTTCCTTGTGCAGGTGTCCTCTGACCAGATCTAAGCTGCATGCATTTGTTTCCACGTTCAAATCTGCACCTTCAAGCTGCTGCTGCTGCAATGTCACAGAACCAGAACTTGTTTTCGCCATTTCTCCCAAACGGTAAAGCGGATTGATCTGAAACTTGTTGAGCATGTTTCTATCATCATGATGCATCTCCCATAGCAAAATCGTGATCAATGGATGCACGGATTTCGAGAAAAATGGAAAATGGTTGAAGATTTCAGAGATCAATTTCTCTGAAACCGTGCATCGGAATCGGCTGAAACTACTTGGGTAGGTTACCATCACTCATATGCATATCCCCATGAAACAGGTTTTGAAAAGGATGCACGGTTATGGAGAAAATGCAAAAATGGTTGATGGTGATGGAGGCTGATTTCTTGGAAACCGTGCACCGGAATTGGCTGAAACTGCTCAAGCATGTTTCCATCACCCTTGTACAATTCCCCGTAAAACGGTTTGTCAAATGGATGCATGGTTTTCAAGTTATGGCAAAAACAAATTTTGTTCTATGGATTTTTGCCTCAAGGCTTTTTGCAAATGTTTGCATGGAAGGAAAAACTGAGCTTGGGCTGTGATGCAGGTATGGAGATGATGGGGGAGGAGTTGGAAGATTGCATGAGGACTTCTGAACCCTTGAGGAAGCTACCATGTTCGCCAAACCACTTTTTGAAATCCATGTCTAGTTTCCCACAATTTCTACAGGAAGTTCCTGTAGAAGCACAATGAGAAGCACAAGGAGGTGGAAAAAAAATGATGGATAAAGGCAAGGGATGGACACACAAGTGCTTGTAGGCCTAATCAATAGATTCCCACCATTAGATTCACTTTTGAAATTGGATTTGGCTCGTCCAAAGGTTCTACAGGATGTTTCCTGTAGAAATACAGAGCTTCCTGTAGAAGGCACAAGAAAAATTCCTTTGATCTTGATTTGAGTGCTCCTCCTGTCATGAAACGTCCTTCTTGCAACCTGCAATTAGCCAATGGAATTAGTTTTACTTTTCTTTTTCTTTTTCTCTTTTGTTTTTTTTGAAAAACAACTAGGGCGCCTCATGGAGGTTTTCACCCTAATTGCTTGCCTTGGGCGCCTCCAAGGGAGGTTTTCACCCAAAGATCTTATTGCCTTTTTATTTTCTCTTCTTTCCAACCCATTGACCGCCTCATGGAGGTTTTCAATCAATGAGCCAATCTAAGGCACCTCCGAGGAGGTTTTCACCTTAGATTTTTATTTTTTTTCTTATTTTCATTTTTTCCTCTTTTTTTTTTTTTTTTTCTTCTACCCTACCCTACTTGAAAAACAAAATCATTTTCAAGTATAAGAATACTTCCAATGGAGCCATGTGCACATCGAGATTAGAGAAAAAATGATGTGAAGGCTCGAAATGCATGCTTGGACAGCTATCCGGACTTTAGAGACCAAATGATCTGACTTTGAAGGGATCAAACATAGCTGATGAAGAGAGTACTGCTGCAACTTAGTGACTGTCTGGAACCATGTCTCAATATAGCTTTGATATCCTTGGTCCTTTTGCTGATCTGGATCATTCTCCATATCTTCTTCTATCATGACCTTCACATCTTCCTCTTTTTGCTGATCTTTCTCTTGAATACATGGAAGATTTGATGGTAACCATGAGGAAGCTTTCTCGATCTCTGATTCTGATCTCTTCTCTTCATCAAGTGCAGCCCATGGTGCTTTGATCTCCTCTTTTGAATCTTCTCTTGCCGGATGTGGTTCTTTAATGCTTTCAATATAGTCTCTTTTTTTCAATGCTTTTCCTGAGCTATGGTGAAGATCATTAAGCTCAAGAGGAGTCATTTGCACATGTTGTGCCTCAGATTTGCAATGGGGTTGAGCTACTCCATTGTATGGCTTTGGAAATGGTACGGGTAGTTGAGTGGAGGTGTGAAATTGAGATGGAGATGGATGGCATTGTGGTTGGGTAGGCATTTGGGGTTGCCTTGGTGGAGGAGGAGGCGATGGTTGTGGATGAGCAGGTGGTGGAGGAAAATGAGCGGGATGAGAGTTGTACTGGGGCCTCCACTCCTGATAAGGTGCATTCCACTGAGGCTGTGGCTGAGCATAAGAGTGAAATGAATGAGCAACTGGTTGGGCATAATATGGATCTGTGAAGGAACAAGGAGGAGGTGTAACCCAGGAAAGATGAGCAGGGGGACCCCAAGAAGGCATGAAAGTGGCTTGGTAGGGGTCATAATAGGTCTCCGGTGTCCCTTGCAGTTCCTGCTGGTAAGATCTAGGTCCATGCGGCCTCCTTTGGTTCATATAATGGAGTGGTTCAGTGGCTCCTTTAGCTCTCTGATATGCAACTTTAATTCCAGGCAAGGAAGGGCACTGATTTGTAGGATGGTATCCTTCACAGATGAAACACACTTCTAGGGAGTGCATTGGACATTTGTTCCTAGGATGCTTTCTAGTGCACCTAGGACAAAAAATGGCCAAATCCCTCTTGGCTTCTTCTTGCTTCTTTTGGATCCGCAAGGTATCTAGTTGCATGGCAAGAAACTGCCTCATATCACTCTTGAAATCTTCCAGCTGATTTGCAAATTCGTGTTGGGACAAGATACTGCTCCAAACATTCCTGCTTGTAGCCATTTGCTCCAGAGGAATGGTTTCTTCTTCTTCTCCCCTAGAGGTTCTTTAAATATGCCTTGATGTCCACCTAGGGGTTCTTCTTAGTCACAGCCATCGAAGAAGAGAGAAGGTTGGTTGTGTGAAGCAATGGGGGGTGTTGTGCAATCATTTTTCTAACTTATCTCTACTCCTACAAGGCATGAAAAGAAATCTTTTTGGTTGATTTTTGTATTTTTCTTCTTGTACTTGCAAAACTAAAATAGGTTGAACTGCAACTAACTATCTTGTTGAATGAAAATGCAGAATTGAAATGAAAGCAGGAAAGAACTAATCTACTTTGCTCAAATGAAATTGCAGGAATGGAAACGCTAGTCTACGCTTGCAGAATTGAAATGCTAATCTACGCTTGCAGAAATGAAATTGCGGAATTGAAATGCTAATCTATGAAAGCGGGAAATACTAATCTACTTTTGCATAAACGAAATTGCATAATGGAAATGAAATAAACTACTTAGCAGAAGATTGTAGTGGAAAATAGAAGAAAAGCGACAATCACCAATACTCTGACGCTTCCCCGGCAACGGCGCCAAAAATATGGTGGGCTCCAGTATTGTAGCAATAATGCTACAACTCCTGGAACTCCCTTCTTTAATTTTATCAACCCGGTAGTTCGTAACAAACTTGGAAGCGACGGTGCTGTATGCACAAGTACTAGCTCTTGCCGCAGCTGTCACTTGGTCAGCTGGCACAAGTCTGCTAGGGGCTTAATCCAACTTATATGAGCTCTTAGAAGAAGCTTTTTAACTAATGGATGGAAGCTAACTCAAAGGAAACTAATCTATTTTCGAAAAGAAACTGAAAGCCAAAAAGAAACGCAAACCCTAATTCTACCAGCTAGTCCTACTGACGCAAAGGAGAGCATGCAAACTACTGAAAGAGATGCCATTACTTCTATGAAGGTAAAATACATGTGTCTAGACTACCTCTATCTGAAGAAAACATCTTTTTGTATTTTTGATTAAGTTGTTGGAATTATCATGCATATGCTTCTAACTAGTTTTCCACTGTGCAGGGATGGATCAAGGGATGAAATGCTTTGGGAAAGGTTGGGATGGTACAGAGAGGGTCTAAGGGATCCCTAACATTCTTTCTGAGAGTTTCACAAAGTCTGGATGCCATGCAACCGTGTTTATGAACTTCTACAGGAAGTCTGCAGGGGTTTCTACAGGATGTTCTGTAATTCTTCTACAGGACGTTTCGAAATGGGATTTTTGAGGATGGGTGATTGATGGAAGAGGCATGGATGGTTATGGAGGTAGGATGGGGGTCTGAAGTGACCCAGGAATTGATGGATGGAGTGGTGAGATGATATGTGGAAGGCTGATTTGGCTTTAAGGTAGTTGAGACAACAATGGAGAGGAAGGTAGGGTTACGTGGGCAAGAGGATGGGTGTGAAGCGAGAAGCCTAGATATGGGATGAATCAGATGGCTCTGATCAAGTTTGACCATGTGAGTGAGTGATAGAGATGCCCTGCACAATGCACATTCAACCGAATCAATGAATTCTTGCAAACAAACTAAGTCCTAGCTAACTTAATCTAACTGTCAATGAAATGAATAAACAACAGTCTCATTTGGAAAGAGAACCATGTACATCACGTGAGCAAGAACATTCCGAAAGATCGAAATGCATGACAAACTCCTACCAATCGATTCCCAAACATAAAAAGCTACTTTAACCAACAAAAACAAACAAAATAACAAAGCAGATTTTATTTTAAGAACGCAGCAAACACACATAAAGATAAACAGGGGAGGTACTGGGCGCTTGAGATGGGCCCAACCCCAAGGGCTACAGCCTCCCAAGAGAGATTTAGAGCTGGTGCAAAGCTGAATTCATCTTTATTAATCAAGAATGAAGAGTTACATCAAAACTGTCCACAAGGAGAGCTTGAGAATGAGCTGAAAGTAAAGCTAATCTATTGCATACAAATCTAATTACAAAATGACTACAACAAGGCTATGAAATGACTAACTACTAGCTACTATCTACTGGCTAACTAGCTAACATCCATTGGCTAACCAAAATGAGGCCCTAAGCCTTCTTATTTATACAAATTGAGGACCCAACAGTCCTCCTAAACTTTAGGGACTCGGCTGCCCAAAACTTGGAGTTAACAACAGTCCTACTTGACTTGCTTGGCTTCCCTTGTGCTGATTGATTCGGTGGCCCTTGAACTCCGAGCTGATGGTGGAGAATTCGAGGTAAGGGTCCATAAATGAAGGGGACACCTTCCTACAAATCCTCTAGCTTGTTCTCCCACGAATTTGGCTGCCAAGTGCTCATTAAGACCTTCAATTTTGTCTCCAAGTTGACCAAAAAGGCTACATAAAGCACCCAATAGACTTGTTGGCATAATGACTAACCAAATTCACTCTATTAACATAAATATAATCAAAAACATGCAATAAACTAATGAGAATGGTGGATTAAGTCAAATTAGGAGGTTGAATGAGCCCAAATGATTGTCGATTTTTGGGGCTCATCACTTGGTAGGAAGGAAAATTGACTAGGTACTGGCCATAGTGAGTTTGTGAGGCAGTGAGATAGATTATACTAGTGTTGGGGCTACTCAGGATTGAGCAAGCATTGTATTTATTCTCTATTATTTGATTAATGAAATACATATGGTAAGGGGTTTTAAGAAGTTAATTCACCATACATAAATATTTGTGTATGTGTGATGTTTCGTTTTGCATATCTATGCTCTATGTTTTAGATGGTGAATTAACTTCCGCATATCAGTAGAGTAGCTTCAAGTCTTGTGATTTAGTAAACTTCATGAGTTTTGAATCTACACATTAATTTCTACAAATTTGACCAATGTTTTTGGCCAAGTCCAACATTAGTAGGCTATTCACAATCACTTGATCCAATTTTTTGCAAAATGGACCCCTCTATGCAAAAAATAGTCCTTACATGTAAAATCCTAGCTTTGGAAATAATCGAATAAAATAATATTCATCCATTGGAATTATAGGAGAGAGATGCCCCTAAGTGTAACCCAATGTTAGGAATTCAATGCAATCAGAAATACACCCATTTGAGTGACAATTAGAGTTTTATTGCGAGTTACAATATTCTTCCTTAAGCCATTCAAGGACAGATTATGCATTTGGTATGAGGGATTAACAACAAAAGAAATGGGCTCCTCTGTGCAAAAATTGAATTTTTCCTTACAATTCCTAATGTTAGGGTCATAGTTCCTAAGGAAAAGGTCATAGTTCCAAAAGTAACAATGTTTCAGTTCCCAAGGTCATATTTATCAAGGTTGAGGTCATAGTTCTTAAGATCCCAATGTAACAATTCCCAAGAACATGGTCACAATTATTGAGGCCACAATTCTAGAGATTGAGGTGACAGTTCCTGATGCTAAGGTCATAGTTCCCAGGGTCATATTTCCCAACATCAGTGCCTAAATTCCCAATGTCACAATTCTTAAATGAAAGGTCATAGTTATAGAGGATGAGTTAATAATTCCCAAGGTCACAATTCTTGACATCATAGTGCATATGTTCCCAAGGTTATCGTTCTTAAGGTTGATGTCACATTTCTTGACATCATAGTTCTTAAGTTCCTAATGTCATAGTTCTGAAGGCCAAGGTCAAAGCTTTTGAGGTCATAATTCATGAGGCCATATTTTTGAAGCTTGAGGTCACAGTGCCTAATTTCATAGGGATTGATTTCCTAAGTTCACAGTTCCCAAGACCAAGGTCATAGTTCTCAAGGTCACAAGTCTTAATATCATATTTTTTGAGTTCATGATCATAACTCCCAAGGTCATAGTTCTTGAGTTCCCAAGGTCAAAGTTCCGGAGGTCATACTTCCTAAGGTCAAGGTCATAGTTGATCTAGCTATTAACCTAGAGATTGAGGTCATAGTTCCTGATTTCTAGGCCATAGCCACAATATCACATTTCCTACTGTCATAGTGCCTAAGTTCCCAAGATCGTAGTTCCCAAGGTCACACTTCCCAAGGTCTAGGTCACAATTCTCTAGGATAAGGACACAACTCTTAAGGCTGAGGTTGTATTTCCCAATGTCATAGTTCTCGAAGTCATAGTACATGACTTCCCAAGGTCATAGTTCCAAGCAAAATGTCATAGTTTCTGAGTTTTTGAGGTCAAAGTTACCAAGATCTTAGTTCCCTAGGCCAAAGTCATAGTTGTCAAGGTCATAGTTCCTCAGGCGATAGTTTTGGCACTCAAGGTCACAGTTCCCAAGGTCGAGTTCAAACTTATTTAGCTCATAGTTCCTAATGTCATATTGCTTGGGTTCCTAAGATCATAGCTCCTAATGCCAAGGTCAAAGTTATTTATGCCCAAGTAATAATTCCAACATCATAATTCTTTAGTTCCCAAGGCCCAAGTCACAGTTCCCAACATTATAGTTCTTGAGTTCTCGATATCATATTTCACAAGGTCATAGTTCTTAATTTCTCAGGGTTAAAGTTATTGAGGTCATAGTTCTTAAGGCGAAGGCCATAACTTCCAAAATCATGGTTCTTGAGGCCATTGTTTCGAAGGTTGAGGTCATATATCCTAATGTTTAGGTCACAGTTCCTAAGGTCACAAATATTAATGTCATAGTTGCTAACTTCCCAAGATCACAATTCACAATTCCATAGTTATTGAGTTCCTAAGGTCAAAGATCCAAACGTCATAGTTTTAGAAGCCGAGGTCATGGTTTTTGAGGTCATAGTTCCTTAGGCCATAGTTTCAAAGGTTGATGCCGCAGTTCCTGAGGACGCAATTTCAAAGGTTAAGGTCATAGTTCTCGAGGCTCAGGGCATAGTTCTTGATATCACAATTCTTGAGTTCCCAAGGTCATAGTTCCTAAGGCCGAGGTCATAGTTCTTGATTTGATGAGGTTGATGCTTTAAGGTCTTTGAATGTTTAAATAAGTAAAAATTGTCATAACTTTATTCATCGACACCCCCCCCCCCCACCCGCGGCCCCAACCCCGACCCCCTAATATATTTTTGAATCCAACACATCTTGTAGGGCATTTTCCTTGTATGTGGTATCTAAGACTATGCGTTGTATTTTAATGGTAGCTTAAATAATATTTTTCATTCTTTGTAATGCATAGAAAAATTCTTTTAATTATGATTTTGGTTAGTATGAGTGCTCTTCCATTTTCATTTCAAAATGTTGGCACACACTTCAACTATCCCATACTTGTTGATGATGTCACACTTGTAATAAATGCCTCCTCTCTTGATTATGTCACATTCAACTGATTGCAATTTTCCTTTTCCTTTAGACTAATTGATAACTTAAGTTTCCACCTTATATAGCTTAGTTTTTCCCCTTCATATTTATATTTGAGGCCCATTGGACTAATAAGGGAATCTGGTTTGATTGCACTTGACTAACATTACAATGTGCAATTGATTAATTAATTGAAAATGAGTTTAAAGTATGAATGAGTGAGGTAATTGGTACAATTTTCTAGATCGTATTTAATGCAGACTTGTTGATTATGTTGATAGAGTATTGATATCTTTTAGAGACCCCTTTGGACTTGATTTGATCATATGAGATGCCAAATAATGGTCTTTATTGTGTATTATAGCTTCTTATAGTTCAATAGAGGATCTTGTAGCACATTCATTTCTTTGACATAATTTATTAGAGTGCTAAAGGTTGGTTGGAATAAGCGTCATGGACCTTTGAGTGCTTATATACCATTGAAACTCGAAAAGTTTGAAACTATTTGCTAAGGTAATGGCTCTTTTGGCTTCATGTAGCAATTTCTATTGACAATATCCTATGGTAGATTGTCATGGGCTTTCATGTATCTTCCTGTAGTAGTTTTAAATGTTAGTTTCCTATTGCTTCTTCTAGCTGCATGTTTTTAGTGTGCTTTTAGATTTTTAAGGTATTTAGAGTATGGGGTTGAGTTTTAATGGTTTGTAGTGGTGGGGAAGGTATGGAATGGGTGGATTGAAGATGTGAAGTGAAAGGATTTGAGAGATAGAGTTATATGTATGATGGATGGATATGGCCACATGGTTTTATATAGAGGATAGGTATGGTGGTTGAAATATTGGAAATATGTGTGGAATGGATGAGTGGAGTCTTGAAGAGTTTGAGAATTGGAGCTTAATATGTTCCATAGTACTAGAACATTGATTTGAACTCTTTTCTATGTAAAATTCATGATTATGTTCTTAAGAAGGATGAAAAATATAATTTTGTAAGTATAGTTTCTATTGTAATTTTAGAAAAAGACCTGAATATGTTATGTTGGATGGTGATCACTAAGGTTTCCTTTTGATGTTTAGTATTTGTAAAGTTTTTTTTTACTACATTTTTATAGACAAAGAATATTGTTGGTATGGAAAAATATTACTATATTTATCTATGTGTGTTGAACATTGATAAGGAAGGATATCATACAATATTTGATGTTATTTATTATTCCTTGCATAACATTACCATAGTGAATGGACTTATTTGTAAAATATTCCTCTTAATCTTGTTTCATACTCACAATATTTCTATTTTATCATAGGAAGATCTCTATTTGGTTAACTTACAAGAATAAGGTGCATTATATTGGTATCTTTGGAAATCATAAATATGCACTGTATTTTAATGGAAACACATAATTGTTTGACAACAATGACAAGAAGATGGTAATTGTGGTGTTGGTTTAAGTTTGTTCTTATATGTTGCATGTAGTTGTGAGGTGAGGATTTAAGTGGGTACAAAGGGAATGATGAAATGGACATGAAAAAAGTGTGAAATGAAGAATAATAAATGGAATATGATGATAATGGACATGAACAAAGTGTGAAATGAAGAATAATAAATGGAATATGATGATGTTGTTGATGATGATAAGAATTGCAAATGGAACTTGCAACAGTAAGTATAATGTTGCTAACTTATGATGCTTTTGTTATGGTTGCATATTAATCATTTATTGTTTTGTTGTTGTAGTTATTCTAGAGTGTTGTCCCTTAATATAATCCAAGGGTATCGATTTTTCATAGGCCTATTCCTATTCTTATTCATTTCTCATTTCTTATGTACTTAGAACACTTATTGGCCAAAGTTCTTTCTCTTTGTTGTTATTCTTTCTTGAATAACAACATTGATGAGTCAATGTATTGGCTGAAAATAGTTAAAAATAACTATCCTCACTACTGGTTTGACAACTAAATTAAGATAAATTTTCCCACCATGTAAGAAAAAATCTTCCCAACAACTCATCTACATCTACATCACATCTACATCAGAACAAGTGAAAGTAAAATTTCTACCCAAGTTTCTTCGAGTCCCACTCCAATTCCAGACATCATCTCGACAACTTAGACTCCTAATAAATGATCCTTTGGAACTGGTTCAAATTGCCCATTCATTTTTTCCGCGCCGATATTTTCCATCAATGTTAGCCATTAACAGTTAAATAGCTGGATACGTGGGTTGTCACTTGTTTGCAACCGGTTCCGATTTCCAACCTACGGCCAGTAAATTTTAAAATCCTGCATACTGACAATGTTAACTACTTGTTTGCAACTGGTTCCAACTCACATGTTCATTATTCCCGGTGCCAGCACATTTGAAATCCTACGTAATTGATAATGTTGGTAGGTCGATAGTCATGAAAAGCGGAAGAAAATGCCAGAAATTCGGGCGTTTAGTGCCATATAAGTGGGGTGGGGATATGCCATGAAGGCTGGCCGTTATGGAAGGACTGTGTGACCTCAAGCGGGCGCTTGCTTTTCTATTGATCCTCCTCATTTTTTTAATCCTCGACTTCTATCGTGTCAATCTTTTCTCATCGTTTATTTCGATACAATCCCACACAAAAACGAAGTATGGATTGCCTTCGCCAGCTACTTCCTCTGTACCACTACATGCCGGGCTGCATGATCATGAATCCCTGTCGCATGCAGCCTCATCCTCGGTTGCATCACTTGGTGGAATTCCTTACAACAGCGGCTCTGTGAATGAGGTGATTTAACCCAATATTGATCAATCTATTTCTTTTTTCTTGTTGATATTAATGAATATATATATTGATAGGGCCATTCATGTTTAATTTAATGGATTTTACAAAATAGGAACAGAATTGAATTGAATTTTGTTGTGTGGATGTACTGGTAGAAGAAGAAGGGGAGGCTTCGTATTCCGAATGTGGAAATCGGCCTGAGAAGGGCTCGGGCAGCCATAAGGAAAGCGATTTTAGACAGGGAACAGAAACAAGAACCGGGAGATTCCTATGTTCCAACCGGTGACATCTATCGAAACGCCGGTGCCTTTCATCGGTAAAATTTCTATTCCAACTATATATATGAATCTTTATTCTGGTTCATTATATCTTAATAAATGGATTTCGGTCACTGGTAGCGAAGTTTATTTGATTTGTATTTTTCTTGTGTTTTTGTTATCAGGAGCTATAGGGAAATGGAGAAGCGTTTCAAGATCTTCGTATATCGAGAGGGGGAGCCGCCTCTGGTACACCACGGACCGTCTAAGGATATCTATTCGACGGAAGGTAGATTCAGTGAGGAGCTTGAGCTGGGGAATCGGTTCGTGACATTAAACCCGGAGGATGCCCATGTTTATTTTCTTCCCTTCAGCGTAACCCTCATGGTCACTTACATTTACGAGCCCATGACATATGATGTCACGCCCTTACAACGGTTCGTGGGAGATTACATTAACATTGTCGCGTACAAATACCCGTTTTGGAACCGAACTCTGGGTGTTGATCATTTCATGGTGTCATGCCATGATTGGGTAATGTATTCCCTTATATCCATTTGGCCACATTTTCAACATTCTTTTTTAACCTTATAACTATCCAATTATGTAAAATTTCGAATAGAGTTCATACAGGAATGCAGTGAAAATAAAACATTTCCATTGCACTCCCAGTGCATGACGGTTTTATGAAACAACCATTGTAGAATGGGTTGAGAACAGACTTATGGTCTTATTGCTAACCTTGGTAGTTCCATTTTTAAGTTTCTAATCTCAGGGTTATTGCTCAAATTGCCATGCAATACGCAAATCACGTACAAAGATATGCTTGTTAAGTTCCTACTCCTAGGTTACAGTTCATATTGTCACGCAAATTTCACCTACAACACTATGTTATTGTTGTTAAGGTTATATATAAGTCTATGGTTGATTTATTCACGGAATAGGGCAATCACGATCTAGAAACATATGCTTGTTACCTGATGTTGTCCCAAAAATTCTGATTGCGTTGAATGCAGGGGCCTCATGCATCTCAGGCAAATCCATTCTTGTACAATAATTCAATTCGTGTTTTATGTAATGCCAACACGTCAGAAGGATTCAATCCCACAAAAGATGCAACACTTCCGGAGGTGAAATTGGGACCAGGCGGGATGACTGGCTTGCTTGGTGGTCCATCTGCTTTAGAGAGGCCTTTGCTTGCATTCTTTGCTGGTGGAAACCATGGAGCTGTGAGACACATTTTGTTTAAGCATTGGAAAAACGGGACTGATGATGATATGCAAGTCCATGAATATCTCCCCAACGGCTTGTCGTATTTTGACCTGATGAAGAAGAGCAGATATTGCCTGTGCCCAAGTGGATACGAAGTGGCCAGCCCTCGTATTGTGGAGGCAATATACACTGAATGTGTGCCCGTCATAATTTCAAAAGACTATGCTCTTCCCTTCAGCGATGTGCTGAATTGGACAAGTTTCTCTGTTCAGGTCCCCGTGTCCGAAATTCCAAATCTCAAGACTATACTTCAATCCATACCAGTAAATAGGTATGTCCAGATGCAAAGTAAAGTCAAACAAGTTCAGAGACATTTTACAATAAACCAGCCTCCAAAGCCTCTGGACTTTTTCCACATGGTTCTTCATTCCATATGGCTCAGGAGGCTTAACATTCAGATTAGCTCGTAAAAAGAACCCCTCCCCTTAGAATTGGTTGATGAGGGAATCCGTGACTGCATTATTAACTAAAATGCTTGACTATGAACAAAAAGCTCCAGTCGATTTGAAACAATTTGCACACCTGGAGATTAATTTTGAATAGAAAAACTAATTAGATGAGTGGAAAATCCTGAATTTAGCACCTGCACAAAGTCTATAGTTAAACTTCGAAGCGTTTTGGAAAGGTGAAAGTTTTTCAAGTTAAAACAAATTCATGCATTATCTCGATTTCTCCGTGCTCTATTGCGGTTCTGGCTATTGTCTTTTCATTCAATCCAAATACGTTTTCTCCTTTTGTCCTGTATGTTTAACAATGTTGTTATCACTCAGCAACTAGCATTTCTATCAACACATGATTTTAATAGAATAGGTTTCTACCCACACAAGATATTTATAGAATAGTTTTTTACAATACATGATTTTAATAAATGTTGGTATTTTTTTAAGTTAATCTAGTTTTATTTTATTAATCCGTATAGATTTATTTTAAATATTAATTTAACATAAATTATTAATCAGTATAAATTTATTTTAAATATTAATTTAACATGAATTCAGAAGAGTTTAATTTTTTTCAATTGTAAATTTTTTAATGAATTTATATTATTTAAATATTTTATAAATTATTTAATTTTTTTATTTCCAAATCTTCTTTTTTATTTATAAAAACTAAATTTTAATTTTAATAATAGATAACATCTTTACACATCACACTGACTAGTAAAGAAAACTTCTCGACTCAACAAATATAATATATATATATATATATTAACATTACACACTCAACACCTCCGGACTCAACGAATATAACGTATATATTAACATTGCACATTCAATTCTCTTCATCACAGTTTTCGCACGTGTTTAAAGAATTTCTCGCCGTATTCCACATCGAGAATATCCCTTGTCGCTTTGCAAACATCTTCTGCGATCTTGTGTTATACTCGAGTTGTTTTTAGTGTAATTTTTTGGAGATTTTGGTGATGAAACGTGGTAGAAAAAATTGAGGTTAAATCTTGATTTGTATTATTTAAAATGGTTTTTTAACTGCATATTTGAATTTAGCACCCTGAAAAACTCCTGGGATGCTTTGATTGTGTAGAAATTAACTATCAAACTTGCCATTTCAATCAATTGCGGCCGAATTTTAACCGAAAAAACCCACCAAAAAAACTTCCAAAAAATCTCTTTAAAAACAATTTTTCAGTCACATATTTCACACGTCTTTAATTTTTTTAAATTGTATTCCACATTGAGAATATCCACGATCCGTGATCTTGTCACTTGTTGCCGAAAAGCTCATGAAATTGCAGCGTTTCCATGCATCTTGTAACTCGAAAACGTAATTCTGGGATGTTCATTATTATTTCAAATTTTATATATCTCTTCACTTCATTTAGCCAGTCTATTAGTTTTTCTTCTAGATTGCCTAATAAAAAAAATTGCATCTCCATTGTCATATTATTATTGAGTACTCTTACCATTCCTCTTACTAGTCCTGAAAATTTTGTTTTTTCATTGTTATTTTATTTAACATATTGTTTTTTTAAGTGAAGTCAGATATTTTATATTAATTTTCATATATATATAAAATTAATTTAAAATGTTTACTTTAAGTATTGCAAAAGCAATGAGTTTATCACTTAAAGTAAAAAGATAACTAGTAAAAATACATTGCCAGAAATTAAAAACCAAAATTAAGATAGTGCCACTGCAGAATTTTTTGAGCAAAATGTTTGCTTGCTTGATCTGGTCATGTTGTGAAAGTCACTACAAAATTCTTGCTTGTTTGATCTAGTCATATTGTGGGAGAGTCCACCTAGATTGGTGGAGGAGAGTCACTTTCTTCTTCAAAGAGGGTAAAAGTAATGTTTGTGCACTTCTTGGATAGAACAAAGAATTTTCTATCTAACTTCTTGATTCTCCCCAACATTTCTGCAATGCAGACCAGACTCTCCTACGAAGTGTTTCACCACACAATAAGAACTCTTCCTATAGGAGTTTTGATTTACCAATATAAGATGATTGCATGCATATAAGAGGTATGACAAAAACGAGTTGAAGTACCAATTTCTCGGATCCATTCGCTTGTTTCTCTTTCTACACAATGGCCAAGAATGAACCTATAATGGTGACAAACTTCTTCAATTTTTTGCAATAGTGCATTGAACCACTTTTGGAATGACTTCCACATAATGAGGCATGGCTCATAGAGTTGCAACCTAAACATGAGATTACAAGGAGGTCAAATGATGGACATATGAACTCACATAGGGAGAAACGCTTCTCCTTCTTCCACCTCCGTGTTCGATCGATATTCATCTAGCCATAGAGGGAGGGGAGAGAATAAATAGGATAGAATCATAAAACACAATTTCAACCCGAAGGAAAGATAAGGGAGTTGAGTACCTTGAAACCAAAACATTTTATCTTCCAACATCCACGCCTGCAATAGATAAAATTGAATCCACAACTCCACATTTAACCCACAGGCCCAAATTATACCTGAGAATAGGCACATTACTTCCAAAGGAGACCCTTCGATCTAACCACCTAAAGCATGGCGACCACCCAAACCATGAAACTCAAACCTTTCGAATATAACACCAGAAAAAAAAGTAAAAAGAAAAATTTCTTAGTAGATAACAAAAGACTAAGTTACTCATAAACAACCTTCCATGCCATAGCTTCCACCAAACGATGGACCAATGTAAACTATCCTTCCACATCCTCGACTCCATACACCATTCTCTATCATAATTCCTTCATTTTCCTATCAAATCCAAAGCAACTATGTTAGGAGCAAGATTGAATTCCATCTCCCAGTCTAGTTTTCCTTCTAGAGTTGCCTTCTTTTGATTATTAATCATGAAACAAACATCACGCACCTTTGCTTGACAAACAACCATCCAGATACATTGTATTTTGCATGCATTTTTCCACACAAGTGGCATATGGTCCCCTTCATTTAATGTTTTGCTTCTTATATCAAAGCAGTGGCTCACATCCTAGGCACCCACACTAGGCACCCACACTGGGGGACCATTCACCATATTATTAGTTGTTACTTAGTATTTTTACTTTTATTCCCTAGTAACATTTTCATAATATATTTTACATTTTTGTTTTTATTGATTTATTGATTTATTTAGGTTTTTCAGATTTTTATCTATCCATTATTTTTCTACTTGTACATGACATTTAGAATGTTATGTAATAATATAGTTAGAAAAAAGATACACCAGCAATTTGAAATAATATGGTACACTTAGACAACATATATAAACAAATATCATGTCAAATGGTCAATGATAAATATATTAAAATGAATTAGAATACATACATATATATTGAAATAGTACAAATGCACTTCTAATCTCAAAATCCTATTTTTGCTTCTCATGCCAATTGTTCAGCTTCCCATAACCCCTTTTCCTTCCTTCATACCACTTTAGCTCAATCCAAGTAGATCAAAATTGAGCTTGATTGTTCACCCTTCTAAACCTTCGTTCTTTCCTTGAAACTATGTTGTCTTATCATGCACACTCATTGCAATTTTTATGACATAATATTTCTTAGCACATTGTCATCACAATTGTATACATTCTAGAACTGAACCTAAACTACATGTTACATTATTATTATGTCATGCTTTCCTATTTCACTCTCATATTTAACCTTTACATAACATGTGTCAAATTAGGAGCCATAAAGACAAGTAAAAAATGTGGCTTGATTGGAGAATCTTCAATAACTAGCAAGATTACTATCAAAGTTGGATTCATGGATTCCACTTTTAGATATTGGAATGAAGTTATCCCTACACCATTCCCATAAAGGGAAGATAGTGTCCTCAATATTTAAGCCTGTGTATATGACTATCTACCAAGGCTCAACCTCCTCCAACTTTTATCTATCAAGTCAAGTGGATGACTTATAGGGGCCAATAATCTAACACTCAATGATATGGTCACTAACAATAGCTCTCAAAGCTTTCAATTTTTTTTTGGGACATCCCAAGGTCTCATCCACTACACTAAGTTCTACATAATAGATAATATCAAATCATAAGGAAATGATTGTTAAAAACATTTTTTTTTCTATAATTTGAATGCCAAGAATCCAACCCTCCATCTTAGTTGCATTATTAGATGGCCATGAAAGTTTGCAACTATTACATAGATAAAAGGAGTGATAGGGGACCATACTTTAATATATTTGTGTATATATATATTAGGTTTTGCAATGCAACAACAATTAAGACCCTCACAAATATCTTAAAGAATGGAGAATACACCATGTCTATTGTAACAACCTCGGGTTAAATTTCCATGTAAATAAATAATCTATGGACATTATAAAAGAAAGCATCAAACCAAGGTCATGGGACATGTATCCTAAGTTGAATGAGGGGGGGAAATTACATTGGAATCCTTGTTGTTATTTATTTATTGGCTATGGAAATTGACATTGACAAGAGGCAAAAGCCAATAAATGGAAATTAAGTATTACAGGCCAACAAGGGCTTGAGGAAAGAATGCAAAAGAAATAAAGGAAAATGAAAGAAATTCCACTTCAGTAGGTGGGGAAGAGGAAGAGATAAGAAAAGGAAAAAAATAGTAAAATAATATGCATGCAAAGGAAAATGAATAAAAAGAAAAAAGAAAATAAAGAAACTGGAGAGAGAACATTCTAGCATTCTCAATGGGGAAAAGAGAGAGGAAGCTACAACACTTGGAGAACACAAGGAAGACACACAAGACTTAAGCAAGAGACAAACAAGGAAAGTAAGGAGTTCAAGAGGAATTCGTGTGGTGACCAAGAAAAAGGTTGGAACAATAACTAGTAAGGGCAGAAAAGATCAGAGAAAAGAGCAACCAACAGAATGATTTTTGCAGGTAACAATGTGCGTGTTTGATTATCATGTTGGGATTTGAATACATGGTTGATGCATTGGTTTTCCAAACACTTTTTTTTGTCATTGGTAGGGAGATTTTCCTAGATTGATAGTCATGTACAACATTTTCTTATGCAATTTCTTCGATAATCATGATGTAGTCGATTCCCTATTTGGTTGAGCTTTAGATGCCAATAGATTTTGGATCCTATTTGAGGCGCTATCAGGAAAATCCCAAGCGTTGAGGGTGGAGATGGTTTTCTACGAGAAGCTCTTGACAAGTGGTTGGAGACAGGAAAATTCTTCTGGCATGGTGAAGAAATTTCAAGGCATCCAAACTTGTATTGGTGTTGGTGATTTCTGGACTTGGTGCTAGGTGAAATCACTATGGTTTGAGGGTGGAGGTGGTTTTCCTCTGGATTCCCTATTTGGTTATATTTTTGGTTTATGCCATGTGATCCAAAATTTAGGCTTGGAATATGACATGGGGGTGACTGGGCTAGAAGAAAGGATTGGTTGAGCCCAATCTATGGTTGGGTGGTTGATCCAGGTGGCTCCAGAGACACACACAGGACAAACAGGGCTTATGAAAGCTCAAACATCCAAGTGATTAGAATTCTTTCAAACTAGGACTAGAGCGCAGATTGTGTCGTCTTGATCGCAACAGTGTGAACGGTTCGTCAATCCGAGCTCGTATGAGGGAGAATGAGCCAGCCAAAGTTTTGGTCAAAGTTGGGTTGTGGGCTAGGTTTAAGTGTCCTACAAATTGACCAACCTTGGGGCATGAAATCTAGCTCCTGCAAGCGTGCAAAATTGTGGCCTCGTTAAATTGCCCAATATCCCTTATTTTCAAAAGATTTGAAAAATGCGCCTATTTTAATAAAATATAAAAATATATATATGTTTGGGGTGGCAGGCCACCAAACCCGCCACACGCCCAACCAACATATAACAAAAAATTATATTAAAACAAAGGACCGACTGGCCATGACCCTCGCCGGTCCAACCAAACCCTCCAACAACATTAAACAATATTTAGAAGGGGTGGGCAGGCCACCTCCCGTGGACCCGATCCACACCCCAACAACCCAACCACACTTACGCTTATAACATGTATTGTGGAGCCGACGGGGATTGAACCCACCCGACCCACGTAGGTTGGCCCCCATCGGGCAGCCCCATGTGATGTAACAATTGTACAATGCGCAACCCAAAACAGTTCCAACCCACCTTAATTGCACCCATGTAAAACAGTTCTGACACCTGACATTATTACAGTTGTCGCATTTCAAGGGCTGACCACCTAAATTTGGAATGTATGTGTATTAAAAAGATAGGAGGGGTGGGATTTGACCACTCGACCCCTCCACAACCAATTTTGTATTTTTTCCACTACACCAACGACGTTTTTGTTGATATCTCCACCCGAGAAGGATATTTAAAAGGCCATTCTTTCTCATTTGCAGGGAAGGTCGGACTTGAACAGAATAGAGGGAGCATATGGATGGAGAGGCAAAGGGCGGCATGGAAATTGAAGCATGATTTTTTTAATTAATTTTTATTGTAGGGTGGAATCATGAACTTGGGAAAAAAACAGGCGAAACCATGATTGAGCCAAATTCTCAAGAGGGAAAAAATTTTCCAGTGTCCAAATTGGACAAACTTTATGTCGATCTTACACCTCTTAGCGACACGAACTTGATGGCATAGTCAGTTTCCTGATCTGAGCAGAAGATCTTCAGATGACCCAGAGGAGGGAATCTTTCAGGAATCTAGGGGGAATCTAAAATATTCCTTAAACCCCCTATTTTCACTTTCTCAGAATTCAGAAATTTGACAGTTGATTTTAGCCTATTTGACGCCACAAATCTGATGGTGCATTCAAATTTCCCATTTGACCATTTCATTTTTTGGCCACTTTTCTAAGTGGAGTGCAAGTGTCAACGTTCAACATGCAAGCAGTCATTCCATGCGATTCGACACTGCGAGATTGATGGTATGGCCAGCTTCAATAGTTTGACATCCTTTTCTTTAGATGGCCCCAGGATGTGAGTATATGCAGTGTGTTCATGTACTTCTTTTTGCTATGAGATGCATTGTGTTGCATAGATCCATGTCTGATGTTTGATGTGGGATCTTGTTTTCTTACTTCTTTCATGATTCCTGCTTGATGTGATACATAATCATCTGTGAGATATACTTGTTTTCATGATTCGTCATGTTTTGTTTGAGATCCTCTTGTTTTTATGTTGATGGGATACTCATGTGTCACCATGTATATTTGCAATGAGATCCCTTTTATGCCATGTTGGCAAGATGCTCAATTTCATCATTCATGAGTTGAGGTCATAATGATAGGAGTCCTTTTTGAATGAGAGTTCCCTGTAGCGGAACATCTCTTGGAGCCACTCCTGCGTGAGGGAATTTTCCTTGTATGATAGCGACGCCACCTCTTATGTACATCATCACTATTGACAATGTTTAATGTAGCGGCCTACACCATCTTGACACCGGGGCGCGGAGACGTAGTCCCTCCTAGACGAACTCCATTTTCAACATCTTGTTATTTTATGTTTTTCATGATTGTCATGTTCCTTCTTATTTACAACATGCATTTATGTTCCTTTATGCTATTTTAAATGCAATTATAATCACATCACGAAAGCAAAAGATCTTGGTTAAATCTAGGAGGTGAGTCAACTCGGATCAAGTTTGGTATCAAAGCGGTCTTTGTGTGGATGTGAATTGCAAGTGTGAAAAATGGAACGTGCAGCGATAGAGGATGAAAAAGTGATGTACAAGACCATGCTAAAAATTTCCTAAAGGGTTGAAATAATGTATGAATCTCTACAAAAATAGAAATAGGAAAAGGAGTGATTGCAGCTCTAGTTGCGAGCCACAGAAGAGGTCCTCGAATAACTGAAGCACAACAAACAAAATCTTCAAACAGAGAATGCTGAATTGAAGATGTTGCTACATGAAGAGAAAGAGGAAAAACAAAGTTTTCTACAACAGCTACAAGCTAAGGACGAGGCCTTAGAAAAGATGCAGCGTGACCCATGTGAGGTAAAAAGGTAGTTCTCTGAATTCATGTATGTTTCCTAATGATGATTTCGCTATTTTTGAAAATCATACCACAGGAATTGGCTCCAAAATGTTGAAGAGAATGGGTTATGAAGGAAAAGGCTTGGGCATTAATGGCCAAGGCATTGTCAACCCCATCAAAGTAGAAGAATTACCCCATCAGGCAGGACTTGGGTATGTCGGAAAGGAAGTTGGGGAATGCACCAAGGAAGCTAGCGAACCACCAAAAACAGATGATGATACACCCTCATCAGTTCTTTCCAAATCAATAGAGGAGGTAAAAGATGTTGATTTCCTTTCAGTTTCATCTTCACATAGTATGATTTCTGTTGGATATGTGGAGATACCAATTATAGGGACAAACACGAGGCTCCTTACCAGGATAAGGTACAAGCAGGAAAAAGAACTTGGTGTTAATAACCAAGGCATAACTCAACCATTGGAGGTTGTGCAGAGACCTCAATTTACAGGCTTTGGATACACCGAAGGAGAATGCTTGAAGGTGTCAGGTGCTTCTGAGACATCGTTGAAATCGTCGAGGAAAGAGGATGATGGGAACACATCCCCATCATCCCATGGCAGTGCCCATTGCAGGGAAAGAGCTGAGGCAAGCTCTCATCGCCATACTTACACCAGAGATGACAAGGAGAGGTATAACCAGTCTCGATATTCGAATGTTCATTTCGATTATAATCATGTTATTAAAGGTGAACGTAAATCATGGAATCGAAAAACATGTACTTTTGTTGATTACATAACCATACATTTTCTAAGTGTTAGAAAAGAATAGAAGCACACAAAAGGAGGAGGCATGAAACACCCTCTCAACAGCAGGTAAAGAAACATGTTAAGAAGATCTGGAGGAAGAAGATCTGTTGCAGTCATTGCGACAAAGGTGGCCATCAAAGAGCCACTTGTTGGAGGCTCCATCCAAAGTAGTGCCTGAAAGACAAAGTGTTGATGCATGAACCAGGTGAAACATATGTTCGACAAGCAAAACCACCACAGGGGGATGACCCATTCACAGTGATAAGTGAAAAATGGTTTCTAGATATGTTAGATTGTCATGGTCGTGCTTTTGTAAATCATTTGTTGCATTTTAAAATGTAAAAGTGACGACGTGTTTTCCATCACTTGTTAAGCAATAATGATGTCTGGTCCTGTTTGAGTTGCATGATAAACTGTGAAAGTAATGTCGTGTTTCTATTACTTGTCAAAGAAAAATAGTGTTTGGGCTTATTTTGTAAATCATGTGTTGCGGTGATGATGTGTTTTCCATCACTTGTTGAAGCAACAATGATATGTTGGCCTTGTTTTCATAGCTGGGGTATTGGTTCCATTTTGATGTAAACTTGACCACTGAGTATGTGTTATAAACTCGTGGAAAGTATTGTATGCTTGGGTCATTAGTTGGTCATGTAAGACAAGGATGTAATTTTCAAAACAATGTACTATAGGTTGCAGAGGTTGCAGGTGTCGGCTCATCGCTTAAGGCTCTAAAGAACAAAGGTGAAGGAGATGGAAGCGAGACCTTTTCAGGATTCTTGTGATGCAGACAAGGTACAAAGAAGTTGCAAATTATTTTTCATGCTTTTGTACGACAAAAATCTCCTCAGTGGGGAGGATTGATCTAGGTGGCTCTAGAGATACACACAGGACAAAGAGGGCTTATGAAAGCTAAAAAATCAAAGTGACCAGAATTCTTTCGAACTAGGACTAGAGCGTATACCTTGTCGTCCTGATCTCAACATTACAAACGGATCGTCAATCCGAGCTCGTATGAGGGAGAACAGGCCAGTCAAAGTTTTGTTCAAAGTTGGGCTGTGGGCCAGGTTTAAGTGTCCTACAAATTGACCAATCCCGGGGCATGAAATCTAGCTCCCGAAAGTAGGGGAAATTGTGGCCTCTTTAAATTGCCCAATATCCCTTATTTTCGAAAGATTTGAAAAATGCCCCTATTTTAATAAAAAATAAAAAATATATATATGTTTGGGGTGGCAGGCCACCAACCCCGCCACCCCCCAAACCAAAATATAACAAAATATTATATTAAAATAAATGATCGATGGGCCATGACCCTTTCCAGTCCAACCGAACCCTCCAACAACATTAAACAATATTTAAAACGGGTGGGCAGGCCACCTTCGGTGGACCCGGCCCACACCCCAACAACCCAACCACACTTACGCTTATAACATGTATTGTGGAGATGATGGGGATTGAACCCGCGCGCCCCACATGGGCCGAGCCCCACTGGGCGGACCCATGTGATGTAACGGTTGTACAACGCGCAACCCAAAACGGTTCCAACCCACCTTAATTGCACCCATGTAAAACAGTTCCAACACCTAACATTATTATAGTTGCCGCATTTCAAGGGCTGACCACCCAAATTTGGAATGTATGTGTATTAAAAATATAGGAGGGGTGGGATTAGACCCCCTGAACCCTCCGCAACTAATTTTGTATTTTTTCCACTACACAAATGACGTTTTCATTGATATCTTTGCCCGCGAAGAATATTTAAAAGGCCATTCTTTCCCATTTGTGGGGAAGGTTGGACTTGAACGGAACGAAGGGAGCATATGGATGGAGAGGCAAAGGGCGGCATGGAAATCGAAGCATGATTTTTTTTAATTAATTTTTATTGCAGGGTGGAGCCATGAACCTGGGAAAAGAGCAGGTGGAACCATGATTAAGCCAAATTCTCAGGAGGGTGAAATTTTGCCAATGTCCAAATTGGACAAAATTTATGTCAAGCTTACACCTCTCAGCGACATGAACCTAATGGCGTAGTCAGTTTCTTGATCTGAGCATCAGATCTTCAAATGACCCGGAGGAGGGAATTTTTGAGGAATCTAGGGGGAATCTAAAAGATTCCTTAAGCCCTAGATTTTCACCTTCTCATAATTCAGAAATTTGACAGTCGATTTTACCCTGTTCGACACCACAAACCTTATGGTGCATTCAGATTTCCCATTTGATCATTTCATTTTTCAACCACTTTTCTAAGTGGAGTGCAGGTGTCAAAATTCAACGTGTGAGTAGCCATTCCATGAGATTCGACGCTGCGAGATTGATGGTATGACCAGCTTCAACAGTTTGACATCCTTTTCTTCAGATGGCCCTAGGATGTGAGGTATATGCAGTGTGTTCATGTACTTCTTTTTGCTATGAGATGCATTGCGTTGCATAGATCCCTGTTTGATGTTTGATGTGGGATCTTGTTTTCTTACTTGTTTCATGATTCTTGCTTGATGTGATGCGGAATCATCTGCGAGATGTACTTGTTGTCACGATTCGTCATGTTTTGTTTGAGATCCCCTTGTTGTTATGTTGATGGGTAACTCATGTGTTGCCATGTATGTTTGCATTGAGATCCCTTTTATGCCATGTTGGCGAGATGCTCATTATCATCATGCATGAGTTTAGGTTATACTGATAGGAGTCCTTTTTGAATGAGAGTTCCTATAGAGGAACATCTCTTGGAGCCACTCCTGCGTGAGGGCATTTTCCTTGTATGATATCGAAGTCACCTCTTATGTACATCATCACTGTCGACAACACTTAATGCAGTGGCCTACACCATCTTGACACCGGGGCCCGGAGACGTAGTCCCTCCTGGATGAACTCCGTTATCAACATCTTGCTACTTTATGTCGTTGATGATTGTCATGTTCCTTCTTCTTTACAGCATGCATTTATGTTCCTTTATGCTATTTTAAATGCAATTCTAGTCACATCACAAAAGCAAAAGATCTTGGTTAAATCTGGGAGGTGAGTCAACTCAGATTAGTGGTACATGGAAGTTCCTGACCTAGTTGGTAATATGCATATGTTAATAAGTGTTATTATTTAATGAAGATCAATAAGCATGAGTTGTGGTTTAATGTGTTGATTATGTGACTAGTTTGGCATGGCTTCATTACTGGTTAACTGTATGTTACATGCATGGTTTAATTCTTGTTATATGATGTGCTCTTGTTATTCATTTGTTCCATTGTTTGACATGATCTTGGATAATTTATATCGATGCATAAGATAATCTCTGTTTATTGCAGCTAGTATGAGAGTGGAACAAGCCTTCTTGATGAACATCTGATGAAACTAATGTATATAGAGAACAAACTATGCATTCATGACCTATAGGTATCATGGTCACAAAGTGTTTGTATAAATGAATTATATGTGTTGGGTACGCATGAGCAAGAACACGCCAAGAACATAGCATGAATACTTATAAATATTGTTGAAAAAGTTCTAGAAAATTATGGGCAGTTGGCTTAAATGCTAGCGCTCAAAATTATGGAGCAAGTATGTGGTCACATGTATGAATGAGGAAATATCGGCCACAACCGCACTGAGGACGAGTTATCTATGTGGTTGGAGGCATCTATCCGCATAGACAGGCTTGTATCCATGCTGCTGAATAATAAGTTGGGTCAAGGATTGGTTTAAGTTCATGGAAAGTGATCACCAAGAAAATTTAGGTTGTTAGTAGAGTAATTATGTGTCTCTGAGTGTTTGCAGGTAATTCTGGACAAGTGGACCCCATTTCTGTAACTCCACCTTAGAATTTGAGACATGCATAGTAAATCTAAGCTCATGTCTACCCTAGTAAGCTTGTAAAAGTGGGTAAATGTGGGGTGGGGTGTTACAGAGTGGTATCAGATTCGGTCCATGACACTGGACCGCAGGGTAAATGTAGATTATTATGAAAATCTATATGTTTATCATGCATGCATGTCAGTTATTTTATGGTTATTTCTGATATATCCATGTACATGATGTTATTACATTTTTAGTGTCATTATCTTGATTCATGTATGAACTGATATGCTTTTGATATTATTATGTATCGTGCTAATTTGGATTGACCTGTGCAGATGCAATAGCCTCACCAAAAATAAATTAAAGTAATTCTTTTGATTATGCCTTTTATTTGGTTATATCTAATGATGGTATGTTGAAGGAAAATAGAAGGCCAAGAGATGAAGAGGAGAATGGTTGAGTATAGTTCATATCACTTCATGTATAGGGCAAAAGTGAGATCAGTGGGATGGGAGAAACCAGTGGAGCAACAGGGAGAGGGAGACTCTCCTAATCTAGTAGATACATTTAGAAGTATGGCGGAAGAGATCAGAAGTTGTAAAGATGATAATAAATGGTTGATTGAAGCCTTGGAAAGGCTTGCACAAGCTCAAGAAAAGCAAGTTGAGGTTAATGCAGTTATTCTTAAAGCCTTTCAGATTTACAAAAGCATGGACAACTGGGACCAATCATGGAGACAAACAAGAAGAAAAGACTAATGGGACAGATGGAAACTAGTCTTAGAAAATGTAATGGATGGAGCTTGATGATACAATAAGGAGTGGGAGATCCTTGAGGACACCTGAGAAGAGGACTAGTACGCACGAATTTTATTCTATCTCTACTTCTTGGAGACAATATCACCAACATCATCATAGGAGGAATGGCAAGGATGATTGATTATGCGTATACAGATTGATGAATATATGAATGGCATGGTTGGGATAACACAATAAGGTTATTTGATTAAATTCCCTATTTTATGAGGAATCCAATGGGCAAGTGGGAATTCTTGGTGTAATTATTTCTATTATCATGTGATTATGACATTCACGTGCCCATGTTTATATTTTGTTTATGACTAGAAAATTATGAATATGATGTTAGAATTTATACTAATTACCAATGAGAATACTTGGTCAAAGGATTGGACATATATGCCATTAAGCATTCTACCTTGAGGATGATAACCCACTTAGAAGGCTAGTTGGGTCCATGGGAAATAATGGACAGTGAAATGGAAACCATGAATATGGCAGAAAGGAGGTTCTCTAAACCTTGAACTTACTTGATATGTATATGAATATGTGTTATATTCATGAACATGATTGATTACTAAATTTATGTTAAGCCATTGTGACTGACAGGTTCTTGTCAAGGATCATTCCTGTGGGAGAATGATGGTATAGATGGCATGAAATATTCTCGGTTGTAGGAGGAATCAATTGGGAAAGAGGTAGTCTTGGCTAATTTATGATTTTGATATTATATGCTTATAATTATGCCCATGTTTATGCTATGAACAAGGAATGTTGAAGGATACATTAGCAAAATGAAAGCAGTGTAATCTATAGCATGTTGGGACAAGTATGGATAGTGGAAGGAACCACAAACCCAAGATTTGGGTTGTGGATGCACGCAGTAAAGTGTGGGAAAGACAATAGAGGAAAGGTTGTCTGGTAGAGGAGATGTGGTATATGGATGTGCAATACTATTGGTGTGTACATGTTGTACTATGCCATGTGTATTGTGTATGTGTTTTGTTGTAACATTTGTATTCGTTGTGTTGTAATATGTGCATTTATTGTGTTGTATCATGTGTATATGTAAATGTGTTGTGTTGTACATTGTGTATATGTACATGTGATGTGTATATATTGGTGTTATGTAGGATTTACGATTGCGGACAGAACTATCTTCCGTAGATTTGGTGGCTAACCTAGAACAAAAGAATGACAAAGGACCTAATGCTTTCCTTAAATTAAGTAGATGAGGGGAAGAAACCTACTTGGAATCTGTCGTATGTTTTGCTTCTTCTTTGGCTTGAGTTCTCCAATCCTAGCTCCAACTGCCAAAATTAGAACTTGCACAACTAGACAAGACAAGCCAATAAACTACAAGACCTATGTAACATCATCTATCTACTTTATTCAACAAATCAACATGGTATTGAAATATATGAAATAACGACATCACATATAAGAAAACAAAAGAATTATTTTTATTGATATAAATGGAGTGAGTTACAACCATAAATAGGTGTTGATCTTGTAGAAGAGCTCCTCTAAGTTGTTGACTTGTCCTTCCTTTATCAAAAAGTGTACCTCGAATCATCGAAAATGCATGAAAGGATAACTCTCATAACAACGACATAAGGGTAGAATCACTCTCCAAAATCCAAGCCCTTTCATATGGAATGCTGTAAATATATAGAGGAGTGAGGTAGGTTGGGAGTTCTTATCCTTTTACCAATCTTAGGATTGAGATCCACTCTTAATGGGAGGATGAGATCTAAGAATAAGGGATGGAAAATCCAAGGTAGGATAGGATAGGATTATAAAGTTTTATATGATGTAAATGGTTACAACAGATACTGGAAGCTTCTGGAAATGGAGGCTTCATAATTCTCTCTCTTTTTTCCAAATTTCTAGAACCAATGCAGGTGCAAAGGGGAGCAACCTATAGGTGGTCAACGCAGGCCACAGTGGAGGAACTTGTGGGTGAACTCTATCCAACAAGAGGTCAGCATGTGTTGGTCCTAAAACTGGATCAAATGACACATCCTAGGGAAGAAACTATGGGAATGAGAGAGTCATGCATAAGGATTTGTGCAATGATGATGTAAAGGGGGAATATGATGTGATTGATCTAGTTTGAAGGTTGATTGATCAGATGAGACAAAATAGCCTATAATAGAGTGCCCCCTAAAGCGCAAATTCAAATATAATGACTGATAACTAAATTTCTTTACCTTGTGACAAGTCAAGATCAAGAACAACCGCCACCTTCATCTTCTGTTACAATACATTTACATCAAGACATATTTTTGCTGAGGGAGGCATACCCATACTCAGCACATAGGTTAACACTACATGTACAATGATCAAAAGACATGTCCACTGATAACTAATGGTGGACCCATGAATAGGACTGTCAATATGATCAAGCCATCATACATAGTAATCTTGTATATTACTGAAATCGCAGCCCAGATGGCGAAAACTAGATCTGGGGTCTTCTATCTCATTCACATGACCAACCAACATATGAGTCTAGCCATGTGAATCAATGAGTTGAGCTCGAACATGGTAGACACCATATGATTACTGACGAATGATGTGAGTTGTTAACAAATGTGAGAGAAACCACCGATGATGTTAATGGTTCTCAAGGTACTCAAGTACAATCCATATGATGTGAATAAATGAGTTGATTTCGAACACCACACAGAGTCTTTCAGTCGAAGGCCATTGATATAAACCTGTTGTCGATAGCAAGGAAACTTGAAATTGATGTATGCAAGAACCAAGGTACCAAAGGGTTGTTTCTAAGTCAACTTCCTAGATAATTTGATGATGTCAATAGGAGACGACCATTCATATGAGGGCCTTGATGTATCCCCCATCAACAACATGAAACCGATATCATGATTGAGATAGAATGATGTTGATATGGAATTGGATCAAGAAAAGAAAACATGGAATGAAGGATTAAGAGTATTGTAACGGATATCAACTAAATGAATTCTCTTGAACACAGTGGTGACATTGAATGGAGTTGGTAGCTTTGACCTAAAATCGAAATGGAGGCTATGAAAATGGTATGATAACTGAAACAAAAGCAGATTACCCAATTCAGTAGTCATGGAGATGAAGTGAAAGAGTGTCGTACTCAGGAGCGACTCATTGCCATTAGCAAATGGAATACCCTATCTTCCCAATTATCATAACTATACTAGTCAGTACCTATTTATTTTTTAACAAGCTTGAGAAGGATAAAATATGCTTGATTTGTAAGTTCACCCTTGGAATGAACTCCTCTAAGTATGTTTAATGAAACTAGAGAAGGAGTGGTTTGACCTTGTCATGTTTGAAAAGTCCATCATTTTTTGATGTTTTAATGAGTCCAGTGAATGTAAAACTCAACATCTTTTTCATGTTTAAAGAGTTTGAAAAAGAGGCGAAAAAGAAAACTCCAGATGTCCCTTTTCGTAGGTACTCTCTCAAGTCCGAAAAGGTAGAAAAAAATACTTAAGAGAACCTCTTAGCCATGTTCGACTAAGGTATTCCTTTTTCATAGTTATTTTATCTCAATCTGGAAAAGGGTGAAACTTATACTGAGTAGACGTATTTTCATTTACTTTTACAAGTTCGAAAACAGAAGTGCTCAATAATATTTTCATATTTTGGGAGTCTGAAAAGAGTTGAAAGAGGACTCCTCCTGGAGGAACAATTGGTGTAAATGGAATCAACTGGTTCTAGTCATGATGGAATTTCTCAAAACAGGTAAAGGTGACAAGGATGGCTAATAAGCCAACTCATTGCGGTGGTTCCTCAAGAAAGGGTAAAAACCAAGTGAAAGTGTATGATTGACCAAGCATATGGTGATGGTGGAATGAAAAAAACAAGGCTCATCTAGAAAAAATGGGCTGATAAAAATGGAAATCACGAGGTATAAAATGGGATGGTTTCATTTTTACATAATCTTGAAACATGGGAAACTATGCTTGAAATTGGTTTCATCTTTACACAAGCTTGAAACTGAGGAAAAGCTATGCTTGAAATTGAGTTTGCATGCCCCCAACATAATGACTCAATTCGAGGTACATGTACCCTAAGCTTCATTTCATGCCCCTAAGTAGACTACTGGATACTAATAGGTGGATGGAATGAAGGTTCATTTACGAGATCAAGTGAAAGACTCGACTAGGAATTTACGAGATTTAATCAAAGACTCGAATTGAAAGTGGATTTGTTTCATTTTCTAACAAGCTTGACACAGGAAAATAACTATGCTCATAAGAACCTATTTCATTTTTTAATGAGGCTGATATAGTAAAAGAACTATCCTCATAAGAGATTTTTTCATTTTTTAACGAGCTTGACACAAGAAAAGGAACTTTGCTGCAGAACATTGTTTCATTTTTTAAGGAGTTTGACACAAGCAAAATAACTCTGCTCCAGGACTGAGTTTCATGTTTTAAGGAGCTTGACACAAGAAAAGGGACTCTACTCCATAATCAAATCATGGCCTCCAAGAGACCATGGCTTCCAAGAGGTTCTCATCAAATGGGAGAATAATGCTCTGGAAGGGATCAAAGGATCCAATGGAAAGATGAGACTCCAATGCCCCCAGTAAATGATTCACTACTTCACCAACTATTTCATTAGTAGACATGGGCATGGAACATGTCACCACATAATTAACCTGTGGCGGGGGAGATACAACTTTTGTATAAGGACCATTTAGGGAAGTCAGTTGATTAGGAGTCAAATTAGGACCAATGAATGAAAGTTGGTCAAATGGTCACAATTATTCCTTCATGCAGGAAACACATCACACGAAAGAGTGAAGAGACAAGAGCTCCCATGACATAAACATAGTCATGCCCAAGGAGTAAATTAAAATATAGAGGGCCTTGGACTACCATCACATCGATATAGACAAATTAATAGGAAACTTAGGAAGGATCCCTAATGGTTGAGTGGCTCCTCTGTTAAAGGCCAACAGATTTTGGGTAAGGAGCACAAGCTACGGAGAACCTAAATCTTGCCAAGTAGTTGAGGATAAAATACTAATAGATGTGCATTCATCTATGATTATGCTAGGTATGACCACATTATAATCTCGTACCATGATCTGGAAGGGAAAGTAAGGAGGAAGACAATATCCCGTCAGTCGACTCCAATCAAAGGAAGTTACCATACTACTTGGAGGGGGTGTCGTGGGAATAGGTGAACTTCCCCATTTTGTTATGGGAATAGGAGGATTCTCCCCTATGCCATGGAAACAAGAGGATTTCCCCCCTGTGCCATGGGAACGGAAGAACTATCTCCCATTTCATTGGAACCTGAAGAAACGAGAAGAGATGAGCGGTATGATGTTCATTCTCTATGGAAAAGGTACAATCGACTTAAGGTGGAATAGAGTAAACCATTTTCTAAACCAATGGTTGGTTAGGAATAGACTCATGATATTCACATTTAGAGAGAGTGGGATTGACGGGAGATGGATTTTGATCAATCACTACATGAACTAGTGGAGTATTGGGAGAAAGCTTTTGATAACCAGCTAGGAGTCGAGGCTAAGAAGCTATAAGTTTTTCCAACACTTTTGAGGCTTCATCCATATAAGGAAAAAGGTGAATAAGATGATTCCCTTCACATATTTTATAAGTAAATTTGATTTTACCCTTTTCCCATGTACCTTACTATCACTAGTTGAGGGTTTATCACCAACATGATCTCTAGAGGATAATGACGAAGGCTAATATGAGCCTATGAACCACACTTCTAATACCTTGGGAATACCAAGACAATGTCTAAGAAGGTGTCACCCTTACATCAAATTCAAGGGAATTTAAATTTATGGGGCTAATTGGAAGATTTTATCCATACTAGTTGCTTTCATAGAAATGGTTGCTTGATTGCCCCCTGCTTATTTTGCTTCTTCTTCATCCTTTTATTCTTCTTCTTAGCTTCCTGGTTACTAGAATAATAAATCTCACCAAGCGAAGAGGAAGAAAGGGATGAAGAAATAATAGGTGAAGAAGGAAAAGGGTCAACTTTAGGATCAACATGTGGTTGATGTTGTTCAGGTGGAGGAGAACTCGGTTGAGAAGCAGATTTGACATTCAAAACCATAGGGGTTGAAAATAACCAAACTAGCAAACCAATGGTAAATCTGGGAAAAGACAACGTTGCCATATAAGGAGCACCAATATTTCAAAAAGAAGGAAAAGGGCTAGGATTCCCATCAGAGGGGTTTCCTTGACTTGTGGACTCAGGAATTGTTTCCATTAGTCTCAACCTAAGATCCACTAAGGAGTTGTTCTACGGGGAAGATGTTGTTCCATAGTTAATTAATTTATTTTAGAAATTAAAGATACAAACAAAACAAAGGGGTAACTAGGCATAAAGGTTACCAAGAAACCGTGAACTACAATATACACTTTGGCAAACCAAGGACTTAACGTACGTGCAGGAAATATCCCCGAATGTTGTGTTCAGTATATCAAGATATATAAGGCGGTTGACTCGGTTACCTATGGATGGATAAAAACTTATATTGGACTTCCAAAAATATACTTGATGGTACATGGAAGTGTAGTCTGTAGTAGTGTTGTCTAATGCATAATTGTTTGATGAGAGTGTTCCCATATACTTATCATGTGTGGAGCGCCATCTAATATACCTGAAGGTATGTGGAGAATGATCCAAGACACTTATGCACGTGGAATGGTATTTCACCGCCGAGATACAACGCTGGAAAACAACGACAACTCCTACATTTAAAGATGCGAGAACGCATCTCTAGCTTAGACCTTTATGTGTGTCGTTAAGTTTCAAATGCTTCTTAGGTTAATTGAGATGAATTTTGGAGTTGATCTTGAATTATGTTTTAGTTTCAAGGCTCCAAAATCAATGTCACTTGAAAAAACCTATGATGCAACTAATATGACAAAAACAATTCTTTTCATTTTCCTTTTAATAATGAAAGGCATAAAAAAGTAGGGGAAGAAGAAATCAATCAATAATGCAACAAACAAGTGATGCAACAATCGATCTCCTCAACTTCACTTTTCCAATCAAAATAAAATCCCTGTATGCAATGCATGATGCATAAGATTTTCCTTTTCAATTTCACTGGATTTTCATATGAAAACTAAGATATTCACTTAATCACTGATAAAAACACTTTTTAGAACGATGATGAGAACACGAATTTCTTCAAGCACTCAATGATTAAACAATTCAGTTTACTAATGACCTAATGCCAATAACAAAGGAAAATCTAAACAAATTCTTATCAAAGGCACTCAAAACCAAAAGCAAACAAGATGAAGGCTTATGAGAGACCAAGACACACTTAGGGACACAAGGATGACCAATTGGAACAAATTTAATCAAAGAGAAAATCAAAAAAGGTAATTTTTTGCATCAAACTGGGATCATAGCAGGTGTTGAAAGGGTTAGGGTGCACTGCAACCCATTATCTCTAGTTCACAAGGTGCGATGATCAAGGAAAGCCAAGTTCCGACACAAAAAATGCAAGTAAAGCTCAATGAAAGGTCTTCCTAGGCCTATCTAGCACTGAGTGAGACAGTAAAGGTATGAAGAAGAGGTAATACAAGATCAATGGACAAGGAAACCACCAAGGGAATGAACCGTTCCCCAGTATGGTCACTAATTTGTTATGTGGTATTTACAATTACGGACAAAAAATCTCCCCTAGGTATGGTGGCTAACCTAGAACAACGAAATGACAAAGGACCTAATGATTTCGTTAAAGTAAGTACATGAGGGGAAGAAACCTACTTGGAATCTATCATATGTTTTACTCCTTCTTTGGCTTGAATGCTCCAATCCTAGCTCCAGCTGCCAAAATTAGAACCTGCACAACTAGACAACACAAGACAAGAAACTATGAGATCTATGTAGCATCATCTATCTACTTTATTCAACAGATCAACATGATGGTATTGAAATATATGAAATAACGACATCACATATAGGAAAACAAAAGAAAATTTTATATTGAAATAAATGTAGTGAGTTACAACCATAAATAGGCGTTAATCTAGTAGAACAGCTCCTCCAAGTTGTTGAATTTTCCTTCCTTTGTCACAAAGTATACCTCCAATCACCCCAAATGCATGAAAGTATAACTCTGATAATAACAACATAAGGGTAGAAGCACTCTCCAAAGAAAACCCCTTGCATATGGAAGGTTGTAAATATACATAGTAGTGAGGTAATTTGCGAGTTCTTATCCTTTTACCAATGTTAGGATTGAGATCTAATCTTGATGGGAGGATGAGATCTAAGGATAAGGGATGGAAAATCCAAGGTAGGATAGGATACGATTCAAAAGTTTTATCTGAGGTAAATGGTTACAATACATCTTGGAAACTTCTGGAAATGGAGGCTTTGCGATTCTCTCTCTTTTTACCAAATTTCTAGAACCAACAAAGGTGCAAAGAGGAGCAACCTGTAGGTGATCAATGCAGGCCATAGTGGAGAAACCTATAGGTGAAAACTATCCAGCAAGAGGCTAGGATGCTTGGTCCTAAAACTGGCTCAAATGATGCAGTTTAGGGCAGAAACTGTGGGGAACAAGAGATTCATGCATAGGGCTTTATGCATTGATGATGTAAACTGGGAATATGATGTGAATGATCTAGTTCAGAGGTTGATGGATCAGATGAGACAAAATAGCCTTTAACAGTTGGGACATATAGGTATGGGAATGTCTGGTCCCATGTGTTGTGTAATGTGTTAGGACAACTATGTATGGGACTATTTGGTCCCATGTGTTGTGTAATGTGTCATGAAAACTATGTATGGGACTGTTTGGGCCTGTGTGTTGTATAATGTGATGGGAAAGGCGTGCAAAGAAAGGAATCGCTGAAGAGAAGAGAAGAGAAGTGAAGGGGATTGGTTCTTAGGTTCCTTGGAGCCTGTGGGTTGTGATAAAATATATGGAGCCCTGTAATAACTTAATTTTCCTAGAGTATGCGGGTTGGATAGAATCTTTGGAGCCCTGTAACAGCTTGGGTTCCTTGGAGGGTGTGGGTTGAGATAGTAGTCACTGGAGTCTAGAAAACTTGGGAAGAGATCAATATTGAGTTAATATATGAAAAGTTCATTTCTGAAGATTTCTATATTTATGCTTTAGCAGTGGATTCTTGACTTCCTGAGAAGGAGGTGAATCCATGGTACTACTCTTGATGGTGGAGGTGTCGGCCTCTAGATTCCCTTGTTGCTAATTAAGGGTGGACGCATGAGCCTCTGGATGCAGAATCATGGTTGCTTGGGATGAATAAGTTCTTCGATCTGCATGATTATTCAGAGAACATGAAAGTCAGGATAGTTATTTTTAGTCTCAAAGGAAAGGAAGAAATTTAGCGAGAATATGTGAAGCATGTTAGAAGCATCAAAACGTAGGAGTTGAGTTGGAATGAGTTCAAAAGACTCTTTAGGAATAATTACTTATCAGAGAGATACTATGATGGTAAGGTTAAGGATTTATACAAATTGAAGATGGGTTCCATGAGAAATGAGGAGTACATGACCAAATTTTTGGAGATGTTGAGTTATGTGCCTTATCTTAAGGACAAGAAAACAAAGGTTCAAAGGTTCATCGGTGGATTTCCATTAGAATTAAAGGATCATATTGAGTATGATGAGAATGGATCATTGGAGGAATTCATCATGAAATTGAAGCATTGTTATGATAAATCGAAACACAAGACTGAGCCTAAGTGTGTGTGTTTGGAAAGGTAATGATAAGACCAAAGGAAAATGGCCTCTGCAGTGAGAAAGACCTTAGGATGTAGGTGAGAAATAAAATGTGTTCCCTTACAAGAAGTTCAGTACAATAGAAAAGGGACACTGACTTAGCCTAGAGAGAAGCATAATAAAGGTAGTGGCAGGGATCTATGCAGTGTTGTATTTGTGGCAAAAATCATTGCAAGAAGGATTTTCCATTATATCAGGGTAGCAGAACTTAGATCTATAGTGCGAAGGAGACACAAATAGTTGGGGATGTTGGTCAGAGTGTTCCTCAGATTTATGTAGCATTTGATAATAGGAAGGCAGATCATCAAGCATCCATTATACAGATGGAAGGTTAGCTCTGTGATCGATTTGTTTCCATTTTGATTGACCCTGGATCTAATTATAGTTATGTTAATCCTGACCTTGTGGATAAGTGTGGCTTGAGAAAAGAAGTGCATGTAAAGTCTTGGTTAGTGAAGTTGACTATAGGGACCAAGTAAAGAGTTCATCTTTGGGTGAGAGCTTGTGCATTTTAGTTGAATGGTATGCCTACATGAGCACACTTAAATCTGCTTCCTTTGGGTTCAAACAATATGCTTTTGAGCATGGATTGTTTGTGCCTTCACAGGACTAAGGTAGATTGTTACGAGAAGGCTATTGAGTTCTTGGATAATGATGGATATAAGATAATCTTACAAAGAAAGAAGAATCCTACATCAGTGTGAATGGTTACAACTATGCAGGCTAAGCGTAATTGCAGGAAAGGGTGTTTATTGTTTGTAGTACATGTCTCCAGTGACAAAGGGAAGGATGTTGAGGATGTTGAATTCTTGAATAGGTATCTTATTTTCTAGTAGTTTCGGGATGTATTTACAACTTATATTTAAAATTTTCCGCCTCCTAGGGAAGTGGATTTCTCTATTGAGTTGGTATCATGAGAAACACCAACATAAAAGGCACCTTACATGATGAGCACTTCAGAATTGGTGGAATTGCTTTTGCAGTTTAAGGTAATGCTTGATAAAGGATACATAAGGCCAAGTGTGTTTCCTTGGGGTGCACTAGTGTTGTTCGTGAAGAAGAAGGATGGTACTTTGAGGTTTTGCATTGATCAGAAACAATTGAACAAGGTGACTATCAAGAACAGGTATCCATTTCCACAAATTGATGACTTGTTTGATCAAGTGAAGGGAGTAATAGTGTTTTCAAATATTAACTTGAGATCATGATATCATCAAGTACACATCAAAGAAGAGGATATATACAAGACAACAATCCATACCAGATATGGGTATTATAAGTTTGTAGTGGTTCGACTTGGTCTTACTAATGCCCCATCTACTTTCATGTGTTTAATGAATAGTATGTTGCTTCCTTATCTGAACAAGTTTGTGATAGTATTTATTGATGGCATATTGATATATTATAATAATGAGGAAGAGCATGCAGAACACCTAGTGGAAGTGTTGAGATTGTTGAGAGAACATCAATTGTATTTCAAGACTTGTAAATGCAGTTTCTTCCAGATTGAAGTTCATTACTTGGGACATGTTGTTTCCAAGGAAGATATAGCAGTGGACCTTGAAAAGATTAGAGCTATCATGGAGTAGGAAGCTCTTAGGAATGTGGATGATGTTAGATCATTCATGGGACTAGCAGGTTATTAGATGCAGTTCAACAAGAACTTCTCACAGATTTCCTATCCTATTACATCTTTGCAGCGAAAAGAAAGGAAGTTTGAATGGACTAAGGAGTGCATAGGTAGTTTTGAGAAGTTGAATCATTTTCTTAGAAATGCTTCGGTCTTGAAGATTACAGATCTTGAAAAATAGTTTGTGGTATGTACAGATGGTTGTAAGAGGGGACTTGGTGGATTCTTGATGCAGGAGGGGAATGTGGTATGCTACGAGTCAAGGAATTTAAATGATCACGAGCAGAACTATGTGACCTGTTGTATCTTAAGAAACCAATTTCCTGGCTATGGAGAAATTGTGCTTAAGACATTAATGATTATTGTTTGTTATCACTTATTGTCACTTTATTGTTTGTTGTGTTCTCAAATGAAGGACCTGGAAAACTTGGTCTTTAGCCCTTAATACATGTATGACCAGAACATCTCAGAATGTCATTTGTTGCTAGATATAAATGATGAATGAAGAAAGCTTGAAGGAGAAGCTAAAGATAATATGTTGCTTAACACAGAACCTACTATCTGTCACTTAGAAGAATTATGAAAATGAGAACTGAATCATAGACAATATGCTGCTTAACACAGAAACTACTATCTACGACCCTTGGAGAAGTTAAAGATAATATGTTGCCTTACACAGAAACTATTATCTATAACTTAGAAAGAAAGGTGAAAAATTCAAGTATGTGAGTGCTCTTTTAAGGAATTTTAACTTTATCTACTTAAGCAAATAAAGACCTACAGCTTCATTACTATACTTGAAAGAAGAAAACATAAGATGGCACATGACAAAGAAGGTTACAAAATTATACCCAAAAATTCATGGAAACTTCTGATTATTTCATTAATCAACAGTTATATTAGGAATACAGTGGCCTAGTCTCCAGGTTCTCCAAAATTCCAACCCCTTCTTTGTAAATTTTCCTCCTTTTATACATTTGTGAAACAGTTGTTGATCTCTGAAACTGTCAAACTACTAAATTGTTTCCCTAACTATCTGAATTAAAAACTATTACAGGATTTTACAGAGGGTAAAAGACACCTCAAAGAACATGAAATAACAGAAACATAATTGAATTTAGAAGAGGATGATAAATGTTGGCTTTCTCTATTAATCCGTTGTCGAGTTCCTCTGTATATGCCTAAATAATGATTAATCCATTTTAGTCGTGATAAATTGTGTTAGCCATGCGTAAATCTGGGCTTACATATGTATCGGGCATTTTGATTGGCCAAAATACAAAGGAAACCACACCAATTGCCTTCTTCTTCGGATTCGGCTCTAATACTGATTTTCCCTTTATACAACGAAATTAACGCAAACCTTTGGTTTACCGCGGAACTCAAAAAGAATTAAATCTGTTGCATAAACCCATTAGTTCCGCCTTTTCAGTGCTCCATTGACTTCCCATCGCAAATCGTAATCGGCCCTTTCCAGTGGTGTATTAACCCAATCCTTTACAAACTACATGACTGCGGACCCGCCGGAGTTATAAAACGTGATATATAACAATATCGGGTCTGAAATCCCATCGCATATCGCAATTGGTGAATGAACTAATCACATATGCATTCGGCGCTTTACGGACCCGCCAGAATTATAAAGCATGATATATATGCTTTCGGGTCCGGCCATCGCAATCGCTATCGGCGAAGCCAACATCTATAGCCCTGCAATGTGGCAGACCCGCCGGGACTTTACAATATAATATATATATGTTTCAGGTCTGGCTTTACCATCACTTATTGCAATCGATGCTTTCAATTGTTATATTAATATAAACCTTTACAATCCATGATAGGACGGATGCGCCAGAAGAATTAAACATAATACATATGTAACATCGGGTCCAGCCTATCGCATATCGCAATTGGCAGAACTCAACCTATATATATAAGGCGCTCTGTTATACTGCGGACCCGCTGAAACTTTAAAACATAATATATATGTGTTTCGGGTCCGGCCTGTTCAACACTTATTTCTATTATAATCCTTTATAATAGAAATACATATAAAGGGTAAAGATCACTCTAGCAAGTTGAGGGTTTTGGAGGAGGGTTTGGCAGCTGGCGCAGAGCTGGATCTAGGGCCGTAGGGCCGAGGCATAGGGCCCATCAGCTATGGAAGGGAAGGAGGTAGCGGTCGTCCGTCCGCACCGGTAAAAGAGCGTCAGGAGGACGGCAGGTGGAGGTTTTGGACGCCATGCAAAAGACAACTGGAGGGCTCAGTAAACAGTAAAACTTGAAGGCAATTTACCACAGGGGAAAAGGGATCAGGAACAAACGGACAGCGCTTCCCCTGTTTTCGATAAGCCGACAAGCAACCTGTGACCAGCGAAAGTAACCATGGTTAATTCAGACGAGGGCATTGACTTAGACCCAGCTATGGAGGACATTCTCTCCATTTGGGGGAAAGATCCAACTGCTCAGAACATAGAGCGTTATTTTGGAACGGTGGAAGCCCTAGTTTCTCCTCCGTTTTTTCCGGAATCAAAAAGATCGACCCAAACCCTCACAAATTCGCCCAAGGAGTTGGAAGGAACGGCAGTGGTGCAACAGGGGGGTAAGCACTTGCAACAGATTCAAAGGTTGAGCAAGGAAGACCCACATGCAGGTCTTCTCAAACCACATCTCGGCAGCAAAGGGAAACTCGGGTTCGCAGGTCCGATCCTCTCCGGCGGTTTAGAAGACATAGTCAATCTCGGGTCGAAGCTAGGGCAAAGCCCTGAGGCGATGCGGGAAGGACTGCAACAGTCACAAGGGTTTCCATTGCAAAGAGCATAAATAGCCCAAAGGAAATCGGGTGGAAGGATCAGGGTTCTGAAGACTACCAGGATCCAAGGGGGGAAGACAATCGAGCAGACCAGGGTTTTCAGGTAATAAATCAATCTCTCCTTGAGTCCCTAAATTTTTCTTTAAACACCTCGAAAGAGGTCACTCCGGAGTCAAGATCCCTGCCCCTGTCCACCGGACCGGGATCCCAAAGAGGGCAGGAGGAGAATGAGGGATTAAGAGACACCGCCAGAGGAACAAAAAACACAGGGGGGCAAAGGAAAAAGCAGAGACTGATAAAATCCCAAGGGGTAGAAGGGAACCTGGTGTTGGGCATGGATGTGCAAATTGAAGAGGCGCTGGAGGTAGCAGAATGCACCCTGGTCGGCAGAGCAAGGGGCAAGAAATTCTCATCCGATTTCATTCAATCCTGGGGGAAGCAGAACTGGCAATCTGACCTAATCAGAGACTTCAGGGTCTTGACTTTAGCAAAAGGTTGGTTCTCGGTGCGTTTCGAAAACAAAGGGGCAGCAGAGTGGGTGCTGAAGAGGAATTGGACACTCGGAAACATCCCGGTGTTGTTCAAAAAATGGAGCCCTCTGTTCGATGCAGCCCATGAAAAAGCTGATGTTTTCCCGGTTTGGGTAAGAGCACCAGGGTTACCATCGTTCCTCTGGGTCGAGTCGGTCTTCAAGGCGATTGGGAATAGATTGGGCACTTACTTGGAGGCAGACATGTCTTTCCAGGAAACACACAACAGAGCAATGGCACGGATTCTTGTAAGTCTTAATCCAAGCGGAGGACTAGCAGAGAAGATAAATCTCCAATATAAAGAATATGTCTTTGAACAAATCTTGGATTACGAATTTCTGCCTTTCCGTTGCCATAGATGCCATGAGTATGGGCACTTGGCTAAGGAATGCCCCTTAGGCAGGCGGTGGAGGAGGTTCCAGAGAACGAGGGCGAGGCCGGAAAAAGACAATAGGCACTTCCAGTTTCGAAAAAACAAGGAGATCTCAGACGATCAGGAAGATGAAATAATGGATTTAGACCCGCAGCAGGGGAGGCAATACCAGAGAGCAGATCTTCAGGAATCTCCGAGGAAACTGGCAGAAGAAGGAACGGAACCCGGGACTGCAAAGGAGAACCCTGAAGATGCACCTCCGAGCTCAACCCCAAGGCCAGCCGAGGATCCAAAGGGTACGAGCCTGGATCCAAAACATTCTCCTTTTTTTAATATAGAAAATAAAGATGAATGCTTGGATGAATGTTTGGCCCCTGATCCTCTCACTAAAATCTCCCTTTCTGGAAAAAATGTTAAAAATGCAAATTTGGACGAAGGTAATTTGGAAAATTGTATTGAAATTATTTCAGCCGCTATCCCCTCCCTAGATCTGAATTGTGATGGGTGCTGCCCTGAACCTTCCTCTCAGGCCCAGCAACCTATATGCCCCTATAACCTCCGCTCTCAGGACAATAAACCTGTCCCTATGTCATCGATGGGGGGCATCGAACCATCCATCCCTCAGAGTCAGCCCAGGAAAAAAAGGGGTAGAAAATCCAATCTATCTATGGCCCAAGTCAAGGCAAAATTCGATGTGGCAGACGGGAAGCAACAATCTATCACAGGGGCACTTAGAGCAGTGCAAAGCCCCGACTCTGCCCTAAAATGATCATAACCTCATGGAACTGTAGGGGTTTAGCCAGTAAACCTAAAAAACTGGCTCTTAGGGAGATAGTTATGAACTCCAAGGCGGATGTCCTCCTTCTTCAGGAGACTCTGGGGAACGGGGAGGAAATCGAAACAATGCTAAATGCTCTTCTTCCAGGGTGGAAATTTACAGCCTTGGACTCAGATGGCCACTCAGGAGGATTGGCTGTAGGATACAGAGAAGGGAGAATTAAGCTCAGGAACCAATGGGGAATGAAGCAGGTGATGGGACTAGAATGTCAGACTACAGAATTCGATTTTCCTCTAACTATCCTAAATATATATGGTCCTTGCCAGGGAAGGATACCATTCTGGAATGGATTGATGGAGAACTCGCTTTTGAAGAATAATTACATGGTGTTGGGTGGTGATCTAAATTTCTCATTAGGAAGAGCGGAAGCTTGGGGTCCAGCTGCAAGAGAGGATCCGCAAACAGATTTTTTCCAGAATCTATTAGTCTCAAATAATCTGATAGAAGCCAATCTCATCAAGCTAAAGCCGACTTGGAGGAATAGAAGAGTAGGAGAAGCAAGGGTGGCGAAGAGACTAGACCGCTTCTTACTCAATGAGGACTTATCTGCTATGATTCCTTTATTCAGGCAATGGGTTGAAGAAGGGGGTCCATCGGATCACTTCCCTATCTACCTTGAGCTCTCCAAAGTTCCCCCAAAACCACCTGCCCCTTTCAAATTCAATGCTTCCTGGCTCCAAGAAGAATCTTTCAATAAACTATTCAAAGAAATTTGGTCACATCCTGACAGAGGTTCACAAGAGAATAAAGGATTCTTATTCATGGAAAATCTCAAAAGACTGAAGAAGGCAACAATCTTATGGGCAAAGGACAGAAAAGCAAAGCAGACTGAGGAAATATCTAGGATAAACGAGGAACTCCAAAAGCTTGAAAGCATAGAGGCGGATGGCTATGCGACACAGGAATCTAAAGAGAAAATTTTAGCCCTGGAGAAGCACAAGAATCAAATCCTGCTGGCAAAGGAGGAGGAATGGAGACTCAAGAGTAGAGCAATCTGGCTCAAAGCAGGGGATGATAACACAAGTTTCTTCCATAACTATGCAAAAGGGAGGAAGAGTGCAAATACCATCTGGAACTTAAAAAATGAAGAAGGAGGGGAGGCTAAGACTTTTGAAGCCCTATCAGCTCTTGGGGTGAATCACTTCCAATCCTTATTTAAAGACAATGGTGAGATCACCATTGCGGAAGTCATCCAAACAACGCAATGCTTCCATAGATATGTGGAGGAGGAAGAAGCGGACCATTTAATGGACCCTGTTACGAAGGAGGAGGTGGAAAGTGTTATTAAATCTATGGCAAAAGAGAAGAGCCCCGGACCGGATGGTTGGACAGTAGAGATCTTTCTACATTTTTTTGAGCAGATAGGAGAAGAAATCACAGAAGTCGTAGAGGAGTCAAGAAAGAAGGGAGAAATCTACAGTCCTTTCAATGCAACCTTCATAGCTCTCATTCCAAAAAAGGAAGCTCCGGAATCTTTTGAGGATTTCAGACCTATCTCTTTATGCAACAATATCTATAAAATAATTGCAAAAGTGATAGCACTCAGAATCAAACCAATCCTATCAAGGCATATCTCACCTGAACAATTTGGGTTCTTGAACGGAAGGCAAATACATGAAGCAATTGGTGTGGCACAGGAGGTCCTTCATAGTGTAAAGATGAAAAATAAGAAGGGTGCAGTAATCAAAATAGACTTATCAAAAGCATACGATAGGATAAATTGGACATATATTCGTCTGCTCTTAACGCACCTAGGATTCAAAGTGGACTTTATCAGATGGATCATGGGGTGTATCACAGATGTCAGCTATGCAATCCTCATAAATGGCGCAGCCACCCCCTTCTTTAAAGGACAGAGAGGGTTGAGGCAAGGATGCCCCCTGTCCCCTCTGTTATTTCTCTTAGTTGCTGAAGGCTTAAGCCAGCTGATTCAAAAATCCAAAAGGGAAGGTAAGGTAAAAGGTATAGAGGCAGCAGTAAATTTGTTCATATCTCACCTTCTCTTTGTAGACGACATTTTGGTTTTTACAAATGGTGCCACAAATGAACTTAAGGAATTAAAAAACATCTTTGACCTTTTTCTGAAAGCTACTGGAATGCAGATTAACCCCAGGAAATCTCAGATTATAGAGGAAGGCCTAAACAGACAAGAAAAAGCTCAGCTCAACTCTTTTTTCCCTTATGGAATGTGCAACATGGATTCCCCGTTTAAGTATTTAGGATTCTGGTTGAAGCCGAATGCATACAGGAAAGAGGACTGGTCTTGGTTAATTGCAAAGATTGAAGCAAAAATCAACCACTGGAGTTTCAAATGGCTATCCAGAGCAGGGAGATTGACACTAATAAAATCTGTGTTACTAGCCATACCAGTTTTCTGGGCAGCTTTAACATGGGTTCCAAAAGGAGTATTGGAGAAAATAAGGAGAATTTGCAGCAGATTTTTATGGGCAGGATCAAAAGAAAACACGGTTCTTCCTTGGGTTGCCTGGGAGAAAGTGGCGAGGCCAAAAGACTGGGGCGGTTGGGGGATAAAAAGCCTCCCTGACTTCAGACTCTCACTGGCAGCCAAATCAGGGTGGAGACTTATTAAGATGGAAAATCTCTGGACAAGAACGGTAAAAAGAAAATATATTGACCCATCTCCATTGGAAGAGTGGATCAGGAACCCAGTCAAGATCCAAAAGAACGTCTCTGTAATATGGAAAGCAACAGTGGAGTCTTTTAAGGTGATAGAGCAAGGTCTTGCATGGAAGGTTGGGAATGGAGAAAAGGTAAAGATAGGGAAGGATCCTTGGGTAGGATGCAACGAAAACTATGTCCTCCCTCCTGGCCTAGTTCAGCATTTAGAAGAAAAAGGTATTCTCTTCTTAAGCCAAGTGGAAAAACCGGGTTTTTCAACCATTTGGGGACAAGCATGGAAGAGTGAAGAAGACTTAGAGTTAGAGCATAGATGGTGGAACGAATGGAGAGCTTTTATCCAGGAACTTTCCAGATCCAATGTAAGGCTGAACGACAGGCAGGATGAGTTAATATGGGCGCATGCAGACTCGGGGGAATATGCACCAAAGAGTGGCTACAAATTCCTCATGTCCAGGAAAGGATGGGGAGATCCGGAATGGTGGTCGAAACAGCTATGGAAACTTAAAAGCCCTCCAAAGTCAAAAATCCTTTTCTGGTGCATTCTAAAAAGTAAAATCCCAACTTGGGACATTCTGCAGTCCAGATTTATGTACGGGCCTGGGAGATGCACTTTATGCAAACTGGAAGCTGAATCCATAAATCACCTCTTCCTAAAGTGCCCAGAAACTCTTAAGATTTGGGGAGAGGCAGGAAATATCCTGAACAAAAAGCTAGAATGGGAAGGTGAAAATATGCAAGAAGCATGGAAGAAGTGGTGGCATTCATTTCCAAATGGGAACATGCGCAATCTTCCTTTAATCATCAGCTGGGGGGTATGGATAGCTAGGAACAGGAGCATCTTCCAGGACAAAGAAACCCCAGTGACCATCACAGCAATCCAAAGCATTTCTATCTATTCCAGTATCCCAGAACCTAAGGAAACCCATCCCCAAAGAAGCGTCCCAGAAGTTCATATAACAGAAGGAATCCCTTGGGCTTTCTTCGATGGAGCATCTCAAAACAATAAAGCAGGAGCAGGCTTAGTCATTTACGAAAACTCAACTCACATCCTTAAAGCTTCTGTAGGTTTAGGAACAGGTTCAAACAACTATGCAGAAATGCTCGCCCTGAAATTCCTTCTATGCTGGCTTATTCAAAGGCACACTCTCACAATTCAGATCTTCGGAGATTCCCAAAATGTGATCAGATGGGTAAACGGTCAAAGCACATGCAGTAATCAAGTCTTAAAACAAATCCTGGAGGAAATTCAGATATTAAAATCATATTTTAACAGCTTCTCTCTATGTCACATTTTCAGGGAAAGGAATGATACAGCGGACAAGCTTTCTAAAGACGGTCTACAGCAGGATTTGGGCAGCTGGAAAATCTTAGAGGATAATCAAGGCCAAATCAGAAGGACCGAACAGCCTCCTCATGATCAATTTTTCTGAACTTCTGGCAGCTCTTTTTTGTCTTTCCTTTTCATATCAAAATCTAAAATTTTTCTCTCATATGCAAAATATTAAGACTCTTTAAGCTACGGCAATATGACAATTATATATAACTTGTATGTTTATGTAACGGGTTGTTTTCCTCTCTGTTGAGGAGACCCGGTTTTGTTGGACGTCTGTTTTGGACAGTCTTTAGTTTCAAGTTTTTTAGTCAAAAGGAACCTTAGTTCCGGACAAAACAAGAAAAGAAGATGAATCAGGGACAGTTTTGCCTATTAAGGGAAACTGGTCTCAAGCAAAAGGCAACAAAATTTTTTGTAAAACAGACAAAATAGTCACACAGGATGAACAGAGATGCGTCAGCATGTGCAATGTAAACTTTTTATTGTCTTAATAAAAAGTTTCGTTTTTTCCTTTGGAAAAAAAAAATAGAAATACATATAAAAATGCGTAACCATACCTTTTTCTACCTTTTCCAGTTCCTTTGTATAGTTTTCAAGATACGCCTTTATCGCAATAGGCGATCGGTGACTCCTGTGGTAATAATATAACTGCCCACTGTATCTTTGCAATTGCGATTTAATTGCATCGCTAACATATATATATATATATATATATATATATATATATATATATATATATATATATATATATATATATATATATATATATATATATTTTGGTTATGGCTCCATAAACCATTTATAATATGATTTAACTTGATCACATGGGCCAATTATTTTACACTTGTTTCTTTTGTGTTTTGATTCCGATATGCAATTTATTACATCTCCCTCTTGCCTTATCTTTTAAATATATTTTCAAGTGATTTTTGAATGAAACATGAATATTAAAGGCAACAAAAAATACATGTTACAACATGACCCATGATCTTGAGTTAGCCGCTATCATTCATGCCTTGAATATGTGGAGACATTATCTTCTTGGAAGGAGGTTCGTCTTAATGAGTGATCATAGTGGTTTTAGGTACTTGTTTGACCAACCCAATTTGAATGCCAGACAAGCTTAAGTTTCATTTCGAGATTAGGTACATTAGAGGAAATGAGACCAGGGTTAAATACACTCTTATTAGAAGAGTGTAGGTGAATCACATCGCATCAACGAGTTATTATGGGACAGACTTACATGAGTGGATCTTGCAAGAAGGACAACATGATGACAAGTATCAGCAGTTGAGGCATAGGTTGAAGAATTAGGGTGAAGGTGATAGGGATGAGGAGTATCACCTCATGGCAGATGGCTTGGTCAGATTCAGGAACATGATTTATGTACTAGATGATAATGAGATCAAGATGCTTAGCTTGAGGGAGTTTCATGTCAAGACATATTCATATCACTAGGGATATCAAAAGACATTGACAGTTGTTAAGAAGTTTTACCATTGGCCGAACTTGAGGAAAGAGGAGGTTGAGTTTGTTGCGAGATGTTGAACTGTCAGCAGGTAAAAGGAGAGTGTAAGCATGAAGGAATTTTATTGTAGCCGATTTCGATTCCAAAGACAAAATGGGAGGCCATTTCCATGGACTTCATTTCAAGTTTTCCAAGGACATCCAGACAACTTGATTCCATCATGGTTGTGGTTGATAGGTTAAGTGAGGTAGCTCATTTCATTGCAGTTAAGTTTACGAACTCAGCTAGTGAGGTAACTCATATCTTCATCAGGGAGATAGTGAGATTGCATGGTGTTCCCAAGAAGATCATATCAGATAGAGATTCCAAGTTCACTTTCAATTTTTGGAAAGGGTTGTTTGCTGGTTTGGGGATAGAGTTAGCTTTCAACACAACTTATCATCCATAGACAGATGGATAGATAGAGAGGGCTCACGATATTCTTGAGGACATGTTGAATATGTATGTCATGCATTAATAGAGGAAGTGGGAAGAGTATCCTCCACTAGTAGAGTTTCTTTAAAATAATGGGTATCATGAGACCTTGAGGATAAGTCTATTTGAGGTTCTTTATAGCTGGAGTTATAATAATTGTATTATCTGGAGTGATCCAGTGAATAGGGTGTTGATTGGACCAGACATGTTGGAAGAGATGGAATAGGAAATACAGGTTATTAAGAGGAATTTGAAGGAAACACAGGACAAGCAAAAGAGTTATGAAGATCAACATAAGGTATTTGAGTTTCAGGTTCGTAAGCATGTGTACTTGCACATCAATCCCAAGAGGATCTCCTTGAGGAGTGGGTCATGCGCCAAGATGAAACCTCGGTATTGTGGGCCTTTTAAGATACTTGAGAGGATTGAACCAGTGGCCTACTGTTGAGTCCCAAACCTGCACTTCCCTATATACCCTTTCAGCCTTCTTTTTTCATTTACTTCATCCACCAAGCTGTCAAATCGTTGCATACTAGTCTAAAAAGAGCTTATGAAATGGTTTCCTAACTATGTTTATGACTGTTGTTTGATTTAGATTTTTGTTCAAGCAGCTATGGAAACTTGTCACTTTCCACAGCCAGCCCAGGTTTCCGCAGCCATTTTGTTAAAGGCTATGCTACAGGTGTCCAATGGAGAGACCGGCCACATGGGTAAGCTGCAAGTGACGTGTACATGGAGTATGTCCCCTCAGATCAGCCAAATCACTCATAAACGGTCGCGGTCAACGATGGTCAAAGGAAGGGCCAAATGAGGAGTTTTACGGTGGCACGGCTCTGTTTTGCCCACGTGAAGGTTTGCGTGACACGATCCTTAGTTTCCGGAGGTACTGGCACACCTGTAGAGTAGCCTGTGAACTGAATCGAGTAGCCACCACTCCATGGATTCAACTGTCATGATGACCATCACGCTAGATCTCGGGTCAAGGAGATTTACGTGTCTCTTGGCAGCATAAATCTAGGAATTAGTTGCAGCACCTTTTCTTATAAATAACGCGTTGATATACGCTGAATAGCTAGCTTTTGAAATGTAATTTTGACTGTTGTCATCAGCCCACTGTACTGTGTTTCACTTTGTTTTATTACTGCACTTTAAATACATGAGAAGACAGCTTTCCTGAATCTGATTTGTGACTAAGTGATTGACTGGCCGAGGTTGCAGAGGGCCCCTGTACACCAAAGCTTTGTATAGTTTCTTACTTGCTTTCATTTACTGTTTTTAAATCATTGTTTGTATATATATTGTGCTGATCTGATGTTCATTGCTGTCCATATTTCCTTTATGTTTTCTTTTATAACTGTTAGCTGATCAGTGATTCTTTTACAGGTTTTGTTGTAGGTAGCCCGGGCATATTTACATTTTTTTTTTGATAACTACTGACATGAGATCATCTTGTCCTTTCTGCTGATTTTCATTTCCTGAGTTTAATTCCATCACTGTCATTTTTCAAATTGTGTTTTTCTTATTTACTTTTCTGCTACTTAGACATCATATTACTCATCTGTTTATGATTTCCTTTCTATAGTCAAGTGACTCTATTAGTAAGGAATCAGAATATTACTTATTGTAGTATGATTTAGTTTGCTTTCCTGCAAGTTAGAGATTGAATTACTTATGTCATTTTCAAGAGTTGAAATATGAATGAGTAGTTAAATCTTAGTTTCCTTTTATGCAATTTAATTTCCTGCAATTTAGATATCATATTACTCAACTTGTTTATGATTACTTCCTATAGACAGATTGAGTTGAAAGGTGAAGGATCAGAACGGGGGTTGAAGTAGTGTGATTTAGTTGCTTTGTTTTCAGTCTTTGAGTTGCTTTAAGTTCAGTTTTTACTTTCTTTTTCATACAACAGTAAGGATACTAGGCCATTGTCACTAGTTCACTATTTTGGTACATTTACTTCCTTTTGAGAATTGATTTCATTACAGTCAGTTTGGAGCTTTCTTTTTGAAAACTTTTAAGTTTGGAAAACCACTGTAGAAATCACCATTACCATCCATACTTAACTTTCAATTTCGCCATCACACACTAGGGAATCCATAGAAGATAAACCCAAAAACAAACTAAAAAAAAAAAAATCTAAAATGACAAAAGACTAAGAAAATGGTTATCTTGTACATATAGTACACCTCACTTCGTCAGTTTACGAATCCCGGATTGACATTTTAATTAGCAATTTAGAACACACTAAATTGACCAAACATTTTGGCGTCGTTGCCAGGGAAGTGAAACTAGGTAGCCAATTTCTTAAAAAAAATAGATGAGGAAACCCTAAAATCCCTTCTATTAAAAGCCATTAGAGATGAATGGATAGATATTTTGAACATGATGGGAAAAGGAGACATATCTCAACTTCCACTTCATGATATAGCAGAGCTGTGTATCCATCTCTCAAGAGGAAAATCTAAAACTGGAAAAGATCCTAGAGATCCTTCTCTCATCAAAGCAAACAAATATGCAACTGGATCAGTAAGTAGGGCTGAGATTGGAAATATGCTTGATGAATTCAAAACTGATATCTTAGGGAGTCTTAGTGAGCAACTAGACACTCTTAAGATCCACAATAAGCAGAAAGCAGAAGCTGAAGCTTTGGCCATCTTTTGCCCAAAATGTAGAAAGAAACATGCTCTCAGGGAATGTCCCTTGGATGCAAAAGTTGTAGAAACATGTGCGATTTGTTCAGAGAATCATGAGACCAAGGATTGTCCTTCAATTCCTGGGCTCAAAGCTGTCTTCCAAGAAGATCCAAATACAATTGAGTCTCTCTGTTTTGTTGCAAGGAGACCTTGGCAGGGGCAACAAAACCAAGGGTTTAACAATTCTATGAACTTTCAAACCTCACCAAATTGGAATCCTTGGCAACAACCTTGGTCCCAACCTGAAAATCCTTTTCAATCATGGGTACAAGGCATGCAAAATCCTTATGGGAGATTTGCTCAATTTTATCAATATCCTCCATCTTTTCAAAACCAACAAGCTCCACAACTTCCAAATCAAAATCCACAACTATCATTGCCATTTCAACAACAACAACAACAACCTTCTCAACAGAACCCAAATTCTCAACTCTTGCTTCCATTCCAACAGAAGTCAAATCAACTTCCTTCCCAGCCATTGCCAAACCCCAATAATAAAAACCCTCAAAATTCTTACATGGTAGAAGGTCAACAATTTCCTACCTATATGATTGTTCCTCTCAATGATGTACAACTCAGATCTGGTAGAGTTTTAGATAAACCTTCTATAGATGCCCAAAAGCAAAGCATTTCTGAGGAAGATTCTCTTGAAGCCAATAAAGGTTCTGAAGCATCTCTTCAAAACCCAAGCACTCAGAAAGAAAAATAAAAAGAGCTAACCCCCACAACTCCTATAGTTGAGCAACCTGCATCTTCATCCACACCTCCTTTTAATGAAAGATTACAAATTGACAAAGGGGTGGAAAAACAAATCTTGTTGCCTGACTATGATTTTCTAGATGAATTGAAGAATGTCTGTATCAAGATTCTCTTGTTACAAGCCATTAGAGAGATTCCTATTCTAGAAAAAACAATAAAGGAGTTGAGTCTTAAAAGACCAAGAAGGAAACCTAGAGATACAAGAAGAATCCACCTGGTAGGGAAAATTGCAGATATCATGATGGGAAAAATTACTATGCAGAAGTATGTAGATCCCGGTAGTCCAATTGTCAAAACGCATATCAATGGGGTAGAAATTCCAAATACTTTGATTGATTTAGGGGTTGATATCAACATTATGAGTAGACAGATGATCCGAATGGAAAATGGCATCAACCCATGGTACTCATCCACCCATATTATTCATCGAACCATGGAATTTACCCATGGTATTGTAAATGGCATCTGCCCGTGGTATTGTAAAATCCACCCATGGTATTCATTCACCCATGGAATTGACCCGTGGTATTGTAACTGAAAAATACTATAAGTAACAAGTCACATTTTGTAAAAGGACAGATTGTCCGCCACAATGTAGCCTTTACAATTATTATCGGTTTTAATAAAAAGTTTCTTTATGGTTTTGTTTATTGGGCATTCTCCTCTCTTATTTTTCTTCTGTCAATTCAAGTTTTTAGATCTTGGGGATCTCTCCTCCCAAGATCCATTTCAATCTTTCAGATCTTGAGGGTCTCTCCCCCCAAGATCCATTTCAATCTTTCAGATCTTGGGGCCTCCTCCCAACATCCGGATCAGTGGTATCAGAGCAGGTTATGATTCCATGGGAATGAGGGTTTGATGCATGTTTCAGTTTAAAATTTTGTAGCAATATTCAACAAACTTCAGGCATGTGCTACAACCTCCACAGAGCACTTTCTTGGGTCAAGCAGGAAGAATTTTTCTTTTCTCATTTTTTTTGCAGGATTTTTTTTGGGAGGCGACTTTGCAGATCAGATCTGAAACATTTGGTACAAAATTTACAAAATAAAATACCAGATCTGGATTCCTCTCGAAAAATCACCCAATTTCAAAAAAAAATGGGTCAAATCTGAGTCCGGATGTGGGAGATATCCCTGATTTAAAATCAGCTATTTTATGAGAATTTTTGTGACGGCGGAACTGTTGCAGCACGAATTTGAGATCTCAGAGTGTCCAGATAAGGATTTCCATCACATGGGAATATGCAAAATGGTCCTTCTGCTTCCAAAAATAGGTTATAATAAATATTCTGAGTTATATTGGCCGAGTTATGTCCATTTTAATTCTGGAGCAGCATTCGGAGTGGGTTTCCATTGGAGATGTGCCTTCCCACCCCACTTTAGTAGGCACCTGCTTCACATTCATCATTTTCAACATAGCAGCAATCGGCTTGGGTTATTTGGAGATGTGCCCTCCCACCCCAAGCTATGTAGGCACCTGCTAATTCATCAGCAACCAACATCACGGTTGTGGGTCATCCACAAACCCACACTTCATCGAAGTCCATTTGCTAGGCCATACACTGTTAGTATCACAGTTGGTCACAAGCATTACAGGGTATCTCTATCCTCAGATCTTCGTTCTTCATGGTTATGGGTCATCCACAAACCCACAGTTCATCGAAGCCCATTTGCTAGGCCACACACTGTCAGAATCACAGTTGGTCACAAGCATTACAAGGTATCTCTATCCTCGGATCTTCATTTATCAGGGTTTTGGGTTAACCACGTAAAACCCTTATCTTCAGTGGATCTTCATATTCAACAAAGGCTTTGCAGAAGGGAACTTTACGCAATGGGGACCATCGCTTCTTAAGGAGGGAGGAATGATCCGAATGGAAAATGGCATCAACCCATGGTACTCATCCACCCATATTATTCATCGACCCATGGAATTTACCCATGGTATTGTAAATGGCATCCGCCTGTGGTATTGTAAAATCCACCCATGGTATTCATTCACCCATGGAATTTACCCATGGTATTGTAAATGGCATCTGCCCGTGGTATTGTAAAATCCACCCATGGTATTCATTCACCCATGGAATTGACCCGTGGTATTGTAACTGAAAAATAATATAAGTAACAAGTCACATTTTGTAAAAGGACAGATTGTCCGCCACAATGTAGCCTTTACAATTATTATCGGTTTTAATAAAAAGTTTCTTTATGGTTTTTTTTATTGGGCATTCTCCTCTCTTATTTTTCTTCTGTCAATTCAAGTTTTTAGATCTTGGGGTTCTCTCCTCCCAAGATCCATTTCAATCTTTCAGATCTTGAGGGTCTCTCCCCCCAAGATCCATTTCAATCTTTCAGATCTTGGGGGCCTCCTCCCAACATCCGGATCAACAGACTATGGAACAGCTGAAACTTCCTAATCTTCTTTTTACACCTACTTTACTGCAACTTGCAGATCGATCAATTATCAAACCAGATGGTGTATTAGAAGACATTTCGGTCTCCTTAGACTCTTGGGAATATCCAGTAGATTTCATGATTTTAACTCCCAAGAGTAATTTAGGAGGACACCCTCTCATCTTAGGAAGACCTTGGCTAGCGACAGCTGATGATTTCATCAGTTGTAGGTCTGGGGATATGTATATTTCTGATGGTAATTCGACAAAGAAATTCAATCTGTATCCTCCAGCAAAAGAAATTACAGCAATAGGAGATAATGAGTGGGTTGATGATGAGGATACTATACAACCTGTCTTTACCATTTCTGAAGTCAGTGAAGATAGTCAAATTCTGAACACATTAGAAAACTTTGGAACATCTTTAGAATATGACCACACACAATTTCAGTTAGATTCTGACATTGAGTATCTATCATCTAGACAAATGTCTCTTTTCTCTATGGAAGAGTTTGGTAGTTCCGCCATTGAGATCTTTCCAAGTAAAACATTGAATATCAACAAAAATTTGGAAAGATCACAACAGGAAGAACTAACCAAAATCTTGCAAAAACATTCTACTGCATTTGCATGGGAATATACTGATATGAAAGGTATTGACCCTAAGACTTGCATTCATCACATCTACATTGAGGAAAACAGTAGACCAATCAGACAACCTCAGAGAAGGATGAATCCAAACCTTAGGGAAATAGTGAAAGAAGAGCTCCAAAAACTACTCAATGTAAACTTCATTTATCCAATTTCAGATAGCCGATGGGTTTCTCCTTTGGTTATAGTACCTAAAAAGAATGGTAAATGGAGGGTATTAATTGATTACAGGGAATTGAACAAAGCAACTTTGAAGGATCACTTTCCTTTACCCTTTATCGATCAGGTATTAGATACTTTAGCACTCAAAAAGTATTTTTCATTTTTGGATGGTTTTAGTGGCTATAATCAGATTCAGGTAGCACCTGAAGATCAGGACAAGACCACATTTACCTGTCTATGGGGAACTTTTGCTTACCGAGTACTTCCTTTTGGATTATGTAATGCACCCGCAACATTTCAAAGGGCAGTACTAGGAATCTTTTATGATCTAATCCATGATTGTGTAGACGTTTATATGGATGATTTTACAGTTTATGGTAATTCGTTTGAAGAGGCATTAGAGAATTTGGAAAAAGTCCTTATAAGATGTAAAGAAACAAACCTATCATTGAGTCATGAAAAATGATTTATGATGTTTACTGAAGGGATTGTTTTAGGACATCATATTTCAGGGGATGGGATTAAAGTTGATAGATCAAAAGTTGAAGTCATCTCCAAGTTGCCTATTCCAAATTGTCAAAAAGATGTTAGAAGTTTTATTCGATTTACTGGATAATATAGAAGATTTATTGAAAACTTCACCAAAATAGAATTTCCACTCTTCAAATTACTTACAAAAGACTGTGAATTCAAATGGGATCCTAATTTTCAATCTGCATTTGAAACTTTGAAAACAAGAATATCTGAAGCACCCATTTTGAGAGGGCCAAATTGGAAACTTCCTTTCCATATCTCCACAGATGCTTCAGATACAGCTCTAGGAGCTGTGTTGGGACAAAAGGATTTAGTTCCTTATGCCATTTACTACACCAGTAAAAATTTGACTCCCACCGAGTTAAACTATACTGTGACTGAAAAAGAGTTCTTAGTTGTTGTTCATGCAATCAATAAGTTTAGACACTATATAATAGGCTATGAAACTTTTGTCCATACTGATCATTCTGCAATTAGATATCTCATGAATAAACCTGTTACTAATGGCAGAGTTACAAGATGGCTCTTACTTTTACAAGAATTCAATATTACTGTGTTGGATAGACCAGGGAAACAAAATACAGTAGCTGATTTCTTGTCTAGAATCCAAAATACTAATGAATATTCTCCTGTAGAGGATAAGTTTCCAGATGAGTATTTATTTGCAATAACTACTGAGACTCCTTGGTATGCAGATATTGCTAACTATTTGGTTACAAGAAAGCTACCTCCACATTTATTTCCTGGTGAAAAAAGAAGAATTATTCAGGAGAGTTCAAGTTATTCATGGATTTCTAATGAATTGTTTAAAACAGGGCTAGATTGTGTGATCAGAAGATGTGTTCAGGAAGATGAAATACCTGACATCCTCAAGGCATTTCATGATGAACCATGTGGTGGACACTTTGCTAACAAAAGGACAGCCTATAAAATCCTTTCTTTAGGATATTATTGACCTTCCCTTTTCAAAGATACAAAACAATATGTCAGAAGGTGTGGCAGCTGCCAAAGAGTTGGGAGACTGACTCTTTCAAATGAAATGCCATTACAACAACAGGTACTCATCGAACCCTTTGAAAAATGGGCTTTAGATTTCATTGGACCTATTAATCCACCATCTAAACAGAAAAAGTATATATTGGTATGCACTGATTATGTCACTAAATGGGTAGAAGCCAAAGCATTGCCTTCTGCCACTGAAAATTCAGTTGTTCAATTTCTTTTTGAGGATATTTTTACTCGTTTTGGTGTCCCAAGAGAAATTGTGATAGATCAGGGAAGTCAATTTACATCTAACTTGATGGAGAAGCTGATGGAAGAATACAAAATCAAGCACAGAAAATCTACTCCTTACCATCCGCAAGAAAATGGCCAAGTGGAGTCTACAAACAAAGTTCTTGAGAGCATCATCACCAAAACTGTTCATCTACACAGAAAATATTGGGCAGAAAGGCTTCCTGAAGCCTTATGGGCCTACAGAACTACATGGAGGAATACAACAAGACATTCTCCCTATGAACTTGTTTATGGGAAAGAAGTCCTGCTCCCCATTGAGTTTCAAGTCAAGACTTTCAAGATGGCAGTCCAGTTGGGGATGAATCTATCAGAAGTCCAAAAGCACAGAATGGTGAACAAGCTAGATGAGATCAGACAAGAAGCAATTTTAAAGACTGATCTAGTTCAACATCAAAGAGAGAAAGTTTCAAGAGGGAGATTGGGCATTACTGTTTGATTCCAAATTCAAAGACTTTAAAGGTAAATTTCAGACCCATTGGCTTGGGACATATGAAATTGACAAAGTCTTTAACAATGGAGCGGTAAGAATCGAGACCATTGATGAATTTCAGATTTCTCTTATTGTGAATGGCCATCGATTGAAAATTTATCATAAGCCACTCTCAAAAGAAGAATTTGTCAAGATGTTCCAAGAGAATTTTGCAATAAGGCTGGTGGAGAAGAATCCTTCTCCCCCACTAGCCTAGCCTTTGATTCTTTCAGTTAAAAAAAAAAAAAAAATTGTATAAGCCTGAAAACCAATCATGTATTGGCAGTCTTATACAGAAAATATAGAGTGAAAATCAAGGACAATTGACACTCTATATTTTCCAAAAAAAAAATATCCTCTCCTTCTCTTTCCATCTTCACTCCACCTCATTTTCCATTCCACTCCATCTCCATCTCATTCACATTTTCTCTTCACTTCATTCCGCTTCATTTTCATTCCATTCCACTCATTTCATTTTCATTTCATCAATAAAAGTTCCTTTCAGGACTATTTTCACTCAGTTAGTTCTTTTCTAACCATATTTGTTCGGCTAAGTGGGTGTTGTCCCAGTTTCCGCAGCTGGAAGCAGTTTCCGCAGCGAGAAGCAGTTTCCGCAGCCAGAAACGATTTCCGCAGCTACCACCACTCTGTTTTTCAAATTCACAGTCAAAATGTTAGTACAAAAATCATGAAATGCAGGTGTAAGTGAGCAAATGCCATGAAGACATGGAGCATCTCCAAGACATCAAGAAAGAATAGTTGGTTAAAAGCTATGGGAAAGAAATGACAAAGTTTCCAAAGGTATGAGCAAAATTTTTTATGAAATAGCAATTAAAGTCATGATTATGCATAGTTATCAAACCATGAAAAGTTCTACTATGTGCAATGATTTGATATGATAGCTCCATTACCCACTCCTATCCCACGATATTACTCCATACACCATGCATTCATTTCTTAACGGTCTCATGATGGGTTTTCGGATTTAAACTCAAGTTGACTGCACTTTCATTTGCCACCTGCGCTCATAAGATGTGACCAATCCCTTTACGGCTCTTCTTCACCGTATTTTCCACAGCCATCTATCAAAATGTGTGATCTCTCGTATGCAGCTATTAATTCAAAAAAAATCTCGCCTCCACTACCGTTCACTTACCATTTCATTTAAGACCTTCCCTTTCATACACACGCATTTCAATTTGTAAACCCATTCACTACTGCTTATTCTCTGTTCCGCCTATAATCTAAAGCATTCCTGTTTCCTGCTATCGATTGCAGCCACTGCATTCTACCATAAACCCTACAACCGAGCTACTTCCCTCTGTTAAAATCCCCATACGTAATTGCATCCTCAGTTGAAATTTCAAACAAAGAAAGGGATGGGAAAACTACTAAGGGCAAAGCCAGAAGGACCGAAATATCTAGAAGGTTACCCTCAAGCCAAGGATTTACTAAATAAATCCAAATGGTTACGGTTCATTCAAAAGTTTAAAGGCTATAACAAAGAAGTAACCAAGGCTTTTTCACGGTCGTTCGATGGTCAAAAAGTGGAGATTGGAGATTTGAAGCTCACGGCGACCGAAACAACAGTAGCAGCTGCCACAGGCTTACCTCAGGAAGGTGAGAGATGGTTCAAAAATAAAAGCGTGGATGAACAGGCATGGAGAATTATGCTAAGAAACCCAGGTATGGACACCACCATGTTTACTAAAGGAATTCATGTTCATGCATTGAAGGAAGAATGGGCTAGTCTGCTGTTAGTTATCCAAAAATTTGTCACTTGTGAAGGACGCTTTGGTTCGATGTACATGTACCATGCTAGACTGTTGATGAATTTCTTAGAAAATTAGACTCTTAATTTGCCTTATTTCTTACTCTTGAGTTTGAATAAGATGAGCATTACAGTCCAAAAACACATAGGCAATATAGACCCTCATCTATACCATCATGGACTTATAAAAATTCTTATTGAAGACCACTTAAAGAAAAACAAAGATACATGGGAGAAATTCTTGATAAGAAACTACTTCCAAGAGCCATCTGAGGCCTCTGAAAGTATCACACCAAAGACACCAAGAAAAAGTAGGAGAAGAGAAAAGAGAACTACAGTCCAAGACTCCCCTACTATAGAAACTCAAGAAATTGGTCAAAAAGAAGAAGAAGACAGAACTAAAGACAAGAAACAGAAGAAATAAAAAGGCAAAAGGACCATCCAAGAAGTCTACCAATCACCTGAGAAATCCATAGAGGAGGATTATCAACCACTGTCAGAAAGATTAGTACATCTTCAGGCTGCTGCTATAGCAAAGAAAAAGGCAAAAGGAAAACAGAGTATACAAGAAAAGAGTACTAGTCCACCATACTTAAGGAGAAGCACAAGGTTAAGAGGAAAAGGGAGTAAAACAAAAATAAAACGGCCCCACTTCGTTGACTTGGGTGGAGAGACACCTGAGAAAACTCCAGCTGGCCGTAGTCCACCTCGTCTTCAGCCAAGCATTGAAACTAGTCCTCCACATGATGAAAGCCCTTCTCGGCCAGAGCTAGAGAGCAGTCCTCCTCCTCCACCAGATTTTGAACTCAGTCCAAGAAAGACACTTGAAGTAGACCCCAATCAACAGGAAGTATATGACTACTTGGAATCATTAGAAAAATCAGATGCAGGTCCAAGTACCACTCTGCCACTAGATGCACAAGTTCAGTCCTTAAAACAGGAGGTATTTGAATTAGAGGTCCTAAACAGGCATATCAAGCAGGAAAATGAAGCACTCAAAGAGCAGAGCAAAGTAGATTAAATTATTCATGATAACACTATGCTCCATTTAGGACTATGGCAAAAGAAAAACAAGAAACTGAAGAAAAAGTGCAAAAAGTTGAGCAGAGCATTGATCAATCTCAAGTTCAGATGTCTAATAAGGAAACCAAGAATGGTGGTAGCACCAAAGAAGAAAAGAGGGCTAGATGTCCTAGCAGAAGCATCAGAACATATGGATTAGAGAGGAGTGACTAAATTTTGGTTGCATGAGGACATGCAACACCTTCCCAGTGGGGGTATGTTGAGTCCCAAACCTGCACTTCCCTATATACCCTTTCAGCGTTCTTTTTCCATTTACTTCATCCACAAAGCTATCAAATCGTTGCATATTAGTCTAAAAAGAGCTTATGAAATGGTTTCCTAACTATGTTTATGACTGTTGTTTGATTTAGATTTTTTTTCAAGCAGCTGCGGAAACTTGTCACTTTCCGCAGCCAGCCCAGGTTTCCGCAGCCATTTTGTTAAAGGCTATGCTACAGGTGTCCAATGGAGAAACCGGCCACATGGGTAAGCTGCAAGTGACGTGTACATGGAGTGTGTCCCCTCAGATCAGCCAAATCACTCATAAACGGTCGCGGTCAACGATGGTCAAAGGAAGGGCCAAATGAGGAGTTTTACGGTGGCACGGCTCTGTTTTTCCCACGTGAAGGTTTGTGTGGCACGATCCTTAGTTTTCGGAGGTACTGGCACACCTGTAGAGCAGCCTGTGAACTGAATCGAGTAGCCACAAATCCATGGATTCAACTGTCATGATGACCATTGTTAGTGTCGGTCATGATGCCCTCCATCAGTGATCAAAAAACTCTTTGCATATGCATAAGTAGGTGTCTCATCGATGTCAGTTTTGCATTCCATTCGGCATGCCATAAAACTGATGGAGGAGCTGGTCCTTGTTCCCTTCTTGGCTTTGCTGGATCAGGTCATATCATAATGAGGTTGGGTCATACTTGTTTTTATTTTTGTCTTGAGGTCCCAAGTCTTAGGTCTAGGGTTTTGGTCAAAAATCACTGCAAGGGCATGAGTCAAAGGTCCATGAGTGCTCAGCAAGCCAGAAGGAGGTATGTACATATGTTCCATTGATATTTTTCATCAGGTACAGATCATTTATACCTTGGATTTAAAAACCCTGTTTTTAAACCCAAGGTCATGTAATATTTGTAAAAAATAAGGAAAATTTCAAAAGTCTTCAAAGTGCCGGAAATAACCCTGGTCTCCTCGCCAGAGTCCATCAGATGGTCAACTTGCAAAAAGAATGAAGTTAAAGCGCCTCAAAAGCTAAATTCAGGACAAAGCAACTCAAAAAGCAGTGTTAAAAGTGAATGCCAAAATAGAACATTAGAGAGTGGGTTTTGTGATTTAATTTTTTCAAATTCAACCTACAAGAGCTAAATTTCCCTCTAAACATTTCATTATGCCTCTATGAGCTAACAAAGAGGAGCAAGAGGGCGAAAATAGTGAAGGAGGTCGAATTGCAGTGAAATTGGAGAGTTTCTCTGGTGCGCGACCACTCGGGCAGGGTGCGCGACCACCTGGGCGGTGCGCGACCACTCGAGCTGCGCGCGACCACTCCAACCCTGCGCGCGACCACTCGAGCTGTAACTTGCAGAACCGGCCCAAACTCACTCAAATTGCCTTGTGACTTGTAAATTGCTCGAGGTAGGCCTCTCAAATGTTTTGAATGTTGAAAATAAGGATGATGAGCTTGTGTTTGTGCATTTTTATCATCAAAATTATGAAGAGAAATAGGTTAAGTGATTTCTTGTTCTTGTAGGCAATTTTGCTAGGGTTATGTTTGATTTCAAGGTTTTTAATTCCTTTTTATTCCCTCCATTACTCCTATTAGATTTACACTTGTCATCATGTGTCTCAATCTCATCTCATTTGCAAAGAATGAATCTCAATTCCCCATTCCCTACACCTAAAACCCTAATCCCTCTCATATGCATCCCTAAACCCTAAACCCTCTATACAAGTCTGTCCCAAAACCCTAATTCATTCCCCACAGCAATATCATTATAAAAATATGTAAAACCACAGCAAAGATCAAATAGTGATGTGAAAATGAAAGAGAAATTGCAATAATAAAACAAAAAGACAAAAAACAGAGAAAAAGATTACTATGTGTAGCCAAGTTATTGCAAAGACAAAAGAAACTTATTGTTGTGTATAGTCCTCATAAAAACAGTGAAAAGGAGGCTGTTATTCATAACAAAAACAAAGTAAATACAGCTGTACCTATTTGTTAAAGGACAGGTTGCCTTGAAATACTGTTTGTAAAGGAAGATTGCTGTGTTTTCAGACCCAAACCTATGTATCTTTTTTCCTTCTATTCCCCTAGATGCAATACATCTCCTTTCTCTTTGAATCTGTCAAATAAAGCCTTTCCCCTCCCCTTATGACAAATGTAAATTAATTCCTTATTTCCCCTTAGCATCAAAAGTACATCAATCCCTTGGAAAAACAGAGTATGCTTCAAAATGTACAGTCAAAGGACATAATTAAAAAGCAAGCTGTTGATGCTAGTTATCATTGTTGCCCTATACCCCTGTAATCATGCTATCCTTTACCCCCTGTTGAAAATTGTATTGTCCTTTCCCTTAGTGACCCTATTACATGTTTTCCCTAATAAAGATATGTCTTTGCAAATGATTTCCCAATGATGAGAGATGGGATAACATGTTTGACATTGTGTGAATTATTCCTTAAAAGTTCCCTGTTTTTATATATTTTCCCATTCCTTATGATAAAATCCCTCCCCTAACATTTCTCTCATGGTTTTTCCCCTTGAAAACAGCATACTTCTCAGCATTTTGCAGGCAGGGCAGCAGTCAACTTTGCCTATTTTCTCCACCTTGCTCAATAACACCATGTCAACCACTGAAACTAATGAGCAAGGTGATGACCGGTCTTCTTCTACGGAGGTTGAGACACAGCAGAGGCCTCGTAAGGGTGGCAAAGGTGGTCATCATAGGAGAGAAGAGCCCACATCTTTAGCAGAATTACAGGCATGCCCTTTGGCAGTGACTTGTTTCCAGTACATGTCATGTTTCCAGTTTTGTGAGAGGCTTGCCCAGATTCAGCACCACAGGGAGTTGGCTTGACTATTTGTTTTGTGCCTTCATGATGGGCAGGTTACTCTTGCAGGGGTGAATTTTGTGTTTTCTCCTGAGATGATTTCAGAGGCTACCGGGATACCCAATGTGGGTGAGGTGTGGCCAAAGCGCAAATGGCTGGATTTTGTTTATTTTGAGCCATATGTCAGGCCAGCATTCACACATAACTTGTCAGGGAACTTTCCTTTCAGATTCCTCCGGGGGGAGTATGCTCCTATCATGCGGATTATCATGCATTACTTCACATGCGAGGGAAGGTTTTCACAAGTCTTTGCTTGTCACATTCGCCTGTTGATGCACTTTACCCGAGTGAGGATGATGAACATCCCAGTTTACTTTTTCCAGGACATTCAGAGGATGGTGTCCGTGTTTCAGAGGCAGACCCCAGCTCAGCAGCACAGGAGTTTGTGCCATCATGGTCTTATCCAGCTCATTGTTTCCCATCAGCTGAGTCAGCAGGGCATTTCATGGGCAGATTTCATTTCCCGTGAGTTCTTTACAGTGCCACCACAGCCACAACCAGAGCCAGAGGCCATTCATGAGGCGGGAGGTCCATCACACCAGCCCGAGATTATTGTTCCAAGACATGTTGCTTCCCCACCGCAGCTTACATATCAGAGGGGTCATAGGACCTTATTTGCAGCAGCTCGACGAGTATTTTCTCCACAGCAGGTGGAAGGGGTCTCGTCATCTTCTTCAGATCAGCGAGTGTTATCTCCACACCTGGTGGAAGGGGCCTCGCATTCTTCATCAGCAGAGGCAGTACGGGAGGGCAAGCAGCCCATGGTTGAGGATGAGAGAGCTGGCGATACACGTCATGATTTCATTGACCTTGATGCTCATTCTCCTTCTTCAGATTTTTATGAGCTTATCAGACAGAGAGAGGAGGAGAACCTCGTGGTGCATCAGAAGCTCCAAATGGCTCAATGGACCATCACTTATCTGGAGCAGCGCAACAGACAATTAGAGGCGGAGAAAGAACTTGATGAGCTATGGAGGATCCGCGGTAATCGAGGTTTGAACCGTAGGAGGCCCAGGGACCCATTGCCTGCTGACCGAGAGTTTTGCTCATTCAGGCAAATGCTCGCTTGGAGAGACTGTTGGAGAAAGCCAACCAGGACAAGAGGCTGCTACGGAACATGAAAACTCATTATTGGGCGAGAATTCATGTTTGCAAGGCAAAAATGAAGATACTCCAAAGGAAGTTGTCCGAGGCCCGCAAGAGGAGGAAGAAGACCAACCCGCTCCGTATCTTGGCTGAGGCCTCTCTTACTAACCATGATACTCACTAGCCTTCTTCTAGCAGCAAAACCAAAAAATTTGAGAAGTTTTGGAGCATTTTTGACATTTTTGAGAAATTTACAGTTTTTGGCCGTTGGAGTGGTCTCACCCCACGCGCGACCACTCGGGGGGACAGCTCAGAATGAGAAAAACTTTGCATTTTTGGAATTGTCATGCAAAAATACACTTGCCTATGCATGGGGTCAAGTTTTTATGGAGATTTGGGCCTCCAAAAGCTCAAAATACATGCAAATTTTGACTTTCTGCCCACTTTTTGAGTTGCAGAAAGCTGTCTTGGGCGAAATGACTTTTGAGGGGTCAAATCAACTCCAAATTCAGAAATTCCAGTTGGGTTAGAAAGTAGACTCATAGACCTTTCCAATGAGTTATCTTGCACCTGATTTGGACACCAGGAAGGCCCTCAAACACAGCTGCCAATGTGCGCGACCACTCCAAGGGAGGGGCGCGACCACTCAGGGAAATTTCACCATTTTGACTATTTCGGCCTGCAAAACACTGTTTTTACTTTGGTTGACTCTTAATGCATGTAAATGATGGATTGTTGGGTAATTCTCATGGCACATGGATACATTTACTCTCCTTTAACACTTCTAGAAGTTTCCTTGATGTAAATAGTGAATATTAAATGCATGGATGGGTTACCTAAGTTTTAGAGGCAAGTTGTTTTGACTGCCTATTATCTAGTGCTCAGTTTAGAATTAGTTGAAACAGCTCCTAGGAAGCTGAGCTCGACCCCTAGAGGTGGGGAAAGGAGTTAGATCATCTATATTATGCCTTCTCTTACTCATTTTCATGGTTGGACTCTTGAGGGAGAAGCTCTATTGTATATTTTACTTGTATCTCTGCAATTTGAGGAAAAGGAAGGCCAGGGTTTTGCAGACATCATTGTGGATTCTTGTGGATTATTGTGTTGATGGTGTGTTTCCTACTTGTCATTGTAAGTGTGTTTATGTGTTCCATCTCTTATTCTATTGCTGCTAATTAAACAAAAGAAGTGATAAAGTTTGAATTCATGCATGCCATGCTCAGCTTTCAATTTTGTTTAATATTTATGTTTTCCACTGTCTAAAGAGGATTCAAAGTCATTGTTTGCCCTCTTTAGCTCCCTCTCTTTCTTCCTTGATCATCCCTCTCAGCTTAAGGCATCAGCACAAACTCCTTCCTTGCCCCAAAGACCCACCTGCAAAAACTGAGCTCAATCCCCACACCCTGAATTGCACTCCCTCCAATTGCCACCAAAAACCCCAAAAACTTTAAATCAACCCTCCTCATCAGTTTACTAGCCTAATATCTTTGATCCTAATTGGTCAGCTCACCCCATTGAGAAAATACCTTGAGTCTGACCGGAGAGAGCCTTCTCCTTCCTCGTAGGGCTAGCTACGAGGTGTAATGGTTTGATGTAGCCTTGAGATTTGTCTATCTCAGCCTAGGTGAAATTTCAAGTGCTAACATAGTGGCGACCATACTGGGGAAGAACAAACTTGTTTGTGTGTTGATGTGTGTGTTTCGCAAGTCTTAGACGGAGCCTGAAGTTACGCCAGGTAGCCTTCGAAAACGCTCTTGTTTTACATCAGCGTTAGTAGATAAACGCTGCTTCAGTCAATCTCCATGAGCTTGTGAACGTAGCGCTTCATTGACACTTTACCCCAGTACATGTATCAAGTTCAGATCTAATTGTTGATAGTGGACAACGATCAGACACTTGAAAGGCTGAAATCATTCACTTGGCGACTCCTTTCACTGAAGAATCCAGCAACCTATGCTTCATGGTGACTTCACTGCAGGAAGATCAGTAGCTTTGAGATTTTCAAGATGGATCAGATTGCAAGAAGATACGCTCCCCTGAGCCGAGATCACATCCCTGGTTTTCCAAATAAGATTCCAAAGGTAGATTGGTCAAGGAATTTGCCTATATTTAATGATGATGGTAAGAAAGATGCTGCTTTACATTTAGTTAGATTTCACATGCATATTCGCAAGTTGAAGGTCGATTTTCCTGAAGATTGCTTGATGAAGATATTCTTGGCCACTCTGGAAGGTAAAGCCCAATCATGGTATGAAAGTTTGCCGCATGTTTGTATTTACTGTTTAAAGGATTTTCATGCTATGTTCATTGAAAGATATAAGGACTCTTATCCATCATTGAATTTGGTTCAAGACTGTTGCCAGCATGCTTATAGTTTTATTGAAAGCCTTGAGAAGTTTTATGAAGATGATAATTTCATGGATGAAGAGATCATGGAAGCCCTGTATGAGAATCCATTTCAGCAGCACATAGAAATCTTAGAGGATACTTGTCAAGATCAGCAGGTTGAAGATGGCCATATGGCTGTAATTGATGAAAGAGAAGAGCTTATTTCAGATCTTCCTACAGAAGAAGACAGCGTGCAAGATAGCCAAGATTCAATTTTAGAATGTAATGCAGTCAACTCAGCTATTTCAGATCAAAATTCAGATCATGGTGACCAAGAATACCTTGTGCTGAAGCCCATCAAAGAGAGCTCTACTGTTGAGATCATAGACAGAGTTTTGGATTCAGATGTTCATGAACAACAAGATGAGATCTTTGTTCAAGTAAGTGAAAACTCTTCTTTCAATCATAATTTTGATAGTTTGAATGCCTTGTCATATGAACATAATTACTGTTTAAGCAGAAGAAAACAAAAGGCATTGTCTCCTTTGTCTGAAGAGGAGATAGATCAGCTCTTGAAAGGTCCTGTTACAGCCCAAGCTACAGCAGATTTGCAATGCACACCTAGTCAGGAAAGTGTTGGAGAAACTTCTTCCTCTTTTGAAAAAGATGACTGTCTTATAATCAGTTTTGTAGACCAGCAAAAAGATAATTTTTTCTTTCACAAAGATGATAAGGCTGTCATGTTTGATAATCTCGAAGATTGTTTTTTGTTTAAGAATGACCTACAACACATTCAGACTACAGAAGATCATAGCATTCAGGATTCCATTTCAGATTCTTCATATGTTTCATGTGCTGAAATGTTTTTCCAAGAAGAGATCTGCTCATCCATTTGTTCAGAGATTTTTGAAGCCCATGAGCATACTTTTACTGAAGCACATGATGAAGGTAGATCAGAATTTGAAGCAAAGGAAACCTTGTTCTTTCAGCAGGAGGTGGCAGTGGCAAATCTTCATGTTCTTCACGATCCTCTAGCAAGTTTGTTGCAGCCAGCAGTGATAGTGTTTTTTGCAGTGTTCAGTGATGAAGGAGATCATGGTCAGCTATGTTTTTGGATGCTCAGTTATAGGTTTGTACTGTTGACCAGAAGATCTGATAAGAAGAATCAATCAAGAATGCATCTGCTTGATTGGTTGCATTGGCATTTTGATATACTTTGATGTATATTCTCTTGTAAGAAACGCAGGTGGTTGTCATCATGATTCCAAATCTTGATGGACTGCTGCCTTTCAAAAAGCTTTGTAAGTTCTTGTTTTAGTTAAGTCAGTCATGAGTCATTTGTGTTTGGTCTGTTGAGTGAGTTTTTCAAGTTATTTCAGTTTGCCATCGAGTCGGTTTGAGTCAAGCTTCAGTTAAGTTTCAGTCAGTTTTCAGTCAAGTTTTCATTCAAGAAATGAGTCAAAGTCTTGTGTCGTTTGCCGAAATAATGACTCCATTGCCCAATAAATAAGGCACTGGTCTGCTCTCCCAGAGGTCTAAGGTTCTTGGCACCTCCAAGGAGCTACCATCCCCATTGGAGCCAATGTTAGTGTCGGTCATGATGCCCTCCATCAGTGATCAAAAAACTCTTTGCATATGCATAAGTAGGTGTCTCATCGATGTCAGTTTTGCATTCCATTAGGCATGCCATAAAACTGATGGAGGAGCTGGTCCTTGTTCCCTTCTTGGCTTTCCTGGATCAGGTCATATCATAATGAGGTTGGGTCATACTTGTTTTTATTTTTGGCTTGAGGTCCCAAGTCTTAGGTCTAGGGTTTTGGTCAAAAATCACTGCAAGGGCATGAGTCAAAGGTCCATGAGTGCTCAGCAAGCCAGAAGGAGGTATGTACATATGTTCCATTGATATTTTTCATCAGGTACAGATCATTTATACCTTGGATTTAAAAACCCTGTTTTTAAACCCAAGGTCATGTAATATTTGTAAAAAATAAGGAAAATTTCAAAAGTCTTCAAAGTGCCGGCAATAACCCTGGTCTCCTCGCCAGAGTCCATCAGATGGTCAGCCTACAAAAAGAATGAAGTTAAAGCGCCTCAAAAGCTAAATTCAGGACAAAGCAACTCAAAAAGCAGTGTTAAAAGTGAATGCCAAAATAGAACATTAGAGAGTGGGTTTTGTGATTTAATTTTTTCAAATTCAACCTACAAGAGCTAAATTTCCCTCTAAACATTTCATTATGCCTCTATGAGCTAACAAAGAGGAGCAAGAGGGCGAAAATAGTGAAGGAGGTCGAATTGCAGTGAAATTGGAGAGTTTCTCTGGTGCGCGACCACTCGGGCAGGGTGCGCGACCACCTGGGCGGTGCGCGACCACTCGAGCCCTCCTCCGCAGTGCAAATTTTACACTGGCGCGACCACTCGAGCTGCGCGCGACCACTCCAACCCTGCGTGCGACCACTCGAGCTGTAACTTGCAGAACCGGCCCAAACTCACTCAAATCGCCTTGTGACTTGTAAATTGCTCGAGGTAGGCCTCTCAAATGTTTTGAATGTTGAAAATAAGGATGATGAGCTTGTGTTTGTGCATTTTTATCATCAAAATTATGAAGAGAAATAGGTTAAGTGATTGCTTGTTCTTGTAGGCAATTTTGCTAGGGTTATGTTTGATTTCAAGGTTTTTAATTCCTTTTTATTCCCTCCATTACTCCTATTAGATTTACACTTGTCATCATGTGTCTCAATCTCATCTCATTTGCAAAGAATGAATCTCAATTCCCCATTCCCTACACCTAAAACCCTAATCCCTCTCATATGCATCCCTAAACCCTAAACCCTCTATACAAGTCTGTCCCAAAACCCTAATTCATTCCCCACAGCAATATCATTATAAAAATATGTAAAACCACAGCAAAGATCAAATAGTGATGTGAAAATGAAAGAGAAATTGCAATAATAAAACAAAAAGACAAAAAACAGAGAAAAAGATTACTATGTGTAGCCAAGTTATTGCAAAGACAAAAGAAACTTATTGCTGTGTATAGTCCTCATAAAAACAGTGAAAAGGAGGCTGTTATTCATAACAAAAACAAAGTAAATACAGCTGTACCTATTTGTTAAAGGACAGGTTGCCTTGAAATACTATTTGTAAAGGAAGATTGCTGTGTTTTCAGACCCAAACCTATGTATCTTTTTTTCTTCTATTCCCCTAGATGCAATACATCTCCTTTCTCTTTGAATCTGTCAAATAAAGCCTTTCCCCTCCCCTTATGACAAATGTAAATTAATTCCTTATTTCCCCTTAGCATCAAAAGTACATCAATCCCTTGGAAAAACAGAGTATGCTTCAAAATGTACAGTCAAAGGACATAATTAAAAAGCAAGCTGTTGATGCTAGTTATCATTGTTGCCCTATACCCCTGTAATCATGCTATCCTTTACCCCCTGTTGAAAATTGTATTGTCCTTTCCCTTGGTGACCCTATTACATGTTTTCCCTAATAAAGATATGTCTTTGCAAATGATTTCCCAATGATGAGAGATGGGATAACATGTTTGACATTGTGTGAATTATTCCTTAAAAGTTCCCTGTTTTTATATATTTTCCCATTCCTTATGATAAAATCCCTCCCCTAACATTTCCCTCATGGTTTTTCCCCTTGAAAACAACATACTTCTCAGCATTTTGCAGGCAGGGCAGCAGTAAACTTTGCCTATTTTCTCCACCTTGCTCAATAACACCATGTCAACCACTGAAACTAATGAGCAAGGTGATGACCGGTCTTCTTCTACGGAGGTTGAGACACAGCAGAGGCCTCGTAAAGGTGGCAAAGGTGGTCATCATAGGAGAGAAGAGCCCACATCTTTAGCAGAATTACAGGCATGCCCTTTGGCAGTGACTTGTTTCCAGTACATGTCATGTTTCCAGTTTTGTGAGAGGCTTGCCCAGATTCAGCACCACAGGGAGTTGGCTCAACTATTTGTTTTGCGCCTTCATGATGGGCAGGTTACTCTTGCAGGGGTGAATTTTGTGTTTTCTCCTGAGATGATTTCAGAGGCTACCGGGATACCCAATGTGGGTGAGGTGTGGCCAAAGCGCAAATGGCTGGATTTTGTTTATTTTGAGCCATATGTCAGGCCAGCATTCACACATAACTTGTCAGGGAACTTTCCTTTCAGATTCCTCCGGGGGGAGTATGCTCCTATCATGCGGCTTATCATGCATTACTTCACATGCGAGGGAAGGTTTTCACGAGTCTTTGCTTGTCACATTCGCCTGTTGATGCACTTTACCCGAGTGAGGATGATGAACATCCCGGTTTACTTTTTCCAGGACATTCAGAGGATGGTGTTCGTGTTTCAGAGGCAGACCCCAGCTCAGCAGCACAGGAGTTTGTGCCATCATGGTCTTATCCAGCTCATTGTTTCCCATCAGCTGAGTCAGCAGCGCATTTCATGGGCAGATTTCATTTCCCGTGAGTTCTTTACAGTGCCACCACAGCCACAACCAGAGCCAGAGGCCATTCATGAGGTGGGAGGTCCATCACACCAGCCCGAGATTATTTTTCCGAGACATGTTGCTTCCCCACCGCAGCTTACATATCAGAGGGGTCATAGGACCTTATTTGCAGCAGCTCGACGAGTATTTTCTCCACAGCAGGTGGAAGGGGTCTCGTCATCTTCTTCAGATCAGCGAGTGTTATCTCCACACCAGGTGGAAGGGGCCTCGCATTCTTCATCAGCAGAGGCAGTACGGGAGGGCAAGCAGCCCATTGTTGAGGATGAGAGAGCTGGCGATACACGTCATGATTTCATTGACCTTGATGCTCATTCTCCTTCTTCAGATTTTTATGAGCTTATCAGACAGAGAGAGGAGGAGAACCTCGTGTTGCAGCAGAAGCTCCAAATGGCTCAATGGACCATCACTTATCTGGAGTAGCGCAACAGACAATTAGAGGCGGAGAAAGAACTTGATGAGCTATGGAGGATCCGCGGTAATCGAGGTTTGAACCGTAGGAGGCCCAGGGACCCATTGCCTGCTGACCGGGAGTTTTGCTCATTCAGGCAAATGCTCACTTGGAGAGACTGTTGGAGAAAGCCAACCAGGACAAGAGGCTGCTACGGAACATGAAAACTCATTATTGGGCGAGAATGCATGTTTGCAAGGCAAAAATGAAGATACTCCAAAGGAAGTTGTCCAAGGCCCGCAAGAGGAGGAAGAAGACCAACCCGCTCCGTATCTTGGCCGAGGCCTCTCTTACTCACCATGATACTCACTAGCCTTCTTCTAGCAGCAAAACCAAAAAATTTGAGAAGTTTTGGAGCATTTTTGACATTTTTGAGAAATTTACAGGTTTTGGCCGTTGGAGTGGTCTCACCCCGCGCGCGACCACTCAGGGGGACAGCTCAGAATGAGAAAAATTTTGCATTTTTGGAATTGTCATGCAAAAATACAGTTGCCTATGCATGGGGTCAAGTTTTTATGGAGATTTGGGCCTCCAAAAGCTCAAAATACATGCAAATTTTGACTTTCTGCCCACTTTTTGAGTTGCAGAAAGCTGTCTTGGGAGAAATGACTTTTGAGGGGTCAAATCAACTCCAAATTCAGAAATTCTAGTTGGGTTGGAAAGTAGACTCACAGACCTTTCCAATGAGCTATCTTGCACCTGATTTGGACACCAGGAAGGCCCTCAAAAACAGCTGCCAATGTGCGCGACCACTCCAAGGGAGGGGCGCGACCACTCAGGGAATTTCACCATTTTGACTATTTCGGCCTGCAAAACACTGTTTTTACTTTGGTTGACTCTTAATGCATGTAAATGATGGATTGTTGGGTAATTCTCATGGCACATGGATACATTTACTCTCCTTTAACACTTCTAGAAGTTTCCTTGATGTAAATAGTGAATATTAAATGCATGGATGGGTTACCTAAGTTTTAGAGGCAAGTTGTTTTGACTGCCTATTATCTAGTGCTCAGTTTAGAATTAGTTGAAACAGCTCCTAGGAAGCTGATCTCGACCCCTAGAGGTGGGGAAAGGAGTTAGATCATCTATATTATGCCTTCTCTTACTCATTTTCATGGTTGGACTCTTGAGGGAGAAGCTCTATTGTATATTTTACTTGTATCTCTGCAATTTGAGGAAAAGGAAGGCCAGGGTTTTGCAGACATCATTGTGGATTCTTGTGGATTATTGTGTTGATGGTGTGTTTCCTACTTGTCATTGTAAGTGTGTTTATGTGTTCCATCTCTTATTCTATTACTGCTAATTAAACAAAAGAAGTGATAAAGTTTGAATTCATGCATGCCATGCTCAGCTTTCAATTTTGTTTAATATTTATGTTTTCCACTGTCTAAAGAGGATTCAAAGTCATTGTTTGCCCTCTTTAGCTCCCTCTCTTTCTTCCTTGATCATCCATCTCAGCTTAAGGCATCAGCACAAACTCCTTCCTTGCCCCAAAGACCCACCTGCAAAAACTGAGCTCAATCCCCACACCCTGAATTGCACTCCCTCCAATTGCCACTAAAAACCCCAAAAACTTTAAATCAACCCTCCTCATCAGTTTACTAGCCTAATATATTTGATCCTAATTGGTCAGCTCACCCCATTGAGAAAATACCTTGAGTCTGACCGGAGAGAGCCTTCTCCTTCCTCGTAGGGCTAGCTACGAGGTGTAATGGTTTGATGTAGCCTTGTGATTTGTCTATCTCAGCCTAGGTGAAATTTCAAGTGCTAACAACCATCACGCTAGATCTCGGGTCAAGGAGATTTACGTGTCTCTTGGTAGCATAAATCTAGGAATTAGTTGCAGCACCTTTTCTTATAAATAACGCGTTGATATACGCTGAATAGCTAACTTTTGAAATGTAATTTTGACTGTTGTCATCAGCCCACTGTATTGTGTTTCACTTTGTTTTATTACTGCACTTTAAATACATGAGAAGACAGCTTTCCTGAATCTGATTTGTGACTAAGTGATTGACTGGCCGAGGTTGCAGAGGGCCCCTGTACACCAAAGCTTTGTATAGTTTCTCACTTGCTTTCATTTATTGTTTTTAAATCATTGTTTGTATATATATTGTGCCGGTCTGATGTTCATTCCTATCCATATTTCCTTTATGTTTTCTTTTATAATTGTTAGCTGATCAGTGCTTCTTTTATAGGTTTTGTTGTAGGTAGCCCAGGCAGATTTACATATTTTTTTTTATAACTACTGACATGAGATCATCTTGTCCTTTCTGCTGATTTTCATTTCCTGAGTTTAATTCCAGCACTGTCATTTTTCAAATTGTGTTTTTCTTATTTACTTTTCTGCTACTTAGACATCATATTACTCATCTGTTTATGATTTCCTTTCTATAGTCAAGTGACTCTATTAGTAAGGAATCAGAATATTACTTATTGTAGTATGATTTAGTTTTCTTTCCTACAAGTTAGAGATTGAATTACTTATGTCATTTTCAAGAGTTGAAATATGAATGAGTAGTTAAATCTTAATTTCCTTTTATGCAATTTAATTTCCTGCAATTTAGATATCATATTACTTAGCTTGTTTATGATTACTTCCTATAGACAGATTGAGTTGAAAGGTGAAGGATCAGAACGGGGGTTGAAGTAGTGTGATTTAGTTGCTTTGCTTTCAGTCTTTGAGTTGCTTTAAGTTCAGTTTTTACTTTCTTTTTCATACAACAGTAAGGATACTGGGCCATTGTCACTAGTTCACTGTTTTGGTACATTTACTTCCTTTTGAGAATTGATTTCATTACAGTCAGTTTGGAGCTTTCTTTTTGAAAACTTTTAAGTTTGGAAAATCATTGTAGAAATCACCATTACCATCCATACTTAACTTTCAATTTCACCATCACACACTAGGGAATCCATAGAAGATAAACCCAAAAACAAACTAAAAAAAAAAAACTCACAAACGACAAAAGACTAAGAAAATGGTTATCTTGTACATATAGTACACCTCACTTCGTCAGTTTACGAATCCCAGATTGACATTTTAATTAGCAATTTAGAACACACTAAATTGACCAAACACATACAAAATTCCACTACTGGCAACAGTCAAAGTCCATGATATTTTCCATGTTTCATTGCTTAAGAGATATCTGCAAGATGTTGACCATGTGATTGACTGGTCTCTATTGCAGGTTGAACTAGAGGGAAAATTCCATCCATAACCACATTACATATTGCAGCAGAAATAGCTCATGCTCTGGAACCGACAAATAGAGAAAGTTAAAGTGCAATGGAAGCACTTTGGACTTGATCAAGCTAAATGGGAGATGGTTGATTAGATGTGAGCTTTGTATCCTTCACTATTTGTTCGGTCAAGCAAATAAGTTTTGGTATATGTATGTATTTATGTGTATGGTTGTAGATACCACAATGAGTTGTGTTATAAAGCTCCAAGAAGTGGTATGATTGTCATGTTTGTCATGTTGGTCATCATTTGCAATAGATGTTCATTGTAAATATTGCATCGGGCTATGTTATAAAGCTCCATAGGAAGTATGTTTTGTTTTTGGTGATTGTTGGTCATAGGTGTCATAGAACATTGAGTATGGTATTCCGCTAAGGGGAGGGGTTTGTAATGGCCTCGAGTTAAAGTTCATGTAATAAAGGATAATAAAGGCAAAATAAGACCAAGCTCATGGAACACATATTCCACGTTGAATGTTTGGAAAAGCACTATAATGGGCATCACTTTCATTTTATTTATGGCTATGGAAATTCACAAAGGAATTGACAAAGGAAAAGAGGCATTAATTACATTTATTTATGAAAATAGAGGAAATTAGGAGAAAAGGAAGATGAAGAGAAAAAAATTTGTATGAGAGGGAAATTGGATGGAAAATTAAGGAAACTGAAGAAAATAGAGACATCAATGATAAAAAGGATTCAGAGAACAAGTTCACAAGCTTTTTTAGTTTTAGCTTGGTTCAAGTGAGAAAGAGAGAGAGAGAGCACCAACATGAGAAAGAAGGCAAGCAAAGCAAGGAAAATAAAAAGCAAGAATAAGCAAGGAAGGCAAAGAGAAGGTTGTATCAGTGGCTTCAGTAGGAAGATTTTGCAGGTAACAGTTGCACGTGTGATTTCCTAGCTAAGGGGTGAATGCATGGTTCATGAATTTGTGTAATTGGTTCATTTGTTGTCATTAGCATGGTTTTTTCCTGGTTTGACAGTGGTTTCAGCTGTTTCTTGCCATTTCCTAGATAACCATGGTGCGACGGGATTCATTTCTTGGTTGAGCTTTGGATTTCCGGAAGGTTTTGGAACTAGATGAGGTGGTATCAGGAAAAATCCTAAGGGTTGGGGGTGGAGATGGTTTTCTTTGAGAAGCTCTCGACAGGTTGGTGGAGACGTGAAAATTCGTCAAGGTATGGTGAAGAGATTTTGAGGCATCCAAGCTTGTTTTGGTTTTGTGATCTCTTGATCGGTTTTGGCGAGATCATAGTAGTTTGAAGATAGAGATGGTTTACCTTATGGATTCCCTTGGTTTTTTATGTCTTGGTTTATCCCATGAGATCCCACATTCGTGCTTGGAATATGGCACAAGGGTGATTGGCTGAAAGAAAGAATTGTTTCAGCTTAATCTATGGTCGGGTGGTACGTAGAAGTCCTTGACTTGGTTGTCTTTTGCATAAGTTAATCAAAGTCATTTTTCTATTGTACTCTATGAAAATTTGTACCTGTTATTATGTTGCTTTGATGACTATTCTATCATGGTTAATATTCTAGTTATATGTTGGTTATAAGAATGCTTCCATAACATGTTCTATCTATGGATATTGGTACTTTTTGATAAGTTGATGAATGTGTGGGATAACAAGTGTTGTTTCATCTACTTGGAAGGGAATTAGACCTTCTCGGTGATTTTAAACTAAAGTACAAATATTTACACTCAGATATGCATTCATGACTTGTAGCTTACATGTTTACCATGTGTTTGACAAAATGTCTAGTATGTTCTAGTCATTCTAGGTCAAGTTCTGGCTTCAAGTTTGAATGATTAACATTGTCATTATTAGAAATATAATTCTATAAATTTACAGGAACTTATGGGAAATGGTCTGGAGACTAGCCTAGAAAGGTGGCTTAGATCCTGGGACCATAGACACATAATTAGTGATCTGGGTTCATAATCGCATGGATCAAGGCTTCTGAGTGCGATTGTAGGCTCACAACTGCATGTAGGCAATGTAAAGTGTGCAATTATACGTCTAGGTCAATGAAACAAGGTTTTAACTTAGGGATTGACCACCTAGGGTGTTTCTTCATCTCCTGGGTAATCTGTAGTCCCTGTAGGATGTTAGTTTGTGGTTAGTTTGTAGGCCCCGCTTCCTTAAATGGAACTAGGAGGTTGGGTCATTTCATAGTTGTAAGTCGCTTCACATTTACTTATAGAGCTTGTAAAAGAGGGTAAATATGGGGTGGTTTGTTACAAAGGTCAATGGACATGTATTCCTAACTAAATGAGGGGAAAACATTACATTGGGATCCACATGTGGTTCTTTATTTATTTTCTATGGAAATTGGAATTGGAAAGAGCCGAAAGAAAATACATGACAATTAATTATTACAGGTCAACAAGGACATGAGGCAAGAATGAAAAAGAAATAAAGGAAAATGAAATAAATTACACTTCAATAGGTGGGGAAGAGGAAGAGACAATAAAAGGGAAAAATAGTAAAATAATATGCATGCAATGGAAAATGAAGAAAAATAAAAATAAATAAATTGGAGAGAGAACATTTTAGCATTCTCTTTGAGGAAAAGAGAGAGGAAGGTACAAGACTTGGAGAACACAAGAAAGACTCGAGCAAAAGACAAGCAAGACAAGGAAGACAAGCAACACAAGTAAGAGAGAAGCAAGGAAAGAAAATGACGCAAGAGGAATTCATGTGTGTAACTACCCCTGATTGATTTTCCCCATAAATAAAATAAGACCAAGGTCATGGGACACATATTCCAAGTTGAATGTTGGGAAAAGCAATATAGTGGGCATCACCTGTGATTAATTTATGGCTATGGAAATTGGGGAAGTCATTGTTAAAGACAAGGTGGCAATAATTGGAATTTATTTATGAAAATAAAGGAAAGTAGGATAAAAGGAAGGTGACGAGATATGTATTTTCATGCAAGGGAAATTAGAGGAAAAATGAAGAAAATAGAGGTCTTAATGATTAAAAAGGCTTCTGAGGATCAATTCACAACCTTTTGTTAGTTCAGTTTTGGATCTCTTATTTCATTCTTTCATTCTCTTATATTCTTACACATAGATTATTCTTTGAGAATTCTTGGAGAACTTTTGCATTCATTTGGTTTTGGAGAAAGAAGGAAAATGAAAAGCAGGGAGTGCAAGGAACCCCTTGGATCAAAAACTATGACTAGATTTCTTTACAGGTAACAGGTTGCATGTATGATTTCCTTATTGATTTCTGGACATCGTATATGCATGTGATTGTGCGGTTATGTGTTGTCATTGGCAGGGGTATTTTCCTAGATTGACAGTGGTTTCAACCTTTCCTTTCCATTTCATAGATAACCATGGTGTTATGGTTTTTTCCACGTGTTCTTTTTATGATTGGTTCTCAAGTTCCCAATGGTTGTGGGTTGGAGCAAACGTTGTGGAAGCCGGAGAAAAACTTGGGTTGAGTTACTAGTTCCTGGAGTTGTTGGTTGGGACAAATGCTCTGAAGCCCTTGGTGGGTTGAGTTACTAGTTCCTGGAGTTGTGGTTGGAAAACATGCTCTGGAGCCCTAGACATCTTGGGTAGAGAACAATTTGGTTGATGTTAGCAATTTTTGGACTGTAGAGGTGGAATCTCTATGGTTGGGAGTTGAGGTGGTTTGGCCTCTGGAAGACCTGGTTGGTTTTGTCTTGGTTTATTCCATGAGATCCCACATTCATGCTTGGAATATGGCACGAGAGTGATTAGATGAAAGAGAGATTTGGTTCAGCCCAATATATGGTCGGGTGGTACGTGGAAGTCCCTGACTTGGTTGGAATTTCCATATGTTAATATGAAATATTTTCCTATTGTGATATATGAGCATATATGTTGATTATGATGGTTATCTTATTGTTGATTTTCCATGGTTTCTACTCTGGTTATTTTCCGGTTATATATTGGTTAGATGATGTATACTTTCCATGAATCTTGTTATGATTTGATATGTTAATGAATGGTTGAAGAATGCATGGGCTAGCAAGTGATATTGTAGATATCATGAGAGGGATTTAGACCTTCTTGGTTATTCTTAGATGAAGTTGAGACTCTTTAGATAATATATGCATTCATGACCTATAGCTTCTATGTCTATCATATATTTGAAGAAATTCCTTTCATGGTTAGGCATGGTTAGGATAATATCTTGTTCAAGTTATGAATGATTACGATTGTTAGCATCTTATTTATGCTTCGAAAATGTTATAGACGGTTTTGGGCAGTGGTCTAGAGACTAGCCTAAAAAAATGGTCTAGATCTCATAACTGCAGGTATAGAACTAGATCTTTTGGGCCATAACTACATGGAAGGAAGCCTGTGAGTACGGTTATAGCCTCATAACCATATGGAAGCAGTGTCAAGGGTGTAGTTGTGGATCTAGGTCAGCGAAAAATAGTTCCAGCTCAGGGATTCGTCACCTCGGATGGTTATTTATCTACTGGGTGGTTTGTGGCCCCTGAGGAAGGTCAAAAAGGTTTCAGTTTGTAGGCCCCACTTCCTTAACTAGAACATGGAGGTTGGGTCATTTCATAGTGACACTTGTCTCATGTTTACCCTATAGGAAATTGGGTAATCATGGGAAGAGGATGTTATAGGGTGGTATTAGAGAAAGGTTGTAGCACGAGACCTCAGGGCAGATGTGATTGTTATGCATGAATGTTAGTCGTCAATATGGTTTCTATGCATGCATTTTGATGGTCATTGTTGTATTCTTGTGTCGTCATGTTGATGATGAGATGTTTGATATGTTTATTTCATATGTTTATTTCATATATATATATATATATATATATATATATATATATATACACACACACACACACACACATGTGTGTGTGTGTGTGTGTGTGTGTGTGTGTGTGTGTGTGTGTGTGTATACATATATACATATATGTGTGTGTGTGTGTGTAACTACACTCGGTTAAAATTTCATGTAATAAAGTTAATAAAGGCAATATAAGACCAAGGTCATAGGCCACATATTCTAAGCTGAATGTTGGGAAAAATACTAATGGGTGTTCATTTGGTTTATTATGGCTAAGGGAAAGTGGAAAAGGCATTGGCAAAGGCTTTGGAAAGGCAAAGTGGCATTATTTGGCATTTTATTTATGAAATAAAGGAAAATCGGAGAAAAGGAAGGTTAAAGGTCACAGGATGCATGTGAGGAGGAAATTGAAGGAAAATTAGAGGAAATTGAAGAAAATAGAGGCCTCAATAATAAAAAGGCTTATGAGGTTTATTTCACAACCTTTTGTCTGTTTTAGCTTAGAGCTATCTCTCTATTCTCTCTCTCTCTCATAATATTTCACACTTAGCATTCTTGGATCACTCTAGCATTGGAGAAAGGAAGGAAAAGAAAGGAAAAGAAAGCAAAGGAAATAAACGATAAAGTAAGGAAGAGTTGGATCAAGCAGTTGCAACATAATTACTTTGTAGATATCGAGTTTCATGTATGATTTCCTTGCTAGTTTTGGCATGCATGTGTGTATTTGGTTCTCTTGCTACCATTGGCATGGGTTTTTCCATGTGACAGTGGTTTTATCCTTGTGTTTCCATTTATGGATAGCCATGGTGTGATGGGGTTTTGTCATGTGGTCGAGATTTGGATTTCCAGATGGTTTTTGAGCCGTGTGAGGTGGTCCTAGGAAATTTTGCTAGGGGCATGGGAATCCCTTGACCAGTTTTGGTAGGATTGTGGTAAATCTTGAGGGTGGAGACTACAAAATTACTCAAGATATTGGTGAAGAAATATGGAGGCATCAAAGCTTATTTAGGGCCTAGTGGTCCCTCAACCGATTTTGGCAGGATTGCGGTAAAGCCCAATAGTATATGTTTTTGCTTGGGCCTAGGAATCCATTAACTGGTAATGGCGTGATTGTGGTAAAGCCTGGTGGCGAAAGTTCTTACTTCAGATAGGTTTTGGCGAGATTGCGTAAAGCCTGAGGAAGCCTTGTTGTTTTGTTGTGAGTCCCACATTTATGCTTGGAATATGGCATGAGGGTGATTGGTTGAAAGAAAGATTTGGTTTAGCCCAATCTATGGTCAGGTGGTACGTGGAAGTCCCTAACTTGGTTGGATTTTGTATATGTTAATAAGAGCTATTTCCTATTGTATTTTATGAGTAAATGTACTTGTTATTGTGTGACTTTGATGCCTATTGTATCATTGTTACTATTTGGGTTGAATGTTGGTTATAAGCATGGCTTCATAATAGGTTTTAGTTATGGCTCATAACATGTTCTGATGTGTAAACAAATGGTTATTGAATGCATGACCTAATAGATGTTATTGAAACTATTATGAGAGGGTATTAGACCTTCTTTATGCTTCTCAGATAAGTATTAGATCCTTATATTCATAGATGCATTCACGACCTGTAGATTACATGTTTTCAATATGTTTGAAGAAATCAATGTCATGGTTAGGCTTGGTTAAGTCAAGTCCTTGTGCTAATATGGACTGATTTGTGCAAACAAGATAGCCTCCCTTGAAACACACTAAGGTGTGTTTGATTATGCTTATATTTTTTTATCTAACATGGTATGTTTGCAAGAAGTAAAATATTAGAGACAACGAGTAAAATGGTGGATTATTGTTCACATGACTCTCCTTATAGATCAACTGATCAACAAAGAGAAGAGTACTCTCCTGACATTGTAGATACACTAAGAAGTATAAAGGCATAAACAAGAAGTTGTAAGGAAAATAATGACAGGATCATTCAGTCACCCGAAAGACTTTCCAAAGTTGAGGAGAAGCAAGCAGGGGTCAATGCAGAGACCCTTCAAAGATTATCATATTTGCAAAGACAGGGACAACCGAGAATTAGTTATGGACAAGAGTAAATGACAAATGGGGCATATGGTAGTAGGTATCATGGAGGGCATAGATTGAAAATGGATGCCAAAGCTAGAGGTGGTAGATGGTTGGATACATTTGAAAAGAGAGGTAGTGGTTTTGGGTTCTATTGTAGTTCCTTTTCAAAGAGATATCATGATTATCATTTCTATCAGCCTTACAGGATGAGTGAGAGCGGGTACTTTCCATATGAGTTCAAGAAAGCCAAGCCTCCTACCTTTGATGGAGAGCTAAATAAACCAGAAGATGATAAAGCATGGATGCTTGGGATGAAGAAGTTATTTGAGCTGCATGATTATACAAAGAATATGAAAGCTAGGATAACTATTTTTAGTCTCAAAGGGAAATCATATATCTGGTGGGAAGATGTGAAACATGTTAGGGGTATCGGGATAGAGGAGTTGGGTTGGCATGAGTTTAAAATATTATTAAGAAATAAATGCTTATACGAGAAATATTATGATGGAAAGGCTAAGGAGTTCTATGAGTTGAAGATGGTATCTTTGATAGATGAATATTATACAACTAATTTTTGGAGTTGTTGAGGTATGTGCCATATCTTAACGATGAGAAGGCAAAGTTTCAAAGCCTCACCAGTGTATTTCCTTTAGAATTTAAAGATTGGATTGAGTATGATGAGCCTCAGTCATTGGAAATTTGAAGCCTTGTTATGAGAATTCTAAGTGTAATTCTGATCCTAAGTGTGATTGGAAAGGTAATGAAAAGACTAAATGAAAGTGGGATAATACCTCAGGATGCAGGTAACAAGGAGAATGCAATGTCGTACAATAATTTCAATGCAGTTGAAAAAGGACATGGGTCTCAGTCTAAGGAGAAGAGCAAAGGCAATGGCAGGAATCCCTTGCAATGTTGGACTTGCGGTGGAGAGCATCACAAGAGATATTGAGCACAACATCAGGGTGGCATACCTCATATTTAAAGTGCCCAAGAGGCACAGACAATTGGGGATGTTGGATGGAGTGCTACTTGGATTTATGCAACAATGGGTAATAGGTAGGTTGTTCATCAAACATCTATTATCAATATGGAAGGTAATATTTGTGATCAAGTTGTTTCTATTTTGATTGACCTTGGATCAAAATATAGTTATATGAGTCCTTACCTCATGGAAAATTGTGGCTTGAATACATAAGTGCATGAAGAACCTTGGTTGGTGTAATTGGCTACAAGGACCAAGAAAGGAGTTCATCATTGGGTGAGATATTGTGCATTTGAGATGAATGGTATGCCTACATCAACACATCTGAATGTGCTTCCATTGGGTTCATACATCATGATTTTGGGCATAGAAAGGTTATACCTTCACATAACTAAGGTAGATTATTACGGGAAGGCTATTGAGTTCTTGGATGATGATGGAGAGCAGAGAATCTTGCAGGGAAAGAAGAATCCTACATCAATGAGAATGGTTACATCCACGCAAGCTAATAAAAGTAGCGAGAAAGAATGTGTATTCATGTTTCTAGTGACAAAAGAAAGGATGTTGAGGATGATGAAGTCCTGAAGAGGTATCTAGTTTTGCAACAATTTCAGGATGTGTTTCCAGTAGAGACTTTAGACTGTCCTCCTCATAGGGAAGTGGATTTTTCTATTAATTTGGAACCAGGAGCAGCACCCACATCAGAGGCACCTTACATGATGAACACTCGAGTGTTAGTGGAATTGAAGTTGCAGCTTAAGGAAATGTTTGATAAAGGATACATAAGTCCAATTATGTCGCCTTGGAGTGCACCAATATTGTTTTTGAGGAAGAAGGATCATACTCTCATATTGTGCATTGATTACAAGAAGTTGAACAAGGTGATGATCAAGAATAGGTACCCATTGCCGAGGACTAATGACTTTTTTGATCAGTTGAAGGGAGCACTAGTGTTACCAAAGATTGATCTGAGATCAGAATATCATCAGGTGCGCGTTGAAGAAGAAGGAAATTACAAGACCACATTTTATACTATGTATGGACATTATGAGTTCGTAGTTTTTTCTTTTGGTCTTACTAATGATCCAATTAATTTCATGTGTTTGATGAACAATGTGTTGCGTCCTTATCTGGACAAGTTTGTGGTAATGTTTATTGACGATATATCAATATATTCTAATAATGAGGAAGAGCATGTAGAGCACCTAGCAGTAGTGTTAAGATTGTTAAGAAAGTATTACTTGTATTCCAAGCTTAGCAAGTGTAGTTTATTTTAGATTGAAGTTCATTACTTGGGACAAGTTCTTTACAAGGAAGGTATATCAGTGGACCTAGAAAAGATGAAAGTTAACATAGAGTGGCCATCTAATAGGAATGTGGATGAGGTCATATCATTCATGGGTTAGCAAGATACTACATGAGGTTCATTAGGAACTCCTAAAGGATTACCTATCTTATTACATCTTTGCAGCAAAAAGGAAATAAGTTTGAATTAACCGAGGAGTGTGCAACTAGTTTTGAGTAGTTGGAGTAGTTTCTTACAAATTCTTCAGTCCTGAAGATTGTAGATATTGATAAGGAGTTTGTGGTATGTACAAATTCTTACAAGAAGGTACTTGGTGGAGACCTGATGCAGGAAGGACAAGTGGTATGCTATGAGTCAAGGAAGTTGAATGAGCATGAGAATAACTATGTGACTCATGATATTGAGTTGGTAACTACCATTCATGCAATGAAGATGTGGAGATATTATCTTCTTTGCAGACAATTTATTCTGATGAGCGATCATAGTGGGATGAGGTACTTGTTTGACTAACCTAATCTGAATGCTAGGAAAGCTAAATGGTTGGCTACCCTTAATGTGTTTGAATTTGAAATATGGTACATTAAGGACAAGGAGAACATGGTTACATATTATGCTCTTAGTAGAAGAGTACAGGTGAATCACATTGCAGCAGTAAGTTCTTATGGGACAAACTTTTAGGAGTGGATCTTGTAGTCACGACACCATGATGACAGGTATTAACAGTTGAGGCACATGTCACAACAGTAGGGTGATAAAGATGAGGAGTATCACCTCATGCCAAATGGCTTGGTCAGATTCAGGAAGAGGATTTATCATTATGTGCCGAATATCAACAAGCTCAAGAAGCTTATCTTAAGGGAGTCTCATGTCAAGTTATATTAAGGTGCGCCTAAATATCAAAAGATATTGACAATAATTAATAAGTTCTATCATTGGCCAAATGTGAGGTCCCTATAATAATAGTGTATTCCCTGATTGTTGTTAGTATAAAACCCTTATTTTTTTTTATGCCCATGTAGTCACCATATTGTTATTTTTGTGCCCCATAGAAGCCCACTATTGTTATTGTTGTGCCCTTACATTATTAGTTTTATATCGGCTTTAATTATATTTTGACCCCTTAGACTCCTATATATAGAAAGGAGGTTTTGTCATTGTATCATCCAAGAATTTTTCATTTGTGTAATGTAAAGGAGGTTTCCCCCTAGAAGAGGCTAATTTTGAATTCGTTTCTCTATCTCTTCTTCTATTTTGTGAGTTGGTTGCATAACATTTGGTATTCGAGCTTTTGATTCTAGGGTTTCATTGCTTCAAACAGGTCATAGTGGAATTTTTGCTAAAATGTTGTTTCTACGAAGCTTCAGAAGCTGAAATTAAAATCCATTTGAGTTGCAATCTTGATGCACCTTGTGTCTGAATTTTGAATGTTGTCTCACTATATTTTCAGAGATATGAACTGAGGAATTTAGGATTTTTGTAGGCTCCCCAATTCCATCTCAAACAGATGACCTTGGGAAAATCATCATAACTTTCTCTCTGAGCATCGGATTCCAATTTATTAAAAAGTGACAGAAATAGGATGGACTTTAGTTTGGTGGTTAGTGCTTTAGGGCTGAAGGTATAAACAGTGAAACATGGCACTTTGTAAAAGTTCTCTCTAGTGAACCAGTCTATAATCAAGTCATCATAGGAGATTGGCCATAACGCTTTTTTGAATAATCCAATCTCGGTCAAATTTTGGCGTTAGAAAGAGGACTCATAGGGCTACCACATGACATAATTTCAGACCTTGGGAATCCTAAGTTACTGATATACAACAGATTCAATATTGAGCTCCTACAAAGCAAGAAAAAGGTGTGTATTTTTTAAACAATTTGCATAAGTTTTGTTTGAAAAAATAGTTTGAAGTGATTCAAAGGGAATAGTGAAGCATAAATATCATTAATTGATGACCCAAAGAAATAAAATGGAAACACCTAGTAAGCAACCCAAAATTTCTACTATGACACATGAAGAAGAAGAAGAAATGCAACATGATATATCAAAATTACGAGACCAAGTGCAACAAATTTTTCTCTCGCAAAGAGTAACCAAAAATGAAATGGAAGCTAAGATGGATGGTATGAAGAATGGTTTAAAATCAGACATGGAAGGTTTGAAGAATGGTTTAAAAGAAGACATGGAAGATTTGAAGAAAGACATGGAAGGTTTGAAGGGAGGTTTGGCAAAGTTGCTACAAGAAATGTTTCCTAATAGTGAAAAGGTAGTAGAGGAAACTCATGATAAGCACAAAAGAAATGTTAATCATGATTTCATAGACCCTAACATTGGATTGAAGAACCACCATATTCCAAAGATCGATATGAGGAAGTTTGATGGCAAGGATCCCGTAACATGGATACCACAGATGGAGCAATATTTTGATCTCCATAATGTGTGGAACACACAAAAGGTATGCATTGCAACTTTATATTTAGAACCCAATTAGTTTGTATGGTATCGATGGATTTTCTCTCATAAACAAATTGTCACTTGGTCAATTTTTACGGAGGAAATGATAACACATTATAAGGATACAAAGAGCAAAACCTTGTTTAGCAAATTGATAAATCTCAAGCAAAAGGGTTCAATAGTGGAGCACATTGAGGACTTGCAAAAATTGAATATAAGGGTAAATGATATCCAAAGGACCATAGGATTGATGTCTTCATAGGGACTCTAAAGGATAACATCCAACATGAGGTTTTTGTTTGGGAATTGATTGATTGGAGAATGTATTCAGGTTGGCAAGAAAAATTGAAAGAAAAATTATGGCAAAAAGGAAGCCTACCACTCGCAACTATAAATATGGAAGTGTGGTTTATCCTAGCCTTCCACAACCTACAAGGTTGTCACCACAACAATTGGAAGAAAAAAGAGAAAAAGGGATTTCTTATAGTTGTGATAGAAAACACACTAAAGGTCATAAGTGTGCTGAGAAGAAATTATTTTACATCGACTGTGAAGAGGAGAAAGAAAAGGAATAATAAATGTCAAAAGAAGAGGATATACACGAGGAACGAACCCCAGAGAAAGAATAAATGAATCCTACCATATCTTGTAATTCATTGGAAGGAATTACCACTCCTCAAACTCTCAAGATAGGACATCTCAAGAAGAAAAAGGTAATAGTGTTGATTGATTCGGGTAGTACCCATTATTTTATTCATTATAATATAGCCAAGGAATTAAATTGCTTCCTATATCCAGCACCAGAGTGTGAAGAGATGGTTTCAAGTGGAGGAACCATAAATTACTCTTGAAAGTGCCATAATATAAAGCTATCCATGGGAGAATATGTATTGAATAGTCCAATTATTTCCATTCCAATGGGTGATGTTGATGTTATGTTAGGAGTCCAATGGCTACAATCTTTGGGTACGATAGTTTTTAATTTTCAAGAACTTTTCTTGAAATTTTTTTGGGAAGGAAAGGAAGTTGAATTAAGGGGTATCACCAAGAAACAAGGAAAGATAATCATATCTAATGGAATGACAAAGCTTCTAAAGAAAGAACAACGGGGCGTAATTGCAAAAATATGTTCACTAGAGGTTGAGACATCAAAATAATTTATTTATCCACACCTCCAAAAAGCCTTGGACAATAATTCCAAGGTATTTGAGACTCCTAAAGGCCTCCCACCTATTCATGATCATGATCATGCTATTCATTTGATTCCAGGAAATATTCCTCCAAAGATTAGGCCTTATAGATATCCCTATGCCCAAAAGAGTGAAATAGAACATATGGTTGCAGAAATGCTAGAGGATGGTATAATTCAACCTATTCAAAGTTCTTTCTCTTCTCTAGTATTATTGGTGCACAAGAAGGATGGATCATGGCACATGTGTCCAGATTATAGGGAGCTCAATAAGCTCACTATTAAAGATAAATTTCCCATTCCTGTCATTGATGAATTATTGGATGAATTACATGGACAAATTTACTTCACCAAGTTGGATATTCATTAAGGATGTTAGAAAATTATATATTACAGAGAAACGAAACACATAAAATATTGCAAAACACAAACATAGAAAATGCATAAAACAAGATAGACACATATATACATGGTTCACCCAATTTGGGCTACATCCATGGAGAAACAAATAGTCCTTTCTTTTATATTATATACCAAAATGAAGAGATACAACCTACAACAAATCTGTTATAATTTCCTCATTGCTCTCACACAATCTCCTCTCTCTTTCTCCCTCAGAATACACATCTATTCAGCCGTGATACAATTCCCTCATATATAGCGAGGGGTTTCCTTCTAGGAAAAAAAAACCATAAATTAAACATAACTTCTACCAGTAGATCATCTGCCTAACGAACGACCCAAATTGACTATGAAATTACAATAGTTTACAAGGCAATTTTACATCTATTTTTAGCTTTGGGAGTGATATCCCCAAACCCCCACCGGGGGGGGTGCTCATAAAAATCTATGTCTTCCCCCACTGTACCCCCTAGGGGCGAACAAATGGCTAGCATTGCTGCCCCATTACGAACAGGGGTTCAATGCAGTGATACCTCTGAATAAAGAAGATAATCAGGCTCCATACCTAACATAAGATATCATCAAATAAGAATGAAGACTGAATACGTTCCGAAAACAACATTTAGAACTCATGAGAGTCATTATGAATGTTTGGTCATGCCTTTTGGCCTTACCAATGCACCTTCTACATTTCAAGGTTTGATGATATACTAATCTACAACAAGTCTTGGAAGGATCATGTTAACCATGTTGACAGGGTGCTCAAGCTATTGGAGGAGAAACAATTATATGAAAAAACCTCCAATTGTTTCTTTGGAGTATAGGAGGTGGAATATCTGGGTCATATTGTATCTCATGAGGGTTTTAAGGTAGACCCGAATAAAATTAAAGCCATTAAGGAATGGAAAATCCCCACATCCATAAAGCATCTACGAGGAGTTTTCGAGTTGACAGGGTATTATCACAAGTTTGTTAAGAATTATGGGAGAATAAAACCACCTCTAACAACATTACTGAAGAAAAATGTATTTTCTTAGACTCTAGAAGCAACTAAATCCTTTGTGCATCATAAAGAGGAAATGTGCCAAGAACCGGTCTTAGCTATGCCAGACTTCAAAAAAACCATTATTGAGGAATGTGATGCCTCAGGAAATGGAATTGGTGTTGTTTTAATGAAAGAAGGAAGACCCATTACTTTTGAAAGTTTTCCAATCAAATGAAAGTATTTACACAAAGCTATTTATGGGAAGGAAATGTTGGCAATACTACATGCACTTAAGAAATGGAAACCTTACCTAATGGGAAGGCACTTCAAGGTAAAAACATATCATGATAGTTTTAAATACTTTTTAGAACAAAGATTATCTTCAGAAGAGCAGAAAAAATAGTTCATAAAGATGTTGGGTTATGACTTTAAAATCATCTACAAAAAAGGGAAGCAAAATGTTGTTGTAGATGCACTCTCAAGAAACGATGAGGATGTGGAAGTTTTGTGCCATTTCTTTTATCCAACCAGATTGGATAACTGAAGCGAGGAATGAATGGAAGAATGTCGAAGAACTGTGGGCACTCTTTCAAAAGTTGCAGCAAGATCCTAGCATGTCTTATACATTTAGCTGGAATAATGATTCATAATGGTACAAAGATCGCTTATACCTTTGTAACAATTCCTAACTCAAACAAAATATTCTTTTATAATTGGACACCTCTCCCTTAGGAGGGCACTCAGGATTTTTAAAAACTTACCACAGGGTTAAGAAGGAATTTTTTTGGAATTGCCTTAAATATGATATTCAAAAATTTGTGGTGGAATGTTTGGTTTGCCAACAAAATAAAGTTGAGACGATTAAGACTCCAAGTCTATTACAACCTTTATACATTCCAAGTTAACGTTGGGAGGAGGTTTCAATGGATCTTATCACAGGTTTACCCAAGTCTGAAGGAAAGAGTGTCATCATGGTGGTAGTTTATAGACTTACCAAGTATACACACTTTTGCGCGTTATCTCATCCATTTAAAGCCAGTATAGTTCCTACTATATTTATGGAAACAATTCAAAAGCTACATGGAAACCCAAAGATTATTGTAAGCGACAAAGCTCCTATTTTCACTGGAAATTTTTGGATGAAATTATTTTCTTGTCTAGGTACTCAATTAGCACATAGCTCATCTTAGTATCCTCAATTGGATGGGAAAACTAAGATAGTGAACAAATTTTTGGAAGGATATCCTCGTTTATTTATATCTGATAAACAAACACAATGGGTCAAGTGGTTACGTCTGGCTGAATGGTGGTATAACACTTCCTTCCATATTGCAGCAAAAATGACCCCATTTATGACACTTTATGGATATCATCCACTGTCCATCACATCATATTTACGAGAAAATTCTAAGGTTTAAGTAGTGGAATATCACATTGACTATCAACAACAAGTTCTCCAACTCTTAAAGGATAACCTCACTTTGGCACAAAATAGAATGAAACAACATGTAGATCAACATCGCAGTGAAAGAAGTTTTGATGTAGGCGATTGGGTATTTTTAAGACTACAACCATACAAAAAAATTTCCCTCAAGCAAGATAAGAAGGATAATAAATCATCAACAAAGTATTATGGTCCTTACAAGGTCTTCCAAAAGATTGGTACTATGTCATACAAATTGGAGCTTCCTACATCTTCTCGAGTGAACCCGGTTTTCCATGTTTCATGCTTAAAGAAGGTTATAGGTGAAAATCTTCCAGTTCAAACAATATTGCCATAACTTTATGAGGAAGGAAAAATCATATTCGAACCTAAAGAATTCATGAAAACAAGAACTTGATAGCTACGAAATTGATTAATTTCAAAGTATCTCATCAAATGGAAGAACTTACTCTCAGAAGATTCCACATGGGAGGATCAGAATTTTAAACAAAAGCATCGGAAACTACTCAAGCGTTGAGGACGACACTTTTTTGAAGGCGAGGGGCATGTTAGGTCCCTATAACACTAGTGTATTCCTTCATTGTTACTATTGTCGCCCCCTTATTGTTATTGTTGTGCCCAAGTAGTCCCCATATTGTTATTGTTTTGCCCCATAAAAGCCCACTATTATTATTATTGTGCCCTCACATTATTATTTTTATGTCGACTCTGATTATATAGTGACCCCTTAGACTCCTATATATAGAAAGGAGGTTTTTTCATTTGTATCATCCAAGAATTGTTCATTTGTGTAATTTAAAGGAGTTTTCCCCCTCGAAGAGGCTAATTTTGAAGTCTTTGATCTATCTCTTCTTCTATTTTGTGAGTTGGTTGCATAACACCAAACTCGAAGACATATCTGGTTGAGTTTGTTGCCAGATGTTTGGGCTATCAGTAAGTAACAACTGAGTGTAAGCATCTAGATGGCTTATTGTAGCTGATTCTGATTCTAGAATGAAAATACAAGGTCATTTCCATGGACTTCATTACAGGTTTTCCAAGGACATATAGATAGCATGATTCCATCATGGTTGTGGTTGACAAGTTAAGTAAGGTAGCTCATTTTTGCAATTAAGTCTACTAATTCAGCTAGTGAGGTAGCTCGGATATTCATCAGAGAGATAGTGAGATTGAATGGTGTTCCCAGGAAGATCATATCACATAGAGATGCCAATCTCACTTCCAGGTTTTGGAAGGAGTTGTTTGCAGGTTTGGGGATAGAGTTAGCTTTCAGTACAACTTATTATATGCAAACAGATGGACAAAAAGAGAGGGTCAACATGATTCTTGAGGGCATGTTGAGGATGTACGTCATGAATCAACAACAGAAGTAGGAAAAGTATCTTCCACTGGTAGAGTTTTCTTATAATAATGAGCATTAGGCGTCCTTGAAGATGAGTCCATTTGAGGATATTTATGGGTGGAGTTGTAATACTCCTATTAGCTAGAGTGATCTAGTGAATAGGGTATTGATTGGGTCAGATATGCTGGATGAGATGGAATAGGAAATGTAGGTTATTAAGAGGAATTTGAAGGCAGCACATGACAAGCATAAGAGTTATGAAGATCAACATAGGGAATTCAATGAGTTTCAAGTTTGGGAGCATGTGTAGCTTCACATCAAGCCCTAGGAGTTCCATGAGGATTAGATCATCAGCCAGGCCGAAACCTCAGTATTGTGAGCCTTTTGAGATCCTTGAGAGGATTGGACTAGTGGCCTACATACTTGCACTTCCTCCGACAATGAAATTCCATGATGTTTTTTGTGTTTCATTGCTTCAGAGATATGTGAATGATGTTGACCATGTGATTCACTGGTCTGTATTGTAGGTAAAACCAGAGGGAGAATTCTATCTAGAACCAAAATGCATATAGTAGTGGAAGCAACTAATGCTTTGGAACACAACAATAGAGCATGTTAAAGTGCAATGGAAACACTTTGGGCCCGATAAAGCTACATGGGAGATGGCTGATTAGATGTAGGATTTGTATCCTTCATTATTTTTTGGTTCAATAAAATGAGCTTTTAGTATATGTATATGTTTATGGATTTTATTATAAATATCGCAATGAGTTGTGTTATAAAGCTCCAATAAGCGGTATGTTTGTTTTTTTTTGAATAGGATGTCATTGTAAATATTGCATCGAGTTATGTTATAAAGATCCATTGGAAGTATGTTTTTTTTCAGTGGTTTTTTGGTCATAGGTGTCATTGAACACCAAGGATGGTGTTCCCCCAAGGGGAAGGGATTTGTAACAACCCCTAGTTGATTATGCTTGTAAATAAAATAAGACCAAGGTCATGGGATATGTATTCCAACATGAATGTTGGGAAAATAACTATAGTTGGCATCACTTGTGATTAATTTATCGCTATGGAAATTGGCAAAGGCAAAGTGGCAATAATTGACATTTATTTATGAAAATAAAGAAAAATAGGAGAAAAGGAAGTTAAAGAGACACATATTTACATGCAAGGTAAATTAGAGGAAAATGAAGAAAATCGAGGTCTCAATGATAAAAAGGCTTCTGAGGATCAGTACACAACCTTTTTTCAGTTTATATTTGGCTCTCTCATTTCATTCTCTCATACTCTTACACACTTAGAGTATTCTTGGATTATTCTTGGAGCACTTAAGCATTCATTTGGATTTGGAGAAAGAAGGCCAAGGAAAAGCAGCGGGCATAAGGAAACAATTGGATCAGTAGCTACAACTAGATTTCTTTGCAAGTAACAAGTTGCATGTATGGTTTCCTTGCTTACTTTTGGATGCATGGTATATGCATGTGATTCTCTGGTTATGTGTTGTCATTGGCATGTAGATTTTCCTGGATTGAGAGTGGTTTCAACCTTGCCTTGCCATTTCCTAGATAGTCATGGTGTTGTGAGTGTTTCCACTTGTTCTTTTTATGATTGCTGCTCAAGTTTTTTATGGTTGTGGGTTCAAACAAATCCTATGGAAGCCCTAAAACAACTTGTGTTGCGTTACTAGTTCCTGGAGTTGTTGGTTGGGACAAATGATCTGGAGCCCTTAGTGGGTTGAGTTACTAGTCCCTGGAGCCATGGTTGTAATAAATTCTCTGGAGCCCTAGAAGGCTATGGGTTGAGTTACTAGTTCTTGGAGCCCTGTAAAACTTGGTTAGAGACCAATATGGTTGATGTTATTATTTTTGGACCGTAGAGGTGGAATCATTGTGGTTGAAGGTTGAGGTGTTTTTGCCTTTGGAAGACCTAGTTGGTTTTTTCTTAGTTTATTCCATGAGATCCCACATTCATGCTTGGAATATGACTTATGATTTATTGGATGAAAAAGAGATTTGGTTCAATCCAATATATGGTTGGGTGCTACGTGGAAGTCCCTGACTTCATTAGCATTTCCATATGTTAATATGAGATATTTTCCTATTGTGATCTATGATAATATGTCTTGATTATGATGGTTATATTATGGTTTATTTTCCATGGTTTCTACTCTAGTTATTTGCACGTTATATGCTGGTTAGATGATGTATACTTTCTATGGCTCTTGCTATGATTTGATATGTTAATGAATGGTTGATGAATGCATGGGCAACAAGTGTTATTGCAACTATCTTGGGAGGGCATTAGTCCTTCTTAATGATTCTCATATGAAGTTCAAACTCTTAAGATCATATATGAATTCATGATCTATAGCTTCCATGTCTATGTTTGATGAAATGCATGTCATGGTTAGGTATGGTCAGGTCAATCTCTTGTTCAAGTTCTGAATGATTAGAATTATTAGCATGTTATTTTATGTTGGGTTGTGTTATATTATTTCCATGACTAGCCCATAAGCGAGGGGGTGGAAACCCTTCCTACATGTTGCGTCAGGCATTATTAGGGGGCCACAGGGGGTGCTAGCTCTCCCGCACGGGGTCCGAGGCAACACCCCGGGAAATTTTTTTTGGACCCTATATTAGGTGGGCAGACCTACCTATGGTTTTGTGCATGGATTTCACACATGGTTTTGGCTACAATGGTTTTCGGTCCATAGTATTTTGTAGATCCGGTCAAGGGAACTATGGTTATGTTCTAATCCATGGTTAATGGATTGGGGTTTATGGATGCTTCGTCGTGTATATATATGTATTGTAACATTGAAAGGTATAATGAAAAATCAATCTGGTAGTCTCGATTTTGGGATCCAGGGGAAAATCTCTGTATATATTTGTTTTATGTGTTATTCTCTCTCCATTGTTTATTTTCTATTTTTAGAATTCATATGCAAGTAATTTATGTACGGGGTTGGAACCTACATTTGGTATCAGAGTTGTTTTGGCTTCAAGGGGACACCTTTGCTGCTGAGTAGTTTTGCTCGAGCCTGTGGTAGACCTTTTTTAGTGGGAGATCTACATGATCGATTCATGTGGTGAAAGAAGATGGTGACTAGTGGAAAGATAGAGATCAAGAAATTTAATGTTCAGAGTTTTGAGTTGTGGAAACTCGAGATGGAGGATCTGCTAGTCGATAAAGATCAATGGATGGTGGTAGATCAAGGTATTAAACGAATGGTAGTGTCTGATGAATAATGGAACAAGTAGGATCGGAAGGCAAAAAGCATAATACAATTGTGTGTCTCATATTCAATATTGTTGAATGTGTCATGGGAAGCTACAGCAAAGGCGGTGTGGGAAAAGTTGGGGAATTTTTACAAATCTAAGTCTCTGGTGAATAAACTGTTCCTACGGAAAAAGTTGTATAACCAAAGGATGAAAGATGGAGACTTAGTGAAAGAGCATATGAATGCATTTAACACTGTGGTAAGCCAGTTATTATCTATTGATATTAAAATTTCAGTTCAAGATAAGTGCATCAGTTTGTTGTGTTATCTACTAGATTCATGGGATAGTCTAGTTGTTGCAATAGGTAGCAATGAAACTCCCTTGTAGTTTGATGAAATAGTCTCATCCTTATTGATGGAGGAGATGAGACGGAAAAATATGGAGAGCCAGAATGGTAATGTTGTTGGGCGTGGAATCCCCCCAAGGTATTTTTTGGGGATTAAAGCCCAAGTTTTGACTAAGTCCATTATAAAGACTCCGCGATTTATGGGTGCGGAGCGCAAAGTCATAATAAAGTCATAGGGTTGTCCACCCTTGTTTTTGTAATGTAATGTCGGTTCGAAAGATCTACCCATGGTCCGCGGACCATGGGATTGTGTAACTAGAGAGAGGCTCCAAGTGTAGAAGACAATTAAGTTAATCTAAGGAATCTAAGATGAGTAAGCATTGAGTCGAAGTATAAATCGTGTCTTTGGGCCGTAGAGTAGGAGAAGGCTTTGCAGCTGAGTGCACAGAGGCCTAGTAGTCTGCAGTTGAGTGCGCAGACCCCTGCAGTTGAGTGCGGAGACCCCTGCAGCTGAGTGTGCAGGGTAGGTCGAGTCTGTAACCATTGGAAGCATTAATAAAGAGAATTTTTACTATATTTCTGTGTATCTTTTCCTGTTTTATGTATTATTGGGTATGAATTGCAAGTTTATTGTTTATTCACTGCACGAACACATATGAATGTACCGAATAAGTAAATATAATACAAGGCATCTATTTACGCAAAGATAACTAACTGTTATAAGAAGATAGGTAAAGATCTCGGGTGTGACTTAGGGAAATAGTGCAGATTTCTGCTCCAACAACGCAAAATCCCCACAACCCCTGGTTTGGGCTGCGAGAAGGTGAATATATCAGGGCGCGAAGGCCAGGGAAGTGTGTGAAGTAACCTGTGCAAAGAGACTCTCAGTTTGACCAAGTCAACCCCTCAAACATCTCAAGGGTGCGGAAACCTGGTTCCAGCACACCCCCATACTACTTTGGGTGAGACCTCAGTCCGTGCTCCGTGGAATGTTTCCGAAAGGGCTAGTAGTATAGGGATTTGTTTGGCTAATTAAATCTGAACCTGGGTCAAGCCACAACAAGCCAACAAATGGTTTCGTTGCCAGGACCGGGATCTACATAGAGATGTCTGATGTCGTATCACTGGAATCCAACTAAGAAAGGAGTGGAAGATTGGTTAGATAGGAAGATTCACGAGTTCGCGGCGCAGGAGAATAGGAACCCGCGAATATCAAAATAAGAGTGGTTAGATTGCTACATGTACACAAAATTCCATGAAATTTTCTTCGCATCTTTGCCTATTGAACTATATGAGTGGATCGCGAAGCTAGCAGATAGCCAAGGAAGGTGCAAGTTTGACAGACCTATTGTGTGGACTCCAGAATTGGTGCCAGATTGGAAGCATCAGAGATCAAGCGTGCTATTCATCACTGGCTCAATCGAATTATAGGAGGATTCATCATTGAGTTCACAGTAGATACTTCAGTCAGCTATAGCGAGGCAGAACGACCCTTCCTCAAAGGACCGCGAGGTAAGTACGTTAAGTCTTTGAACACTTGGATTAAAATGCTACTGTATGAAAAGTGGGTTATGCGAATACATTGACGTTTGGGGCTACGCGAAGTGGGGGAATTTACAGAAATGAAGGTAGTGTAGAACTAGAAACTAGCCCCTTGATTTCACCTCCGCGAGGGGATGAGGAAGAGCTTGCGAAGGTCTCACCAAGAAGTGCGATCAATTTGATAAGGCAAAGGATTCCGTGCATACCACCACCACCCACACCACTGCCAGTGTCACCATCTTCACCCCCATCTTCACCCATACCACCTCCGCCACCACCGCAAGTCAATATGGCAAGCGCGATAAAATTGCCAATGTTTAAGGGAGTAGGAAATGAAGATCCGAACTAGTTTTGGTTCATGATAAAAGCTATATGGGAAGCCCAGGGAGTTACGGATGACAATATAAAGAAAGAAACATTGGTCAGCACTCTGTAGGATCACACACTGACCTGGTACATTAATCATTCCAAAGATAATCTAAATGCGAGGATCGCCGATATCCAAACTGCGCTAAACAGAGAATTTAGTAGACCGAAGTTAGAGGCGCAATCAATCATTGGGTTCAAGGAGATCACAATGCTACCAGGCGAGACTACTTGGGAGTTGGATTAGAGACTGAAGTGCACAATTCGCGAAGCTAACATGACTTTGATGGATGGACAACACCGCGAATGGTTTGTAGCATCATTTACACCGCATTTAAGGAACGCACTATCACAACAGAGGCTAACAACTCAGGCCGAGGCCTTGGATATCACGATGAGACTACATGAGACCCAGATATAGGATCCTAACCTGGGAGTTTAGCAGATCCACGCGCAGTTGAAAAAATTGTGCCTTGAGATGCAAAGTCTAAAACAAGATAGGACAGCTCGCCCAGAGGTGCGCGACGAGGTATGGTGTGTTAAATGTAAGGATCAGGGTCATGACAAGGACCACTACTCAGTGTTCATGAATTACCTCGCTGGAGGAGGACCAATGGTGTTAAGTCTAGAGGCACAAGAAAGACCTAGTGCAGTGCCTACATTATGGTGCACAATTTGTCAAATAAGGGGAAAGCATGCTATTGACAACTGCCATTTATTGCAAAAGTACACACAGAATTTGCAACAGTTGTTCTGTAATTTCTGTAGATCAGTGGGCCATGATGAGCGCACCTATAGATTGTGAACTGATTATGGATAGGACTCCCACCTACATAGTTTAGGCTGAAACACGGCCCCTTGACTAGAATGTAGGAATGGTGCAAACTAGATTTTAGGGGCATGGATGAGGCCGAGGTGGAGGAGGACCTGGAAGAGGTCACAGACAGCTGATATGTTACAATTGCGGAGGAATAGGACATTATGCCCGTGATTGTACGAATCCAAAACGTCCATCATGCCTATATTATACATTACTTAATCATGAGACGGAGGATTTTCCCACACTGATAGCGCGGCTGCGTGACAAGGGAGTGCTCCAACCTCCCTCGACTCAGAACCTGCAAATGATCAGGTTTGAGTTGTGCGAGGAAGACCCTAATATGAACATTGTGCTCTGAAGTGGAATTACAATAGGGGATGACAAAGGCAAGCAGCCTAAGGATAGTACTTGGGTTCGCAAGGCTCTGATGAAAGAACCAGAGTTTGATTTGGAGCACGCTAAGTAAACCTTCATGGAAGCTAGGAAGAGCTTCATTGATGCCTCCACTTCAAGAAGTAATGATAGACCAGAGCTAGACATGGACCCATCGATACTCACAATGTTCCTAGAAACATGCATGAAGTTGTTACACGACAGCAAGGCTGTAAAGGGACTGCAGGAACTCATTAATAGATGCGTTGGGACTGCGCCAGGAGAACCGCGCATAGTCTGGAAGATTGGAAAGAATGCGACAAGGATGGGAAGGGAGATGCGATTGACCGAGCAAATTGGAAAATATGAGATGTACCAAGTAATTCTGGACCCTAGATCAAAAGTGAATGTTCTGCTAAAGCAGACATGGGAGCGCATGGGAAGGCCTACGCTGCAATGGTCTCCTATCCAACTGCAAATGGCGAACCAACAAAAGGTCCTACCAATGGGAAGATTGCAGGGGATCACCGTGGATATTGAAGGAGCAAGTGCGCTAGCAGATTTTCAAGTGATAGAGATTGTTGATGACAACAATCCCTACCCTGCACTATTAGGGATAGATTGTACCACTGACATGAATGGGGTGATAAATATGAGGAAGTGCAAGATGATTTTTGAGAAAAAAATCCATGTGCATAGTCGTACCTTTGGACCCTGTAGAAGGATTGCCCTACACGGAGCCAGTGCGGGACTATGAAAACAACGACGACTTGGACTACATCTACAAGATAACCACATGAGAGCAAGACTAGGTGAATCCCACCACGGATGGACGAATCTCGTGGGAGCGCAAAAGCTCTTGTACATCAAATTCTGATGAGGAGATAGAGCGATGGCAGAACCGGTTACACTTGGTAACCATGCTGAACTATAACATGATGACGAGATCATTGCGATGCATATTGACATAGGTAAGGGATCTGCCTACGTATGATGGGTTAAGCGAGGTATATGCCTTCCTGAATAGATTCGAAAGAGAAGTGCTGGAACAACAACACTTCAAGCCTTTGAAATGGTTCCTGTGCGCTACGCCCGCGAGGTGGTGGGGTACGCACCAAGGAAGCTTTGAGGACTGGCGTGAATGCAGGAGAATGATGTGCATATGGTTTGGGAAGCCTCACATGTGATTAACAGACAAGATTGTTGGACAGAATGATTCATGCACGCACCTGTCCAGATGGGTACAGGCATATCTTAAAAAACCTGCATGGATTCAGAAAGACTTCACGTTGGGAGACACATTCAATAAGCATGTGCAGGTGAGGCAATTACGTGAACGACCCCTTGGGTTGGAACAACGAAGTATGGAAAGAACGAGTGTGCAGAAGGTTATCCACAAAAAAGCTTTTAACAAAGTCCAAGAAGCACTGAATAAGGTATATGATATGCAGCGCACTGATTGGAACCTGCGTGTACTAGTGGTTCTGTGGGTTTATAGGACAACGTGCAAGAAACTGACGGAGCAGACACCTTTGCGGCTAGAGTATGGAGTGAACACTGAAATCCCCGTAGAGTATCAAATTCCTAGTTTGCGCATAGGAGCGTCAGTAGATATGACGGCTCGCGGAGCCTTGGATAGGGTGATCTTAGGCTCCAAGAACTTATGAAAGAAGGGGCACGATTAAGGGAGAAAAGCGCTCTACTAGAAGCGGAAGTCAAGAAGCTTGAGGGCAAAGTAAAGAAAAATTTTCTCGATAAGAAAACCAGGGTGATAAAACAGGGTGCGCACTATCACATTGAAGAATTTGGGGACTGCCACTGAGAGTTGATCGACCTGATGCCTTGGCTTGGACCGCATATTACTAAATGGATCACCCATGGTGATGCACTGTAGATGATGAAGTGCGTGCGATAGCAAGTAACAATAAAAGGTGGATGTTTTCCAAGGAAAGTGATGGATGACCGATTGAAACCCTATACAGGTGGCGCGGCCACCTGAATAACCGTGGGAAGTACAGCCTTAGCGCTCCAGGCAGTTTAAAGGAGGCATGGGACTATAAACTACTCTACCCGAGAGCTGCGCAATGTTGGAGATGTGCGTACGAGCAAAGTGTCACAAGGTCCACGACCGTGTAAGGGGGGGTACGCTGCCGTCTGGGTTGGCTAGAAAGTGATCGTTGGAGTCACTATTCACAATGCAATGCTCAAGTTGAGACCAAATGGAGCAGGCGGCAGGCATTTAAGACATGCTTTATGGGAAAGATTTGGGAAAATCTGCCTCCAAGGGAGCATTAATGAACCAGATTTGGGGGGAACGGTCGAATTCAAATTCAAAAGGCGCTATAAATTACAAAGGGTTTCCTAGCAAACAACACTTGGTAATTTTCGAATTGAGCTGTCGTATGCCCAAGTATTCTAAGCCGAGAGCTGTTTTCCCTATGTAGAGTGTTGATTGAGCCCCTGATTGAGCAGCTGAGAGAGTTCTGGACGAGCAAGATGGCAACATCTAAGGAAGCTAAGGAAATAGCAGAGATGACCGACGAAGAGGCCACGCAGGCCCTGACTATGGAAGATGCCCTCAAAGGCACCAGGATTGTGGCAGAAATCCCTAAATCATCGTGCACGCTGAGGATGAAGAAAGACAAAAAACTGATGATTCCAGTGTGTGTGTCCCCTCAAAAGCCGTTGCGCACCAGACTAACGATGGAGGAGAAAGGGAAAGTAGTTAACTTGGAAACCGATGAGGAGGAGGAAGACCTAGAGGACCTCATAATTGAAGAAGATGAGGACGAGGGCGTGGAGGAAGAAATTAAGGCTGCACACCCTCCAACCAAGCTACCCGTGTATATCCCTCCGTAGAAGGGGAAGGCAAAAGTGCCCAAGTACCTCGACGAGAGGAAGAACTCTCTCCAGACTCCGCTCCTCCCTGACAACATCATCTTTGAGGGCACGTACCTAGGAAGGGTTCCAAACTTGAATTTTGAAGATTGGGATCTCGCTGACCACGAGAAATTCCCTCACTTAGAGACCGCATAGCTCATGAAGCCCAAGCAGAACACCACGGTGGGGGTTATAGAATTGGAGCCGCAAAAGTGGTTACACGAAGTGGAAAAGGCAGGGTTATTAAACCTGCTATGTGTGCCGCATTTCCACCGCGCCCCAGTGACAATCTTTGTCATCAGGTAGCTACTTTGTCTGGTGCATGGTGGGTGTTTGGGGCTAGGGGAGCCCATCCTCATCACGGACCACTTAATCCATCACATTACCCAGCTCCCATGAAAAGGAGAGGACCCCGCAGACATCTCGAAGGGGAAGAGCACCATGAAGAAGAAATACAAGCTAGAAAAGAAGAAGAGGGGCTACGCGATCTCGAGTATCAACAACAAAGCAGTCCGAGTGGCGACTCAGATACTGGTGGGAAAGGTCATGCAGAAGCACCGCGCAGACGAGTTTCCCGCACCGGTGGTTGCACTTGCTGAGAAGTGCGCTGAAGGGGTCCAGTTTAACTAGTTTGAGTTCTTATGAAAAGAGTTCCTAGAGAATTGTCGCGAGGCACATGAATAAGGAAAAATGTTCCACTATGCATGGCTTTTGTTGTCCATGGTGCTAGTGGTGGGGGAATTGCCGGAGGACAGCTAGTTCCCCATAATTGAAAGCGATCTGCTAGAGGCCGCGAAGCATGCTTCGCTATGGGCCATTAAGGGTGCGAACCGGATCCACGACAGTAGGATATTCTGGGTGTTCATGGAGATGACCATTAGAATGGGGATTAACCGCAAGTCGTGGTTATCACCCACTGTCTACAACAGCCTGCAAAGCTTTGCAAAATTTAAAGTGGACTTCTACAACAAATATCACAGAGTGCGCAAGGACCCGACCAAGAAATGGAGCGAGCTACCCTTCATAGCCACAGATGATGTGATTTTTGATGTACTAGAGACATGGTCGCCAAAGTGGTGTGCCCCAAACATTGTTGCGGTGGAGAAGTCTGCTGCACAGAATAAGAAAGAGGAGGCCAAACTGTGCATGGCATAGTTGGCAGAAAAGAGAAGGCAAGAAGTAGTGGCAGCAAAAGCGCAGGAGGCATGGGACGCTACGCAGGCAGCAGCAGAATAGAAAAAGGTCTCAGTAGTAGCAACACAAAAGGAAACAGAGAAGGCGTGCGAGGGCCAAAAGTCACCTTTGCCAAAGCAGGAGAAATAAATGGAAACAAAGGAAGAAGAGGGCAGCGTGAACCCACAAATAGCATCAACACTATTGAAGTGTCAGTGCCTGCTCGAGCGGATGGGGCCGCAAGAAGGTGAAAACATCCAAGCTATCGATCGACCTGATCACCCTTACTTAGGGTGATCTGCATGATATAGGAGAAATAGTACGTGAGCAAATGCAACGTGCTCGAACAACCAACATAATAATGTTGCTAGAAGGGGCACTGGTTACAAAAAATGAGGCCGATAGGCCTACAATTAGTGCACTCAAAGGGATAGGGATCAACATGGCTGCGCTCCTGCGGGATATGATCTATGTTCTGTAGGATGGGATTTCTGCAGAACTGCGGGTTAGGGAGAGCCGCGCGTTGCAGGTGCTGAGCGATCAGAAGATCAACATGGAGCAGTTGAGCTTGCAGTGCGACGATGTTGTGTCACAGAACAAGCAGATGGTACAAGTACGTGAAGAAGCCTGCCAGATGATCTCTGAGTTGACCATCCCAACAGAAGAACCAGCAGAGGTGCACATCCAAAGATTAGCAACAAGGGTATGTGAGGCACGAGAGGAAATGACCAAGGTTCAACTGGAGCTGAACCTTCAGATAGCAGAGCTGCGGTTGAAGGCGCAACCATCCACCCCTCCAAAAGTAAGAGAACAGCGTGCTAGTGCTATTACATCGGGAATGGACGAGATCAGCAGTGCAGTAAGGGACTGCACCAAGATGTTGGAAGAGTCCTTCGAGGTCTTCACCAATCTGCAGGAGGACCCTAACATCCAGCGCTTAGAGACAGAGGCACATGAGCTCCAGCAGCAGTATAACAGCGTCAAAGGGACCACGCAGACTGTGGCCCTCACTCAGAGGCTCGCACGAATGTAGCGAGCCAAAGTGCTGAAACAGCAAGTAGACGCAACACGACACAGAGAAGTAGTTTTGAATGCACGCATTCAGCCTTGGATCAATGAGGCCTTCGTCATTACAGCAACAATTGAAGGCAAGCTCGTGCAAATGCAGGGGATGTAGGAATAGATCCAGGGAAGCAGTTCCAACACTGTGGTCTTGAAATAACGTGTACAGGAGATTCAGCGGGAAGTCGCTCAGTACGCTGCCGACCTTGCAGCTATTCGAGCAGAGTTAGGGGGTCTCCGCACAAACATCTCCACACCGACAAAGTGACGTGAGGGCGAGTCAAGATGTTTGTGTTGGGGGCCTGTTGGGCGTGGGATCCCCCTAAGGCATGTTTTGGGGTTTAAAGCCCAATTTTTGACTAAGTCCATTATAAAGATTCTGCAATTTATGGGCACGGAGCGCGAAGTCATAATAGAGTCATACGGTTGTCCACCCTTGTTTTTGTAATGTAATGTCGGTTCGAAAGATCTACCCATGGTCTGTAGACCATGGGATTGTATAAATAGAGTGAGGCTCTAAGTGTAGAAGAAAATTAAGTTAATCTAAGGAATCTAAGATGAGGAAGCATTGAATCAAAGTATAAGTCATGTCTTTGGGTCACAGAGTAGGGGAAGGCTCTGCAACTAAGTGCACAGAGGCCTAGTAGTCTGCAGCTAAGTGCGTGGACCCTTACAGCTGAGTGCATAGGGCAGGTTGAGTCTGTAACTGTTGGAAGCATTAATAAAGAGAAGTTTTACCATATTTCTGTGTATATTTTCCTGTTTTATGTATTATTGGGTATGAATTGCAAGTTCACTGTTTATTCACTGTGTGAACTCATATGAATGTGCTTAATAATTAAATATAATACAAGGCATATGTTTACTCGAAGACAACTAATTGTTATAATGAGATAGGTAAATATCTCAGGTGTGACTTAGGGAAATAGTGCAGATTGCTGCTCTAGCAGTGACAAAGCCCCACAGCCCCTGGTTAGGGCTGCGCGAAGGTGAATATATCAAGGCGCGAAGGCCAGGGAAGTGCGCAAAGAGACTCTCAGTTGGACCAAGTCAACCCCTCAGATATATCAAGGGTGCAGAAACCTGGTTCCAACACCTCCCCATACTAATTCGGGTGAGACTTTAGTCCGCGCTCCGCGGACTATTGCCGAAAGGGCCAGTAGTATAGGGATTTGTTTGGCTAATTAACTCCAAACCTAGGTCAAGCCCCAACAATCCAACAGATGCCTTGTCTGTATGAGGATGATCCTAGAATAGAAGCAAAAATAATTCCTCGAGTAGGAGATCTAAATCTAGAGGGAGATCTAAATCTTTAGGAAAACTTGTAAAGGTGTGGTGGAAATGCGGAAAGGAAGGGCACTACAAAAGGGATTATAAATCTAAAGCTCCTGAGAAAGGAAAGGGATCAGATAATGTTCCTTCTGCAAAGGTGAAAACCACCTCAGATGAAGGTGGGGATGTGTACTTGGCTTCTTCTTCAAGTACACATGTAGATCATGAAGCATGGTTGATTGACTCAGGTGCATCCTTTCACTTCACTCCCCATAGAGAGTGGTTCTGCGAGTATGAGAAATATGATGGTGGTGATGTCTTCTTCTTGGGGGATGACAAGAAGGATAAAATCATTGGTCGTGGAAAAGCCAAGTTGAAGTTATAAGGTGGAAGAATTAGAACACTTCCGGGTGTTCTGCATATTCTTGCATTAGCTAGAAATATGATTTTTGTAAGCAAGCTGGATGATGCAGGTGTAAAAACAATGTTCGAGAAAGATACCTGCAAGATGGTTCAAGGAGCACTGGTATTGATGTGGGGAGTTCAGATTGGAACTATGTACAAGCTGCAGGGTAGAACTGTTATTGATGGGTGCAACAGTTATGTGGTTCCTGAAAGTGGAGCAGAAAATCTAAGGGTCTCTGGAGAAAATACCATGTTATGGCATCAAAGGCTTGGACATATTGGAGAGAAGGGCTTTCGAATACTTCATGGTAAAGGAATGGTAGAAGGTATGTCTAATAGATCTTTGGATTTTTATTTATGTGAAAATTGGGTATATGGGAAGTAGAATTGGGTGAGTTTCCCGTCTAGTGGTAAGAGGGCGAAACATATATTAAATCTTGTGCACAGTGATGTGTTTGGACCTATGTCGGTTCCATCACTGGGTAAGTATGTGTAATATGTATCATTTATAGATGACTTGTCAAGGAATAAATGGATATATTTCCTCAAGAATAAATCTGAAGCCTTTGACAGGTTTAAAGAATTTAAGGCTCTGGTGGAAAACCAAATAGAGAAGAAGATAAAGGTGTCGAGGACAGATAACGGTGGATAGCTTTGTAAGAAGGAATTTGAAGAGTTCTGTAAGAAGTGTGGTATAACATGAAATAAGACTACTCCATACACACCTGAGAAAAATGGAGTTGCAAAAAGAATGAACAAAATGTTGATGGAAAAGGCAAGAAGCATGCTCAGTGGTGTCGGGTTAGGACAAGAATTCTAGGCAGAGGCGGTGGAGACTACATGTTACCTGGTCACTGGATCACCTTCATCAGCGTTGGAGGATAAGACTCCACAAGAGGTATGGACTAGTAAGAAACCTTCTCTTTCACATTTGAGGGTATTTGGATGTGATGCATATGTACATGTTCCAAAGGAGAAAACAACAAAGTTGGATAGTAAATCTGAAAAGTGCATCTTTATTGGGTATAAGGATGGTTTAAAAGGTTATAAGCTTTGGAACCCAGTAACAAGGAAGGTTGTGTATAGCCGAGATGTGGTGTTTAGAGAGGTGAACGATGTTTTTAAACATGAAGTCCTACCAAAAGGGACCTGAGAAGATAGAGTTTGAGCTAAAGGAGGAAGAATTAGACACTAGAGCAGAAGAGGAATCAGAAGATGAAGAGCAACAAACTCCGGTTGTGAGAAGATTAGTTTGAGAAAGAAGGAAGCCAGAAAGGTATAGTCCATATGCTTTATGTTCAAATTTTTCTTTGTATATTAATGAATATGATCCCAAAACTGTGAAGGAAGTAGTAGATTCAGAGGACGGAAAACTCTGGGAAGAGGCCATGGTTGATGAAATGGCATCTTTGCACAAAAATGAGGCTTGGGATCTAGTGGAGTTGTTGGATGGAAAGAACCCATTAGCAACAAATGGGTGTTCAAGAAGAAGATGAATGCAGAAGGAAAGGTGGAAAAACACAAAGCTCAGTTGGTAGAAAAAGGTTATTCCTAGGTGTCGGGAATTGATTTTGGTGATATTTTTTCTCCTGTTGCCAAGGTAGCTTCTATTAGATTACTTTTATTTGTTGCTACTGCTTTTGATTTTGAGGTAGAACATATGGATGTGAAGACAACATTTCTTCACAGGGATCTGGAAGAAGAGATATACATGAAGCAACATGAAGGCTTTGCGGTGAAGGGTAAGAAAGAACTAGTGTGCAAGTTAAAAAAGTCTTTTTACTGGTTAAAACAGTCACCAAGGATGTGGTATCAGAAATTTGATACATTTATACGGGGACTTGGCTTCACTAGAAGAAAAGCATATCACTGTGTGTATTTTAAACTAATTGGTGACCATGTTATTTCTCTGTTCTTGTATGTGGATGATATGTTGCTGGTTGGAAATGACAAAGAAATTATCTAGGATTTGAAGACCAAATTGTGCTCCAAATTCCACATGAAATATCTTGGTGCTGCAAACTATATTTTGGGCATGGAAATTAAATGAGATCAGGAAAAGAGTAAGCTTTGGTTAAACCAGAAGAAGTATGTCGAGAAAATACTGCAGAGGTTTAATATGTAGGATAGTAAACTGATGAAGGTTCATATTCTTGTAGGTTTAAAGTTATCGGCTGAACAGTGTCCCAAGACACAAGAAGAGGAAAAGGACATGTCCCGTGTTCCATATGCAAGGGCAGTTGGTAGCTTGATGTATGTGATGGTCTGTACTAGACCAGACATTGCACATGTAGTGGGAGTATTGAGCAGGCTTATGTCAAAACCAGGGAAGGAGCATTAGACAACAATGAAGCGAGTTTTTCAGGTATTTGTGTGGCACTAGTGATTATGGTTTCTGCTACCAAGGAAGACTAGGATTGGACAAAGTTTTGGACATCCATAGCTTTGTTGATGCAGACTGGGATGGGGATCTAGATCAAAGAAGATATACAAGTGGATATGTGTTTAACCTATTTGGAGGTGTAGTCAATTGGATGAGTAAGACACAATTTGTAGTGGTACTTTCAACTACAGAGGGAGAATACATGGAATCCACTCATGCAAGAAAGGAAGTAGTTTGGTTGCAGAGATTGTGTTCAAGTATGGGGTTAGTACAGCGAGCTATAAGGATAGTCTGTGACAGCCAAAGTGAATTTTTCTTGGCAAAGAACCTTGCTTATCATTCAAAGACAAAGCACATCGATGTTTAGTATCACTTTGTGAAGGGTATGGTAGAAGACAAAAAGGTGTTGCTGGTAAAGGTGGATACTTTGAAGAATATTGCAAATGAATTGAAAAATTCTGTGAGCATTGTGAAGTTCTCTTGGTGTAGAGAAACAATGGGGCATTGCATGGTTGGATCAATGACTAACCTCTCTTGTGGAAAGAAAACAACAAATGTGAGAATGTTGGGTTGTGTTATATTCTTTCCATGACTAGTCCACACACGGGGGGGCGATAGGTGCTCTTGTATGTTGCGTTGGTTGCTGTAGGGGGGTCATGGGGGGGTGGCTACCCCCCTTGCATGGGGCCTTGGGCAGCGCCTCAAAAAAATATTTTTGGACCCTATATTAGGTGGTCGGACCTACCTATGGTTTTGTGCATGGATTTCACACATGGTTTTAGGCGCGATGCTTTTTGGTCCATGGTATTTTGTAGATTTGGTCAAGGGAACTATGGTTATGTTCTAATCCAGGGTTAATGGATTGGGGTTTATGGATACTTCAGCATGTATATATATGTATTGTAACATTGAAAGGAATATAATGAAAAATCAATCTGGTAGTCCTAGTTTTGGGATCCAGGGAAAATCTCTGTGCATATTTTTTTTATGTGTTATGCTCTCGCCATTGTTTCTTTTCTGTTTTTAGAATTCGTATGCAGGTAATTTATGTACGGGGTTAAAACCTACAATTTATGTTTCTAAAAAGTTACAAAAAATTATGGGCAGTGGACTGGAGACTAGCCTAAACAAATTGCTCAGATCTCAGAACCACTAGTAAAAAACTGGAGCTTTTGGGCCATAACTACGTGAAGGCAAGCCAATGAGTGTGATTATAGCCTCATAATTGGATGGAATCAATGTCAATGGTGCGTTTGTGGGTTTATGTTAGTGAAATAAATTTCTAGCTTAGGGATTGGTCACTCGAGATGGTTGTTTAGCTCCCGGGTGATCTGTGGCCCCTAAGGAAGGCCATAAAGGTTTCAGTTTGTAAGCCCCACTTCCTTAATGGGAACTTGGAGGTTGGGTCATGTCATAGTGACACTTGTCTCATGTTTACCTTGGTAGGATAGTGAAATTGGGTAAATGTAGGAGGAGGTGTTATAGACTGGACGCCAAGAAGAACGTTGGAACAACAACTAGCTAGGGAAGAAAAGATCATAGAAAAGAGCAGTCAACATGAGGCTTTTTTGCAGGTAACATTGTGCATGTTTGATTATATTTTTGGGATTTGAATGCATGGTTCATGCATTGGTTTTCCGGTCATTTGTTTTGGCATTGGAATGGATATTTTCCTGAATTAACAGTTATGTACAACCTTTCTTCATGCCATTTGTTGGATGGGCATGACATAGTTGTTGGGTGTGGAGCCTGATTATCTTCTTTGTTCAGAGGTATCACCTCATTGGACCCCAGTTCAAAATTTTGGCTGCAACACCGCCCATAATATTTGCGCTGCAAGGGAGGTCCAAGGGTGGGAGACAACGATCTTTAGGAGCCCCCCCCCCCAACAAGGGATCAGGGGCAGCGCCCCCGAATCTAAAAATAGATGTAAAATTGCCTTGTAAAATGTTGTAATTTCATAGTCAATGTGGGTCGTTCATTAGGCAAAAATATGACAGTAGAAGTTATGTTTAATTTAGGTTTTTTTTCCCTAGAAGGCAACCCCTCACTATATATGAGGGATTTTATTGCGTCTATGTAGATATGTATTATGAGTGAGAAAGAGAGAGGAGATTGTGTGAGATAAAAGAGGGAATTCCTGCAGATCTGTTATAGGTTGTATCTCTTCAGTTTGCTGGATAATATAAAAGGAAGAACTGGTTGTTTCTTCGTGGACGTAGCCCAAATTGGGTGAACCACGTATATCTTTGTCTCTCTTGTTTTATGTGTTTTCTATGTTTATATTTCTGCAATATTTTATGTGTTCCATTTCTCTGTAATATATAATTTTCTATCAACTGGTATCAGAGCCGAAGGTCTATTTGGCTAATAAACTCATAGGAGAGAAGGGTTCCTGGTTCGAGTGGGAGCAATGGCGGAAGAAGGTAGGTTTAGGGTCAAAAAATTTAACGGACAAAACTACCAGCTATGGAATATGCAGATGGAAGATTATCTATATCAGAAAGATCTGTACCTACCATTGAGAGGAAAGACAAAGAAGCCAACGAGTATGATAGAAACAGAATGGGATATTCTCGACAAAAAGGAACTTGGAATAATACGGCTATGCCTAGCGGCATCAGTAGAATTTAATATTTCAAAGGAAACGACAACAAAGGGTTTAATGAAGGCATTGGCCAAACTATATGAAAAACACTCGGCCTCAAATAAGGTATTTCTTATGAAGTGTTTATTTAATATGAAGATGTCAGAAGGTAGATCTGTTGCTGATCATTTAAATGAATTTAATACAGTTACCAGTGATTTAAGTTCTGTAGGGGTAACTTTCAATGATGAATTTAAGGTTCTGTTATTTCTATGCTCATTGCCAGAATGTTGGAATGGTTTAGTTATGGCCATTAGTAACTTTGTCTCTGGATCTAGTACTTTAAAGTTTGATGATGTTGTCGGTGCAATCCTTAGTGAGGAAATGTGATGGAAAAGCTCCAATGAGACATCAGGTAATGCTTTGACTGCAGAGACTAGGGGAAGAAAAATGGAAGGAGGAAAGAGCCCAGGATATCGCAGTAAGTCAAGGAAAGGCAAATCCAAGTCTAGATCAGGGATAGTATGTTAGAAATGAGAGAAGAAAGGACACCTAAAGAAAGACTGCAAGTCTCGAAAGGGAAAAGAAGGCGACACGCAACAAGAAAATAATAATGAAGTGAATGTGACAAGTGACGTGTTGCAAGATGCTTTGATTCTTTCATTAGAAAATATTATTGATGCCTGGGTGGTAGATTCAGGGGCCTCATTCCATGCCACACCTGATAGGAAACATTTTCATGATTATGTTCAATGATATTTTGGACAGGTTCGATTGGGTGATGATAAACCCCATAAAGTCATTGGAATGGGTATAGTTTTCATAAAACAAAAAAATGGAAATCAATGGCTATTGAAGGAGGTAAGGCATGTTCTAGATCTAAAGAAAAATCTAATTTCAATAGGGTAGTTGGGAGGTGAAGGCTGTGTAACTAATTTTACAGATAAAACTTGGAAGGTCACTAAAGGAGCCTTGGTAATAGAAAAAGGAGAAAAGGTTGGTACATTGTATTTATGCAATGGTATTTCTAATTCTGTTAATGCTTTAACCTCTACAGGAGAAGATACGACATTGTGGCATCATAGGCTTGGGCACATGAGTGAGAAGGGGATGTAGATTCTTCACTCAAGAAATTTGTTGCCAAGTTTGAAGCATGTTGATTTAAAATTCTGTGAGAATTGTGTTTATGGAAAACAGAAGAGAGTCAAATTCCTCAGAGTTGGGAAAGAAAAGAAGACCAAAAAATTAGAGCTTGTGCATACATATGTATGGGGACCTGCTCAGGTATCATCTCTCAGTGGCTCTCGTTATTATGTTACTTTTATTGATGATGCAACCAGAAAAACCTGGATTTATTGTATTCGAAATAAATCTGATGTATTTGATACTTTCAAGAAATGGAAAGATTTGGTTGAAAATGAGACAGGAAAAAGGTTGAAGTGTCTCAGATCAGACAATGGAGGTGAATATTGCAGAAAAGAGTTTGATAGGTACTATTCAGAGAATGGAATTCATAGAGTGAAGATTGTTCGAGGAACACCACAAGAAAATGGTGTGTCAAAAAGGATGAATAGGACAATCATTGAGCGTGCAAGGTGCATGAGATTGCATGCATGATTTCCTTTAGTATTTTGGGAAGATGTTGTAGATATTGTTGTTTATCTAATAAATAGAGGGCCTTCAAGTTCCTTTGATGGTGGTATTCCAGAGGAGGCATGGACCGGTAAAAAGGTAAACTACTCATTTTTAAAGACTTTTGGTTGTGAAGCCTTTGTCCACATTAATAAAGAAAATAGAACAAAGCTTGAGGACAAATCAAAGAAATGTGCCTTTATTGGATATGGTGTTAATGATTTTGGTTATCGCTTTTAGGATTATGAAAAACAAAAAATCATTAAGAGGAGAGATGTCATATTCAATGAAAAGGTTTTGTATAAGGATCAACTACAGGAAAAGAAACAGGAAAAAGAAAACAGAGAATACACAGTGCTTGATGAGATCACAGAAAAAGTGAAGGTGCCTGAAAATCATAATGATCAACAACAAGAACAAATACAACAACCACAACAGCAACAAGCACCTCAAACACCTGAAAGTGGTGTTAGAAGATCTACCAGGATAAGTAGACCCCTTGAATGATACTCTCCTTCATTATATTATGTATTGTTGACTGATTCTGGTGAACTAGAATGTTATGAAGAATCAGTGTAGGTAGAAACCAGGAAGAAGTGGGAGCAAGCCATGAAAGAAGAGATGGAATCCTTAGCACATAACTAGACTTGGGACTTAGTCAGGTTGCCTGCAGGTAAAACAACATTGCAGAATAAATGGGTTTACAGGTTGAAGGAAGAAGATGGAGGTAGAAAAAGGTATAAAGCTAGACTTGTGGTGAAGGTGTTTGCATAAAAAAAGGGTATAGACTTTGATGAGATATTTTCTCCTGTTGTTAAAGTGGCTTCAATCAGAACTATTTTAAGTCTAGTAGCAGCTGAATATTTGCATCTTGAGCAGCTAGATGTAAAGACATCCTTTCTCCATGGGGATTTGGAGGAAGAGATAGATATGCAGCAGCCACAAGGATATGAGGTAAAAGGGAAGGAGAAACTAGTGTGCAGGTTGAAGAAGAGCTTGTATGGCTTAAAATAGGATCCAAGGCAGTGGTATCTAAAATTTGACAGGTTTATGTCTGAACTAGGTTATACTAGATGTCACTCTGATCATTGTGTTTATCTCAAAAGGAAAAATGATGGCAGATATATTATATTGTTATTGTATGTAGATGACATGCTGGTTGCAGGTTCTAGCATGCATGAAATAAATGTGCTCAAAAGAAAATTGGCAAACTCATTTGCAATGAAGGATTTGGGTGCTGCAAAACAAATCCTTGGTATGAGAATAACTAGAGACAAGAAGAATCGAAAATTAACATTGTCTCGGAGTGAGTACATAGAAAAGGTGTTGAAAGGATTTAATATGCAGAATGCAAAACTAGTTAGTATACCTTTGGCTAGCCATTTCAAACTAAGGAGGTGTGTCCCAAGACTCAGGAAGAAATGGCTTATATGTCTAAAGTTCCATATGCATCAATAGTTGGAAGCTTAATGTATGCAATGGTCTGCACAAGGCCTGATATTGCACATGCAGTGGAAGTTGTAAGCAGGTACATGAACAATCCAAGAAAAGAACATTAGATAGCGGTGAAGTGGATTCTTAGGTATTTGAGAGGTACCACAAATCAAGCATTATGCTTTGGTGGTTCAAACATTGCTCTACTAGATATGGCGGGTGATAGAGATAACAGTTTGAGCACGATAGGATATGTGTTTACTATAGGTGGAACAACTATTACTTAGGTTTCAAAACTGCAAAGTGTTGTTGCACTCTCAACAACGGAAGTAGAGTATGTTGCTGCTACAGAGGCTAGTAAATAAATGATTTGGTTACAAAGGTTTCTGGGTGAATTGGGTAAGAAGCAGGAATTAGGCAGGTTATACGGTGACAGCTAGAGTGCCATACATCTTGCAAAGAACTCTGTATTTCATTCCAAGGAAAAACATATACAGCTCAAGTATCATTTCATACGTTCAATGTTGGAAGATGGATAGTTGAAGCTGGAAAAGATACACACTAGCCATATTCCTGCAGATATGTTAACAAAATTTTTAACTAGGGAGAAACTAAGATGCTGCTCAGTTTCAATTGGTCTTCAAGTATGATGAAGAAGATGAGAAACAACCAGGTCCAAAGTGGAGTCATTATCCAGCAAATGAAGTAGCGGTGGAGTTACTATAATCAGTATCCATGTGGGATATTGTTGGGTGTGGAACCTGATTATCTTCTTTATTCAGAGGTATCACCGCATTGGACCCCAGTTCAAAATGTGGCGGAAATGCTACCCATAATATTTGTGTTGCAAGGGGGGTCCAAGGGGGTGACAACAATCTTTAGAAGCCCTCCCCTGGCGGGGGATCGGGGGTAGCGCCCCCGTAGCTAAAAATAGATGTTAAATTGCCTTGTAAAATGTTATAACGGTAGAAGTTATGTTTAATTTAGGGTTTTTTTCCGTAGAAGGAAACCCCTTGCTATATATGAGGGAATTGTATTGCATCTATGTAGATCTGTATTCTGAGTGAGAAAGAGAGAGGAGATTGTGTGAGAGCGAAGAGGGAATTATAGCGAATCTATTGTAAGTTGTACCCCTTCAGTTTGTTGGATAATATAAAAGGAAGGACTGGCTATTTCTCCGTGGACATATCCCAAATTGGGTGAACCATGTATATCTCTATCTCTCTTGTTTTATGTGTTTTCTATGTTTATATTTCTACAATATTTTATGTGTTCCATTGCTCTATAATATATAATTCTCTAACAATAGTGGGTTCCCTATTTGGTTGAGCTTTGGATTCCAATAGATTTTGGATCTTGGTTGAGGTGGTCTCAAGAAAATCCTAAGGGTTGAGGGTGGGTATGGTTTTTTTGGGAAGCTCTTGACAGGTGGGTGTAGACAAGAAAATTCCTATGGGCATGGTGAAGAAATTTTGAGGCATCCATGCTTGTATTTTTTTTAGTATTTTTGTACCTGGTGCTAGGTGAAATCATTGTGGCTTGAGGGTGGAGGTGTTTTTCCTCTGGGTTCCCTGTTTTGTTATGTTTTTTGTTTATCGCATGTGATCCTAAATTCAGGCTTGGAATATGGCACGTGCGTTATTAGGTTAGAATAAAGGATTGGTTTAGCCCAATCTATGGTCGGGTGGTACGTGGATGTCCCTAACTTGGTTAGTACTATGCATATGCTAATATTTTTTATTCTTTCATAAATATCAATGGGCACGAGTTTTGGTTTGATGTGTTGATTATGTGACTGGTTTGTCATGGATTCATTATTGGTTAAGTGCATGTTACATGCATGGTGTATTTTTTGTTATATGATGTGCTCTTTTCATTCATCTATTCCATGGTTTGACATGCTCTTCGATAATGAATAAGTGGACCCCATTTTCATAATTGCACCTTAGAATTTGGGTCATGCATAATCACTCTCGGCTCATGTTTACCCTGGTAAGATTGTAAAAGTAGGTAAATGTGGGGTGGGGTGTTACATTTATAATGTGTGCTCTAAATCCTAGCCAAACCAGCATATTAATGGTAAATCCTTAACCAATCCTATTATGTTATTTGTGAAAGTTGATCTTGAACTACAAGCAATCATGATTGATCCCTTGAAGAACTCCAAAATGATGATTATTATATCTTATATCATCCCATTTTGTGATTAAATTGGTTTATTTTTATATCACATGTCTTGTTGCAAAATTTTATATGGTATATTTTAAATTTTTGTGAGAATAAAACTAATTGTTGAGATTTTCCAAAATTATATCCACAATAGGAATTTTAGTTGTTGATGTTTCCAATCCAATAATTAGATACATAAACAAAACAAATAATTCAAGGAAAGAAATGAAGGAAACAATTATAACTATAATACACCTAAATAAAAAGAAAAAGAGGAAAGTATGTTGGGGAAGGTGTAAAAAAACCTAAAACCTAAAACCCTAGTCTTAAAAACAATACCAAACATAATAATTAAACCTAAAAATAATCAATATCTAAAAGAATATAATAAAATATACAAGTCAATAAATATGAAAACCCTAAATTATCATAATATCTAATAGAAAGAGAACTAATACTATAAATAAAAAATTTCAATATAATAATATTGATAGTAATATCATACTATAATAACAAATTGTTTTTCTTTAATTGCTATTAGTTATCAATAATAATAATAATTAATTCTCTCCCGTGTACTATCACTATTACTCATTTGTTCCATCTGTGAAGTCACACTTGAGAATCACATTAACTCATGTATAATCCACCAAATATAATGATCACTAAAGAAACATTAATAACTACCAAATAAAAGGATCACTAAGAATAAGTTCAATAGAAAAGACACATTTCCAAAGTGTATTAAGATTGAATTAGTATAAAGTAATAATTAAAGTTTAAAATTGTTTTAGATGGTGGAGAACATAGTTTGTTTTCCGTTTCATTTGGTTTTCTTTCTCGTAAAATATATATCTAATTTTTTTTAATGTAATAAGGCTAAAAAAGAATAGATGCCTCTTCTTGGACAACATTTTAACCTTAATCATAAACTAAAAAATATTGAATACATTATTTTAGTATTCTTTTCCTTTAATTATCTAATTACTTAGGAAATCATTTTAATGTACACTGAATGAAAAATATGGATGTAATAAAAATATGTATGTTCATTATAATTAAAGTTTAAAGTTTAAACTCTGTTGTATAAGAGTTTAAATATTTAAGAAACATATTTTTGTTAAGGAAAAAAATAATTTTAAAATTTAATTTTAAGGTCTTACTTTACCAACCATCAATAGTATAAAGAAATAAAGGTCACATTAAACACTATTACTCATATTATTTTTACTCATAATATGACTAACTTAGTTATCAGGTAATCATGTTCTTTCAACTATTTCAATATAAGAATATAACATAAGAAATCAAGGATAAATTTCCCTTAAAACCAATACTAAAACAAATTTCTCCTCAAGTTTAAAAGAAGCATGTGCTCTTTTTATACTTATAAGTGAGCCCTTAAGTAAGACTCGAAATAAATTCCACCATAGTGTCATGTGTGAGCATTAAGCTAGATCAACCTATTTGATTTCCTATATTATCCTAAATAAGCTTCACTTATTGACTCTTGATATCATAACCACAAAAGTATCATGTTTCTTTTACAAAAATCACATATAAGTGTATGAGTATTAACTTGCCTATAGCAAGGTAACCAAGGGAAGAATATGCCTCTCGTCATTAGTAAATCTAATAAATATGATATGTTTATGAAATGGAATCAAAAAATATATTGAGGCAACAAAATTTCCAAATTCGGAAAAAAAAACTTAATTGGTTTTTCCCTGACGGAAGGAGGACGAGATGCCAGGGAGAAAGATGTCTGCGCGTGGAAATGGCGGTAAGGGTTTGGGAAAAGAAGGTGCAAAGAGGCACAGGAAGGTGTTGCGTGATAACATTCAGGGAATTACAAAGCCCGCCTTTAGGCATCTTGCCAGGAGAGGTGGTGTCAAGCGTATCAGTGGCCTTATATCTGAAGAAACGAGGGGTGTACTGAAGATTTTTCTTGAGAATGTCATCAGAGATGCTGTCACTCACACAGAGCACGCTAGGAGAAATACTATAACCGCCATGGATGTTGTCTACGCCCTGAAAAGGCAGGGCCGAACCCTATACGGCTTTGGAGGGAAAATGAAGACGGCGGCAAGAGCAGGGTCTCCCAAGCCTGTCATGCAGACCCAAAAGCTGAATCAGAAGAACGAAGAGGAAAAGAGGAGGGATTGGCATAAGCAGGTAGTGCTCCCTTCCCTAGCAAAAGGTATGAACCAGATTCAGCCGTACTCTCCTCCCTTTCAAATTTTTATTAGACCTCCTGTGGGTAACCCTCATATTGTCTGGGTAAACGATGATTTTTCTATCCTGCAACTCAAGCACAAAATATGGGAAATGATGGGGTATCCTATACCGATCCAATATCTGGTAAATGGGCTCCGCTCTCTCCAGGACTGTCGGCTCTTAAAGGACTACTCCATAAAACCAGAGATGACCATTACCCTAAACTTGCGGCTGCGAGGAGGTGCGGCTCAGAGCATCCCAAGATCTGCAGAGGGAGACAAAAGGAATATGCCCAACAGTCAACAGCAAGCAAATAGAGGCCCCTCCTACAGAAACATCCTTCAAGGGAAAAAAGCGGTGGGCTCTCCTCCAGATCAGGCTGGAAATACACCGAGACCCTACATAGTAGAACTTCAAGAACAAACCCCAGCACTGGAAATCAACAGTACAGCAACAGAGGAGCACACAAAGATATATGAAGCCCAGGCACTAATATGCTGCTTCAATTGTTTCTGGCTGAAACCCATGGACCTCTTTCACTGGATTTTTACTCAATGGTCTCTGGAATGTGAAATACACCTCTGTTCCAAGGGGTTTTTTATTGTTAAATTTCAAACAGCGGAGGAAAGGGATACAATAATCAAAAAGGGGCCTTGGTTCTGGGGGTCCACGGGGTTGTTTATCACCCCATGGTTTGCAGATTTTGACCCCAACACCATGTTAGTCTCCAAACTACCAGTATGGGTGAGGCTTCACAACTTGCCTCTTCATTTTTGGAATGAACAGGTTCTGGAAAGCATCGGAAACAGCCTCGGGCGGTATATTAAAACAGACACGGAAAGGCAAGAAAATAGAATCTTCACCTTTGCTCGGATCTGTGTAGAAGTAGATCTAAGTAAAGGTTTACCAGAGAATATCATGTTGATCTATAAGCAACAAAACTGGCTGCAATCTCTTGATTACGAGAATACAGCATTCAGATGCAGGAATTGCAGGATGACAGGACATCTTCAAAATACTTGCCCAGAGGTTAAGAAAACAAACAGCAAAAAGAAACCGATCAGGAAGCAGAGGAAAGGTTGGCAGTTTCCTCCTCCTGAGCCAGAAGAGGATGAGTCAGAAGAAGAAGAGGAACCAGTTCCATCAGAAAGCAATAAACCTACACAGGAACCTGAGGCGCAAACAGTGGACTCGTCTGTTCCCGTGGATCCACACCGTCCATCGGCTGATATGATTGTTGTGGACCCAGGCAGCGGAGGAATTAAAAGACAACATACTTCAGAAACATCAGATTCGGACAAGGACACAGGATCTCCTCATGCCGAAAGCCAGATTGTCCTTGCCTCTTGTGAGCCATCTCTGAGAGAATGGCGCAAGGTCGAAAAAAAGAAAGGGAGAAAAATGTGATCTTGCAGTTTCCGCTTTTCTCCTCTTTCTCTTCCCCTCTTCTTTTTCTTCTTCTTGCATTCTTTTGAATGCAAGGTTGTCTCGCTTCGCCGCTTTGTGTGCCAATGTACACGAGCTACTCTGACAGCGAGCCGTTCTGGTAGCTGAGACTCGCCCCGTTTGCTGGCGGTTGCAGTCATGGCGTTACGCTTACATAGTTTATGTAACCCTTTTTATTAATAAAAGGTTGGTATTTTTCTGTGGAAAAAAAAAAAAAAAAAAACAAAATTTCCAAATTCATCAATTAAAAATTCTCAATCCATTAAGGCAATGCTTCAATCATGAGAATTGTATAATGAATTTTGCAACAAGAGAAACTACGATTACCAATTCAGAAGTATATTCTTCTTCAAAAACCGCCTAGTCAAACAATGGACCTGCATAAATTGGACACAAATAGTTGTTTCCTACAGTCAATGAAGCATAAGACTACACCCACGAGTACATGCAACTCGAACAAACTTGTTATGCTCACTTGCACAAGTAGTTAAATCCTATAGAATTGATCACTTTAAAATTGTTTCAAACAACAACCTCATTTTTTCATGATAGTTTTAGATGATAAAAGTAACAATTGTCCAACTGAAATTTTCTCTATTTACACTTAAACAACATTATTAAATTCATTTTCACATTCATACAAAAATTTGCAGACATAGGAAGCTATATCTATTGAAATTTCTAGTGCATAAAAGCTACAATCATTAAGACATTTAATCTAACGATTTATGTGCATAAGAGCTACAACAATTGAGGCCTTTTGATAAACACTTTTCAAACATGCATTCTACATTCATTGGGGCCTTTTGACAAACACTTTGCAAGCATGCAATCTGCAGTCATTGAGGCCTTTTGTCAAACGCTTGGCAGCAATGAATTTGAGATTCTTCTCCAACCTATTTAACTCATGAAATTCATAAATTGAAACTTCAATGTTGGCATATTAAAACACGGACTAAATAATCTTAATCTTTCACCCAAAAATTGACAACTGTCGCACACAATTGGCAGCAACAATCTACAAAAGTGCCCAAATTTACGATTTGGGTTTGGAAAAGATTTTTTTTGGAATCAAATCGAGGGTTATAAGGGAAAAGGGACAAATACCCCCTATTTTTTTCCTAAATCATTACCAAACCACCCATGGATGCATTGTCTTTTAAACTAGCAAATATTTTCGCTCCTAGAATTTGATTTACAAATTCTCTCAAAAAGATGGAAATCAAGCTTGAATCTACAACTATTCAAAACAAATAACAACATAGAATTAAGTTATGACTACTTATGTATTGTCTAAATACTTCTAAAAAATCATTTCATCTAGTGTAAGTGAATTGAATGGTTTTGAGATTCAACAAGAATTATTTTCACTCAATCATTTGTACAAACACATGGCAAACATCCTGAGCTATTGTAATACATATAAATAAATGCTCCACAATAAGAGTTAACTAGTGATTATTCCTTCAGTGCATTATGTATGCTTGTTATCTACATTTTCAAAGATTGAACACACATAATGACTGAAATTACCTTAATTATTTTCTTGAAACTCTTGACTACCATAATTTCTGCATTTTTATTTTAGGGGTTGATCAAGTGATTCCTCCAGATATACTTTGGATATGTGTCTATTTCCTTACTTCCCCCGTAGGCTGCAAGTTAGCACTTATTCAAGCATAATGATTTGCATATATAATATAAATAATAATATTTCTCATTCATAGATTTTTCCAAACACTTTGTAACATATCCTGAAACCATTTCTAAAACATGTCTCTAATTACCTATTTCAATTAAAATGAAATAAAACATAATTCATGAAACTCTTACCCAAGTCCTTTGGAAATTCTTTACTAAAATTACCTTCAACAATATTTGACTTTCCTTTCTCAAATTCTACCATACCAAGGTTAGTACCATAAACTACACCAACAATAATTTCAATCTCGAGATATAAACATCCATACATATAGAACTCTCTTAGTCTTCATTTTTAACTAGCCAATAAGATTCTAGATAATATAATCTTAAACCAAATTAGATGCTTACAACAATTTAATTTTTTATTTATTTTTATGTTTATGATATACTAAAATTCCAGGACAATTAAATTTATACCTAATCAGATGTGAAACTCCAATTACCGAGTGATCCATCTCTGATTCCTTATCCAACTCATTTGAACCATCTAGTTTTCCACCCAACCATATCCAAGGAGAAATTCTTCCCCTGGAACCCTTGAGCTATAAGAGATCACAAGCAATACGAAAATATAGCAGTAGAGACATATACATGGCAAGATGAGGAAGATAAGTTTCACTTCCTCTCAATACCACTCATGGTAAAATCCATTGGGTAGATATACTTGGAAATTTAGATTAAAATTTGACTACTCTCCAAGTATCTCCCTCTCACAATCGTTTTTTTTAAATCTCTCAAATTCTTGGTATCACAATGCACCCCCCCCCCCCCCCCCCCCCAAGTGAGAATACATGAGATACATATATAGAAGAAGCAACAAATTCTTGTCATAAAGGAGGAGTAATATGCATGCCTTGTATTCCATTTAGAGGAGTGTAACTCATGCCATTCAGGAGAGGTATGCATGCCTTAGTTAAGGAGTGTGTAACATATGCATTAAAGGGAATGTAAGAGGAATCTTTTATGACATGTATTTAATGAGTGTAAGAGGAATATGTCATTATTTGATGAGTGCATAAAAGAGAGTGTAATGTATTATTAAAAGAGAGGGAGAGAGAGAGTTACATAGAGCCACAAGAGTTATCAAGGAGAGAGATGTGATGTGATTTAGGAGATGAAGGTGACTTGTAATTCCCTTTTAATAATAATATCATAGTCTCATAAAAGATAATAGTAATATTATTAATATTAATAATATTGAGGATTAAGTCGAGATTGAACTATTAGGATTGATTAATGATAAGTTAATTTATTTTCCTTTAACTATACTTGATTACCCATTGATTGAAGGTGATTTACTATTTTTGGAAAGTCATACTTGATATGGTAGACATGACTTTATATTTTTTGAAAGTCTCTCCAAAATTGTCAGAAAGAAGATTTTATTAAGGAAATTCATCCCTAAGCTGCCCATGAGTGGTATTTTTCTTCCAGAGAATAGGGATTCCACATCCTTGTCGCATGCATCTCCGTGACTTAGTAGATTGAGGACTCCGCGCCCTAATATACTCCAAACATCCAATATTCTACACCTTGATCTTTCAAATATTTAGGACTCCACATCCTAATCCTTTTATTATAGATCCAAGACTCCATGTCTTTATCTTTCATGGATTTAGGACTCTGAGCCCTAATTTCCATGGCTTCTCATCTACTCTGCTTTGAAATTTTTTTCTTCACCTTAAGATACTGATTGGGAGCTCATGCCCATTTGATGGTTCGTTGGTAAGTTCTTGTTCCAAGACCAAGAATTTTGCATGACTTCCATAGTCATTTTGGTTTTGAAGGAATGACTTCCATAGTCATTTATAGTTTGAACATCCTTGTTTACAAATAACCACGTCCCCTGTCACATCCGCTCATCACAAGATTAAGCATATATAATCATACAAATCATGTATCACGACTTCCAAAGTCATTTATAATTTGAGCATCTTTGTTTGAAAATAACCAAGCCCCTTGCCACATCCTGCTGAATACAAGATTAAGCATATATAATCATACAAATTGTGTATCATCCATAGATCATAATTAACCATATGTTCCACATAACCATGATCATCCATAGATCCATGTGTCTCAATCTCGGATCACCATCTGTTGGTGCCCTTTTTTGTCCCCAATTTCACTATTCCCCACCTCCATTTTTGTCATTTTTGTACTCCTATACCTACTCTCCTATCACTTTCATTGTCCTAAAACTATCAAAACCCTGACATGAGGTAAAGCATTTCACTTGTATCATTTTATTGTTTATTGGTTAAGTTTGAGTGAATTTAAGTTGTTCCTAACGAGCTAACTAATCAATATGATTGAGTGTGAGTATTGCAGCAGCATGAGTAGGTTAAGATCAGGGGAGTGCTTGTCCACAAGCCATGTTCTACCATTTCTGTACTTAACAACCACTTCAGGATTGGTACTCAACACTATAAAGGATGAATAGGCCTCGTGCTTCTAGATGATCGAGCCACCTACAGCTGTGATCGAACAAGTTTGATATCTGCCATGATGAAGATCTTCACCATCCTCATTGAACTAAGCCTATGCCAATATTGGGATTAGTTAAGGATTCATTATGCTAAGTAGAACAGGGTCGTTCCAGCGATCTGATTTGAAATATTAATTTAGCCAAGTCGTTGGACTTGCTATGTATGGTCTATTATTGTTTAAACTTAAATCGATGCCTATAAAAGCCTAATTTGTAATAGCTAGGGAGCTAGTTAGCTAAGACGAATATTGTCATTGTATCATCGAAGTATTATTTCCAGACATATTGTTTATAAATTGAAGACTGTTATTATGGCCATGTGTTAAGCTCAGATCGATTCACTTGATGGCTTGTTGTGAGTTCTTGAATTAAATGTGTTAAGCCCTCTTTTCTTCTGTAAGTAGTTAAGCTTCCTAGGTGTTGTCAGGCCCACCATCATCTGGGAATAGCTCTGTATTAATTTTTAGGAAGTGTAGTTGTGTGTCAATTCATCATAGCTAGTTTTTAATTGCTTCTGATTTATCTGTTAAATCTTTTGTACATTGCGTGAAGATTGTTATTGGCTTGGAATGATTTCAGTGTGCTAACCTTGTATGTACTTTCAGCCCCTTTGATTCAGAAATCTGAATGCGTAGTTTTCGTGTGAACCACAGAGATTTGTGTGCCTACCTTTGATACAGAGTCATACTCTATTTTCCCAAAACAACGAGTGGTATTTTGTCTTAACTGAGCTGATTTCGGTCACATGAAACTTGTTCAATTGCGTTGAGAGTCGAATACCTGTGATGAGTTGGTCCATTGTCGAAAATGCAGAACACACTCTTTGGATGTTGAAATTGACGTAATTCATTGTGCAGCAAGGTTGATATCGTGTGGATTTAGTTGTGTTGAATAGGAAGCCTGATTGATAACGTGCGTTGAGTGAATTCTAGTTAATTACAAATAGAATTGCATTGCTTATTTTTTTCATTATCAAATCATTTGATTTTCCTTTATTGATTTTCATGCATGTGTGTTAACATAGGCGCATTATTTACAAACTACCGATTGAGATAGCTTAAATTATCATACGATAATTTAGTCTTGTTTCTCGTTTAATTGATGAAGGATTGATTCTTATTTTCTTAATGAAATTTGTAGATTGATTTCGAAGGTTGAATTAAGTTCTTCAAGTTGTAGTGTAATTCCTTTTACCTTGTCTTGAATGATTGAATGCAGTCATAGAGTAAGTTTACATTCCAGTGCTGTAGTCTAGGATTTGATAAATCTAGATGATTTTGGGTTGAAATCTTATTCCTGTAGTGTCAGCTTGCAAGTCATTTTAAGTACAGTTAGGAAGAGTGTTTAATTTAAATAAGACGCAGTGTGATTGGTGTGAATTAGAAGTAACAGGTTAGGATTCAATTTCGGAAACTTAGATTAGTCTCTTTCATTACAGAGGTGTTTGATTTCAAAAGTTTGCATTCTCACTTCAGTTTTGTAGTTAAGATGAATTTCATTTAAGTTTTCAATTTCATTTGTCATTTTATTTCAGTCAATTAGAATAGACATAGAGTGGATTGAGTTCAATGCTTTTAGTTTGCTTATGAGATGAATGCTTAAGTAGTCATTTTGTACTTAACGATAAGAAGGAAATCATATACTCTACATTTAAATCTTGCACCAAAACGCAGTACAACTCATGTTTACAAATCTGGGTTGACAATTAATTGTAAGAGGTTTAATCATTAATTAAAACTCCCAACATTTTGGCGCCGTTGCCGGGGAGTTGTATTTGGTTCAAGCAAGATTATCATTACAGAGTCTCAAAGGTATTGCAGGTAGTCAGAGGGCGGGGAGAGTACGGTAAGACATGAGTGAAGAGCCATGCATCCACTATTGTGGGGTTGCTCCAAAGTCTGACCATCTTCGCGTATCTTTGAAATTTTAATTCATTTTTCCTTTATGCGTAGAAGTGGAAGTAGACCTAGGGATAATCAAGGTAGATTCATTGCTAGTTCAAAATTCCCTACAACTTTTGGTCCGGCAAACACTCCAATTACTAACCCTACTAATTGATATGCAGGTATAAAGCGAGAAGAAAAGGGTGTTGACAACGAAGTAGCCTTGGAAAGGGAGATCCTAAATCAAGAAGAAGAAATAGTTGAACATAAAATTTTCAGAAATAAGGAAGAAATTGCATTCAAATATCTAGAATCAAGTAATATCAAGGACCACCCTGCAGTACCTCTTGTTGATCAGGTAATTATCAGCAGGCCTCTTCAAGAACCTATAGCAGACATGGCCAACACAGGAGGAGAAAACAATGGGGAACGTATGGGAGAAGGAGAAGGCCCCCGTCGTAACATACAAGGAAAAAACAATGAGGAACGACACGGGGAAGGAGAAGGCCCACATCACACCCTATTCGAAGGAAACCATGAAGGACCTAGGGGAGGACTGGAGGAAGAGGAGGAAGAAGAAACCACTTTTGGGTTTCCTATTCTAGATATAACTAGAGATATCACTATGAAAAATATACCAATGGCATCTCTTCCGCTCTTTCACGGTAAGTCTTCCGAAGACCCAGATGCCTTTTTATTTGAATTTGATATTTTGTGTAGAGTTATCACTATTATGAGGATGCTCATAAGCACAAACTATTCCCAACCACCCTGCAATATGAAGCTCTTAGGTGGTTTATGAGTCTAGGTGAACATACCATCTATTCTTGGGATGATATGAAGTCTGTTTTTCTCAAAAAATACCAAGACTTCTGTGAAAGTAGAGACGTAAGCGATATTCTGAGAATGCAACAATTAGAAGACGAAACTCTTAAAGAATACCTTGAACATTTCTTCTATAATTTCCATAAATCTCGGGGGGCACACCTAGATGAGAAGACTGTTAGGACTATATTTTTGAAGGGACTAAGAGATGAATGTGTTGAAACCTTAAATCTTCTAAGTGGGGGGGATATTTATAAGAAGCCTTTTGCTGAAGTGGCTGAATTATGTCGCACCTATTCATGGAGTTGGGCTAAAGTACGCAAAAAGCCCAGAGATAACTCCCAAGATTATATGTCAAGAAATCAAAAATCTGTACCTAATGTTGTCACTGGGGTGGAATTAGGAATCTGTTGGAAAATTTTAAAACGGATATCCTGAGTACTATTGGTAATTAGCTTGACACGATAAAACATAAAAAGAAACAGGAAGAAGAGAGGGCTGCCATGGCAATCTTCTGTCCTAAATGCAGAAACAAGCATGATGAAAGAGAGTGTCCCATTAATGTCCTTGAAGTTTATGGGATTTGTGCTTTGGAACATGCAACCGAGGAGTGTCCATCTCTTCCCGGTTTAAAAGCTATCTATAGGGGTAATGATTAAACAAATGATTCATCACCAACAAGCAAGAAACCCTCTTAGAGAAGCCCAAATCAAAATGTGTTCCAGGATCCAAGCCCCCAAACCTATGGTCAGAACCAACCTTGGAACTCCCATCCATCTTATCCTCCTTGGTTTAATCCTCAATCTCAAAACACTCCTTGGGACCAGTAATTGAGGGGACGCCCTTATGGAAACACTTTCTAAAACCAATCCTACCCTCCATACTCGAATATGCCTAGTATGTCCTATAATCCAAATGTTCAACCTTATCAGCAGGGGTACAACTCGAATTATTATCAACAGCCCTCGCTGCCTATTCCTCCTTTTCATCATCTTTTACCTACACCATCTAACCCATTGCCTACGCAGGCACCACTGTCATTAAACCCGCCTCATCCGACCTTATTTCCTACGCAACCCATAGCTAATCCCAATCATAATAAACAACCTCAACCTGTGCAAAACATAGAAGCACAACCATTTCCTACCTACATGATCACTGTTGTCCCAATAAACAAAATTCAATTGAGGTCAGATAAAGCAGTCAATAAAGGGAAATCCACTATCATTATTGAGGAAGAGGTCCGTCAAGAACAAACCAAAAATCACAGCCACCAAGAAAAATAAAAACAAAAACAAAAAGAAGAACTAAATGAACCTCCTTACCCGGAAAGATTACTTTTTAAGAAAGAGGAAATTCCAATTGGATATGATTTAGAATCAGAATTAAGGGATGTTTGTGTTAAAATTCCATTACTGCAAACCATTAGATACATTCCTATGTACACTAAAATCATTAAAGACCTTTTTATTAAGAAACCAGGAAGGAAAGGACATAATAATCAGAACGTGAAAGTCATGAGAAAAATGTCCAAAATGATTTTAGACTTGCCGTCAAAATATAGCGACCCTGGAAATCCTATAGTGACTATTGAAATCAATGGATTACCTTTACCGAATACCCTTGTAGATTTAGGAGCAGCAATTAATGCCATGAATTTCGAGGCCATGACATCTTTACAGTTACAAGGGATCAAACCTATGCCTATTATCTTGGAATTGGAAGATGAATCCATTATCAAACCCATGGGAATCTTAGAAGATATAGTGGTCACCATTTCTTCCTGGAAATATCCCATTAATTTCATTGTTATTTCACCAAAGAAACCAGGACACCCTTTAGTACTAGGGCACCCTTGGTTAGCCACTGCAGATGCTGTAATAGGGTGCTGAAGTGGAGAAATGGTCATTTCTAATGGATTACATAACCAAACATTGTCAATTTTTCCCCCTACTCAAACTACTACTGAAGTACCATTTTGGTTAGAGATTCCTTACGGAGATGAGGATTGTATGTTTCCTTTGTTGTCATTAGAACAATCTAGAGGACTCCAAGAACAATCAAAAGATCATATATTGCTGCAATTTTTATCTGACCGTTCTTGTATTGATTACCCTATTTCTTTTACTGGTTATCAACATGTTTTTAGTAATGAGTTTCAGGAACTTTGTCATCTAGCTATCTTTACCTCATTCACAGTAATAGAGGACAGTAATGAGCTCACTACCGAAGCAGTTGAAATCAACGAAGGGAAAATTTTGTACATTGGTAATTAATTAAACGAATAATAGAGGAAGAAATTGTTGAACATGATTCAAGAGAAATCCAGAGCTTTCACCTGGGATTATTTGGACATGAGGGGAATGCACCCAGATACGTGCATCCACCACATTTACACCAACGAAGAAATGAGACCAATCCGATAACCACGGAGATGCATGAACCCGGCTTTGAAAGAAATTGTAAAAAAGGAGTTGCAGAAACTGTTGGCTACAGATTTTATCTATCCTATTTCAGATAGCAGGTGGGTGTCACCCTTGGTGGTGGTTCCGAAAAAGAACAGAAAGTGGTGCATATGTGTGTACTATAGGGAGCTAAACAAAGCTACTCTATGAGATTAGTTCCCACTCCCATTCATCGATCAGGTACTTGACACACTCTCTGGTAAGAAGTATTTTTCTTTTCTAGACGGGTAGAGTGGGTATAATCAGATCCAAATACCTGAGGAAGACCAAGAGAATACCACTTTCACTTGCCCTTGGGGTACTTATGCCTATCGAGTCCTCCTTTTTGGCCTTTGCAATGCCAAAGCTACCTTCCAGTGAGTTGTCCTGGCCATTTTTTCTGATTTGATCCATGACTGTGTAGAATTCTATATGGACGACTTCACCGTATATGGAGATGATTTTTCCCAAGCCCTAGAAAATCTATAATAGGTATTGATTCGATGTCAAGAGGCCAATCTAGCCCTTAGCAGTAGTAAATGCAAAATGATGTAGACTAAGGGGATAGTTTTGGGCCATCATGTTTCATTTGAAGGAATTAAAGTCGATCCAGCCAAGATTGAGGTAATCTCGCATATTTCCATTCCTAGTACACAAAAAGAGGTAAGAAGTTTCCTAGGACATGCAGGTTACTATCGTCGATTTATTGAGAATTTTATGAGAATTGCAGCACCTTTATTCAAATTATTAACTAAGGACGCTGACTTTGTTTGGAATGATGATTTTCAACATGCTTTTCAGGTGTTAAAAGAAAAATTGTCCATCGCTCCAGTATTGAGAGGACCAAATTGGTCCTTGCCATTTCATATTTGCACCGATGCTTCAGACACCGCACTTGGAGCAATGTTGGGACAAAGCGAAGATCACTTAACTTACGCTATTTATTTATTTAGAAAGAATCTTTCCCCTACTGAACTAAATTATACCGTCACTGAAAAGGAATTGTTAGCAGTTATTCATGCCATTAGCAAATTTAGACATTACATAACTAGTTATGAGACCTTCGTCCATACTGATCATTCTGCCATTAGATTCCTGATGAACAAACCTATCACTAATGGTAGGATCACTAGATGGTTGTTTCTTTTACAAGAGTTTAATACAACTATGATCGATAGACCTGGGCAAGATAATTTGGCCGCTGACTTCTTGTCTCGAATGAATGTTATGCAGGAAAATGTACCAGAGCCAGTGCCAGATGATTTTCCAAATGAGGAATTATTTGCTATATCCACCATTACTCCTTGGTTTTCCAATGTTTCCAACTACCTGGTATCATGGAAATTGCCTCAAAATCTGTCTACCAGGGAGAAACATAACATTATTCAGCGAAGTGCCAACTACTCCTGGATAGATGGGGACCTGTTCTACACCGGACCCAACTTGATCATGAGGAGATGTGTGCGAGAAAATGAGATGTTTGATGTATTGAAAGCCTGCCACAGTGAGATTTGTGGGGGTCACTTTGCAGACGAAAGGACCGCATACAAAGTCCTTCGCACTAGGTATTATTGGCCCTCGCTTTTCAAAGATGCTAAACAGTTTGTATCCAGTTGTGATGCTTGTCAAAGGATGGGGAGGCTAGTTTCTTCGGATGAGATGCCCCTTCAGACACAAATATTCACCGAGCCGTTCGAGAAATGGGCATTAGATTTCATGGGACCTATCTCTCCCATGTCAAAGAAAAATAAGTATATCTTAGTTTTCACCAACTATGTTACAAAGTGCATCGAAGCCAAAGCTTTGTATGCTACAACCGAGAAAGCAGTAGTGGAATTTCTTTTCAAAGATATCTTCGCTTGGTTTGGGGTACCACAGGATATTGTTATCGTCCAGGGCACGCAGTTCACATTAAAATTGGTCAAAGCTCTCATTGAACAACACTGAATTAAACATTGAAAATCCACTCCCTATCACCTTCAAGCAAATGGGCAGGTGGAATCCACAAACAAAGTGTTAGAATCCATCCTAACTAAGATCAATCAGTTGCATCATAGAGATTGAGCTAACAAGTTGTTGGAGGCATTATGAGCGTATCAAATCACTTGGAGGAATGTGACAGGGCACACCCCGTATGAGTTAGTTTATGGTAAACAGGTGTTGCTACCCATCGAGTTCCAAGTGAAAACATTTCTAACAACTACTCAACTTGGGATGAATCTGAATGAAGCTCAAGAACAAAGGCTAATGCAGCTAAATGAGCTTGATGAAATTAGACAAGATGCATTTCACTGAACTATGTTGGTGCAAGATCAGAGAGCTTTTGATATGATAAGTTTATTAAGAAGAAGATTTTTCATCTAGGAGATTGGGCCTTGCTTTATGACAGTAAGTTTAAACACTTCAAAGGAAAATTCTCCACTTGGTGGTTGGGTCCCTATGAAGTGGATGAGGTTTTTGACAATGGTTCAATTCGCATTAAAACTGTTGATGGCAGTCAAACCTCCTTTGTAGTGAATGGCCACCAACTAAAAATTTATCACCAACCACTCTCCTGAGAACAATTTTTGCAGGAGGTAAGCAGAGATCCAGAGATGGAGCTAGTGCATGAGAATGAACAACCAATTGTTGGTTCATCAGGTTAGTTTCTTTTATCTATATATATATATATATATATATATATATATATATATATATATATATATATATATATAGATAATACTCAGTGGATTGTCATTTTTATATATCTTTAGGTTTTTCTCCCCACAACCCATGTATAATAAAGGAGAAATCTGTAATGGGTAAGTTTATTCCTTTAACCAGACTTGACAGATTAATATGTAAAAGGTGCCTTTTGGAGTCTTCTTTGGATTTTTTCATACTCTCAAAAAATGAAACTCCCGAGAATTAACTGATCTAGGCTCGTAAAATGACATGGGATAGTAGTAATCTAGGGATTCCTTAAGTACATATTTATTCTTTTCCGGCCTTAAGGAAATGATTACGGAAAATAAACCCATTGGAGTCTCCTTTAGGTAGCTCAAACTCTAAATATGACAACCTCGAGCAATGGCTACTCTAGGCTTGTTAAAATAATAGAGTGGTAGCAGTTAGGGATTTGTTGGGTATAGAATTATTCTTTTCGGGCTCAGCAGAAGATTTACAGAAAAGAAACCCCCTTGGAGTTTTCTTTCTGGTCATTTTAAGCTCTCTAAATAAGAAATGCCTCAGGAAGTTATCATTCTAGCCCTGTTTAAAAATCCATGGGATGATAAACAGGTTTTTCTGAAGAACAATAATCAACATGTTATATGGCATCGAGTAAGATGATATCGCAATTATGTATTCCATACTCTGTGTTTAAGCATTCTTTGTACCCTACTCTGAAAAATTGCAAATCCACTATCACAGTTGTGTTATGAAAAAAGCATTTTTGGAATAATGAATGGATTATGTTTTCCTTATATGAGGATGTTTCACAATTAGTACTCCTCTCTACCATCAATTAAGGATGATTATCTCTACTGATTTATATGCACAAGGACTGATTCACAGGATCTGTACTCAACCTGTAAAAATTAGAGATCCTGTCATTGAACTTCATTCCCAAAATATTGATCGTAGTGCACAGTTGCAGCTTGAGCATTATCCCTGTCAACATCATTTTCATTCAAATACTTGGGCACTACATCAAAACAAGGAAATCTCCACGAAATAGGTATGCACTTTTATTTTCTTAAATTTGATTAATGAATAGTTAAAATGCATGTTGTGTAAATGCACCTCTAAACCTCTCCCTCATTCTAAATTCAGCTCATAATCCTATTCTATATCTCCCTAACATTTCCATCCCCTAATCCCACATCGCCTACATTCATACCACGCTGTGTAATGATATGCTCCCATGTCATCTCTTCGTCATCATCTCATGTCATCTCTCAGCAATCATGAGTATGTGTGTGCCGACTCTCATTCGGCCATGATGTTAACACTCTACATCAGTTACATATGGGTCGATCATCATTACGCTATCAGTATCATGCTTCCGATTAATCGTGATGATTATGAGGGATGTCTAAGACCAAGAATACAAAGTCATTGAGAAACAAAGAGACAATAGAAAATTAGCAGGAGTGAAATTGTAATTGAACACAGGTGCCAAGTAAAATGGGAGTTGATCGCCACGAACCCACCTTCGGCCAATTTGTGCATAGTCCAGAGTATCAACAGTGTAGCGGCGTTGTGGAAGAGAAAGGATGGATGGCCATTCTGCAGAATTCCAAGGTTACAACAATCAGGTTGCCTTCATGTTTGCACAAAGATTTGATGGGGAGCATGTTTAGGTTCGAAATTTAAGTTTAAGAGTTACAGAAGAGTCAGTGAGCAGAGCCATCGGGCTACCAGCAAAAGGAAAACTATTCTTTAAGGGAGGGTAGTTGAATATTCTAAACTACGCCATGTTTTTTAAGCCAACTTACAGGTCTCTCAGGTCAGCGAAGGGAGTATTACAGAGTTGCATAGACGAACAATGGTGCCCACTGCTCACAATGTCGCAACGCTTCATAACTTTTGACGGAAGGTATGAGGTCGTGTTCCTCTATCACATTTGGTTGATGACTCATTTTACAGAAGACAAGCAGTTAAACATTCCCCGCTTCTTGAAACTAAGTTTGCATAAAATGGCCCAAGGGGTACAGTCCCAGAGTAGGAAGCCTGAGACTGCGTTGTATCACCATAGCCTCATTAAAATTCCATTAGTCACTGAGCTTCGAAAGAGAAAGCGGTCATGGGAAGATTTCTTAGTTGGGAAGTTTCCCAAATAAGAAACTCAAACAAAAGGATGGAAACGAACAGTAGGCCGATCGCTGAAGCAAAATGATGCTACTTCTATGTCTCAATCCCAATCAACACCTGCCTCTCCTACCCATTCTCCCGTTCCTATTCATGAATCCCCCCAGGCAGCTAGTAAATCCTTGAAAGATAGAGAAGAAGTGATTTCTGTGAAAACCCGGGTGGGAATGAAATGATCCGGATCTTGGGGGGAGGCCCTCAAGATCTAAAAGATTGAAATAGATCTTGGGGGGAGGCCTCCAAGATCTGAAAAATTGGAATTGTCAGAAGAAAAAGAGTAGAATGCCCAATAAACAAAACCAAAAAGAATTTTCTTTATTAAAACAAATAATAACTATAAGGACTACATTATGGTGGACAATCTTTCCTTTTACAAAATGTGACTTGTTACTTATACTATTTTTCGGTTACAATACCACAGGTCAATTCCATGGGTGAATGAATACCATGGGTGGATGTCACAATACCACGGGTCAATTCCATAGGTGAATGAATACCATAGGTGGATGTCACAATATCATGGGTGAATGAATACCATGGGTGCATGTCACTTACAATACCATGGGTGGATGCCACATACAATACCATGGGTGGGTGAATAGCATGGGTGGATGAATACCATGGGTTGATGCCATTTTCCATTCGGATCATGGTCCCCATTGCATGAAGTCCCCTCCTCCAAAGCCTTTATTGAATATGAAGAGCCACTAAAGAGAAGGGTTTTATGTGATTAACCCATAAACATGATGAACGAAGATCCGAGGATAGAGATACCCTATAATGCTTGTGACCAACCGTGATACTGACAGTGTGTGGCCTAGCAAATGGACTTCGATGAATTTTGGGTTTGTGGATGACCCATAACCATGAAAAACGAAGATCCGGGGATAGAGATACCCTGTAATGATTGTGACCAACTGTGATACTAACAGTGTGTGGCCTAGCAAATGGACTTCAATGACAAGGATTTTGTGTGGTTGACCCATAACTGTGATGTTGGTTGTTGATGAAGTAGTAAGTGCCTACATAGCCTAGGGTGGGAGGGCACGTCTCCAAAAAACCCAAGCCGAATGCTGCTATGCTAAAACTAATGAATGTGAAGCAGGTGCCTACTAAAGCGGGGTGGGAGGGCACGTCTCCAAAGGGAACCCGCTCCAAATGCTGCTCCAGAATTAAAATGGATATAAATCAGTCAATATAACTCAGAATATTTATTATAACCTTTTTTTGGAAATAGAAGAACCATTTTGAATCTTCCGATGTGTTGGAAATCCTTATCTGGACACTTTAGAATCTCATATTTGCGCTGCAATTTTTCCGCCATCACAAAAGTTCTAAAAAAAATAGCTAATTTTAAATCAGCGATATCTCCCACATCCGAACTCCGATTTGACTCTTTTTTTTTTGAAATTGGGTGATTTTTCAAGAGGAGCTCAGATCTACAATCTTTTTTTTTTTTTAATTATGCACAAAAACTTCAAAAACTAATAGGAGAGTCGTCGTCCACCACTTGTCATCAAAAAAATTCTACAACAAAGCTGATTTTAAATCAGCGATATCTCCCTCATCCAGACTCCGATTCGGCCGATTTGGTTTTTGAATTTTGGTATTTTTTCACAAAGAATCCAGATATGTTATTTGTTTTTGAAAATATTGCACCAAATGTTTCAGATCTGATCTGCAAACTCGCTGCCCAAAAAAATGAAAAAAAGAAAATTCTTCCTGCTTGACCCAAGAAAGTGCTATGTGGAGGTTGCAGCGCGTGCCTAAAGTTTGTTGAATATTACTGCAAAAATTTGAAACTAAAATATGCATGAAACCCTAATTCCCATGGAATCGTAACTTGCTCTGATACCACTGATCCGGATTTAAACAGGAACGCAACAAATTACAGAGATAACCATAAAGACAGATATGCAGCGGAAATAATACTCCATTTCATTAATGTAAAATATTGAAATATTCTTACAAAGATAAATGGAAATAAACTAGCTAGGGCGATTGTAGCTTATCTCTGAGAAGAGATGTGGTGGCTACATGCCTCCGAACTGTGTTACAATGAGGCTCGAAGGCCTATTTATTGTTGAGAAGCAATGGAAAACCCTTAACATCCCCAAACCTAACCCTAGAAGATGAAACGCCAAATTGTGGACCTCGTTTTGGGTAAGTTGGTACATCAACTTCCCAAGGTCGTAACTTTGGCACCCGATCTTCGTTTGACACGTATAATAGCTCGTTAGAAAGATCTATTAGAGCACTACAACTTTGGGAAGAGAAACATTGATCTATGGACTCATGTTTCTCCCAAATTTCCCAAAAAAATGTCATTTAGGGCCTCAAAATGGCTCCGGAAGTTCAGGACCCGAAAAACTGCTAAAAATAGTAAATTGTGCTACAATTACGAAACTAAAAAACTGAAAGAGATAGTTGTGGGGATCCAAGTGTGATAGGTACGTGGCCACCAACATCCACCTAGATCAGTGCCCCTTTAGGGGGGTGAATCACAAGATCAGCAACCGGCCTTTCGATATGAAGATCATTAGGCGACGGTGGGTTTGACTTGAGGAGGGTTCCTCTGCATGAGCAACTGGAGCTCCATAAGATTTGGCTCTGGTTTGTAGATCTATTGTTTCAAAGTTGTAAATGGTAGATGATCCTTCACCAGCTGAAGGATGTTGCGAACCGCCATTGCCCCCTTGCAAGGGTTGTGGTTGGTTTGCAATAAGGTGCTGCTGCTGCTGAGCAGGGAAAGGATTATTCAGGACAACAGGGGTCCTTCCAGTGTCCTTTTTAGCAATGAAATTTGTGCATTCTTGAAGACGCGGACATAGATATGTCATGTGGTCTTGCGCACAGATTTTGCAAGGGAATCGGTCGAGTTTATCCTTTCCATCGTCAGAGGGTGTAGCAGCCCTCTGCTTTGGGTTGGGATGCTTTATTGACTGCTCTTCAGAAGGAGTGGTCTTTTTCTTATTCTTCTTGTTCTTACCACCAGGTTTTTGTGTAGACTACACAGAGTTTATCATGGTGGTAGGAAGAGCAGTTGATTTGGTAGAGGGGTCAACTGACATCTAGGAAATGTGACCATTGAGTTGTTTTATAGCAGCCCCGGAGGTTGCGCCGATAATCCCATCGGCGTGTGCTCCGGGTTGCTGAGTAGCAGGAGCATTGGAGTTGCGAGGGGCATTGGGAATTATGTCGTATAGAGTGCCAGACTATGAATATATCAGATCTAAGTGTTGGGCACGATGAATGGATTGGTCTTCTATGACTGCACCACCTAAGGCGACATCCTTAGCAATTTGGGGGAGTAGAGACTTGCAAAACCAATCTGCTAAGAGATAGTCTAGGAGGGGAGCTTTGACTAACATCCACCTACATCTCCATTCATGTATATGATCAGAGATGTGGGTGGCAGTATCCTGACGTAATGAAGTGAGGAGTTCCGTCCCAATTTCATATCGGATGGGTAGCTGGAAGTGCTTTAAGAATTCCATCACTAAAGCGCCAAAGGTATTGACTGACGCATGTGGTAACTCTATGTACCACTTGGCTGCGTTGCCAGTAAGAGTGCGAGGAAAAAGACGTAATCAGATACTATCATCCACCATGGAGTTAGAAACACACCATAGATGATAGGTGGTGATGTGTGTACCTGGATCCTCCCCTTGTTTCCCTTCAAACTTAGGAATGTTTGTTGGTATTTTATGCGGGATTGGCGGCCATAGTAAATTATGATAGATGGGGTCATTTGTAAGTTTGTACAAGTCGTGGATATCAAGCGTTGCCAAGAAAGGCAGAGTGTTTGATGCCCCTGAATCAGACCAAGGTGATGACATATGACTTGAGGATCCTTGCGGTCCTTCCATAGTGTTGTTCCCAATATTATACACAAGTTGCGTGGTATAGTAGGTGCCTTGGGGTATGACATTGTATTGTGGATTTCCATAGGGATTGTTAGGTTGGGGGATAGAAGTGCCCCCAGGATAAGCAGTGACCCCTTGACTCATTTGACGTTGTGAGCAGGGTGCCCCCATGGATTGATTGGGACCTCCTTGAGGGTTCCCACTCACCACAGAACTAACCATAAGTCCTTGACTAGCATAAGGTGTGTTCATGTCAATCAGTGACTGACCATGCATGCCTGAAAACAGAGGGGGAACTATTATTATCCCATCTGGTATATGCATATTGGGAGTGCCCCCAAATAATTGAATCTGGTGGTCAGAACTATACAATGAATGCCAACCATATTGTTGGTTGAAGGGACCCGCACTAACTGTGCTATATTGAGCATTATAAGGAGCATCATATGTAGCACTTGTCAAAGGTACAGGGTTTGACACTAAAGGGGGGGAACCCGGAATAGACTGGGTTCCACTAGTGGAGGATGTCACCCTAGGGTTTGAACCTGGGACAAATGGGATAGCAAGGTTCTCCATCAAAGGTGTGGTATTGACTATCGATTGGGGAAGTGGAGGGGGACCAAAAATGTGCAAAAAATCCCACGACCTGTTAGTCGTCAACGGGATCGATGGAAGTGTTCCAACTAAAGACAAAGGAGGTACAGATGCAATGAGAACCAAGAGTGGGCCCAATGGATTCCTAATCAGAGGATTGTATGGAGGAAGAAATCCTTTGGTAAAGAAATCCTCCGGTAAGCTTGAATCGTTGGATGTCCAAACTGATTCTGTGTGAGATCTCGGAGACTGATTTCCCAAAGACAGGGAATCCGATTCACTGGAGCTTTGCGAGTCCTCCACTGTGAGTGGGGGAAGACCTAACAACTGTCTAGTTTGACGATGAGGGTCAGGTGTAGCCACGATGGCCGATAATTTTTATCAATAAATTTTATAGTGATGTTTATTAAAGTCTCAATGATAACACTCTGGCACCTAAAAAAATAAAAAATACACTAAGTAAATCAATCAACAAGCAGAGGGAAATGACCCCGTCTGATAAGCACCAATCACTAGAGATGAAACCTAGTATCATAATGAATAACAGAGAGAGTTGGCCAAATGTACAATTACGATTACTCTAGAGCTTTGCTTGAACCTGAGATTGAGGGGCCAAGTACTCTCTTGAAGATGAGCACCCTCCCAAAACTTGAAGACAAAGTAGGTTCGTTTGTGTTAGGTACCAGGGTAGCCCACCCCAGTCACCTTGTGTTAGTCCCTAAAATTATGGCCACTAAGGATACCTCAAATCACAGACACTACCGAGGGGGGGACATAGTCGTAGACAGTGCGCTATGTGGGTAGGATACCTGAGTCCACGACTCAGCTCCTATATCCCCGAAGGGATCCCCGATACATAGAATACCCAAAGGAGATGTAAGTGAAGGCAGGCTACCTTCACTTACAGTCTGATGTTGTCTCGTATTAGCTCTACTTTTATTGGAGTGGTCCTGGATAGTATGTGTGCAGAAGGATTTCTCTCTTTTAATGACACTAGTTTCAGTGTATGATCTTAGGCATTTAACTCACACTGCCTATCCCAAGATCCTAGCCTAAACTAAAGTGTATTTACGTTAAAAAGAGTTGTTGATTGATTTTATTAGGTAGACTTTAAATGTACTTCATTAGAGTCTTCGGTAGGGGTGTTGACGTATGAAATTATATGGGACTCTGACTCAAATCATGTAAAAACAATGCTTTTAAATTTTCACTTTCGATGAATAAGCTACTTCTACAAAGGGAGAGTCATTCATATATCAATATTCATTCCATGCATCCTATTTAGTACAACACTAGCATAACCAATAGAACTTCAATGCTCACTAACAACTATTGAAACCAAATAATGTAGAACTTAACCAGCTAAGCAAAAAACAGTAAAAAAAATTGTATTTTTTCTTTTAATGAAAACAAAAACTTTAAGAAGTAAAGTTATTTTCTTAAAAAAAAATTGTTCAGGACACAAATCAGTCAAACAAGTGTAGCTGCAGATCCCTGGTCAGTCTGTAAGCAGAGTTCCCAACCCATGAGTTCACAAGACAAGTTTTTTATCAAGAAATGGTTGACTAACGCTCTGTACTAGAGGATACAGAGAGTTAGTTTTAGCAATAACGCTCTGTTTGTGAGGCCACAGTGATTTATAAAGCACTATTTTCATTGGTAACCTGCGTTAGTGAGGAAAAACACTCAAAAAATAGGTTGTGGGGATCAGATCTAGGGTTGTCACTAAAAGAAGGGTTTTGTATTGGTCCTAAAAGGGAATGAAGAAGTATAAGAAGGCCTTGAAGAAAGAGAGATCTAGGAACTTTCTGGGAAAAACCGGGAACTAAGGGTAGTCCCGAGTGGAGTCACCAATTCTGCTATAGGGATTAATGTACGGTGTATGGAAGATGAAGGAACCCTCAAGGGTCTTCCCGAGACCCTTGGAAGACTGTAAGATTATCTGTAGTTGTCACAAAGATACATGCATGTCCATGTTCAACAACTAACTATCAAAGCGAGAAGGATTCATTACCTCGAGCCTTCGTGTGGAGTTGCTGGAGAGCGCAATGCAGCTAGGCGGAAGTCCCCTGAGCCGGCTCCAAATCAAGTCTTGCACATAGAAAAGATAAGCGTAATCATAGCATAAAACCTTGATAATCAATGCATAAACATACAAAAGACATATAGTTACACATAACTAAGCCACTCATGCTAAAAGACATTGAATAAACATATAAATGAATTATAGTACCAACATCACAAAGTGGACAGTACAACTATAGTTCTATATTAATTTCGAAAGAGTGATTACAACCATCAGTTGCATTAGCCTTCCCTTACCCCTCCAACTCCTCTCTCTCTCTCCCTTCTTACCAACTTCTTATGCTTAAGTCTGAGACTCTGCTTGACAATCAAGTAAGTTATCCTTTCAAATGGTCTGACCCCTTTCACAATATCCCTAGCTCTGCTTATGTAGCATGTGAGGTTCAAGTTGCCAAGTTTCTCCATGTATTTCTTTAGGTAAAATAAATTATGTTTCCATTCTTTTGAGCTCTTTCCCATTTGCATACTCCATCAGGATTAGTAATCCCCCAAATAGGTCAAACTTTGATGTTTCCTTGTTTTTCTGAGTTGATTTAGGAGAGAATATAGGGATATTTCTTAGTCAATCCACTCCTTTGACCCTTAGAAACTCATTAGGGTTTATTAACGTTGTTCCCGAGGTAACAAGTAGAGTTACTTAGGTCAATAATGCACCCTTAGGCTTGCTGAGAAGCTTTATAAAGCAGGTTGCTAGTGTATAGGCAGTGTTAGCTTCGAAACAAGGCTTGTGAATTTCGTCATTGCTTCAGTCATCATGTCTTTGCCCTCTGAGCTGATGAGGAGGTCATTTTCCTGTATAACATTCCTACAGGTATATTATAGGTTATATGACAGGATTATCACACACATGTGGCAAGTATAGTTCAGTTCTAACAATATTTGATTGAAGGTACTAGCTGAATGTCACAGGATCTCATAGGATATGACAGGGTATTATCGATAAATTGGTCACAAGTGGGTGGCAGGTTCTAAACATGGTTACAAGAGGTAAATTGGATGCAGGTAAGTAATAGGTTGTACCTAGTGGTCATAGGTAGGTGAAAAGTGTATAACAAGTACACATAAACAACTAGTGAACTGGAAAAATGTAAGTAACAAGTGTATTTCACATTATAATAGGTTATATTAGGCCTACAACAAGTTTTCTGACATGTCATTTATACATGTGGCAGAAATTCTACCACAGAGCTTCTAACAGGTTTTATAGTAGACTATACAGGGTTAAATACAGGTTGCCACAAGGTGTTACAGAATAGTAACAAGTTAATGGAAGGTAATCATAGGGTGTTGTCACAAATAGGTGACGTAGTCATCATAGGTTACAACCAAGGGATTGGCCCAGTTGGGAACAAGTCTTATAAAATTTATATAAAATATTTTATGCTTTGGGTTATCATAGGATGATAACAGGTGGTAATAGGTCTACAATGTCTTATGGAAGATTTATAACATATTATACCAAAATAGAAGTAGGTTGCACCAAGTTTATCATAGGTGAATAATAGACAAATTACATAATTCTACTTATAGATTGGTCACTAGTAGGATAGAAGTTTCCTATTGATGTAAGTTGATGAGTTGGACACTGATGATAACAGGTTTTCCAACAAATTTAGTACAAGTTTTGTGACCGATTGATCACAAGGAAATAATAGATTTGTCACAGGCTAATGTTAGATTGATGACAATTTTTATGCAGGATCTGTAAAGGTTGTAATAGGTCTTCTTAATAGTCATATATACAATTTATAATAGGCCTTATAATAGTTTGTGTATGCAGGTTGTGACAGTTCGTAACGACTGATAACCGATCTAGTATAGCTTGGAAAATAGAGTTGAATAAAGTTCAACTAGAAGTCCAAGCTTTGATTAGTTTTCGCACTAAGGAAAATAAGAAGTTTAGTAGGGGTTTGGAGAAGCAAATGCTTGAACTTGAGCAGAACCACAAAGAATTAGAACAAAAAGAAGCTCAAAGTGATTTTTAGCAGATTGTAGATGATTTGGCAGTCATTTGACAAGAAGCATCTTAAATAGTTGTGTCATTTGAACAAGTTAATTTTATTTAAATAAAGGAAAACCAACAAGCATAATGGTAGCCAAAGGGGCCAGAGCAACCAGCAGAGAGATTATTAACATGCAGGAATTATGAAAAATAATGGTTAGTGAGACTGTGGGATGATTATATGCAAGAGCTAAATGTAGGAATTGCATATAGGGATGGTATACAATGTGTCATGCATGAATAATGTTTCCTCATGGTTAAAGTAAAACAATGTCAACATGACACAAATTGTGCATCACTGTTACATTACATGAAAATTTCAAATTCATGTTTGCATGTTTAAATGACTTCTTGCATGTGTATTATTGATGTTGTTCTTTCTCAAAATTAAAAAATGTGTATATTGATCAAGATTAATGGTTATCGATGTTAATTTTGTTGAAGAATCTAGGGAAATCAGGTTAATAAGACTATTCTCGCGGTGATAACTACTTGTGAGATAATATTTACTTTTTCTTATTAGCACAATCTTCTCTTGTTATTATTAGAGTGTGTTTTCTTACTTCATCAAATAGTTACCAAAACAAAAGAGACAAGAACACAAGATGTTGGCTCTCTGCCAGGGCTAAAACCTCTCACTCTTTGAGAGGCAAATCCGAGAAAATTCTTCTTATAGAGATAAAATTGATGAATACCAAGACCATTACCCTTGACCTATTTAGCCACTCCAAGACCAAGACACCAATCCTACTCTTCATCATTGTTGAGATCATCATCATTGCTACTAAAGTGATCACTGTTGCAAAACTGAGGCCATCACTACTGCACCACTAAGATCATTATTGTTGCGCCATCATTGTAACTTCACCGAGATCTTCACCATAACAACAAGATTTATATACTGAGATATGTATGTATATAGAAGAGAGTTGCACCTAGATTCACCAAGATCATGACCTCATAACTATGTCTCCATCAAGATCACAATTGTATCGATAGCGAGACCATGATTACATCTATGTCGAGATTATGACTGCATCTAGAATGTATGCCGAGACAGAGTGTGTTACTGTGGGATCACCAAGATCCTCCTCATCACAAATATGTTGAGACTATAAAGAGATTGGTCTGAATTCACTTTGTTGTTCCCAATTATTGAAATGCGAAGTTCTGAGTTTTGATTTTCATACTCATAACTATATCTATTCATCTAAACTACACATTGTAACATGACACCCAAAAAAACATCCTCCAATACAGAGATCTGAATATTGTGTCCTTCACTGAATTTACCCAAGCTTGATCACTGTAACTTTCATCGAGAATCTCATAGATTGTTGTGTTCTTCTGCCCTTCAAATCCATAGAGGAATCTAAACTTCTTCATTATTCCTTCTCACCTGAATCTCACGGGGGTCTGTGAAATTCAATGTTCTTCTGTGATGAGCATAGCCTTCTATTTATAGTTTTTTGTCCATTTAGTAGGCCGACATTACCATCCGAATAGATGTGTCATTTTAGGTGAGCCGACATAAGTTGTAATTTAATTCATTTTGTAGGCCGACATCAAGAGGATTGTGCTTGTCTTTTTGGAGGGATTTTCTAGACATTTCTATAGACTTGTATACATTAAACATAGGCTCAAGAAGAGCTCTTCATACATGACATTAATTCTAGACTCTAAATGATAAATACTATTATTCTAAAATCACTTGCTCATGAAACCCATGAAGAAAGTTTATAATAATAATTTTGTTCTCTTTATTACATCATTTACAGCAGTCATAATTACATGTCATTATGAAGACCGAACCTAGTTACACTCTCTTCAACAAATTTTTCTTTTGATGATGGTGGTGTTGGCAGTACCTTGCTGATGTGTGGATGGCGCTAGAAGTGGGGAAGATGCCCCAGGATGAAGCCATGTATGAGGACATGGACTTGCAGCAACAAAGTGGGAGCTCAAGTCATTTTGCATCAGTAAATTTGGATTATGGATATCGCATGCACTGAGGACAGTGCATAAAACAAGGGGGGAGGAATGTAATAAACCCACCCATTTATAATGTAAATGTATATAGTTTTTATTAGGTTAGTGAGCTGGATGTATATTGTGGGACTATGTGCCTAGGTGTTTATGATGTATGGCTTGTGTGCCCCTATAGATTTGATTATTTGTGGGGCCAACGTGCCCGAGCATATGTGCCAATGTTAGTTGAGTGGTTGTAGAGCATAGCTTGTAATTATAATGTAATTTAAATTTATTTTAATAAAAAAAAATAGGTTGGTTTTAGAGCCTAATTCACAGTCAGAATATGAGGGTTAGTGAAACTCTGTGGTGATGAGAAACAGTGTGTTGGAAATGGACATTGGTGAAAAGGGGCACCTAGGGCCAACGGTGGGACCACGTAGCCTAAGGAGTGACATCTAGTAGAGAGGGCCATATAGGATGAAAAGTATATATAGATACTCTCCCCAAGCCTTATGATATTCATTATTAATGGCATGACTCTGATGGCTTTGGACTTCCTACTTGGCCATAAGGCTTCATTTGTACACAGGTTCAAGGGAAGTAGAATTGTGCTGGTTTGGTGTCCTAGAGAGTGCCTAGAGCTCTTAAGAAACTTGACTATAGGTTGGCACCTTGACAGTTAGCTTGGAGGGTGCCTGGAGTTGTAAAAAAACTTAATCATTAGGTTGGCACCTTGGCCATGGATGTATGGTTGTTTTCAATTATTGTTTCCATGGAGTTTCAACCCCGACTCAGGGGCGACCTGTGGTTGAAATCCTTGAACCAAATGGTCTATGGCAGGGCAGAACATGGAAAGCTCACAACTAGTCAGTGTTATTGACCAGCTAAGTGTTCTATTTATGCTTTGTCCAAAATATGTTTTTTATGCTTGAAACCCTAATTTGATAGTTAGGAGTTCACAAGGTTGATTTTCCACTGTGTGTTCATGTATCAAATGTGTTTATGAACTTGGGTATAATTTCATGAATTCACATGCTTGTTGTGATGAATTTTGAGGAAACCCTAATTTTAAGTATCTGAACACAGTGTGGTTGCATTTTATATTTATGTTTATGTTTATTAATGGCTGAGTATTCATGAGTAAAATGTGTAGTTTAATTGGAACCCTAATTTAGGTGCACTAACTATATGTGTGAACTCTGATTATGTGAATCCTAATTATTTGTGGCCTTGAAATCATTTACTACCAATAAATATGAATCTCACACATAACCTCAGTGGTATTCAATAGATTTATGGGTTAAATAAGGGGACTGACAAATTTTGTATGCTTCCATTGAAGTGTTGGATAATTTAATCGGTAAATTTTGGTTGTAGTGACATAGTGTTGCCCAGTTGGAGGTCAAGGACATTACACAAAACTTCAAGTTTGAATGCTTGATCAACACTATAAATTTTCTATCATATGGAAGTTTGTTCATGAGTTCGATTCTGGGACATTTATGCACCTGCACCGTTGAACAACTCAAATTCGAGACTCCTTCTACACCTACATCCCTGAACAACTCAATTGGCTGGAATAGTTGAATGACCCCAAACTAGTGCAGAGTTCAGTCCTTTCTTCCATGCATTCCTTATTTTCTTCTCAATTCGACTGAACCTCTAAAATTCCTCAACCAAAAAATGACCGCCTAACTTCAACCTGCAATATCTCTTCAACCTTTACGATATTTTCTAAGTGTGATATTGTTGGAAAGTTCTTCCAATGCGTTATCCATTTAGGAAATTGACTTGATATTTTTCCCATAAATTGTTTGTAGAAAAAAGGCCTCTAAACCATGCAACCACCAATATAGTCATATTATTTTTAAGTATTCTTCAATTATTTTACTACTATGATGGTTCTCTACAAATGGCCTAAGTAACCAACTTGATACTTCCCTTGAAATTAATGACTACACAACATCAATATCCACAACCAATCACAAATGCCAATCAATGACAACATTGTGTTTACCAATATCCCCCTTTGGCATCAATGGAAACTGTGTCAAACATGTCTAAGGCATTGATGGCAACATCATCCAACAAGAACATAGAACATGCAACAACACTCCTCCTGACACCATTAGGGATAACTCTTCTCCACAATCAATACTCCCCAAGAACATGATACTTACCATGACTAATTCAACATTGTTACTCTTCATGGGTTCCCTCTCCCCATAAATTATTATACCTACTTGATGTTAGATCATCTTCTCCCCCTTTTTGATATGTCGAATGCCCAAGATAATTAATGTTATTTCACAACTTCTTTTGCTTGGGTACCTAGACTACACTAATGTCTAAAACATCAATGTTTGATTTCCTCTCCCCCTTTGACATAAATGGAAAAGAATATACAAGACTGACATATATCCCACTTGATATCATGCCTCTTTACAACAAAGAGTGTGATTGAATAACAACTCTTCCTGCAAACATAGAAACAAAATATAAAAATGAACATTTCATCGTTCTTCTCTTGCAGCTCACTCATTAGATTATTCTAGGAACAGAGTAGCTGCCAATTCTCTAACACTGAGTCATTTTGATGAGGGAGAGACCACTCCTAGTTTGTGTCTGAGGTATTCAATGGGCTCCCTAGGTAACAACTTTGTAAAAATATTTGCAACCTATTCATTAGTAGCCACATACTCCAATCTCACAACACGATCAACAACTTTATCTCTCAAGAAATGATATTTATGTCTTTGAATGCATAACAAGGTTCTTGGAAATATTGATAGAACTTGTATTGTCACACATAATAGGGATTGGACCATCAAGTTAAACTTGGATATCCCTTCATGTCTTCTTCATCCACAAATTTTGAGTACAATAAGTAGGTGCGGCTATGTACTTATCTTCAGTTGTAGATAAGGAAATGGAATTATTCTTCTTGCTCACCCATGACACTAGACAGTTCCCTAGAAAGAAGGTTGCTCCATTGTTACTCTTCTTTTCATCGATACTACTAACCCAATCAACATAAATATAAGCCTTTAAAGTAAGATATTTACCTCATTCATACAATAGTCCATAGTTTATTGTTCCCTAAAGATACTTTAATATCCTCTTGACTGCATTAACATGTATTTCTTATGGATTTTCTTGAAATCGAGCCACCATTCCTACCATTTGCATGATATCTAGCCTAGAAGTAGTTAGGTACAACAAACTTCCAATCATGGATCTGTATGTCATTTGATTTATGGTGGGAGATTAATCTTGTTTTATGAGTTTATAGCCAGTCACCATAAATTTACACACAGGTTTACAATCATTCATTCCAAACTTTTCAAAGTTTCTTTCAGGTATTTGGATTGAGAGATGAAATACCTTTGGTTGACTGTGTGAGTTGCAAGCCGATAAATAATAACAACTCTCTTAGCAGGGAAATCACAAAATCCTTTTGCATTGATTAAAAAAGTAATGTCCTGTCTACTACAAATCACTTCCAAATGTGATGTCATCTACATACACAACAATAATTATCAAATCGTCATTTTCATATTTAATATATAAATTGTTTCATGTTGTTCATATTTTCAACCCTTGCTATTGTAGATGTGTATCCATCCTAGCGTACCACACTCTTGGAGCTTGCTTCAGGCCATACAGATCTTTTCTCAATATGCACAAATGTTCCTCATTATTTGAGAGAAGAAAACCTTTTGGTTGCTCAAAATAAACTTACTCTTCCAACTCGCCATTGAGAATGGTTAACTTGACATTCATATGATAAAATTTAAAGTTAATATAACTAGAAAATGCCAAAAAAATTCTAATGGCTTCAAGTCTGGCTAGAAGGGCAAAGGCTTCCTCGAAATCTATACCTTCTACTTGAGTGTAACCTTTACAAACCAGTCTGGCCTTGTTCCTCACAACCTGGACATATTCATTCACTTTATTCGTGAACACTCGTTTGTGCCAATCATATTCTTATCCTTCTTTCTAGGAAACAATTCTTGTGTATTGTTCTTCTAATCTAGTCCTTCATCCATGTTGGGTGCAAGAATTACACTTAAGAAAACTCCTCAACACTTAAATTCTCAACCCAAGGGATTCGTAAACTTAGAGACGAAGCACAAGCAATGCCAGAGATGGTATGAATATTTCTAATGTCAATCCCTACTTTCTTTAAAGGAAAGATTGCATAATCAAACTAAAGAAAGAAAAAGGCAACTTGAACCATCAAAATAATCTAAGACTGGAACAAGGAAGAATGCATTTGCAAAAGAGATTTAGAAATAAAGGGGCAATCACTCTAGCTAACTATTGATTAACTACTGAGTGTGTGTTTTCTTTAGCAGAGACACTTTAGCAGTCTCATCATATGGGCCCTTCAAACCTGCTTATGTAAAGATTTCCTTCTTGCACTAAACTGTCCTGCACTATCGCAATCTGCTTGCACTAGTGCAGGAACAGAGATTTTATGCAGAGGGTATAAATGGTGTCTGTACTAAAATCATTTTGCTTCCTACAAGGGCTTGAACTTTTTCAGGTTCAAAGCACTCAGATCCTGTGGCAAGAAACTAGTTCTTGCACCAGATCAGAGCTTCTTGCATTTAGCATTTAATTCTTGAAATAAGTGCTTAGTTATTGCAAGTGTTATTATACTGTGAAATCCAATTGCACACATAAAAAAGAATGTTTCTAATTTTAAAAAAGTGCAGAAATAAAGAAACAATCCATATAATTTATCTTGTCATGAAGTATTAATGAAAGCAAGAAAACTACTGGAAGTAAACTAAAAAGGCTTGTTGCATCACACCAATGTGCAATGGTGCAGGTCCATTTTTCCTGCTTGGACCAGGCGGGGGAAAACCAAATAAAATAAAACTGCAGAAAATGAATAGCACACCAACGTGCACTGGTGCAGGTTTATTTCTCCTGCTTGGACCAGGCGGGGAAAGCCAAATCAAACAGAACTGCAGAAAATGAATAGCACACCAACATGCACTGGTGCAGGTTTATTTCTCCTGCTTGGACCAGGCGGGAAAATCCAAATCAAATAGAATTGCAGAAAATGAATAGCACACCAACGTGCATTGGCACAGGTTTATTTCTCCTGCTTGGACCAGGAAAGAAAACTAATCCAGAATCAAATGCAGAAAAATGAATTTTAGCTACTTCATGTTGCGGATCCACTTTCACTCAAATAGGAATACATGTGCTGTAAATTAAATCACACTTGGCAGTAAAAATATAAATTACAAGGACAGAAAATAGGGTAAATGTGCTGGGTTGGTTGGGACCTAGCCAACCAGTACGTTTCCCTTTCAAATAGAAACGTTGCTCAGTATTTTATCAGTTCATCAGCTTTCAAACAAAGAAACATGATTTATGAAACATGAGGCGGAGCTCCCTTCTTATTAATTCATAGAGGCAAATATATGCATGAACACATAGTCTAGCCCAGATTTGGGCAATAACAAAAATACAAGCGTGTTACCGCCTCCTTGGTTATATCTCTATTCTATACAAACTCTTATCAAAAAAACTATCTCATCCTATTTACATTCTTCGTTATATAGATCTTTGGCCGAAGGCCAAAAAGATCATTTAACCAATTACATAACCAATATGCAGAATTTAGCTTCTCGGCCTTCAAAATTAGGCAGTTCAACAAAACTGGCCGTAGCCAATCTCCAGCTGTTCATTCTTCATAAATCCGATCTCAGCTACCTTTGATCGACCTTGTTGTCGTGGCTGAAGCCTTGAAATATATCTTGCTGTCATGGATGAAGCTGCACAAAATGAGGCAGTGATCAAGGAGGTCTGGATCTTCTGCAAAGATTCATTGTGCTGGCACCGGTGTGAGATCTGATCCTACACTAGGATCAATGGTCATGATAAGCACTTGACTACCAAACAAACATTGGAGATATCGATAAGTTACAAAAGTGATTATAAGCAAGAAATCATGTAATAAATAATTAATTAATGCTAAGTTAAGTTAAAAATATGAAATATAAAGTTCATGTGAAATATGTCATCGTTCTTGGACTAGTGCAAGATGAGGGTGTATAAGAGAGGTAAAACAATGGTAAATGGTTATAATTTAGGAAGGGAAAAATGGTCAAAAGAGAGAAAATTAGGGGGCTAACATCCTCCCATCCCTAAACTATTGTGTGTCCTCACACAACTCTTTACCTCTGCAAAAAACTTCAAAACTTTGAGAGTTCCAGCTCAATCCTGCACTAGCATACTGTCATCAGCCTGCAATGTTTCAAACTTCTTCTTTCTGATGGTCTTTAATTTCTTTGTCACCTTTTTAAGTCGCCTGAAACATTGTGCAGCTCGGTACTTCCAGACTTTAACTTCTCTTTTCCTTTTCTGGATCTCTGTTGTCAATTCTCCTCTACTCTATTCTTTATCCTCTTGTGCTTTGGCTACAAGCTGCTCTAAATTCTACACTTGAAGCTCTAACTCAACTACCCGAGCAGCAGGAGTTACCAAATCTTTTTCCTTTTCTATTTCAACAGGAGTTGTGTCTTCCTCGAGGACCTCCATATCCGCCATGGTTACATCAGGAAACTCTTCTCCCTTTGGTCCCTCTTCACCTGGTTCTTCCTCCTCTGGTTCTTCTTCTTCCGGTTCTTCCTCCTTTGGTTCTTCTTCTTTCGGTTCTTCCTCCTCTGGTTCTTCTTCTTCCGGTTCTTCCTCCTCTAGTTCTTCTTCTTCTACTTCTTCTTCTGTGGGTTCTGCCTCTTCTTTTTTGGATTCTACCTTTTCTTCTTCAGATTCTGCCTCTTCTTCTTCGGATTCTTCTCCTCCTGCTTCTTCTTCTTCTGGTTCTTCTCCTTTTGTCTCTTCTTCCCGCACTGGTGCTTCTTCTTGTACTGGTGCAGGAGGGGATTCCACGCCCTGTGGGGACTATGGTTCTTTACCTACATCAGAGGCTTTACTCTTTTTTTGGGGCTTTTTGATAAAATCTACCAACAGAGCATCGTCTTCGACCTCTGCAAACTTTGTTGTGTCCGCAAGGACTGACAGGTTGTCATTTTCGGGCGTAGAAGGGGTCTCTTCAGCTGGTGCGTTAGCTGAGGCCTTTTCTACTTTTTCAGATCGTTTCCTTCTTGCACTGGTCCAAGAAGGAGTTCCCTTTTCATTTTTTCTCGGGCCCTTGCTTGTGTTGGTGGGGTCCTCTATCTCCTTTCCAGTGGCTGTCTCTTTTTGCAACTGTTTTAATAGCGCCTCCCATGTCATACCTTTCCCTTTTAGCTGTTTTAGGACCAAAATTTTTATCAGGCCATGATGATATAGCCTTGTGTCGGCCTGGTCTGCCCTTCCGTCCTGCACACTTTTAGCCATTTTCTCCAAGCTCTTAAGCAGAAAATAAGGGAAATTCATCCTCCACCAGACGTGCCGGCCAGCTTCAAAATGTTGCAGCATTCTAAAATGATATACCAAGGTGCGGGTGTATCTTCCCTCGCAAGTCACAAACTTTTGTAAGATGAAAAGGAGATCTTTCCACTGTCCCAGCAGGGCACTACGCGGAACTCCTACCTTCCAGTCTACCTCTATCTTCTTATCAACGACGAAACACTACCAGCGCTTCCTTTCTAGCTTCTGATTCTTGAACCATTGTTCACCAGTGTTCTCCAAGCCTGTCGCTACTGCTATGAATTCTTCTATAACTTTAAATTTGAGAGACCCAATTTTCACTTGGCCGCTTCTAAAACTCCTTGCAAACTATAAAGCTACTTCTTTATCATGCCCATTAAATTTTTGCAAGAACGAAAGAAAACCCGAGTCTCACAATAGTGAAAGACTGGTTCGATACTCGGCAGTCTACTCTATTTTGCTGAGAGACGAGGGTTCGTTCCGAACAAGCAGCATTGCTACTTAAAGGTTATGAACAGTCGAATTTTGAAATTTTACATGCAATACCGGGGAAATCAATACTTATAAATAGCGATCCAACTGTCCACCATCCTTTCCATCGTATCACTGGTTCATCTGTAGGTGCACGACATCTTTGAGGTTAGGCCAGATTGGTAGTTGCGGCGAAGTTTTAACGGCTAGGTGAGGTAATAATTATGAGTGAAGGACGTTTAGGATTATGGCGGAGAAGGGTAATTATGTCCAAGCAACGGTTAAAATATTTCCGCATCCCTTCATAATTCAAAAAAGAACTTAGCATTCATTAAAAAGATCATGATTTCTACTTAAAAAACACCTTGTAATTTAAATAATTTTCTCCTAGTTAGTATGATAGCATAAGTACTCATCGGCTAAGTGAAAGGACTTCATATAAATTTTCATGATAACCACTTTCCTATGTTGTATGCTATGAAAAGAATAACTTGTACTATGTTGCTGACGAGGTGCATGCTTGCACTGATCTGCTTGCACCGCTTAAATTATACTATTCTGCTGGTACCATTCTGCTTGCTTTATCATATAGGACAACATGCTTTCACTAGTGCAAGCATAATATCTAAAACATAGAATTTAAATAATATAGGTTGGATTTCCACATGACTGCCTCAACTGAAAATTTGCTTCGCCCTTTCTTGACGCTTCAGAGCATATCCTTTTTCTCTTGTGTGTGAGATCCTGCAATAAATTCATGAGGGAATAAAGAAGTGGGAAAAGGGAAATTTCAGAATGGGAAGGAATTCTGTTACAAGGATTCCAAGAATAGTACCAAAAGAGGGAATAAATAGAAGTGGGATAGGGAAAAAATTTCAATGGTAAAGTGGGATTTCTTCGAAGTGGACAAAGTAAATTTAGAAGAATGTGGGAAGGTTAATAATTCTGGGATTAAAGAAGAAAACTGAGGGAATATTACGAAAGTGGAATATGAAGAAAGGCAAAAAAAATTCTGGAAGGTTTGCCTACACTGGTGCAAGAAAAAATAACTGCAGCGAAAATTAAGCGTTACTTGAGTAAAAATATCCATGCTAATTACCCAAACTGTATAAAGGTTGGTTCTGCTGAACCTTCTTTTACTTGGTGGTCGCTAGCATATCTAAAGATCAAGCAACATTTTCTTTTTATTAGAAATTTTTGATCTTCCTTCCAGCAAGTTGGTTTTCGAGTTGATCCTTCTGCAATCATGTCAGCGAACTAATTTTCATAATTACAGGAAAATATTTTTTTTTACTTTTCTTATTATTATTATTATTATTATTATTATTATTATTATTATTATTATTATTATTATTATTATTATTATTGTTTTCTATTTTTATTTTTTTAAGAAGAAAGAGAATTCATGTTTTCAAAAGGTTGGTATTACCATTCACCACTACCGTCCCAAATTGTTGTTGGACTTGTTGTGTAAAATCTTCCCTGGTAGGTGGCTGAAAATACTTCTTTAACCTATGTCCATTTACCAAGAATACTGAATTTTGTCCATCAATAGTTTTAACTTCTACTGCTCCATTCTCAAATATTCGGATTACTTCATAAGGTCCCAACCAACGTGTATGGAATTTCCCTTTAAAGATTTTAAATTTGGAATCATAAAGGAGCACCCAATCACCTGGTTGGAATTGCTTTTTCTGAATAGACTTGTCATGCCACCTTTTACGTTGCTGTTGAATTAGTATGTTCTGCTGAACAACATCCCTACAAAATTCATCTAACTCATTTAATTGGAGAAGACGTTGTTGTGCTGCCTCAGAGAGTTGTAGTCCTAACTGAACTGTAGTTCTAAAAGTTTTGATTTGGAATTCAATTGGTAACAGAACCTGTTTGCCATATACCAACTCATATGGTGTATGTCCCGTGCTATTTCTCCAAGTGGTTCTATATGCCGACAAAGCCTCTTGTAATCTTACAACCCAGTCCTTCCGATGCATATTGACTGTCTTTGTAAGAATGGACTCGATCACTTTGTTCGTGGATTCCACCTGGCCATTTTCTTGCGGGTGATACGGTGTGGATTTCTTGTGCCGGATCTTATATTGCTCCATCACACCCTATACCAGATTAGAAATAAACTGCGGACCATTGTCAGAAACAATTTCTCTAGGCACACCAAATCTAGTAAATATTTCAGTAAAAATAAAATCAACAACTTTTTCTGTAGCAAAAGAAACAGCTTTAGCTTCTACCCATTTCGTAACAAAATCTGTACAAACCAAGATATGTTTTTTACTTAATGATGTTGGATTTATTGGCCCTATAAAATCAATAGCCCATTTTTCAAATGGCTCAATCATAACTTGAGGGAATAAAGGCATTTCATTGGTTTGATTAGGCTGGCCCATTCGCTGACAGCTATCACAATGCTTGACATATTGTTTGGCATCCTTAAACAAGGAAGGCCAAAAGTAACTAGCACGCAATACTTTATATGTAGTCCGCTTATCAGCGAAGTGGCCTCCACAAGGTTCATCATGAGCAGATTTCAATATATCAAACACTTCCTCCTCTCTTACACACCTACGGATAATCAGATCTGGACCAGTGTAAAAGAGATCTCCTTGAATCCAGGAATATGCAGCACTTTTCTGAACAATACTCCGCTTTTCACGAGCGGACAAGTGGGGTGGTGTTTTCCCAGTAACCAAGTAATTAGCAATGTCAGCAAACCACGGGGAATCTGTTGACATAGCAAAAAGATGTTCATTCAAAAAATCATCATTAACAGGAGTTATTTCACCAGGATTATCTAATCTAGAAAGAAAATCTGCTACAACATTAGATTTTCCTGGTCGATCAATAATAGTAATATTAAATTCCTGCAACAATAGTAACCACCTAGTCACTCTACCACTAGTTAATGGTTTATTCATCAAATATTTAATCGCATAATGATCAATATGTACAAATACTTCATATCCTGTAATATAGTGCCTGAACTTATTAATTGCAAAAATTACAGCTAAAAACTCTTTCTCTGTAACTGTATAATTTAATTCAGCGGAAGACAAATTCTTACTAATATAATAAATAGCATAGGATTTTTTATTTTCCTCTTGTCCTAAAGCTGCGCCAATAGCCGAATCTGAAGCATCAGAGGAAATATGAAAAGGCAGAGACCAGTAAGGACCTCTTAGAACTGGTGCATGTACTAACTTTTCCTTCAATGTTTCAAAACACTGTTGGCAAGATGTGGTCCAAGAAAATTCACTATCCTTAGCTAGAGGTCGGAAAAGAGGAGCAACTATCTTAGAAAAATTTTCAATGAATCTCCTATAGTAACTAGCATGTCCTAAAAAACCTCTTACTTCCCTTTGAGTTTTGGGTGCAAGAAGATGCAGAATGATTTTGATCTTTGCTAGATCAACCTGGATACCTTTACCAAAATCAAATGGCTAAGTACCATTCTTGCTTTGCACATTAATCTACATTTCTTATCACTCAAGGTGAGATGAGCTCCCTAACAACAAAGAATTACTTTTTCCAGATTTTCGAGAGCTTCCTGAAAAGAATCACCAAACACAGAGAAGTCGTCCATATAAATTTCTACAAATTCTAGATCAGCGAAAATGGCCAGGACTGCCCTTTGAAAAGTAGTTGGGGCATTACATAAACCAAAGGGGAGCACTCTATAAGCAAATGTACCCCATGGACATGTAAAAGTAATTTTATCCTGATCTTCGGGTGTAATTTATATTTGGTTATAACCACTGAAGCCATCCAAAGAGAAAAAATATTTCTTCCCTGCAAGGGTATCAAGCACCTAGTTAATGAAAGGGAGAGGGAAGTAATCTTTGAGAGTGGCTTTGTTTAATTCTCGATAATCAATACAAATACGCCATCTTCCATCTTTCTTAGGTACTAGCACTAATGGAGAGACCCACTGACTGTCGAAAATAGGATAGATAAAACCAGCATCCAAGATTTTTTGTACTTCTTCCTTCACAATATCTCTTAGAGCTGGATTCATTCGCATTTGGGGTTGTCGGACAGGTCGGGCTCCTTCCTGAATATAGATATTATGTGTACAAGTTTCAGGGGGATGCCCTTCATATCTTCATAGCCCCATGCAAATGCACTAAGATGCTTTTGCAACAAATTCACAAGCTGCTCTCACTGAGATGAGTCCAAATCTGAACTAATATACAAGGATTTACCGGGGCTAATCTCAAAAAGAGTAGTATCAGGCTCAGGAGTACTCAAGGGGGTGGTCAAATGCAGTGGTACAGAAGAATGAGAATCATGGTTATCTTGAAAATCTAGGCTGAAAATCTGGCTCAAGAGCTCAAAATTAGGCATAGTGTCTAGATTATTAAGGAAATATTGAATCTCATCTTCTTATGAAGACCCAGTATGCTGATGGATAAAGGAAATGGGTTGAGTCTCCTCATCACTGCTCCAATCCAACCATAAAGTATCTCGAAGGTCTTGAATGGATCTGGCAGGGGGGTATAAGGTAACTTTCTTCCTAGAATCTCCATGCGAAATATACATATCACCAGAGTGGCATCCAATATATGCATTGGCTGTGGCAAGCCATGGTCGACCCAAGATCAAAGGATGTCCTCCTACTGGGTTCTTTGGCTGAAGCACAATGAAATCAGCAGGATATTCCCAAGAATCTAATGATATGATCACATCGTTCAATACTCCTTCTGGCTTAATTTTAGATCTATCTGCTAATTCAAGCACAGTGGGAGTAGGGCGACGATGAGATAACCGAAGTTGATCCATGGTTTGCTTAGTCATGACATCAATGGTTGCTCCCGGGTCTATAAGAACATTAGAGACAAGGAAATTACCAATCTAAACTGAGACAATAGGGTTTTCGAGATCAGTATATTTTTCCATATACACACATCCCGTCATCAACTCTGTTGCCCTACCAATAAATTGAATGGTTTGGGGTTCCAATCTCTTCTCCCGAGTTTCTTGAGATATAGTTCCTTAATGATCTTGGTACAAATAGGGATCTCTTTGATGGTTTGGAGCAGAGGTATCTTAATGAAAAGATTCTGAAGCTCTGATGCCAAGCTAGTCTCAGAAATAGGCTCACTTCTTTCCATTACTAGCCTCTTTGGGAAGGGAGGCTGGTTGGAAGAAGATGGCAAGGATTTAGAGGGTAAGGGCTGCTTAGTGACAGCTTTCAGAGAATGATTAAGAGTTTCCTCTTCTTCTTTCTCTTCAATAATCACTTTAGATTTCTTCTGATTTTCTGATGTTACAGTCCTTCCCAATCTTAATTAAATATCATGAACCCAAACTGGAATAGATTGGTACTCGAATAAAGGTAGGTTTGTTACATATATCATTTGCACTGGTTTATTATTGTTAGGATTGGGCATAGGTTGAGCAGGCAACTGAGGAGGTCGAAAAGGTGGAGGTAAAGGTAACGGTGGAGTAGATTGACTCAAAGGTTGAGGCATTGGATAAGGTGTATGTGTAGATGGATATGACTGCATGGGTGGCTGGTAGGAATATGGAGAATGAGTTGGCCCTCTCCAACCTTGTTGCCATGGTTGAGAAGGTTGCCCATGCTAATATTGGTTTCCATATTGCCACTGCTGATTAGTGTTAGGATAAGAATATGCATGTGAATTATAACCAAAATAGTGTGGAGAAAATTCAGAAGCCATACCTACACCTACCTAAGGCCAATTTATTTTTGCTCCCATGGCATACAAGTATTCAGCTTCGGGCTATCCCCCTGTAAATACAACTTTAAGTCCTGGTATAGTGGGACATTTTTCTGGACATCTTTTAGCCCTTGGTGGGCTTTGAACCCCTACCTTTTCTAGGCATTCATTTCAAAAAAAAGGAAAGAAAAATAACAAACAACTTCTAATAAAAAATGCTATCAGAAATCAATCAACACCAGTAAAATTCCTTCAAAGAAGTTTTTCCTACAAAAAAATAAAGGAAAAATTACCTCTATTGTATAATCAGAAAATTTTACCAAATCAAATTGCCTCCTCGACAACGACGCCAAAATGTTGGATGTAGGAATTACACTTAAGCAAACTCCTCAACACTTAAATTGTCAACCCGGGGGATTCATAAACTTAGAGACGACGCACAAGCAATGCTAGAGATGGTATGCATATTTCTAATGTCAATCCCTACTTTCTTTAAAGGAAAGATTGCAGAATCAAACTAAAGAAAGAAAAAGGCAACTTGAACCATCAAAATAATCTAATACTGGAACAAGGAAAAATGCATTTGCAAAAGACATTTAGAAATAAAGGGGCAATCACTCTAGATAACTATTGATTAACTATTGAGTGTGTGTTTTCTTTAGCATAGACACTTTAGTAGTCTCATCAGATGGGCCCTTCAAACCTGCTTATGTAAATATTTCCTTCTTGCACTAAACTGTCCTGCACTATCGCAGTCTGCTTGCACTAGTGCAGGAACAGAGATTTTATGCAGAGGGTATAAATGGTGTCTGTACTAAAAGTGTTTTGCTTCCTGCAAGGGCTTGAAATTTTTCAGGTTCAGAGCACTCAGATCCCATGGCAAGAAACTAGTTCTTGCACCAGATCAGAGCTTCTTGCACTTGGAATTTAATTCTTGAAATAAGTGCTTAGTTACTGCAAGTGTTATTATACTGTGAAATCCAATTGCACACATAAAAATGAATGTTTCTGATTTTAACAAAGTGCAGAAATAAAGAAACAATCCATATAATTTATCCTGTCATGAAGTATTAATGAAAGCAAGAAAATTGCTGGAAGTAAACTAAAAAGGCTTGCTGCATCACACCAACATGCACTGGTGCAGGTTCATTTCTCCTGCTTGGACCAGGCGGGGAAAAACCAAATCAAACAAAACTATAGAAAATGAATAGCACACCAACATGCACTGGTGCAGGTTTATTTCTCCTGCTTGGACTAGGCGGGGAAAGCCAAATCAAACAGAATTGCAGAAAATGAATAGCACACCAACGTGCACTAGTGCAGGTTTATTTCTCCTGCTTGGACCAAGTGGGGAAAGCCAAATCAAACAGAATTGCAGAAAATGAATACACACCAACGTGCACTGGTGCAGGTTTATTTCTCCTACTTGGAACAGGTGAGAAAACCAATCCAGAATCAGAAGCAGAAAAATGAATTTTAGCTGTTTCACGCTGCATATACGCTTTCACTCAAACAGGAATACATGTGCTTTAAATTAAATCACACTTGGCAGTAAAAACATAAATTACAAGGACAGAGAATAGGGTAAATGTGTTGGGTTGGCTGGGCCCTAGCCAACCAGCACGTTTCCCTTTCAAATAGAAATGTTGCTCAGTATTTTATCAGTTCATCAGCTTTCAAACACAGAAACACGATTTATGAAACATGAGGCGGAGCTCCCTTCTTATTAATTCATAGAGGCAAATACATGCATGAATACATAGTCCATCCCAAATTTGGGCAATAACAAAAATACAAGCTTGTTACTGCCTCCCTAGTTATATCTCTATTCTATATAAATTCTTATCAAAAAAACTATCTTGTCCTATTTACATTCTTTGTTATATAGATCTTTGGCCGAAGGCCCAAAAGATCATTTAACCAATTACATAACCAATATGCAGAATTTAGCTTCTCGGCATTCAAAATTAGGCAGTTCAATCAAAACTGGCCATAGCCAATCTCCAATTGTTCATTCTTCATAAATCCGATCTCAGCTACCTTTGATCAACCTTGTTGTCGTGGCTGAAGCCTTCAGATCTATCTTTCTATCATGGCTGAAGCTGCGTAAAATGAGGCAGTGATCAAGGAGGTCCAGATCTTCTGCAAAGATTCATTGTGCTGGCACTGTGCAAGATCCGATCCTGCACTAGGATCAGCGATCATGATAAGCACTTGACTACCAAACAAACATTGGAGATATCGATAAGTTACAAAAGTGATTATAAGCAAGAAATCATGTAATAAATAATTAGTTAATGCTAAGTTAAGTTAAAAATATGAAATATAAAGTTCATGCCAAATATGTCATCGTTCTTGGACTAGTGCAAGATGAGGGCGTATAAGAGAGGTAAAACAGTGGTAAATGGTTATAATTTAGGAAGGGAAAAATGGTCAAAAGAGAGCAAATTAGGGGGCTATCAATCCATTGCCTTAATCCAACAATTGTCTTCACTTGTGTAGCTAAAATTCTTGGGCTCTGTATGGACAGTAGTGAAAATGTTGTTTGTCTGGGAATGCCTATAAATCTCTTTCTCATCTGCACATTGATAGCCTTACTTCCAATTATCTGGCTCTCAATATGTTTCTTCTACACATATCTACATGGATTTTTGTATTTCTGAGATGATTTTTGTAAATCCTCATATTCTTCTTCTTGTATATCCTCATCTTCTTCTTTCTCCATCTCTTCATGTTATTCATATTTGTACACATAACCACCATCCACATCTCATTTCTCTTGAGTATTTGTTATATGGTGTACATATTCATCCACTCTGACATATATTCATTCCTCAATCCTCTTAATCCATTTATCATATCACTTGTCTTTGCTTCTGATCGTGTATCCAAATAAAATGCCTTCATTTGCATGAGAGTCAAACTTATCAAGTTTTTTTTCATTCCTTTTGATATAGTACTTGCCCCAAAACACGTATAGGTGCTTCGTTGAGGCTCGTCTTCCTTTCCACAGTTCATAGAGGGTCTTATCATTGTTCAGTCTAACTTGAGTTCTATTTTCCAAGTAAGCAAGAGCTTGAGTGGCTTCACCCTAGAATGTGTTTGCAACTTTTCCTTCACCCAGCATGGCCTTGTCCATATCTTGAATGTTTATGTTCTTTTGTTCTACAACTCCATTATGTCGAGCGGTTCTTGCAACAAAATATTTCCTTCTAATTTGTGTTCTTAACAAAAAATCTTCAAACTCCCTTGAAGTGAACTCACCTCCTCTATATGACCACAAGAAATTGATTTTTAGATATTTTTCATTCTCAATATGTGCCTTAAATATTTTAAATTTTCTTAAGGCTTCTGAGTTTTCTTTTAGCATGATCCATGTGGCTCTAGTGAAATCATCAATGAACAAAATAAAATACCTTTCACCTCTTGGACTTCATGCTCTAGGTTATCCACAAATGTCTTTATGAACCTGTTCTAGAGGTCTAGATGTGGAAGACTCCTTTGTTTTCAATTTCACCCTTCTTTGTTTTCCATGCGCACAAGACTTACATACTGAACTTTATGGTTTCGATATTTTTTGGTAAACCCCTCACTGCCTATGTTTTGTTGACCTTCACCAAATTTTCAAAGTTAACATGAGCCATCCTCTTGTGCCACAGCCACGCCTCATTATCTTTGCTCAGATATCTTCACTCTGTGATCTAGAGATAAAAAAATAGGCTCAAAAATGGAAGTGTTCGAAATCTCCCAAAACCAGTGTTAAATCGTAGCGTTCGTCATCCTGATTCCAACGATGCTTGAAACGCCTCAATCTGACGTCATATGAAGAAGTTATGACGTTATGAAGTTTTTGACCAAAAGTTAAAAAGTCAACAGCAAGGTTGACTGGGTTGCTGATTGGGCATTTTGTACAACTGAATGTGTAAGGTATGGATGAAAATATACCAATATCATCTCAACATGTGGTAGGTTCATATAGGTGCAGGTGGCGCATTTTGGTTGGTCAGTTTGGTTTGAGGTGGCTCAGTAAGAGGGCGCCATGTGGCCCAATAGTAGGGTGCCACATGGCCCTCTGTGATTGGCTAAAAAAATTATAATAGACCTAAGGGCCTCGACGAGGTTCGAGCCCTAGACCTCCTGCATAACAATGCAATGCTTCATTGCCACACCATAATTATGGTTCTTAACATACCATGGTCATGGGTTAAATTTAAAGTTGAATGGTTTAGCATTTGGGGGGGAAGGGATTGGACTATTAGCCTCGGCCCTAGCTCACATTGTATGCCCATATTCCCACAGTGTAGATAGAGTATAGAGGACGAGGTGCTTATCCCTAGCCCCAAGCCACATGCGCTCATCACATAACCATGGCGGGGAGCTTTGGCGGGATGGGCGGGGCACTTGGACCTATCCTCGGTTCCATTGATGCCCATACGACCTATAGTGTAGTGGAGGGAGTGGACTGGGTGGCACTTGGCCCATGTCGGCCTTCGGTCCTGTGATTGTTATATGACCATCGATGGAAAAAGTGGAGCCAAAGCTGGTGAGGGCAGGCGGTTGGCCCCAACCCCTAGCCATATCGACACCACATGACCTTGTCTCCATGGAATAGGAGCTTAGCCGATAGGGCAGATAGTTAGCCCCAACCCCCAACCACATGGAACCATGTGACCCTATTTTGGTTCTTAAGGGGTAATGGTGCATTTTAACTAGGCAACAAAATGCACCTTTTTTGGCAGGAATCTCGTTGGTCCCAGGCGAAATTGTTGCTCGGTAGAATGTGTAAAGGGTGAAATCGTTGCACAATTAGCAAGTTTTCCAATTTACAGGACTAATAGCAGAGCGTGGTTCCAAGAGGCATATATTGCTCATTTTTTAACATTTTTTAGCTCAAGAAGAGCCTATATAGGGGTTTTTTAGTGTCCTGGACACAATGGTAGCCTCAAATTTATGATTTGAGCACTGTATGGAGGAATTTTTACAAATTCAAGTCCTTTAGTGCTAGAAGCAAAGATATTTTTGTAGAAATATGGAGGCGTATTTGAGCATGGAAAGAGCCTAGTTAGAGGCTTTCCAACCTTCCAGTTTCATTTGCAGCAGTTGTTACTTCAGTAGAGTAGCTATTTTCAGTATTTTCTCAATGTTCTTATGAGAGAAGCTATTTTCAAGACTTCATTGTGGAGTATTTATATGTTATTGTGTTTTTATTTCAGATGGAGTACAAGGACCTGTTGTGAGATAGTCATGTTTTTGTTGACCATCATGACTTACTGTAGGGAGTCATATTTTTTAGTGAAAATTCTTTGTAGGAGAAACAAGCCACTCTAGAGTCAACAATTTGTAATGTGCTCATTTGCTACTGAAATAAATATAGTAGGCCTAGCCATTGGAGCAAGGCCCAGAGACGTAGCCCAGGAGGGGTGAACTCCGTTATCAAACGTTGGTTTCTTCTCTTTATATTTATCATATTGAGTTGCATATGAACTTGTTTCTCTTTTAAGTTCATGTGAAAGCTTAACTCATCACCTTGAAGAGGTTGTGAAACTAATTTTACCTTTAAAGACCCATTTTGTTTAACTTGCAAAGTGTCAAAGGAAGATCGGGGATTTGTTCTCCCATTTTTCGGATCAAGTGGTATCAAAGCAGGTTTTGACCAAGTTGCAAGTATGGGAAAAAAATTGAAGCGTGAAAGACAACCAAGAGTTGAACAAGATTAATCTCTCTTCAAATGGAGAATGTCGAGCTAAGGAGATTGCTTGAAGTTGTAGAGGAGAAGAAAAGGAAAATGCACATGCAGTTGCAACATATTGTGTGTTTCGTCTCAGTAGCAACAAAGAATCCCTTCTAAGATGAAACCAATTTGTGGGCATGGTCCGAACAGAGGATATGGATCCTACAAAGATAATGATGCTTGCAATTTTTGTCAGCATTTGAAAGAATCTTCCTATGTGCTAGTTGGTAAAATTGGTTGGCTAGAGACATCATCCACTTCTTCATCATAATTTGAATCAAAAAATATGGGTGGATGGTCAAAGGAGGTAATTAGTGTTTCTAGTTCTACTCCCTCAGCTAGTGTTGATAACACATCTTTTGCAGCTTTTGAAAATCATACCAAGGGTATTGGTATGAAGCTTTTAACTTGGATGGGTTATGATGGAAGAGGCCTTAGATTCAATGTCCAAGGTATCATTAATCCTATCGAAGTGAAGGAATGACCACGGTATGAAGGATTGCGTTATGGCCATGAAGAAATTGGAGGGTGCTCCAAAATCGCTAAGGCAAATAAATCATCAAGTGATGATATGTCACACCATGATGGTAGTGATAGTGACAAATTGTCTTCGAAGAGAGATGAATGTTCCGAGGGACATGCCAAGTACGATTCTTCTCATCAAAGTCACAACCCAAAAGATAGGTATAAGTAACATGGAGATTTCATAAATGTTGGCGATTTTGATCATTTATGGGAAATGTTTCTGTGTACATTTTGTGATGCATTTGACCATTTTGTGGTTGATTGTGAGCAACGTAAGGCGAAGGTCAAGAAAATGGAACAAATCCTTGGGACAAGACATGAGGAATCTATTGAAGAATGTAACTAGTGTCGGTCTTCATAATTATATTTGAAAGGTATTTGTCAAAAGAAAGAAAATGAATTATCATTATTAAATAAATTGGCTTTTAAAGAATGGGTTTCATGCTTGGGTCAAATTTTTTTAGGTCAAAGTATCCATTGAAGACTTATAGGTTTTATGTTAAGTGTCCTTGTCCATGTCACAATATAAAGAACCCTTCTTAGGGATTATTTGTCAAGAAATAAAAATATTTTAATGTAAAATGGGTCAATTAGGCCTCCTCCACCAAGTCGGCCTCAAGGAAGAACAAGACTGCCTCATTAGAATAATTTTATCACCTAAGTTGACTATATACAAGCAACAACTCAACACATTTAGAGGACATATCACACAAGTTCAAATTGAAGTATCCTAGAACCATAAAAGGTGTGAAGTTCAAGATGGAAGTTGGGATTGGAGTTTTTGGGTCTCTCTCTCTCTCTCATGTGCAACGAAATTTTGAATCTGTGTCAAGGTTGAAGCTATGAAGCTACTGCATCAAGGTCGAAGCTGTGAAGCGGCATCAAGGTCAAAGTTGTGAATTTGTTAGGCTGAAGATACTGAAATTGCTAGATCCAAACTACAATCTTGAAGCTGGGTTGAAGTTTTGTTGCTGAGAAGCTGAAATTTATAGATTGTTGTTGGTTTGAAGTTGTTGGATAAAACTAGACTACTAAATCATCTTGGAAGGTTGACTTGGTGGAGGATAAAGGTTCGTTTGTCTAGGGTCTTGGTCTGTCTCATTTGAATTACTGAAGGAAGAGTTATTGACTCGGTTTTCCCCTATATATGGGTTTTTCCCTAGTTGTGCGCCTACATCTGGTGTCCTTGATCTTCATGTTGTGGTTTTGGTAATTGATTGATGAACTAAGATAAAAGAAGAACATAATAAAAAAAATAATAAGTCAAAGAAATCACAAGTAATTATCAACAAGAGAAAATCTTCTTGCCTTTCTGATTTTCCAACAGAATCTCTCCTAGGTATGAAGACTTCCTTGTCGATGGGAAGGTGTAAGCATTTTTGTACCCATTGTAGTATGAATGGGCACCGAATTGAAAAGTGTTGGAAACTCCATCCAGAATGTCATACCAAGAAGGACAAAGAGGTCATGTGATCCCTTGCAAAGGAAGCAACAAGTGGAAACTGATGTAATTCTCGAAGCAAAGCAGGTGCAAAAAGAGAACCCATAAGCCTAGTTAGGCAAAGAATGGGTAGACTATTTTGTACAGATAAGTTGATTTGTAATTGCTTGTTGTATATTCTCATTTGGTTAGTTTGTAAAATGAAATCATGTATAAATCACTTATCTGCAACAAGTGTGTTTTCTTTAGTATGTTATGTTATTTTGGCTTGATGATAAGCCCAATTGTACAGGACTTTTGGGATGAGAATTTGTATTTCATCCAACATGTCTACAATTGTGTCAAGCACTCACTTATACAAGTATTTTGATATGAAGCTTGTTTTTGAATTTTATCTTTGGTAAAGATTGTGCAGAAGATGACCATAGTAATGTGGACAAAGTCAAGCATGTCATTAAACAAATGCAACCATTGCATCTAAGAGTACAAGTGTAGCTTGAGGACAACAAATAAAAGTACAAACAAATGCATGGCAAGCATAGTTGCTTATGATTTCCAAGTGGAAGATCAAGTTTGGGTTCAGCAGAGAGAGACTTCAAGGTGAATTGTGTTTGAGCCAAAGAAAGGTGGTCTTGGAGATTCCATCCATGGAAGATTTTGTTCCTGCATGTTTATAAGAATTGCAGCAAGCCACAATTCTTGACAAGAAGATAAGGACTTCATGCAAAGGCAAGGTGGAGTACCTTGAATGGGGCTCAAAGGCACCAATTCAAACAGAACAAGAAGGATTGAGATCAGGAAAGTAAATGAGCTTTTTCCTCACTTATTTTTTGAGTGAAGATAGACTTTTGGAGGTCCAAAAGTTCTTAGTTGGGAGGTATGATCCAGAGATAAAAAATAGGCTCAAAAATGGAAGTGCTCAGAATATCTCAAAACTAGCATCAAATTGTAGTGTTCATCATCATGATTCCAACAATGCTTGTATCGCCTCAATTCGATGTCGTATGAAGAAGTTATGATGTTCTAACTTTTTTACCAACAACTAAAAAGTCAACAACAGGGTTGACTAGGCTGCTGGCAGGGCAGTCCATACAACTAACGTCATCATTTGACTATTCATGGTATAGATGACATTGTAATAATCTCATCTCGACACATGGCAGGTTTGTATAGGTGCAGGTGACGCATTTTGGTTGGTCGGTTTGTTTTGAGGTGACCCAATAAGAGGGCACTACGTGGCCCAATAGAAGGGTGCCATGTGGCCCTCTGTCATTGGATAAAAAAATTATAACAAGCCCAAGGGCCTCGGCGGGGTTCAAGCCCTCTACCTCCTACACAACAACACAATTCTTTGCCGCCACACCATAACTTTGGTTCTTAACATACCATGGTCATGGTTAAAATTTAAAGTTGAATGTTTCAGAGTTTAGGGGGAAGGGGTCGGGCGGTTAGCCCCGGCCCCAGGTCACATTGTATTCCATATGCCCATGATGTAGGTAGAGTAGAGAGGGTGAGGCACTTGGACCTAGCCCCAAGCCACATGCGCTCAACACAGAACCATGGTGGAGATATTTGGCGGGAGAGGCGAGGCACTTGGCCTTGGTCCCGATTCCATCAATGCCCATACGACCTATGACACGGTGGAGGGAGCGAACCAGGTGGTACCTAGCCCACATCGTCCCCCGATCCCATTATCGTTATATGACCACCGGTGCATAGTGTGGAGCCAAAGTTGGCAAGGGCGGGCAATTTGCCCCAACCCTAGATCATATCAACACCACATGACCTTATCTCGATGGAAAAGGAGCTAAGCCGGTGGGGAAGGACAACTAGCCTCGCCCCTTGGCCACATGGCACCATGTGACCCTATTTTGGCACTTAAGGGGTAATGGCTCATTTTAACTAGGCAACAAAATGCACCTTTCCTGGAAATAATCTCACCAGTCCCAGGTGAAATTGTTACTCGATGGATTGTGTAACAGGCGAAATCATCACGCAGTTAGTGGGTTTTTCCTATTTACAAGACTGATAATAGAGCTTGGTTCGAAGAGGAATATCTTGCTAAGTTTTTAACCTTTTTCATCCCAAGAAGAGCCTAGATAGGGGTTTTTGAGTGTCTTGGACTCAATGGCAGCCTAAGATTTCTTATTTGACCACTGTATGATAGTATTTTTATAGAGTCAAGTCCTTTAGTTCTAGAGGTAGATATAGTTTTACATTAAGATGAAGGCATATTTGAGCATGGAAAGAGCCTAGTTAGAGGTTTTCCAACCTTCCAATTTCATCTATAGTAGTTATTTTCAATGTGATTATCAGAGAAGTTATTTTCAACACTTCAATGTGAAGTAGTTGTATGTTATTGTGTTTTAATTTCAAATGGAGTACAAGGGCCTATTTTGAGAGAGTCTTGTTTTTGTTGACCATCATGACTTGTTATAGGCAGTCATATTTTTGAGTGAGAATTCTTTGTAGGAGAAGTTTTATTTGTAGGAGAAACAAGTCACTCTAGAGTCAAAAATTTGTAATGTGCTCATTTGCTACTGAAATCAATATAGCAAGCCTAGCCATTGGAGCAGGGCCCAGAGACGTAGCCTAGTAGGGGTGAACTTCGTTATCAAATGTTGGTTTCTTCTCTTCATGTTTATCATATTGAGTTGCATATGAATTTGTTTCTCTTTTAAGTTCATATGAAAACTTAACTCATCATCTTGAAGAGGTTGTGAAACTAATTTTACCTTTAAAGATCCATTTTGTTTAACTTGCAAAGTGTTAGAGGACGATCAGGGAGTTGTTCTCCCATTTTTGGATGCTCAAAGGCACCAATTCAAACAGAACAAGAAGGATTGAGATCGAGAATGTAAATGAGATTTTTCCTCACTTATTTTCTGAGTCAAGATATAATTTTGGAGGTCCAAAAGTTCCTAGTGGGGAGGTATTATTTGGAGATCAAAAATAGGCTAAAAAATGGAAGTTCTCAAAATCTCCTGAAACTAGTGTTGAATCTTAGTGTTTTTCATCCTAATTCCAAGAACTCTTGAATTGCCTCAATCTGATGTCGTGTGAAGAAGTTATGGCATTTTGATGTTTTTGTCCAATAGCTAAAAAGTCAACAACATGGTTGATTGGGTTGTTAATTGGGCAATCTGTATAATTGAAATCATGAGCTGATTGTGTAGGGATCATATTACAATGGACTAATGTTGTCTCAACACATGGAAAGTCCACACAGGTTCAAGTGGTGCATTTTGGTTGGTCGGTTTTGTTTGAGGTGGCCCAATAGGAGGGCGCCACGTGACCCTTTGTGATTAGCTAAAATTTTTATAACAGGCGCAAGGACCTCGGTGGGGTTCGAGCCATAGACTTGTTGCACAACAATGCAATGCTTTACCACCACACCATAACTGTGGTTCTTAACATACCATGGTCATGGGTTAAATTTTAAGTCGAATGTTTCAACGTTTAGAAGGAAGGGTCAAGTGGTTAGCCCCGACCCCAGGTCACATTGTATGCCCATATGCCCACGGCATATGCGAAGTAGAGCAAGGCGCTTGGACCTAGCCCTAAGCCACATGAACTCATCACATAACCATGGTGGAGATCTTTGGTGAGAGGGTCATAGCACTTGGCTCTAGCCCCAGTTCCATTAGCACCCATAGGACCTACGACGCAGCAGAGGGAGTGGACCGGTTGGCACCTGGCCCACGCCGACCCCTGGTGGACAGAGCAGAGCCGAATCTGGCGGGGCCGAGCAGTTGGCCCCGGACCCAACCACATCAACACCACATGACCTTATCCCGATGGAATAGGAGATAAGATGGCGAGGGTAGATAGTTAGCCCCCACCCCTAGCTACATGGCACCGTGTGACCCTATTTTGGCGCTTAAGGGGTAGTGGTGCATTCTAACTAGGTGACAAAATGCACCTTTTTCAGCAGGAATATCGCCAATCCTAGGCGAAATTTTCCCTCAGAGGACTATGTAAAGGGTGAAATTGTCGTGCAGTTAGCAGGTTTTTCCAATTTGTAGGACATATAGCAAAGCTTGGTTCCAAGAGGCATATATTTCATAGTTTTTAGCCTTTTTGAGCTCAAGAAGAGCCTATATAGGGGTTTTTTAGTGTCTTGGACTCAATGGAAACCTCAGATTTCTGATTTGAGCACTGTATGATGGACTTTTTGCAAGGTCAAGTCCTTTCGTGCTAAAGGTAGAGATAGTTTCACAACAATATGGAGGCAAATTTGAGCATGGAAAGAGCCCAGTTAGAGGTTTTCCAGCCTTCCAATTTCATCTGCAGCAGTTGTTACTTTAGTAGAGCAATTATTTTCAGTCTTTTATCATTGTTCTTATGAGATAAGCTACTTTCAACACTTCATTTTGGAGCAGTAGTATGTTATTGTGTTTTGATTTTAGATGGAGTACAAGGACCTATTGTGAGAGAGTCATGTTTTTGTTGACCATCATGACTTGTTGTAGGTGTTGGAAACAATGATAATACTGAGAGGGGGGGTGAATTAGTATTGAGGCTACTTTTAAACTTTTTATGCCTATTTACGTTTGTTATTCAAGCTTGGCACCCATCCACATAATCAGAAACAATATGTAACATGGCAGCAACATTAAATCAACATACAAGCATATACACCATGAGCATCATACACATGAGACACAAGGTTTTATGTGGAAACCCTTTCGGGAAAAAACCACCAATGCTTGTTGTTGTTATTGATGTAAAATAAGAGAACCTACTCTATTACATAAATCTATTTTGTGAGCACCCACTCACAGGAAGCACCAACTCCCTTTGTTTGTTTTCTAGCACCCACTAGCAGGAAGCACCAACTCCCTCCTTTTGTAGATCCCTATCCATCTTACCAAAAGCATCATGTGAAGCACCAACTTCACGAATTTGTTGCAAGAACCAACTTGCATCTCCTTGGATTTATTGAAGCAACAACTTGCAAGAGGCATCAACCCCCAAGCATTCTCAAGCACCCACTAGAGATGGAAGCACCAACTTCCTGTATGTAGCCTCCAACCCGCACATAAATAGGAATGGAATGTTCTTTGTAATTTGTTAGCCACTCTTCCTGATATCAACTCTGTTCTTCACAACCCTTGGCCCATGCAGCACTCTCTGCACCTCTACTTGCTCTGCAGCGACACACTGATCTACTCAACAACAGTCACTCATCACATCTCCTCTCAACACTCGAATGTTCTCAGCCCTCTGCATCATCTACAACAACATCTTATTTCACTCACAACACTCATGAGCTCAACTAGGCCACACAGTCCTCTCTGCTCTCTTCTCTTCAACTGCATGAGATCAACTCTCAACCTCTTTCTCTTCCACAACACACACTCAACAATCAACCTTCATTCTTTGCACAAACACCATCAGTCTTTTCCATACAAGATAGGGAACTACGACCTTGCTCAACCAGAACATGCAACTTCGGCCTTGCTCACACAGCTCAAAGGTAACTTCCACCTAACACACAACGCACAACTCTCGGTGTCTTTTACCTCAGCATAGGCACTCTCAGCCTTACACAACAATGCACACACTCAGAGATTTACTGATTAGCTCTCTGGAAACTATGTTTCTTTCCCCCAATTATTCATCTAAGCTCCTGGGTTTTGTTTCTTTGCTACCCCCTGATCGATGTTGCCACACTGTCTTGTGTTCACACTTCGCAAGTGTACCTCGACATGGCTCTACCATTTTGTTGTCACATATGACTTGGTCTCTGCCACTGCATTAACCATGAGAATGGGAACCTGACTGTTTCTCCATGCTGAGAATGAATTCTCAGTGCACCTGCTCAGTCCAATTAGGCATAGTCCTCTCTGCGTGCAACTCTCCTATCAGTGAGGCAGACCATGCTTATTCATGGTTTAGCATGGCTTGGTTGTACTTCGGCATGGCTTCTCTGTGGACCAGTGTCCTTGTTGCCTTGTCTCTGAGATCTTTGACAGTTCCATTTATTCCAGTGCTCATTTACTCTTCAGTTGCTGACTCATCCAACCTTCAATACTCCTTTGTGATACTATATCGGATCTTTTACACCATAGTGCAATTTCAGAGCCCAAACATCTCATAACTCTATTAAGAAGATGTTACGATATTACAATATTCTGATTTCCCTTTATCTCCTTATTCTTAGCTCCTTATCACATCTTCACCATAGGACCATTGCCTATGATCGTCAGTATAACACTTAGGTGCTAAGTCCTTTAGTATCATGTCAAGGGCCTTCTGCATTGTGTTATTACTTTGCAACCTTGGTTTTCTAGGCTCCATGAGCAAGCACCAACAACATCGGAAGCTTCACATATCGTAACTTTCTCCAAAATTATCCAACCTCCGATATGCTCCACAACACTTGGGTGCTAAGCCTTGCTTTATGCCCTTGGCTCTATTAGTTTCCTCGACCAAGTGCCAACACATCATAGCCCCTTCTATTGGAACTTTTCAATACTCCAACTGTTATAGAGTTTCGATTTCTTTAACCTCCGATCGCCAACTTCTGATATGACATCATCGCTGCCATGTGGTGACTCCTTAGAGGTGACACATGTCACCTAGTTATGGCCTATTAGACCACCCAATATGGTTGAATATGTCTACCACGTATCCTGCAGTACTACCACATCATGCTGATGTCAATTGCCACTGTACCTTATTAGAGCCAATCATATCTTGCCATGTGTCCTTATCGGATTCAACCAAACACTGCCATGTGTCCTTATCAGAGCTAATCATATGCCACCATGTGTCTTGCTAGAGGAGAGAGAAATGGGCCCGCATACCTTTGGTTTTGCAATGAAATCCTTTGTTAATCCTTTATTGGCGTTCTTGAGGTTTTTAACATTATCGATGCTTCACCCATATCACAACTTTTTAAAGGGTTCACATGAAGAAGTTCTGATTCTCTGATTGTTGATATGCTTGATGAGCCGATGTGTGATCACCGATATGCCTGATGTCGATGTATCTCTAATATACTGATACATCAATGTGTCGATACCGGATTGCTGATACACCAATGTGTCGATCTTCAATTGCCAATACACCAACATTTCGATCTCCAATTGTCGATACACCAATGTGTTGATCTCCAATATGATGGATCGTTGATCTTCGATATGTTGATATTCTTTCCTACCTAGGGCATCAAATCCCTAAACTTCAATAGGCCATAAATTTTTAACCAGGAATCCATTTCTGGACTTCTGCATGTCGTTGGAAATCTCTTCCATAGAACTTTCCAATGGAGAGGGTCTGATGTAGGCTTTGGGCCCATATGCTACCTCTAATATGGCTTTAGGCTCTCTAACATTATTCTGCTCCTTAACTCTTTGGCTAGCTGGAATCACAACCATCAAGGTGATCCTCTGCATGAAGTCTACAACTACCATGGACTTCCTCCTGGTCCATCACTATAATCATCAGTTTATGGCTTCTCCAATAAGCCTACTACTGTGATGATTCTCTACATGAAGCCTGCAGTTACATTGGGATTTTGTCCTGACCAACATAGTAGTCATCATTTTATGGCTTCTTCAGTAAGTATGTTATTGTGATTATTTTCTAAAAGAAGCCTGCAGCTACCATGGAATTCCATCTGGCTCATCAATGTAATCATCATTTTATGGCTTTTCCACTAAGCCTACTGCTATGATGATTCTCTACTTAAAGCTTGTAGCTATCATAGGAATCCTTCTGAGCCATGAACAACCATGGTATTCCTCCTGGGCCATCACTGCCAACATCTGTTGTGAAAAGAATCCAAGCTAGTCTGGTTGACATCAATGGAAACACTCATGTCAACACTTAAGCAATGCCAACTACCCAACACATCTCCCCAGCATGACTCTTGTCATCAATGCCAACACACTTGCAGATGTTGGCCATCCAGACAATGCCAATTGTGCAACAATATCCCCCTTTGGAATTGATGGCAACACTCCATCCTTCTCTTCATGTGATGGCCAAACCTCATGCTGCTTCCACACATGTCATTGCATGAGACACCAATGGCATGTTTTCTTCTGCACAGGCTGTTTAGTCAATTTAGTGTTATCTAAATTGCTAGTATTTATTGTCAACCCGGGGCTCGTAAGCTGATGAAGTGAAGGTGTACTATATGTACTTAAGTATCCTCTTAGAGTTTTTCTTATCGTTGGGGGTGTTGTTGCGGTTTAATTATGTTCCTAGATGGAATGAGAATTTATAAACAAGTGAGTGATGGTGTGTGTGTAGAGTGAATTCTAAATGAGTGGAAGTGTGTGTTGAGTGATCTCTAACTATTTGCTTGAAAGGAAATGCTTGGAATGAATAAATGAAATTGAAATGACTTGAAATAAACTTGAAAGCAAATGACCACTACCAATGGCACTAGACACCGTTCAAGTTGCTGCTAATAAAAGAAAAAGAAAATCACTTTTAAAACCCAAGAATAAAGATTATCTCTCTCTATCTCGATGCCTCAAAGCACATGTACTGTGTAAAGCACGGAAAGAAAGTAGCTTAAGTGGAATTATAAAAGTGAGAAAAATATGCTTGAAAGACTAATGATAATAATTTGCTATTTCTAATTCTCTACTTCAGCCATATGTACTATGGAAAGCATGATTAGAAAGTAGTGAGGAAATAGTCTAGGAAGCACTTTAAAATCAAAAACTTCTACTTTAAAGACTAGTGGTAATGATTTACTCTTTCTAACTCAATACTTCAAAGCACATGTACTGTGTAAAGTACGGAAAGAAAGTAGCTTAAGAACAGTCCAAAAAGCACCCAAACAAGCTGCAAGTTAGTGATATTTTGATCTTAAAAGATAGTAGTTTATGATGAAGATCATTCATGTATGTTAACAGCTCTTTGAGAAATAAGATTAAAAACTAACTATAAAGACAAAGGCAGCACTTGAATTGTCAACTTCAAATACCATTAGCTGTAAAGCAAACACAACACATATAAAAATAAATCCCGGGCTAAAAGAAACCTGCAAAGAAATAACACTGATCAGCTGAAAATAAAGGAAAACAAGTAAATAAAACTATACATGCTTAAGGAAACAAATGAGAAAATAATGGAATGCTGCACATGAAATACTTTACAAAGGCTGAGATGAGCAGGGGCCCTCTGTTCATTCAGCCACAAGAGAACTCAAAGATCTGGAAACTTCAAAACAGTGCTATATTGATTTCTCCATTTGCAAAAAGTTTACAAAACAGAGTGCTGGAATAGCACTAGAAAACAGAGTTCACAAACGCTTCTAAATTCAACACGAGTGCAGCAAAAATACAACTAATCAAAAGTTCTTTGAGCGTACGCAGACGCATCAATTTATAGGAGCTTCTAAGTTATCCTACGCGTACAACTAGTTAACAGAAAAACAATAAAACAGTATGCGTATTAATGGTCCTTGGACACATCACGGTTGCGTGGACGAGTTCAGTGGTTCTTGTCGACATGGATAATAAATCCCCTGTTGGATTGCGTCCTCTGCCACCCGTAGATCATAGACAGATCACCATTTACAGTGCCGTGACCAAACAGCTCTCAAACACCGTTTAAACCACCTTGAGTTGACCGTGGCTAAACCAGCTTTGACCATGGGTGAAAGTGACGTGGATGGCTGGAACAAAGGGACAGGAACCTCGAGCACACTGATACCTGAGTGCCCATGTGGCCCATCTAGCAAACCGACACGTGGATCATAGTATTTAACAAAAAGGCTGCAGGATCTTCAGATAGCTGCGGGATCATCAGATAGCTGCGGGATTCCTGCAAGTAAGTCAAAAACTAAACAAATAGTCATCCATTAGCAAAACTTGCTTGATCATGCTTATTGACACTGAATTTAATGATCTGAGAGGTTTTATGGTGAAAATGAGGCAAAAGTGAAGGAAAGATAAGGAAAAGTGGAGGAAAATGGTAGACAAATAGGTGTAAAATAGAGGTTCTACATACCCCCACTCCGAGGGTATTGCATGTCCTCATGCAATGAAAACACAATTCAGTCCATCTGCTGGGATGCCTCAGCTAGGACATCCAACCTCCTTCTCTTCCTTTGTGTAGAAACATTAACCTTTGGCCTCTTGAACATGCATCTGAATTTCAAATTAATTAAGGCTCTGTTCAGCCTTCTGCATCTCTTCTTGAGTCTGTTATGTTTCTTCTGCCACATGCTCATGTGAAGATAGGTATTATCTTGGATTGCCTTGGCAATATCAGCTTGCTGCTTCATTTCTTCATTTCTCTGTTTAATGTGACGGTTCAGCACTTCCAGTTCATAGATTTCTTGTCTAAGTAAATCTATTTGCTGCTCATGAGGTATGACATTACTTGGGCCAGCAGTGTTTTGCTCTAATGTCTCATAATAGTTGTACACCTCTTGTTGAATTGGGTCAACAATTGGTGACTTCCTTGGACTATATTCATGTTCAATTTCAGTTTCAAACTCCGGCTGAAATGGACTGTCTTCTCTTGGAGGAGTAGCTGCCTCACGTGATGATGGACTATCCTCAAGGTCTGCTTGTGTAGCACCCTTCTCAGGTGTGCTAAGATCAACGAAGGGTGTCCTCGTGGCTTTCCTTTTATTCTGTAATCTACTACTCCTTCTTACAGTGGCAGCACTATGTGTTTCTTTTTGTGCCTTTTCCTTTGGTTTTTGAGCTTTTACTTTCTCAGAGAGGGCAGTTTTCTCATGGAGTTTAGTTATCCTCTGTGCTAAAGGCTGGTTATCTCTTTCTTCACCACTAGAATGCTCTGGGGTCTGTTCAGTTTCTCGGATTATGGATTTCCCCTTATCTTGTTTTTGTTTCTTTTTGTCCTCTCTTTTCTTTTTGGCAGCTTCCTTAGCAAGTTCAGCGAGGGTTTCCGAGATGACCTCTTGAGCACTGTCTTCAGTGGGTTCAATCTCAGGTTCAGGATGATGGACTTCTATTTCTTCTACAGTTTGTCCTTCTAAGACATCAGTCTCAGAGATACTTTCCCTTCTCTTCCTTCTGCTCTTTCTAGGTATAGAAGACTCTCCAGGCTCTGCAAAATGATTCCTTACAAGGAATTTTTCCCATGTGTCTTGTTTTTCTTTTAACTGTTCTTCTATCAATAACTTTACAAGACCATGGTGACAGAGGTAAGCTTCTACATTTCGTGGATTTCGTTGAGCCATGGAACACATTTTCCTAAGGCTTTGAAATAGGAAATAAGGAAGGTTTATATCATGTTCTCCTTGAAACTGCAGCATAATTTTACCATGATAGACATACAACACTCCAAATCTCCCTTCACAGGTGAAAAACTTTTGTACTAATAACAATAGAATTTTCCATTCTTCTTTAACATGGGAAATTGGGATGCCTTTGGTAAAAACACTTGTGTCCATACCTGGGTTTTTAAAAATCCGCTTCCATTGTTGATCCTGGACTGCCCGGTTTTTGAACCAACGTTCACCGGTTTGTGGAAGAGAGGTAGCCCTTGCTATGCTTCCTTCGCTGACTGTAACTGTTAAATCTCCCACCTTTGCCTGGCTGTCCTTATCCATAAACGATCTTGCAAAGGCTTTGGTTACTTCCTTATGGTAGCCCTTAAACTTTCTGATACATTGTAACCAATTGGCTTTTTGTAGTGCCTCCTCAACCTGTGGATATGCCTCCAAGAATTTCGAACCTTCCGGTTCAGCCCTCAGAAGCTTTCCCATCGACTCTTCAGCTTTGTTTAAACACAAATTTGATGGTGACCTTACACAGTAACTCCGTAACTTCACACAGTAACTTCTCGGTCTCTGTTCAGACTCTGTGGAACAGAGGGTATACGGTGCATAAACAGTCTCAGACACCGGGAATTCACGGCTTGAATTTAGAGTTAAGCGGTGGAATTAGCGTGGACACGGTAAAAACAGTGACTAACAGTCGTAATACGACTGTATTACAGGTTTACGGCTATACGGCAGAGGGAAAACAGAGGATGGTTTATGGAGGTAATCGTAGTGAGTGAAAACGAAACAAGGGAGATAATGGCGAGGAATAGGGTGTTATGAACATAGAGGGTTTTGAAATGACGAACGGAACGGCTACATTCTCCAATTTCGGATGTGGAGTGACACATGGCTATGGGACGAGAGCTGAGAGACGTAATGCGGTAGGTTACGTCATTAGGGTATAGGACCTTAATGACCGAAACAGCCATATGTAATTTCAAAAATCGTGGTTATTATGAGCTGGTAGACGTGGAGGATTCGGAGATTTGTAGTTGCATGGGAAAAAGAAAATGGGTAATCATTACGTTTAGTGGCCAACAAAACATAACCCAGAAAGTTCGCATAATGAAACAACCATAGGTTTAGAGTTTTGAACATACCTCGGATCACATTTGATTTGGCTTCTGATGATTTACTAACCTTTTGTTAACTTTATTGCTAGCACATGATCTTTTCTCCTTGTCTTTGATGATTTTGAACTGTAAATATTTTCTTCAGACAAACTGTGTTTCTTGTGCAGGTACAGAAGGCTGCAGGAAAGCTAATTGGCTGCAGGATTGTCAAATGGCTGCAGAAACTGTAATGAAGTCTTCTAGCTGCATAAAATACTTTAGTTGCCTAAAAAACTTTATTAATGAAGTGAAATGGAATGAATGAATGAATGAGTGAAAAGCAGTGAGGTGAAGTGAAGATGGTAAGATGAAAGAAAATGGTGAGATGAAATAAATGAAAATGGAAATGAAAGAAAGAGAGAGATTTTTTTTGGAAAACATGAGGTGTCAGGTGACCCTGATTTTCACCTTATGTTTTCTGCATGAGACTGCCAATCAGAGATTGGTTTTCAGGTTCATACATTTATTCATTTTTTTTCTTCTTTTTTTTTTTTTTTTTTTTTTTTTTTTTTTTTTTTTTTTATTGAAATTGAAATTGAAAGAAACAGAGATTAGGCTGATGGAGGAGAAGAATTCTTCTCCACCAGCCTCATTTCAGAATCGCCTTGGAATAACTTAACAAACTCCTCTCTTGAGAGTGGCTTGTGATAGACTTTTAACCGGTGGCCATTCACAATAAAGGGAGTTTGAAGTTCATCAATAGTCTTCACTCTAACTGCTCCATTGTTAAAGACTTCATCAATCTCATATGGCCCAAGCCAATGAGTTTGAAATTTTCCTTTGAAGTCTTTAAATTTTGAATCAAACAAGAGTGCCCAATCACCCTTTTGAAACTTCTTTTCTTTGATATGTCGATCATGCCATTTGCTTCTTTGGTGCTGAACTAGATCGGTTCTTAGAATTGCATCTTGTCTCATTTCATCTAGTTCATTTAACTGGTCCATTCTGTGCTTCTGGGCTTCTGTTAAGCTCATCCCCAATTGAACTGCTGTCTTGAAGGTCTTGATTTGGAACTCAATGGGGAACAGGACTTCCTTCCCATAAACAAGTTCATAGGGAGAATGTCCTGTAGTGTTCCTCCATGTAGTTCTATAGGCCCATAAGGCTTCAGGAAGCCTTTCTGCCCAATCTCTTCTATGAAGATGAACAGTCTTTGTGATGATGCTTTCAAGAACTTTATTTGTAGATTCTACTTGACCATTCGCTTGCGGATGGTATGGAGTAGATGTTCTATGCTTAATCTTATATTCCTCCATCAGCTTTTCCACCATCCTTGATGTAAACTGGCTTCCCTGATCTGTTACAATTTCTCTTGGGACACCAAAACGAGTGAAAATATCCTTGAAAAGAAATTGAACAACTGAATTTTCAGTAGCAGAAGTTAATGCTATAGCTTCTACCCACTTGGTAACATAATCAGTACAAACCAGTATATATCTATTTTGCTTGGATGGCGGATTAATTGGTCCAACAAAATCTAGAGCCCATTTCTCGAAAGGTTCGATGCATACCTGTGGCTGTAGTGGCATTTCATTTGAAAGAGTTGGTCTCCCAGTTCTCTGACAACTGTCACACCTTTTAACATATTGCTTTGCATCCTTAAAGAGAGAAGGCCAATAATATCCTGATGAAAGGATTTTATAGGCAGTCCTCTTATCATAAAAATGTCCGCCACAAGGTTCGTCATGACATGCTTTAAGGATGTCAGGCATCTCATCCTCTCGTACACATCTTCTGATCATCAAATCTGGCCCTGTTCTGAACAATTCATTAGAAATCCAAGAATAAAGTGAACTATCCTGAATGATTTTCCTTTTCTCATTAGGAAATAAATGTAAAGGTAATTTTCCAGTAACTAAATAATTAGCAATATCAGCATACCAAGGAGTCTTGGTAGTTACTGCAAACAAATACTCATCTGGAAATTTTTCCTCTACCGGAGAGTCCTCATTAGTGTTTTGGATTCTGGACAAGAAGTCAGCTACTGTGTTCTGCTTACCTGGTCGATCTAACACAGTTATGTTGAATTCTTGTAAAAGCAAAAGCCATCTTGTAACTCTACCATTAGTGACTGGTTTGTTCATGAGGTATCTAATGGCAGAGTGATCAGTGTGGACAAAGGTTTCATAGCCGGTTATATAGTGTCTAAACTTGTTTATAGCATGAACAACGGCTAGAAACTCCTTTTCAGTAACAGTATAATTTAACTCAGTAGGAGTCAAATTCTTACTCGTGTAATAAATGGCATAAGGGATCAAATCCTTTTGTCCCAAAACAGCTCCTAAAGCTGTATCTGAAGCATCAGTAGAAATGTGGAAAGGGAGTTTCCAATTTGGACCCCTTAAAATGGGTGCTTCAGATATTCTAGACTTTAAAGCTTCAAAGGCAGATTGACATTCAGGATCCCACTTAAATTCACAATCTTTGGTAAGTAATTTGAAAAGAGGGGATGCTATCTTTGTGAAGTTTTCAATAAATCTTCTGTAATAACCAGTAAACCCAAGAAAACTTCTAACATCTCTTTGGCAATTTGGAACAGGTAACTTAGAGATGACTTCTACTTTAGATCTATCGACTTTGATTCCATCTCCTGAAATATGATGTCCTAAAACAATCCCTTCAGTAAACATCATAAAACACTTTTCATGACTTAAAGAAAGATTTGTTTCCTTACATCTTACCAGTACTTTTTCCAAATTTGCCAAAGCTTCTTCAAATGTATTACCATAGACTGTGAAATCGTCCATGTATACCTCTACACAATCATGAATCAGATCTGAGAAAATTCCTAGTACAGCCCTTTGAAATGTGGCTGGTGCATTGCATAAACCAAAAGGGAGTACTTGATAGGCAAAAGTCCCCCAAGGACAAGTAAAGGTGGTTTTGTCTTGATCTTCAGGTGCTACCTGAATCTGATTGTAACCACTAAAACCATCCAAGAATGAGAAATACTTTTTACCTGCTAAAGTGTCTAATACCTGATCAATAAAAGGTAGAGGAAAATGATCCTTTAAGGTTGCCTTGTTCAATTCTCGATAGTCAATGCAAACTCTCCATTTACCATTCTTTTTGGGTACTATAACCAAGGGAGAAACCCATTGGCTATCTGAAATGGGGTAAATGAAGTTTACCTTGAGCAATTTCTGAAGTTCTTCTTTCACAATTTCCCTAAGATTTGGATTCATCCGTCTTTGTGGCTGCCTAATAGGTCTGCTGTTTTCTTCAATGTAAATATGATGAATACAAGTCTTAGGGTCGATTCCTTTCATGTCGGTATATTCCCATGCAAAGGCAGTGGAATGTTTTTGCAACAGTTTAGTTAATTCTTCTTGTTGTAGTCTTTCCAAGTTTTTGTTAATGTTTAATGTTTTTCCTGGAAAGATTTCAACTGTAGAACTACCAAACTCTTCCATTGAGAAGAGAGACATTTGTCTAGAGGAGAGATATTCAATATCTGCATCTAACTGGAATTGTGAAGAGTCATATTCTAAAAGTGCCTCAAAATTTTCTAATGTATTTAGAATTTGACTGTCCTCACTGATTTCAGAGATGGTTAGAACAGGTTGAAGAGTTTCCTCATCATTAATCCACTCATCTTCTCCTATTTCTGTTATTGCCTTTGCGGGAGGATACAAGTTGAATTTCTTGGTAGAATTACCATCTGATATATACATGTCTCCCGACCTACAACTTATGAAAGCATCAGCTGTGGCCAGCCAAGGTCTTCCTAAAATAAGAGGATGTCCTCCTAGATTGTTCTTGGGAGTTAAAATCATAAAATCAACTGGATACTCCCAAGAGTCTAGTGAGACTGGAATGTCTTCCAATACACCATCAGGTTTAATGATTGATCTGTCTGCAAGTTGCAGCAAAGTAGATGTAAAGAGAAGATTAGGAAGTTTTAACTGATCCATGGTCTGTCTACTCATAATGTTGATAGCGGCTCCTAAGTCAATCAAAGTATTTGGGATTTCAACCCCATTAATATGAGTTTTAACAATAGGGCTACCGGGATCTACATATTTTTGCATGGTAATTTTACCCATCATAATGTCTGCAATTTTTCCAACTAGATGTATCCTTTTTGTGTCTCTGGTTCTTTTTATTGTTTTTTTCAAACTCATCTCCTTTATTGTCTTTGCTAGAATGGGAATCTCCTTAATGGCTGTTAACAAGGGGATCTTGATACAGACATTTTTTAATTCATCTAGAAAGCTATAGTCAGGCAACCAAATCTGCTTCTCCACTCCTTTATCAATTTGCAATCTTTCAGGAAAAGGAGGAATAGCTGAAGATGTAGGTTGCTCTACTAAGGGAGTTGATTCTTTTTCTTTTTCTTTAATGCTTGGGTTTTGAAGGGATACTTCAGAACCTTTATTGGCTTTGAGAGATTCTTCCTCAGAAATGCTTGGTTGTTGAGTACTTGTAGAAGGTTGGTCTAAGATTCTACCTGATCTGAGTTGGACCTCATTGAGAGGGACAACCATATAGGTAGGGAATGGTTGACCTTCCATCACATAAGCATTTTGAGGATTCCTATTATTGGGGTTTGGTTGAGGTTGAGAGGGAAGTTGATTTGGCCTCTGCTGAGATTGTAACAAGAGTTGAGAATTTTGATTTTGTGGAGGAGGTTGTTGTTGAGGGAATGGTAATGACAATTGTTGACCTTGATTTGGAAGTTGGGGAGCTTGCTGATTCTGAAAGGATTGAGGATATTGATAGAATTGGGCAAATCTCCCATAAGGATTTTGCATTTGCATGCTTTGCAACCATGCTTGGAAAGGATTTTGTGGTTGTGACCAAGGTTGTTGCCAAGGATTCCAATTTGGTGGGGGCTGGAAATTCATAGAGTTGTTAAACCCTTGATTTTGCTGCCCCTGCCAAGGTTTCCTTGCAACAAAACAAAGAGATTCAAGCGTACTTGGATCTTCTTGAAAGACTGCTTTGAGGCCAGGGATTGAAGGACATTCCTTGGTCTCATGGGTTTCTGAGCAAATTACACAGGTTTCCACAACTTGTGCTTCCAAGGGACATTCCCTTAAAGCATGCTTCTTTCTACACTTCGGGCAAAAAATGGTCATAGCCTCGGCTTCTGCCTTTTGTTTATTCTGAATCTTAAGGGTATCAATTTGTTCACTAAGACTCCCTAAGATGTCAGTTTTAAATTCATCTAGCATATTACCGATTTCAGCCCTACTCACTGATCCTGTTGCAGATTTATTTGCCCTAAGGAGAGAAGGATCTCTAGGCCCTTTTTGAGTTTTTGATTTGCCTCTTGAGAGATGGGTACATAGTTCTGCTATATCACTGAGAGGAAGTTGAGAAATATCCCCTTTCCCCATCATGTTTAAGATATCTATCCACTCATCCCTAATGGCTTTTAATAAGAGGGCTTTTAAGGTCTCTTCATCCAAGGTGCTCATTTTTGCTCTTTTTAAATTATATTGAAATCTCTCAAGTAAATCTTCTAAGCTCTCATCTTCTTTTTGCATCATTTTAAAAACCTCATCCTTATGATTAGTAGGCATACAATAGTCCAAATACCTATCCAAAAAGGTTTGTTTCATTTCATCCCAGGTCCTAATGGACTGAGTAAGTAACCCCATGAACCATTTCAAAGCTTGATCCTTTAACGTTGATGGGAACAGTTTGAGTTTCTGAGTATCATCCAGATAGTCGTAAGTTCGACACACAACTTCAAATTCAAACAAGAATGTTTCAGGGTCCTCAGTTCTTAATCCATGAAAATTTGGGAGAACAGATGGTGATATGTTTTTCATGGTGGCTCGGGAGTCCTCATCAACAATGGGAAACCCAAATGTGTTATCCCCATCTCTATTTACTCCAATGGGACCTCTACCTCCTCCATTGTTATTGTTATTTCCTCCTCCTCCTCTACCTCTACCTCCTCCTTCTTCTTCTGCCATGATGATTCTCCTAGGGATTTCAAAATCTTCTGGTTCTTCTACAAAGGGTGAATGAGAAGAGATTTCTCCTTCCTCTTCAGGTGAGTCTATTTCCTCAATTACAATTGGTTGTCTGGTAGGAGAAAGAGAAGAGTCTCTTCCTAGTTCAAACTCAATAGAAGGTATAGGAGAGTCAACTCTTGGTTCTTGAATTTCAGGACTAGGAGTTTCGGTTGGAGATAAGGGAGGTATCTCTTGTCTATCTCTTGAAGCAGATGGACTTGTAAAAATTGAACTTCGAGCTCTAGCTAAAAACCTTCCCCTAGAATCTCTAGCTCTATGCATGTCATTTTTATTTTATCCTAAAGTCAAGTTAAATAGTTCTTTTTCTGATCTTCCAGTTCACTCTAGGTGCAAGAAGAGAGCATACTCAAGAAACTATTAGATTAATAACTTTCTCCTTTCTGATCCTCCAGATCACTTCAGAGTGCAAGAGGAGAGCATACTTAGATAGGTTATTAACTTCTTTTCTTGAAGTTATTGTTTTTTTTTATATTTTTTTTTCTTCTAAGAATATGGCTACTTAATTTCACTTCCCCGGCAACGGTTCCAAAATGTTTAGTCAATTTAGTGTTATCTAAATTGCTAGTATTTATTGTCAACCCGGGGCTCGTAAGCTGATGAAGTGAAGGTGTACTATATGTACTTAAGTATCCTCTTAGATTTTTTCTTATCGTTGGGGGTGTTGTTGCGGTTTAATTATGTTCCTAGATGGAATGAGAATTTATAAACAAGTGAGTGATGGTGTGTGTGTAGAGCGAATTCTAAATGAGTGGAAGTGTGTGTTGAGTGATCTCTAACTATTTGCTTGAAAGGAAATGCTTGGAATGAATAAATGAAATTGAAATGACTTGAAATAAACTTGAAAGCAAATGACCACTACCAATGGCACTAGACACCGTTCAAGTTGCTGCTAATAAAAGAAAAAGAAAATCACTTTTAAAACCCAAGAATAAAGATTATCTCTCTCTATCTCGATGCCTCAAAGCACATGTACTGTGTAAAGCACGGAAAGAAAGTAGCTTAAGTGGAATTATAAAAGTGAGAAAAATATGCTTGAAAGACTAATGATAATAATTTGCTATTTCTAATTCTCTACTTCAGCCATATGTACTATGGAAAGCATGATTAGAAAGTAGTGAGGAAATAGTCTAGGAAGCACTTTAAAATCAAAAACTTCTACTTTAAAGACTAGTGGTAATGATTTACTCTTTCTAACTCAATACTTCAAAGCACATGTACTGTGTAAAGTACGGAAAGAAAGTAGCTTAAGAACAGTCCAAAAAGCACCCAAACAAGCTGCAAGTTAGTGATATTTTGATCTTAAAAGATAGTAGTTTATGATGAAGATCATTCATGTATGTTAACAGCTCTTTGAGAAATAAGATTAAAAACTAACTATAAAGACAAAGGCAGCACTTGAATTGTCAACTTCAAATACCATTAGCTGTAAAGCAAACACAACACATATAAAAATAAATCCCGGGCTAAAAGAAACCTGCAAAGAAATAACACTGATTAGCTGAAAATAAAGGAAAACAAGTAAATAGAACTATACATGCTTAAGGAAACAAATGAGAAAATAATGGAATGCTGCACATGAAATACTTTACAAAGGCTGAGATGAGCAGGGGCCCTCTGTTCATTCAGCCACAAGAGAACTCAAAGATCTGGAAACTTCAAAACAGTGCTATATTGATTTCTCCATTTGCAAAAAGTTTACAAAACAGAGTGCTGGAATAGCACTAGAAAACAGAGTTCACAAACGCTTCTAAATTCAACATGAGTGCAGCAAAAATACAACTAATCAAAAGTTCTTTGAGCATACGCAGACGCATCAATTTATAGGAGCTTCTAAGTTATCCTACGCGTACAACTAGTTAACAGAAAAACAATAAAACAGTATGCGTATTAATGGTCCTTGGACACATCACGGTTGCGTGGACGAGTTCAGTGGTTCTTGTCGACATGGATAATAAATCCCCTGTTGGATTGCGTCCTCTGCCACCCGTAGATCATAGACAGATCACCATTTACGGTGCCGTGACCAAACAGCTCTCAAACACCGTTTAAACCACCTTGAGTTGACCGTGGCTAAACCAGCTTTGACCATGGGTGAAAGTGACGTGGATGGCTGGAACAAAGGGACAGGAACCTCGAGCACACTGATACCTGAGTGCCCATGTGGCCCATCTAGCAAACCGACACGTGGATCATAGTATTTAACAAAAAGGCTGCAGGATCTTCAGATAGCTGCGGGATCATCAGATAGCTGCGGGATTCCTGCAAGTAAGTCAAAAACTAAACAAATAGTCATCCATTAGCAAAACTTGCTTGATCATGCTTATTGACACTGAATGTAATGATCTGAGAGGTTTTATGGTGAAAATGAGGCAAAAGTGAAGGAAAGATAAGGAAAAGTGGAGGAAAATGGTAGACAAATAGGTGTAAAATAGAGGTTCTACACAGGCCATCACAACTTCTCCACAATTCTCTCTCCCTTTGACATCAATGGCAAGGGGCTACAAGCTTCCTTTCTCTCCCCATGCTCACACTTGGCTATGAAGATGAGAGTCTAGCTATTGAGATGTGAATTTTGCTTCGTGGACATCTCTTCCAGGATTGTCGTTGTTGCCACTCCATAAGCTGGGCATATGTGATATGTTCCCCTGAACATATATTGTCTCTTATTTGTCCTTCCATTTTTGGACACCTTATGGCTACTTGTTGAGCACTCTCTACACTAATGCATCTTTTGTATCAAAAATATTGATGCCCATTAAGCTACTCATGGTATTGCTACTGCTGTAAATACCAATTAATTATGATGCAATTCAGCTCGCACTTCTTTGTTTTTGTTGCTACTTCCAACATTGTACTCACATTTTTTAGCATCTCCACTTCTCCCCTTGAGATCATTCTCATACAATAGGGGTCGTTTCTTATACCAATTGCACCAAAAGAAATAATACAAATGGAACAATGTACCAGGCAAACTCTAATATTTGTTTTCTCAAAAAGAAATGTCCATTTGCACACAAGGTTACTCAACATGAGCCCAATACAACCAATTTACCAATTGAGGGTTAAGGGACATGGAAATATTGCACCAATAGTGTTTCATGAACACAAGAATGTTATGCATAATCAAACTTACAACTTAAATGAAATAAGGGTATTTCACCAAAGATGCAAACCTTTCATTTGCTTAGAAATCTCCCTTTCTAAAGCTACCCATTGTTGTTTGCTACTACTTATCAAAGAAACTCCCCCTGAGCCAATGTTCTTTGATCTCCTGTAAATGCTTCCTTGCCTCTACGTGGGGACTGATCCTATGGACCTGACATGACTATGAGCTTCCTGCCATTCCACTGCACCCCATATTCTTTCCACAACATAAGATATTGTTGTGTACTCCTCATGTTGGTTGCACTCCTCCTTTTCAATGATTATACATTCAAAATAAATCAATTTATTCTTGTAATCAACAAGAAACACAACCATACCTTAACAATTAGATGTACCTTACTGTTCATTCTTCTTGGCTTCCTACATCTAACTTATTTGGCCTCCCTTGAGGCCCTTCTCTTCCTTCCCTGAAGAGAAATAGAGGGCATACTCCCCCTGAGCAGATCATCCCCCTTCTTACTTCAGAGCTTCAATGGTCAAGTCCTAACAGAAGCATTTCTCTCCAGCTTCTTCTTTGCCCCTGTTTGGGCTTCTTCTCGACTGCACATGGGTAGAGGAACCTTATCTTTTACCTCCCCTTTCTTCACCCAAATCCACTTGGAGCCTTTCTGCCTTATAGAGGGGTCTGCTACAAGAGTAGGAGGATCATTCTTTTGATTTCCTCCTCCTCTATTCACCTTTCTCTATTGACACAAAGTATTGAAGACAAATGTGTATCTCTCAACTCCATTCTTTTTCCTTGTCTTCAAATCCTGAGTTGCTACATTTGCATGCATACGCTGAGGAGCGTGCCTTTTCTTCTCATTTCTGCAGCAAGCTCTCTTGTGCCCAAATTTTCCACAATTGTAGCATTTGATTTGGCCTAAAAATGGGGCAGAGGAGTTACTCTTTTTGACAACATTCTTGCCAAAACTCCTATTGCAGTTAACATGCCTTTTTCTAGCCTTTTTATGCATTCTTGGGTTGTTGATACCCAACACATTTTGTTTCCTTACATGCCATTTACAGTTTATGGCATTATGTCAAAAATTATTGCAAGAAAAACAATACCCATAAAAAGGCTTTTGATGACAGGGGTTACCTTTTCTTTGAAGGCTCTATCTTTGAGAAGGAAGGGTCCATTTATGGCTCTTCATGTACCTTCTGTGACAGCTTGCATTGTTGCCATGCATTCTTTCTTGCAGCTTCCTAGCCCTCTTCTGTTTCACTACCAACTGTTGCTTCTTAGCCTTCTGTTGTTTCCTTTCATTCTCTTGTTGTTGTTTCTTTCCATGCTTTTGTTGTTGTCCAACAACTCATATTTCTTTGTTGTTGTTGGAATCTTGAACTCCCTTTACATGGGAAGTCGACCCTTCAGCCTTCACAATCTTGGAGCTTGGTTTTTCCTTGAAACCCAAACTAACCTTGATGAGTGGGGATATTCTCTTAACAAGACTCTCATCCAAGGTCTTTGTGCTCCCCTCAAGCTTCTGATATTGAGACAATTCTTTATTTGACTTTTCTAAGTCATGTCTCAATGAGACTACTTCATTTTGTAGTCTCTCATAGTAAGCTTCCTTCTCACTCAGCTGATTGGTTAACATCCTAGTCAGTCTGCTAGCCTCTTCTTGTTGAGCATTCAGTTCAACTATTTTTTTTCTCAACTTCTCATTCTCAAGCTCATATATTTTCAGTTTCTCTTCTCTCTTGAGATTTTCCTTTGAGTCGAGATCAACCTTTTTCTAAAAAACATCCTTTCAACTAGATCTTTTTCTTCACTATTAAAAGTGTTATTTGAGTTATCACAGAGATCTAAGCCCATATCTATGTCGATGGAGTCTTCCACAAGTCTAAGGGTTATCCCTTCTTCATCACTTTCACTGATACCCCTATTCTCTCCATGGGATATACTCTCTTCTCCTTCAGAGAATCCCTTATTTTCTATTTCTACTCAAATAGGTCTATCTTCATTACAACTACTAGGTGCATGGCTATTTCTATCTTCAAGTGATTCAAATGAATATATAGATAATGAATGACTTATTTCTTTACATTCATCACAAGGAAATAGCTTACCTTCTAAGCAGCATGATCTCCCATTTGAGACATCTTCATCATCAACATGAGTGTGATGAGCAGCAGCTTATCCATGTTCTGGTTCATTGCTAGAGCAACAGGGCTTCTCAACCTTTTCAAGAGCCACATGGTTATCTCCACCATACAAACATTGTAGTCTGTCCAACACTTCATTTGTTGACTCACAATACCTCACTTTATCATCATCTGGCTTAGATAGCCCTCTCATGACGACCTCCTTGGCTTTTACATTATACCCATTCTTTTCTCTATATTATACGGAGAAACTCATATCAATGTCCATGGTCGTCAAATAGGCTTCCATTCTAACCTTCCATATTTCATACCAGAGCTCATGGCCTAATCTGTATAAAAATGAAACTCCTTTTGTTGTTATCCAAGGTTGATTATCCATTGTTTCCATTTGATCTACCTTCTATTGATTAAGTTATTCGTGCAGGAACCTTGCTCCGATACCAATTGTTGGAAACAATGATAATACTGAGAGGGGGGGGTGAATCAGTATTGAGGCTAATTTTATAATTTTATGCCTATTTAATTTTCTTATTCAAGATTGGCACCCATCCACATAATTAGCAGCAATGTGTAACATGGTAGCAACATTAAATCAACATGCAAGCATATACATCATGAGCATCATACACATGAAACACAAGGTTTTACGTGGAAACCATTTCGAGAAAAAACCACCAAAGCTTGTTGTTGTTATTGATGTAAAATAAGAGCACCTACTCTATTACATCAATCTGTTTTGTGACCACCCACTCACATGAAGCGCCAACTCCCTTTGTTCGTTTGCTAGCACCCACTAGCAGGAAGCACCAACTCTTTCCTTTTGTAGATCCCTGTCCAACTTACCAGAAGCACCAACTTCAAACTCCTTGGATTTATGTAAGCAACAACTTGCAGGAGGCACCAACCCCCTAGCCTTCTTAAGCACCCACTAGGGATGGAAGCACCAACTTCCTATATGTAAGATCCAACCCACACTAAATAGGAACTAAATTTTCTCTGTAATTTGGCAGCCACTCTTCCTGATATCAACTGTGCTCTTCACAACCCTTAGCCCACGCAACACTCTCTGCACCTCTGCTTGCTCTACAATAACACAATGATCTTCTTGACAAAAATCACTCATCACATCTCCTCGCAACACTCTAATGTTCTCGATCCTCTACATGATCTGCATCAACACGTTGCTTCACTCAATGCACTCATTAGCTCAACCAGGCCATGCAATCCTCTCTGTTCTCTTCTCTTCAACTGCATGAGATCAACTCTCAGCCACTTTCTCTTCCACAAAACACGCTCATCACTTGGCCTTCATTCTCTGTATAGGCACCTTCAGCCTTTCCCATACAACACAGAAGACTACGACCTTGTTCACACAATGCACAAGCAACTTCCACCTAACACACATTGCACAACTCTCGGGGTCTCTTACATCTGCATAGGAACTCTCAACCTTACATAGTAGTGCACACAATCAGAGCTTTATTTCTTAACTCTCTGGAAACTATGTTTCTTTCCCCAATTGCTCATGTAAGCTTCTGGGATTTGTTCCTCTGCTACCCCCCAATCGATGTCGCCACAATTTCTTGTGTTCACACTGTGCGAGTGTACCTCAACATGTCTCAACCATTCTGATGTCGCGTCTGACTTAGTCTCTGCCACTACATTAACCATGAGAATGGGCACCTAATTATTTCTCCATACTGAGAATGAATTCTCAGTCCACCTACATACTCCAACCAAGCACAGTCCTCTCTATGTGCATCTCTCCTATCACTATGGTAGTTCATTCTTATTCATGGTTTCGTACAGCTTGGTTGTACTTCATATGGATTTTCGGTGGACCATTGTCCTTATTTCCTTATCTCAGAGATCATTGACAATCGCCATTTATTCCAGTGATCAACTCCTCTACGCTCATTTACTCTTCAATTGTCAATTCATCCAACCTTCTATACTCCTCTATGATGCTATATAGGAGCTTTTACACCACAGTGCAATTTCGAAGCCCAAACATCTTATAACTCTATTAAGAAGATGTTATGATATCACAATATTTCGATTAGCCTTTAGCCCCTTCTGCTTAGCTCCTTATCGCATCTCCACCATAGGACCACTGCCTGTGACCATCGGTATAGCACTTAGGTGCTAAGTCCTTTAGCATCCTTCTAGGGGCCTTTGTCCTCGTGTTATTACTCTGCGCCCTTGGTTTTTTAGGCTCCACGACCAAGCGCCAACAACATCAAAAGCTTCACATATCATAACTTATCCAAAATTAATTTAAAGCGGAGTTCTGAAATCTTCAACCTCAGATATGATCCATAAGGCTTAGGTGTTGAGCCTCGCTCTACGCCCTTGGCTCTATTAGTTTCCTCAACCAAGTGCCAACACATCGGAGCCCCTCTATATCAAAACTTTTCAATACTCCAACTGTTACAGAGTTTCGATTTCTTCAACCTTCGATCGCCGAATTTCGATATGACATCATCAGTACCACGTGGCGGCTCCTTAGAGGTGACATGTGTCACCCGGTTATGGCCCATTACACCACCCAATATGGTTGAATATGTCTGCCACGTGTCTTGTCATACTGCCACGTCATGCTAACGTTAGCTGCAACTATACCTTATCAGTGTCAATCATATCCTACCATGTGTCCTTATCGGAGCCAACCAAACACTGCCATGTGTCCTTATCAGAGCCAACCAGATGTTGCCATGTGTCCTTATCGGAGTGAATCACATGCAGCCATGTTTCCTTATGGGATCCAATCATATGCCACCACGTGTCCTACTAGAGGAGAGAGAAAAGGTTTACACACCTTTGGTTTTGCGATGAAATCCTTTGTTAATCCTTTATTGGCATTCTCAGTGGTTTTTAACACTATCGTCACTTCACCCATATCGCAACTTTTTAAAGGGTTCACATGAAGAAGTTATGATTCTTCGACTGCCAATATGCCTAATGAGCCGATGTGTGATCGCTGATATCCCTGATGTCGCTGGACCTCCGATATGTCGATACACCAATGTGTCGATCTCTGTTTACCGATACACCAATGTGTTGATATCCGATTGCTGATACACCAATTTTTCGATCTATGATTTTATGATCTCCGATGTGTTGGAACGTCGATCTCCTATATGCTAATATTCCTTCCTCCCTAAGGCTTCAAATCCCTAAACTTCAGCAAGCCATAACTTTTGAACCATGAATCCATTTATGGACTTCCGCATATCATTGGAAATCTCTTACAGATCAATTTCTAATGGAGAGTGTCTGATGTAGTCTTTCAGCCCATATGATACCTCTAATATGGCTCCAATATCTCCAACATTATTTTTCTCCTTGACTCTCCGAACAGCTAGAATCACAACCACCAAGGTGATCCTCTTCATGAAGCCTGCAGCTACCATGGACTTCCTCCTGGTCCATCATTGTAATCATCAGTTTATGGATCCTCCAATAAGCTGACTACTATGATTATTCTCTACATGAAGCCTGCAGTTACCATGGGATTCCTTCCTGACCAGCACAATAGTCATCAATTTATGGCTTCTTCAATAAGCCTGCTATTGTGATGATTATCTACAAGAAGCCTGCAACTACCATGGACTTCCATCTGGCTCATCACTGTAATCATCATTTTATGGATTTTCCACTAAGACTAATGCTACGATGATTCTCTACTTAAAGCTTGCAGCTATCATAGGAACCCTTATGAGCCATGAACAACCATGGGATTCCTCTTGGGCCATCACTGCCAACATCAACTGTGACAAGCATCCAATCTAGTCTGGTTGAAATCAATGCCAACACTCATGCCAATAGTTAGGCAATGCCAACTGCCAAACACATCTTCCCAACATGATCGTTGTCTTCAATGCTAACAAACTTGCATATGCCTTCACTAGGCCACTGGCCATCTAGACATTGCCAACTTTCCAACAGTAGGGAGTCCTATTTTTGAGTGAGAACTTTTTGTAGGAGAAACTAGCCACTCTAGAGTCAATAATTTGTATTGTGCTCATTTGCTGTTGAAATCAATATAGCAATACTAACCATTCGAGCAGGGCCCATAGACGTAGCCTAGGAGGGGTGAACACTATTATCAAATGATGGTTTCTTCTCTTCATGCTTATCATATTGAGTTGCATATGAATTTGTTTCTCTTTTAAGTTCATGTGAAAACTTAACTCATCATCTTGAAGAGGTTGTGAAACTAATTTTTAGATTTAAAGGCCCATTTTGTTTAACTTGCAAAGTGTCAATGGATGATCGGGGATTTGTTCTCCCATTTTCGGATCACTTTGGAATCATTGAAGATGTAGACGTTGCTGGGAATTTTGAATGTTTTCCATTCTCCACCCTTCCAATTTCACAATATTTTGATCGAAAAATGACATCATAACCATTATCAATCATTTGGCTGACACTTAGAATATTATGTTTGAGGCCATCCACATATAGGACATTCTGAGCCTTAATCTTCTTATCAAAGCTAATTGTTCCTACCCTTTTTATTTCAACTGGGGCACTATTCCCAAACTTTAATTTTACTTTTCCATTTTCTTTAATAAATAGGAACTTGGTTATTTATATAGTCATGTGCTTGGAGCATCCACTATCCAAATACCACTTTTCCTCTTGGTCTTGTGCATATAGTAAAACACCACATTCCTAATTTTTTGTCTTCTGCTAACACCTTTTTACTTTCTTTTGAGGATTTGGTTGGTCAGACTCCTATTCACTAGTATGATTAAATGGTTTAATGCCACACTCATTAGCTTTGTGCCCATAGTTACGGTAGACATAACACTCAATCTCATTCAGAAGGGGAGAGAATAAGTTCCTTTATGCAGCAAGGAATTTTCTAGGTCTATAATTTTCATCTCTTTCAACTTTAACGACCTTACAATCAAAAAATTTATGACACGTAAAACAATTTCCATAGAATAACTTTGGGTACCTGTAATAATGCTTCTACTAAGGTCGGTTGGATCTATTAAAATCATGCCGTCTTGCTTGATAATGGGTAGGTGTGTGTTGAGGTGCAGCCTTAGTCTTTTCTAGGTTGATAACCTTTTTATTTTCTTTTGGGTTTTTCACCCTTTCATCCTTACCAGCTCTTCCTTTAAGTGCTTCTGCATAGCTCTGAGACTCCTTGTATCCTATGGACTTGGATCTCAATTCTCCTTTTGAATTTTGTTGAGGATATTTATATCCTAGACCATATTTTCTTGTTGATGGTCTTTGATAGCTAAGGATATTATCCAATGCTTTTGAAACCATAGTAAATCTAAGGTGTAAATCCATCTTGGACTTGATTTTCACAAGATCTATTCTCAAAGATACAGTTTCTTCCTCCAACTCTTAGATATTATTTTCCCATTCATTTACCTAGTACATAATAATGTCATCTTTTCTCCTGGATTCTTCACGCTGAGTTTCCAGAGAGATTATATCTCCATCATATGCATCCAAATTAGTATTTCCTTAGCATTTTGAAAATTCTAGCTACAGGGCTTCATTTTCATCCTTGAGTATATCATGACTCTTTTGTTTATCCTTTAATTGTTGAATTAGAATGTCCTTAAGCTTGAGGGTCTCTTTTAAGTTTACTATTTGAGGGTTAAAATCTTCATTGTCATAATTATACATTCCTTCTTCAACTCTCAAAAGTCGCTCTTTCAACAACTTGTTCTTCTTCAACTCCTCCAGTGTGCTAGCTAGTTCTTCCTTGAAGTCCACCAATCCTTGTTCTTTAGAATCTGTTTTTTCTACAAACTTAGTCTCAAATTCAAATTTTATGAGCATGCATTCCTCTTATTCTCCCTTAGAGGATTATTCACTACTTTCCTTGGATGACTCACTATCTTCCTTAGAGTAAAATCTCTTTTTATTCTGAGTCTTCTTCTTCTAATATTTCTAAGCTCTGTCTCAACTCTTTTGTTCTATCTCCTTCTCTTGCTTCTCAGTTTTATATGGAAATTTAGAAGCGAAGTGTCCTACTCTACCACATTCAAAACACTTAAAAGGTAGTTTACCTTTATATTTTCTTGAGCCTCTTTTAAGTTTCCTTACAAACTAAGCCATCTCCTCATCTAAGTCACAACTAGAATAATCATGGTGTTTTTTGTGCTCTTTTGATTTATTTGAGGCTTTGAATGTTTCTTATTTTGGCTCTAAACTCTCTCCTCCAATTCGTATCTCATAAGCTACCAGGGTTCCATGTAGCTACTCCATTGTTAGAGTCTTCAATTTTGTCATCTCTTTTATGGTTGAGATATTGGAATTAAATCTCAATGAGAGCGATCTCAAAACATTTTGAGCAACTACCCCTTTTTTAATGTCTTCACCAAGCCCTCTAATCATATTGGTCACTTCATCAACCCTAAGGAAGTATTCAAACATTCTTTCTTCCTCATTCATTTTAAGACTTTCAAATTTCATTTTGTAGGTTTGAAGTTTGGCATGATTTACCTTTTCATCTCCTTCATAGACGTTCTTGAGCTTGTCTCGGGCTTCTTTTGTTGATTTATAGTTAATGGCCTTTACCATATCAGATTGGTTATGACTATATACAATTGTGTTCTTGGCCTTTGCATTTTTGTACACACTCCTTTCATCAGGATCTCTAAGTGGAGTTGTTGGAACTATGTATCCAGATTCTACTGCAACCCATACATCTACTCTAAGGGACATGATGTATGCTTCCATTCTGAATCTCTAGAATGCATAATTAAATCCATTAGATATTGATACTCTACTTGTGTAGATATCTTTATTTTCCTAATTTTCTAGGATTCCTCGTGGATCTGCCTTCCAACGATTAAATTGTTCCTGAAGGAACCCATTATGATACCAATTGTTGTGAATCAAGAATTATTGTGAGGGGGAGAGTGAATCAATAATTATAACTTTTTTCTTCTTTAAAAAATATCACACCATCACACAACAAAAAATCATTCGCAATTGTACGCATCGTTTTTAATGTGGAAACCCTTTGAGGAGAAAAACCACAAAAGTTTGTTTCTATTATGATGTAGATTCAAAGCACCGACTCTATTTACATCAACTCTTTTGTGAGCACCCAGTCACAGGAGGCAACAAGAACTGACATGCTTAGAGGCTCCAACCTTAGATCTATACATAATCCAACCTACTACAAGAACAAAGGATCTATAAGATCATTTTCACATGGTTGATTTTCCCAATAGAAAATTTGGAGTGGATAAGCTACACTATCGTCCAAAAATAGAAGATTAGGTTATCCAAATATTCATGTATTTCTACATCTTGAGTGAAGCATGCATACATGATATTTTTTCGACATCATTCAATGATTATATTTGAAAGAGCATTACATCCCCTTATGGTTATTCCATTACTAATGGATTATTAGGTTATCACCAAGTACTAATCACAAATGACAACAAGAATAAGACCACTTTGATATGGAATGGGGGAATTTTACATATAATTTAATGTTATTTAGGCTTAAAAATACACCTATAGTGTTTTCATGCATTATTTCATGACATTGACAGATTCATTGAAGTTTATCTAGATGAATGAATAATGTATAGCTTTCTTAAAGAGTATGTTGATTTATTAACACTAATTTTCTAAATATCTACACAAATGAAATTACCTTTGAATATCAAGGAATGCACCATATAACCCCCCATGGGGTGTTTCTTGGCACATTGCATGCAATGGACTCCTATTTATCCTTAAAAATATTATTTCCATTGTGCATTTTCCTCCATTGGATAATTTTCCTATGCTATAATCTACCTCTACTAACATTGAATATTTTATATGGTTCATTCAAAACTATGCAAAAATTACAATATTGATGGAAGAAAAAATATGAAATAATGAGTTATTTGTATTGAATGTGTGGTAAGAAAGTCACTATATGAACTCAATAATAAGTTGGTGATTGTGCCAATCAAGCCCTGTGAACTTGGAGAAGATGTTTCATGTCCATGTTTATGCATCTAAATATGGTGTTCAGAATTGTGTTAGCCAAGCCATGAGAAGTATCCATAAACCACCTAATCTACTTTTTGATGATGAAGTTTTCTCACACTAAAGTTAACTACTCCACAACTAAAAAAGAAGTCTTATCTATGGTGTATACTTTATAGAAATATATGCACAATCTATTGTAGAAACAATTTCAAAATCATTTATATTTGAAGTATCTAATGAATTAAATGTTATTTAAAGGTCATATTTGAAAATTATTGTTGTCATTCGAGGAATTTCTTTTGAAGTAGTTGTAAATCCTATAAATCAAAATGTTGAACCTGATTATTTTTCATGGATCCACTCTAGAAAAGAGTTGTAGGTACAATGAGACCTGCTAGATGTAGACCTATTTCATGTAGAAGAAATTCTAGATCACTTAGAAGAAATTGTTGTGTTATTGACTACCATTGTGATAAGAAAGAGACATAATATCAAACAATTAATTCATTTTGTTATCCACATTGAAAATTATCAATTCCTTGCAAAATAGTTTTATAAATTTGGGGTTAACAACAAACTATGAGTGTGTGTTAAATACTATGAAAATGAAGATTTTTTGTGGGATATGAATAAATGGAATTACTAATAGTTATTATGGTGGAAAAGTTACTATGTAGAAGATGTTGCAAGCATGACACCATTGTCCTAATTTGATACCATACTTTGTAACCTATCCAAAAAAGTGTCACCTTTTTTTATAGATGAGATGTCATTTCAATACATTGTGGTCAAGAAGGCACTTCAAAAAGAAAATTGAATTAGGCCAACAAATCTACAGATGTGATATTAGGTGTATGATGTATCATCATAGTAGTGGGGTGAAGTTGATCTAAATAGAGATTACACTATCAACCTACCATTTTTTATCCTATTGTCACAAGCTTTAGTTTTACATACAATTTAATCAATCACAAAGAGAAACATTTTCAAAGTTAAATATTGCAATATTGAATGCATAATTTATGATATGAGATAACTTCTTATCATATGTAGAAGATGTTGTTGAATTTGTATAGGAAAAAAAAAAGTGAGAGAGATAGAGAGAGGCTTAATGAATATTTGTGGGATCAATAAATATGATTGGGATAAAATAATAATCATGCCATTGAGGGCTTACCTCCCCACCTGCTACACCCTATAAATCCTACACCCTTTGAATTAGTTTGAAGGAAATTTTGATTTTTTTAGAGTACCAGTTATGTGGATAACCTCAACTATGCACACTGTTGATTAAGTTACACTCCATGAAACATTAGATAAATTGATGCATCTTGAGGATACCAATTTCTTATATCTACAAGTAGATGGTTTAGCATAATGAAGAAGAATATTTGCATGATCACAACATTTGAGATGATGTTCTAGTGTTAGATAATTTGGTTATGCTCTATGATAATAAGCACCTAAAGAACTCAAATAGGTCGTAGATGTATTTATTTTTCCATTCCACATTATGTGGATCACCAATGAATGAATAGTTAAGTTGGTAGGGTTAGATGGAAGAATTAGTGAACATTGCATGTTTCAAGCCCTTCTCTTCATCATAGCCTTGACCATTTCATCCCTTTTTGGGGTTTTGTTTTCTTTAAATGGGTGGTAGTGTACATGAGGAGTTAGGATTCAATGAAGTGACATATGTTGAGTTATTTATGCATCATTTCTTTTGCTTGGATATAATTTATTTTCGTTCTTAAGCTTGTGGGTAAAATTAGAGAAACAAAAGAAGTGATTAGGTGAAGTGTCCATGTCATATTAGAGTTGTTAGAGTTTTGGGAGGCATCTTATGCTCATGCAAATGTCATCACACATTTTATTAAGACTATAGATTAAGTGAATATATGAATATAAATGAAAATGTGTTGTAAAGTAAGTGATAAAGAAGAAAATGAAGTGAACTTATTGAATGGTTAGGAATGGTTAGGTGATGGAAGTTGAAAATACCCTTACCATCATGACATTGTATAAGCATTTTGAATGAGTAGAACTTGGTTAACCTACCCAAACACATATCATGAGTAGTCACATGTATCTTTGCCAAGATGCCATCATTTCTTCAATGTTTCTAAAAACCTTAGTTTTAGCATTGGTGTAATTGTCATCATGAGAATGGCCTTAAGTATAGGATATTGGAGCAAACTTCCTCTTGGTGGGTGATAATAGCAGGGGAGAAGCCAACATGCAAAATGAGATATTAGATAGAAGAAATTATAATTAAGAAACTTTGCAAGTTTGAATAATTGTCCAAGAATTAAAGAATATAGTGTTGCTCATGGGTTTGATTTGTTTTTGAAGATGTTCACTAAAAGACAAATATGATGTTAAGAGAATGAATGACATGTTATCTAGAAAATTGTGAAATATGTCTTTGGCATTGTTGTTGACATTGAGGAGAAATCTTGGTCACATAAGCGAAGCGATTTTGAAATTGATGCATTAGACATGATAAATAACACATAAGAGCTTGAGATTATGTAAATTGAAACAAGTGGATAGTTATAGGATAAGGTTGTGGTATATAAGAGATAATGGAAGAAGATTTTAGACCTTTAGAAATTGTAACCCCAATAGAAGACATATGACACTATGAATAGTTGCACGTGCCTTAGAGCACAAATAAATAGGAAGACCACCAACAATTGGTTAACTAGTAGAGAGCGATTGGTGAGAATCATGTTGAATGAGAATATAAATATGACAATAGAAATATTTCAATGAGGAAGAATGATGTATGTTTAGTACATCAAGAATTGAAGGTAGAGCACCTCAAGGTGATAACTAATTAGTCTAATTTTAGTAGAGTGGGTTGATGGGGAAATCACCAACAATGGATGTGCACATGGGAATTGTCATTTCCCTTAATGTTTATTATTTTTTCACCACAAGTAAAAACAACATGTGTAATGTTGCATAAGAGGGAGAAAAAACCATGGAGATGAATGAGCTTGTTGAGACTAAAGATGTCTAGATAAGTGAAAAGTTGGACAAGGTAGAGACAAAAATAGTTAAGGAAACTACAAATTGATGAATTTTCAACGATGGAGGTTGTAGCCCCAAAAAAAGAGGACAGAGAGAGGGCATGACGATGTCCTTGTAGCCTTAAAGCCCAACAATATTTCTAGGGAAACTGAAGGTAGACACAAAAGAGGTATCAATGAGTGTAAAGGTGAAGGGGGAGAACATAGTAAGACAATACACATAATTGGATGTAGAGTTGTACTACTCCATGAGATTCCTTGTTGAAATAGAGTTGGTGGAGTGCTAACCAAATATGGCTAAAGGTGTGGAGCCAGAGAAAGAATAGAATGATGAAGAATTTGTTATTGCATACACACTAGGGTGGTATGAGCATAAGGGGAATGAAAAAAAAATTGGTAGTCATTTATAGCCTCAATATGAGATCATGGTTTTCAATTTTATCTTGGCAGTGTGATGTAATAGCATAATATTAGATAGTCCATGGATGTGCATGTAGGAGGGAGATCCATAGGGAGTGGTGCATTCCTTAATAGTCATATCCTTCTTCCTCAATCAACCCTTTTGAAGCCTATGTATCTTTGAGGACTTACCTCCCCACTTGCTACACTCTATAAATCATACACCCTTTGAATTAGTATGAAGGAAAATTTGATTTTTTTAGAGCACCACTTATGTGGATAGCCTCAACTATGCAACTTGTTGATTAAGTTACACTCCATGGAAGATTAGATAAATTGATGCATCTTGAGGAATACCAATTTCTTATATCTACAAGTAGATGGTTTAGCACAATCCGCAAGAATCTTTGCATGATCACAACATTCGAGATGATGTTCTAGTGTTAGCTAATTTGGTTATGCTCTATGATGTTAAGCACCTAAAGAATCTAAGGAGCTCGTAGATGCTTTTTGTTTTTCCATTCCACATTATGTGGATCACGACTGAATGAATGGTCAAGTTGGTAGGGTTAGATGGAAGGATTAGTGAACATTGCATGTTTCAAGCCCTTCTCTTCATCATAGCCTTGACCATCTCATTCCTTTTTGGGTTTTTTTTCTTTAAATGGGTGGTAGTATACATGAGGAGTTAGGATTAAATGAAGTGACATATGTTGAATTATTTATGCATCATTTCTTTTGGTTGCATATAATTTATTTTCGTTCTTAAGTTTGTGGGTCAAATTGGAGAAATTAAAGAAGTGATTAGGTGAAGTTTCTATGTCATAGATTTATTGAGTTTTGAGAGGCATCTTAAGCTCATGTAAATGTCATCACACATTGTGTTAAGACTATAGATTAAGTGAATATCAATGAAAATGTGTTGTAAAGTAAGTGATAAAGAAGAAAATGAAGTGAACTTATTGAATGGTTAGGAATGGTTAGGTGATGGCAGTTGAAAATACCCTTACCACCATGACTTTGTATAAACATTTTGAATGAGTAGAACTTGGTTAACCTACCCAAACACATATCATGAGAGGTTACATGTGCCTTTGCCAAGATGTCATCATTTCTTCAATGTTGCTAAAAACCTCAATTTTAGCATTGGTGTAATTGTCATCATGTGAATGGCCTTAGGTATAGGATATTGGAGCAAACTTCCTCTTGGTGGGTGATAATAGCAGAGGAGAAGCCAACATGAAAAATAGATATATGATAGAAGAAATTATAATTAAGAAAGTTTGCAAGTTTGAATAATTTTCCAAGAATTAAATAATATAGTGTTGCTCATGGGGTTGATTTGTTGTTGAAGATGTTCACTAAAAGACAAATATGATGTTAAGAGAATGAATGACATGCTATTTAGAAAATTGTGAAAGATGTCTTTGACATTGTTGTAGACATTGAGGAGAAATCTTAGGCACATAAGCAAAACAATTTTGAAATTGATGCATTAGACATGATAAATAACACATACGAGCTTAAGATATGTAAATTGAAACAAGTGTATAGTTATAGGAGAAGCTTGTGGTATATAAGAGATAATGGAAGAAGTTTTAATACCTTTAGAAATTATAACCCCAATAGAAGACATGTGGCACTATGAATAGTTGCATGTGCCTTGGAGCACAAATAAATAGGAAGACCGCTAACAATTGGTTAACTAGTAGAGAGCGATTGGTGAGAATCATGTTGTCTGAGAAGATAAACATGACAATAGAAATATTTCAATGAGAAAAAATGATGTATGATTAGTACATCAAGAATTGAAGGTAGAGCACCTCAAGGTGATAACTAATTAGTCTAATTTTAGTAGAGTGGGTTGATGGGGAAATCACCAACAATGTATGTGCGCATGGGAATTGTCATTTCCCTTAATGTTTATTATGTTTTCACCACAAGTACAAATAGCATGTGTAAAATTGCATAAGAGGCAGAAAAAATCATGGAGATGAATGAGCTTGTTGAGACTAAAGATGTCTAGATAAGTGAAGAGTTGGACAAGGTAGAGACAAAAATAATTAAGGAAACTACAAATTGATGAATTTGCAATGATCGAAGTTGTAACCCCAAAAAAAGAGGATAGAGAGAGGGTGTGATGATGTCCTTGTAGCCTCAAGGCCCAACAAAATTGCCAGGGAAACTGAAAGTAGACACAAAAGAGGCATCAATGAGTGTAAAGGTGAAGGGGGAGAGCATAGTAAGACAATACACATATTTGGATGTAGAGTTTTACTACTCCATGAGATTCCTTGTTGAAACAGAGTTGGGTACAAATCCACCTTACTCTATGAGACAAATTATGAAAAATTAAGAAGAAGTCTCTAATTAGTGGAGTGCTAACCAAATAATGGCTAAAGGTGTGGAGCCTGAGAAATAATAGAATGATGAAGAATTTGTTATTGCATATACACTAGGGTGGTATGAGCATAAGGGGAATGAACATAAAATATTTGGTAGTCAGTTATAACCTCAATATGATATCATGGTTTTCGGGACTGGTTAGACTAATGCTAACGTTAGTCTAGGGTGAAAAATTGTTGGAGTAGAGAGTGGAGCTCTGCGCGCGCGATTCAAACTTCCTCCCGCCCTCGCCTGGTTCTGCCCCCCAGGCCTGACTGGCAGGGCTGCCGACAGCCCCTGCCCTCCCATCTGCCTGCTCCTGACACGGGCCTCCTGCCGGTGCTGCTCTGGGGCCCCTGCGCCTTTGTTTCTTCCATCCTGGCTTCGCAGTTCTAAATGGCTGGGAACGCCATCCCCACCCCTCCGGACCCTGAAAACTATGAAGTTCTTTTCGCCTCGTTGCTTCCTGAGAGAGCTGCATCAAGACCGCGACCCTCTGAATCGAAGTTTATCAAGCGTCTCGATGAAATACCTGAGGTCTCGCTCCCTCCATCCCTTCCACGAAAATCGGCAATAACACTCGCTGAAAGAGGCCTGGTTGGCCAGTTTACAGGTTTATGGCCATCTCCAAGAACAGTGCAAAAATGGGTGGAGCGCAACTGGAACGCCATGATCCAAGGGAAAATAGCTATCAGATTCTGCGGAAGGGGCTATTACACCTTCATATTCGAATCCAAGGAAGACAGGAACCTCATATTCAGAAATGGGCCTTACTTTATGGACTCAAGAGGCCTCTACCTAAACAGATGGACCCCAGACTTCGATCCGGAAATGGACATCCCAAACGCAGTCCCGGTCTGGGTCCGCCTCCCACATCTTCCGCTCCACTGCTGGGGGGACGAATCAGTCAAGGCAATAGGGAATGCAGTAGGAAAATTCATTGACAGATCTGAGCCAAGGGAGAACATGCATGCATGCGCCAGGATTTGCGTTGAAGTAGACCTCGGGAAAGGCCTGCCGGAAGCCATCAAGATTAAAGTTGATCAATGGACGCACATCCAACAACTTGACTACGAACAACTCCCCTTCAAATGCAAGGTATGTCACGAATATGGACATTTTGCAAATAGATGTAGCAAGCTAAAAATAAATGAACCCACTGAAAATGAAGAACAATCAGAAGGTCACTGGGAACAAGTCAAGAGAAAAAAACCCTCAGTCAACCAAGGGACATCCTCTCAGCCCCCTTCAGGAAACCTCCCTCCTCCTCCTCCCCCTCCTCCCACCTCCACTCCATCCTTCCCATCCTCCTCCAACCCTTTCGAATCTCTGGAAGTCGAAAACCTCCCCTCCCCCCCTCCATCCCCCCGAACCACACTCGCTGTAATTTCCTCGCCCTCAATCCCTCCTCCCTCCCCCCCTCCAACTATAGAGAGAATTCTCACCAGAAACAAACTGAAAGAAACCAATATTCCATTAGACCCGCCAAGAAAAGTAGGCAGAAAATCAAATAAAGAGCTCAGAGATGAGGCAGCAGTGAAAGATATGGCAACTGGAGCACAACAACCAATGGATTCCTACCTAGATAAGCAAAAAGGAAGTGGAGAAAAATCAAAGGAGCGGATTGGGACTCATCCAAAGTCTGGGAAATGATGAATCTGGTCTCTTGGAATTGTAGGGGGATGGGCTCCTCCCCAAAAATAAACGCAGTCCGCGATCTAATAAGCCAGGAGCAGCCAGAAATTTTCCTCATCCAGGAGACCAAGTTATCAGACCAAGAATTCCAAAACCAAATAAAAAGATTCAAAAATTTTGAAGGTTTCTCTACAGGCTCAGAAGGCGCCTCAGGAGGCATAGGAACACTCTGGAACAAAAATAAATGGACTCCCACCAACTTTCAGTCTTGCAACTGGTGGATCAAATCCGATCTCAGAAACAAAGTCTCACAAGAAGTCTTCAGCATCTACAACATCTACGCACCTAATCACTACCGGGACAAAGCATCTTGCTGGGACTCTTTATCCTCTGAACTACTAGCCTCTCCGGATAGGAACATAATCCTGGGAGGAGACTTAAACCTCATAAGAAACACGGATGAAAAGTTTGGAGGAAATTTTCATTCGGACCCCTCAAGAGAAGCGCTGGAAGTCATAATCCAGACTCACAACCTCATCGACATCCCTCTCTGCAACGGGAAATACACATGGAGTAATAAAAGAACAGGCAGTCACAACATAAAAGAAAGGCTTGACAGATTTCTAATACAGGAAGGAATAGCAGCAAGCCACGCTCTCATTAAAAGCAAAATAATTCAGGCTTCGGCCTCTGACCACAAACCTGTGGTGTTGTATATGGAAAAAGGGAGAAATCTGGGACCTCTCCCATTCAAATACAACAAATCGTGGGACCAGAATGAAAAATTCAGTTCTCTCATTCAAACTCAGTGGGCAAAGGAAGTTGTGGGATCCCCAAGCTATGTCTGGGAAACCAAACTAAAAAATCTGAGAACAGTCATTAAAAAGTGGGCCAAGGAAAATGCTGCAATGGAGAAGAAGAAAAAGGAGGATCTCAAAGAGCAGATGGAACAGTGGAACAAAGAAAAAGAAAACAGCCAGCCTACAGCTGAAGACATAAACCATGAAAACGCAATGTACAGAGAATTATACAGGCAAAACAGACTTGAGGAAGAAGACCACAGGCAGAAATCAAGATGCCTATGGCTAAAGGCTGGAGACAAAAATACATCCTTTTTCCATAATAGTATAAAGCTCAGGCGTGCAAGAAATCAGATAGACAAAATAGTGGTCGATGGGAGAGAGATCAATGAGCAAGAAGAAATCAAAGAGGCAGCTTTCAACCACTTCAACTCCCTTCTAACAGCAGCCCCTCAGCAGTCGGACAGCTCAGACTTTCTCAGTGCGGTAGAGAACAAAATCTCCGACCTTCAAAATCAAGAGCTGGATCAGGAGATCACAGAAGAAGAAATCAGACTCGCAGCATTTAGCATGCAACAGGATAAAGCCCCGGGGCCGGATGGCTTCACGGTGGCCTTCTTTCGAAATCATTGGAATACCATTAAGAAAGATTTTGTAAGGATGGTCAAGAATGTCTTCAAAAACTTCAAGATGGGAGACAACACTAAATCCTCCCACCTTGCTCTTATCCCCAAGGACCCTAATCCCCGTTCCTTTGACCGCTTTAGACCAATTTCCCTTTGCAATGTCTCTTACAAGATTGTAACCAAAATCCTAGCCAACAGACTTAAAAAGCTCCTCCCCCATCTTATCTCTGAGAACCAAGGAGGTTTTGTCCCCCACAGGCAGATCACTGACAATGTCATCCTCATCCAAGAGGCAATTCACAGCAGTATCAGCAGAGAGGAAAGAGGCATGATAATTAAACTAGACATGGCAAATGCCTTCGATAGAGTCGATCATCACTTCCTATCAGCTGTCCTCAAAAAATTTGGGATCTCAAACAATTTCATAAATATCATTTTTGGTTGCATTTCCAATCCATGGACTGCCCCACTGATTAATGGCCGCCCGAGCAGATCTTTCAGAAGCACCCGGGGGCTGAGGCAAGGCTGTCCTCTCTCCCCGTTCTTGTACATCATCATGGCAGAAACTTTGAGCGCTCAACTGGAAAAACTCCGCAAACAAAAACTGATCACTGGAATTGGCATAGAAAGAGGGACCAAAGAGATCAATCACTCTCTCTTTGCGGATGACACCCTCCTCATCGGGGGTGCCTCAAGCATAATGGCCAAAAGATTTAAGAATGTCCTGAACGCCTTCCTAGATGCCTCAGGAGGATTATTGAATAACAAAAAATGCAAGATTTACACTTGGAATGTCCCTGACCAAATCAAGAAAAGAATCTCCAATATTCTGGACATTCCAATTCAAGGGAATTGGAGCTATTTTTCATACCTTGGCTTGCCTTTAGCCAAAGCAACAATCAAGGCAGAGATCTGGACCAGTCATATTGAAAAAATGAGAGGCTTACTTCTGAGCTGGGGAGTTTCATGGCTCAACCTAGCGGGCAGATCAACCTTAATAAAGGCAATCCTTTCGGCCCTCCCCATCTATCAGTATGCGGTCACCTTGGCTCCAGCCAGCATTCACAAGCATATGGAACTGCTCATGAGAAGTTTCCTGTGGCAAGGGGGGAGGCAAGACTCAAAAAAATTCAGTTTAGTCAAATGGGAGCAGGTCACTCTGCCTTATGAAAAGGGAGGCCTAGCCATAAAAATTCCAAGCCTCTCCAACCGCGCCATGGGACTCAAACTGACCTGGAGATTACTCACTGACAAAGGCGCCTGGTGGGTGGATGTGCTATCAAAGAAATACCTCAATGGAGCAAACTCAAATCTTCTCTCAGAAACAATTGCTGAGCGGCCTTGCACCTCAGTCTGGAAGCTCATTAAAAAGGTCCTCCCTCAGTTTAGGGACAACATATCCAAAGTGCCGGGCAGTGGCAAGGAGATTAATATATGGAAGGATAAAATCATGGGCACAAAACCGAGAAACCTCAACCAAAATCTCAGGCCCTTGCAGACTTGGATGGAATCAAAAAACTTACACACCTTGTACGATATTTCTACCTGGGAGCACAATGTTTGGCAGGGCTGGAAGGATATAAAGCCTCCCATAGATATTGAAGATTTGTGGCTCAACCTCAAGGCCTCGCTCTCAGGTGCCGCTCCTACCAATTTAGGGGCTGTTGACAGGTATATATGGGAACCAAGTGGAGGTAAATTCACGGTCAGAGATGGATACAAATTCCTTCAGACTCTCAATCCAACAGAGAACTGGAATCTCTCCACAACGGTTTGGAAAACAGAATGCATTCCTAAGGTCAAACATTTCAACTGGACTCTCCTCAAAGGTAAAGTGCTCACAGCTGAAAACTTAAGGAAAAGAGGCATTGTAGGGCCTTCAATTTGTTGTTTCTGTAGAACTGAGGAGGAAAGTAGTCACCACTTGTTCTTCCAATGCCCTCTTGCTCAAAGTTGCTGGAAACAGATGACCAGCCCTTTGGAAATCGAAGAAACAAATAATCAGCTTCCATCCCTGCAAAAAAAATGGGCAAGACTCTACCCCTTCTCCAAGAAAGGCAAAGGCATCATAACCCGAGTTTGGAAATGCATCCCAGCCACTCTTTGCTGGCAAATATGGCTTGCCAGGAATAACTGTATCTTCAACGACAAAAAGCCCAATCCTGCCCGAATTTTGGCCAAAACAATTGCCCTCATCTCTGAAACAGTAAGCGCAAATTTAGCAGCTCCCCCAGAGCGAACCAACTGGCACAAAGAAGAGGAGGAATGGCTCAGCAAATTCCATATCAAATTCAGCAAAGTATGCTCGGATTATCCCAAAGGCAGCATGAGAAGAACTCAATGGAAGATCAGGGGCACAAAGGAAGAAGTAAGTCAGTGGATCCTTGACCAAAAACGCCACACTCTGTTCTTCGATGGTGCCTCCAAGAACAACCCAGGGAAAGCAGGAGCCGGGGGTATCATAAAGGATAGCCAAGGGAAAACCTTAGTGAGCTATGAATGGGGATTGGGACAAATGTCCAACAATTTGGCAGAAGCATACAGTCTCTATTTAGGCACCTCCATTTTGAACAGGTTAAAACTCAGGAACCCTATAATAGTTGGAGATTCGGCCATTGTTATCGCAGCCATGGTGTCGGGGACACAGTTCAAAAAAGAGGTTCTTAACAACGTAAAAATCAGAATTTTAGACAATCTACAGGAACTGGGGGATACATTATTCAAACATGTTCTGAGAGACAATAATAAGGAAGCAGATCATTTTGCCTCCATGGCAACATCCAGGCAGATCGGTCAAGTCAAGGAGAACGAGCTCATCTATGGCAAAGCAATCCCGTAATCAATCCAGAGGTCAGTCAAATCCTCAGACAAGTCTAATCAGCTCCTCTTTAAATTCTGACGCAATCATTCTCTGCAATCCTTCTCGTGATCCCAGGCCACACTCAATCATGCTGCAAGTAATCCGTCCCGCCTCGAACCAAGCTCCTCCTCCTGCATCGAGCCTCACCCGAAGGTACTGGTATGCAAACAGGACCCGTATCTCTCACTATTCCCGTGATTTATCTAAGCTATCTCCTGACATCAGTCATTTCAAGATCTTTATAAACTACGACAAAAATCCTTCCCCTGATCTTCATCCAGTGCAAATCCACATCTTCACATCACTCCCATCGCCCCCTTCCACCTCCGCTCTGATTTATACCCCCCTCAACCCTCTCAATCTTGTGCGCCTCAGTATTTCGATTGTCTTCCTCCTGGAGATCAGAGACCTTTCTTCATACAATCGGATCCAGAAGCTCTGCAACAAGCGAGGCAGTTCCCTGAGCATCATTGAAGTGCGCTTCCCCTCTAAAGTATTCAGGTATAACTTTTGTTATCTTCAGGTTTATTTGTCGCTGACTCTCTTCTCCTCCACGGCTGTCCTCTTCTCTTTTAGCTCCCTAGCCATGGCAGAGACTTCAGAAAACAGAATGCAGAACGTGAACCAGGAAGGCAGAGACCAACCTGAGAACCCGCTGGACCGTGTGCTTGGCAACAACACCTGCACGCTCTGCAAACAACATTGCTTCATGATAGCCAGGTTCATTAAACATTTCAATGAACTCAAAGAAGATTTTCAGGCAGATAGTCGATCCAAGAGAAAGAAACTGGAAAAACAAAGAGCCGAGATCGAGAGCCTAAAAGAAAAATGTAATCACATGGAAGAGGCCATATCTCACATCAAAAATATCACTCAGAGCATGCAAGCTGAGGCATCAACCAAAGCAAGCATCAAGAAGGAACCTCAGATCGAAGACTCTGTCAACCAGTTTTGGTAATCAATCAAATGTCCAGTAAATTTTGCTTACTCGCAGGTCTTTTTGTAAGGCAATACAACCGCTTCTTATTTCAATCTATCCTTTTTAAGTTTACTCTCAAGAAGTCAGGGTCTGCGCACCCATTTTGGACTTCTCTTCTTCTTCCTCTTTCACTCTTTGTAACAACACTCGCTATTAGCAGTTTTTTATAATAGAAAAGTACCCGATCGTGTTAAAAAAAAATATGAGATCATGGTTTTCAATTGTATCTTGGCAGTGTGATGTAAGAGCATAATATTAAGAGAGTCCATGGATGTGCATGTAGGAGGGAGAGCCATAGGGAGTGGTGCATTCCTTAATCATCATATCCTTCTTCCTCAATCAACCCTTTGGAAGCCTATGGATCTTTGCGGGGTATGAATGAGGAAGAGCTTAAATAGATTTTGCGAAAACACCAAGTCTTAAATCTTTCTCACTCAAGATTGACCATTGATGTAGTAGTCAAGGGATAAAGCATAAGATAAAGATACGGTATTAAGGAATTCCATGTTCCTTAAGCCTCCAATGATTATTTCATGTGATTCAAAGAAGAAGGACCTATGTCCCCTATAAACTCCTATAAACGCCTCCACATTACTACTTCATAATAGAAGTTGGCACACTTTATGATGGTTAATGAGGTCATTGAACATGAGTTATGTAGGGAGAAAGAGAAAATGCCAAAAAAGAGAGAGGAAGGGGACATTGTTTGATTCATGAGGGTTTCCATACAAACAAGTAGAGAAGACATAAAGCATAAAAGGAAGAGGAAAGACAAAAGATGGCATGATGAGAAAATAAAAGAAAATGTAGAAGAGAAGTGATAAAATTAGAAGATGAAGGAAGAAGAATAGGGAGAGACACTATGAGAAAAGAAATCGATCCTAGTGGAAAGAATTGGGTTATAGTAAAGGACACTAGGTAGAATCATTTATTGGGGAAAAAGGAGTAGTTCCAACAACAAAGTTGGGAAAAATTGCAGATTCATGTAAAAGAATGAGTTTGTAGCTCATGAAGGAGTGAAGAAAGGGCAATGAGCCTAGAGAAGTGAACAAGAGGACTAATGATTGGGTAAAGTCATAGAGCCCATAACCCTTGGAGAAGAAGCAAAATTGAATAGGAACCAAAAACATAGTGGGAAAGAACACCAATTGTAGCAAATTTATGTAAGCAGTATGTCAACTATGCCAAAGAAAAATCTTTTGAGCATTGTATGATAGATGTAAATTCAACTAAGACTTAGATTGTTGGTCATCCAATGAGGATGGCTTTGGCTTTATCTTGTTTTGTGATAATTGTTGCAACAACAAGAGCGCATTGACACTACATGCACTTGAAAATTTCATGTTGATGTTTAATATAGAAACTTGTATCGTTACTTTCCTCTCATTTTTTGTGCATGCATGCATTTTTAGTTACTTCAATGAATTCTTTTTACTTGTATTGCTTGTGGGAGTACCCTACACTCTCATTTTGTGAATCCCTAAAACATTGAATGGAGTGTTGTGTGGAAGAGTTGCAATAGGTAGATAAGATAGGGGTTTATGTTATCACCCTATACCATTTTAGGCAATCTTAGTGCTTTGGAAGGAAGTCCATATAATCAAGTTGGTTGGGTTATTCAATTCAAGCTAAGGAAATAGTAAAATAATCTCATAATTGACCTTCTTCACTCTAGCCATACAACAAGAAGCTCTTTTAACTCTTGATGTATCTTGCACTAGAAAGTCCCCTGGGCTTGAAAAAAATGTTAGATACAAGTCATTGTTAAATACAATTCTTTGTATGGCATTGTTCAAGTGATATCCATCAATATGGCTAGCCCTAAGGATTGTTATGAATCACTCTCCCAATCACAAAATGCTTTTTGCTACCCTGTTTGATATTTTACTCAAACTTTCTTAATATTTTTTTTAAATAGTGAGAAAACTTATCATAACTTAATTGTCAAACCAATAGTGGGGATAGCCATCACTGGCTCCTATCTGGGAATGCATGCCCATTCATCACTGTTATTCAAGGAAAACCATGTCACTTGGAATTACTCATTGGTGATTCGTAAGAGGGCATACTTTCACTCCTGTGAGATGTCTCTGGATCTTCGAGCATTAACTTATTTCCTTATGTTCTAGAAAAATGAGATCTTAGCCGAGTCAAAGCAGTTTTAAGGCATACTCAAGCCCATCAAACTTTCTTAATATATTTGCTGGTTGGTTGAACTTTTATGTATATATTTAATATAAAATTTTCAATAATTTGACATTATTTGTCGATATATGGCAATATTAGCAAACTTGGTTTAACCTTGGACGATTGCTGGCCTTCGCATCATGCATGCGGAGCAGGTTAATTATGGTTATGATAGCATGCCAAGATTAATTAGTTTGCTTTCACTTCATGTCTTCTCTGAAGTCAATTGAAGCTCAAACTCTCGTTAGACTAACAGATTGCAAAGATTAGTTTAGTTTGCTTTCGACTTTAATCGAAGATCAAACTCTTCCGCCGTCGGCCCAGCCGCATGTTCTCATTGAGCGCCAGATCCCGGGGGCTAGCTGGAACAAGAGTATGTTTCGCCCTGCCGCCGTCGGCCCAGCCACATCTTCTCGTTGAGCCCCCGATCGCGGCCGCCAGATGTAAATCGAGTATGTCTCGGGTGGCGGGCCACGGCCAACCCCAGCTTGCCGCCATTTCTCCATTCCTCCCCCGCGTTCGGCGACATCTGTATATCGATCCAATTATTATCTAGTACATTTATCTTTCACAACCACCTGCAGACGTGGGTTGATAGAGCTCTGCATGCATGAGAAGAGGAAGAAATCAAACAGAATATGAAACGAATTGCTCTTTTTGTGGAATTATCAGATCTTGGGTTGAAGTCGGTTAGTAGTGAATTTGCAGAATTGGTCGGAGAAAGCATGAGAAGCGGAAGAGAACGCCAGAGATTTGGGCGTTTACCCCCATATAAGTGGGGGGTGGCGATGTGCCATGAAGACTGGCTGTTATGGAGGGAGTGCGCAGCTTTAAGTGGAGTCTCGCCCTGGTTCTGGTATTAATCATCGCCAGCTTTTCCATCTTTGACACATATCATGTTAATCTTCTGTTATCATATATTTCATCACAATCTCATGCAATATCGAATTATGGATTGCCTTCGCATGGTTCATCCTTGGTCGGTTCACCTGCTGTAGTTCCTCATAACAGAAGCCCTGTCAATGAGGTAAATATCAGTGCTTTTACATATGCAATCTTTGAATTTTTACATATGTAATCCTTGAATGTTTACATATGTTATCCTGGAATTTATAATACAGAATGGTAGGTTCATGGGGTCTTGGATAATTCAGTGTGTCTTTAAAGCACTTTTACATATTAAGTCACTAGTTGAATTCCTTACCATATAAGTCACTGGTTCAATTCCCCTGTACTGTAATGTTATTTTTGGACATCACCAATTGTAAACTTAAAAGAGAAAAGACTGACCAGCAGGAGAATATTCATGTTTGATTTTAGTAGAAATTGAATCAAATTTCCGGATGCATATGCCAGGAGCAGAAGCAAGAAAGACGTGGTATTCCGAAGGTGGAAATCGACCTGAGGCGCGCTCGGGCTTCAATAAGGAGAGCGGTTTTGCATGGAGAACAGAAAGGGGCTCCCGGGGGTAACATTTCCACTAGTGACATCTACAAAAATGTCGTTGCCTTTCATCAGTACGAGTTATATCTGAACTCTATATATGAATCTTGAAGTAGATTGATCATATTTTAATCCATGGATTTTGGTCACTGTTAGAAAGACATTTGATTTGTATTTTTCTATGTTTATGTCATCAGGAGCTATCGGGAAATGTGGAAGCGTTTCAAGATCTTCTTATACCGAGATGGGGAACCGCCTCTGGTACACATTGGGCCGTGTAAGAATATCTATACGACGGAAGGCAGGTTCATTGACGAGCTTGAACTGGGGAATCGGTTCCTGACATCGAATCCGGAGGATGCCCATGTTTTTTTTCTTCCCTTCAGCGTAACCCTGATGGTGAGCTACATTTACAAGCCCTATTCATATGATCTCAAGCCCTTACAACGCTTCATGGCAGATTATATTCACGTGGTTGCCAACAAGTACTCGTTTTGGAACAGAAGTCAGGGGGCCGATCATTTCATGCTGTCATGCCACGACTGGGTATGTACGGATTCTGTTTTATCTCCCTGAGCGTTATCTTATTTTTAATTTTCTTTACTTATTTTGTTAAAGAGAAACCAAATCTTGATCTCCATGTTCCTTGGAGATTTCTCAGTTAAAGCCATAGAGAAATCGACTACAAATTGAACTTTGGAGTTTTGATGGACTCCCACCAGTCTACTTCTGAGAATCTTTGAAGTAACATGTGCGAAAAGCTTTGATCATCACCACCCAAAATTGATTGGTTCGAGAAAGTAGAGTTTTGATTCTCAATCAACTCTTGTATGGTGCTGCCTAAGAATCTTGGAAACAACATGTTAATAAGTTTTAATCCCACTCCACCCAATATTTTGTGAGCATAGGTTTGATTCTCAATCCCTCCCTTTTCTTTCCAGGAAAAATAATCCATATGTTTGATATTTCATAAGAGAAATGAGAATATGCTTCTACTAGCTTTTCGGCTCAGCTCAAAAGACCTTGATTATCCACCACCTAGAGCATTAGAATTACTTAAACTTACATCAGAACATTACATTCACCGTTCAGCCATAAAATTGTCTACATTTCAAGACTTTTATCAAAATTAACCAACAGCCGTAAAACCAAGAATTGGCTTTCCATCGCTCTTGAGATATATGAACCAACACCACAAGCAACTAAGGAAAAAATCAAAGAGAGTTTGAACTTCCAATGCTAAGGGGATTGAATCCCTACCTTCTTGCGTAGTCAGTACACCTTCCTCTAGCGTAAGAGCTTCCTTGGATAATTGCTCTCGTTTGTGATTAAAATTCCTTTATATATGAGCAAAGGAAATATCCTCAAAAAGGACCCTTAAACCTACAATCCTTCCCACAAATGGCTCCAAAACCAAATTTTAAATTTGGATTTTCCCAATTGCCCAATTGACCAAACTGTTTGAGTGCCCTAAGACCTACAGTCCTGTCACCTGTATATCCATTGTTATTTTGAGTAAGATTCAAAAGGCATAGAGCTCAATGCCACTATTAGTACCAAAAGTTGCACCATACTTTAATGAGATATAATGAGCATTATCCAAAAAGAGTAAAGCCCTAGTTCCACAAACCTCATGTTACCTTGACAATTGCCCAGGGCCTAGTCTAACCAATCCAATGGTCCTCTAATATTCTTGGAACAATTTTTTTTGGGAGGTTTCTTGCCTTCTCCGAAAGAAAGTCTTATTTGATGTTTTGATGTGATAACATTCCTACAAGTCCAAAAAAACTTAGAAAATGGACAAAGTACAAATAAGTGGTACACAACTTCACTTGTTTATATAACACCATCAAGGTTCAATCCATCTCCTGTTTCAACCATTGTCCCACATTAACACTTTGTTTGCCAACACAAGACAATGAAAACTTAGTTTTTTTAAAGGGCAAACTAATTTCCACATTGCTTTCCACCATCACAGTCTTGTTGCACCTTGCTCTTCACTAAAGTTAGAAGCATAACTTGGATTTCTAGTAAACAAATGGCATTTTGCTTTAATAAATTACAGCATTGGGTCCATTCAATAGCCTAATAATCTTGTAGTTTTAAATCCTCCATAGATTTCTATACTTGGCAAACTATCATAAACCATGTATGTCACATCATTAACATTTTCTAATTTGGTTAATCCTTTTTCATGCAGTGACAAAAGGAGGATCCTGAAAAGTTGTAATTTCCATTACAACCAATTGAGGGTCCTTACCTATCGCCAACTTATTGCCTTTCCTGATTTTCCAAGCCATCCAGTTGTCTAATATGTGAAAGGCTTTTGCCAAAACCTTTCTAGACATTTCAAGCCCTTTTAAGAATCTTAAAATCTTTCTATATTGTCTAATACATTCTTCTGGTTCCTTGTAAGGTGCTCAACATTCATCCCTTTGCCCAAAATACCTCTGTCTAACAAGAGTCACCAAAGGATTTTTTCTACTAAATCTTGGTATAACACAAACATATTCTTTAGCCCCAAAACTCCAAGAACCTTAGGTTGGCTATCTTGGTCCACTTTACAAGTGATATCTCTTCTTCCATTCTTTTGCCAAACCAAAGAAAATTGAAACATTTTTTTTTTCTAATCTTCTCTAAAATACATTTTGGAATGTGTCCAATAGAAAGCCAATATATAAGAATGCTTTCTAAACCAATTTTACCAACACTAGCCTAGCTCCTCAAGATAGCCATCTGTGACACCAACGGGTGATTCTACCTTCAATCTTTTTAACAAACCACATGCAATTTGCAAATTTGTAGTAGTTAGACTTTAAGTAAAAACCTAGGCACTTAAGTCCTATGTCCAAGGGTTCAATCATCATGGGAAAAAGTTGTTCAAGTCTTCATTTGATCACTCAGTCCATTAACCAATAAACAAGATGTGTTCTTGTTGATTTCCCTTCTTGAAGCTTTGCAAAATAGATCTGCTAAAGATATCAAGTAAATCATCTCCTTGAAATTACCTCTCCCAAAAAGTAAAACATCATCAACAAATAATGTGTGACCACTATTGTTCTTGCAAATTTGATGCCTCTGATGAACCCCTATATCCTATCTTTGTTTATTAACTTGTTGAGACCCTCTACCATTAAAAGAAACAAGAAAGGGGACAGAGGGCAGCCTTTCCTGAGCCTTATAGAGGCCTTTAAGAAACCTAAGGGAGAGCCATTTATTAGAAATGCAAAGTTAGTTGATTCCAAAAACCCATAATCCAATTAACTAATTGAAGATTTAATGTTATTGCAAAGGACCAATCTTAGAAACAGCTAGCTAACTTTGTCATATGCCCTCAAAAAATCAGTTTTTAGAACTACTACAAACTATTTTCCATTTTTTTTTTAATGTAACCCCTATTGAGTAGTCCCATTTGAATCATGGATTTGTCTATTGAAAAGAAATCAAAATTGTTCCTAAAAAATGGCCGTGGACAGAGAGATCTTCATTTTGTTAGCTATTATCTTCAAAACAATCTTATTGACATGATTGCAAAGAGTAATTGGCCTAAAATTTTCAAAGTTTATAGGATCATTCCTTTTTGGTATTTGTGCTAAGAAGGTTTCATTTATACCTTCTTGTTTCCTCAATCACTTGTAGAAATTCACCCTCTAGAAAATCATAAAATCCATTGTAAAATTTGACTGTCCAGCCATTGGGGATAAGAATTTTTCCTTCTTGAAAGATCCCATGGTTGACTTCTACTTCCATGGTTGAATTCATATCCTCATCAAAAAATCATAGAAATAATATGACCACATCCATGATTTTCCTTTAATTGGATGCATCATTTTCCTTGAATAAAGTTGGAAAGTGATGTTTACTTGTTCAGGGTAAGTCATATCCCTAGTACCATCTAGTCCCACCAAATTCCAAATGGTATTAAAGCTCTTCCTGTGGGTTTTAAAGTTGTGAAAGAACTTTGTATTATTTTTACCTTCCACTAACCAAATGGCCTAGATTTTAGTCCTTCACTTAGCCTCTTCCATTCTAGGAAGGTTTTTCTTTAATTATTGAGATCCTTCAACCTCCTAAACTCCTCGAATGAAAAAATCCCTCTTGAATTTTGGTCAACAAGGTCATGTATGGTTGCCCCAACCTCCTTCATTCTTTTAGGTTAGCTTTTGATCACTCCCTACTCCAATCTACTACCACCTTTTTTAAATGAATTAGATTACTTGAAAATTGTTGCACAGTCGAGGCTCCATTGAATTCCTTGTACCTTTTTCAACTACTAGTGATTAGACATCAAAAATATTCCTCATTTAACCATGTGTGATTAAATTTGAAAGATATAGTAGATTTCTGGTTTCTTACCTCTAACTACAAGAAGATATGTAAATGATAAGAGATCCTACCCATACCTACCAAGACTTATACCTACTTACATCCTATAGCACCTTCCAACTACTAGAAACTAATCAAGTCTTTCTGAGATCATTTCCCTACTACTTCTAGCATTTATCTATGTAGGGACAAGTTTGTGAGGTTCCACATCTACTAGCTGGAGCTCTTCAAAAAGTCAATTGAGGTAATTTTCCATATGGGTTAGACCTTGTAGCTTCACCATAGAATCCCATAACATTCATTGTTAAATTCAAATCTCCACATGAGATCACATTGTCCCTTGAAAAGACTTGTTGATCTTTCAAGTTCTCCTAGAATTGATTTCTTTCATTGTAAGGAGCATATAGATTAACGATACTAAACTTGAAGTCCAAAAATTTAGCCCTTCCCTATAGAACAATGCTTACAGAAAGGCACACCAAATAAAAAGCCTTGAAACTCTCATTCCAACTAGACACTACACTGCCAGATAACCCCTACATATTAAGGGAAAAAAACTTCCACCCCTTCAACATGGCTGAAAGTATTTCAACACCTTTTTCCCCAAGGAACATTATTTCTTGGATCATCTCCTGGGTTTTGTCTCCTCTAAGGACTCCTTTGATTTCCATTTGTTTTCCTTCCCTAACCTTTTTTGAGGCCATTTTCTTCACTTTTTAGATTGAGTACCTCTTCCCTACCAGACCAGGATTTGTAGCGACCTTCACTAAATCCCCCCACCTTCATCTTCTAGACTGGTATTTCTAGGACGCAGATGATAAGGAGAGAACATGGAATTGTGTTGGGTATTTTTCCAAGCTTCTAGGTCTAGAGGTAGCGCCCTCTTTAACTTTTGAGCCTCTATCTCAGTTGCAGGCATATAATTCTCTTGGAAAATGTCTAAGGGTGTTGACATAATTGGGAAAGGTAAATGTTTTGAAAACCCCTCTTTAGGTCGAAACTATGGGATATATTTCCTCTTCAGAAGCTTTATTGAAACTCGAAATAAGAGGATGAAAGCCTTTACTTATTAAGTCTTTTCCTATAGCTATCACCAAGGAGGAGACCTCCTTCACATGTTGGTTTACATGGGAACCTTGACATTGAGCCATCAAGGCTGAGAAATCACCATCCTTCTAAACCTTTTGCCCATATCCCACAAGTAAATTTGGGAATACTTATTCAGTATACTCAATTCTTACCCAAATCTTCTTCTTAGGTTGTCAGCCTTGCCTTTGTGCACTGCAATATTTCTACGGGTGTCTAACCTCTCAACATTTTGAACAACATAAGGGTACCTTCCAATAATCCAATGTCTAAACCAACATTGAATTGTCTCTGATATTCCACTTTAGCTAGATCTCATCCCTGATGTCCACCTTGATTAGTATCCAAGCCATTTTCTTATCACTTAGAGAATAGAAATTTTTTTCAACTGCAATAAAATGAGAAACCTATCTTCCAAGTCCCTCAACACTTCTTTTATCTAGAATTCTAATAGAAGACCTCACAGAAGGACCCAAACATGTATATTCATTTCTTCCCTTTGCAAAGTAGGCCCTAGTTACCACCTATTAAGCACAAGGTAGGAAAGATCCCACGAACATTCCTGATTGATAATTTGTCCACATCCCCCACACTTGAAAGAAATTGAACCCCTTAGCAAGAGATGGAAATGAGGAATTTATCCCATAACTTTGCGTCAACTCACGTCCAGTCACCAGTGAGAGTTTCATGATCCCCCTTTAACAATTTTTCCAATAAACATTCCCCTAGGGCTTTTCTCATCAATCCCTTGAGCCTCTTCATACCAACATTGACCCCTAGCACCATTTTCACCCTATCATTCTCAACACGCATACATTTTTTCCTACTACTAGCTTTGGATACCTTTTGTATAGGCTTCAACTCTATGAAGACTATGTTTATATTCAAATTTTGACCTAACCCAACATCCTCATGTCTTCAGACATCCCCTATTTGGAAAGTGGATCAAGGCTCTACTCTATCTTGATAATCTTCATATGCAAGGGCAAAGTCTCCCTCCATGCCAACATGATTAATGAATGGACTGGGATCCTGCTTGAACATAAGTCGACCATCTGTCACCAGTAATATAGAATTTGTAGGGAGGACATTCTATTTTTTGAATGCATAAGCGACCCTCTATATTTTTACCAGCTCATCATGGGCCTAAAAAATAGGTATTGGATTGGTGAGGTCATCCTCACTATAATCCACCATTTCAGCTACAATTTCCATGACAGAGACAAACCAACGTTGCAACAACAGGTGAAAAAACATAGATTAGTAAGGTTTCAGCACATTTGTGGAAACCCTTAGATCTCAAAATCCCTCTCCTCCCCTTCGAACCCCATCCTTTATAATGAGGTTCAATCTCCATGGTTTGACCTGTATCAATTTCTTCATCCTTTTCTTGGTGACATAGCCATCAAACATAATCATTATTAATCCATTCTTGTATAACCTTTGCCTAATAGTTTTTGGAGCAACATGTCCCAAAAATTTAAATCTCCATCCACCCAAAATAATTGTTGTTTTTATATGAGCTTCGGTTTGATTCTCAATTCATTCTCTTATATGGCATTTTCCTAGGGCTATGCGTAAGAGTCTTGTGATGCAACATGTCCCAAAAGTTTTGATCTTGATCCCACCCAAAAATAATTGTTTTGAATGAGCATAGGTTGGATTTTCAATCCATTCTTGTATGGGCTCTACCTAAGAAGATTCAAAGAAACATGTTCAATTCTCAATCCTTTTTGTGTGTGTTTTGCCTATGATTTCCCGTAAGAATATTCAAAGCAACATCTCCCAAAAACTTTGATTTCATTCCACACAAAAGTAATTATTTTGAATGACTATTGGTTTTTTTCCTATCAAAAATTATTGTTTTGAATTTACACATGTTTGTGTATCTGAACATATTTTCAGTTTAGGGTGGGCAGCAAACAAAGGAAGTATTTAAATATGATTTTTTATCCAACTTCAACCAAAAATACAGTGGTAAACATTTCATTTTAGGATGGGCAGGGAACAGAGGCAGTTTTAAGTTATGGTTTTATCTAGTAGTCTTGATTAGTAAGGCTACTTTTATTTCCTGTTTCCTATTTCAAAGATTATCGTTGATATTGTTGTGGAATAGGGAAATCACCTTGGAAGATATGCTTGTGAGATGATACCTGACATGCAAGCATTACTAGCGGTAGTCTGTAAAATTCTGATTGCATTGCATGCTTTTGCTTGGGGTATATGCAGGCACCGATTGCATCTAGCGCAAATCCATTATTGTACAACAATTCAATCCGTGTTCTGTGTAATGCCAATACTTCAGAAGGATTCAATCCGACAAAAGATGTAACACTTCCAGAGATGAATTTATATACTGGTGAAATGACTGGCTTGGTTGGTGGTCAATCTGCTCTGGAGAGACCTATTTTGGCATTCTTTGCGGGTGGAAATCATGGACCTGTGAGACCCCTATTGTTCAAGCATTGGAAAGAGGGCACTGATAGTGATATACATGTCAGTGAGCGTGTCCCCAGTGGATTATCTTATCATGGGTTTATGAAGAAGAGCAAATATTGCCTATGCCCAAGTGGATACGAAGTGGCCAGCCCTCGAATTGTGGAGGCAATTTACAGTGAATGTGTGCCCGTCATAATTTCCAAAAGCTATGTTCTCCCCTTCAGTGACGTACTGAATTGGACAAGTTTCTCTGTTCAGGTTCCCTTGTCTGAAATTCCAAATCTCAAGGCCATACTCCAGTCCATTCCTGTAAATAAATATGTCCAGATGCAAAGAAGAGTCAAGCAAGTTCAGAAACATTTTATTATAAACCAGCCTCCAAAGCCGCAAGACATGTTCCATATGATTCTTCATTCCATATGGTTGAGGAGGCTAAACATTCAAATTAGTTAGCATCTCCTTTGGTTTCAATTTACAAATTAACCCAAAAAATTAGCATTTTATTATTATTCAATACACCATCGATTATTCAATACCCATGTGATTATTGAAGCACTCTGTCATTTATATGTTTCTGGTTGGAAATTAAAATGAACCGTTGTGTTTTGAACATAGAACATTCCCTATGTTAAGTAAAATAAAACACTTGTTTGTATTGGATCTGTTTCTTTTCAAACCTAATTGGCGTCATGTGAGTCTTCACAGCATTTGGCTCATATACTTAACTATTCAGGGTGTATAATTAAGTTATAAAGCGTTGGTTGACATTTACTTTTTAAACAGTGTTGCATTTATATATCACTGTTATGGCAGTGGTTCAATTTTCTGTTCAAAATATTAACAATCTTAACCAGTGATATTAATCTTGATGACACATGGCTCTTGTTGAGGAATCATCTCTGGAAATCTATCCATGTGTGTAAATGCAAATAGTATTGATCAATACTCATTAACTTACAACACAATAACTGAAATGCTAATGCAAGGTGGCAAGTCCTATGATCTTCATATTTTGTAACTACATGTTTGGTTTATGCTCTATAGTCTTTAGAATACTATTACATATTGCTGCATGCATAGGATTGAATAATTGTTCACTGGTTTCGTTTTAGAAGTCTGGAAATTTCTTCTTCATTTAATGTATTGACATGGTGATGATCCTAGCATCACTTTTTATGAATTGATTAAACATGTAGCATCTCATCTGAAAAATTCTGTTAAATACTCTTCTATCAAATTTAAATGAATCACCCTAATTGTGTTTGCAATACTTCAATCATGGGATCATTTGGACAAATACATTATAAAAAGTGCGGATGATTAAAATTTAAATAGTATTTTATAATTTGATAAATCTACTTATAACTTTTCTAATTAATCTAATTACCATTTGGACAAACACATCATATATCTTTTATAATTAGATTGATTGGATATTTTTAATCTTTTATATTTGGATTAGAAATATTTCTTGATCTATGTTCAGTACTTGGAAATGTAGTGTTCGTATGCTTTTTGAGTACCCATTCCTTGCACACTCTTGGCTTTTGGGTCTTGAATGTCCTTCAAGTGTGACAGTGCTCCATGGTGCAGGTGACCAAAGCCATTGTGCCAAAGCTTTGCCAGCGTGTATAGTTGTGCACTGAAGCACATTTAGTCCTTCAAGTGCTCCATAGGGTAGATGACCAAAGCTATTTTGCCAAACCTTTGTCATCTTGTCTTAGTCGTGCATTAAAGCACATTTCATTGGATCAGGAAGCAACTTATCTAGGCCAACCTTCTACCACACCTTTTCACAAGACTTGACGCTGCTTTTGTTGCTTGTTCATTGTCATCTTCTTCTTATGACATTGAAATGCATAGTGGCCCATCTCGTTGCACTTGAAACATTTCACAAATGAAGTATATCTTGCCATCTTTTATTGAACATGAATGTTCCTTGTAACCCTTCATGGGTCCCTTCTTTTCTCCTTTCCTCACCTTATTGATGAGGACTTGGTTAGGATCTAATATTTATAACTGCAATTGTTGCTCTGCTTGTCTCTTCTTGGATGAAATCAATTTAGAGTAGTTCAAAAGTAGGCATGTATTCATAACCAAAAACACTCTACCCAAATGATTTTTAGGGCACGGAGATTCCATTTATTGTTGAAGGGCCAATTGATCCTTATTCATTGTGAAGGGCCAAAAGATGATTATGTAGGTTTTAACCTTCTAAATTAATTTCTGCAAATAGATTCTTAATAATACAGAAAAGATGCAATGACGCACACATCCATTAACATAGAGATTTTACCTTGGAAACCCAAATCGGGAAAACTAGCAGACTTTTCAATATATATTTTTCTTTATAGTATTACAAGATATATATATATATATATATATATATATTGCAGCATCTATCGACCGCCAATCCATTTACCTTGAATTAGAATGCAATTGTATTTCTTTAACTGAAACTACAAAACCATAGGTTCGACTGCATATATATATATATATATATCGCAACATCCATTGACCACCAATCCATTTACCTTGAATATATATATATATATATATATATATATCGCAACATCCAAACCACCAATCCATTTACCTTGAATTAGAATGCAACTGTATTTCTTTAACTTGAACTACAAAACCATGGGTTAAACTGCCATGTACCACAAAATTGCTAAAAACGAAAATTGTGTTGAAAGCTTCCAAAATGGATGCAAAAGTCCCATGTTATTTTGGGGGGGCGGGGCACTACCTATGAACCCCATGAGCAAGGTGGTGTTTTCCCCCGTGATCCCCTTGAATAAGGGGTGCTGCCACCCTCATATGACATGCAACATACAACGCATGGAAGTAGTCATGCAAAGAATATAACACAATCCCGACAGATTATTGATCCTGACTAAAACTCTTACATATACAAGTGTGTTGATTCGTTAAAGGCGATTTTGATACACATTCCAATGTTTGCTGCACATTCTTAGAATGATCAATGTTGCATACATGTCATTAGTTGACTTCATTCCAATGCAAGGGATCAATAGGCCCTTCAACAAATTGATAAGGATTTTTTTCATTGAAGTCAAAGTGGGTGCAGGTGTAGCAGGTGTAGAGGATGTAGAGTGAGTGTAGACACTGTCATTGATGTCAAGTTTAGTTGGAGGTCCGATAATGTCCATAGGATCATTATCATAGGATGATGCAGTGGTGAAACCTTACTTTTTAGGGTTTGGTTTCCTTAGAAGATGGAGATACCCCGCTTTTGTTAGAGTTTTTTGGAGCAACAGATCAGTAGGTTTGCCTTTGTGATCCTCGCCATTGGATTCTCCTTGTCATGCTGATTTTATTGGTATCTGGAATGCCAGGAGAGCCCTCACGGTTTGAGAGATATGCATGGTCAAAGTTGCAAGCCCCATTTCGTGGTCAAAACCCCAAGGGCTGCTGAGGTGGCATCACACTATTGGTTTCAATGTTGCTGATGTGGCAGCATTCAATTGGATTGGGCAAATAAGGCGTGATGATGTAGTAGTCATGTTACAAGGTTGTTGTAAGGAAACCCTAAATTACATGTGGCAAGTACATTTGAGGATCAATAGTAAAAGGTCAAATGGTATGTGAAGGGGTTTCTTAAGCAAATTAATTTTTGGAGGGTTTGGCTCAAAATTCAAATTTCAATTTCAATTTCAATTTTCCCTCCTAAAATCGTCTGGTCGGCCTCTCATGAATCTATATAAACCAAGGATGATATGATCCTTTTTGTGTGGAATTGATTGAGCTTCTCATAAAATTAATTCGCTCTTCCAAAAGAGCACGATTTCAAAATATCGTTCCGAGGAGAAACAACGTATCTTGATCTGAAGAAGTGATGTGGGATATTCGCTTGGGTTGTTGACGTTTATTTGGGATTCGTTGGGCTTTGAACTTCCAGTGCAGGTAATCTCTTTTCACCAAAGTTCTGCGGTCTTGCTAATAGGCATCGTCATCATCATATGCGGCCAAACAATATTTCTCCTCTGCCGGCGGAAATCATTCAGAGATTTGTTAATGGACGAATCGTACCGTTTGCGAGGTCTGAAGTTTTCAGAATATCGCAGATCAGACGGGTGCCTCAGTCAGATCTCTGAGGCAGATCTGAGGTTTTAGTGTCTGAAGAAAATTTCACCGAGTTTGAAGAAGTCCTTGTGTGCTTTATTGTGTGAAGTCAGAGAAATGGTTTTCATGTGTTTTCAGTGTTTTGTGAGGGGTCTGGCTTCCACAACCATTATGTTTCGTGAGTTGATGACCAAGACGTAGTGGCCAGAAAGGATTTTTGATTTGAGATATGAATTTCGTATGGAGATTTGATACATAAATTTTAGTATGACATTGAATGCTGGCCAATGCATTATTGTGATACGTTCTACCATTTTTAATGGATAATAGAATGTTGTATACCTGTGCATGAGTACGACAGAACAATGTGACTGAAGAAAGTTATGGTCGTGACTTTGACCTCAGCATTGTATATTGAAGATTGTTATGTTGTGGATTGATTTTGGGTTTAGTACGCTCCAGTGACAATGCATTTGAGCAAATGGTGCAACCAGTTGGATTATGAAAGGAGAGAGTTGATCTGTACTGGTGTGATTCTGGATGTTGTATGGGTAGAGGGCAAATTGTATAAATTTATATATTTGAGCATGTACAATTGGGCTCTCGTGCAATGAATCAATCTCAGGATCAAACACAATATGGTTTAAAGACAGAATGTAATTGCAATGAAACAACAAATCAGTTTGGTAGAGTTGCTTGATGTTGTGCGCTTTAGCCTTTAACCTTTATCAAGTACTGTAGGGTGAGATTGAGTATGCAAACTCAAGTGCATCATATGTATTGAGATCTGAAGCATGAGATAGAGTGCGATTAGCATGAAAACACTATTGTAGCAGAACACTTATCAAGTGTACAAGTTGGATCTACTGTGTGGTGTGATGACTGTTGACAAGAGCTACAGGTTGGCAAATGTAAAGTTCGAGCAGCCTGAATCAAATAGCATAGAGCCAGTACAAGTTGGAGTGACCTATACATAGCAGAGCACATCACTGGGCGTGACAAAATATTGCTGGAACAGTGATATGCTGGCAAATATAGATTGAATGCATGACAGTGTAACTGGATCTTATTTGGCATCATTAGATTAGAACAATTACATACACATGACCAATAGACAGGTCAGTCATACCTATTCTGCTCAACCTTTCTGTGAATCTAATTGCACGCTAGAATGTTTTTGTGAAGACAGTGGAAGGTGCACAGAATTTTCTATCTTGTATTATCTCCAGATCGAAGGTAATATATGGGTGAGTTTGCAGGCTTGATTGATTGATGTGCAATTGAGTCTTTAATATAGCTTGAGGCTGATCTTGTACGAGTAGAGATACTGGTACATGGTAACAGAACAGTGAGGCTGATATTATACACACACACATAGAACTCTATACATATGTCCATTACAATCGAAATAAATTGAATGAATGGTGACACTCGATGTTGAACAAAAATAGTTCCATGATTGAACTTATCTTATGATATCTAGGCAGTACACTTGAAGTTCTGAGTTATAATATAGACCTATTATGTTAACCTCAGTATTAGTCATTGGAGAGCAGTATACAGTGGTGGCTATGCAAGGCATCATATATACCTGTTTCATTGTTACATCTTTTGCAGTAGTTCGAAGAAGTATAACTTGTTCAGCAGTAACTAAAGAACAGAGATATCAACATAGACATCTTCAGGTTGTAGTGATCTATTTGACTGTGAAAGTGACTGAGTTGTTTGACAGATGGAGACAAGACAGTGTTATACTTGACATCACTATGACCTTGATCTTACATGGCAGTTGCCAGTGATGACATATTTCTAATGACGGTAATAGTAGTGTGTCTTTACAGTGAGATGTCACAGTGTTCTTTGTACTTGACAGTGATGTTTTAAACAGTGACTTTGGGCAAGAGAGCCATTGCAGGTAGTTGTGGAATGATGGCAACAAGTATACAGCATGCTATAGGGCATTAAATGAACAGTGGCTGTATATGCCCACCATTCAATTTTTCCATTCCAAGGCCAAAATTGAACAATAGGCATATACAGCCCCACTCATTTAATGCGCGATAGCAGGCTATTTATTTTCAGCTGTGGAATGACTCTGAACAATAATAAAACAATGATAGCTGCAGAGGCAGCATGGGTAGACGTTGAAGTTGCAGACAGTGAGTGTAGCGGTAGAGGCAGCATGAACAAAAGTGGTGGTTGTAGACAGTGAATATAGTAGCAAAGGCAGCGTGGACAGAAGCTGTGATTGCAGATAGGGAGTGTGGCAGCAGAGGAAGTGTGGACAAAAGAAATGCTTGTAGACAGTGAGAGTAGCAGCAGTTATAGCAACAGTGGTAGTTGAAGTAGGAGCAATGAGTGCAACAAAGATAGGCTAAGGACTCTTGCAGACTTAGTCTGCAAACATCCTTAGATTTGGGGAGTTTAGTACTTCCTTCCAGCATATCTAGTAAATGTGTATGTAAACCATACATAATGTGAAGCACTTGTTGGAGACAATTTTTTGTGCATTGTTCATTGATGTGATGATGATTCATATGTTTGTTTAATGCTCTGAATAATTAAGGATTAAACTAACCAGTGGTGCAAAAATAAAAAATATTGATTCACCCCCTCTTAGTATCTTCAATAAACCCGACTTCTTATGTGTGGCCAACAAAGTAGCATTATTCAAACCCCCATTTTCTTTTCCTTTTGTTGTATGAATCCCTTGGGTGCCTATTTCCAACAAACTGACTTCTTATGTGTGGCCAACAAAGAAGCATTATTCAAACCCCCATTTTCTTTTCCTTTTGTTGTATGAATCCCTTGGGTGCCTTGTCAAATGATAAATTGGTGGTATTTGTTATGATTTTGGCTTTTAATCACTTGGGAGTTAGTTAAGAGCCACTTGGTCTAATGCATCTTTAGGTAAATTGTGTTTTTTTAGTGTGCATTGTAATTATCTAATGCGATAATCATGATGTTTTGGACATAAAGTAATTTGACTATTCTTCTCGTCAGTAATAATGGCTATATTAATTTGTGGCTTACCACCTGATTGGTCATGATCTCTCTTTGAGGAGCATGGAGTGTCATTTTTTGATGATTGATCATGAAAAACTCAATTTGTGGCTTACCACTCGATTGGTCATGATCTCTCTTTGAAGAGCATGGAGAGTCATTTTTTGATGATTGATCATGAAAAACTCATGTAAATTATTTTTCTTTTACATTAAATATTGCCTCAGGTAGCCACATTTTCTAGGGCCATCCACTGTTTTTGTCTTTGATATTTTAACCATGTAATACTTTGGTGCATTGAATTTTGATATGTTTGTATGATTGGTTGCCTTAGGGTGTTTTAGTTGTGTGTGACAGGGCTTGAATAACTTTTGCCAAATGAATTTTATAAAAGCGAGCCACTTATAAAGACAATGAGATATGAACTTTAATTTCATCTTCTTTTAGGTCCTATGACTTACCTAGTCATACTTACCTATTCACCTATGACTTTTATATTTCTCCTAAATAAATAATTAGTACTTGCAATAATACTATATAGAAGACATCATAATCCCTAGAATTAGGTATATAACCTCCCCACCCCCACAAACAATCCAAAGGTGTGTTTGTGAGTTCAGACGTCTATTTGAATTTTCAAACTTTTCTCTTTCAAGTGATTTTGTAAAGAAGCTTGCAATTTACTCACTTCCGAACGATGTATCAAATGAGTGACCTTGTCCTCTACATGATATAAAATTAGATGGTACTTTGTGTTGATGTGCTATGTTTGATGATGGAAGCTAGGATTCTTGTCCAACTTGATTGTGGAAGTGTTGTCAATCAAAAGTGGAGTAGCATTCACCTATTTTTCTTGCAAATCCTCAATATTTTTCTCATCTGCACCATATTAAAACCAAACAACGTGCTTTGAAATTTGATCATCGGATTCAACTTGTGGAAAAACATTTCCCACCATATTGCACACATACTTGTGTAAAGAAGAGACTATGCTGAAAATTTCCATTTTACTAGATGACACACTATGTATTTCGCTTTGATTTACTCCCTGAGAGTAACTATTTCTTGGTACTTGGCTTCCATCTCTGAATGCATAGGTTTTATCCTAGCTTTGGTCATAAATGTGATCGTTGTTACCATTGTATGAGTTTATGTTGCTATAATAACCTTTTCACTTGAGCTGATGTCCATACTGTATTCTCATCTTTTCTTTCCCTTGTAGAATGTTTACGTAATTCTTGCACTCTTGTGTCTATTATATTTGAGGTTCTTCCTAAAGGAAAAGCACTAACCTCAATTTAAGGAAAAGCTCAAGGATACAGTGAAGCTACCCATTGTCACCTTGGTAGATTTGTCTCAAGCTAAGGGAAACAACTACCCTAGCCTAGGGGGGAATCCTTGAAATAACCCTATACCTAAGAACTATCTTAGCCTAGGGGTGAATCCCTGAACTAATCTTATGCCAATGGAATAAAGTGGCCTAGGATTAGTGTGTTTTATTCAACTAAATCACTTAGTTGTTGTTCTCATGTCTTACTGATAAGGAAATTCCTCAAACCAAGTGATGAATCAATTGTAGATTCAAACTTGATTTTGACTTGATTCTGATACATAAGAGGATGCTTGAGTTGAAAAATATTCTCAAAATTCTTATTAGAACCAATAAATTATATTGTCCATTTAAACTATATGAAACATTCAATCAATTGTGGTGCTTGTAAATGTTTTATTACAAGGGAAAGTGAAATCTTCAACTCATTATGTTACTTTTAGGCCTTAGAGTTGGGCACACCTTTAATTGAGGTGCGCATCAAGGGTGACATCCCCATCACACCATTTGTCATGTTAAGGAGGATTTAATCGAAGCTTCTATAGTGGGCCAAGGCTTTGACGTTAGCGAATAATTGAGAGGTGTGGGCAAGAGTGTGCTCAACCAAGTGGTGAAAAATGAGATTTGGTCACTTGAGTACATATGTGTCGGCATGAGGATCGCTTGGTGGCATGAGTGCCACAAGGGCACCAAAAGACAAAGCATCCTAACTTACCCAAGTGAAGAACAAATAAATTTGAATGGGAGTGCAGGACAACTTGGTGGCATAAATGCCATGGCTAAGGAGTGCACCCCCATAACTATGTGGAATGAGTTGGATGAGATGGACACGTCGAGCATGGTTGGATTGAAGTGTGATTGAACTGAGCAAGAGTGGTTTTTCCCTTGTGGCATGGATTGAAGTACATTGCATGTGGATAGCTTGCTCATGATATGAGCTGACCCAATTAAAGGGAAGGGCCGCAAGGGCAAGAAGTGCCAAATGGGGAAGTCACATATATATAAGGGAGAATGTGCACGATGGAAGGATGCACACAACACATGGCATGAGTTGAAGGACAAGTGTGAAAGTTGCAATAGTGAAGTGGAAGTAGTTGAGTGGAGAAACACAAGGACAAATTGAAAGGGAGACAAAATCGAGAGTAAATGAGCTCTACATTAGTGCAAACGAACCAAGCAAGTCTAGAACTGAACCAAAGGGTGTCATGGTAGGGTGGAGATGACCCATTGGGTTGGTTGAGCTAGTTGGCTAGGGTTTTTGTTGCAAGTTAAGTTCTCTTTGGCTTGTTTGTTGCATTAAGGGACGAAAATTTGTATAAGATCCTCATGTAAAAAAGTTTTACATTGATTAATAAAAGAAGAAGGTCGAAGGTTCATTTCAAACAAATTGTGCAAATGTGATGTTGATATGCGTTTCATGGTCCTTGGAGATCAACGACCGCTACGTCCACATGATATTTGTACTAGGAAGATCAATCAAAATGGACCACTTCATGTCTTCTCAACCACCGTTCCTAACCTTGAGAGTGTCGAGAGAATTAAACTTAAGACCTCTCAATAGAAAAGGTGCTTTAACGATAGGGACTTGACCAATTAAGCTAACCCTTAGGGATGCTACATATGAATGTTAACTGAAGTATTGTTACAATAGCATTTACTTGCACTGTATTGAAGGATTATAATATTTCACTAAGTAATTGATAATATAGAGCTTTAATAAGTAAACTTGTTGTGAGGTGTAGTCCAGGGGAGTAACATTGTGCTACACTAGGAAGTTGTGAAACATGTTGATGTCGCACACTTGATGGGTCACAATGTGACCAACAAAAGTGCCTTGTAACTATGCAGAGCTTTTGGGGTCATGATTGGCGGTATCAAAACTACCACAAAAGAGATAGTGGGTGTAGCTCTTCACCACATAGAGGTGGTATCATAGCTACCACAAAAGAAGTAGGAGGTCCATGTAAGGATCTAAATAGGCATGAAGGAGAATTTTAGTTACCTCAAAGAAGAATATGCAGTCAGTGGATTGCAGGTTTAGTTTCCTTTCTCTCTTACATGTTATTTGGGGCAAAGGGACTTCTATAATAGATTTCTAATAGGGAAAGGGGGTTTTGGTACAAGTTATATTGGGGGAAGCTTGAGTGAGCATCAGCAAGGTCACATCTGAAGACTATAAGAATAAAGTCGCGATGGTGAACACTAGGTCTAACCCAATGGAGCAATATGGCTTGGCATTGGTGGATAGGGTCCAAGACGTTGAGAGAAGATTTGTAAGGATGATAAACACTCTTGAAGGCCTCATAAATGAGTTTGATGAGAGTTGAGTGGAATTCTGGGAGATCACATAAGCCATTAATGTGGGTTCCTACTCTATTGATTATGTAGCAAGATAGTCCTAGGATCACGAAGATCATATGAAGTACTTGGAAGAGAAAGTGAGGTCACTTTTGGCACTTGACGGGAGACTAGGCTGAAAATATAATAGTGTTGAAGTATGCCGTGGGGAAAAATTCAACTAGTTCATCTACGAGGGTGAAACTGAAGGAACCAAAAATGTATGATGGGACAAAAAGTGGTTAAGTAATTTTGTTGGGATGTGGAGAAGATGAAAGGTTGTTGTGAGGAGATGAAGTTCAATGCAATTACCATGTATCTCATAGGTATATGGGGGAGGACCTTAGTTGAAGACTTAGTAGTCCATCACATCACATAGAATATTTTGACTTGGATGAAGAAATCAAGAGTGGGTGGCAAGGGATTGTCTCAACGCTTTGAAGCATACCAAGAAGATTCAAGCCTACATCAAGAAATTTCTAAATCTTATAGTGGAGATTAGGGAGATGCATGATAAGGATAGGATCAGTATAACTTTATTGGAAATCTCCAACCATGGGCTAAGAAGGACATCATGAAGCAGGGTGTCCAGAATCTTGCAAAACCTATCATTGGAACAAAGAAGCTTTTAGGCTACCAAATAGATGGAAGGACAAAGAGGAAGTGTAGAGTGATAAGGGTAAGAAGAAGGAACAAGAGAATGGAATGACTCACAAGGAAGGAAAATAAGTAGGTGCAACCAAGGAGAAGAAGCTCATAACATGTTGGATCTATGGAGAAGATCATTTGGCAAGGAATTTCCTTATTAAGAAAAAGGAGACTACTTTAAAGCAGCAGGATGCAACAAAGGTAGCGATGTTATAGGTATTGGGACGTATTTTCCCACAAGAAGAAAGAAGAAGGCAAGGGTAATGAAAGAATGGAACCAATCAAATTTTTTTGGGGTAGATGTGGGAGGCATCTATGTGCTAGTAACGGTCGATAGTGGGGCTACCCATAAAGTTTTGAATGAAGTAGTGAAGAATCTTGGACTTAAGGTCAAGCTCGAGAAGGACTCCTTTAAGGATATCAACTTTGTGGGTAGTCAATTTTGTTGATTTTTGAGTAGCTTGGGAGGTACTCCAAGCTCTAGTGTTTGGGGTTTGGAGGATGGAACACCACAATAGGTCATTGTGGGCTTGGAACCCAAGGTTGGGGTTTTTCACCCATCAATTTTTGGTCCAAAACTAGGAGGCACTTTTTGCATCTGATGGATGGAGATGATAGAGGATGTTGAGGAGAATCCAACACAACAAGAATCGTCAAAATCCAAGTTGTAGAAGATGAGTTATGAATTTTTGAAGTTAATAGTGGGTTTTTGGACAGTGAAGTCATATAGGCATGGTTAAGCCCAAGAGACATGTCTATTTGTGAATTTGTGGAGCCCTTGTAAAGCCTATAAATACAAGGTGATGTGAAGTTATTTTAGACCATCCAAGTGCATCAAGTCTCATCTATACATCTTTGAAGTTGGCTGCAAACAAAGGAGAACAAGGCATGGAGGAAGAGGGTTGTTTAGGGCATGTTTTCTCTCTATAGGTTTGAGTTATTGTAGGGAGGAGGCCACATTGCAGGAGTGAGTTTGAGGGCTGTTTTATGGTGAAATATATGTGGGTAACCTCTGTTTTGTTGAGCCGCATAAAGCTGTTCATTATAGGAAACCAAAATACTTGTTTAAGCAGCCAACAAGGGAGTCACAATTCTCTTATGAGGTTGGGAGATAGGTTGAATATGTTGTGAGGGCTAGAATTCCTTAACTTGGGTCGATTTCTCCCTTACTAGGAAGCGTTGAAGGGAAGAAAGGAAATAGAGGTGAGCTGCACTTGTTAAGGGAGGTTTTGGAGACAATTAGAGGAGTTGAAGCAAGTTTTTGTTAGCCTTAACCAAAACCAAGACTGACATTAGAGAAACAAATGTACAAACAAGGTATGTATTGATGGAGTATTTGATTATTTGATGCTAGGGATGGTGTCCTAGTGTGGAGAGGTTTGTTGCCTCTTAGGATTCTCTTGGGTGATTAGAAACCCCAACTAGGAGTGGATTCTACAATGATTGGATTGGGTGACATTGGAATGATGGAGGATAGCTTGTTGGTAGCCCAAAGTAGCCCTTGACAAGTAGTCATAAAGAGAGCTTGACAACTAAAGGTTGGGTGAAGATTTGAGCCTAAAGTGTATCTCTTTGATGGACGAAAGAAGCTACTAGATTAGAAGATTGGAGCTCAGGTCTGGGCCAACCTAGAAGAGCAGATTGGATCAACTCGTGTTCATTGAAGCATAAGCGACTTGTAGCAGTGATAGGTGGAAGCCATCCTTGAGTCTCTATGTGTTGTATCTTGATGGACTAAGGGGCAGCTAGAGAGCAGATCAGAAGCGAAGGACCAGTAGGACGAGATAGGACATAGAGGTTGTGATTGTGCACTAGAGAAACATGTTTGTTAGTGTATCTTGTATTCTTGTACTTATGGATAATTGAGGGCCATTATCCCTTGTATGGGATCCCTAGACAGTTGTATTTTGCAGTTGATTTAATAGAATATTGGGTTGTTGTACAATATTTTCTAAAACGTTATCTATACTTGTGCATGTGTGATTTACTACTATTTATTTTTCACTTTGCAAAGTAGCTTTGTTGAGATTCTTGGTTTTGTAGTGTCAGATATTTTAAGATTCTATCCTAGACCCAAGGTTGTGGAAATTCAACATGGTATCAGAGTGTGTATGAGCTACTTTGGGAGACAGTGAATCATAGTGTGCACAACGAAGTACAACTTAAGAGGGAGTTGGTCACATTGTAGGTGAAGGGCTCTCTATAATGTCGAAGTTGCAGGTTGGTCTTTGGTATGAAGACATGTTGGAGGGGTTGTCCAACTATAGTCCTTGGAAGGAAAGGATCAATTTGGTCTTGCAGGTCAATAAGATTTGGGAGTTCACTGTGAAATCCATCAAGAAGCCAACTAATCCAAAGGATATGGAAGTGTATGAGGATTTGGATATGAGGGCGAGATTGATCATCCTTGATGGTGTAAAGGATCCCCTAATACCTCATTTGTCCAGAAAGAACCTTGCACATGAGATGTGGATGACTCTTCAGAATTTGTTCCAAAATAAGAACGAGAACCAGGTATTGGTACTGGAGGATAATTTGAAGTCTACCAAGATGATACATGGTGAAGGAATTAATTTTTATGTGACGAGGTTGTCTCAAGTTAGAGATGAGCTTGCTGTCGTTGGTGTGACTATTTCAGATTTTGATATTGTGAGGATTGCTTTGAAAGGGTTCACCGAGGAATGGAAGCCCTTCATCAACGAGTTCGTTTCTAGAGAGAAGTTGCCAGATTGGAATAGGTTGTGGGATGAATTCATTTAGGAATAATTAAGAGACGAGTATCTTCATTTGAAGAATAAGGATTTAGATGATGCCGTGGCATTTGCAGCACGAATGAAGGGTAAACAGAGGGACTTGGGGTAAATTCAAGTGTTTCAACTGTGGCAAGATGGGCCATTTTTCGTCGAGATGTTGTATGAAGAAGAAGACGGGAGATGATGAGAAGAAGAAAGGGAAGCAGGTCACCAGTGTTGCCACCTCTGCTGAGATAGATGCTCTCACTAGGAGGTTGGAGGAGCAGGACTTTTCTATGATCTCTCATTTGGCGCAGGGTATTATCGTTGAGGATGCATGGCATGTGGATAGTGGTGCGTCGAAACATATGACATGGTCACAGGAGGTTTTCGAGACTCTAGCTAAATAGGAGTCAAAGTTGTACCATTTAGGATGGAGACATGATGGTTGACGTGGGTCCAGGATGTATTGTTTGTACTAGAACTCAGATATAGCATGATATATATCTCGATGATCGAGAAGAATGGGTTTGAGGTCTTATTCCAGGATGGGAAGGCAAGACTCAGGCCCGGAGGCTCTAGCTCCGAAGGTATTGTGCTTGGAGTTAGAGAGCATGGTCTATACAGGATGAGGGGAAATCCTATGAATCATGGGAAGAAGATGGAGGACAAGGTGGAGGTTCCAGAGAATAAAGTACAAGTGCAGGCTTTAGAGGGGAAGGTATAGGTTCTAGAGAAGAAGGTAAAGGTTCCAGAGACTCAGGGAGAGTCGAGTTTTAGAGGGAGTTTGCAGATTTAGAGGGAGACTTTGCAGCCGAAGAAGAGCGCATTGTTAGTGGGGAGCAAGGGTGATCCTACAACTGCCAAGAAGGAATCATGGAGAGAAGGGAAGACATTCTAGGAAAATAAGAAGAAGAAAGATGCTTCCAGTGACAACGACACTTCCAAAAGAGGCGTAGTTCACGCTACAGGGATTGCTATAGTTGTGAGCGCTAGGAGTTGGCCGAGTGTTGTGGGCAGTGTTGATTTTTGAGTAGCTTGGGAGGTACTCCAAGCCCTAGGGTTTGGGGTTTGGAGGATGGAACACCACAATAGGTCATTGTGGGCTTGAAACCCAAGGTTTGGCTTTTACACCCATCGATGTTTGGGCCAAAACCATGAGTCATTTTCTGCATGTGATGGATGGAGATGATAGAGGATGTTGAGGAGAATCTAACGCAACAAGAATCATTTAAATCCGAGTTGTAGAATATGAGTTATGAATTTTTTAAGTTAATAGTGGGTTTTTGGACAGTGAAGTCATGTAGGCTTGGAGTGGTTAAGTCCAAAAGACATATCTATTGGTGGATTCGTGGAGCCCTTGTAAAGCCTATAAATATAAGGTGATGTGAAGTTATTTGAGACCATCCAAGTGCATCAAATCTCATCTATACATCTCTGAAGTTGGCTGTAGAAAAACGAGGACAAGACGTGGAGGAATAGGGCTATTTAGGGCATGTTTTCTCTCACTACAGGCCTGAGTTATTGTAGGGAGGACGCCGCATTACAGGAGTGAGTTTGCAGGTTATTTTATGGTGAAATATATGTGGGGAACCTATGTTTTGTTGATCAATAGAAGGCTTTTCATTATAGGAAGCCAAAATAATTGTTTAAGCAGCCAACAAGGGAGCCACAATTTGGTTATGAGGTTGGGAGATAGGACGAATATGTTGTGAGGGATGGAAGGCCTTAACTTAGGTTGATTTCTCCCTAGTTAGGCAACGTTGAAGGGCAAAAAGGAAATAGAGGTGAGTCATAGCTGTTAAGGGAGGTTTTGGAGATAATTAGAGGAGATGAAGCAAGCTGTTGTTAGCCCTAACCAAAACCAAGACTGACATTAGAGAAAAAAACCTACAAGCAAGGTATGTATTGATGAATTATTTGTTGATTTGATGCTAGGGATGGTGTCCTAGTGTGGAAAAGTTTGTTGCAGCTTGTGGGAGCCATGTGTTAGTGTTGTCTTGGGTGATTAGAAACCCCAACTAGGAACAGATTCTACAATGATTGGATTGGGTTCCATTGTATTGATGGAGGGAAGCATGTTGGTAGCCCAAAGTAGCCCTTGAAAAGCAGTCATAAAGAGTGCTTGATAGCTAAAGGGTGGGTGAAGATTGGAGCCTAATGTGTAGCTCTTTGATGGACGAAAGAAGCTATTAGATTGGGAGATTGCAGCTCAGGTATTGGCCAACCTAGAAGAGCAAACTAGATCAACCTGTGTTCATTGAAGCAGAAGCGATAGGTGGAAGCCCTCTTGGACTTTGTATGTGTTGAATCTTGATGGACTAAAGGGAAACTAGAGAGAAGATTAGAAGCAAAGGATTACAAGACAAGATGTGTCATAGAGGTTGTGATTGTGAATTAGAGAAACATGTTTGTCAGTGTATCTTGTATTCTTGTACTTGTGGATAATTGAGGGCCATTATCCATTGTATGGGAGCCCTATACAGTTTTATTATTAAGTTGGTTTAATATAACGAAGATTGGGTTGTTGTACAATATTTTGAAAAAAGTTGTCTATACTTGTGCATGTGTGATTTAATGTTGTTTATATTTCATTGTGAAAAGTAGTTATTCTATCCTAAACCCAAGGTCGTGGAAATTCAACAAATTTATTTGGGGATGTACCTATCCACATGGGGGAATGCAAGGGGAAGGTGGACCTTATATTAGTGTAGCTAGATGATTGCAACTTGATGCTAGGTCAAGAATTCTTGATCAACAATAGAGTTTTCCATGTGCCTCATATGGGGCATATGTTCATCCTATTAGGACCTGAGCCAATTGTAGTGAAGACTTAAATAGGAGACCCAAGTGCAACAATGAAGATGGCTACCATCTTTGAGCCTGAGCAATATTTTTGTGGAGTTACGTGTAGATATATGAGAAACACTAAGATATATTCTATTCCTTCACAACATGTGACAATTATGACCACTCTGAAAAACAAGATAGAGGAGTTAGGAGGATGAGCAACTTGGAGCATATAAGTGAGACATCTAGGAAGGAGACTATATGTACTCAGTGGTTTAGAGGTGTGACCAGGGGAATGTGCCTTGGTATATTGAGGCCAATTAAGGAGTTGGTACATTGACATTGAGGCTGGGAGGTTGGCTATGAGATCCTTAACTGGAAAGACTTATTAATGAGGCAGAGTGTAGGATTGGTTTATATCCACCTTTGATACATGGCAAGGAATTATGGGGAAATTCTTCTAGGAGAGCAAATGAGAGATGCATGTGGTGGTGACCATGACTACCACACCTTTTCATCAAGTTGAGCCATGAGTAGATGGCACACTGTTGTAGCTAGGTGGAAGGTTGATATCACGGGGGTGCCTAGGGTGGTACCTCTACAACAGGGGATGATATGAGAGCTTAGATGATTTGAGGTCATGGATATTGCACTATGTGAGACATGAATTCTTATGAAACTTTTTTCAATGATTAGATTAGCTACATGACTAGCTGAGTGACATGAGGGGATCCAACACATGTTGATATGCAAGGGAAATTTATAGAGATGTAATGAGAGCCAACATCCAATGGAGCTATACATCATGATGCCAATATCCAAAGATAGATTTTCGAGAGGTTGGGGCTGGACAATTGGTGAGACAAAAGTTGTTTTAGTGGGGAAGGATATTAGGCCATAGAGTTGGATGTTCATTTAATTGAGGCATGTTCCAAAGGAAACATCCCCATGGCTAAATTTGCGACGTTTATTTGCAAATAATGTGATGTTAGGGAGGATTCAATTGAAGGTTGAGCAGTAGGCCAATGCTTCAACGATAGTGAGTAATTGAGAGATGTGGGAAAGAGTGCGCCTAGTTCAATGGCGAAAATCGAGATTTGGGGTTTCCACTTGAGAAAATATGGGTTGGCATGATGATGGCTTGGTGGCATGAGAACCACAAGAGCGCGACATGACCCAACGTCCCAACTTTTCCCAGCAAGGAAGAAACAAAGTTGAATGGAAACACACTTGGTGGCATGAACGCCACAAGGCGGCGACACGACCAAGCTTCCAAAACCATGTGGAACAAGTTTTTCGAGGTGGATGGACTGAGCTTGTATGGATCAAAATGTGATTGAACTGAGGGTTGAGAGGAATGAACCAAAGGTTGGCTCGAACCAAAGTACATCGCATGTGGAGAGACGCTCATGAGACAAGATGACTCAAATGAAGCAAAGAGACACAAGGGAAAGACGTTTCGAGTGGGGAAGTCAGATCTATATAAGGGAGAATGCGCACAATGGAAGGGCACACACATAACACATGACATAGATGACTCGAAGGAGAAGTTCAAAAGATGCAAGAGTGAAGTGGGAGTAGCCGAGTGAAGAAACAAAAGTACGAGCTGAAAGGGAGACATAACTAAGAGGAAAGGAGCTTAGCTTAGTATGCACTAGGGTAAACGAACCAAGTGGGCGAAGAAGGTGACCAAAGGATGTCACAAAAGGGTGGAGATGACTTGTCGGGTTGCTTGTGCCAGTTGGCAAGGGTTTCTGTGGCAAGTTAAGTTTTATTTTTCGGCCCTTTGTTTATTAAGGGCCGAGCCTTTCTCTCGAACCATCATGTAAAAAAGTTTTACATTGATTAATAAAAGAAGGCCTAAGGATTGTTTCAGACAAATTGAGCAATCATGATTTTGATGCGAAGTTATTTACATGTGCCTCCCATGAATGTTAATTGAAGTACTGTGAAAATAATATTTACTTGCACTAAGTACTATGAAAATAATATTTACTTGCACTATATGGAAGGGTTATGATATTATGCTAAGAAACTTATAATATAGAGCTTATATAAGTAAACTTGTTGTGAGGCATAGTCTAGGTGGAGTAACATTGTGTTACACTAGGGAGTTGTGAAACACATCAATGTCGAACGCTAAAGGAGTCATGGTGTGCTCAACAAAAGTTCCTTGTAACTGTGTGGAGCCCCTAGGGTTGTGATAATTAAATAGATCATCATTTTGCATAACACCATGAAACCATGATATCATAAAATAATTTAGCAAGTGTGAAATATTTCACAATTTTTAACTTTGTAGTTAATATTTGATAAAAAATGTGCCATGGACAATATCAAAATCAAGACATTTAAAGGAAATTATGTTCATTTAATAATCCCACTTGTGAAATAGGAGAGTGTGGTGTTGATTTTCTTAGATAAAAACTATTTTGAGATGTTGTTAAAGTTCAATGCACCATATGAATGATAAATCTACTAATAATAATATATATATATATATATATATATATATATATAAACCTTGATTATTAAACCATGTTCAAGCCTTCTATCATGATTGGTGCTTAAGTTAGGAATAATGCCAAAGAGTTGGAACATGTCCATGCTTTTAATTCATTAAATTGTGTATTTGAAAGATAAATGATAACTGATTATGCTCAAATTAATTTAAACATAGAATTGATACCAACACCATTGTGAATGTAGAGGTCAAACTGATTTATATAACCCATATTTCAATGTGTTACATGAACTAAACCAGCATATGAGTCATTAAAATATAGTTAAAATATCTTGAAGATACCACGAAATCAACGATGTTAGCATCCTGACATGTATTGTCATTATTCAGAAAAGGAAGAGAGAATGACCGATGCCTTGATAAAATGAAAATGCTTTCTCAAAAGAAATAGTTTCATATTTGGAGATCAAAGTTTGCATATTTCCTATGACATAATCAATAAAATCCAGATTTGCATTAAGCACCGAAATGAATTTATTTCATATATTTTTACTCTGTTTGAGTCTTGTTTAGTGTGAGTTAGTAGTGTAATTTAATCACGAAGAACACAATTAAAACACTAAATAGAAATTGATCCTGCTTAGGACTAAATATTCAAATTCTAGATCTCTTTCCTTTATTACCCCCATCCTTTAATTTATTGCAAATCTTTGAAAGGGTGTCTTTTTTATCAGCATTTTCCTCCTTTAGCACCTTTTCTTCCCCTTTTTGTTATTAATGGTTAATTTTTTAGTCTTTTTTTATATGAGAATTTAGCTATAGGACTTTAGGAGTGGACCCTTCATTGAAGTAATTCACATTTATTCTTTCATTTTCTTTTCTCTTTACTTTTTAGAATTTTACTTTTACTTCATTTAACTATGGTTTATATGATTTTTTCCTTTTTTCATTTAGAATTTTTATGGTGACATTTGACAAGCGATCCATATGTTAGGGAATGCAAAATGTATGTGGATGATATGGAAATGGGAGGTGATATGATTACGCTAACTATCTTGATCCTTAGTAGTACCTAGTAGCTTATGCCAAGACACTTATTTGAGAACAATTATGTCCCCCATGGTTAAATTAGACAAGAATGTATTTTTAATTTGTTATAGATAATAAAGGTTCATATCTATTCTACAACAAACTTTAGAAACAAGTTAGAATTGTCAACACCATTCTAAGCTAGGAAAGAACACATGGACATAATAAATTGAAGAAATCATCACGGAGTATTGTCTACTAGTCACATACAAAATGAGTGTTTAGGGAGAAAGAATTGATATACCACCGTAGAATGAATCTAAAGAATAGTTGTATGATGGAGTGTAAGAGAAGCATACTTGGATATGAGAAACTAGAACATAAACCTCATACAAAAAAGAACACACTCAGTAAAGTGTGTCTCTAAGATAGTTACCTAGAAGCAGCAACAGTGTTAAAGAGAAATGTTTGAATATTTTATTCCAATCTGTCGACAACTTCTAGTAATGGTGCTAGTTGTTGTAGGAACCACAATGAAAAATCATCTATTCATTTTACCTCACACTCCCCCTTGGTCTTCTCCCCTTGCTTAGTTCTACATGTATTTTGAATTCTTTGGGGTTATTATATGTTTTGATTCTTGAAATTCCACCATATATTACTTTGGTGTTGGTCGGCTTGCTATTTCTATAAGTGGCTTTGTTTTCAATTCAAGAAAACCCTCTCGAGTCCTTGTAACTACTAGCACTTCATTTACCATTGATTGTTTAGTTAGTCAAATAAGAATATTTTTTTCATCGTAGCGGTCTTCCTTTGCCACATGTTTATGTTTTTAATCTATTCTAACCTTTATGTTGGTGTATGTGACAATCGACCTATACTTCTATTCTTTTGGTATAAGGCTACACACAGAATTGTATGCCAAGATAAAAGCTTCCAAAAAACCCTTTACGATGTTAAAAAGGAATTTCCAAGAGTTGGTAAGATCTAGCTCTGGGGAAAACTCTTGGTCCTATAAAAGTTTAGTTGGCTTTTTACCTCCCAAACTTGCGCTCATAGCGATAAAGCCTTGAAACACAAGTGCAACCGTATGGGAACTTAGGAGGGTCATATCTCTCTTTAGCTTGTCTCTCCTTGGCACAAAGGGGGAAGCCCTAGGAAAAGTGTATTGATTAATAGATGGGATGGTGGACCAAGACTAGTTTCCATCTAGTCAGGTGATGTAGTCAATATCTATGAACAAAGAGGGTTTGAATATTGCATAGAAGATGTAATTAAGCCATAAATTGATGCAACATGATTAAATGAGAGAAAATTTTAAGGTTATGTGAGCATAAGTGAGATCCATTAACAATATGCATCGTCATAACCATTGAAATTATATCCAAAGTAACATGCAAGTAATAAATCATGAAGGAACTGTTATCCACCAAAATGGGTAACCCCATAAGAGAAAAATTTTCTCCTACGTTGGACAACCATCTAGACAACCAACCAATATCTCCTGATATTCACTTCTTGATGATGATATGCTATGTTCGTTCACCATCTGTATCAACCACATAGCTCTCACAATTTGACATTTCCTTTTGGATGAAGATGGGATGCCATTAAAAAAGGTACTTTTATAATTTTGCAATCAGGTGCTTATACTTGATTGTTTTGGGAATTTAGTATGGATAAAGGGCGATATCGAAAATTGACTAATCCTGACTATAAATCTGTTCTCTCACCTTACTAGGGGGATTAATCTTTAGCCCTAGTCTTGTGGGACCTCACTTAGGGCCTTAAGATTATAGGAGGGGCACTACTCAGAACACCCCAATTAACACAGTGTTTTCATCTTCCCCTACATCATGCTTGAAACATTCCATGCCACATTATAAGCCCATTATATCACCTCCATTCTTTGGGTCTAACTTGCCATTGCTTTGAATTTGAATTTTTCACCCTCATTTCCACACTCCTTGAGTAGGGTTGTAAACATTTCTTTGGAGGTTGATGCATCGAAAAGAATGAAAAAACATAATATGGGCACAATAAAATAAATGGAATAAAATCAAAATGCAAAATATGGCAGCTGGGACATAAGATAACACATGGGAAAAATACTAGCACGAGTCTACCCTCCTCATTTTACCGTCACCCGGTTCTTGAGCACTTAATAATCCATTACATCAAATGGAATCCTTGCATGTCCCAACCTTGATGAGTGATAAATTGTCTCATCTTAAGGGGTAAAATTAAATTCTACATCATAAAAATAGAGCTCTAACCCTTGAGCTATGCATCATAATACAAAGTATTATCAAGAAGTAAAAAGGCGCACTATAGAGGTGGAAAAAACAGTCCAAGCAGGGTAACTCACGCTTCCAGAATTTCTCCCATGATCACATCTATATACTTAGGATGTGGAGTCCCCATCAATTGCCCCCCTGACCATGGCACTTAGCCATGAAGCCTTTTCCCCTTCATTACCACTCATTTACACTAACACCTATTGATTGAGGGGTTGAACTTGGAAATTACACCTCCCCTTTGGGGTTGGAAGCACCTAATGGGGTTTACCATTAAACACCTCTATCAAGGTTGGGAACACCTTTACAAGACTTGGTCTAGTTAGATATCATAAGGTGATCCAATTTTGAAGTATTAATATGCCCTTAACGTACAAGTTTTATCCACTTAGATGTTCATATAATATTAATCTCTAATGAATGGTTTCTTTCACTTGAGTTCATGTTGGTCTTGTTAGGTGGGCCACAATAACCTAAGCCTTGAGGGCCCCACTCCATAGGTACCCAAGCCTCTTAGAGAGGTTGATGACTTAGTAGATGCAATGTTTCTCACTTACATCAAAGTGTTGGGCATTGTGGTGACTTGAGAAAATGAAGCATGTCCTAGAGCACCCCCAGGACCCAAGACATTGATCTTTTTTGAATCTACAAAAAGTATTCTTGATGATTGCACCATTGGATCTAGCATGCCCCTAGGTTAGCCTTTACACTACCTAATAGGGAGGGAATAATTCAAAGCTTAGATAAGGATGGTATTCCATGAGATTAATGGTGAGGGCTTGTTGCACCTGATGGAGCACTAACACTAGAGGGAGGAGAGTTGAGACCTTGCATTGACCATTAGAGACCCATGGAGATGACGTGGTGACACCCCTACTAGATTTGGAACCCTTGGAGATTCTTTGAGGTGGATTTGAGGGGCACTATTCAAATGATGGATGATCCTGACACATAGGCACATTTTCCCCCTTAATCTCACCTTGACATGACATTTGGAGCCCAAAAAAGGGCATGAAGTCAACATTATGAGGCATACGACTCACACATGTGGGTCTTTTGAGGCATATTTTGCATTAAGCTAGTGGGTTGGCTCGTAATCCAAGGTTTACTTTTTTCCAAACTTGTTTTAGGGGCTTCTTACGCTACGTTTAGTTGAGGTAGACCTCATATAAATAGAGGTCATATCACAATTTTGATTCTCATATCACATGTGGACTATTTTGGCTTCCTTAGCGGATTTCATCCTAGCTATTATAGCTTTGTATTCATGTCGAGATGTGATCTTTGTGGATAAATTTTCCTTTGGAGATTAAATCTTGTTGTGGAGGCATCACTTTGGGATAATGGAGGATTTGTTCATGCATATATTGTGAGTATTCTTATTATTGATTATCTTTTGATGGTTATTGCATATAATCATTTTTTCTAGGGTTTATATGTTCTTTATAAATTGCATAGCTTTCTATGAAATCTTGGTAAAATATTGGTTGTGTTAACTAAAGAATGTATAACATCCCTTGAGGATCTTCAACTAATATTTCCTCTTGATTTTGTCCACTCATAAAGTGGTAACTAGGGTTTTTCTTACCCTTACTCCCTTATGGGGTTTGCTATCTCCATAATAGGTGTCCCTTGGACTCTGTCACCTAAGGAACAAGCACTGGATTCCACATAGGTGATCACACCTCATTGAATATACTTTTCAAACCTATTTTTCTCTCCCTTCTCCATTCACATCCCTTCAAGGCAAGCCACTAGGCTAGGCCATTGGATCGAATTCAATGAGGGGGAGGATGTTGGCTTGTTGTGAGTTCATACACATGGATTGAGTCTCATTGCATAAAAATCCACCTTTTTCCATGGTAAAATTTTCCTCTTTAGGGCCGACGTCATAAGCCCTAGGTAATTTTTCCCTAGGGAAACCCTGACCTAACATCAAGGCTTCAACTTAGTGCTTGTTGAAAGTTTATGTCTCTTTTATTGATCATATTTCTTCATAAGGTTTTTCTTGGTCTTATGCGCCTTTGTAAGCCATGATCATTTCTTATCTCTTAAACCATATGCCATAAGTGTCTCTCATAGGTATCTTTAAGAGCACACTACTCCTTGTATCATTAGGTTGTGCCTTTTTCTTAGTCTTAATTACCTTCTCAAGCCTATCCCATTAGTCACCTTTAAACAATTACTTTAGAATACCCCTTAGGTGACTTGCATCAAGAAGCCTCCCCTGTGGTTGAAATCAACTAAAGAGCAAGAGGTGGAGTGTTGTGGTGACATTAGGCCTCCACCTCATTGTTTTCCCTTGGTATAACCTTTTTTCTTATAAGCTCCCCTCACAAGACCTGCTAGATTTTGAGGAAACATGAACAACCATAACATAAAGACAAAGTTGAAGTAGACAATGTAAGACAACCTTCTATTGAATGAATATCCCAACAATACATTACATATTCAAACATGATTTTAACACAATATTAGAAGGGCTATAATTTTCCACATTCAATCTATAATCACACTAGAAATATTCTCTAGAATTTAAAGTTACAAAAAGGATTAGGGAAGGTGACCACCTCAAACCCTAATCTTCTTATTGGAGTGTAGCTACCCCACCTCACACCTAGAGGTATGGCTGCATGTACTTCTTCTACCCAGTTGGCTCAAAATTTCCTCCTATTAGAGGTCTATGCTTGAGTGGATGTCTCCACTTAGTCTCCTATCTGCTTCTCCAATTGTGGCTACTCCATAATTTGTTGAGGTTGCTTCTAAGGCTGCTTGTGCTCCATGTTGAGAGGTAATTTATGCTCCCTCTCAACCACCAAGTCTCTAGCCTTTGCCTTCCACCTCAAGGCTTTGCATGCATGAGCTAGATATGATCTACTCATACTATTGTTGCTACTACTCTACTATTGCTTCCTCACTGCTGCTACCACCAATGCAATAATGAGTATGATGTCCCTTGATCCTGAAGTACTAACTTCCATAGAGCTGCTCCCTCTGAAAACTAGACTCCCTCTGAGTCTCGATCTCCCTATGGGAAATCTCTCTGCCCTTTAATCTACCAATATCAATGATCACAACTCCCTTTTGTGTCATTAAACATTGGCTCGCTGATCTTCCTAGTAGCAGCCTTTTAGCTCCATTAAGAAGTCTGCACTTAAGGTCTTCTAGATCTACCTTGAACTAGAGCTCCATCAACCTGCAAGAAAAACTTCAAATTTTTCTCTTCTATTGTGATTTTAGCTCCGATACCATGTAGTTTTTTACTGTAGATTCAAACTTCTTATGTAATATGCTAAAAAAAGGACTTGAATCTACTCTACTCATCAACAAAAACAAAAATTGATCGATGAAATCACGAAGTAGAAAAGGAAGAATTTCAATCACACAACACAATAGTTTTCTGGGGAATGCAACAACTAAAAACCCCACTATCTGTATATTGTATTAAAAAGAAGATTTGAGAAGAAAATACAATTCTTGTTCAAGCGCAATGCCTAAGGGAATTAGCCCATATTTAATTGGGAAAATCCCTCACACCAACTGCACAATCCATCATACGTATTCTACTGATTGCATGCACTATCTGTACAACTTGGAAAATTATACAACTGATAGTACATTGTCCCTGAACTCTAATATCAACTGGGTCTTCCTCTGAACTGACATGCATGAGTTATTTATGAGTGAATTATTAGTTATCTAATTGATCACTACATGTGAATTAAATCAAGTTTAATTCACTTGACCTCTCACTATTTCCTCCATTAGTTAGAACTAGTTTAATTGAATTTAACTCAGTTAAACTGAATTAAATAGTTACAACTCAATAAGAACTCAACTTGGACCCTAAAATTTAGGAATCACTCTACATGGCTCTAGATATACTTTTCAACTTAACTTAGTTAACTGTTACAAGTTGCTATGAGAATAGAATTACAATTTAATTCAAGGACAAATTAAATTAGGATTTTTCTTGATATTGTTTTTAACATTTCTTATTTCTATTTTAAACACTCCCTCTCAACAAGAAATGAATTTAACTCTATACCAATCCGGTACCTTTGGAATGTTCTGCATGCAACACTTGTCACTATTGCTGTTGCTACTGTAACATCTGCAACAAAAATCATCCAAACAAAATAAACTGAATCAACTGTGTCTGCAACTGTGTACTAGGGAAAAATTGTGCTGCTGTTGACACTGCTACTGAGCATCTTACTCTGCTATCAACTCTGCTCTGCACTCCTCAATATCTTACTAACACTAATCCTCTTGTTACTGAATACTGTGGCCCCCATAGCAAGGTAATGATACATGAGACAAAAAAAAACCTCAATGGATCCTGTCCAATTTCTAAAACTCTTGGACTAAGGTTTCATATCACCCCACCTCACACATGGAGGTATGGCCGCATGTTCTCCTTCTTCCTACCTGGCTCAAAATTTCCTCCTACTGGAGGTCTTTTCTTGAGTGGATGTATCCACTCAGTCTCCTCTCTGCTTCTTAAATTGTGGCTGCTCCACAACTTGTTGAGGTTGCTTCTGAGGTTGTTTGTGCTCCATGTTGAGAGGTAATTTATGCTCCCTCTTAACCACCAAGTCTCTAACCTTTTCCTTTCACCTCAAGGCTTTGCATGCATGAGCTAAATCTGATCTACTCATATTGTTGTTGCTATTGCTCTGTTGTTGCTTCCACGCTACTGCTACAACCAATGGAATAATGAGTTCGATCCCCCCATATCCTTAAGTACTAGCTTCCATAGGGCTTCTCCCTCTGAAAATTGACTCCCTCTGAGTCTCGATCTCCCTGTGGGAAATCTCTCTGCCCCTCAATCTACCAATATCAATGGCCACAACTCCCTTTTGTGTCACTAAACATTGGCTCGCTGAGCTGCCAACTAGCAACCTTCTAGCTCCATTAAGAAGTCTTCACATAGGGTCTTCAGGATCTGCCTAGAACTAGAGCTCCATCAATATGAAAGGACAAATTTGAATTATTATATTCTATTTGATTTAGCTCTATTACCATGAATATTTTTACTGTAGATTCAAACTGCTTATGTAATATGCTAAAACAAAAGACTTGAATCTACTCTACTCATCAGCAGAAACAAAAATTGATTGATGAAATCACGAAGAAGAAAAGGAAGAATTTCAATCACATATAATACAATATATTTTTGGGGAAGGAAATAGCTAAAAACCCCACTATATGTATATTGCATCAACTAGAATATTTGAGAAGAAAATACAATGCTTGTTCAACCCGAACAATCTTTACACAAGTACAAACTATCTCACTGCTTCACAAACCAGCTCAAGCCAATACTTAGCCAAATTTGTTGCCTGCCAAGCTCCTACTTCCTTGCGCAATCCCTAAGGGAATTATCCCATATTTAATTGGGAAAATCCCTCACCCCAACTGCAAAATCCATCATAGGCCTTCTATTGATTGCATACACCATCTGTACAACTCAGAACATTATACAACTCATAGTACACTGTCCCTGAACTCTAATCTCAACTGGGTCTTCCTCTGAACTGACATGCATGAGTTATTTATGAGTGAATAATCAATTATCTGATTGATCACTACATGTGAATTAAATCCAATTTAATTCACTAGACCTATCACTAGTTCCTCCATTAGTTAGAACTAGTTTTACTGAATTTAACTCAGTTAAACTGAATTAAATAATTACAACTCGATAAGAACTCAACTTGGACTCCTAAAATTTAGGAATCACTCTACATGAATCTAGATAGACTTTCAACTCAAATTTACTGAGCCAAATAAGTCAACTTAACTTATTTAACTATTACAAGTTGTTATGAGAATAAAATTACAATTTAATTCCTAATTTAATTATGGGAAAAATAAAATTAGGATTTTTATTAATGCTATTTTAAACATTTCTTTTTTCTATTTTCAACACTCCCCCTAAAAAAGAAAGGAATTCAACTCTATCCTGATCCAGTACCTTTGGAATGTTCTTCATGCAACACTTGTCACTGTTGTTGTTGCCATTATAACATCTACAACATAAAAGAATCCAAACAAAATAAACTAAATCGAATCTTCTCTGCTCTCCTTAGTATCTGACTGATACTGATTCTCTTGCTACTGAATATTGTGGGCCCTCATAGCAAGGTAATGATCCATGAGACAAAATACACCTCAATGGATCTTGTCCAATTTCTGAAACTCTTGGACTAAGGTTTCATATCGCGATATGTCACACCTGGAGGTATGGCTACATGTGCTCCTTCTACCCACTTGGCTCAAAATTTCCTCCTACTAGAGGTCTCTACTTGGGTGGATGTCTCCACTCGGTCTCCTCTCTGCTTCTCCAATTGTGGCTGCTCCATAGCTCGTTGAGGTTGCTTTTGAGGCTGCTTGTGCTCCATGTTGAGAGGTAATTTATGCTCCCTCTCAACCATCAAGTCCCTAACCTCTACCTTTCACCTCAATGCTTTGCATGCATGAGCTAAATATGATCTACTCATACTGTTGTTGCTAATGCTCTGCTGCTGCTTCTGCACTGCTACTACAACCAATGCAATAATGTGTCTAATCTCCTGAGATCACAAAGTACCAGCTTCCATAAGGCTGCTCCCTTTGAAACTAGACTCCCTTTAAGTCTTGATCTCCCTGTGGGAAATCTCTTTGCCCCTCAATATACTAATATCAATGATCAAAACTCCCTTTTGTGTCACTAAACATTGGCTCGCTAATCTGCCAACTAGCAACCTTCTAGCTCCATTAAGAAGTCTTCACCTAGGGTCTTCTGGATTTGCCTAGAACTAGAGATCCATCAATCTGCAAGGACAACTTTGAATTCTTATCTTCTATTTTGATTTTAGCTCTATTACCGTGAATATTTTTACTGTAGATTCAAATTGCTTATGTAATATGCTAAAAAAAAAGACTTGAATCTAGTCTACTTATCAGCAGAAACAAAAATTGATTGATGAATTCACGAAGAAGGAAAGGAAGAATTTCAATCACATATAATACAATATTTTTTTGGGGAAAGAAATAGCTAAAAGCCCCATTATCTATATATTGCATCAGCCAAAATATTTGAGAAGAAAATACAATACTTGTTCAACCCGAACAATCTTTACGCAAGTACAAACTGTCTCACTGCTTTACAAACCAGCTCAATCCAATACTTAGCCAAATCTGTTGCGTGCCAAGCTCCTACTTCCTTGCACAATCCCTAAGGGAATTAGCCCATATTTAATTGGGAAAATCCCTCACCCCAACTGCACAATCCATCATAGGCCTTCTATTGATTGCATGCACCATTTGTACAACTCAGAACATTATAGAACTAATAGTACACTATCCCTGAACTCTAATATCAATTGGGTCTTCCTCTGAACTGACATGCATGAGTTATTTATGAGTGAATAATCAATTATCTGATTGATCACTACATGTGAATTAAATCCAATTTAATTCACTTGACCTCTCACTAGTTCTTCCATTAGTTAGAACTAGTTTTATTGAATTTAACTCAGTTAAACTGAATTAAATAATTACAACTCAATAAGAACTCAACCTGGACCCCTAAAATTTAGGAATCACTCTACATGACTCTAGATAGACTTTCAAATCGAATTTATTGAGCCAACTATGTCAACTTAACTTGTTTAACTGCTACAAGTTGTTATGAGAATAAAATTACAATTTAATTCCTAATTTAATTATGGGACAAATTAAATTAGGATTTTTATTACTGCTATTTTAAACATTTCTTGTTGCTATTTTCAACACCCTCTCAAAAAGAAAGGAATTCAACTCTATCCCGATTCGGTACCTTTGGAATGTTCTGCATGCAACACTTGTCATTGTTGTTGTTGCTACTATAACATCTACAACAAAAAAGAATCCAAACAAAATAAACTAAATCAAATCTTCTATGCTCTCCTTAGTATCTGACTGACACTGATCCTCCTACTACTGAATACTATGGGCCCCCGTAGCTAGGTAATGATCCAAGAGACAAAAAACACCTTAATGGATCCTGTCCAATTTCTGAAACTCTTGGACTAAGGTTTCATATCGCGATATGTCACACCTGGAGGTATGGCTACATGTGCTCCTTCTACCCACTTGGCTCAAAATTTCCTCCTACTAGAGGTCTCTGCTTGGGTGGATCTCTCCACTTGGTCTCCTCTCTGCTTCTCCAATTGTGGCTACTCCACAACTTGTTGAGGTTGCTTATGAGTTTGCTTGTGCTCCATCTTGAGAGGTAATTTATGCTCCCTCTCAACCATCAAGTCTCTAACCTCTTCCTTTCACCTCAATGCTTTGCATGCATGAGCTAAATCTAATCTACTCATATTGTTGTTTCTACTGCTCTGTTGCTGCTTCTACACTGTTACTGCAACCAATGTAATAATGAGTCTGATCTCCCCAGATCATGAAGTACTAGCTTCCATAAGGCTTCTCCCTTTGAAACTAGACTCCCTCTAAGTCTCGATCTCCCTGTGGGAAATCTCTCTGCCCCTCAATCTACTAATATCAATGATCACAACTCCCTTTTGTGTCACTAAAAATTGGCTCGTTGATCTACCCACTAGTAGCCTTCTAGCTCCATTAAGAAGTCTTCACATAGGGTCTTTTGATATGCCTTGAACTAGAGCTCCCTCAATCTGTAAGGAAAACTTCAAATTCTTCTCTTCTATTATGATTTTAGCTCTGATACCATGTAGATTTTTACTGTAGATTGAAACTGCTTATGTAATATTCTAAAACAAAAGACTTGAATATACTCTACTCATTAGTGGAAACAAAAATTGATTGACGAAATCATGAAGTAGAAAAGGAAGAATTTCAATCACACATAACACAATATTTTTCTTGGGAAAGCAACAGCTAAAAACCCTGCTATCTATATATTTCATTAACCAGAAGATCTAAGAAGAAAATACAATGCTTGTTCAACCCGAACAATCTCTGCACAAGTACAAACTATCTCACTACTTCACAAACCAGCTCAAGCCAATACTTAGCTAAATCTGTTGCCTTCCAATCTCCTACTTCCTTGCGCAATCCCTAAGGGAATTAGTGCATATTTAATTGGGAAAATCCCTCACCCCAACTGCGTAATCCATCATAGGCCTTCTTTTGATTGCATGCACCATCTGTACAACTCAGAAAATTATACAACTCATAGTACACTGTCCCTGAACTCTAATCTCAACTTGTTCTTCATCTGAATTGACATGCATGAGTTATTTATGAGTGAATTATCAGTTATCTGATTGATCATTACATGTGAATTAAATCCAATTTAATTCACTTGACCTCTCACTAGTTCCTCCTTTAGTTAGAACTAGTTTAACTGAGTTTAACTCAGTTAAGCTGAATTAAATAATTACAACTCAATAAGAACTCAACCTGGATCCCTAAAATTTTTGAATCACTCTGCATGACTCTAGATGGACTTCCAAGTCAAATTTATTGACCCAACTAAGTCAACTTAACTTAGTTAACTGTTACAAGTTGCTATGAGAATAGAATTACAACTTAAATCCTAATTTAATTCAAGGACAAATTAAATTAGGATTTTTCTTGATGCTATTTTCAATAATACACAGGCTGATTCAATCTTCTCTTTGAGCTGGCCACTTCCCAAGCTCCAAACTTCGAGGCTAGTAGTCACCTTTTTCCATTAAGGTACTTCAGTTAGACACCAATATTCACCCAACCTTCAGCTTCTCTTCGTCACTTCAAGATAACTTGTCTACGGTTACTTTGGGCTATCAACATGCTTCCCTCCACCATACCAATGATGCCCAATACTTCACTATAGGTTCTGCTCCCAGGATGGACTTTTCACCTCCACGAAAAGTCCTCCAAATGATACCCACAATTTGCAAGGTAAAAAAATCCAAATCTGGTCATAAACTATCACCCAACACACATAAGATGCATCTAAAATGCATACTCCAACTCACTGTTTAAAGTCTCTTTGACTTCTACAATTATGGACTGGTTAGGGCACCCAAACATAGTCCCTAACAACCCTAAAATCTGGCCCAAAATTTCTCTCCTTGACTGCGACCTACCCTTGGAGAAATTCTGTTCCAGTTTGCTGTTTTTCTGGGCATGAACTACCCTCAATACACCCTTCATTGCCCTTCAAACAGGTGCTAGGGATTTTGATCTACCCACAGTAATCAATGTTGCCTTTCCCCAAGGTTGTTCCACCTAGGAAACACCTCAAACATCCCTGAAACATGTCTTCTGTTTCCTTATCCCTCTAGGGAGGTGCCTCAACCTTCCTCCCAGCAACTCGACCCTCCAAACAGACCCTGAAATAGACTTCTCTGGCCAATACTGTTTAGTCCTCCTTTGCTGCAGCTAAGATAGAGCTTCCCTTGCCTCCATCAAGTTGCTTTTCTCCTTGTGTGTTGCACTTTTTGGATGAAGAATAGTCCTCATATCACCTCCTATATATACCATGAAGGAGGGATTCTAAAACATCATAAAAAGGGGTTGCAAATCATCATAAGCCTAAAAAAACCTTAGGTCGACCTTGACACTTATGGTGTCAACCCCAAAATTACCTTCAAAAATTCATATCTCCACTTCTACAACTCAAAATTCAATGATTCTTGAAGCGTTGGATTCTCCTTTCCCCCTTCTATTGTCTCATGCCATCACATGTAGAAATGTGCTCATGGAAATGCCCAAAAAATGATTTGGTACAAAACCCCATACTTGGGTTCTAAGCCCACAAGTGACCCTTGTGGCACTTTTCCCTCCAAACCCTAAACCATAGGGCTTGGAGTACCTCCCAAGCTACACAAATCAACACTCCCTCTTAGCGAGGGAGGTACTTCTAAAACTAGGAAGTAACTCATCATCATCATCACTACTCGCAACACTTGCCCAACTCTTGGCACTCACAATCACAACAATCCTTTTTATGTGAACTATGCCTCTCTTGGAAGTGTCATTGTCACTGCTAGAGGCACCTTGCTTCTCATGATCCATAGGCTTTCTGATCAACCTATATAAATCATGCTCTCTAACTCCAAGTATGATACCAACGGAGCTAGAGCCTTTAGGCATGAGTCTTGCCTTCCCATCATGGAACAAGACCTCAAACCCCTTCTTCTTGATCACCGAGACATAAATCACGCTATATCTAAGTCCTGATACTAACGATACATCGTGGAACTGCATCACTCATCCTGTCTCCATCCTGAATGGCACAACACCCCATCCTCATATCTCCTTCTAACTCTTGTCACCAAACACCATGTGGAACTTTGAGTCCCATTCAGCTAGAGTCTCAAAAACCTCCTATGACCTTGTCATATTTTTCTTCACACCATTTTCCATGTGCCATCCCTTCTTCTTCATCGGACATCTCGACGAAAAATGACCCATCTTGCCATAGTTGAAACACTTGACCTTACTCAGGTCCTTCTTATGCTTACCCTTCATTTGTGCTGCAAGTGCCACGTCATCATCAAACGCCTTCTTCTTTGGATGAATATCCTCGTCTCTCAACTCTTCCTAAATGAAGTCTTCCCACAACCTATTCTAATCTGGAAACTTCTCTCTGGAAATGATTCCTTTTATGAATGGTTTACATTTATCAATGAACCCTTTCAAGGAAATCCTCACCACATCTCCATCTGAAATAGTCACACTGATGGAAGCAAGCTCATCTTTGACCCGAGACAATCTCGTAAGATATGAAGTCACGCCTTCACCCTTTATCATCTTGGTGGACTTCAACTTATCCTCCAATACCAATACCCAGTTCTCATTCTTATTCTGGAACAAATTATAAAGATCCATCCACATCTCCTGTGTGATGTTCTTCCCAGAAAAATGAAGTATTAAGGCATCCTTCACACCATCAAGGATGATCAATCTCGCCCTTGTATCTAAATCCTCGTACACTTCCAGCTCCTTTGGGTCTGTTGGATTCTTGATGGCTTTCTCAAAGAACTCCTAGATCATGCTGACCTACAATACCAACTTGATCCTTTCCTTTCATGGAATATAGTTGGACAACCCCTCCAACGTTTCTTCATTCCGGATACCAGCCTACAACTTTGACATTTCTCCTATAATGTGACCAACTCCCTCTTAAGCTGTACTTTGTTGTTCACAACTCTGATTCACTGACTTCCAAAGTAGCTCAGACACGCTTTGATACCATGTTGAATTTCCATGATCTTGGGTCTATGTTAGAATCTTAATCATCTTTGACGCTGCCAAACCAAGAATCTCAACAAGAACTACTTTACACAATGGAAAATATAAAGCATTAATCACATATGCACAAGTATACACAAATTTTCAACAAATATTGTAGAATAATGTACAACCCAATCTTCGTTATATTAAACCAAATCTGAATAATACAACAGGCTAGGGTATACAAGATACAATGAAAAACATGTTGTGTAGACTCGATGTTGTAATCTTGTCCTGCCGGTCCTTCGATTTTGTACTGCTCACTAGTTGCCCCTTAGTCCTTCAAAGGACAACACATTGAGACTCCATGAGGACTTCCACCTAACATTGCTACATGTCACTTCTATAGCATGTACACAGGCTGATCCAATCTGCTCTCTGGGTTGGCCACTTCCTGAGCTCCAAACTACCAGGCTAGCAGTCACCTTTACCCATCAAGGTACTGCACTTCGACACCAATCTTCACCCAACCTTCAGCTCCTCTTCACTACTTAAAGATAGCTTGTCTAGGGTTACTTTGGGCTATCAACACGCTGTCCTCCACCAAACCAATGATGCCATACTTCACTGTAGGTTTTTCTCCTAGGATGGGCTTTTCACCTCCATGGAAAGTCCTCCAAATGGAACCCAGAGGCTGCAAGGTAAACTCATCCAAATATGGTCATAAACTATGACCCAACACACACAAGATGCATCTAAAATTCATACTCCAGCTTACTTTTTGAAGTCTCTTTGACTGCTGCAATTCTGGACTGGTTAGGGCACCCAAACACAGTCCCTAGCAACCCTCAAATATAACCCATAATTTCTCTCCTTGACTACAGCCCACCCTTGGAGAAATGTTGTTCTGGTTTTCTATTGTTTTAGGCATGGACAACCCTCAATACACCCTACGCTGCCCTTCAAATGGCTGGTAGGACTTGCAACCTAACCAAAAAAAGCAACGTTTCCTTTCCTTATGGTTGTTCCACCCAAAAAACACCTCAAAAAACCCTGAAATGTGTCTTCTGCTACCTCGACCCTCTAGGGAGGTGCCTCAGACTCCCTTCCAGCAACTTGACCCTCTAAACAGACCTTGAAATAGACTTCTTTGACCCACGCTATTCAGACCTCCTATGCTGCGCATTAGGGGAATTTTTAGGTCTAACCTGGTCCTCCTAATAAAAATGTACAAAAAAAAGCTTTATAAGAACCAATATGATTCAAGATGATGATGTCAACCATGGGGGATGATTCACCATTTTTGGAGTAAAAAAATAAAAAAATAATAAAACTACTTTTTCAACTCATATTTTCAACTTATCTCCCTAAGGTTTTACTCAAATTTTGAGTGGGAATACTTATTGAATGCAAAATTTAATTCCTCATCCAAGGAGTACCCATGTTGCATACTTTTGATGGACCCTGCTACACAAAAAAATGAGAAATACATGAAAAAACGTGATTGCAAACATGTTTTTCATGTATTTCTCATTTTTTGTGTAGTAGGGTCCATCACAACATGGGTACTCCTTGGATGAGGAGTCAAATTTTTCATCCAATGAGTGTTTCCACTCAAAATCTGAGTAAACCCACATGGAGATAAGTTGAAAATACGAGTTGAAAAAATAGTTTTTTCTTTTTTTTTTCCTCTAAAATTTGATGTTATAATCTAATATTATTTTATTATTTCCACTATTATTTTATAGTTTCCTTAGGAGGCCCATTTTAGACCTCAAAATTCCCCTAATGGGCTAAGACAGAGCTTCCCTTGCCTCCAACAAGTTCCTTTTCTTGTTGTGTGTTGCACTTTTTGGACGAGGAATAGTCCTCACATTACCTCCTATATATATCATGAAGGAGGGCTTCTAAAACATCATCACAGGGGGCTGCCAACTATCATAAGCCTAAAAACACCTTAGGCTGACCTTGAAACTTATGGTGTCAACCCCAAAATTACCTTCAAAAATTCATATCTCCACTTCTACAACTCAGAATTCAACGATTCTCGAAGCGTTGGATTCTCCTTTTCGCCCTCTATTGTCTCATGCCATCACATGTAGAAATGTGCTCATGGAAATGCCCAAAACATGATTTCATTCAAAACCCCATACTTGGGTTCCAAGCCCACAAGTGACCCTTGTGGCACTTTTCCCTCCAAACCCCTAACCCTAGGGCTTGGAGTACCTCCCAAGTTACACAAATCAACAGGTGTGAACTATTTTTGTACCCCTAAACTTGAATATGGTCCACTATGATATGTTAATGGTTTTTTACCCTAATGATGTTGATATCACTTGATCTTGAGGGTATGTTTTAGGTGGTTCATACACATGCATAAGATATCCCTTAAGGGATGGCTTGAGATTTTTCCAACACCATACAAGGGGCATCTTGCCTTGTCTTGAGAGAAGATATGACCTAGCATCCCCAACGTTTCCCTTTAGAGATGAATGTTGGGATTTGAGGAGCCTCCACATGGTTGTTTTCCCCTTACCACACATCAAGATGATGAAATGTTGAACTAGGAAGCCAAGGTGTTGAGTTGTTTAATGGTGTGCCTAGATGGAACCAAGATGCTCCCAAGTTTGCCTTGACCCAGTTTAATGGATGTTTCCTTGTTCTAGAGATTATATGATGATGAAGATCACTGAGATGATTTGGAAAGGCTATCACACCATGGTAGATTCCAATGCTTTCCCTTGAAGTTGACACACCATCCATACATACCCTATAAGGGTGACATGAACCTCCTTGATGATGACATCATGGTGGAGGAGATCTTACTTGGAGATGTACCCATGCACTTTGATGATGCACCTTTGGAGTGAGGAGCAATCATGGACCCACTTTATCACTTGGTTGATGGATATTATCCATTCTAGGAGGTTGATGTCATGTTGGATAACATTTATTCTCATACTTGTGGGATATTTTGATGTACTTCTTATGTTTTAAATCTATCTTGAGGTTTTCTTGTGACCTTTAGGCCTAGTTGAACACTCCAAGCAAATTTTTAGAGATTTTCTTGTAAAGTTATGAAAAGTAACTTGGTTGCCCTCAATAAATAGAGAGAAGTCACTTTCATTTTTTATCATCACATATTCACTCATTTCTCTCTCTTTTAAGAAGTTTGCACTATCTTTCTTGGACGCAATGGACATTTAATGGAGTGAATTATCTCAGGAGGGAGATTTTTGCATGGAGATACTTGTTTGGGATTGATGAAATGATTCTTTTTGGAATTGTGTAAATATATTGCTATTATCTTCTACTTTTCATGTTATATTTATGAAACTATTGTCTCTATTTGTGCCATATTAAAAAGTGCAATATCTTTCTTGAAATATTGATTTTTTATGGTATACGATTTGTTGTGCAAGAATCTATCAAGGGAACTTGGTTTATGGATCCTTTGACCTTAAATATTTCATTTAGAAAAATTTCTAGGGTTTCCAAGGGAAGAAATTTAGCCTTCCACCCTCTTCATCCAAGGCTCTCTATCATAGACCTTGCCCTAATTGATTCCATTTCCCAATTGAGAGAAGGCACTAGTCTAGTTTGGTGATCATCTGAAATTTATACTTCTTTTCCTAATTTCTTGTTAGCTAAGGTTAGGGTTCGGTTTTAATTTGCATATTATGGTACTTTTGCATCAAAATGTCATTATTCTATTGATAAAATATTATTTAATAAATTGAAGAGGAAAAATACAACATTAATTTCATTTGTATTCCCAATTAGGGTTGACATCTGGGCTTCTATTGTTGTTTTATGCACATTAAACCATTAAAAACCATAAAACAAATTCTTTTCCTTGGTTCACCTCTTGATAGCCTTTGATAATTTATTGAATATATCCCTTAGAGGTTATTTCTTGGCTGTTATATGCTATTTCTTGCTCTAAACTTGCATATTAATAAAACTGCAGTATATAACAACCCTCTTCTAGTCCATTGGGGATGGTGGAAAGTGTGATTGATTACTTGTATCTCTTATCATGGGAATCAATGTCTTTCCAGTGCCTTCCTCCATGAACATTAGGCCTTATAACACCCTTGAGCACTTGTTTGTTGAAGATCTTGTTGGGTGATTTCTTTAGGGAAGCCTCCCTTGTGGGTATAATATCCACCATTATATTGTAGGAGAGAGGCCATTGAGGTGACCATGGTGGTTAATTTCATTAATTCCATAAGACCTAGGTTTCCTAGTGTGGCTTTGCACTAGGCTTGCTAGATTTTGCAATAATAGTACCCCCTTTATAATTCAAACATAGGAAATAAAAAATTAGTGAGGGTAATAACATCATCAAACACATTTCAATCTAAGTAATATTTAGTACATGTTACATTTTTATGTTATATCATCTAGGAAAATCTCACAAAGGTAACATGAATGATACCACCATAGCAACATTATTTGAGAAGGGGACATAAAAAGTGCTAACTCATCCATCATGGATGACCCCCATCACACATCCAACATGAGGAACATGTATGAAACCTCCTAGTGACATCATACATCAAGAAACCAACTCACTATGACACATCAATCAACATCTACCTCCTACCATAATCATTTAATCCCTTGTGGGGTCATCCAAGAATAAGGTGTAGCACATCGAAGATAATCATGCATATAGATATATATGAGATATCATGCTCCATAACCATCATGTAAGGAACTAAGGGGTGATAAAAAAGCAAGCACATGTGAGAATACCACCAAAGGAACCATTACAATCATCTAATCAAGGAGAAATGAAGCTTCTCCAATGAAATACCTCCATCAAATGATCCAATTCAATGAAATGAAGGGGCTCCATGATTATGATCCCCCCCAAGCCGGTTCAAAATTTCCATGGAACTAGTAACAAATATACATCAATGTGATGAAATCCTCATACAATATGTGGTGTAATAGGGTTCTTTCTATTTGTGTTAGATATGGGGTCTACATGAATGAATCGTCTGTCCACATCTAATCGATGTCTCCCAATCATAGGAAGAGAATCCACATCCTACTCCTCTTGGCTACCATGTTGCTAATCATATGGTCTAGTGGAAGCATTTGAGTATTCTTCTACCTCCAAGGATTTCTTTGCCATATCCAAATCATCAAAGTTTTGATCATTAAATTCATAAATTTTAAAAAGCACATGACTTACCAAACCATTGTCATCCTCGGAATCCATGATAATGAATACTAGTATGTCCTTATGTTAGACTATTTTATCATCACCATGCATCTCTATCAAATCTGAAATATCAAGCATAAGTAGCTCATGGGATGAAAGATAAGTTTGGTCCTCAAAGGATTCCTCTGTATAAATTTTGGGTGTCCTATCACCCCACTCGGTTTCAATTTGTTTTACTCATCATGTTTAATGCCCAACCCCATGGTTCATTTCTTGATTTAAACATGAATATTAAATTCAAATGAAAATCTGCTAGGCTACCACTACTCTTTCACTTCACTTTCAACTGATAAAAAAATTCAGAAGCATGCACATAAATTTTGGACACTTGGTTTTGGTCAATGACAAACCCTAGAAAAACCCTAAAGGGAAAAACAATGGGAAGAGGAGTTTTATTTGCTTTTATCTATGAGAAATTTAAATAACATTAAGTTCACATGTGTACTTATCTCTTACCTTTATAATTTTTCCCAACTCCTAGAAATTCATGTCACAACGTAGAAACTCGTGCCATAGGTCCAACAATCACTGCATTGGAACTTGTGCCACTATCTAAATTTTCCAACCTTTATTTTCATGCATCTCCTAAACTTTCTTTGCTCAAAAAATTGAACCATTGGGCTAAAAATTTTTCCCTCAAAAGTCAAGCACAGACAACACTTAGATTTCTTGATTTTTGTGTCATACTTATTTGCAATAAATGTGTTGACACTAGCCTCAAATTTCATTATTCAAACCTACAATCTCTACCTCAGTCTGTGTTGTCAGATATGATTTAAGCCTCGATTTTGGGCCCGCATGACCACCTTTTCTATCTAGAAACTCATGCTGGAAACTCTGCCTGTGTATTGGGTTATGTTACCATTCAATTTAGCAGGGGTCCTAAGAGGGGTTCCAAAGGGGCTACTTCTAGATCAAGTGCCAACAACAGGACAAGGACCCACTGTCACCTCAGTCCATGTCCCCTACTATTTACGGAACCAATGGGAGGAGTCTCGATATAAGGAAATAACTAGGAATGATGAGTCAATGATAAGATAGGTAGTGATTTCTAGAGCCCATTCACAAGAGAGACTCAAATAATAGGGCTTGCTTGCTTTAGAAGCAAGGTGAGGGGCTCTCTAAGAAAGGCTCAAGGGAGACTTAGACCTAGGTAAATGAGGATATGCTTTGCTATGATGACCTTTCCTAGACCTAAGGGACCCTATTAGAGATCAAGTTAACCTAGAGGGATTTTAATATTAGACACTATGCAAAGGTACTAGCCCTGCTAAGATAACTTGTAAAATACTCCAATATAGACCTAGGATTTATAATTTTTGTCTTGCTTTTAATGATTACATAATGCCAAACAAGGAGAATGATGAGGGTCTCGAAAATGCTGAGCTTCATGATAAAAGAAAAATTAACTCAAAGAGATTACAGAAAAACACATATAAAAACCAGAGACAAAATATTGGCGGAAAAAGGCTTAAGCCTCATGTATTCTCTCTCATTACACTACAAAAAAAATTGAATATAGTGTTACAAATAAATAGATGAGAGACAATGTTCTCAAGATAGTGCGTGCTATCTTAGACACCTTTGGTTGAGATAATTTCTCCTTTGGTTGAGATAATTTCTCACCAGACACACCAATATAGGAGTTACCTAAACTAACTCCTATCTTAGAGGAACAACCCAAGAGTTAGGCACAAATTCCTAACTTGTAATTTTTAATTAATTAATTTATTTTTGGATTTATTATTGTTTTATGAGAGAGGCTAACATTCCCCCCTTCAATGATAAATCCAAAATAAGAACGAGGAACCATCTTCCAAGTTCTCATGTTGATCCTCAAAAACATTGCCTGAAAAAACTGCCAAATCTGGATGCTGAACAAACCGCAAAATGAAGAGACTGAGTCAGCTGCATGACTGATTCATCTCAGAGGGACGCTTGACAACTCCATCATGTGCCAAGCTACAAAAGTATCCAACTGTCCTTTGCTTGAAAACAGCATCCGGTGTCCACTGACACAATTTGATGAACGCCCACTGGCGTGTTTGCTGATGATGATTGCCCACTGGCTGAAGATGTCGAAAAACAACTCAATGTTGTTTTTGCTAGTTATGAGACCCTTGATATCCTACCCTAACCTAGGAGGAAACTAAATGAGTGTTGGGTTGTGTTATATTCTTTCCACGACTAGCCCTAGTAGTTAAACTGAGGGGTTAGAGGGGGGGTGGAGCTTCCCCTTTGTTACGGTGGGCGCAACGCCCTAGGGAATTTTTTTTGGATCCTATATTAGGTGGGAAAACCTACCTATGGTTTTCTGCATGGATTTCGCACATGGTTTTGGGCGTGATGGTTTTCATTCCATGGTATTTTGTAGATCTGGTCAAGGGAACTACAGTTATGTTCTACTCCACGGTTAATGGAATGGGTTTATGGATGCTTCGACATGTATATATATGTATTGTAACATTGAAAGGAACATAATGATAAATCAATCTAGTAGTCTCGGTTTTGGGATCTAGGGGAAAATATCTGTGTATATTTGTTTTATGTGTTATGCTCTCGCCACTGTTTATTTTCTATTTTCAGAATTCGTATGTAGGTAATTTCTGTACAGGGTTAAAACCTACAATGAGTATGGTATTATGGATAGGGACCAATGTATCTCTCAATCCAACCATGGGAATAACCTTAAACTTGGAGGACCTCTAGATGGCATATCAATGTAGCTACCTACCAACTTGCTCAAAAATTGGATGACTACAAAGAAATTTTCTTGATGCCCTAGGAGACCTACTAGGACTAGGGTAGGGTTTCAAAGAAAAAGGTAGAAAAATAAGGTTTTAGGGTGATCATCAAAGGTTAGGATCAGTTCCTAGCCTATTGGGACAAATGGAGTCAAAATTATTATGAATTTTTTGAAATTATTACTTAATCAAGGAGTCCTATTGCAACTTCGCATAGCCCTAAGAGGCAACAAATAAGTCAAAAAAGGAATTTATACTTATTTTGCACAAATAGATGACTTTTCAAGTCGATAATGAATAAAATCCACCCCTAGGGACATTCATTCACAATACCATGACATGTAACATATGCAATACTTGAAAAATATGCATTTTCATAAATTTGCATTACATTTAGGGTATATTTCAGATTAATGAAAGAAATTCCATACGTCATTCATGTGAAAAGAGAGAAATATAGCATGAATATAGCACATACACGGTAGAGAAAGTATATCTAATCATCAAAATAGAGAAAATGAAGCTCCAAGATCAAAGACAAGAATACAAATATCAAAATGCATTAACTATCCTCCAATTCATCCACAATAGCATGTCTGAACTCTTTTTAAGAGAACTAATCCAATCAAGTGATGATGAGAGGTTAAATGAACCTATCTTCATTTATACACTCCTCTAAGGAGTTTTATGGCTAAATTAGGCCTAATAATGCCCCTACAATAAAAGTAATATGCAGAATAACATCCTTTTGGTGACAAGCCCACCAAATAGCTCCATAATATGAAAAATAAGCCTCTCAAGAGGGCCGAAATGGTAGGTGATTAAAAGGCCTAGTGAAGTTCCTCATGTGCCAAAATGTGTGGAAGGATTTTAAAAAAAAGTGATGAAGGGGTGGCCCCTTTATCTCTAAGAAAATGACCTGTGGTGCTCCTAAGTGGCTATGGGGGCACAACATTATCCTCATGGGTCTCCAACTGAGTTAAACAAGCATGCATCCCATCTGCAAGGACTGGAAATATGATACAAGCCCTCCCTTTGTCTCCCATGGTGAGACAAAACCCCATCTCGGCCCTAGAACAACTGTCAAGTGTGTAGTACAAGTGTGTAGCAGACTGGGCAAGGTGGTCCAGATGCATCATCATCATAAAAAAAGTGGAACACGAGCGAGAAAATAATGGTACTGAAGGATCCCATTGCATGGAAATCTAATATTTTCTATAATGGCTCTCAACGCACACCATAGAAATTTCATTAAGACCATTTGAAGGGTTTGGACCCCGTACAGGGATATCAAAACCCAAGATCAAGACCCACTTGTAATCCTATATAAGATCTAGTGCATCTCCTCACCTTCTAGTACAACACTTCATTAGTGAAATTTAGCAAATGAGTTTACAAATCATGGAACCAAGTGGGCACTTCATAGTGGCATTCCTTTCCATAATTGGCTTTAGAGTGTACATGTGTCTCCAAGTTCAAGAAAGAGGTTAATCGAGGACCCTATTATGTGGTTTCAACCTCAAAGGGAGTGAAAAGTCCATGGCATATCCATCATATGGATGGTATCATGTGAAATAATAATGGAATGGAGTGGGGCATCAGGGGAAGGATCCAAGTCACATGCCATTGTACAAGGGTAGTTATGATGAGGGAAACCCACACTTGGGTGTATATTGAAAATGTAGCAAGAAATTCTCAATTTTATTTTTCCTTTATTAAATTGAGAAAATTTGACTTTCCACATCACCTGCCAACTTCGATACAATTAACTTGTGTGACATAGCTTGTGTCACCCAATTTACTTAGTAAATTTGAGTTGGAGGAGTTAGAGTTCAATTAATCATGTGTGATTGCTAATTTGTAGCAATCAAGGTCAATTATCTCAAGTTGTTTTCAGTTAAACTATTCAAACTATTGGAGGAACAAGTGGAAGGTCAGTTGTGCAATGGGACTTCAGTCAAACTTAGTGATCATCCAATTAACTTATCAATCATCTCAAAATAGCTAGTGCATGCAGAGAATTTGAGTTCCCCAATTGTGGTGGAGTTTCCAAGGTAGTGTAACATCCTTTGTAAACTAGTCTTGAGTGTACAACTGTTTCATGCAGTCTAATTATCAAACTTGGCAATTGCGCAATCCATTTTGGAGAAATTCCTAAATAATAGGGGCCTAATTTCTCAAGGAATTGTGTAAGGAAATAGGGGCTCAAGCAGAGGAAGAAATTGAATAAGTCCGAGTTAAAGCTTCTCAATGAGTAGAGAGATACGTTATTCATTTGTAGGTTGTGCTCAGTTTAGCAAAGAAATTGTAATACATCTCTATTCATCATATTAATGCAAGCAAGCAAGGGGTTTTTAGCAATTGTTTTCCCTTAGAAAAAATAGTGTGCATGTGTCTTATTTCTTATGCATGTTTGTGATTGATGTTCTAAATTGTGAATTGAATTCCATAGAGAAATAGAGTAGGATTGTGTCTTGTGATTTATATTAAAATTTCATGAGCAGTTACAATTCTACACCATAATTTCTAAATGTTATTAGAGAAGGATTCACATTAGAGCAGGAATTTTGAAGTTGTTTCTCAGGAGGTTCAAATTTTTAGTTCAGTGTAGCAGGATCTCTTCAGATCTAAGAAGATGACCTTCAATGTGTTGAGGCTAGATTATGCCTTGGAAGGAAGCTCTAATTTCATCGCATGGAAGGATCACATGGATGCGGTATTCGATGACAATGGACTGCTAGAATACATCAAGAGAGATATTAAAAAATCAACAGAATATTATGCCCAAAACATTACTTGGTGGAAAAAAGATGTAGCTAAGGTGAGGAGTGATGAGCCTTGGTATTGCACCAAGGATGTTGCAACTCCCGACGGATTCTCACATTTAATTATCAGCCCGGGGTTTGTACAAACTTAGAGTTGATAGTGCTATATTCATAGTAGGTTAGGTTCTATTCATGCCACTCCTATTCATGAAATTTGATCAGGGTATTCAGAGACCATTCCTCCAACTAACTGCATTGAAAACCTCTTATGAAAGCATAAATGAACAGGATTCTACTACCAAGGTGAAAATTCCAATCATCAAATTTAAATTCTAATTGAAATTGCATAAGGGAAAATAGGATAATTTAGTGTTAGAAATAAATCATACTACTCTTCTTACCTTTCGTCAAATGTAGATGCTACTTGACATTTCATAAGAAGAAAACAAATTTATTTGTAGGAATAACTCATGCTACTCTAATTGAACAGTTGATTTAAATCAATAACCTACCTTGCATGCATCATTTATGTACTAACACTTGCTTGAAAATGAGAAATCACATCTTTAACATGCCTATGAAGAAAAAAATGCTAAATCTAACTGTGTTTTGTTATTCGATCGTTGCAGTGATGGAAGGATTGTTGGCATTATGATACAGATTTGGCACTATGACATAGGTGTTGTCCTTGATGGCAACTCACACAGATGACAGACCATAGTTCAGGCTCATAGAATGAAGAAAGAAAGGTATACGCAGGTTCACTATATACCAAGCTGCGTATACACGTAGGTTCACTATATACGAAGGCGTGTATATCATACACACACACTTTCACAGAAGGAAAGGCATGTACATGTTGGAAAACTAAGTTTTGTTTGTGATATTTGGTCCATGGTATTTTGGTATTGGTCCATTGTATTTGGTCTGAGGTATTGACCCTAGGTATTGATCCTACGTGGTTTTGGACCATGGTATTGAGAGAGGTCTAAACCTATATAAGGAGAAGAAGATCATTAGGCCAAAGTGCAAGTGTGAAAGTGATGAATATCTGATGAAGTGTGAGATCTAGTATGCAGGTAATGGGTTTGTGATGCTTTGCTTGATTTGAACCAAGGATGCACCCATGTGTATGATGATGAATGATGGATCGGGATCTTAAGGCTTGGAATGTCTTATCTTTGTGTGGTTTGATCCGGGATAGACTAGATCTGAATTATTGACGCATGTTTATTCTGTAAATGTTATGATATGGGTATGATGGATGTCTGGAATAGTTGCAAAGTTATAAGTTAGTATTTGCAGATCTATACGTGGGTTCGTTTTGGTAAAAGCACGTATACACACCGGTTAGGTTCGTCAGAGTAGCGTATACACAATGAAATGTGATATTTGAAGTTGCAGTTGGATCTAGTTGTTGTTGCAGAGTTCTAGGTTTTTGCTCTATGTTCTGGTGACTGTGTTTGATGACAGGGTTTCAGTGATTCAGTTGTTGGGTGATTTAGAGATTGATGATGTAGATGTGGTTGATGGTTGTAGTGCAGTGGTGATTGATTTTGTGCCTTGATGTTATTGATGGATCCAGTAGGAAAATTTATGAAACGTGGTCCCTGGAGGAAGAGTGAAGGTTGGAGCCTTCAGTAGGCCGACGCCTATGTACTAGTAAACATATCATCTAGTACAAGAGTCAGGGGATTGGAGCTCCCTTCCAGCAGTAGCTGGAAAACGAGAGAGGGTGGAAGCCTTCTGTAGGCTGATGCCTACATATTAGTAAATACATCAGCTAGTACAAGAGCTAGAGGGTTGTAGCTCCCTTCCAGTAGAAGCTGGATAATGAGAGAAGCTTGTAGCCTTCTGCAGGTGGGTGCCTACATACTGGTATGAGTCTGCGCCAGTACAAGAATGTAAATAGGTTTTCCTTATATTAAAGAAAACAACAACAGGTGGTTTTTGACCCACATTGGGTTTCCACCTTATATAATGGTGTTCATGTGTGTTTCTTATGTGTGATGATCTGTTCTGTTTTTACTGCACCTGGTTACTGTTTATATGGTTAATGAAGTTCTGATGCACTGATTAAAGATCAACATATAATGGATTAACTGAATCATAAGTTTACCGGATATACGCTAGTTGCATTAAATGCAGTTGCGTGTACATGCGGGTTCCCTTAACTGAAGTAGCGTATATGAATATGAGTATGGAAATGAAAAAATTATTGATTTGCTAATACTAATTCAACCCCCCCCCTCAGTATTATTTCCAACAATTGGTATCGGAGTAGGTCCTTCAGTAGAAGCTTGATTGCTTGAAGGAGATTTGTAGAACAATGGGAAAGAAAGCACGTTAGAAGAAGAAGACAGCTCAAAGGAACAGGGACAACTTGCTATTAGGTGGAAGCAAGTATTCAGATTCCGAATCACCTCAGATTGAACATGAACAAGAAAATGAAGCATCAAATAAAATCATAGATCAACAAGATCTATTTAGCAAAAGGGAGAGTGCCCTCAAAGAAGAAGTTATCAGCTTAAAAGCTCAGCTGGAATGTGCCTTCAAAGTACGTCAAATGTTGCAGGAGCAGAATGAAGAACAAGAAAATGAGATTCTCAAACTAGGGCAACAAGTGGAAGAAGGAAGAAAGTCTGAAGAAATGTTGAAGAAGCAATGTCTAGAAAAGGAAGAACAACATCAGGTTGAGGTAAATATCTTGAAAGGTAAATTAGAAGAAAAGGATAAACTATTACGATTTCAAGACAGTACTAAGATTTTGGATGATATTCTTAGTAGTCAAAGGTCTCCTGCTATCAAAACTGGTCTTGGTTTTTATGACTCAATTGAAGGTGAATCTAGCTCACAAGGTGAGGTAAGGAACTCTAATGAAAAATAAAAAATGCTCAACAAAGAGATGAGAGGTCAACCCCATCAACAACCAAGGAAAGAAATTCTTTTGCTCCTAACTGTGGAAGTGATAGACGATTATTTCCTCCGATGAATAATGTTGAATGTTATGTATGTCATAATCTTGGACATGTTGCAGCCAAATGCAAAAGTAGAATTGTTCAGGACTGTCACGCAAAAAGATCATCACGTTCCAGGTACTTTAAGGGATATTGTTTTGCTCACAATATGTTTGGTCACAAAGCCATTGACTGCTATAGGAGGAATATGAAACATATAAGATGTTATGCATGTAACAAGCTTGGACACATAGCAAAGGAATGTAGGAGAAGATTTTAGGCACCATACCAGAAGGAGAAAACATCATCATAGTTGAAGATATGGAAGAAAAATGAAGTACAGCCAGAAAGATGTGGCATAGCAGAGTATACAGACATGACAGACTTAGAGGAAGCTGAAAGTGTGGAATTTCAGTGTTCTAAATCTCATACGCAGGTTTCATGAAGACAAGTTGTGTATATACGTGCGTTAAAGGCTGCAGAGTCGCATATATGGGCTTTGAAGAAAACGCAGTAGGACAGACTTAGGAAAAGAAGTCCGATATGGTTCAGTCATGGTATATGTTGGTTGGCACAGATTCAGGGGGAGCATATGCTTCGAATAATGCATTGTTGGCATTATGGTTGGAAGTATTTGGTGATGATTCTTATGATACATCTTGCTAGTACTTATTGTTGGCCAAGAGAATGGTATTGCAGGTTACAGGTCTGGATGCTGGTGACAGATGCTTATGGTGTAGATCATATATGGTACTCAGCATGGGCTCAGGGGGGCATGAATGGATTGATACATCTGAGCATGTACAAAGGAGGAGCTCAATTAGAGATTTCAACATGTACTCAGGGGGAGTATGGACAATAGAATGTATATCAAGGGAGATAATATCTTGGTCCGCGCTTTGCCCTTGATGTCAAATGGGGAGAGTGACTTGGTGTGGTTGTTGCCATCAAGTCCAAAGGGGGAGATTGTTGGCATTACGATATAGATCTGGCACTATGACACAGGTGTTGTCCTTGATGACAGCTCACGCAGATGACAGACCATAGTTCAGGTTCACAGAATGAAGAAAGAAAGGTATACGCAGGTTCACTATATAACAAGCCGCGTATACATGCAAGTTCACTATATACAAAGGCGCGTATATCGTACAAATGCACTTTCACAGAAGGAAAGGCACGTACATGTTGGAAAACTAAGTTTTGGTCCGTGATATTTTGTCCATTGTTTTTTGGTATTGGTCCATGGTATTTGGTCCGAGGTATTGACCCCAGGTATTGGGTCCAAGGTATTGATCCTATGTGGTTTTGGACCATTGTATTGAGAGAGGCCTAAACCTATATAAGGAGAATAAGATCATTAGGCCAAAGTGCAAGTGTGCAAGTGTTGAATATCTGATGAAGTGTGAGATCTAGTATGCAGGTAATGGGTTTGTGATGCTTTGCTTGATCTGAACCAAGGATGAACCCATGTGGATGATGATGAACGATGTATCAGGATCCTAAGGCTTGGAATGTCCTATCTTTGTGTGGTTTGATCATGGATAGACTAGATCTGAATTATTGACGCATGTTTATTCAGTAAATGTTATGATCTGGGTATGATTGATGTCTGGAATAGCTGCAAAGTTATAAGTTAGTATTTGCAGATTTGTACGCGGGTTCGCTTTGGTAAAAGCACGTATACATGCTAGTTGGGTTCATCAGAGTAGTGTATACACAATGAAATATGATATTTGAAGTTGCAGTTGGATCTGGTTGTTGTTGCAGAGTTTTGGGTTTTTCTCTATGTTCTGGTGACTGTGTTTGATGACAGGGTTTCAGTGATTCAGTTGTTGGGTGATTCAGAGATTGATGATGTAGATGTGGTTGATGGTTGTATTGCAGTGGTGATTGATTTTGTGCCTTGATGTTATTGATGGATCCAGTATGAAAATTTATGAAACGTGGTCCCTGGAGGAAGAGTGAAGGTTGGAGCCTTCAGTAGGCCGGCGCCTACGTACTAGTAAACATATGGCCAGTACAAGAGCCATGGGGTTGGAGCTCCCTTCTAGCAGCAACTAGAAAATGAGAGAGGGTGGTAGCCTTCTGTAGGCTAGTGCTTACGTACTAGTAAATACATCAGCTAGTACAAGATCTAGGGGGTTGTAGCTCCCTTCCAGTAGAAGCTGGAGAACGAGATAAGGTTGTAGCCTTCTGCAAGTGGGTGCTTGCATACTAGTATGAGTCTGCTCCAGTACAATATTGTAAACATGTTTTTCTTATATTAAAGAAAACAATAGTAGGAGGTTTTTGTCCTGCATTGGGTTTCCACCTTATATCATGGTGTTCATGTGTGTTTCTTATGTGTGATGATTTGTTCTGTTTTTACTGCAACTGGTTACTGTTTATATGATTAATGAAGTTTTGATGCATTGACTAAAGATCAACATATAATGGATTAACTGAATCACAAGTTTAATGGATATACGCTAGTTGCATTAAACACAGTTGTGTGTACACGCGGGTTCTCTTAACTGAAGTAGCGTATATGAATCTGAGTATGGAAATGAAAAAATTATTGATTTGCTAATACTGATTCACCCCCCCCCCCTCTTAGTATTATCTCCAACAAGGATGAGGTTGGAGTGGTACTAAGGTATTCCCTAATCATAAAATCACATTGTGGGGGCTATTATTCTATTTAACTTGGCTAGAATCCAATTTTGGAGAAAAAATAGTTGAAGAAATCAAAGCTATAAGGCTACTACAAGAGGTGCTACAAGAGGGCCTGTATTGCTATAGGAGGCCTTGTTTTGCTACAAGTGGGGGTATGAGATAATTTTAAGGATGGAAGTGGTGTATTATAGGTTGAGAGAGGTGGATGAAGGTGTAAGGTGATGAATGAAGGGCGTGGGAGCTCCTTAGGCAAGCCTAGTACCACTCGAAAGTCTATCTTGCACCAAAGTTGATGTCCACAATGTTCCTCATTTGCCTTAACAAAGTGAATTTAGAGACAAAATTTGGAAGAAATGTGAGGTACAAAAGAGAAAGATGGAAAGGCGAAGGTGGATGTGGAAAGAGGTGCCCACCCCTGCGGATCAACACAGTCCCTATAGCTAGCCAGATACATGTATCAACTGATCAATAATGCAGTGAGACAAACTGTTATGGAAAAAATGAGTTGAATTTGATTAAGATCTATTCTATCCCACAACACTACTATAATCACTCTAGCTAATGACGCTAACTCCTAAATTGTAGATAATAAGCAAGAAAACTAACATCTATCCATTTCCAAGAAATCATAAACAAATATTTTTGAGTTGTTATTGTAAATCTTTCCAATCACTCTTCCCACAAGAGAGGTGATAGGGAATCCTACAATTACAAATTTTTATGATATAATATCTACTGGAACAAGAGAATGATTGCAATGCTTTGAAACAAGAACACGAATGAAATACAAGGGAGGGACGAAAGCCTTTGGGTTGGGCCCAAAACCAAGGGTTTCATCCCTCCAAAATTAACTCAAATGAAAATCAATGGTAAACTTCTTGTTAATAGAGAATAATAGTCTCATACATGTTATGAAAGTTAAGAAAAACAATTTCAAGCACTAGGATCTTAGTAGTTACTCCTAGCCGCAACAAAAATTCGAATCCTATTGAGCCTTTCAACGAATTTACTTATACGAAAATGATTGAGGGGAAGCTTCTTTGAAAGGAGGAATGCTGTAATATCCCGTTTAAGAGATTTTCCCCCAAACCCCAGTAAACTCCAACTAAATATGCACAAATAATATAATAATTGGGAAACTCAAAATGATAAAAATAACAGTGGTGTAACATATAATAATATAAGCATGAAATATAAGCAGATACTTGAGAAATGTAGAGAGAAATGCTAAGCCATTTTATTATACTGAGTAATGGAATGAGTACAGGAGATGATCAAAAGGATGGCACCTCGACTTGCACCAAGAAAGTGAAGAAATACTCTCAGAATAACAAAGAAATGGCCTCTGCGTGGATGCTGCTGGAAAACTGCCGTGCTGTTGCTACTACTGGAAATCAAATGAGGATTTGGGGCTCTGCCACTCCTCAGAAAACGTTGAAACTCTGGAATCCACCCCTACTTAGAAAACCCAGAAAAACCCAGAAAGCTTTTCTGAAATGGCCGACCCCCAAAAATCGCCTCCTTGGGGAATCACGCAATCCCTCAAGGCGCTGCGCTGCCACTGAGTAGAATCCTCCAAAACACTGCCTGAAACTCTGCCAAACCCCTCCAATATGCAAGAGCTGAACCCTTGCTCAATATCCCAGCTCAACTCCTCCACAAATCCTCAACCCAGAACTGCTCCCAGAAGAACTGCGTCCCTCTCTCTCAAGACTGTGCAGTCTTCCAATGCTCAGCTCCACCTTAATGCCAAAGATAAAAAATAATGCAAAAAGACTACTTAAAATACCTTTCTCGAGTAGGCACTCGAAGTCCCCTGGGGCTAGGGGTGAGATCTCCGAATGGAGACACTAAGTGCACTAAACAGTGCTGCAGATAAGCTAAACAGCGAGCATGCTCCAAGTCGAAGTGACTAGCTCAAATGCTCATAATCGAATGAAAAAATGAGGGGCTCCTCTCTCCTTTATAGCATTGGCCTCTCCCAATCCCAAGGCTCACCTCCTCCAACGTAATCCCCTCTTGCCACGTGTTCCCTTTCCATCTGTGCAGTCCCTCCAAGTGTCTGCGTGGGCCCCATCTTTGTGCGGTCCCTTGGCCCCCTTGGCTCCCATTTAAGTCACAATGTTGTGCTACTAGGAAGTGACTTTTTATTCTAAAAGTGAGTTATTTCCCCTTTTCCTCACCTTTTTATTTACAAATAACTATAGAAGGCAAAATTGAGCAAAATCGAATATTCTAATTAGCCATGGCTAATTAGGAATATTATAGTCTCCCTAGGCAAATTGTTGCTTGTCCTCAAGCAACTGAAGTGACGGATGCTGCAAAATTTTCTCACTCTCCCAAGTGGCATCCTCATCTGGTAAATTCTTCCACCTCACCAAGAATTCCTGGACCGTCCTGCTCCGTAGCTGCCTCTCCCTGGTATCAATAATAGCCTCTGGCTGCAACACCAAATGCCCCTCATCATCCGTGGGTGGTAGCTCATCTGTCACTGTCACATGCTATCCCAACGCCTTCTTCAGGCATGATACATGGAAAACGTTATGAATCTTGCTGCCTTGGGGCAGCTCCAACTCATATGCTACCTGTCTAATCCTGCGTATCACCCTGTATGGCCCATAAAAGTGGGGCTTGAGCTTTTCAGCCCCCTTCTGCTTCAGTGACAACTGTCGATATGGCTGTAACCGTAGGTAGACCAAGTCTCCTACCTAAAACTGTTTCTCCACCCGACCCCTGTCAGCATACAACTTCTGCTGGTTCTGCACTATAGCCATGTTATCCTTGAGAGCTTGGAGAATATCCTGACTCTCTTGGATCCAAATCTTGGCTCTTGGAGCCCTTCTAGCACCAAACATCACGTCAGCAAAAGATAAAGGATGATATCCATACAAAGCATAGAATGGTGACATACCAATGGACATGTGATGTATAGTGTTGTAGTAGTACTCCCCCAGATGCAGCCACTTCATCCATGCTCGCTGCTGCCCACTGGCATAGTTACGCAAGTAGCCCTCCAGCCACTTGTTAACTATCTCTGTCTGCCCGTCCGTCTGGGGGTGATAACTGGTACTCGGTGTCAACTTCGTCCACACCAATCGGAAAAGCTCCTGCCAAAATCCACCCATGAAACGGTTGTCCCTGTCACTGGTGATGGTCTTGGGAAGACCATGTAACCTGAAAATCTCTCTGAAGAACAGCTCGACTACTTGCGTTGCTGTGTAGTGTGCGGATATGGCGAAAAAGTGTGAGTGCTTTGTCAGCCGATCAACGACGACAAAGATGCAATCCTTGCCCTATACCATGGGAAACCCTGTGATGAAGTCCATCGAAATACACTCCCATTTCCCCTTCGGAATGGGAAGAGGCTACAATAGTCCTGCTGGATGGTTCATCTCCCCCTTGTTCCTCTGGCAAACATCGCACTCCCGGACATGCTGGAGTACGTCCTCCTTAAGGCCCTTCCATGAGAACCTCTCTCTAATGGCCCTATAGGTTTTGGCAAACCCCTGATGACCTACCAATGGTGAATCATGTGACCCCTGAAGTATCTTCTTCTTGAGTTGAGACCCCTCAGTCAAGAAGATTCGGTCCCTGTAGTAGATGATCTCATCGACCACCCTGTAACTGTCATCCACCACCTGCCCATCCAGAACCTCACATGCAAATTTTTCCTTGGAGTACTCTACTAAGAGTCGAGCCCTCCAGTCTGCATCCAAGCTCATAAGAGACAACGTCACTGGCCTATGTGAAAGGGCATCTGCTACAATGTTGTTCTTACCCTTGACATACTCAATGTCAAAGTCATATGCTTGGATCTTGCTGATCCACTTCTGCTGCCTCTCCTATAGTTGCTTCTACTCCAAAAATAACTTGAGGCTGTTGTGATTAGTCCTCACCCTGAACCTGTTACCCACCAAATACTGCTGATACTTAGCCAATGCATGCATGATGGCCAGCATCTCCTTGTCGTATATAGAATACAACCTCTTGTGCAGAAGGAGCTTCCGAATCTCAAAGGCTATAGGATGACCTCCCTGCATCAACACTGCGCCAATCCCCTCTCCTAACACATCACACTCCAAAACAAATGGCTGTGTAAAATCTGGCAGTGCAAGCACTGGGAAGCTACTCATAACCTCCTTAAGCCTGTCAAAGGCCTGTTGCGCTGTGTCTGACCAACTGAATGCCCCTTTCCTCGTCAAATCTGTCAGGGGTGCAACAAGCTGTGAGAAACCCTTTACGAACTTCTGGTAGTAAGTACAAATGCCAATGAATCCTCAAAGTTCTGTCATGTTTCTCGACTCCGGCCAATCTTTGATGGCCCTGATCTTCTCCTCGTGGACCCTCACTCCGTCCACTCCTATGATGTGTCCCAAGTATAACATTTCCATAAACCCGAACTCACATTTGGAGAGCTTGGCATAGAATTGCTACTCCTCCAAGATGCACAATACTGTCTCAATGTGCTGGAGATGCTCCTCCCAAGTCTTGCTGTAAATGAGGATATCACCAAAGAACACCAACACAAACTTCCTTAAGTGACTGCGGAAGATGTGATTCATGCAAGATTGAAATGTAGCTGGGGCATTGGTTAGCTCGAAGGGCATCACCAAAAACTCAAAGTGCCCATAGTGACACCTGAAGGCGGTCTTGGGAATGTCCTGCTCCCTCACGAAAATCTGATGGTACTATTATCACCCCAAGAAACTCACCTAGTTTGTATATCAGTGATGCTCGGGAACATTACAAATTCAACAAAAGTTGGATAAATTGGTGGATGAATGAAACAAACGCTGCACATTCAAGCCAAATAACCACCCCTTCTATGCTTAACCCCAGACATGGGTGAACACCCCCAGACTACAAGGATTTTAACCACCAATTACTCACAGTTTAAGGATAAGGTGATGATGAAGAAGACTTACCACACCAGCAGATGCACAGGACCCTGTGATGGTTGGCTACAACCAGTTTAAAGGTCTGTAAATCTGGTTTCTAATACACAGACAAGATGACAGCTCTCTATGCATTAAAACAACAGAAACCTGTAGGCAATTTCAATGAAATAGCTAAATTCTAACACAGAGTTGGGATGACAGCCCCTCTACTGCTAAAAATAAACAGCACATGAAATAATGCATGACAACCACAGCCTGGAACATAGAAGAAGTGAAAAATGAGCAATTGACAAAAAAAGAAGCTTGTATTAGTTGGAAATGAAGACCAGAAGATGCAGGTCTCACAGTAGTTACAGTCTCCAGAAGTTGAAGCTTACAACAGAAAGACACTCATCTAACACTCATCAACCTATTACATCGTTTTTCTTGGTATATATAGAATCTGTTTACAAAATATCTCTGCTAGGCTATGCGTGGAGGTGTATTAATGGATCACCAACCAAATTTAGAGTTTGATATGAGTTCTTTGATACATTTTGACTGTTTTAATTAACAAATTTTACATTCCCTGGTACTTTGATGTACTCTTTGAACAGGTGGAATGTTTCCTGCATAAATGTTCAAAACTGTTGAAGGTGTTGAACTGCTCGAGGATCGTCCTTGACCGTGCTGTTCTTGAATGTAGGAAGATGAAGATTTTAATGCGCAGATTACAAGTAGCAGATGGCATCGCTGATCTTTCTCCTTCGCGCGGGCGAAACAGGCTCAAAAATTCTGCAAAATGCAATGAGAATGGACAAAAAGCCGAGAATGAACCCTGGCCATTGGATGGATTACATGGACGATCGAGATACGCTGATGGGAGGCAATAGGAAGACACAAAGGCACGATTGAACATGAACCGTTAGATCAGAGAAATGGACGGCGAAGATTTGATCATAGGGAGCTTAACAGGAAAATCGAGAGGAGACAGATGTGGGCCGTCGAATCATGAGATGGGAGATCGGAAGGTCGACGGGCAGCTAAGATAATCGGCGGTTATCACGTGGGGAGTCATACCGAGAGGGCAAAAGACGGTTTTATCACACCGCTTATGGCGCTGCGGCAGTTTTCGTGCAGAGCGGTGTGATACAATGGCATGGTGACGCGTGTTTGACGGGACGGCAGGGAAACCGCTTTTCCCAGAAGTTATCGGTTGATTGGTTTACGGGGCGAGGGCAGGCCCGGGCTTTAGATTATACAATGGGCACAATCGAATGGCGAAGGAAGGTCAAAGGTTAATGCACCCATTTGGAGTTTGATGTGACAGGCGAGGGGCGGGCTCGGGCTTTATTAAAGCTTAGGGTTGTAAACTTTATTATATGCGTGGGGTTAAGAGTGTTCGGACTTAAGTGACCTGGGATAAAACTAAGAAATAGATTAATACGAAGTTTAAAAGGTTTTTGGGTTTTATAACGGTAAATGAGTTTTATAAAGAGTTATTGGAGGTTCTGAGGCAAAATAGGGAAAAAGGGGTTTAGATGGAAATAAAGGAAAATGAACAGGGAAGGATGAAATGGAGGTAGCGGGAAAACTAGGGAGAGACCATGATAGCCATTATACACCATCTCTGAACCAGCAACCAAGGACCAGACCAATTCCTTCTCCTGGAAAATCAGCAACATATAGCAGAGTTAAAACTGCCTCCTTCTGGGGATGAGAGCCTCCCTGTGAGGTCTCAAGAACCTGCAGACCACTGCCTTTCCATTTGACAACAAACTAATCAAAATTCCTAGAGTTCCATTAGGCATGGAGTCTACTTTGCCTGCATAAAATCTATAAAAACAAAATATTTACAGCCTTTAAGGCCAGAAGACCTTAAACATCATAAACTTTCAAAAACCGCCCATTCACTGGGCCCTCAAAAACTGTCTCTCCTCCCATACTTTTTAGTATGAAGGTGTTGTTCCCTTGAACCTGTGAAATGATGAAAGGCCCTGTCCAGAAAGCATCAAATTTACCATGATTGCCTTTCTTCTCCTTTAGTGCATCCCATTTCAAAACCGAGTCACCAACCTGAAAATTATTTGTTTTTGCCTTTTTGTCAAAGGCTTCCTTGATCTTTCTTTGATGTGCTGCAGCTTTCTCCACCAGCTGTTCTCTAATATGATGTATCTCTGTCAAATCAGTGATTCTTCTTGCCATGTACTCTTCTTCATTCTGCTCTTCTTGAAGGAATTTTGCCACAGGGAGAGTTAACTGAATGGGGAATACAGCCTCAGTGCCATACACCAATTTGAATGGAGAGCTCCCTGTGGATTTCTTTATGGTCACTCTGTCAGCCGACAGTGCATACTTGAGCTTTGAATCCCAATTCTTTTTATTGTCCTCTAACAGCTTTTTAATTATCCTGATCAGACTTTTATTAGAGGATTCTGCTAGACCATTTCCCTGTGGATAATATGAGGTGGAATGAACAAGTTTAATGCCCATTGAATCACACATTTCCACCAACTCGTTTGCCCTGAAGGTTGTTGCATTATCTGTTATTAATTTATGTGGACAACCAAATCTGCTGAAAATATTTTCTGTCAAAAACCTCATGACCACATTATGATGATCCTTCCTTGTAGGAACTGCTTCAATCCACTTAGTAAAGTAATCAATGGCTACTAATATCCACCTGTGTTGGCCACTGGAATGTGGATTGATTTCTCCAATGAAATCCAAACCCCACTGCTGAAAAGGTCCTTTTGCAATTATTGGTTTTAGGGGCAGGTATTTCAGCTGCTATTTTCCTTCAAATCTTTGGCACCCGTCACAAGATTTAACAAAAACAAAAACATCAGAAAATAAAGTGGGCCAATAGTACCCAGCTTTGAGAATTTTGTGGGCAGTGGTTTTCCAATAATGGTGCCCTCCACACATGCTGTTATGAAACTGTTGCATAACTTCCTTTGACTGTTCTTTGTCCAGACACCTTAAAAATATTCCAGATGGATCCCTCCAGTAGATCAGATTCTCCATAATGCAATACTTTGCTGCTCTAAGTTTTAACATTCTAGCTTGACTTTGAGTGAATTCTGAAGGGATTTCTAGCTTCAACAAGAAGTTAAATATTTCAGCATACCAACTACATGAAGCTAGATTCTCGACCACTGACTATTTTCTCACTGTTTCAGCTTTTTTTTCTTCTTCATTTTTCTGACCATTTGCTGCCATCGTGCATAGGAAATCAACATCTAGAAACCTGCAAATTTCTTTAGCTAATAATTTGGCAAGCCCCTGACCTCTGACTAGCTTTGTGGGCTTCAGCTCTATATCAAATTCTATCATTTTAGCAATCCATTTTGCCTTTCTTCCATCAACATCAGGGTGTGTTAAAACATCTTTTATTGCACAGAAGGTACATATGCAATTATCTTAGAATGCAAGATATAAAATCTAAAAGCCTTCAAGGATTTGATAAGAGCATATGCCTATTTTTCTATGATATCATACCTCAGTTCAGCATCCCTCAAATTCTTGCTGAAAAATGCCACTAGATGCTCTGAACCTTCTTCATATTGCTGCAATAGAACAACTGCAATAGTATCTTCAGAGGCAAATGAGAAAATATGGAACTCCTTGCTGTAATCAGGACTTGTTAAAGTGGGAGCCTCCATAATAGCCTTCTTAATGGACTCAAAAGATTTCCTTGCTCTATCAGTCCATCTTACCTCTGCTCCTTTCTTCAAACCTCCTGACAAAATTTATTTTGCCCAAAAAAGACTGTATATCTTTCTTTAATATGGGGACGATCAAAGCCTGAATTGCTTTGACTCTTTCTGGATCAATTTGAACACCTACAGTAGACACAATATGTCCTAACAGCTTGCCTTCTTCCAAAGCAAATTGTGATTTTTTGGGATTGACTGAGATTCAAAACCTCTTGCACTTCAAGAATACTTTTTTAAATGCTGTAAATGATTTTGATGGTTGCTGGAGTAAACTGTTATATCATCAAGGTAGATAAGCACAAATTTGTCCTTCTCTCCCACAAATGCTATGTCCATAGCTCTCTGAAAGGTGGCTCCAGTGTTCATCAATCCAAAAGGCATTTTGGCTTACATAAAAGTGCCCCAAGGAGTGGTGAATGCAGTCTTTTCTTGATCATCTGGGTGCATAACAATCTGATTAAAGCCTGAAAATCCATCAAAAAATGACATCACTTTAGCTCCTGAGACCTTTTGCAGCAACTGTTCCATCTTGGGCAGAGGATAATTGTATTTCTTTGAGCATTTGTTTAAATTTCTGAAATCAACACACAATCTGATTTTTCCACTCTTCTTTCTCACCACCACTAGATTGGCCACCCACTTTGAATATCTGAGAGGAACAATGATCTTGGCAGCCAACAATTTTTTAATTTCTTTTTCAATTAGTGGAAGAAGCATAGGGTTTATTGGTCTCAACTTTTGTTTGAAAGGAACGGTGTCTTTCTCCAGAGGGATTTTATGCTGAATTATGTTCTTATCATATGTTTTCAGATCACCATACTCCCAGGCAAACACATTAGCAAATTGCCTCATCAAATTGCAGTACTCAGCACTTTGATCAGCAGACAAATGAGTGGACAAATTTACAAATTTAGGTTGACTTGGACTTCCTATATCATGCTTACAGACTGCAGAATGCTCTTCTTTTTGGGCAGCCTTATAAGGCACATCATTTTGATCAAACAACCTTTCAAGAGGAATTAGACCTTTAGGAATATGGCTACTAGGATGCTGGACTATGCTGTTTTTGCCAATTTTATTTCTAAGCTAGGACTTGGGACTTTCTGACAAGGAATCATTTTCTTGGTCAATTTTCATCTCAAAGAACTCATCAATGACTTGAAGGAACCTATTAATCTTATCATCATCATTAAACACTTTCCAATGTAAGACATTGTCAGGCAAGGATGGTCTGTACTTCATTTGCACTTCGTAAACTAGTCTGGGAGGCATGGGAGGAATAAACAGACTAGCAGAGACAACAAGGGAATCAACAAGCTGATTTTGGGCTCTAGGAATGTATGAAATACAGAAAAAATCAAATGAATCTCTGATTCTCCATACCTCATTTCTGTATGCTTTTAGCCTTGGGTGCTTTGTTTGAAATGTTTTATTTACTTGCTGTATAATTAAATCAGCATCTCCAAATACCTTTATATTCTTGATTCCTCTGTCTTTGGCTGCATTAAGACCTAACAACAAAGCTTCATATTCTGCTATGTTGTTTGTCACTTGAAAAACCAATTTAAAAGACAGCTGAATGCTTTCTTATTGTGGAGATACTAGGATCACCCCTGCTCCTGCAGTCTCCCTTGAACATGCTCCATCAAAGAACATTTCCCACATCTGACTTCCTTGCTCTTTCTCAGCCTGAACTGTTGGTTTCCTGAGCTGCATTTCGGCTTTTTGAGATTCTTCTATTTGGAGAATGTATGCTTCAAAATCAGTGTCCACTGCATATATAGGATGATTTGTAGGATTCTTCTTATCACTAATGATGGATGCCAACTGTGCTTCTCTGTACAATCTCCTGCTTTCTCCTCCAAATACTGGGGTAGTGGCATAAGATAGATCATTCTGCAAGGTGCCACCTAGTCTCTTAATCCATCCTCTCGACAGCAGCATACCAAACTTAGGAGGGAAATCTGCTACCACAATATCCATCACCATGCTTTTCATGGGAAGCTGAGTTAGGGTAATGGTTAGATCTTTAATCAATCCAAGACATTTCACCTTCCTTGAATCAAAAGAAAATAGATCATGATAGGGTCTAGTGATATCAAGGCCTAACTCTTCCATGACAGCTTTAGGCATTAGATTGTGGTTGGCCCCTGTATCTAGAAATTAGTTGTGGAGGATTTTGTCATGAATGGTCAATGAAACATAAAAAGATGGAGAATTATTATCAGCAGGCTCAACCATGGGGCTGAGCACAATGGCCGGCTTGTCATCTTGCAAATTGACAGAGTCAGTGGAGGTTTGTTTGGTCTCTAGCTCAAGGGCTTCAAGAATAAGCTTTCTAAATACTTCACTCTTAACCAACTCAACCAGAGGCACAGATATTTTCAATTTCTGAACTTTAGATTCTAAGTTGAAAGAGGAAGATGACTTATTAAAACTTTTTACCTCTTGAACTAGAGCTTTGAGGATGACTAGATCAGCTGCTAGTCTTCTTTGCTTGCTGTTTTGTGATTCTGTTTGGGCAGCAGGCCTTTGGGCAGGATTCTCCTTAGCATTTTTTGCATTGGATCTCAGATTATATCTCTGCTGCTGCTCACCAGATTGTAGAACAATTCCTCTATCCCATTCTCGATTGTTTTGCTCTTGTAGCAATGATTGTTCATACTCAGCTAATGTAAAAAATTCAACGTTGCCTTTATCTTCCATGCAGTGAATTTCATCCTCGTCTTCTTCAAATTGTTCTTCCTCCATGACTATATTTTGAAAGGGAGCTTTAACTTTCTGATCTTCTTTTGAATCTTCACCCCTTTGCATTATTTGTAACTGCTCATTTTCTCTTATGAATGGACTGGAGTTTCTTGGAGCAAATGTGTTATGCTGCCTTTTTTTCCCTGAGTTCTGCTCAACCTCCAGCTTAGAGATTTTAGCAGCCAATGACTCTATCATTTTAGTCATTTTATCAAATTTTGGGTTTGAATATGATGTAGAGGAAGTAGAAGCCTGACCTCTCTGTCTTCTTCTATCCGTTTGGATTTTAAGCTTCTCTGCAGCCATTATATTAGACTCTACTTCTAAGGCTTCATCCTGCATGTCTGCCAGTGTAGCACATCTCCTTTCTCTCAATAACAGGTAGAAAGCAGAGTCAAAAGCATTGACATAAGTGAGTTTGGCAGAGGTAGGAGTAGGCTTTACCTCAGTTGGTATCTTACTATACATTCGATTGAATATTTTATTAAAATCAGGAATTGATTCCCCATTTTCCCTCCTCAGATTACCAAACTCAGTATGGTAATACAACAAGTCTTTTTTATCTCCCCATTGCTTCAAAAATGCATCATCTAATGCTTCAATATCTATTATTGATCTCTGGGGTAATTCTCTAAACTATTTCCTAGCCTCTCCATCAAGGCTCTGGACAAAAACTCTCATCCACACATCATTTTTACTTATATCGAAATTATTAGCATAACTGTAAAAAGCTTCCAGGTGTTCTTCTACTGTTACTCCCTCTGTTCCAGTGAATTTAGGCATATATTTTTGATATTCTCCCACAAGCATAGGGTTTAAAGGCACAGGCAACACCAATGGTCCATATCTAGCAGCAACAATTCTTTCTATCCTCGTAGGTGCTTGCTGTCCTGCCATGGTTGGAATATTTGGAAGAATACTAGCAGGGTGAATGGTAGGGAGTAATGTGATGGATGGCAGAGATAAAGGGATGTTTTGGACTGAATGGGAAGCTTTCTTTGGACTGAGATTAAAAGGGGAACTAACTGAACAAGGGGCTAAACTAATCTCTGAAGGAATTTCCTTATTAACAATGCTGGTTTCTAAATCTTCAAACTATAAATCTTCAGCAATAACTTTATCTTTCAGAGATGAATGAGACTTCTTAGGCTTACCTGATCCTGATGCCCCTTTCTGTGAAGCTTTCTTCGATTTAGCAGTCCTCTCAGGTTCATCAGGTGATTTCTGAGGATTTCTTCGAGTATGTCTCACAAACTAAGCCAGAACTTCAATGTGCAGTCACCAAATGATGGTCTTCCTCCAATGGAGTCACCAGACAGATGATTACAACCAGAAAGTGTGTTCAAACCTTGTCTGTCATCAAAGCTTGAAGCTGTCATTCTCCCAGGGAAGCTGAGCTTCAATTCTCCTCTCCCCAGCAACGACGCCAATTAATGTTATCGCCCCAAGGAACTCACCTAGGTTGTATATCAGTGATGCTCGGGAACATTACAAACTCAACAAAAGTTGGATAAATTGGTGGATGAATGAAACAAATGCTGCACATTCAAGCCAGATAACCACTCCTTCTACGCTTAACCCCAGACATGGGTGAACAGCCCCAGACTACAAGGCTTTTAACCACCAATTACTCACAGTTTGAGGATAAGGTGATGATGAAGAAGACTGACCACACCAGCAGATGCACAGGACCCTGTGATGGCCGGCTACAACCAGTTTAAAGGTCTGTAAATCTGGTTTCTAATACACAGACAGGATGATAGATTTCTATGCATTAAAACAATAGAAATCTGCAGGCAATTTCAATGAAACAGCTAAATTCTAACACAAAGGTGGGATGACAGCCCCTCCACTGCTAAAAATTAACAACACATGAAATAATGCATGACAGGCACAACCTAGAACATAGAAGAAGTGAAAAATGAGCAATTGACAGCAAAAGAAGCTTGTATTAGTTGGAAATGAAGACCAAAAGCTGCAGGTCTCACAGTAGTTATAGTCTCTAGAAGTTGAAGCTTACAACAGAAAGACACTCATCTAAAACTCATCAACCTATTACATCGTCTTTCTTGGTATATATAGAATCTGTTTACAAAATATCTCTGCTAAGCTATGCGTGGAGGTGTCTTAATGGATCACCAACCACATTTACAGTTTGATATGAGTTCTCTGATACATTCTGACTATTTTAATTAACAAATTTGACATTCCCTGGTACTTTGATGTACTCTTTGAATAGGTGGAATGTTTCCTGCATAAATGTTCAAAACTGCTGAAGGTGTTGAACTGCTCGAGGATCGTACTTGACCGTGCTGTTCTTGAATGCAGGCAGCTGAGTATTTTAATGCACAGAGTACAAGTAGCAGATGGCATCGTTGATATTTCTCCTTCGTGTGGGCGAAATAGGCTCAAAAATTCTGCAAGATGCAATGAGAATGGACAAAGAGCCAAGAATGAACACTGGCCATTGGATGGATTACATGGACGATCGAGATATGCTGACGGGAGGCAACAGGAAGACACAAAGGCACGATTGAACATGAACCATTAGATCAGAGAAATGGACGGCGAAGATTTGATCATAGGGAGCTTAACAGGAAAATTGAGCGGAGACAGATGCGGGCCATCGGATCATGTGATGGGAGATCAGACGGTCGACGGGTAGCTAAGATAATCAGCGGTTATCGTGCGGGGAGCCGTACCGAGAGGGTGGAAAACGGTTTTATCGCACCGCTTATGAGGCTGCGGCAGTTTTCATGCAGAGCGGTGCGATACAATGGCATGGTGACGCGTGTCTGACGGGACGGCAGGGAAACTGCTTTTCCCGGAAGTTATTGGTCGATTGGTTTACAGGGCGAGGGTGGGCCTGGGCTTTAGATTATACGACCAGCGCAATTGAATGGTGAAGGAAGGTCAAAGGTTAATGCACCCATTTGGAGTTTGATGTGACAGGCGAGGGGCGGGCTCGGGCTTTATTAAAGCTTAGGGTTGTAAACTATATTATATGCGCGGGGTTAAGAGTGTTAGGACTTAAGTGACCTGGGATAAAATGAAGAAATATATTAATACGAAGTTTAAAGGGTTTTTGGGTTTTATAACGGTAAATGAGTTTTATAAAGAGTTATTGGGGTTTTTGAGGCAAAATAGGGAAAAGGGGTTTAGATGGAAATAAAGGAAAATGAACAAGGAAGGATGAAATGGAGGTAGTGGGAAAACTAGGAGAGACCATGATAGCCATTATACACCATCTCTGAACCAGCAACCAAGGACCAGACCAATTCCTTCTCCTGGAAAATCAACAACATGTAGCAGAGCTAAAAGGTACCCAGATCTCAAATCAATCTTTGGGAAGAACCGTGCTCCTCTCAACTCATCCATCAACTCATCGATCATGGGTATGGGGTATCTATTCTTTAGGGTCTTCTTGTTTAGGGCCCTGTAGTCAATGCACATCCTCAATGTGCCATCCTTCTTCTTCACCAACACCATGGAAGAAGCAAAAGGACTCGTGCTTGGTCGAATGTGCCTAAGAGCCAGCAACTCCTGAATGGCCCGCTCAATCTCATGTTGATAGGCTTTGGGATGCCTATAGGGGGTATTAATCACTGCCTGTATGCCCTGCTCAAGCTCAATGGTGTGCTCAAACCCCCGGTCCGGTGGCTGTCCCGGTGGAATTTCCCCAAACGCTGTGGCATATTGGTCAAGGATGGCCTGTATCTCTAGGTGCACTGTCTGTGCTGTAGTCCCTGCCTCTGATGCACATAGCTCTACTACCCACTCTATGTCTCCCTTCCGAAAGACTGCCTCCATCCGATGAGCTGAAACAGTCTGAGGTGGGGATGTGTGATGTCCCCGTATCTTCTCATGCCTCCTTGTCTTCTCATCATCCCACTCCATCTCTAGGGCCTTCCAATCTGTAGTGACCTTCCCTAGAGTGATGAGCCACTGGACACCCAATACTATGTTGGTGTCTGGAATATTGACCACGAAGAAGTGGTCAGTCAGTGTGTAGGTACCCATCATCACTGATAACTCTGGAACATAACGAGCACACACCATGGTTTGATCTCCTGGGACCAAAACTGAAAATCCATTGAAGCTCTCTGTCGGTATACCTCTCCGCTCAACCATCTGTGCATCGATGAAGTTGTGGGTGGCCCCATTGTCAACCAAAACTGATACTCGCTGGCCACATATTGTCCCCCGTACTCATAGTGTCAAATACTTGGGAACTCCTTGCAATGCTGCAAGGGCTCCCCTGGTAGGTGCAAAAGCTGCACCACCTACTGCTGGTGGTGGAGGCGGCAAGGGACTGGTACCGGGAAAAGTGTCTATTTAGAACTGCTCTATCCCACTAAGGTGTGACAACTGCCTTAGAAACAAACAGAGAAAACTACTTTTGTATTTCCTTTATGAATTAAAGATAGAGGGGGATAGAAAGAACCGACCCGTGTCTTGCGCTAGTCCTTTGATCCAATCCCTCTCTTCTTTGACAACTTCCAGCTACTTTCTCCCTTACTTGCCCAGCTTCACCAAGTACCTGTAAGATCACAGAAGAAGAAAACTATACAAAGACATGGATCTATATTCATAAACAGCTTAGGATCAGATTTAAGCTAAACATACAAATGTAACAAGCATCAATGATACACAAGCATGTAGGAAAAACTCAAATAGTTTTATTGATATAACAAGAAGATCCAGGAGGAGTTACAACCGATGATTCCTGACCCAGCATCAACCTCCCAGCAAAGAAGCCCCTCTTCACCTCCAACAAAGCATAAATCACCCAATACTCTGATCTCTATCTCAAAACCAACAACAATTCCTTACAATGTGCAAAATTCCAGCCTCTGGATCTCTGGGATGAGGGATCCATATATAGATGTATGCAAGGAGGATGAGTCAGCTTATGATTTGATTACTGTCTTCTCTCTGTCAGTTCTTGCTTCCACTTGGAGACTGAAAGCCTCTTACTCATCCTTGGTCGAATTCAGTGAGGCAAGTGTCATTGGAGAAGATTCTGGAAGCTTCCATTGTCTTTCCACCTTGCGGAATGGCACTGCCATTTGTCATTTCCCACTCAACACACCCTCATAGTGCATTTATGTGCGTTGCAACGCACCTAGATAGTGTATTTAGGTGCTATGCAACGCAGCTAGCCAGTGGAGCAGCTGAAATGATCCTATTTTGACTTATTCTGAGCAATTTCTGGTGGAGAACTTCTGGGAGAAGCTGTAATTTGTTGACCTTGTTCCTTTAGGGGTTGGAACAACACTTTTAGGGACTTAGGAGCCCTTGGTTTATGGACATTTCATGCTTGGAGCTGCAAGGCACAAAAATGTCTATAACAGTTGCCCCCTAAAGTATGAGGCCGTTAATCGGGTGAAATGCTTTATTATGAGGATCTGAAGTTCTTTCAATGTTGGGAGGAGACCTGTAATAAGATACAATACAATACATTATCTTCATACTGTTTTTCATGATCTAGCTGAGGCGGGCATTCCCATGCTCAGCTTTATAAATTCATTTTCATGTACATAGGACAGACAATCGTCTGAGTGTACACTGATGATTCTGATAGAGCCATCATCCTTTTGGTAGGATGATTATCTGTGCTGCAATGTTGTACATTTAATGTCTTTTATTTTCCTGAATATATATCGCAGCCCGGATGGATGAAACTAGATCCGGGGTCTTCAATCTCATCCAATCTTCACTCGAAGTACAAGTCGATCCATGTGAGAAATGTTCTAAAGTCGAACACGGAAAGACATCGCTTGATTACCAGTCAATGATGTAAACTGTTAACAAGCGCGAGAGGAATCACCGATAATGATAATGACCCTCAAGGTACTACAGTACAATTCACATGGTGTGAATAAAGGACTTGGCGTCGAACACCACGCAAAATCTTTCGGTCGAAGGCCATTGATGTAAACCTGTCGCCGGAAGTGAGAAACTTGCCATTGAGGCATGCAAGCTTCAAAGTACTGAATGGGGTGTTCCTAGACCAACTTCTTGGATAATGAGCTGATGTCGACAAGAAGTGATCCGTCAAAGGAGGGCCTTAATGAATCCCACATCAATGACACGGAATGAAGAAAATGATTTTGATGGAGGTGAAAACAATCTGATGATATACGGTTCAGGATGGCGGTCATGAAAGAATGGAGTATAATGTATGGTAGTGGGTGGGACACAGGTGACTTCTCTGGATGACTTCTCTTGAACATGTCGGTGACACTTATGTGATGGATTGGTAGCATTAACCCCAAATGTGGATGGTATGGCGTGACCATGGTGATGTGACCAGTGAATGAAACAACCCAACCCGACTCGGACACGGAGTGGAAGTGTCATGTTCAAGAGCGACTTGCTACCAACAAAGATTCTTTGAGTTTTCTTCCCAATTTTTCCCCAGTCATTGCTGACTAGTACCTCTTTATTTTTTTCAAGCTTGAGGAGGATAACGTATGCTTGTTCTATAATTTTCCCTTTGGGCAAACCCATCGCTATGTTTTAACGAGCCTAGCGATAGTGAAACTCGTTCTCGTCTAAAGACAAGTTTGTCGCTATTAATCTTTTTAACGAGTTTAACGACAAAGATAACTCGGTCCTTTTCAATTTTAGAGAGTCTGAAAAGGTAACTCCAAAATTCCTTTTTCGTCATCTAATCCCTTAAGTCCAAAAAAGTATAAAACAATACAGAAGGGATGAATTTTCGATAGTTTTAACGAGCCGAACAAAACAAGCGCTCGATCTTTTTGTGCAATAATCCCTCAGGTCCAAAAAGATTAAAATCTAGAGGAGGGATAGCACTTCCTGTCCCTTTAACGAGCTGGAAGGCCAAGGACTCAGCAATCTTTTCATATTTTACGAGTCAGTTGAAAAGAGCTTAAAGGAGACTCGTCTTTTGAGGAACGAGTGATAAAATGGGTAGCAGCTGATTCCAGGGAAGGTTTGGAATTTTCCAATCACGGCAGTGTCACAAGGATGGCTAGTGAAATCACTCTTCGCAGCTGTTCCTCAAAATGGGTAAACAATCAAATGGAGGTGAATGATCGGCCAATGGAAAAGTGGAGGTGACGATGCAAACACGACCAAGGCTTTAATGGCTGAAGTACTACATTCACGGTGGTTATTTACCAGGGAATAGTTCATTTTTTAACGAGCTTAAACGCGGGTGGAAACATTTGTTGGGTCCGGGTTTATTTTTTAACGAGCTTGAACCTCACGGTAACACTGCTCGATTAATCCAGTCATATGATAAGAATGTCTCATATAAAAACGACAATTTTTAGAGTTTTGCCCCACATCCTTCCTTTATGCAAGTTAGGAGACGACCAATCCTACGAGTTTAAAGGGTTAGAGGTCCTAAAAATTAAAAAAAATAAATAGTCGCCCTTCGCTTGCATTCCAAAAGGTTTGCATGCCCCCAGGTATAAAACAGAGTTTCAAGGTCACCCTTTATTCAAGCTGACAAAACATTCGTTTTATCAGGAAGGGTAAACCTCTTACAGGTTACCCAAAGATTGTTCTATTCGCGGCGCAAACAAAACAATTCTTCGGCGATATCTACCTAGATAAGCAAAGGTGAGTGGCGGTGCTCGCCAACTCACATAACTTTGACAAGAGAATCCTGTACTAGAATAACCCCCTCTTCCACTCACGGACGAGGGTACAGACTAGGCATATTCTCCCGCGGAAACCTACCCTATACCCGAAATTTTCCTGTCGAAGCAGACCAGGATGCATGCCCCCTGGGTTTCAGTCATATCCCTCTGAATTACTCACGCTCATCGGGAGGACGGACTGGAGATTGAGACATTTCTTGCGTGAAAAGACCATTCAGGGATGGTATATGACTATTTGCTCTGTATGATCCGGGAAATGAAAGCTGGTCCACGATCTTGACCACTCTTCCTTCGTGCGGAAAACACATTACTCTAAAGAGTGAGGAGACAATCGCTCCCATGCAATAAATATAGTCTCGTCCAAGGAGTAGATTGTAATCTAGGGTTCCTTGAACTACCATTACGTTCACGTGAATGGTTTTCCTTGTCAATGTTATGGGCACATCGGGAAGGATCCCTAAAGGTCGACTGGTTCCTTGATCAAAGTCTGTCAGATTTCTCATCTCAGGCAAAAGCGATGGCGAACCAAGCGCTTTCCAAGCAGTTGAGGAAAGGATACTCACAGAAGACCCCTCATCTACGATGGTACCAGCCATAACCATTCTATAAATTTGAACGATAATTCGGAATGGTATGCTTGCCGGTAAACGGGGTCTGCCTAGTTGATTCCAGTCGAAGGAGACAACTAGGTTGCTTGGAGGTGGGACCGAATAGACGGCCGGGTACGACTCTGACGAACTTCCTTCCTACGGTAAAGGAACGGGTAAATTGCCCCCATGTTTGTTGGAGTCTGTGCTTATGAAGAGAATTTGGACGGTGTCATCCTTGTTCTCCTTAGTGGGTGTATCATCTGAAGATGAAACCTCTGAAGGCAAGACCGGGTCAACTGCCACCTCGACCTTTTGACTTTCGTCTGGTATGGATCCAGATGGTTTATCTTCAATGATAGGTGCTTCAGCCGACCACCTGAGCGGGCCAACTGGATTTTCAACTAGTGACGGACTCGGCAAGAGTTTTTTATATCCAGGAAGAATTCGTAACGGTGAAACCGGACGATCATCCAAAACTCTTTTAGCTTCGTCTAAGAAGGGACAACGGTGGACAACATGATCGCCTTCGCACAGTTTACAAGGAAATCTATATTTTCCTTTTTGTCCTGGGACTTCACTTTCACTAGTCGACGGTGTGTTTTCAACATGATTATCAGAGGTTGACGACACTGAGTTGTGCAATCTAGGAGACCAGTCCCTTAATATCCGAGGGATGCAAGGACAATCTCTGTGAAAGTGGTCTCCTTTGCAAATGACACATGGCGATTTAGGCCTGGTCAGTGCAGTGTGTGGATTTTCGTTAGACGACACTCGTTTTCCCCCATTCGCCTTTGGCTCCTTCTTCTTCTTCTCTTTCTTCTTCTTTTCCTTCTTCTCCTTAGGAACTTGACTTTTGGCTTTACCAGCCCCATCAAGCGAAGATGAAGGAGGAGAGGAAGAATTAGAGGAAGTAGAAGGTTGGTGGGCAACTCTGGACTCGTCTAATTGCTGATTCAATTGTTTAGGAATAGTGGTGTTCTGAACGACAGAGGTTGAGAAGATCCATACAGGCAAACCAATTGTTAGTCCTAGAAGCGACAATGTGGCCATATGGGGTGCACCAACATCTCCCCAAGGGGAGAAGGGACTAGGATTTCCTCCAAGGGGAATTCCTTGGTTGGTAGACTCCATTTTCTCAACCCAAGATCAACGTAGGAAAGGGGTAATGAATATTCCGTTTAAAATAAATTTTTAGACGCTTTGACACAACTTGTTTTTTCAGTTTTTAAGAGTCGAGAAAAAACAAAAGATAACTCTAGTCTCCTTCGATTTTTAATGAGCCTGAAGTGACAAGTGCTCAGATGGACCTTTTCCGTTAAAGAGTCTGAAAAGGAACGAAAGGGACTGCTCTGGAGATCTAGGTAGAGGGAGTACCAAACCAATCACAAAACTGCAGAATACTTTTTACGGTACGGCAGTCAATCTTCCCGAATGTTGTGTTCAGTGCATTGCGATCGATAGGGCGGCAGACACGGCTTCCTATGGATAAAGGATTTAAGCCTATAGGGGTCTCCCAAAATATACTCGACGGTACGTGGGAGCACAAGTCCGTACTGGCACTTATCGTCTCAAAGTGGAGGAATCACCCAACCATCAATGAGGACAACAGTTACCAGGATTTATGACGCCGGAATACGTCTCTAGCTTAGACCTCTAAATGTCGTGCGTTAAGTTCCAAAGCGTTGTTAGATTCATTGAATTTATTTTAAGTTGATCTTTCTTATGAAGTTTTCCTTTTGGGTTCACCACGAGATGTAGATGTAATTCCTAAAATGCAATCTAAAGATGATAAGAAAACTTTTATCTCTTTTGAGCAATGGAAATCCTAGCTACTAGGGGAAAAGAAAGACACAATCTTTTCACAAAGAGCAAAGAGCACACTGTAAATGCACTTTCCTAAATCAAGCCAAACAGACTGTCAATATGCAAATGCACATGTGCATGTATTTGTTTTCAACTTTCTTAATATTGATGCTAAAAATAAAGTTGATGTACAAATCTGAATTTGCTTTCAAGCGACAGACACAAACAAGCTTCTTTTCGAAATCAAAAGGTAGAGATGATTACGACACTTTATGATTTTGAAATAAATACTCGTTTTGACACTAGAAAGTCACAAATTCAAACCAAAGGCAATAGTAAAAGCATAACCGACTATCAACAGCAAATAAACTTTCTCCTATGATCGAAATCGACACTTGCGACAGATCTAAATCAAAGGACGACAGTATGATTATTATACTTTTGCAATGGAAAACTGTAAACGACTCAACAAACACACAAAAACATCTACAGTTCTTTTGTATAAATGAGGCAGAATATCAGTAAGGAAAAGGGGTTTGAAACAGTCATATACTGATCACAGGCTACAAAAATCAGAGACAAAACTGGAAAGAATGAAGCACAAGAACCTCAGCTGCACAGGGCTAGTCTGATCAGCGCACCTGTAACACAGAGAAACTGGATTGCAGCGCAGGTTTCCCTCTCGAGAAGTGCGTTGAAATGCAGGATCTCTTCACAGTACCTGCGCTAGGGCAGAAACAAGAATTCTATCTGGGTTCTGGGTCACAGTTTGCAGTTTAGTCTTTGGTTTTTGGCCGAGTAAAAGCAATCAGTAATGCACAATCAGGGGGTAGATCTAAGGAGGGTCTAAGAGCTATCATAAAGGGCAATCAGATCATTTGTGAATCAGCTGTTCAAATCATAAACAGATCCACTGAATGGATTGAAGCAGCAGATGTCTACTTTGCATTTGTTATGGCAAATGCAGTTCGAATGCTACTTATAAGTTTATGAAACAAACAACAAAAAGATACACAAACAAACTAATTAGACAATCGTCCCCAGCGGAGTCGCCATTTTGGTACCGGGAAAAGTGTCTATTTAGAACTGCTCTATCCCACTAAGGTGTGATAGCTGCCTTAGAAAAAAACAGAGAAAACTACTTTTGTATTTCCTTTATGAATTAAAGATAGAGGGGGATAGAAAGAACCGACCTGTGTCTTGCGCTAGTCCTTTGATCCAATCCCTCTCTTCTTTGACAGCTTCCAGCTACCTGTTCCCTTACTTTCCCAGCTTCACCAAGTACCTATAAGATCACAGAAGAAGAAAACTATACAAAGACATGGATCTATATTCATAAATAGCTTAGGATCAGATTTAAGCTAAACATACAAATGTAACAAGCATCAATGATACACAAGCATGTAGGAAAAACTCAAATAGTTTTATTGATATAACAAGAAGATCCAGGAGGAGTTACAACCGATGATTCCTGACCCAGCATCAACCTCCCAGCAAAGAAGCCCCTCTTCACCTCCAACAAAGCATAAATCACCCAATACTCTGATCTCTATCTCAAAACTAACAACAATTCCTTACAATGTGCAAAATTCCAGCCTCTGGATCTCTGGGCTGAGGGATCCATATATAGATGTATGAAAGGAGGATGAGTCAGCTTATGATTTGATTAGTGTCTTGTCTCTATCAGTTCTTGCTTCCACTTGGAGACTGAAAGCCTCTTACACATCCTTGGTCGAATTCAGTGAGGCAAGTGTCATTGGAGAAGATTCTGGAAGCTTCCATTGTCTTTCCACCTTGTGGAATGGCACTGCCATTTGTCATTTCCCGCTCAACGCACCCTCATAGTGCATTTAGGTGCATTGCAATGCACCTAGATAGTGTATTTAGGTGCTATGCAACGCAGCTAGCCAGTGGAGCAGCGGAAATGATCCTGTTTTGACTTATTCTGAGCAATTTCTGGTGGAGAACTTCTGGGAGAAGCTGTAATTTTTTGACCTTGTTCCTTTAGGGGTTGGAACAACACTTTAAAGGTTCAATTTACTTATTGGGTGGGGGGGGGCTATGGTCGAGCCTGCTTACGCATCCTCTCCCTTGGGGTCGAGTACCTAAAGGTCCTCTCCCTATGGTCGAGCCTGCTTATGCATCCTTATCAGTCGAGCCCCCTAAAGGGTGCGTTAGCACACTCGACTGTCAAGGCCGCCATCGACGGAGTCACTCACTATTCATATGGTGAGGGTCCTCTCGATGGCGGCCCTCTCCTCTCCTCTCTTTTATGGTCGAGCACCCTAAAGGGACGGAGTCACTCACTATTCATATGGTGAGGAGCCCTTGGTTTATGGACATTTCATGCTTGGAGCTGCAAGGCACAAAAATGTCTATGACAGGGACCCTGCAGGGCATGACTATCTCCTACCTCCACATCATCCTCCTCATTCTCTTCCCCTCTGCTCTCGGAGAAGACCTCAATAAAATGTGCTTTGCCAGCAACACATCTATGTCATGGTGCCCACGGCTCCTGACAGGTGAAGCACAACCACTTCTTCTTCAACTCCCTCCTGGCATAATCATCAATTTTTACTCATCTGGGATTCCCCTTCAGAGGCAGAATCCTCACATCCTTCCCCTTAGGCTGAAAATCCTGTTGTTGGGGGTAAGGTGTCTGGGTCTTGGGTAAGACATCCTGTAAGTCCTGGGTCCTGCTAATATCATCTTGAAGGGTCGTTGGTCTAGCGGATCTGAATAGACCTCGAAGTGGCTCTACTAACCCCTCAACATACATGTAGATCCTCGGTGCTATGGATAGATCTGGCACCATCACTGAAACCCTCAAAAAGTCCGCAATGTAGGTCTCTGGGCTCCCTGTCTATTTGAGCCTTGTCAGCTCAACAAAGTGCTGTTCCGGATCCCTCCGGTCAAACCTCTCCATCAATCTCCTGGTGAACTCGACATACGTCATCACTGTGGAATGCCCGAGTGTAACCATCCCATGGAACCACCAATCCTGGGCCTCACCATGCAAATGTAATATCGCCACCTTGATGAGCCATCAAACATAGGCAAGTGAAACCTACTAGCAGTGCGGTGGGTGTCTCCATCATGATAATGCCAGTATCCTCTGTGATGGTCGCAGGGTCTACTATCCTGCTGGAGCTGAACAAAGTCCCTGAATGAGAAAGAATCCTTGAACTCCTGCCCATAGGCCTGGTACTCCACAAAATAATCGCCCATATGATCGAGCTCTGCCTCATGCTGTGCTCCGGCCCCCGTATCTGCTCCTAGGAAAGTGGGCATGGTAGAGCGTATAGGGGAATGTGAGGCCACTTGCTGAGTAGTATCACGCTAAGTGGCATCCTGCTCCGGAAAATGGTGAGATGCGCCCGATCCCTCTCCAACCTAGAAAACTCATGGGCTCTCACACTGCCTAGCCTCCACTGCCGTGAATCTCTGCCCCATCACCTCGATCTACCTCGACAGATATTGCACTGATTTGAGGAGCATGTCCGCAAATTTATTCCCATCATCATCTGCCATCAGATTCTCCTGCTCTACGTCCACCATAGGCTCCTCTTGTCCTACGTCCACCACAGGCTCTTCCTGTTCTACGTCCACCATCGGAACATAGTTTCCCTCTCTGTAGGTGTTCTCCAACCTACGCCCAACATCTCTGTATCTCCTTCCTCTGTAATAGATGTAGGGATTTTCCCCCAGTATCATAGATTGCTAGCTCCACAGGCTGAGCCAGATCTATGCTCTGATACCACTATAATATCCCGTTTCATAGATTTTCCCCCAAACCCTAGTAAACTCTAACCAAATACGCACAAATAATATAATAACTGGGAAACTCAAATTGATAAAAATAACAGTGGTGTAACATATAATAATATAAGCATGAAATATAAGCAGATACTCAAGAAAAGCAGAGCGAAATGCTAAGCTATTTTATTATACTGAGTAATGGAATGAGTATAGGAGGTGATCAGAAGGATGGCACCTCGACTTGCACCAAGCAAGTGAAGAAATACACTCAGAATAACAAAGGAATGGCCTCTGTGTGGATGCTGCTGGAAAACTGCCGTGCTGCTGCTACTATTGGAAATAAAATGAGGATTTGGGGTTGTTCCCCTCCTCAGAAAACATTGAAACTCTGGAATCCACCCCTACTCAGAAAACCTAGAAAAACCCAGAAAGATTTTATGAAATGGCCGACCCCCGAAAATCACTTCCTTGGGGAATCACGCAATCCCTCAAGGCCCTGTGCTGCCACTTAGTAGAATCCTCCAAAATATTGCCTGAAACTTTTCCAAACCCCTCCAATATGCAAGAGCTGAACCCTTGCTCAATATCCCAGCTCAACTCCTCCACAATTCCTTAACCCGGAATTGCTCCCAGAAGAACTGCGTCCCTCTCTCTCAAGACTGCACAGTTTTCCAATGCTCAGCTCCATCTCAATGCCAAAGATCAAAATTACTGCTGAAAATACCTTGCTCGAGTAGGCACTCGAAGTCCCCTGGGGCTAAGGGTGAGATCTCTGAATGGAGACACTCAGTGCACTAAACAGTGCTGCAGATAGGCTAAACAACCATTGTCCTCCAAGTCGAAATGACTAGCTCAAATGCTCATAATCGAATGACAAAATGAGGGGCTCCTCTCTCCTTTATAGCATTGGCCTCTTCCAATACCAAGGCTCACCTCCTCCAATGTAATCCCCTCTTGCCACATGTTCCCTTTCCATCTGCGCAGTCCCTCCAAGTGTTTGCATGGGCCCCATCTCTGTGTGCTCCCTTGGGTCCCTTGGCTCCCCTTTAAGTCACAACGTTGTGCTACTAGGAAGTGACTTTTTATTCTAAAAGTGAGTTATGTCCCCTTTTCCTCACCTTTTTATTTACAAATAACTATAGAAGGAAAAATTGAGAAAAATCGAATATTCTAATTAGCCATGGCTAATTAGGAATATTACAAATGCTCCCCTCCAAAATATCGATATTTGTGGATCTGGTTCCCTTTGTCCTTGTCATTCACTTGGAGTTCCTTGACTGCTAGTGAATTCGAGCTCTTGTAGAGGATTTTGTGATCTCAAGCTGAGTTAGGGAGTTAATTAGGTTGAAAGGCTCCCTATATTCTCTCTATGTGTCTCCATTAAGCCCCTACATGTTAAATATGTCCAAAAATGCTTCTTTTACCTACATATTAATCACATTAGGCCATACAATATGACAAACACATTTTAGTCTTCCTACTAAGCATATTATGGCTAAAAATGTGAATTAATGTGAGAAAATGAGAGTTTTAAGGGCTGGAGGATAGCACAATGAACTCCAAAAGATACCTATTGATGGGACCCATCATCACCCCCCTACGGAAATTTTTTCTCACCCTTTGAGAAAATTTGCCACTGATATGTAGTTCATTCATGGCCCTAGTGGTCTGTCTGACATCCCAAGGCACTTCAGATGATGTGCCTTCTCGTGGATAGAAACTTGCATTTTCCTCTATGTATGCCCATTATTTTTGTTCCTCTTCTTGGTTTCTGCCTTCTTGTAGGCCCAATAGTAAGGGAGGACTGAGTTTGAGGCCTATCCACATGATCTTTAGCCTTTGCATGATCCTTTTGTATGGGGGGTTTTCTCCAAGGCATTCCTTAGTCTTTTTGGGGAGTGATATCCTCTGATTTGTAAATTACGAGGTAGGCCTGCCATATTCTTTAACAAGCTTGTAGACCCTTTATCTTTGTTATCGCTCAAACTATCAGGGGACCTAAAGGGGATCCCTAAAGGGAAAATGCTAGGTCAAGGGAAACAAATGGAAACTTAGCCCACTATCACCTCAGCTAAGGCTCCCTTCTATTTATGAAATTTCACAGATGGGAGGAGAATCGATATATTTGGAGTCACCGATGAAGGATAAATCAATGAATATATATGAGTGACCCAAATAATCCCCTTCCGAGAAGAGCTTGAAGGATGGATCTTTCTTGCTTTCTAATAAAGGTACAATGTCTTATAGGGAAAGGAAGGGACGATTTTAGGGTTAGGTTTATGGGATAGGACTTGTGAAGTAGTTTCCAAATCCCTAAAATCCTTATTGAAATTGGTATCCTGGATGGTTCTTGAAGAATTTTCTTTTCAAAGGAACAAGACCATACGAGAGCAAATGGACCCAGTCTAGGGTAGGATTAAAGAGTATGGAAACCAATGATGTTCTTACCCTAGACAAGATGGGGGAAAGGTTCAAAGAAATAATACTCACTTAGAGGTGTTGAATTGATCCAATAAGATATTAGCCTTTGGGGATGCTAGGGAAAAGTTTGATCTCAGAGCTAGGGCTTGTATTTTCTCAAAACTCCATCGTAAGAATGACCTCAAATTTGGAGGACGTATTGAGGAAACACCAACGTAGGAGGGGCTAGGAGATCAAACTTTTTGAAGGGCTAGTTCATCGGGAAATTGATTCCCCAGGTGATACAACTTGGTTAGACCGAGGAAAAGGTGAAAGAATTTGGTTTAAGGTGACCACCTTTTGGTAGATCAATGCCCTAGTCTTGGGGAGAATGGAGTTTATGATAAATATGAGTGATGACCTTTGGTTCTTGGTCAAGGATGCCTCAAGATCACTACGCTGGCCTTCTAGGTCAAAGAGAAGCAATCATGCAACTTTTATAATTTGATTTACAAAAATGTGATGGATTATCAAGATCAATTCCCTGATAGAATTACCCCTATGAGATTCCATTCACATTACATGGCCCATACATTGAGAGATGCTATAACAGAGACACAATTCCACAATTTAAAGTAGTAAATGCATGCAACAATTAGTCCTAAGAATAATGAAAACCCAATCCAATGTATATGACAAAGTAAAACAAGAATAACATTAAAATCATGTACTTACATGTAATATAATATATCCAACCATCCACAATTTGAAAAGAGAGAAGATCTAAGATAATATAGACAAAATCCACGAATCAGAATTCATCCACCAAGAAAAAGTGTGAAAATCTCAAGAGAGAGAAGAGATACAATCCAAAGTGATGATGAAAAAATGAACTCATCTCACTTGTATTTATAGACTAATGAGGAGTTCGAATTAGCCTCCTTGGCCTACATAAGCCCCAAGATATAAAATAATGTTCTAATAATATAACTTTTGGTGACAAGCCCACCAAACTAGCTCATAAATGAATGAATAAGCCTCTCAAGGGGTCAAATAATAATATATGCATGTCGCAGGGTTCTCTAAGAGGCTTAATGAGGTCCATGGGTCTGATAATGAATAGTAGGACCCTCAAAAGTGATGGTCCAGGGGTTGGCCCTTGGTTCTCCAAACGGTAAACTTGTGGTGCTCCCAATGGGTGTGGAGGCACAATAATAACCTCATGGGTCTCCAAATGGTATGAGGATGCCTGTAGATCATCTGCAAGGGAGCTGATAATTGTGTAGGGGATGCCACATCTTCCTACAAGTCTTGGGTCATCTTCCAAGTGCATGGTACATCTTTGGGGCTGGCTAGGCAAAGGTGAACTAGGTGCAGCATCCTTGTCGAATGGGAGTATCTAGAGCATCTCTAACCATCCCCGGGGATCCATGGAGGGTTTTCTATTGTTGTGGAGGCCCATAGATCTCAACGCACACCCTACAAGTGCCAATGTAGCCCTGTGGAGGATTAGGACCCTGTATATGGAGACCAAATCCAAGATGGATACCATTTGCAATCCTACATAAGATCTAATGTGTCCCCTAGCCTTCGAGTACAGCAAGTCATTAAAGAAATTGAGCAAATGAGCTTACCAATCGTGGACCATAGGTTGGGATTTCATAATGGCCTACTCTTCCATAATGGGCTTCGGGATTTGCCAATGTCTCCTAAACTTCAAATGGGGTTAACCAAGAATCCCATTAGGCGGTTTCTACTTCTAAAGGGGATAATATATTCAAGGTACATCCTTCAAAATGTGGTGGCATGTGACAGATAGGTGAATGAAGTGGGGGATGCGAAGGGGTAGCCCTGGGCCACATGCTGGGGTACAAGGGTATATAATAAAAGGGAAGCCCACACTTGGTCTTATAACGTGTAGGATGGAGAAATCGCGGTACATGAGGTGCCCCGACCTTGATTTTTCTACCCTTCTTTATATGCCTTTTCCCTTTTTTATGATTTTATTTGATTAATTTCTTGTGGCTCAAGGGGTAAGAGCATGATGCATAAAATATAGCAGCGAATATCCCCTTTTAAGGTAGGCCAGTTCATTTCCCACCAGGGGTTGGGAGAATCATGGGTTCCTTTATGATGAAGGAGGTTCATAGAACCTGCAAGAATTGTTGGGTGTGGAGCCTGATTATCTTCTTTATTTAGAGGTATCGCCACATTGGACCCCAGTTCGTAATGTGGTGGAAACACTGCTCGTAAAATGTACGCTGCCAAGGGGGTCCAGGGGGTGACGACGATTATTTGGAGCCCCCCCCAGCGAGGGATTGGGGGAAACATCCTTGAAGCTAAATAGATGTAAAATTGCCTTGTAAAATGTTTTAATTTCGTAGTCAATATGGGCCATTCATTAGGCGAATATCTGACAGTAGAAGTTATGTTTAATTTAGGGTTTTTTCCCTAGAAGGCAACCCCTCACTATATATGAAGGAATTGTTTTGTGTCTATGTAGATCTTTATTCTAAGAAAGAAAGAGAGGAGATTGTGTGAGAGAGAAGAGGGAATTACAATGGATCTACTGTAGGTTGTATCTCTTCATTTTGCTGGAGAATATAAAAGGAAGGAATGGCTGTTTATCCAAGGACGTAGCCCAAATTGGGTGAACCACGTATATCTGTGTCTCTCTTGTTTTATGCATTTTCTATGTTTATATTTCTGAAATATATTTTATGTGTTCTATTGCTCTGTAATATATAATTTTATAACAACTGGTATCAGGGCTGAAGGTCTATTTAGCTAATAAACTCACAGGAGAGAAGAGTTCATGGTTCGAATGGGAGTAATGGTGGAAGATGGTAGGTTTAGGGTCAAAAAATTTAACAGCCAAAACTACCAGCTATGGAAGATGCAGATGGAAGATTATCTATATCAGAAAGATCTGTACCTACCATTGAGCAGAAAGACAAAGAAGCCGACGAGTATGACAGACACAGAATGGGATATTCTTGACAGAAAGGCACTTGGAACAATACGACTATGCCTAGTGGCATCAGTAGCCTTTAATATTTCAAAGGAAATGACAATTGAGGGTTTAATGTCGGCATTTGCCAAACTATATGAAAAATCCTCAGCCTCAAATAAGGTATTTCTTGTGAAGCGTTTATTTAATATGAAGATGTCAGAAGGTGGATCTGTGGCTGATCATTTAAATGAGTTTAATACAGTTACCAGTTAGTTAAGTTCTGTAGGGGTAGCTTTTGATGATGAAGTTAGGGCTCTGTTATTTCTTTGCTCATTTCTAGAAAGTTGGAATGGTTTAGTTATGGCCATTAGTAAATCTCTCTCTCTGGATCTGGTACTTTAAAGTTTTATTATGTTGTTGGTTCAATCCTTAGCAAGGAAATGCGACGCAAAATCTTCGGTGAGACAGCAGGTAATGCTTTGGCTGCAGAGACTAGAAGAAGAAAAATGGAAAGAGGAAAGAGTCCAGGATATCGTAGTAAGTCAAGGAAAGATAGATCCAAGTCCAGATCAGGGATAGGGTGTTGGAAATGTGGGAAGAAAGGACACCTGAAGAGAGACTGCAAGTCTTGGAAGGGAAAAGAAGGAGACGCGCAACAAGAAAACAATCATGAAGCGAATGTGACAGGCGATGTGTTGCAAGATGATTTGATTATTTCATTAGAAAATATTATTGATGCTTGGGTGGTAGATTGAGGGGCCTTATTCCATGCCACACCTGATAGGAAACATTTTCATGATTATGTTCAAGGATATTTTGGACAGGTTCGATTGGGTGATGATAAACCTTGTAAAATCATTGGAATGGGTACAATATTCATAAAATAGTAGAATGGAAATCAATGGTTGTTGAAGGAGGTAAGACATGTTCTAGATCCGAGGAAAAATCTTATTTCAACAAGGTAGTTTGGAGGTGAAGGCTGTGTAACTACTTTTACAGATAAAAATTGGAAGGTCACTAAAGGAGCTCTGGTAATAGCGAAAGGAGAAAAGGTTGGTACATTGTAATTATGTGATGGTATTTCTAATTCTGTTAATTCTTTAACCTCTACAGGAGAAGACATGGAATTGTTCCATCATAGGTTCGGGCACATGAGTGAGAAGGGGATGTAGATTCTTCACCCAAGAAATTTGTTGCCAGGTTTAAAGCACATTGATTTAAAATTCTTTTAGAATTGTGTTTATGGAAAACAGAAGAGAGTCAGGTTCCTCAGAGTTGGGAAAGAAAAGAAGAGTGAAAAATTAGAGCTTATGCATACATATGTATGTGGACCTGCTCAGGTATCATCTCTCGGTGGGTCTCGTTATTATGTTACTTTTATTGATGATGCAACCAGAAAAACTTGGATTTATTGTATTCGAAATAAATATGATGTATTTGATACTTTCAAGAAATGGAAATCTTTGGTTGAAAATGAGACAGGAAAAAGGTTGAAGTGTCTCAAACCAAACAATGGAGGTGAATATTGCAACAAAGAGTTTGATAGGTACTGTTCAAAGAATGGAATTCACAGAGAGAAGACAGTTCCAGGAACACCACAAGAAAATGGTGTGTGAGAAGGATGAACAGGACAATCATGGAGCGTGCAAGGTGCATGAGATTGCATGCAGGATTTCCTTTACAATTTTGGGCAGATGTTATAGATATTGTTGTTTATCTAATAAACAGAGGGCCTTCAAGTTCCTTGGATGGTGGTATTCTAGAGGAGGCATGGACAGATAAAAAGGTAAATGTTGGCTTAATGGGCCCTAATCCAGGTTCAGTGTTAGTCAACCAAGCAAATCCCTACACTACTGGCCCTTTCGGCATCAGCGCGCGGAGCTCGGAATAAAATCTCACCCGAAGTAGTATCGGGGGATGCAAGAACTAAGTTTCTGCACCTTGAGATGGTTGTGATGTGGTTTTACACTTTAACTCGGTTTTACACTTTAAGAGCTTATCGATGTACCCCTTTATTAGTATTTTAGAACCTCCGTGAAGTTCTACGATCATCCTTCGCATAACCCTAATAAGCAATTCAGGCACTTATGAGCCTTTGTAACTAATTTGATATATAGTTTTCTGAATTATCTAAGTGTTTGCCAACTCTACTATGCAATAAGATTATATTTGCGTAAACATATATTTGTATTTGCGTTCATATAACATAGGAAAACATATAGATTCACACATCAAATTAGCAATAAAACATAAACCCAATGCTCAACATAACATAATTGCATGTAATTGACAGAAGTAAAATACACAGTAATTTCAGAATACTCTTCTTTATTGATGATCCAGATTTCTAGTATAGAATCTGACTACCCTGCGCATGCAGCTGCAAAGGTCCACGCACTCAGTTGCAGACTTATACCCTAGGCCTCTGCACACTTAGCTGCAGAGCTTCTCTCCTACGCTAAGAATCTTGCTCTTAGCTCTTCAAAGACTCATCAATGACTCCAACTATCAACTTCCCTTTCTTAGACTCCTCTAAGACCTCCTTTTTATACAATCCCATGGTTTGTGGACCAAGGGTGGATCTTATCAAGATGACACAACTTATCTAAACTAAGGGTGGAAACCCTTTTTGACTCTTGATATCTTCATGCTTCGCTATCACAAATTGTGGATAATTTACATTTATTTATACAAAATTCGAGCTTTCTACCCCAAAACTTGGGCTTTTAACCCGAAAATTGACCCCAGGGGACCCGTTCCCAACACGCCCCCAACACAAACATGGTGACTCGCCCTTGAGTCACTCAACTGGTGCAAAGATATTGTTGCAAAGACCTCCTAGCTCCACTTGGACTATTGTACCTTCGAATCTGCACCGTGTTACTGCCTGCTTTATCTCCTCAACCAGCTGCTCTGTCACTGGCCTTGTACTATCTGACTGTATCTTATGCTGAGTCGCCTGTAGACTAGCCAACTTTCCTTCGATGGTGGTGGTGAGCACATAGGCTTCATCAATCCAAGGCCCTATTCTGACCTTGAGGACGCTCTCTTTTCACTGTTCTGCATCCAACTGCTACTTTAATACCTTTGCCTCCTGTAGTTTTTCTAGCCTCTACGTAAGGGCGACGGTGCGCGCCATCACTTTGACTTCATCATATCTCTGTTGCATCTCCTGGGCCTTCGTTTCTAACCTTTGCAAGGTGGGATCCTCTTGTAAATTGGTAACCACTTCAAGTGCCTACTCGAAGAGTGCAGTGCACTTCTTCACTGTGTTGTTCACTACTACCACGATGTCTTTCACAGCTGTCTCATGCTGCTCTATGAATTATGACGGAGTTAAAGGCTGGGCCTTCAATTTTAGTTCTACAATCTTGAGGTTCAGGTCAAAATGAACCTTCACCAACTCTGTTGTGGTGTCGCGCACTTTGGCAGCGAGCTTTCGAATCCGTACATCTACTCGCTCATCATTGGGAATGTATAGCTCTAGGACAGACCTGCATTCCTCAGCCACTACTTTGGTCGCGTGCTCATTTTTGTCTGTGATGGATTTGACGAGGTTAACAGTGAAATCTCTTTGTACAGTCAACGTTGTTGACTTTCTATTCACTGATTACCTATAACGCGCACTATTCGTGGGCCCAAAGTTCCGCGAGCACTGGGAAGCGTGGCCAAATTGAACCCAAATCCTTTTTGGGTGCTCAAAGAAGGCCTATCAGCTTTAGTCTCTGTGGTTAGCACTCCCTTTGGAAGCATTATTTCCTAGGGATCTAGTGTGCGCACTATCCCTGTTGCTTCCAATGTGTCAGGCTTCAAACTAGTTGATGTCATGCTGGTTCATCCCACGCTGGTCTGGACTTGCGAGGCTTGGATTTGTAGCTCACGCAGACCCATCTAAATGGCACCCAAGGCTTGCTTCTATTGTAGCTCGAACTGCTGCAGAAGTTTCGCGGTGGAATCCCTTACAGTGTCACCGATATCATTTAAATCACCTTATATTAAGGTGATCGGATCGAGAGAAGTCTTGCTGGCCTTAGACTTCTTTCACGGCCCTACCTTCTCTAGATCTCTATTACGCTTAATGCAGAACAGAGTAGTCTCTGAGTCTGCTCCTCCCTGGTCCGATTGCTTGTCCTCCTCCTCTGTCTCCGGGCAAGGCAACTTCTGACTCCTATCAGAGCCGCGCTCCTCTTCTTCCGCCTGTCCTCCCATCTGCTTCACAGTGGCGTGCTCTACCTTGGCCTTGTCCTCAACCTCCTTTTTTTTCTTTGCGGCCAACTATTCCATCTTCAGCTTGGCCTCTTCCTTTTTTTGCTGCGCTGCGGTCTTGCTAGACCCAGTTGTCAAGTCAGAGGCAGTGTGACAATCTGCCAACCAACGGTCGAGGACCGCTATAATCAGGTCGTCTGTGGCCAGGTGTGGCATGTCATACCATTTCTGCTTAGGTTCCTTTCGCGCATGTATCGAGACCCAGTGGAAGTTGGACTTGAACTCCACTTACTCTTGCGACTTCTCAAAAATGGTTGGTGACAACCATGGTTTGCGGTTGATGGCCATATGGATACTCATCTCCGTCAAGATCTGAAAGCTCTTACTATCCTTAACCCTTTGAGGGTCCTTCATACCCCATAGCGAAGTGAACTTCACTTCTTCTGGTAGGTTTGGCACAACCAGAGGAAACTGGCTATCCTTTGGTAACGCCCATGTGACCAGCACTATGGACAGCAACAACCAGGCATAGTGGAATGTTTTGCTATGATCACACGCCTCTCTACGGTTCGTGAGGAACTCCCTGTGGAGGTAGTATGCCTAGTTAAACTATACGTCATCCACACACTGGGCCGCTAAGGCTACTACTGGTGCAAACACTTCGTCTCCGCGACACTTTCGCATAACCTTTCCTGCCAAGATTTACATTGCTACTTTGACTGTGAGGTCAGTTATACTTGTGATGGCATAGCCACGTGACTTCTTAGCGAGTTTGAATTTTTCCTTCATTGCTTCACTGAGGTCACACTCGCCTGTCTTTCCACCAAACTCCATGGGTATATTTTCTCCCGAGTGTGACAGCCGAGTGATCCTATGGAGCAGTAAGTCAGTGATGGGTATCAACTCTTCTAGCCACAGACACCCATCATGCACCAAACAGAACAACTTAATCACTAACATGATTATGGGTGTGTGGTTATAATGTGGTACCCATAAAATGTTTAGTAGACCCGCCTTATCCACCCCTTTTACCCACTTCCTTGGCTCCAACGTGGTCACACTAGAGTCTTTGTAGAAGACGCGGTGCATGAGTTGGTCCGTCGCTAAATGGGGAAAGCATTCCGCATTAGCCAAATCCTAGTCCTCCAATTTTAAAAGGGGGATGCGCCCTAGGCGTGGTCCTTCAAAGATGATTTGGTCCGGTAGTAAGGGTGTGTGCAGTGTGACCTTACTTTCATCAATATCCTTTGGAACCTTTGTCTTGCCTCTGTGCGGAGGAATGTACTCGGGCAATTTAGAAATGGGGTTAGACCCCTCCACATCAATGTCCTCTACCCCATCCATATCAATGTCGTCTGCACCCACATGGAGTTCTTCAACATCAGCTTCAGGTTCTAGGTCAATCACCTTGCGCTTCTCCTATGCGGTGGGCTTTCCCATCTGTGGGTGCTTTCTGGGTGAGGTGCACATTGGCTGTTATACTTTCTGTTTATCCTTCTTTGATTTTGGACCCTCCTTGGTCTGCGTAGGCCTTGGCCTAGGTTTCCTTGGGGATTTAGGCACTTCTGTTAGTACTTCAACACTTTCAACCTTCGGGGAAACTCCCTCAGCTGCCATTACTACCTCCGGGGCAATTCCTTCACCTGTCATTGCTTCTCCTGCACTCATGGTTTTTGCAGGGGCTGACATAATGCTAGACAACAACTCTTGCGTCTCTATTGGAAACTTCTCAAACATTAAACTCACTATCAGGGCTTCAAAGATCTCAGGGTTCATACACGCCTGAGAGCTTAATACCTCAATTCTAAAAATTCAAAGTGGTTTTCGCTGGGCAGCCACCTGTAATTTATAGGCATTTTCAAATTCAAATCCATCCTCAAAACTGAATGTCATCAGGATTCCTTGGTGTAAAACATCCCATTATTCGGTGCCATGAAGAAGTTTTGTCTCCAATTACCAATTCATTGGTATAACATCCAAGGTATGACAAAACATATGGACGCACTCTGGCTAAGGCTTCACTCCATATACTTTAGTCCATTTGTCCAAATGATCATGTAGATCGTTTCTCCCATCATACTTTTCTATTGGCTGTACGTTCGGGTGGCCAAAGCATATCCTCATCATCCTTCTGTATTCGCGCCAATCCTCAAAATTGTCCTTGTGTGTACCCCACCATCTTGCGGGTGCAGCGCGCAACACCCAATCTAATGCCTAGAAGCTATGCTTCTTGGGCACTTCCCTTTCGAATGCATCCAAAAAGAAATCAACGTCAGTTAACCCATCATAGTGAGGCAGATTTCTTACCTCTGATGATACGCAACGTAATGACTTGGTCATCATATTACAGCGCAACGTAGATACTTCATGCAGCCGATTCTTCTAGTGCTCCAGTTCTCCGACCAAATTTGATGTGTAGGAGCTCTCGTGGTCCCATGCAATATGTTTGTCTGCTACCAGATTCACCCAATCCTGGTCTCACTCCGTTATCTTATAGATCTGGTCCAAATCGTCATCAGTTTCATAATCGCAGATCGGTTCTGTATAGCGCGATCCCTCGGCAGGATCTAGTGGCACCACTACGCAGAGCGATTTCTTCTCAAACATCATCCTTCGCTTCTTTAGGTTGATTACCCCATTCATGTTAGTGTCCCAGTTGATCCTAGGGAGCACGGGTTAGGGATTGCTATCATCCACAATCTCTATTACTTCAAAATTGCCAGTGCGCTCGCACCTTCGATGTCAACTGTTACCCCCTACAACCTCCCCATTGGGATGATTTTTTGTTGATTCACCATCCTTAACTGGATTGGAGACCACTGTAGCATAGGTATCCCCATTCCTTCCCATGTTTGTTTTGGCAAAACATTCATGTCAGACCCCAGATCCAAGATAACTTGGTCCATTTTGTGTTCTCCTATTTGTGCGGTGAGTCTCATCTCATGTCCTTTCCTTGCCTTATGATTACCAAGCTTTATGACTACATGCGGTTCACCTGTAGCGTTGTCCTTGCCAGCGCACTGATTGATTAGTTCCTGCAGTCCCTTCATAGCCTTACTGTCGTAGAGCAGTTTCATGCAAGTCTCCAAGAACGTGGTAGTCATGGATGGGTACATTTCTTCAACCGGTTTCTCCTGACTTCCTGAGGTAGAGGCCTCGGCGAAACTTTTCTTTGCTTCTGTAAATTTTTCTTTTGATCATTCCATATCAAACCCAATCTCCTTTTCTAGTGCTTTGTGGACCTAATCACCTTTTGCAGGTTGCTTCCCCTTATCCTCACTAGTTGTCGTTCTACTTCACAGCATAATGTTTACCTTAGGGTCTTCCTTGCGAGTCTTAGCCCTCATCATCTGTACATTCTGAGTCGGCTGCAGAGGTTGCACCCCCTTTTCGTGAAACTTAGCCAACAATATAGGGTAATCCTCAGTTGCATGGTCAAACCGAATACATAGCGACATGATAGTCGCATCAGATTCGGGCAGTCTCTCGCGTAGTGTCCTAGTCCTCCACAATTGTAACAAATAGGCTGCCCTCAATCTCTGCCAGGTCCTCCTCCACCTCGGCCTCGGCTATGCCCCTGATACTCACCTTGCGATCCTCCAACACCTTGCTTCATAGGTCACGTTTCTGCCTGCACCCTGTATGCAGGTGTCCTGTCCATCATTAATTCGTAACTATGACAATTACGCTCATCATGACCCACTAATTGACAGAAATTTTCGAAGAGTTGTTGTGGCATTTGTACGAATTTCTGCAGTAAATGGAAATTCTCGATTGCATGTTTCCCAGCTACCTGGAAGATAACACACCATAGCGCGAGCCCTGTACTTGGCTGTGCTGTAGCCTCTGGCCTCACAGGCATCAGTCCTCCTGTTGCAACAAAATTCGCAAAGACTAGACAGTGATACTTGTCATGTCCCTGACCTTTGCATTTCAGTCACCAAACTTGTTCACACACCTCTGGCCAAGTTGTTATGTCTTTCTTCAGGGTTTTCATTTCGAGGAAAAGGTGCTGCAACTCGTGTGAATATGATGAACCTTGAGATTAGAATATTGCATTGGTGTCTCGTGCAATCTCATCGTGATTTCCAGAGCTTCTGCCTGGCTCCCGATACTTTGTTGTGATAGTGCAACCCTTAGGTGAGGCAGGAGCGAGGCCACAAATCATTCGAAGTGCTGCCCATCAGTCAGATTCATGTTGGCTTCATGGATCATACACTTCAATCTTTGATCCAAATCCCAGGGCATCTCTCTAGGGTTCATCATGATCTCCTTGAATCCCAAAAGGGATTGCGCTCGAGTCTTAGGTCTACTGAATTCCCTATTCAGCACAGTCTGGATATCTGCCAACGCAGACGTCGGGTTATCAATACTGTATTTAATGTACCACATTAGTGTGCAGTCTTGCAAAGCACTAACCAACGTTTCCTTCTTCATTTGATCATCTGTGATACCCTGAGATTCCCATACAGCATTCGCGATGAATCAAAACTGGTCCAGATCTTCATTTCCTATGCCCTTGAACATAGGTAGCTTTACATATTTTTCCATGTTGAATGATGGTGGAGGTGGCAGTGGTGTGGGTGAGGGAGTAAGCGGTGGAGGTGAGGATGGAGACAGTGTGGGTATTCACGAGAACCCTTGTCTTATCAACTGAATAGCACTTAGTGGAGAAGCCTGTTTGGCTCCTTCGTTGTCACTTAGAGGAGGTTCAATCAGTGGGCTATATTCAGGACCTTTTCTTCCTCTGTCCTTGAAGGACCTTCCACTTCGTGTAGCTCTAGACATCAAGGTAATTGTATGACCCACTTTTCACACAAGAGCATCTTAACCCACGTATTTAATGATTTAAAATACTTACCTCTTGGCCCCTTGAAGAAGCGGCACTCTGCTTCGCTGTAATTGACTGAATTATTGACCGAAAACTCTGTCACAAACCCTCCTATGATACGGTCAAGCCAATGATCGACAACGCGTGCGATCTTTTCTTTAGAGGCTTCCAAATTCTACACTAACTTCAGGGTCCAGACAATTGGACCTTCAAGTCTCCACCTTCCTTGTCCGTCTGCCAACTTCAGGATCCACTCGTATAATTCAATTGGAAAGGAACATAAGAGGATTTCATGTATCTCTATGTACATATATCTATCCAACCACTGTTCTTTTTTCAATCGTGGATTCCTATTTTCTTGCACCATGAATTCGTGGATCTTTCTCTCCAACTAGTATTCAATCTCCTTCTTAGTTGGATTCCAGTGATGCGACATCACCCATCTCATTATGAAGATCCCGGTCCCGACAACGAAACAATTTGTTGGCTTGATGGGTCTTGACCCAGGTTCAGCATTAGTCAGCCAAGAAAATCCCTACGCTACTGGCCCTTTCAGCATCAGGCCACAGAGCGTGGACTGAAGTCTCACCTGAAGTAGTATGGGGGGATGCAGGAACCAAGTTTCTGCACCCTGAGATGGTTGTGATGTCGGTTTTACACTTTAACTCTGCCTTCGCATAGATCGATAAGCCTTTAGGGCTTATCGATGTATACCTTTATTAGTCTTTTAGAACCTCCGCGAGGATCTGCGATCGTCCTTCGCGTAACCCTAACAAGAAATTCAAGCACTTACGCACGTCTATAACTACTTTGCTGTATAATTTTCCCAATTATCTTAAGTGTTTTCCAACTCTACTATGAAATTAAGATTATCTTCGTGTAAACATATATCTCTACTTGCATTCATATAATAGAGGAAAACATATAGATTTTCACATCAAATTAGAAATAAAACATAAACCCAGTGCTCAACATAACATAATCACATGCAATTGACAGAAGTAAAATACACCATAATTTCAGAATACTCTTCTTTATTGATGATCCATATTTCTAGTACAGACTCTGATTACCCTGCTTACACAGCTACAGGGGTCTGCTCACTCAGTTGTAAACTTCTACCCTAGGCCTCTACACACTCAGCTGCAGAGCCTCTCTCCTACGCTAAGACTCTATCTCTTAGCTCTTCACAGACTCATCAATGAGTCCAACTATCAACTTCCCTTTCTTAGACTCCTCTAAGACCTCATTTTTATACAATCCCATAGTCCGCAGACCAAGGGAAGATCTTATCAAGCCAACACAACCTATCTAAAATAAGGGCGGAAACCCTTTTTGACTCTTGATATCTTCGCGCTCCGCGACCACAAAATGTGCAGACTTTACATTTCTTTATACAAAATTTGGGCTTTCTGCCCCAAAAATTGGGCTTTTAACCCCAAAATTGACCCCAGAGGACCCATTCCCAATAGTAAACTACTCATTTTTAAAGGCTTTTGGTTGTGAAGCCTTTGTCCACATTAATAAAGAAAATAGAACAAAACTTGAGGCAAAATCAAAGAAATGTACTTTTATTGGATATGGTGTTAATGATTTTCGTTATCGCTTTTATGATTATGAAAAACACAAAATAATTAGGAGAAGAGATGTCATATTCAATGAAAAGGTTTTGTATAAGGATTAGATGTAGGAAAAGAAACAGGAAAAATAAAACAGAGAATACATAGTGCTTCATGAGATCACAGAAAAAGTGAAGGTGCCTGAAAATCATAATGATCAATGACTAGAATAACAACAACGACCACAATAGCAACAAGCACCTCAAACGCCTGAAAGTGATGTTAGAAGATCTACCAGGATAAGTAGACCCCCTGAATGATACTCTCCATCATTATATTATGTATTGTTGAATGATTTTGGTAAACCAGAATGTTATGAAGAAGCAGTGCAGGTAGAAAACATGAAGAAGTGGGAGCAAGCAATGAAAGAAGAGATGGACTCCTTAGCACATAACCAGACTTGGGACTTAGTCAAGTTTCTTGCAGGTAAAAAACAATTGTAGAATAGGGTTTACAGGTTGAAGGAAGAGGATGGAGGTAGAAAAATGTATAAAGCTAGACTTGTGGTGAAGGGGTTTGCACATAAAAAGGGTATAGACTTTGATGAGATATTTTCTCTTGTTGTTAAAATGACTTCAATTAGAACTATTTTTATTCTAGTAGTAGTTGAACATTTGCATCTTGAGTAGTTAGATGTAAAGACAACCTTTCTCCATGGGGATTTGGAGGAAGAGATATATATGTAACAACCACAATGATATGAGGTAAAAGGGAAGGAGAAACTAACGTGCAGGTTGAAGAAGAGCTTGTATGGATTAAAATAGGCTCCAAGGCAGTGGTATCTAAAATTTTACAGGTTTATGTCTGAACAAGGTTATACGATCATTGTGTTTATCTCAAAAGTCAAAATGATGGAAACTATATTATATTGTTATTATATGTAGATGACATGTTTGTTGCAGGTTCTAACATGCACAAAATAAATGAGCTGAAAAGAAAATTGGTGAACTCATTTGCAATGAAGGATTTGGGTGCTGCAAAACAAATCCTTGGTATGAGAATAACTAGAGACAGGAAGAATCGAAAATTAGCATTTTCTCAGAGTGAGTACATAGAAAAGGTGTTGAAAAGATTTAATATGCAGAATGCAAAACTAGTTAGTATACCTTTGGCTAGCCATTTCAAACTAAGTAAGGAGGTGTGTCCTAGTACTCAAGAAGAAATGGCTTATATGTCTAAAGTTCCATATGCATCAACAGTTGGAAGCTTAATGTATGCAATGGTCTACACAAGGCTTGATATTGCACATGCAGTGGGAGTTGTAAGTAGGTACATGAACAATATAGGAAAAGGACATTGGATGGCAGTGAAGTGGATTCTCAGGTATTTGAGAGGTACCACATTTCAAGCATTATGCTTTGGTGGTTCAAACATTGCTCTACAGGGATATGTTGATGCAGATATGGCGTGTGATAGAGATAAAAGGAGGAGCACAACAGGGTATGTGTTTACTGTAGGTGGAAAAATTGTTAGTTGGGTTTCAAAACTGCAAAGTGTCGTTGCACTCTCAAAAATGGAAGCAGAATATGTTGCTGCTACAGAGGCTAGTAAAAAAATGATTTAGTTAGAAAGGTTTATGGATGAATTGGGCAAGAAGCAGGAGTTGGGAAAGTTATACAGTGATAGCCAAAGTGCCATACATCTTACAAAGAACTCTGCATTTCATTCCAAGACTAAACATATATATATCAAGTACCATTTCATACGGTGAGTGTTGGAAGATGGACAGTTGAAGCTGGAAGAGATACATAGTAGCCAGAATCTTGCAGATATGTTAACAAAAGTTGTAACCAGGGAGAAACTTAGATTTTTCTCTGTTTCAATTTGTCTTCAAGTATGATGAAAAAGATGAGAAACAACCAGGTCCAAAGTGGAGTCATTGCCCAACAAATGAAGAAGTGGTGGAGTTGCTATAGTCAGTCTCCAAGTGGGAGATTGTTGGGTGTGGAGCCTGATTATCTTCTTTATTTAGAGGTATCTCCAAATTGGACCCCAGTTCATAATGTGGTGGCAACGCCGCCAGTAAGGGTCTAGCCCCTAAAATGTAATGATTTAGAAGGTGATCCTATATCTCTATTCAACCAATCTTATGATTGGAGGTATATTTTAGGATGAAAATCTAAATTTAAGATGCAACTGAAGATGCAAATGCTTGAATGAGATACAATGATATCAATATGCTTCAAAAGGAAATAAAATGTCAATATGCCTAAAACAAAAAATTAGATAGATACTTTGAGCACAAGATTGTTAGATTATAACAATAACCAATTAAGAAACAATAATTACTCAATGAAACAAGATCAAAAATGAAAATTAAATGAGTTAGAGCATAAATTCCACAATGCCTTTATGATGTGTTTGTTAAAGTTGTTCTTCAATTAGCTTAGATAATGGAAAAAGTGAAAACTTATATGATGCAAACACAAGGATGATATATGATATTTCTAATAGACTATTAGAAAAACCACTTTAAAACTTTAAATTAAAAATGAAACAAGACAAGAAGTATTCGGAATGTAATTAAGTCAAGCAGTTAGGTGATGCAAGTTAAGAGAAGAAAATAGGGTGTAAAAGAGAGTTAGTGATTAGATTTGAATTAGTGAGTTAGAAATTTAGTGGATTCTCCCTTTTAAATAAGGAGAAATGATACCATGTAACCAAGATCCAAGCTCCCTAGAGAAACAAGATATTTTTGTTAATTGAGGTTACAAAAGAGACCTTTTGATAGAGAGAAGGGCTCTAAGGATCTCATGAAGAATTACAAGGGTGAGTAGATATTTAGAACATAAATTTATCCTTAAGGAAATAAGATTGATCTTCTTTTAATTGAAAATTGAAACACTTCAAAACAAGTATATTAAGACCCTTCGAACTCATTGTCTTGAAACAGAAATGAATTGGTAGTCAATACGGTTCACAAGCTTGGTGATCTAAATGTTGCTACAACTCTCATCCTAGGAGGCTTAAAAATCTGAATTTTCCTTAATGCAATGGCTTACAAATGTGATGAGACTCAAACGAAAAGGAGGATTAATACTTCAATGATAGAGATTTCTACAAAACAAAGGATTAGACTTGAAAACGCCTTTATACCCATGATTAGAATGCCAAGGAACACAATTTTTTTTTTCTTTTTCTTTTTCTTGAGTAATATAACATAAAAGGAAAGAAACCTTGCTCCAAAGGTCTTGTATACAAATTTCATTAGTTTATCACTACAAAAAATGAGATTAAACTCTGAAGACACTTAACACCAATGATCAAAATCACTTGCGACCAGAGGAGAAACATGCCTAAAACCTTCACAACCAACTCCTAAGAATTGATTAGATTTGAATTAAAATTTTAGTTGATTCAGTTTGCAAGGCTTGTAGCCTTCAAAATTTATGTAAATGACCAAGCTAATTCAAGTTGTGGAGGCTTCTTAGTAAACCCTAAAAGAAATCTTTAATCCCGTGTGCAAGAGATGAATATTCATCCTTTAAAGGTTGTCTTGGCCTTGTCAAGAGAGAAAGGTTAGATCAGTGATTTTATGCCAAAATACTAATAATAAACCCTCTTAAAATAACAATAAAACCTCTACAATAGGAGACAAGGGTTAGATGTAGATGATGCAAGAGAAATCAAGCTTCCAAATTTGACTTAGATGCAATAGGCATAGGATCCCTTTGTTAGGATATTCCGACACATAGGAAATAGTTAAGTACAACTTGGTCTAGTTTAGAGTTAGGTATAGAGTTAGGTAAAGCGTGTTTCTTTACCGTTGTACATTTTGTAACTTACAATCCGACGGTCACGATATGTAGTGATCCGACGGTTCATTCTCTCCTCGGTATTACCGACACTTGATCCATGGCTTGACACCCGATTGGTCCATGAGTTCTATTTAAAGCGCATGGAGGGTCATTGTTCGGGTAATCCGTGCATGAGAGAAGCTTATGTAAATTTTCATTCTTTGATTAATAAATTGCCTGTAGTAGCCACGTTGGCGCAGGCCGTGGACTGTTTCCCTCTTTGAGGGTTTTAACCACGTCAAAAATACTGCTGTATTGATTTGTGATCTGGTTGTGAGCGGTGTCCTTTTGGTGTTCTTTCTGAGGAACTTACCCTGTAAATTCCTACATGGTATCAGAGCTATTTGAGGGCCGCGTCCGTTGGTGATCCAAATCTGAAGCCGGTAGAACTGCATCTGACTGTCGTTTCCTAGATCTGCTGTTTCTGACTGCTTTCGGGCCAAGAGGACTGCTCTGTTGCGTTCGGAGCATCTATTCCAGTGAAGAACCCCTTTCGTTTCACGCGAAAAGGTTTCCGGTAGCCCTAGCTGCGTCATTTTTCAGATCGGGAGGTATACAATGTTTATTTGCAGTTTACTGTTATTTTCTCTCTGCTTATTTCGGTTTCAGTTTATTTAGTCTTTTTGTCAACCGGATCTATACCTTTCATTTCTGCATATGCTCTTTGCCCTGCGACTCTGTGCGATCTGGGCAAATCAGAAACAAAAAGGAAGGATTTTTCTCATGCGTATGCTCTTTTCCCTGCACCTTAGTGTGATCTCGGAAAATCAGAAACATTGAGAAAAATATTTAGTTTTTCGGCTAAAGCTAACTTTGAGCCGCAAGGTTCATTTTTTTAATATATCTAGTTTTTTGGCTAAAGCTAACTTCGAGCCGCAAGGTTCGTTTTTCTTTGCATATTCGTGTTGGGTTTTGTGTTTTGTGTTTTGTAGGGAAAAAGAGCTTTCTCAAGGCAAGCACGCAAACCAAGGCCCCCCCTCTCTCTCTCTCTCAAATTTTTTGTATAGATCAATTGGTTCAAAGCTATTTTAAGAGAGTAGAGGTCTTGGGTTCAAGTCTCCATTTTGTGGGGGCGGATTTTTTCATTCCCGCACATTCGCGCACTTTGCCGGCAACTTCAACAATTTTTTTTTCAAAAGCCATAACTTCTTCATCCGGAAGCCTTTTTCAGAGCCGTTTTTTTTAAAACAGCCTAATTTTTCGAGATCTATCCATTGGAACACTTACTTTCAGCATCTTCAGCTTCAGTTTTTTTAAAAAAATGGAAAGTCCATGCCAAGTCATTCTTGACAGCACTAACTACTTCCAATGGATAGCCTACATGGAAGATTTACTTAGAAGTAAAGGTCTCTACAGAATAGCCACAGACCAAGAGAAGAAACCAAAAGATGAAGACAAGGCTGCAAAATGGGAAAATAGACAAGATCAAGCACGTGGTTTGATAGGGATGTCTATTTCTCCTGATCTTAGATTCCATATTGCAGAACTTGAGACTCCTCATGAAGCATTGGAAAAACTCACTAAAGTTTTTGGGATTAAAAATGAAATTAGAGCCCATCAACTTGAAAATGAGTTGCTTACATTGGATCCTAATAATTTTTCTTGCATTGAAGATTTCTTGTCCAAATTCAAGACCCTTAGATATCTTTTGGAAGGTGTTAAGGTTAAGAAAGAAGATAGTAACCTTATTTATTCCATCCTTACTAAGTTGGGACCAGCCTACTCTGTATTTGTTTCCACCTTCCATTCTACAAGGGAAGCTTTCATTTGTCAAGGAAAAGACTACAAGGCCCCTTCCTTTGACTCTTTTTGTGATTCTTTAATAAGAGAACAAGAAAAACTCTTACACCTTGGTCTTCTTAATCTTGGAAACTCTTCCACGAAAGCGTTAGCCGCCCAGCAGCAACCAAATTCAAAGAATCCTAAGAAGTCATATCCTAACAAGAATGGTCCTAAACCAACTCAGCCTCAAAATGAAAGATCATTTCAGCAAAATGATAGGACCAATAAAAACAAATGGAAGAAGACTGATAGACATTGTAACTTTTGTAATCGAGATGGCCACTTAGAATCTAAATGCTTTAAGAAGATGGAAGCCTTGGAAGCCGCAATGAAGAAACATAACATCCATGTGGAGCATACTTCAACTTCAACTTCCGGAATGGAACTTTCTGCATGTCGTTGTCAATCATCTCAGTCTGGTTATGCATTAAATGTATCTTCTTCTTCTCCTTCTCATGAGTGGCTCATTGATTCTGGAGCCTCTTATCACATGGCCAAAAACCAAGCCATGTTTTCTTCTTTAAATGATTGTAACACCAAAAAAATATATGTTGGTGATGATAGATCTCTTAATGTTGTAGGGACTGGAACTGTTCATCTAGACAATGGTCAGTTTAATGATGTATTATGTGTTCCAACCTTATCCTGCAACCTTCTATCTGTATATCAGATAACTCATTCAGGTGAAGGTAAAATTGTTGAATTTTCACCTCATGATGTTGTAATCAAGGATCTAAGAGATCCTAAACAGATTCTAGCTACTGGTATTGCTGATGATTCCACAAGGTTGTATAAGTTTCACAACTTTGGGTCATCAAATCTTCCCTCAGTATTTGTTGCTCATAATGATGAAGTGAGCAAACTTTGGCATGAGCGATTTGGTCACTTAAACTATCGCTCCCTTCAGCATCTATGTAAAGAAAATATGGTGACAGGTCTTCCTATGGTATCTTGCAGAGATGGTGTTTGTTCCGGATGTGTACTCGGAAAACATCATCGGGACAGTTTTGACAAACGTGCCTCTTGGCACGCCTCAGCCCCTTTACAGCTTGTGCACAGTGATTTATGTGGTCCACTTCCTGTTGCTTCATTCTCTGGCTGCAAGTATTTCTTAACTTTCATTGATGATTTCTCCAGACGCACTTGGGTATACTTCTTAAAACTCAAGAGCGAAGTATTTAACACATTTTTGGCCTTCAAAGCCTTTGTTGAAAAACAATCTGGACATCAAATTCTTAAGCTAAGAACTGATAATGGTGGAGAATATGTTAAAAACACATTCATCAACTTTTGCACCGAAAATGGAATTCAAATGCAACATACTGTTCCATACACTCCACAACAAAATGGTGTAGCTGAAAGGAAAAATCGCACCTTAAAGGAAATGGCTAATTGTATGCTGCAATCTAAAGGACTCAGTCTTAGTTTTTGGGCCGAAGCAATTAATTGTGCAAATTATATAATCAATCGCACTCCTACTAAGGTTCTAGAGAATATCACTCCAGAAGAAGCTTGGAGTTCCATTAAACCAGATGTAAGTCACTTTCGTGTTTTTGGAAGTGAAGCATGGGCCCATATTCCAGATGAAAAGCATAAAGCTTTAGAACCTAAGAGTGAGAAATGTACTTTTGTTGGATATTCTGAAGATGTAAAAGGTTATAGACTTATTCCATTTAAGTCCAAAAATGTTATCATTAGAAGAGATGTAAAATTTGATGAAAATAAATCGGCCTGCGAGCCTAGTCCGGCGGATGTGCCACCTCTTCCTATCTCTTCTACTTTTGAAAACATTTCTTCTTCAGATGATGAAAGTGAGGATGATAATCCTCCCCCACCTTCTCAGGATCCTCAACTTCCAAGATGGGTCCGTGCTACTCGGGATGCAGCAGGTGATCTTGCCGGTGATCCTACAGATCAGCGACGTACACGTTCTCAGTTTGAAAGAGCCTCTTCTTTACTGGCTCAAGCTCCAGTAAATCATGATCCTGACACTTTTGCAGAAGCTTCAGGCCATCCACATTGGGAAGCAGCTATGAATGAAGAATATCATTCATTGTTGGCAAATGATACATGGGATCTTGTTCCTCTACCAAAGGGACGCAAACTTGTTAGATGTAAATGGGTTTACAGAACCAAGTATGGACCAGATGGGAAAGTTGATAAACATAAAGCTCGTCTTGTTGCTAAGGGCTTTTCACAGGTTGAAGGCATTGACTACACTGAAACCTTCTCCCCTGTTGCCAAAATGAACTCTATCCGCCTTGTTCTTTCCCTTGCTGCCTCTTTAAAATGGGAAGTCCATCAGATGGATGTTAAATCTGCCTTCTTGCATGGGGACTTGCAGGAAGAAATCTATATGGAACAACCCATTGGCTTCATACAAACAGACTCCAGCCTTGTTTGTCGACTTAAGAAATCCCTTTATGGTCTCAAGCAAGCTCCTCGGGCTTGGTATGCCAAAATGGATAGCTTTCTTTTAGAATCTGGCTTTTCTAGGTGTTATTCTGACAATACTGTCTACACCAAGAAAGTGGGAAACTCTCTTATCATCCTTGTTCTTTATGTTGATGATCTTATTCTTACTGGTAGTGATCCCAACCTTATAAACCATGTGAAGTCCAGCCTTAAAAAGAAATTTGAAATGACAGACTTAGGACACTTACACTATTTTCTCGGTCTTCAAGTCTTGCAATCCAAGGAGGGTATTTTCCTTTCCCAGTCCAAGTATGCTTGTGATATTCTTCGTCATTTTCACATGGAAGACTGTAAGCCAGCCCCTTCTCCCTTTCAGTCTGGAGTCAAACTTTCAGTCTCTTGTACTTCTCCTGAAGTTGATGCTACCTTATACCGTCAACTTGTAGGAAAACTCTTGTATTTAACCCATACTCGTCCTGACCTTTCCTTTGTTGTTGGCCTTGTTGCTCGTTTTATGCAAAACCCCCGTGAAAGTCATTGGAAAGCAGCTAAAAGAATACTTCGTTATGTTCGAGGTACAATACAGTTTGGGATTCATTACAGTGCCAAAGCAGCTCCTCTATTAGTTGGTTTCACTGATTCTGATTGGGCTGGTGACCCTGATGATCGGAAGTCTATGCCGGTTATGTCTTCACTCTTGGTTCAGGACCTATTACATGGGCTTGTAAGAAACATGCTGCCATTTCTCTTTCGTCAGCAGAAGCAGAGTATCGTGGTGCCGTGGAAGCTAGTAAGGAAGCCTTGTGGCTTCGTCAGATCCTATCAGAGTTTGGCTTTGAGCAGCAGCATCCAACCACACTTTGGTGTGATAATCAAAGTGCCATTCAGCTATGCAAAGATCCAGTCCAACATCAGCGCAGCAAACACATTGAACTACACATGCACTTCATCAGAAATCTCATTCATGACCATGTTCTTGAAGTGCAATATTGTTCAACAGATGATCAGGTTGCAGACATCTTCACAAAGGCTCTCACAGAGGCGAAGTTCACTAAACTTCGATATATGCTTGGAGTTCAGGAAGTTGTCACTAAGGGGGGATAGGCTCTAGTGCCTCCTTCCTTCTCCTATTGTGTCATATTTGTAAATCCTTCAATCCTATCCCAAGTTGTTCTTAAGGGGGGATGTTAGGATATTCCGACACATAGGAAATAGTTAAGTACAACTTGGTCTAGTTTAGAGTTAGGTATAGAGTTAGGTAAAGTGTGTTTCTTTACCGTTGTACATTTTGTAACTTACAATCCGACGGTCACGATATGTAGTGATCCGATGGTTCATTCTCTCCTCAGTATTACCGACACTTGATCCGTGGCTTGACACCCGATTGGTCCATGAGTTCTATTTAAAGCACATGGAGGGTCATTGTTCAGGTAATCCGTGCATGAGAGAAGCTTATGTAAATTTTCATTCTTTGATTAATAACTTTCTTGTAGTAGCCACGTTGGCGCAGGCCGTGGACTGTTTCCCTCTTTGAGGGTTTTAACCACGTCAAAAATACTGGTGTATTGATCTGTGATCTGGTTGTGAGCGGTGTCCTTTTGGTGTTCTTTCTGAGGAACTTACCCTGTAAATTCCTACACCCTTGAGGCTATAATCAAACACTTCAACAATAAATCGACATAACATATAGCAAATTTTCACAAAAAATTGACGCCTAAAGTCCCCTAAGAATGCTCGAATTCTTTGTGAAACAAGTGTTAGTGATATAAGTTTGAAATAAATAAATTTACCCTCTAAAAACACTTGAGGCTATCATAAGATGAATGTAAATTACTTCAAAAACTTGTCAAAAACCTCAACGATTTTGTTTTTAATGGATTAGAGGGTTAAGAGATTGAGAAGGCTTGCGGCCTTCCTAAAACATTTCTCCAAGGTCTGCAAAATAAACAGGTCGAATAGTACCCTTTATAAAAATAATTGCAATGCTTTTATACCTTCAAAAAAAACTAAAACCATGGATCCTAACTATATAAATATGGAATGATGGTTTAGAGGCTCAAAAGGCCCACGGTCTCCTTAAAATAATGTTTCTAACCCCTACAAAACAAACCAGATTAGAGACAAGGTTTTTAAAAATTTATTGTGAGGATTCTATGCCTCAAAAACTTCCAAAAATTTAGATCCAGTAGCAAAGGTAAGCCTTCCATATTAGCAGCTAAATATAAGCTAACAATATGTATATGTTCCTCCAAAAATATGATGTCTTTTCTCAAAAACCTAGTCCTCTAGGCTAGGTGAGGGTTATGCCTTCTATGATTTCACTATCCCTTCAATGTGTGAGCTAATAAACCTACAAGATGAATAAAATTTAAACCCTATACCTTCTTCTTCAGATCTGCAAAGAACACAAACAAAACCCACACACACACACATATAGAGAGAGAGAGGTTTAGATGAAATATATATACAAAATATTATTCACAAATTTACAATGGATAAGTGAGTGGAATATGAGTACAACTTGGTTCCATGAATAACCAATAATAGCTCTAGATTAGGAGATATTATTTAAGAAAATTTATTTAAAGAGAGATAAATGAAACAAATAGAATTTTCCTTTGGCTAAGGTCTAAAAACCCTACAATAAATTTGTTAGATAAATCCTTCAAGTGGAATAGAGTGGATTCTCCCACTTCCTCACTCAAGAGTTTGTTAACTTAAGTGAAAAAATCCCCTCACACTTGAGATCTAATTCAATCAAATTATTTTCTACACAACTCAAAGAAACTTTGTTAGATCCAAATGAGATAGGAAAAATATAATGGAAAGAAGTTCTAGTAACTTAAACAAAAGAAAATTAGCCACGTCGAAGCCTAAAATATTCTTCATATCCAATTATTAGTGTAAGACAGTTATACACTAAGAATTCTACCATGAGCAAATGTAAATAGTAAATGTGATTACCAATAGAAACTTAAAACTCAAAGAATTATTACCATATCCATAGAAGAAGAGCCATAATACTTTACCCCAAATACTTTCATTTTAATCTCAAAATAGAGAGTCTCAAGAGCCAAAAGCCAAAGTATAGTATAAAGAGATGGTAAAGTGTGGAGCATATGCTTAGAAACTCTTCCTAGTGAAAAACGGGTAGGTCCATGAAGGTGAACAAATTTGACTTGATCCTGGCTGGTTAAATGCTTGATCCATGCCAAAATAATCTCCACCCTTGATTGCTTGAGAAAAAAATCGAATTCCTTGGTGATGGATATTTTTTTAGTCCAAAAAATATTTTTTTTTACTTTTTCTCCGTGAAAAACTCCCATTCACTTAACCAGCTTGGACCATAAATTTGATTTTCCTTAAAAAATCGACTTTTCTTGAAATTTATTAGTCTTTTCTAGCCCAACAATTTTTTATTGAATGTTTTCTTGCATGATTTGTTGAGACTCCCTTCTTGGAAAGTGAACATTCCTTTTTTAATATTTTTCACTTGGAGGGAATTTTATTGTTCTCTCACTTTTATTTTTTGACCAATTTCCGACTAATTATTCAGTCATTTTTTTCCAGAAAAAAAGAAGAAGAAGAAGAAGAAGAAGAAGATAAAAATAATTTGATGGGATAGACATAATTTCAACCCTAAAAATTTGTCTAAATAGAGAGTTGAGGTGTAGAGGTTCTAATTATGAGTAATCATACCCCTGTCAACTTCTATAGATATTACATTTTACAACTTACAACAAAATAATGATTAAAATCTTGACTAGTGGGAGATTTTAATAATTAAAATTAGACACTTAGACTTAACCAAATTTTCCAAGACTTTAGATATGATATAGTATGACATTATACATTAGATATATACGCTAGGACTCACCTATGATATCAACATCGAGCCCCACACTAGCTTTGGGGTATACTTGGGAGAAAAACTCCACTGATTATTTGATGTTTAGGAAAAACATAAATAATTAGATGAGGTTAAAAAACTCCCTAGACTGAAACTCTTAGTTGAAAATGATTACGTTTACCTAGGTGTTTTACATGGCTTCATAAACATATTAGAATCATTTTTACAATGGTGGTCCACATGGATGCAGACATTGGATTGACAACTTTGACAAAATTTTTGAAAGATGATGATGATCTTTAGATGCTTGATTGCTCGAACATGATGGAATGCTTTGAAAAATATATGCACTACTATAGGGTAGTTGACACAGAGTGGTCAACATCTATCTCTACATGGGGACATGTTTTCTCATTGAAGTAATGTGAGAATCCATAATCTGCATTCAAGTAACACATGAGTTTGTATTAGTAGCGTCCATCCAAATATTTAAATCCATAAATCATCATATGACATTAAATACATAAAATAGAAGTTGAGTGGATATAATCTATTCTACTAACATGAAATGGAAATCTATTCTAAGGATATAAATGTTAAAATTAAATCTACTCTAATAACTGGAATGAAAAAGAGTTCTTAGACAAAAGTAATAATGAGAGGGGGGGAAGGGGTGAATCAGTATTACGAAAATATTATAAACAATTATGAAATTAAAAATTATTCAGAAATTTAGTTCAACAAATGTGAAAAGATCATGTGCATGATAAACACAAACAATCATCACATGTAGACACTTGGATTTTAGGTGGAAAAAACCCCCTCTAGGACAAAAAACTACCTAACTCTTTGCTACTTCTTCTTATTATCTAGTGCTTCAAAATATTATCATTTACATTACATCATCTAGCCACCACTAGGAATGGAGCACCAACCCCTTGACATAAGTGAGAAATGTTGACCACAACCAACTTGGAGCACCTACTCCTACAATAGACAATCAACATGCACTTAGATTGAAGCCCCTACTCCAAGTACAAACAATTTTGCAACAAGATAATATAATTTGAACTAAAAATACTATTGCATAAACAAAACTAGCATCCAATAAGCACACTCATGCATCCACAATTTACACTCCAAATGATAAAACAAATCTCTCCACACACACTCTCCAAACTGATCAATTTATCCGCACAACTTTGAAACACTCCTGATGAATAATTTTTGAAGCACACTGCAATACTGAAGCTCTAAACTCACTGCTACAATCACTGGTTTGTGCACTTTCCCTACATGCACACTCACTCTGTTATGAAACCAGCTCAAGAAAAGATAGAAAAGAAAGATCAACGCCTTAGAATTCAGCCTCTTCGAGGGGGCAACCTCCTTTACATTACATAAATGAACAATTCTTGGATGATACAAATGACAAAACCTCCTTTCTATATATAGGAGTCTAAGGAGTCACAATATAATCCAGCCGACCTAACAATAATAATATAAAGCCACAAAAATAACAATAGAGGGATTCTATGGGGCACAGAAATAACAATATGGGGGTAATAGGGGCACAACAATATAAATAAGGGGTATAACTACAATAGTAATGGGGTAATCACTAGTATTATAGGGACCCAACATGCCCCTCTCCTTCAAAAAAGTGTTGTCCTCAACGCTTGAGCAGTTCTGGATACTTCTGCATAAAATTCTCATCCTCCCATGTGGAATCTTCAGCGGATAAGTTCTTCCACTTGATAAGATACTCTGAAATTGATCGATTTCGTAGCTGTCGAGTTCTTGTTTCTGTGACTGCTTCCGGTTCCAATATAATTTTTCCTTCCTCGTCAAGTTCTGGCAATATTGTTTGAACTGGGAGCTTGTCGCCTATAACCTTCTTTAAACATGAAACATGGAAAACTGGGTGCAATCGAGAAGCTGCAGGAAGCTCCAATTTGTATGCCATAGTACCAATCTTTTCCAACACCTTGTACGGACCATAATACTTTGGTGATAATTTATTATCCTTCTTAGCTTGCTTTAGGGACATTTGCTTATATGGTTGTAGCCGTAGGAATACCCAATCACCTACATCAAAACTTCTTTCACTGCGATGTTGATCTGCCTGTTGTTTCATTCTATTTTGTGCCAACACGAGGTTATCCTTTAAGAGTTGGAGGACTTGTTGTTGATGTTCGATGTGATGTTCCACTGCCTGAACCTTAGAATTTTCTCTTAAATATGATGTGATGGATGGTGGTTGATACCCATAAAGTGCCATAAATGGGGTCATTTTTGTTGCTGTATGGAAGGAAGTGTTATACCACCATTCAGCCAGAGGCAACCATTTGACCCATTGTGTCTGTTTATCAGATACAAAGCAACGAAGATATCCTTCCAAACATTTGTTTACTATCTCAGTTTGCCCATCAGATTGAGGATGATAAGATGAGCTATGAGCTAACTGAGTACCAAGACAAGAAAATAATTTTGTCCAAAAATTTCCAGTGAAAATGGGATCTCTGTCACTTACAATAATCTTTGGGTTTCCATGTAGCTTTTGAACTGTTTCCATAAATGCAGTAGAAACTGTACTGGCTTTAAATGGATGTGATAATGCACAAAAGTGTGCATACTTGGTAAGTCTGTCAACTACCACCATGATGACACTCTTTCCCTCAGACTTGGGTAAACCTGTGATAAAATCCATTGAAACCTCCTCCCAACGTTGGCTTGGAATGGATAAAGGTTGTAATAGACCCGGTGTCTTAATTGTTTCAACTTTATTTTGTTGGCAAACCAAACATTCCGCCACAAACTTTTGAATATCTGATTTAAGGCCATCCCAAAAAAATTCCTTCTTAACCCTGTGGTAAGTTTTTAAAAATCCTGAGTGCCCTCCTAAGGGAGAAGTGTGCAATTCCATAAGAATCTTTTGTTTTAGCTGGGAATTCTTACAGAGGTATAAGCGATCTTTGTACCATAACGAATCATTTTGCCAGCTAAATGTATCAGAAGTACTGGAATCTTGTTGTAGCTTTCGAATAAGTGCCCACACTTCTTCGTCATTCTTCCATTCCTCCTTTGCTTCGTTTATCCAATCTGGTTGGATAATAGAAATGGCACACAACAATGCTTCCACATCCTCATCCTTTCTTGAGAGTGCATCTGCCACCACATTTTGCTTCCCTTTTTTGTAGATGATTTCAAAGTCATAACCCAACATCTTTGTGACCCACTTTTGTTGCTCTTCAGAGGATAATCTTTGTTCTAAAAAGTATTTAAGGCTATCATGATCCGTTTTTACCTTGAAGTGTCTTCCCATTAGGTAGGGTCGCCATTTCTTAAGTGCATGGAGTATTGCCAACATTTCCTTCTCATAAATAGCTTTGCTTAAAAACTTTCCCTTGATTGGACGACTTTCAAAAGCAATGGGTCTTTCATCTTGCATTAGAACAGCACCAATTCCATTTCCTGAAGCATCACATTCCACAATAAAGGTTTTTGTGAAGTCCGGTGTAGCTAAGACCGGTGCTTGGCACATTGCCTCTTTAAGATGTTCAAAGGCCTTTGTTGCTTCCGGAGTCCATGAAAATGAATCTTTCTTCAATAATGTTGTTAGAGGTGCTGCTATTCTCCCATAATTCTTAACAAACTTGCGATAATACCCTGTCAACCCAAGAAATCCTCGCAGATGCTTTATGGATGTGGGGATTTTCCATTCCTTAATGGCTTTAATTTTGCTAGGGTCTACCTTAACTCCTTCATGAGATACAATATGACCCAAATATTCCACCTCCTGGACTCCAAAGAAACATTTGGATCTTTTTGCATATAATTGTTTCTCCTCCAATAGTTGTAGCACCCTGTCAACATGTTCAACATGATCCTTCCAAGACTTGCTGTAGATTAGTATATCATCAAAAAATACTAACACAAATTTTCTAAGGAATGGTTTGAAAATTGAATTCATCAAACCTTGAAATGTTGAAGGTGCATTGGTAAGGCCAAAAGGCATGACCAAAAATTCATAATGACCCTCATGAGTTCTAAATGCCGTTTTCGGAATGTCTTCAATCTTCATTCTGATTTGATGATATCCCGAACGAAGATCCAACTTGGTGAAGTAAATTGATCCATGCAATTCATCCAGTAATTCATCAATGACAGGAATGGGGAACTTATCTTTAATAGTGAGCTTGTTGAGCTCCCTATAATCTGGACACATGCGCCATGATCCATCCTTCTTGTGCACCAATACTACTGGAGCTGAGAAAGAACTTTGACTCGGTTGAATTATACCAGCCTCTAGCATTTCTGCAACCATACGTTCAATTTCACTTTTTTGGACATAGGGATATCTGTACGGCCTGATGTTTGGAGGAACACTTCCTGGAATCAGATGAATAGCATGATCATGATCACGCATAGGTGGGAGACCTTTGGGAGTCTCAAATACCTTGGAATGATTGTCCAAGACTTTTTGGAGATCTGGAGAAATAGATGATTCCAATGTGGAAACATCTAGCGAACATAATTGTGCAATTACACCTCTTTGCTCCTTTTTTAGAAGCTTTGTCATGCCATTAGAGCTGATTATCTTTCCTGGTTTCCCTGCAATACCCCTTAATTCAACTTCCTTTCCTTCCATAGAAAATTTCATGAAAAGTTCTTGAAAATTAAAAGCTATTGTACCCAAGGATTGTAGCCATTGGACTCCTAGTACAACATCAGCACCTCCCATTGGAATGGAAAGCATTGGGCTAGTCAATACATATTCTCCCATGGATAGCTTGATATTATGGCACTTTCCAGAACAATTTATTGTTCCTCCATTTGCAATCATCACTTGACACTCTGGTGCTGGATATAGGAAGCAATTCAATTCTTTTGCTACCCTACAATGAATAAAATTGTGGGTGCTTCCTGAATCAATCAACACTATTACCTTTTTCTTCTTGATTTGTCCTTCTATCTTGATGGTTTGAGGAGTGGTAATTCCCGCCAATGCATTACAAGATATGGTCGGATTTATTTGTTCTTCATCTAGGCTTTGTTCCTGGAATATATCCTCTTCTTTTGACCTTTCTTGCTCCTTTTCTTCTTCCTCTTCACAATCTATGTAGAATAATTTCTTCTCAGCACACTTATGACCTTTTGTGTATTTGCTATCACAATTGTAACAAAGCCCTTTTGCTCTTTTTTCTTCCAATTGTTGTGGTGTCAACCTTGTAGGTTGTGGAAGACTATGGGCAACAACACTTCCGTCTTTATAGTTGTGAATGGTATGCTTCCTAGTTGCCATAATTTTGCTTTCCATTTTTCTTGCTAACCTGAATGCCTTCTCTAATGAATCAGGTTCCCAAAGGCGCACATCATGTTGGATATTATCCTTTAAAGACCCTATGAACACATCAATCCTATGCTCCTCTGGAATATCTTTTACCCTTATGTTCAATTTTTGGAACTCCTCAATGTGCTCCATTATTGAACCCTTTTGTTTGAGACTTATCAATTGGCTAAAAAAAGTGTTGCTTTTTGTATCCTCATAATGTGCTATCAATTCTTCCGTAAAAATTGCCCAAGTGATAAATTGTTTACGAGAGCAAAGCCATTGATACCATACAAACTGATTTGGTTCCAAATATAAAGTTGCCATACGTACCTTTTGTGTGTTTTGCACATTATTGAGATCGAAGAACTGCTCCATCTGTAATATCCATGTGGCGGGATCCTTGCCATCAAACTTCCTCATATCGATTTTTGGAACATGGTGGGTCTTCGATCCAACATTAGAGTCTATGGAATCATGATTAACATTTCTTTTGTTCACATCATGAGTTTCCTTTACAACCTTTTCACCATTAGTAAGTATTTCTTGTAGAAAATTTGTCAAATCTGTCTTCAAATCTGCCATGTCTGTCTTCAAATCTGTCCTCAAATCTGTCTTCAGATCATCCATCTTAGCTTCCATGCCCTTTATCTTAGATTCCACGCCATTTATCTTAGATTCCACACCATTTATCTTAGATTCCACGCCATTTATCTTAGCATCTGTTAGCTTTTGTGAGCGTGACATTTGTTGCACTTGTTCTTGTAATTTTGATATATCATGTAGCATTTCTTCCTCTTCTTCATGAGTCATGCTAGAGCTTTCAGGTTCCTTACTAGGTGTTTGCATTTTCTTTCCTCGGGGCATCAGTTACCGATAATAATGCTTTACTATGCCCTTTGAATTCCTTCAAACCAAGCTTATGCAAAAATTAAAAAAAAAAAACTACACACCTTTTTTCACTTTGTAGAAGCCTGATATTGAATCTGATGTATCTCTGTAATTTCGAATCATCCAGTTCTAAAATTGTGACCTGTAGTAGCCTTCTATGTCCTCTTTCCAATGCCACAAGTCTGATCCAAATTGGATTCTCCAAGAAAGAGTTATGCACAATCTCCCACAGTGACCTGATTATAGACTATTTCAGTAGAGCGAACTTGTATGAAGTGCCACGTGTCACTGTTTCAACCTTTGACTCTAAAAAATATATACAAGAAACTACAGTCCGTCCTCTTTCTGTACCTTCTTACGAAATTTCAATCCGATGCTCAGAAAGAAAGTTATGACGATTTTCCCCAGGTCACCTGTTTTGAATGTAATTCAGGAGTCTGCAAAAAGACCAACTTCCTCAGATCATATCTCCAAAAATATCGCGCAAAAGCTCTGAAATTCGGACCCAAGGTTCAGCGCGATGTCTTCTCAAATGGGTTTTTTTTGCGACTTCTGAAACGTCACAGAAAAAAGTTATAGCGAAAATGCCACGATGACCTGTTTGGAGCAGCGAAACCCTAGAATCCAAAGCTCTGATACCAAATGTTATGAAACCAGCTCAAGAAAAGATAGAAAAGAAAGATCAACGCCTTAGAATTCAGCCTCTTCGAGGGGGCAACCTCCTTTACATTACATAAATGAACAATTCTTGGATGATACAAATGACAAAACCTCCTTTCTATATATAGGAGTCTAAGGAGTCACAATATAATCCAGCCGACCTAACAATAATAATATAAAGCCACAAAAATAACAATAGAGGGATTCTATGGGGCACAGAAATAACAATATGGGGGTAATAGGGGCACAAAAATATAAATAAGGGGTATAACTACAATAGTAATGGGGTAATCACTAGTATTATAGGGACCCAACACACTCACTCACACTGCTAACAAAAAAAACCAAATGAGCAACTTTCCTTCTCATATTTGTAAATTATGGAGATGGTTAATTCAATAAATTTTTTAGATGATGGAGCTCACCCAAAACCTTTTCACACACTTCATATTTGATAAAGATAGGATTCTTGACCAAATCAAGCCACTTGATCCACTAAAATTTATATTTTAAACTTTGATCAACTTATATAGGCCCCAAAACTTGGCTCAACCATTTTCTAGAAAATTTCGACCAAATTTTTTGCCAAAAAAAAAAAAAAAAAATTCCAATTGTGCACATGAAATACAAAGTAAATTTTGTGTTTCCTTTCAATTACATGCACAATCCTGTGAAAATTCGACTGTAGTTGCACGCAGAACAATAACATCCAGTGACTGAGGCTTTTTGGTCACATGCATAACCCATCATCCATGCGACTGGGGTAGAGCATAATGTAAAACAATATATATTGCCCTCAAACTTGTAGCAGAGCTTCAGGGGATCATGTCAACATGAAAAGTATCCTTCCAATCCCAGCATAACATCTATAGACCAACTACATGACTCAACAAAACTCCACACGCAACATCAACTAGACTTCTAGAAAACTTGTAGCTCATCTTCAGATGAGGCCTTATTACATCATGCCACCTCTTCTACATACCTTCTAAGACTATGAGAAAAATTTACATCATCATGAAAACCTTCAAAAAGTATACAATAAACTCAAGATGATACATAGGGACACATGAGTACATGACTTACAACAAGTGACACCAATAGAAACACAAACATGCCAACAAACTCCCCCTTTGACAATGATGTCAACTTATAGCTTCTGAAAATAAATATTACATTTACATATAGTAATATGAAGCTGAACACATGCACAACTCACTCTCTATCACCCTTTGACATCAATGGAAAGGGGTTCTACAAGGAAAAAACAAAACACATAAGACAATGTGATACATGGGAAATGTTGAAGTACTCCCCCTGATGGGCTACAACAAATACTCCTCCTGAGTTGTTGAACATTCTTACCATAAATATATTTGATACCACACCATCTTGAAGAAGAAATATACATGAAGAAGCAAACAAATTGTCCATAATGCTTTGAAAATAGTGAAAACAACCAATCACCACCCATTCTCCAAATTTTACAACTGAAAGTGATCTTGATGGCTGCCATATGATAGTAGCTAAATCCATGAAAAACTCCTCAATGCCTTTGAAAAGGCATAACACCCATATTCTCTCTAAGATATTCAAATTTCTCCCTTGGAAGTGGCTTAGTGAAGATATATGCAATTTGTTCATTTGAAGCAATATATTCCAACCTCACAACTTTGTTGACTACTTGTTCTCTTAGAAAGAGATATTTTATTGGTATTTGTTTGGTCTTAGAATGAAGAACCAATTTTTGAAGATTCTTATTGCACTTTTGTTGTCTACCATGATGGGAAGAGACTCTTCATACTCAATATGCATTTCTTGAATTGTTTGCTTCATCCATAATATATGTGTACAACAAGTGGTTGTTGCTATATATTCAACTTTAGCAGTGGACAAAGAGATAGAACTTTGTTTCTTGCTTGCCGAAGAGACCAAACAATCTCCCAAAAGGTGAGCTACTCCTGAAGTACTTTTCCTACCATCAATACTACCAACCCAATCAACATCAGTAAAAGTAACGAAATTAAAATGTTTACCTTTGGGATACCATAAACCATAGTCAAGAGTTCCTTGAAGGTACTTGAAGACCCTTTTTAATGCATTAAGATGATTCTCCTTAGGATTAGCTTTAAATCTTGAGACCAATCCTACAACTTGCATAATATTAGTTCTAGAAGCAGTTAGATACAATAAGTTTCCAATCATGTAGTGATACATGGACTGGTTTACCTCTAGTGATTCATCATCTTTACTCAATTTGCAATCGGTTACCATAGGAGTGCACACTGGTTTGCAATATTCCATGCCAGATTGTTTTAATTTATCTCTAAGATGCTTTGATTGAGAAATGAAAATTCATTTATCATCTTGAATAAATTGTAAACCAAGGAAGAAAGTGAGATCACCAAAAATTGACATCTCAAATTATTTTTGCATTTCTTGTGCAAAATTTTGGCCTATCTCGCCCAAATCACTCCCAAAAATAATATCATCTACATACAAACAATTATTAGAAAATGATAAGTTGATATATAATTTTTTATTCGTGGATCACTTTTTGAAGCCTTTCTATTGTAGATTTTTGTCTAAATTTTCATACCATGCCCTTGGAGCTTGTTTCAAGCCATAAAGGGCCTTTTTCATCCTACACACTTGATTCTCATCGTCACCCAATAAAAAACCTTCAGGCTTCTCTATATAAAATTCCTCTTCTATATCACCATTCAAGAAAGTTGATTTGACATCCATTTGATAAAATTTTATTTTCTTGAAGCATACAAAATCCAAAAACATTGTTATTGCATCTAATGTAGCTACATGCGAAAAAGTTTCATCAAAGTAAATAGATTCTGCTTAGTGTTAGGTTCCTATACCAATAGGAGTCATAATTTTGAATGACTAAGGTTAAGCCTTGTAATATTGTACATCCCTTTGCTTTCTGCAAATGTTTTCCATATTAAAAAATTAAAAAATGTAAAGAGGGTATGTCCTAAAAGAACAATCAAAGGACAAAAAGAATGAAAAAGGTCAAAAAATGAAAATATATGAACCCCAAAAGACAAAAAGAGACCCTGAAAGTGTGCAATTCAAAATGCCACTACTATTTTACTTTCATGCATAATAATGATTATGTGCAGCTTGTTACTCATGCCACAATCCATGATAGTCAAATTGTTTAAACTTGGCTATTTCATGTTTTAAATTTTATTTTTACAGTTAGAGAATAAAATCTGTCCGAACAGTGTAATCTTGGCAGATCATTAGATAGGTAGAGTGAATAAAAGGGGTTCATCAGTTTAAGTTTAGCCCTTGGATGATATAAGGTTAAATTTAGATAGTTTTCTATGTAAAGAAAAGAAAAATATTGATAAGGGTTTGCTAGCATAAATTCACTCCTAATAAAGTGAAGAAAAAATGGTAGGATGAGTAAGTGGGTAAGTAGTAGAAAGGTTGTAGAAATATCATGTGATTATGCAAAAGAACTTATGTCACTATCTTAAATGCAATTTCCAAAAATGCATAAGTAGTGGACAAAGAAAAAACAATGGTTCACAATATGGTTTATTTAACACCCACATCATTCATTTTAACCCTTGTAACAATCACTAATTTCCCTTTCACAATAAAAATATTAATACCTACAGTTCTTTAAGTCAAAGAGGTTCAGAGCATTTCTCTGACTTCTGGTGCGACCGGACCCTCGGCTTGATAACTTGAGAAGGAAAGGTATTAAATCCCCTTGCAATTCATTCATTCCCCTCACAAAACCATTTTTCCTAAGGTTAAATTCTTTTTTCCTAGGAAAACCCCATGATAAACATACTTTATGCAAAAAACAAATGTATGGAAAGCACATAATGTTCATATACTTAAGTACAAGACCCCTTCCACTCATTTCACCTCATATTAACTTTTTATTAAATATATTAAATTCCCGAAAACCCCATTGGCCCGTATAGATTTAACTCCTTTATATAAAATAACCCCACCCCTTAGTTTAGTTATAAACTATATGACTACCCCATATCCCACAAAATATATTAAAGTCCTGGCCTCAGCCCTTAATCCTATATTAAGGTGCCCGCGATGAGATTAAGAGTTAATATAATCCTATACCACTGGTGATTAGACCCATGGCCCCCCCCGAAAACCATTTGTGTAAATCACCGCACAACTCCATTTCCCGACCACCGTTAATCGTCCTTCCCCACATCCAATGGCCCAAGTCCATATTAGCCCAGCCCAATGTCTGCCCTTTATCCCCCTGATAAGGTGGTTTTCCTCCCGACCCCCATTGCTACGTGTCAAACGATGAATGGGATCGGGTGACCTCTCCTGAAAACCAATTCCCTTTGAAAATCGATGCGATGCCCCCATTAAACCACCTTCTCGTATAACAGAAAAAACTGCCCATTGTTCATCAATTAATGAACCCACCAAAATCAACGATTTTCCTATATAAACCCAATTACCCCTCTTTTCACTCTTTTCACGCATTTTCCATTTTAGAACTCAGAAAGTCGTTGCGACCCTTGCAAACAATAGATTTCCTCACAGACCTTCGCCATTGCTCCACAGACACTGCAGATAGCCCATCTTGTTCATCAACCTGTACCAAAACCATACAAACCTCTGCAGACTCCATCAACCACCATTTATAGTCAATTTCGCCCAATTCCAGGTATTTAACCGTGGAAAACCAACTCCATTTTCAAATTCCAAGTAAATGCACCCTTGTAACACTATTAATTAAGGAAAAAAATATCAAATTTACTTTGATTTTACACTCTAAGCCATAACCATCTACAAAGACCATCGTTGCCCTAAAAACTCTGAATTACCCCCCACTCAAATCCACAAGAACTGAGTATGGCTAACCCCATTGCCATTGACGTGAGACCCATTACCACCTCCCATTTGGACCTGGACCACCTTCCTTTAGTTGATAAAGATTTCGAAATAAAAGATACCACTGCCATAGAGCCCCTACTCAAATTCCATTGCCAAAGTAGGGACATGTACCTTAACCATGCTGATGAAATTAGCCCGTGGGAGTCAAATTTGCCCAAGTACCAGTTCCCCCAAGTTCACATATTTCCAAAAATTGTCCATATGTGTTATGCTTGCTACGTGCCCAGCCACAGAACCATAATGTCTCATGACCAGAAGATCCTCTTCACCATCACAGCTGAGTCCATAAATGAAATGTTGTAGCTCCAGTCAGGGCCAAACCTAACTCCCCTCTCAATTCGAGACCTGTTGGACCAGTATCCCAAACTTAGTTCTGCAAAATTGTACCAATTGTTCCAAAACTTCATCAGAGAAGAGAAACACATCCCTAAGGATTCCCCTCCATATGTAGCTGCTATTTTTCCCCCATGGGGCCAGAACATTGTAGCCATGATATCCTATGTTTTGGGGTACACCACTAGTGAATACATTGATGAGTTAATCCTTGCCTTCATGTCCATCTACACTCTGGGACAGCCTCCTTCTGTCATTTATGACTATGCCCAATTTATAGCTAAAAGGATGCATGAACAATTTCTTAGAATGAGCAATGAAAGATATTTCAAGTATTCCTCAGTCTTATATCATATGTTCTTATATTATCAACCTGATAAGTTCCATTCACCCTTCAGAAGCTGGACACCAAGGGTTAACCTAGGTCAGTCATTTTTTGGACCCCGTTAGTACACCAATCTCAATCTCCATACTCTTATTCTGATTTCATTGATTTATTTGTGCACCCAGTCATGGCAATATTGACTGGAAGCCCTCCCCCTGGAATCAGTATAGAATTAAAGAGAGTCCTCCAACTTTCCAAGCAGACCAAAGTGGGTGATTGGTACCTTTATTAGAACCACACCAAAATTAGAATCTACGGTTGCATGCTGGCACCATACAAGCTACCAAGACACCTCCGAATGAGGTTGTTTGCACTAGAATACTATAGACAAATCATCAATGCAGATGAAGTAAACTTCATCAATTCCAAGAAGAAGGCCAATTTCAAAATAAAAGGCCAACTAGGCCCCTTCATATGCAACTCTAGGGAGGCAGAAAAAGAAGCAAATTTGATATTGCAGAACATGAAGTTCCAAAGAAGTTTTGTTTGGAGATATGATCCTTTGGAATTTATCACAAAGGAGAGACAATAAGGTACCCAAGTGGACCAAGACAATACCACAGTAGACATAGAGAATGCTCTCATTGACCTAGAAAGACAACTTGATGAGGGTTCTTTCCTGTAGGTATTAGAGAAATCAGACCAAACAGAGACAACCATGAGTACCCCTCAAGTTATGCAGACTCCTCAAAATGAGGAGAATAACCTAAAGAGAAGTAGGGAGGAGGCCACTACATCAGCAAGGGAAACCTCATACGCTCAGCTAGAAACAAGCTAAGAAAAATTACAGAAAACGTATCCTGTCTTTGAACAAGAGGATATAGAGGGCTCAGATGAGGTCACAAACACAAAAGGAAACAAAATCAGGCCTACCACTCCATCTAAAGGCATGTAACAACCTTCCACATCACAAACACGGATGTTGGAAAGGTAGCTTAGTGTGGAAGTGTCCTCATTCAACATGCCTGCTGACAGAGACCAGGACATCAAGGAAAGATACAAGGAAATCAAAGCAAGAAATGAAAGGCTCAAGGCCAAAACCTATGCTCAATATCTAAAGTTGACTCCTACCAATCAAACAAGGCTAATGTCAGCCTTTGACATTAAAGAGGGGAAGTTGCAGATGTCATTCATCAAACCTATAGCTCAGCAGCCAAAGACAACATCTAATTTTAAAAAGGTAGACTTTGAAGTGTTGGCAAGGGATATTCATCCCATAGACCAGATTGAACTTCACAAATAGGCTAGAGAAATGATATACTCCACTCCAAAAGGTAAATCAATAGCTGCTCACCAGCTACAAAACTCTCTAAATAACATTTCAGCATAATTTCAGTTAGAGAAGGCCTCCTCACAGGCCAAGGATACCAGGATCAAGTCCTTAGAGGACTTAGTGATTGAATTGGGACATGATACCAAGGATATAAAAGCCACAGAGAAACTTATTAAAAATAAGAATGATGATATAGCTGCATTGAAGAAACAGCTAAAAATACCTAAGTTATAGCATCCACAAACATTGGAAGTCCTAGAAGCCCAACAGGGGCATGAAGAACTCATGGACATAGTATTAAAGCTGGATGATCAACTAAAAGAGACAGAAAAGGAATTAGATGATTTAATCCAATTAAAACAAGTAAATATGGCCACTTCTTCAACAACTGTTATCCCTACAGTCTCCACAGCAGTGTCATCCACACTAGCAACATCTTTGGCACCAACAGCTCCACTTGCAACAACCTTGCTAGCAACAATAGATCTACATCAACAGTAAGTGCATCGGGAGAGAAAGCAGTAAAACTGATTAAATCCATGGAAGATATGTCTATCCAAGCTACTGAAATGAATAAGTTAAGAGAAAAGGTTGCAAGTTTGGAAACTAACTGCAAACTTGCCCAACTTAAGCAAAAATAGGAAGCACAAAAGGCCCAAAGAATGAGTGAAAGAATCAAAGTCTTAGAGAAAGAATTGACACTGTAGAAATCCCTAGGGAAAACCAAGGAAATGTTGTGGGCCAATATCATTGACTCTGTTAAGGATATTTGGCCCTCAATTCAAGTTATTTTTGAACAAATTGAGTTAGTAAAGATAGCTATAGAAGCTATCTAGAAAGTGAAGGAGGAGTTGGGAGATAAGCCAGAGGATGCCAATAGACTCATCCACTTCCTCAACAGCAAGAACAAATATGAGCTCCATGAGCTAAATATAGAAGATAGGACTGCGACCATTTTAGAAAGAAGGAAGGTCCTTTCCAAAAGGAACCTTATGCTTAATTTAGAAGAAAAGTGCCACAATATGCAGGCAGCCATTGATAGGTTCATGGCTAAATTCTAGATTTTGAGGGAGAAAGGTCTGCCGAGTCCTATGGTTATCAATGACAAACTCATGAAAAAGTTAAACTATGATAACAAACTCAGAAAGTTGGCAAAGGAACAAGCAAGCACTTCATCCATAAAAGCCCTGCTAACAGGAAAAGTTTTGTGCAACACATTTGAAAACTTGTTTTTCTTGGAGCGTGAGATCAAACATTTATTCCTCACCAAGCCCAATTTTGCCAAATATACTGAAGCTAATGAAATCTACAGGAGAATGATGAACATAAAATTACCTGATGCAGAATGGTGGGAGAAATGACTAATTTACTGTGATAAATTTACAACAAAAAGTTACTACACAGAAAAAACAGAACAGCCAAGTAAAATAGGTAAAAACAACACATCAGGGTCAAAGAGTATCAGGGTTAAAGAGTATTAGATGAGAGGTAAAAGTTAAAGAAGACTCCAACGTGAAACACTTCAATGATAAAGGCCAGCACAACCATAATAAAAGGGACAACATGAAATAGTTCGATAGTTGTCCCTATCTTCTTCCAAGAAGATATTCGTATTTCCTAGAATAAATCTCAAGTTTTTTTTGAGATATTTTGTAAATAATTTTTGTATAAATACTTCATAAATCGAAGTATGTAGGGTGGATTCTTAGACATTTCTATAGACTTTATTGATCAAAGACTGTAAGCTATTGTATCATCGTTTGGACCAGCAAGCTGGATTAATGAATAAAGTCAAGATATTTCACTGGATTCATGTGTAGTTCGAAATATAGACAAGTATTTTCCCTTGTGATTGTTATCTTTCTTTTAAAGTTTTCCATACTCTTTAATGTATCTGAAATCTGAATGCTATAATATGGAATCATATCTCATAATTTTCTTTATTGCACTCTGTTATAACTATTATGCAATTTAATGTTTTCTGCAAATTATCTAAATTAAGGAATTCTTAGTTACTCCTTAGTCTAGGTAGCTTTCCTCTGATCTATAGTAAAGGATTCTTAATTTCCCTTTGCTCATGACTATATTTTTTTCCTCATTTTGATCCCATTTTTAGGATTCTTAAGTGCCCTCTCACCCTCGTTAAGATCATTTCACCCATTCGGCCTAAAGACCTGTACTTCACTCTGCTAGCTTGCCCTTTGAACACTCCCTTTAATGAGTTAATTCTAGTTCTGCTGCCCTTCTTTGACTCCATAGCCCAATGGTCTAGAGACTTCATTCTACCCATATGTTTTAAGGATTCCACCATCCAACATTCAATACAAATCCAAAACCCCCTGAACTTTAAGAACTAGCCTAAAATCCCAGCAAACAAAGCTAAATCATATAGAGAGAGCCCTCTCTGAGTCATAGGTTGGCTAGAGCCTATACTTAAAATATTGGTTTGTGGTTACCTCGGTCTTTCCCTTCTTCTGATAACTTCTAAGGAAAATTCTGAGTGATAACATAGTGGCGACCATACTGGGGACTCAAACCCTCAGTCCTAATAAATCTTTAAGAAATTTTGAATCTGTATTTTGAGCCTCTTAAAGTAATTTATCAGAAGTTATTTTTAAAATATCTCACAAAAGAAAACAATTAGAATTTTTTTTGAAATTTTGGCTTCAAGGAGAACTCATTATACTAGGGCTAACCCATATCCAAACCCTACCCTAGTATTTGATAATCCCAACCTGATTTCAAGAAAATCCAAAAAAGAAGAAAGTTCAGCTAGTCACACACTATTGATTAAAGCTAATTCATGTCTTGATGAGTGGTTTCTTTTAGAAGATCTTCCCTTTGATGAGAAATTTGATTTGTCACTATTTAAATCAAGGTCTGAAAGTGAAATATACGATACTGTTCTAGACCCTGATTTCATTGCAGGCCTTGAAGTCCATAAAGCCAACTAGTCAATTGATGAATATGTTATGAATTCTCTACAATCATCCCTAAGTACAGCTAAGATCCCTGAGCTTTTTGAACAATTGTCCACCACTTTCAGTTCACCATTGTTCCCTTCAACTTCTGAAGTCCATTCTCCACCACCATTTATACCTTCACTCCCTCACCAACCTATTATATCCCATTTACCACCTACTAGTGTTGTTTCTTCATCCATTCTCCATCCACATCCTAACCCCACCCAGCCTACAGCCATGGCAAACAGATATGCTCCTCTTGTTTTACCTGTCGCACCTGGTGCTATACCAGTAGACTACCAGAGTAAAATTGTTCAATTTGATAGCACATGACGCTAAATTGCACAACACCATGTCAATAATATGACAAATTACTTTGAACTAAATGAAATTGATATTGTGGATGTCCAAATGAGGCTGTTTGCTCAGACTTTAGATTGTGATGTTAGGAAATGGTTTAGAGCATTTCTTGATAATAGTATTGATATTTTAGAAGAATTTCATCAGCAATTTTTTAACAGATGGGAAAAGAAGAAAAATCCCCTACAAATCCTTTCAGAATATTAAAATATTAGAAGGGGACGTAATGAAACTGTTCAAGATTATTGGACTAGATTTAGCAGTATATATAATGCAATCCCAGTTAATCTTAGGCCCCCACCTGACTTAGCCTTAATAAAGTTCCCTAATGGATTTGACACAGATATGGCATTCCAACTCAGGGAAAGAAACCCTCCAACATTAGAAGAAATGCAAAGTGTAGCTATTAGTGTTGAAGCTAATTTGTTAGCTAAAAGAGCTAGAGTTAGAAATGAAAAGAGAGGAACTGCTAAAGATGAAGCTTCACCATCTGACATCAAAATAGATAGTTTAGCCAAAATTATGGAAAGCTTAATGGATAGAATAGATAACATAGAAAGGAAACCCTAGTGGGATAATAAATGGGCACCTCAAGTTAGAAACCCAAACTTTAGGAAAAACCAAAACCAAAACACTAGAAAAAATGGACCTGATCAGAATATTAGGCCTCCTTTTCAAGAAAATTATGCAGAAACATCCCATATTGAAGACCCAGAGAACTACACATAGATTAACCTGATGGGATTAGATGATGAAGATGATGTTTTCCTAACCCAATATGATCAAGAATTGCATATGCTATAGCAATTACAAATCCAGTCTGGAGAGTCATTTGATTATAAACAAGGTTATGATTCTGCCATCTTTGAAGTGGATAAAAAATATAACCCAAGGAGTAAAAAGAACTCTGATATCCCTGACCAAACCAAGAAAACAGTGCCAAATCAACCCAAGAAAATCAAAGAAGCTTCGGTTTCTAAAATCCTCCAGATTCTCCCCATACAGAACCAGAATCCTTCTAGCCCCACCATTGTAGATATAACCCCTAATCAACCTTCTAATGATCAGCCATCCACTTCAATTCCCTCTAAAGAACTAGTGGACAAACCTCAAAACACCAGATTTGAAAACCCACATAAAGAGGTCCCCAATAAAGGAAAAGAAGACCATCCTACTCAAATCCCTGCTGTGAAAATTCAAAACCCTCAAACAGAAAATGCCCCTTTACCATTCAATCTGGGAGCAGAGGTGGCTAAGCTCAAAACTTTAGTCCCTTTAATAAAACTAATCAAGAACGAAACTTACAAATCACGGATAAACCAGACCCTGAACATTGTTGAAAATGAGGATTCAGTCAACCTGTTTGATGACCAACCAGAACTTATATTTGGTCTAGATGTTAATGGCAAACCACTAGAAGGAGGAGTACCACCTTTCTACATTAGCCTGAGCATCCATGACGAAATTGTACATAATGCAATGTTGGATTCTGGGGCCTCCCACAACTTAATGCCCAAATCAGTAATGGAAAAATTGAACCTAGACATTACAAGGCCTTACAAGGATTTATTCTCACTTGACTCAAGTCAAGCAATATGTCTAGGATTGATTAAAGATCTTTGTGTTACCTTAGTTCAATATCCTACCAAAAGAATCCTTATGGATATTGTGGTTGCTGACATCCCACCAAAGTATGGCATGCTTTTATCTAGATCAAGGGGAGCCAAACTTCAGGGATCTTTACAACTTGATATTTCATATGCAACAATCTCTGTTTTTGGACAACCTAAGAAGTTGTATCAAGAAACTTTAATGAAATACATGGTAAGTAGCCAGGATCAGCCTCAAAACTTTCCTATCTACTCCATACATTCAGACATTGATTCCTTCATTCTGTATAATGTTGATCAAACACAAGAAACTCTTTTAGATAGTATTGATACAGAACCAAAAGAAATTGCAGTTTCTATTCAAAATGAAACTAACCAAACTTTAGAACTTTCCAATAAACAAGGTGGCCAAATTGCTTTAAATGAGGAAAAGTTTGTTGTACCAGATGATGAAAATTATGAGCATGAGATATTATGGCATCTTGAATTTGATGGGTCAATCAATAAGTTTGGAGCAGGAGCAGGAGTATGGATATATAATTTGGAGAACAATCACTCAGAAGGCCATGCATACAGACTAAATTTTAAATGTACTAACAATATGGTCGAGTATGAAGCACTAATTTTAGGTCTTAAATTAGTTAGGAATCTAGGAGCTAAAAGAGTTTCTGTCATGGGAGACTCTGAACTAGTTATAAAATAGATTGATGTTGTATATATGACAAAGGACCCTAGATTAAGTTGTTATAGAGGAACTATTGTAGAAATACTGAACACTTTCATAGAAACCAAGCTTGTAGTAATCCCCAGAAAACAAAACATGAAAGCCCATAGTTTAGCAATGTTTTCCAGCACTTTCAAGTTACCCTTCCAACCTAACTCTCAGTACACTGCTGAAGTTAGGCACAAACCTGTAATTCCAGATAATTTGAAGAATTGGCAAGTATTTTCTAATGATAAACAGATAAATAACTTTTTAAATCTAGAAGAAGAGTTTGCAAATCATAACATAAATACGGATACATCCATAGATCCTGACTCTAAGGATGAGTTAGAAACAAATGAGATAGAATTTGATGAATTATATAGATTTAACCCAAATAAATTTACTAAATTAGATGTAGAAAACCTAGAGCAAGTTGAGATTGATGAAATAATTAACAAAGACACTAAAGTAATTAATATCAAAGATAATTTCTTACCTAAGGGATTAACCCCTTTGGAAGACTTATTTGATTCAAATGATGTTCCTAGGAAACCTAAAACGGAACCAGTAAGGTCTGATATAGAGGAATGTAATATAGGCACCGATGAAAATACAAAATTGATCAAACTGTCAAAATCATTACCTCTCACTGGAAAAGTGAAATACATTGAATTATTAAAATAATTTCAGGATGTCTTCACTTGGAGTTATGAGGACCTCAAATCCTATGACACCAACATCATACAACACACCATTCCTATTAAATAAAATCAAACGCCTTTCAGACAGAAACTTAGAAGGATTGATCCTATATTATTACCTTCAATTGAAAAACAAATTCAGAGGATGTATGATGCTAAAATAATTGCACCAATCGGGTTCTTTGATTGGGTCTCAAACTTGGTGCCAACAAGGAAGAAAACTGGTGAGATCAGGCTCTATGTAGATCTCAGAAACCTCAACAAAGTGTCACTAAAAAAGACAAATACCCTCTCCCCAAAATGGATCACATTTTACAAAGGGTAGTTGGATCAACCAAAATTTCGTTATTGGTTGGGTTTTCTGGTTACAATCAGATCATAGTTCATCCAGATGACCAACCCAAGACTGCCTTCACTACTCCTTGGGGCACATTCATGTATGTGAAAATTCCTTTTGGATTAATGAATGCAAGAGCCACTTTCTAGAGGGCTATGGATATAACCTTTGAAAAATAAATTCATGAGTTCCTTGTAATATATCTAGATGACATCACTGTTTTTTCAAAATCTGACAATCAACATCTAGATCATCTGAGGCAAGTATTTATTAAATGCAGGAAATATGGAATTTCTTTGAACCCTAAGAAGTCTTTGTTCAGGTTAGAAGAAGGAAAGTTATTAGGCTACATAATCTCAAAAGATGGTATCCAAATAGACCTTGGAAGAATAGAAGAAATCTTACAGAAACAACATCCAAGGAACATTAAGGAATTACAAGCTTTCTTAGGGAAAATTAACTTTCTTAGAAGATTTATTTCTAACCTAGAAAAATTAATTAGATCACTAAACAATATGCTAAAAAAAGATTCGATCATAAAATGGACTATTGAGTCTAAGAAGTCCTTTGAAGATATTAAACTAGCCGTAACTAAAACACCAGTTTTGATCAGTCCAAAATTTGACAGAGATTTCATCTTATTTTCCTTTGCTTCTGAGCACACAATTTTTGTAGTTCTACTGCAGAAAAATGACCAGGGCTATGAACAACCTATTGCTTTCTTTAGCAAAGCCCTGAGAGATACCCCCTTAAAATATCACATAATGGAAAAACAAGCCTTTGCTTTGGTCAAAGCTATCAAGGATTTTAGGGTATACATTTTATATTCTCATATAGTAGCCTATGTTCCTAATTCAGTAGTCAAAGACATCCTAACTCAAGATGGTCCAGATGGAAAGAGGGGAAAATGGATTGCTACTATTCTAGAATATGACATAGAAATCAAACCAACTAAGTTAATCAAGGGCCAAGGTTTAGCCAAGCTCATGGATGAATCGAACTGTCAGGCCCTGGATATAAACTTTATTGCACAAATAGATAATGAAGAGGAGATGGAAACTCCACTAATCAACCAGGCCTTTATTGAATCACCATAGTATGTTGATATTATTTATGTTTTACAAAACTTACAAGCTCCTCTCGAATTATCTAAAACTAAAAGCAAGTTTTTAAAGATGAAGGCCTTAAAATTTTGTATATTAGAAAATGCTTTGTTTTGGAGAAATCATGAAGGTATTCTTCTCAACTGCTTATTAAAATATGAATCTGACAAAATATTACAAGAATTTCATGCAGGTGACTATGGAGGACACCTTTACTGGAAAACCACTGCTGATAAAATTCTTAGAGTTGGTTTCTACTAGCCTTCCTTGTTTTATGATGTAAATAAATATGTGACCTTCTGTCACAAATGTCAAATTTTTGAGGGAAAGAAAAAGCTTCTACCTTTACCGCTCAAGCCAATCTCTGCTAAAACACCTTTTCAACAATGGGGTCTAGAATTCATTGGTGAAATTCACCCACCTTCCTCTGCCCAACATAAATGGATCCTTACTGCTACAGACTACTTTACAAAATGGATAGAGGCCATACCTTCAAGGCAAGCCACTGAAACTGTTTTCATAACCTTCCTTGAAACCAACATTCTATCAAGATTTGGATGTCCAACTAAGCTCATCACTGATAATGTAGTAGCCTTTAAATCCAAAAGAATGATAGATTTCTGCACAAGTATCATAGAACCTTGGGCCATTCCACAACCTATTATCCTCAAGGAAATGGATTGGCATAATCCTTAAACAAAATTCTGGTAAACATCATCAAAAAGTTGTTAGAAGACAATAAGAAAACATGGAACAAAGAGCTAGTCAATGCCTTTTGGGGAGACAGACTAACCACTAAGAAATCAATTGGTACCTCTCCCTTCCAACTAGTTTATGGGATGGAAGTTGTTTTTCCGTCCTCCTTGGGAACACCAGTGATGAAGTTGCTTCAAGAATTGTAGGTTGAACCAAATAGTATCTAGATAAGAAGCAACCAAATAGTTCATCATCAACAAACCAAGGAGGAAGTATATATCAGATCTCAAGTTGTGCAGGAAAGGATTAAAATTTTTTCTGATAAGAGAACCAAGGCTGAAGATTTCTACCTTGGTGACAATGTCCTTAAGTGGGATTCAAGGAGGGAAGATAAAGGTAAACATGGGAAATTTGATTTACTATGGAAAGGCCCCTATGTCATTTATGCTTTCAGAGGTAATAATGAATTCTTCATAAGGGAAATGGATGGTACAGAAGCAGAAGGGGGACCAGTGAATGGTCGAATTCTCAAACATTATTTTGAACCTAACTACTGATTTTTATCTCCCACTATACATATTTCATTTTTCAAAAAGTCTAGTTTGGATTGGATGGTGATTTTTGAAGTTGAAGCCCGAAGAGAAGGCCCTAAGCTTTAAGGATTTATTTTCATAAGTATCAATAATGCAGAGACATGGAGAGAAATATTGCAAGGTAACATCAACAACAATGCAGAGGCTACTGATCTACAAAGTTCTTGACATTTCACCAGGAAATGCCATCCCCAAGTGGAGCCACTGTTAGGTTCTTATACCAGTAGGAGTCATAATTTTGAATGAATAAGGTTAAGCCTTGTAATATTGTACATACCTTTGATTTCTACAAACGTTTTCCATATTGAAAAATTAAAAAATGTAAAGAGGGTATGTCCTAAAAGAACAATCAAAGGACAAAAAGGATGAAAAAGGTCAAAAAATGAAAATATATGAACCCCAAAAGACAAAAGGAGACCCTGAAAGTGTGCAACTCAAAATGCCACTGCTATTTTACTTTCATGCATAATAATGATTGTGTGCAGCTTGTTACTCATGCCACAATTCATGATAGTTAAATTGTTTAAACTTGGCTATTTCATGTTGTAAATTTTATGTTTATAGCTAGAGAATAAAATCTGACCAAACAGTGTAATCTTAGCAGATCATTAGATAGGTAGAGTGAATAAAAGGGGCTCATCAGTTTAAGCTGATCCCTTGGATGATATAAGGTTAATATTAGATAGTTTGCTATGTAAATAAAATAAAAATATTGATAAGGGTTTGCTAGCCTAAATGCACCCTAATAAAGTGAAGAAAAAATGGTAGGATGAGTAAGTGGGTAAGTAGTAGAAAGGTTGCAGAAATATTATGTGATTATGCAAAAGCACTTATGTCATTATCTTAAATGCAATTTCCAAAAATGCATAAGTAGTGGACAAAGAAAAAACAATGGACTCCCATCATTCATTTTAACCCCTATAACACTCATTAATTTCCCTTTCATAATAAAAATATTAATACCTACAGTTCTTTAAGTCAGAGAGGCTCAGAGAATCTCTATGGCTTCAGGTGGGACCGGACCCTTGGCTTGATGACTTGAGAAGGAAAGGTATTAAATCCCCTTGCAATTCATTCATCCCCCTCACAAAACCATTTTTCCTAAGGTTAAATTCTTTTTGCCTAGGAAAACCCCATGATAAACATATTTTATGCAAAACACCCATCAAATGCATTTATCATAAGTACTAAGTGTATGGAAAGCACATAATGTTCATATACTTAAGTACAAGACCCCTTCCACTCATTTCACCTCATATTAACTTTTTATTAAATATATTAAATTCTCGAAAACCCCATTGGCCTGTATATATTTAACTCCTTTATATAAAATAACCCCACCCCTTAGTTTAGTTATAAACTATATGACTACCCCATATCCCACAAAATATATTAAAGTCCTGCCCTCACTCCTTAATCCTATATTAAGGCACCCCAGATGAGATTAAGTGTTAATCTAATCCTATACCACCGGCGATTAGACCCATGTGCCCTCCCCCCTCGAAAACCTTTTGTGTAAATCACCGCGCAACTCCATTTCCCGACCACCATTGATCGTCCTTTCCCCACATCCAACGGCCCAAGTCCATATCAGCCTGGCCTAATGTCCGCCCTTTACCCACCCGATAAGGTGGCTTTCCTCCCAAACCCCATTGCTACGTGTCAAACGATGAATGGGAACGGGCAACCTCTCCTAATAATCACTTCCCTCTCAAAAGCGATGTGATGCCCTAATTAAACCACCTTCCCGTATAATGGAAAAAATTGCCCATTGTTCATCAATTAATGAACCAGCCAAAATCAACAATTTTCCTATATAAGCCCAATTACCCCTCTTTCCACTCTTTTCGCACATTTGCTATTCAAGAGCTCAGAAAGCCGTTGCGACCCCTGCAAACAACACATTTGCTCATAGACCTCTGCCATTGCTCCATAGATGCTACAGACATCCGAGCTCGTTCATCAGTCTGTAACAGAATCGTATGAACCTCTGCATCCTACATCAACTACCATTTACAATCAATTTCACCCAATTCCAAGTATTTAACCATAAAAAACCAACTCCATTGCCAAATTCCAAGTAAATTCACCCTCGTAACACTATTAATTAAGGAAAAAATATCAAATTTACTTTCATTTTACACTCTGAGCCATAACCATCTGCAAAGACCATCATTTCCCTAAAAACTCTGAATTACCCCCCACACTCAAATCCACAAGAATTGAGTATGGCTGCCCCCATTGCCATGGATGTGAGACCCATTACCACCCCCCATTTGGACCTGGACCACTTTCCTTTAGCTGATAAAGATTTCCAAATAAAAGATACCACTGCCATAGAGCCCCTGCTCAAAGTACACTACCAAAGTAGGGATAGATACCTTAACCATGCTAATGAAATTGGCCTGTGGGAGTCAAATTTTCCCAAGTACCAGTTTCCCCAAGTTCACATATTTCCAGAAATTGTCCATATGTGTTATGCATGCTACGTCCCCAGCCACAGAACCATAATGTCTCATGACCAGAAGGTTCTATTCACCATCACAGCTGAGTCCATAAATGAAATGATGCAGCTCCAACCAGGGCCAAACCTAACTCCCCTCTCAATTAGAGACCTCTTGGACCAGTATCCATAGCTTAGTTTTGCAAAATTGGCCCAATTGTTCCAAACCTTCATTAGAGAAGAAAAACACATCCCTAAGGATTCCCCTCCATATGTAGCTGCTATTTTTTCCCCATGGGGCTAGAACATTGTAGCCATGATATCCTGTGTTTTGGGGTACACCACTAGTGAATACATTAATGAGTTAATCCTTGCCTTCATGTCCATCTACACTCCAGGACAACCTCCTACTATCATTTATGACTATGCCCAATTTATAGCTGATAGGATGCATGAACAATTTCTTAGAATGAGAAATGAAAGAGTTTTCAAGTATTCCTCAGTCTTATATCATATGTTCTTGTATTATCAACATGATAAGTTCCCATTCACCCTTCAGAAGCTGGACACCAAGGGTCAACCCAAGTTAGTCATTTTTTGGACCCCATTGGTCCACCAATCTTAGTTTCCATACTCTTATTTTGATTTCATTGATTTATTTGTACACCTAGTCATGGAAATGTTGACTGGAAGCCCTCCCCTAGAATCAGTCCAGAAATAAAGAGAGTCCTCCAACTTTCCAAGCAGACCAAAGTGGGTGATTGGTACCTTTATCAGAACCACACCGAAATTAGAATCTACAGTTGCATGCTGTAACCATAAAAGATACCAAGATACCTCCCAATGAGGTTGTTTGCATTAGAATACTATAGACAAATCATCAATGCAGATGAAGTAAACTTCGTCAATGCCAAGAAGAAGGCCAATTTCAAAATAAAAGACCAACTAGGCCCCTTCATATGCAACTCTAGGGAGGCAGGCAAAGAAGTAGATTTGATATTGCAAAACATGAAGTTCCAAAGAAGTTTTATTTGGAGATATGACCCTTTGGAATTCATCACAAAGAAGATACAAAAGGTCAATCTAGGAACTTTCATTCACCATCCCATACCTAAAATAGAAGCCTATGCCAACCAAACAGAATGGGTGGAAGGTACCCTAGTGGACCAAGACAGCACCAGGGTAGACATAGAGAATGCTCTCATTAATCTAGAAATACAACTTGATGAGGGTTCTTTCCTGTAGGTATAAATGAAATCAGACCAACTAGAGACAACCATGAGTACCCCTCCAGTTATGTAGACTCCTCAAAATGACAAGAAGAACCTAAAGAGAAGTAGGGAGGAGGCCACCACATCAACAAGAGAAACCTCACACACTCAGCCAGAAACAAATCGAGAAGAAAAGCAAAAAATGAATCTTGTCTTTGAATAGGAGGATATAGAGGGCTCAACTGAGGTCACAAACACAGAAGGAAATAGAAGCAGGTCTACCACTCCATCTGAAGGCATGCAAGAGCCTTCCACATCAAAAACTCAGATGTTGGAAAGGTAGCTTAGTGTGGAAGATTCCTCATTTAGTAGGCCTACTGACAAAGACCAAGACATCAAGGAAAGATACAAGGAAATCAAAGCAAGAAACAAAAGGCTCAAGGTCCAAAACTATGCTAAATATCTAAAGCTGACTCCTACCAATGAAACAAGGCTGACGTTAGCCTTTGATATTTAACAGGGGAAGTTTCAGATGTCATTCATCGAACCTACAGCTCAATAGCCAAAGACAACATCTGATTTCAAATTGGTAGAATTTGAAGTGTTGGCAAGGGATATTCATCCCATAGACCATATTTAACTTCACAAGCAGGCTGGAGAAATGATATACTCCACCTTGATAGGTAAAGCCATAGCTGCTCACTAGCTAGAAAACTCTCTAAATAACATTTAAGCACAATTTCAGTTAGAGAAGGCCTCCTCACAGGCCAAGGATACCAAGATCAAGTCCTTAGAGGACTTAGTGATTCAATTGGGACACAGTCCAAGGATATAAAAGCCACAGAGCATCTTATTAAAAAGAAGAATGATGATATAGTTGCATTGAAGAAACAACTAAAAATACCTCAGCTACAGCATCCACAAACATTGGAAGTCCTAGAAGCCCAGCACATGCATGAAGAACTCATGGACTTAGTCTTAAAGCTGAATGATCAAATAAAAGATATAGAAAAGGAATTGGATGCTTTAATCCAATTAAAATAGGTAGATGTGGCCACTTCTTCAACAAATGTTATCCCTACAGTCTCCATAGCAGTTCCATCCACACTAGCAGCATCTTTGGCACCTACAGCTCCACTTGCAACAGACTTACCAGCAACAACAGAGTCTACATCGACGGCAGGTGCATCAGGAGAAAAAGCAGTAGAACTGAATAAAGCCATGGAAGAGATGTCTATCCAGGCTACTGAAATGAACAGGTTAAGAGAAACTGTTGCAATTTTGGAAACTAACTACAAACTTTCCCAACATAAGCAAAAAGAGGAAGCATAGAAGGCCCAAAGAATGATTGAAAGAATCAAAGTCTTAGAGAAAGACTTGACACTATAGAAACCCCTAGGGAAAACCAAGGAAATGTTGTGGACCAATATCATTGACTCCATTAAGGATATTTGGCCCTCAATTCAAGTTATTTTTGAACAAATAGAGTTAGTAAAGATAGCTACAGAAGCTATCCATAAAGTGAACGAGGAGTTGGAGATAAGCCAGAGGATTCCAATAGACTCATCCACTTCCTCAACAACAAGAACAAATATGAGCTCCATGAGCTGAATAATGAAGATAGGATGGCGACCCTTTTAGAAATAAGGAAGGTCCTTTCCAAAAAGAACCTTATGCTTAATTTAGAAGAAAAGTGCCACAATATGCAGGTAGCCATTGGTAGGTTCATGACTAAATTCTAGATTTTGAGGGGGAAAGGTCTACCTAGTCTTATGGTTATCAATGACAAACTCATGACACAGTTGGACTATGATAACAGACTCAGACAGTTGGCAAAGGAACAAGCAAGCACTTCATCCATAAAAGTCCTGCCAACTGGAAAAGTTTTGTACAACACATTGGAAAACTTGTTTTTCTTGGAGCATGAGATCAAACATTTATTCGTCACCAAGCCCAATTTTTCCAAATATACTGAAGCTAATGAAACCTATAGGAGAATGATGAATGTAAAATTACCTGATGCAGAATGGTGGGAGACAATGACTGATTTACTGTGATAAATTTATAGAAAAAAGTTACTACACAGAAAAATTAGAATAGCCAGGTAAAATAGGTAAAAACAACACATCAGGGTCAAAGACTATCAGGGTCAAAGAGTATCAGATGAAAGGTAAAATTTAAAGAAGACTACAGCATAAAACACTTCAACGTTAAAGGCCAGCACAACCATAATAAAAGGGACAAGATGAAATAGTTCAATAGTTGTCTCTATCTTCTTCCAAGAAGATATTTGTATTTCCTAGAATAAATCTCAAGTTTGTTTTGAGATATTTTGTAAATAATTTTTGTATAAATACTTCATAAATCGAAGTATGTAAGGTGGATTCTTAGACATTTCTATAGACTTTCTTGATCAAAGACTGTAAGCTAGTGTATCGTCGTTTAGACCAGCAAGCTAGATTAATGAATAAAGTCAAGACATTTCACTGGATTCATGTGTAGTGTGAAATACAGACAATTATTTTCCCTTGTGATTGTTATCTTTCTTTTAAAGTTTTCCATAATCTTTAACGTAGCTAAAATCTGAGTGTTATAATATGGAATGATATCTCAGAATTTGATTTATTGCACTCTACTATAACTATTATGCATTTTAATGTTTTCTGCAAATTATCTAAATTAAGGAATTCTTAGTTGCTCCTTAGTCTAGGTAATTTTCCTTTGATCTATAGTAAAGGATTCTTAATTGCCCTTTGCTCATGATTATCCTTTGTTCCTCATTTTGATCTTGGTTTGAGGATTGTTAAGTGCCCTCTCACCCATAGACCTATACTTCACCCTACTAGCTTGCCCTATGAACACTCCCTTTAATGAGTTAATTCCATTTTTTTTGCCCTGCTTTGACTCCATAGCCCAATGGGTCAGAGACTTCATTCTACCCATTTTTTGTAAGGATTCCACCATCCAACATTCAATACAAATCCAAAACCCACTGAACTTTAAGAACTACAAAGCTAAATCATATAGAGAGAGCCCTCTATGAGTCATAGGTTGGCTAGAGCCTATACTTAAAAGATTGGTTTGTGGATACATCGGTCTTTCCCTTCTTCTGATAACTTCCAAGGAAAATTCTGAGTGATAACACTTAGTATACCCCTTGTGCACAAGTTTTTCTTTGTTCCTTACCACCTTGCCTTCTTCATTTAGCTTTTTCTTGAACACCCACTTGGTTCCAATGATGTTTTTGTCCTTTGGCCTTGGCACAAGCTCCCATGTATTGTTCTTCTCAATATGATCTAACTCTTCATTCATTTCCTTCACCCAATTTTGATCTTCTCTTTCCTCATTGAATTTTTTGGGCTCTATTTGAGACAACAATGCACAATGTGCTTGATTTAAGTTACCCAAAAATTTCCTCCTTGTTTGCACTCCAAGCTCTTTGTTCCCAAGAATTTGACTTTCTGGGTGCTTCTTTTGAATGTGACCTGGTGGAGATTTCTTTGAAGTGGAGTTCCTTATTCCTTCTTCAACTTCTTTATCCTTGTTAGAAATTTCTTGATCTTCATATTCTCTGAAATCATGATCAACTACAACATCTTTGGAATCATTATATTTAGGCAAATTTTCATCAAAAACAATATCAATACCTTTAATTACCTTATTGATTCTCTTATTCTAGCACTTGTATAAAAATTTTCTACTCTTCCAAGTAGTGTCTACAAAGGAAAAGCCTATTCTTCATAAATAACTGATCTATCTGATTAGTTCTGTTGTTTTACTGCTGTCTGTCAATGAAGTCTTCATAGATCTGAATGTAAATCTGAATGCATAAGGAGTTTGGTGTCTAATTGATTGATTGTTTAAGTGAGAAGGGTTATCTTTGATATTTCTTGCCTACAGCTCTCTAAATTGACAGTAGATGTTTAGTATATTGCTGGTTGGTATAGAATTGATTCAAAAAGTTTTATGTTTCAGTATTTTTGAAGGTATACGCGGGTTTGGATAAAGGAAGTAGCGTATACACACAGGTTGGGTTCAGTAAAGTAGCGTATGCATTCTAATGTATGATTTTTGAGGTTGCAGTTGGTTCTGAATGATGATGCGGGTTTTTGGGTTCAACACAGTGTTTTGATGACAATGATCTGATTGTTCAGATTAACTAATTGTTGGTTGATGCAGTTTGAGTTTCAAAGTTTTTGATGGGTCTAGTATGAAATTTTGATAAAATGAGGCCTTCATTTGTATTGTTGTGTACCATGATCATTCAGTCTTAAAATTAATGAAACGTGGTCCCTAGAGGAAGAGAGAAGGTTGTAGGCTTCTATAGGTTGGTGCCTATGTACTAGTAAACACGTCCACTAGTACAAGATCTAGGGGGTTGTAGCTTCCTTCCGATAGAAGTTGGAAAATGAGAGAAGGTTGTAGCCTTCTGCAGGGGGGTGCCTGCATACCGGTATGAGTCTGCACTAGTACAAGATTGTAAACAAATTTTCTTTATATTAAAAGAAGATAGAGATGACAACAACAGGTGAGTTTTCTCCCACATTGGGTTTCCACCTTAAATCTTGGTGTTCATGTGTTGCTAATGTGTGATGGTTTATTATGTCTTTACTGCACATAGTTACTGTATAATAAGTTACAGATGCACTGATTAAATATCTACACATGATAAATTGACTAAATCCTAATTTCTTTGGATATACACTGGTTTTTCTAATCACAATAGTGTGTACATGCAAGTTCACTTCACTGAAGTAGAGTATATAAATCTTTTTGGGAAATGAAATATTATTGAACTGTAAATACTAATTAACCCGCCCTCTTAGTATTATTTCCAACATAGGGGCAACAATCCCTTTCAGTATTGATTGATAAACGAGTAGGGGCAACAATCCCTTTCAACAAATATTGATTTATGAGCATGGGGAAATAGTTCCTTTCAGTGAATACTAATAAATGAGAAGGGATAGAAGTTCCTTTCAGTAGCAGTTGATAAACCTATAAGTAGTAGCTTGTGGGGCAATGATGTAATCAAGTTGAAGATTGTAATAAATTGAATATTGTTGTCTTGTGCATATGTTTCTCATGTACTTGATCATGATTATGTTATGATTGATTTGTGTTGTGATCCATGAAAAATTGCTAAAGTGATTGAAAAGTATAATTTGTGAAAAATTATATATTTTGGCCACGCTACCGATTCACCCCCATCTCAGTAGTGTCCTAGTTTCCATTGTTTCTAACAAAAGATGATGAGGATTACTGTTGTGTATTGATTTCATCTTCCATTAATGATAAAATTTTAGAGTTTGAAATAGAAGGGGTTAGAAAGAGCGAGAGAGTGAGAGAATGTGAGATATAGTATTGCAAATAGAGTGCAAATAAGAGATTAGATATGGAGAAATATTGCAAACAAGTGGAGAGTGCCTATGGAGGGTAGATGATCAGATTTTGTGTGCCTATGTCATCGTTATCTTGTTTCTATTATGGAGATTAGATATATTTTTGTAGCTACTATTGAAGGGACCTTATATCAAAGTTGAGTTTATTGATATATTTGTGTTGCAAGGGTTTTTAATGGAGGGCTTATTTATATATCTTTTGTATATTTTTCATGCAATGTATGTTGCAATAGTTTAGTATTAGTGATGGGTGAATATGATGTTGTTGTTTGAGTTTTGTTTTGATAAGAAAATTTATTTGTGTCAGGCCAGGGTAACTCCAGAATTGGTAGAAGAAAACTGATTGATTGATTTCATTAGGTAACTATTGTTTATATACAGGAATGTGACTGATCAGTTCATCTACTTGATGATTGTTCACATTCCGGGTACACCCAACCACTGAGGATTAGGTGTCAACAATTCCCCCCCTTAATCTGAAGGGATGTTGGTGAGTCCAAGCATCGTTCTGAATCTTTCAAGCTTTTCTCTTCCAAGCGCTTTGGTGAAGATGTCTGCAATTTGCTCATTTGTGGAACAATGACGGAGATGGATTGTTTTGGCCTCAACATGATGTCGGATCAGATGATATTTAGTATTGATGTGCTTAGTACGATCATGGAACTTTGGGTTCTTGGCCAACTTTATTGCAGAGGTGTTGTCAATCATGAGTGGAGTTGATTGTACTTGTTTTACGTGCAAATCTTCAAGAATTTTCCTGAGCCACACAATTTCTTTCGTTGCTTCAGCTGCTGCCACGTATTCTGCTTCTGTTGTGGAATCTGCTAGAACTGATTGTTTGCGTGATCTCCAGGAGACAACTCCTGATCCAAGACTCATAGCATATCCTGAAGTAGATACCCCAGTTTCTTTGTCTCCATCGAAGTCTGAATCAGAGTATCCAATCAAGCTAAAGTCGTCCACCTGTGTATACTTGATTCCAAGGTCTTGAGTTCCCTTCAAGTACCTTAGAACTCTTTTTGCAACAGACCAATGTCCCTCACAAGGCTTTTGCATAAACCTGGAGAGGATTCCAATAGCAAATGAAATGTCTGGTCTGGTAGTAGTGAGGTAGATGAGACTTCCTACAAGCTGTTTATACTTTGTTGCATCCTCAAATTCCTTTCCTTCAATAGATGTGAGCTTTAAGTTTTGTTCCATTGGAGTAGAAAGAAGATTGCACTCTGTCATGCCAAATCTGTTTAACAAATCTCCAATGTATTTCTTTTGAGAAAGAAATATGGATTTTGGATGTTGGGTTACTTCAATGCCAAGATAGTAATGAACATAGCCCAAATCAGTCATTTCAAAACTTTTTCCTAATTCTTTCTTTATGGATGCAATATAGCTTTCATTGTTCCCTGTCATTAAAAGATCATCTACATATACCACAAGATATACAACTGTTTTTCCAACTTTCTTGACAAATAAAGTTGCATCATCAAGATCAAAATGATTGAAGTTGAGTTTCAGAAGATGCTCAGTTAGTTTTTCATACCAGGCTCGTGGTGCTTGTTTGAGGCCATACAAGGACTTCACAAGTTTGCATACTTTATGTTCATGTCCTTTCACAGCAAATCCTTCAGGTTGGGACATAAAAACATTCTCTTTTAGATCTCCATTCAAGAATGCATTTTTTACATCCATTTGATGGACTTTCCAACCGTTCTGAGCAGCTAGTGCAAAGAGTGTTCGGATGGTGGACCATTTTGCTGTGGGGGCAAAAGTTTCCTCATAATCGACCCCTTCCTTCTGTGCAAAACCTTTTGACACAAGCCTAGCTTTTTGCTTGTCAAGTGAGCCATCAGCTTTGTACTTGTTCTTGTAGACCCACTTGCAGCCAATTGGTTTGGTTCCAAATGGAGGATCAACCAGCTTCCAAGTGCCATTCGTTATGAGGGCATCATACTCCTTTTGCATCGCTTCTTTCCATTCATCATGAGACGCAACTTCTTTGAAGGAAGTTGGTTCAAAATATGTAGACAAGTTCAATTCACAATCATAAGTAACATCCATATCAACAGGTGAATTAGAGTCATCTACATCACCTCCATTTTGTCGGTTTGAATTTCTGGTTCCTGTTTTTCCAATTTCATCAGGATGAACACTTTCAAGTGTCTTTGTCAGCCACTTTGGGGGACCTTTCTGAGATGGTCCAGGCTGCTCTGTTGATTGAGTTGGGACTGAATCAAGATTGAGTCTCCCAATTCTATCAATTACATCACTTAAAGCATCATCCGTTGTTGGAGTTTCATGCAGGGGAGATTGTTCTTCAGAAGAAGATTCCACATGTTGTTCTAGTATAGGAATCCCCCCTTCAAGATGTGGAATCTGATTATCAAATTCTTGAAATGATTTTGTTTTTGCGAATCTATCCAAGCGATCAAGTTGCCGCTCAACAACATTGTCAGATTTGGATGATTCGAGAAAAATGACATCTCTAGATACAGCAAACTTTTTATTTACTTCATCATAGAGGCGGTATGCTTTAGATGTGTTTGAATACCCCAGGAAGATACACTTATGACTTCTAGCACCAAGTTTGTTTCTATGTACTTTTGGTATTAAAGCATATCAGGTGGAACCAAAGATCCTGAGATGTTTTACCGAAGGAACATGTCCATACCACAATTCATAAGGAGTCTTGTTTCTTATAGCACTAGATGGACATCTATTCTTTATATATGCAGCACATAGAACAGCATCAGCCCAAAACATTATCTTTACATTTTTGAAGAAAAGCATGGATCGTACCATATTTAAGATTGTTCTATTAATTCTCTTTGCTACACCATTCTATTGGGGATTATAAGGCACAGTTGTTTGATGTTTGATCCCATGTTGGTGAAGATAGTGTTCAAATTCATTTGATGTATATTCTTTTCCATTATCAGTGCGTATAGACCCAATATGAGATTGTGCATCATTTTCAATCCATTTATGAAAATTCTTGAATGTTTGAAAAGCATCAGATTTGTTCTTCAATAAATAAACCCAACACATTCTGGTGTAATAATCAATAAATGTCATGATATATTTATTTCCATTTGCAGAAGGAACAGGAATTGGACCACATAAACCTGAATGAATGAGTTCAAGCTTCCTATGTGCTCTTGAATGTGAATCATGAAAACGTTGTTTGCTATGCTTTCCTAGAATGCAAGCATCACATTGCTTATGTTTTCTAGGAATTGTAGGCAAACCAACAACACCATTTTTCTTCAATAAGTGGAGACTGTCATAGTTTAAATGTCCAAATATAGCATGCCATAATAAACTTGATGGAAGTGTACCTTCTTCATGATGAGAAATATATGAGAAATGTTGTGCATGAGCAGAGGTTCCTTGCAGTTTGAGAAGCCTTTCTTCTTCTATTCCCCTCATGACAAGTGAGTGGTTAGAAGCTTTTCTTACCTCAAGCTTTCCATCAAACATATGAATGGAGTGACCTTGCTGGCGGATGTGGACCAAGGACAGAAAGTTTCTCTTGAGCTGTGGGAGACATAGAACATGATCCAGAAGAAAGTCTGGAAGACCAGGCAGTTTAAGCCTGATTGTGCCAAGCCCCGATGGCTTGATTTTTGACTGATCTGCAAAGTATACTGCTCCATCAACATTGTCAATGAAATCTTCAAAAAAATCTTTCCTATGAGTCATATGACAGGTTGCTCCTGAATCAAGCAACCAATCATTTTTCGAAGAAGCAAGTGAAGCATTAAACAAATCTTCATTTACTCCAATGTTACATTGTGCCTCAATATAGTGAGCGGATTCAGGTGCTTTACCTTTGTCTGTATCATCAGTTTTACCTTTCTGCTAATTTCTTTTCTGCTCAATTTTGTCCCATGGTAGCTTGCATGTAGAAGCATCATGTGATCCATTTCGTTTGTAGCGAATGCAATGCAGATCTGCTTTTTCTCCTTGAGAATGTCTGCCCCCCCTGCCTCTGAAGTATCTTCCTCTTCCTCTTCGTCCACCTCTTCCTCTTGTAGAATCTTGAGCAGGATGCTTTTCTTTATGAGCAAGGCAAACAATCTCTTCAGAATATTCAGGGACTGTCTTCTTTCCAAAGGCTTTCTCTCTTTCAGCAAACTTTTTCACAAGAGAGTCAAAGGTTATATCTTTAAGATTTCCATTTGCTTGTAAAGACTCAAGATAATTGGAGTAGGTAGGATAGAGTGCCTTGAGAAAAGCAATAAGAGGGATATCCAGCTCAACCTTAGTGGATTTAATATCATGCATTATAGACTTTACTTCAGATGCAAGAGCAAGAAGATCATTATTTTTCAGTTCAAGGGTGAAGAGTTTAATCATGAGTTGAACAACTTCAAGTGCAGAATGTGAGTCATAGAGTTCTTTAAGCTTTTGTAAAGCTTCAAAGGCAGTTGAATAAGATGAAATATGGCGACTTACTTCTTCATTTACAGATGCTGCGATTAATGCATAGGCTTTGTTGTTCTTGTTTTCCCAAATGACGAGCTCTTTGTCTGATGTAGGCTGCACTGGGTCTTTGTCTTCTTCTCCGACACACACTCCTTTCCACAACTCATTGAAGATGAGGGTGTGTTTTATCATCCGGGACCATTCAGGATAGTTCTCCTTGCCAGTGAGAACTATTCCTACCATAGAGATGATTGAATGCATTCTGTAAAAACACTTCTGCTGATAGAAAAATACTTCTAATGGCAAAAAGAATGTGCTTTTGTGAAAAAAAACTTTTGCTGCTAAAAGAATGATTCTGATTCTGCTACGCCATTTATATTATTGACTATTGAAATGAATGTTGATAACATGCTACCACTGTAACATATATCACCACATGAACAATTTGAGCGCTTGTGTTAAACGCTGCCACTGTAATATATGAGCACTGCTATCACCGTACTATGTATCAGAGCGTATATGTGTCACATAAAAAATTTGAGCGCATATATCAGAGCGTATATGTGTCACATATATCAGAGCGTATATGTGTTACATATATCAGAGCGTATATGTGTCAAAATTTGAGCGCATATATCAGAGCGTATATGTGTCACATGCATATATCAGAGCGCATATATCAGAGCGTATATATATATATCACATGAAAATTTAAACGCTGCTTACTGTAACATATATCACCGAATCATCATAGCATCAAATCATCAAATCTGCATAACAAATCCCGCTCAACTCAACCGTAGCCCAGCGCTCTAGTTTAGAGCCAAGCCACAAAGGGAAGAGCCTTCCAAACGACTCTTCAAACCACCGTTCCAAAGCTGGCCGACAGAGGCATTCTCCAAAGTTCGAGCTTCAGTCTTTAGCCGCTCTGATATTCAACAGTTTTTATTTGAAACAGGCTCCGGAGGGGACCTCAATACGCTCAGGCAAAGGCAGAAGAACAGGAGGTTTTCTGAGTATACTCTGGTGCTTAGACAACAGGCGCCTTTGGGTATTCAGCTCCCTTAAAACGATTACGAAGAAAAGGTGCCTGATTTTGTTGAAACCATGATCTTCAACGACACAAACGCTGTGATCACAACAGGCAGGTATGCTTCAAGAGAAGAGGCAACGCGCAAAGGGAATGTGATTAATGAGATTGGATGATGGTATGTCAGGCCTATGCAGGTCAGAGACAGGCATTATGGACAGGGCGCTGGCAGAGGCAGATTATTTAAGAACAGAAGGGAATAAGGCAGAGGCGTTAACCAACGGATGCAATTACACTAAAACTAGCAGGCAGATGCGTTATGGCAGAATATGGGACAGAGGAGTTACAAGGCACGCCAAAAAAAGGAACCTGGAACCTGGCTCTGATACCATGTCAGGCTAGGGTAACTCCAGAATTGGCAGAAGAAAACTGATCGATTGATTTCATTAGGTAACTATTGTTTATATACAGGAATGTGACTAATCAGTTCATCTACTTGATGACTGTTCACATTCCGGGTACACCCAACCGCTGAGGATTAGGTGTCAACAATTTGTATGAGTTAATGTATTTCTTGAGGTGCATAGATGCATATGTTTCAAGTGTTTTATTCAATCATTGATGTGTTTATTGTTTGTATGGGCCACAGTTTGAAAAAATATGAAATGAGGTCAATGAGTTGTGCTTGAAGGTTGGAGCATTCAATGATTTCAACTTGTGGCTTTCAGATCCAAGGATTAGTGGCATCCTTCAGGTAGCATCGTGAGATATTGGGAGTGGAGATCAAATAGTCCATTGGTGGCTAGGAAAGACTTATTGGGAGTGGTGGATTCCAATAGGTGGTGGCCTACCAATTCGAGAGAGTGGTGGCTTCATACAGGTGGTAGGTTGCAAAGTTCATATAGGTTGTGGCATGGAGTGAGTGGTGGCTTGCATGATTGGAAAGTTGTGGTTTGCACACTAGTGGTGGATAGTGATTAGATGTAAACAACGATTTACAGATTAATAAGAAAAGTGAATAAGGATAATATCAATTGATGGTAGTTTTTACCCTTTGGGTTTCCAACTTTTATCTTGTGTCTCATGCGTTGTTTGATGTGTTGATGCTCATGGTTATATGTTTGTATTTATTTGCTCACATGTTTCATATGTTTAGATATGCTCACATACTATGGTGTTAGTGAATGAATGAATTAGGAATTTCGAAAAGAGAAGTAAAAATGGTAAAAAATTATCATAAGGTGCAATATAAATTCACCCACCCTCTAAGTATTGTTAAAGGTTTAGAACGTTTTAAACAACGAAAATCAAGATTTTACCAAAAAAAATGCCAGGCTCTTGCCAAAAAATCCAAGACATATAGTGGTTAGAAAATGACTTTAGTGAGTAGTTAATACAAGGGAGAAACTATGTGGGAAAAGTGTTATATGAATCTCTTGTAATACCTAGCATGACGTAAGATACATCTCACCTTTTTTGGTATTTTCACATAGGAAGCTATAGAATAACCTCAATCTTTGCAAGATCAACCTGTATCCCTACACTAGAGATGAGATGGCTAAGGACTATTCCTATAGTTTTCATGATATGACATTTAATGTTACACAAAGAAAAACTATATTACTAACATCTAATTAAAACTTTTTCTAAATTTTCAAGGCTTCCAAAAATGAATAACCATATACAAAAAATTCATTTAGGTAAATTACAACACATTCTTGGGTAAGATAAGAAAAAATAGCTATAACTTCTCTCTGGAAGGTGGTAGGAGAATTACATGTACCGAAGGGTATTACTCTATAAGCATACATTCCCCATGGGCATTTGAAAGTTGTTTTGTCCCAATCTTCAAGAACTATCTGTATTTGGTTGTATCCACTAAACTTGTCAAGAAAGGAAAATTATTTTTTCCTGGGTAATGTGTCCAAAACTTGGTTGATAAATGGGAGAGGAAAATAGTCCTTAAGAGTGGATTTATTTAATTCTTTGTAAACTATAGAAATCCTCCACTATCAATTTTTCTTAGGGACTATCAGGAGGGGATAGACCCACTAACTATCTAAAATGGGATAGTTGAAGATGGTGTCCATTTTTTTTTTCAATTATTCCTTGAAAACTTCTCTAAGGATAGGGTTCATTCATCTCTAGGGATGACTAATAGGTAGGGAACATTCTAAATATAAATATTATGTGTACATTTTTTGGGAGAAATTATCTTCGTGTCTTGGTAGGTCTAGGAAAAATCACAAATGTATTTTTGCAACATCTTGACCACATGATCTTGTTGGAGTGCATTCAGCTAAGAATTTATATATAATGCTTTACCTGGAATAATCTCAACAAGAGTGGATCAGACTCTGGTAAATATATGGATAATATGAAGTTTGTAGTGATGAGGAAGTGTTGGTGTTATAGACATATTTGGGAATTGCAACCCGAAACTCATATGTCTATAAACCAAGGGCTCTTTAGTCCCTAAAAGTGTTGTTTCATAACCTAAAGGATCATGGTCAACTGATTACATCATTTCCCAGAAGTTCCACCTGAAAAACTACTTAGAACTGGCCAAAACTGGACCATACTGACTGCTCCATGGTCAAGGTGCGATGCATACTCGCTGCCACACTAGCCAGGTGTGATGCATCCTAAAATGGCCTTCTGTGGGGTGCGATGAGCGAGAATAGACAAATGGCAGAGATAGTTTGCTAAGTGGATGATCATGAAATATTCCAGAAACTTCTCCTGTGACACTTGCCTCTCTGAATTTGCCCAGGGATGAGTAAGAGATAAATGAAATCTCCAAGTGGAACCAAGAACTATCAGTGGAATGACACTAATCATAAACCCAGAGTTGACTCACACCCTTGCAAGACATCTATAAATGGATCCCTCATATGAGAGATCTACAGGCTGGAATTTTGTAATTTGTAAGGAAGTGCCATTGGTTTATCTATGAGAAGAGACATTGTATTGTTGGGTGATCTTACTTTTCATGAGGTGAAGAGGGATTCTATGTTGGGAGGATGATGCTAGATCAGACAGTTGGGTTGTAATCCTCTCTTCTACTATTTATAAGGCCCTTTGAGTTTTCCTCCATATAATCGTGTATTTGTGAATCTAATTGTTTATGAATGCAATTGTATGGTCAATTTGTTTCTAATTTTGCATTGTTTATGATGTTTTAGATAGAGATGCTTTGATGGTTTTCTATTACTTTTACTCTACATGTACTCTTTGAAGTGGGACAAGTAGGAGAAGAGTAGCAAATTCTATCAAGGGAAAGAGAAATCAAGCAAGGATCAAAGCGGAAGATCTAGGTTGTTCCTCTTTTCTTCCCTCTCATCTATTACACCTAAAGGAAATCTCGAATTTATTTGATTGTTTGTTTCTATGATAGCTACCCATCTTAGTGGGACTAGCAGTTCGGATCGACACTAGTTTTCCCTGAAACAGTTGTGTTATAAAATTATATATTACAGAGCAATGGAACATAAAAATATTGCAGAAATATAAACACAGAAAACACATAAAACAAGAGAGACATAGATATAAGTGGTTCACCCAGTTTGGGCTACATCCACCCCGAACAGCCAATCCTTCCTTTCTATTATCCAGCAAAATGAAGAGACACAACCTACAGCAGATCCGTTGTAATATCCTCTGTTTTCTCTCACAGTCTCACCTCTTTGTTTCTTGCTCACAGAATACACATCTATATCTCAGCCTCAAATACAATGCCCTCATGCAAAGAGAGGGGTTGCCTTCTAGGGCAAAAAACCCTAAACTAAACATGAGTTCTACTATCAGATCATCCGCCTAATGAACGGCCCAGGTTGACTAGAAATTACTATACTTTTACAAGGCAATTTTATATCTGTTTTTAGCTTCGGGGGCACTACCCCTAAGCCCCCGCTGGGGGACCACTCGCCCCTGGACCCCCCAGCCAGGGGGGATTGGCCCCCCCGCACCCCCTCACATGGAGGGGTGTACAAACTTCCTAGGGTATACATCCGGATGAAACAAAGACCTCTGAACAATCATGCTCCACACACAACAATCTCCCACTTGGAGAATGATTGTATCAACTCCACCGCCGCTTCATTTGTTGGACAATGACTCCTCTTTGGACTTGGTTGTTTCTCATCTTCATCGTCATCCTTGAAGACCAACTGAAACAGAGCATATTCTCAGTTTCTCCCTGGTTACAACTTTTGTTAGCATATCTGCAGGATTCTGGCTAGTGTGTATCTTTTCCAGCTTCAACTCTCCATCTTCCAACACTAATCGTATGAAATGGTACTTGAGTTGTATGTGTTTAGTCCTAGAATGAAATGTTGAGTTCTTTGCAAGATGAATGGAACTTTGGCTATCACTGTATAACGTGCCCATATCATGATCCTTACTCAATTCACCCATAAACCTTTGTAACCAAATCATTTCTTTACTAGCCTCTGTAGCAGCAACATACTCTGCTTCTGTTGTTGAAAGTGTAACAACACTTTGGATTTTTGAAACCCAACTGATAACTATTCCACCAACAGTAAATACATTTCCTATAGTGCTCTTCCTATTATCTCTGTCACTTGCCATATCGGCATCAACATATCCCTGTAGAGACATGTTTGCACCACCAAAGCATAATGCTTGATTTGTGGTACCTTTCAAATATCTGAGAATCCATTTCACTGCCATCCAATGTTCCTTTCCTGGATTTTTCATGTACCTGCTTACAAATCCCACTACATGTGCAATATCAGGTCTTGTGCAGACCATTGCATACATTAAGCTTCCAACTGCTGATGCATATGGAACTTTAGACATATAATCCATGTCTTCTTGGGTCTTTGGGCACATTTCCTTACTAAGTTTGAAATGGCTAGCAAAAGGTGTACTAACTGGTTTTGCATCGTGCATATTAAATCTTTTCAACACCTTTTTTATGTACTCATTCTGAGATAATGTTAATTTGCGATTTTTCCTGTCTCTAGTGATTCTCATACCAAGGATTTGTTTTGCAGCTCCCAAATCCTTCATTGCAAATGAATTTGCCAATTTTGTTTTGAGCACATTTATTTCCTGCATGTTAGACCCTGCAACAAGCATGTCATCTACATACAATAACAATATAATATAGCTGCCATTATTTTGCTTTTTCAAATAAACACAATGATCAAAGTGGCATCTAGTATAACCTTGTTCAGACATAAACTTGTCAAATTTTAGATACCACTGTCTTGGAGCCTGTTTTAAGCCATACAATCTCTTCTTCAACTTGCGCACTAGTTTCTCCTTCCCTTTCACCTCATATCCTTGTGGCTACTGCATATATATCTCTTCCTCCAAATCCCCATGGAGAAAGGCTATCTTTACATCTAACTGCTCTACTAGACTTAAAATAGTTCTGATTGAAGTCATTTAACGACATGAGAAAATATTTCATCAAAATAAATACCTTTCTTCTATGCAAACCCCTTCACCACAAGTCTAGCTTTGTACCTCTGTTTTCCTCCATCTTCTTCCTTCAGCCTGTAAACCCATTTATTCTTCAATGTAGTTTTTCCTGCAGGAAACCTAACTAAGTCCCAAGTCTGGTTATGCATTAAGGAGTCCATCTCTTCTTCCATGGCTACCTCCCACTTCTGGCTACTTTCAACCTGCATTACTTCTTCATAACATTCGGGTTCACCAGAATCAGTCAACAATAAATAATATAATGAAGGAGAGTATCGTTCAGGGGGTCTACTTATACTGGTAGATCTTCTAACACCACATTCAGGTGTTTGGGGTACCTGTTGTTGTTGTGGTGGTTGCTGTTGTTGATTATTATTATTTTCATGCACCTTTACTTTTTCAGTGATTTCATCAAGAACTGCATCTTCCTTGTTTTCTTTTTCCTGTTTCTTTTCTTACAGCTGATTTTTATACAAGACCTTTTCATTGAATATTACATCTATGCTTTTAATGTTTTTTTGATTTTCATAATCATATAAGCGATAACCAAAATCATTAACACCATATCCAATAAAGGTACATTTCTTTGACTTTGCCTCAAGCTTTGTTCTATTTTATTTATCAATATGGACAAAGGCCTCACAACCAAAAGGCTTTAAAAAAGAGTAGTTTACCTTTTTTCCTGTCCATGCTTCCTCTAGAACACCACCATCCAAGGAACTTGAAGGCCCTCTGTTTATTAGATAAACAACAATATCTACAGCATCTTCCCAAAACTGTAAAGGCAATCCTGCATGCAATCTCATGCACCTTGCACGCTCCATGATTGTTCTGTTCATCCTTTCTGACACACCATTTTCTTGTGGTGTTCTTGGAACTATCTTCTCTCTGCAAATTCCATGCTCTGAACAGTACCTATCAAACTCTTTGCTGCAATATTCACCTCCATTGTCTGATCTAAGACACTTCAATTTCTTTCCTGTCTCAATCTCAACCAAAGCTTTCCATTTCTTGAAAGTATCAAATACATCAGATTTATTCTTAATACAATAAATCCAAGTTTTTCTAATTGCATCATCAATAAAAGTAACATAATAACGAGAGCCACCAAGAGATGATACCTGAGCAGATCCCCATACATCTGTATGCACAAGCTCTAATTTTTCGCTCTTCTTTTCCTTCCCAACTCTGATAAATCTGACTCTCTTCTGTTTTCCATAAATGTAATTCTCACAGAAGTCCAAATCAACATTCTTCAAACCCGACAACAAATTCCTTGAGTGAAGAATCTTCATCCCCTTTTCACTCATGTGTCCGAGCCTATGATGCCATAATGCTGCATCTGCTCCTTTGGAAGTTAAATCATTAACAGAGTTAGAAATACCATTGCATAAATGTAATGTACCAACCTTTTCACCTTTTTCTATTACTAGGGCTCCTTTGGTGACCTTCCAAGCTTTATCTATGAAATTTGTCACACAACCTTCACCGCCTAACTGCCCTGTTGAAATCAGATTTTTCCTTAGATCTGGAACATGCCTTACCTCCTTTAGTAACCATTGGTTTCCGTTCTGCTGTTTTACAAGAACCTTACCCATTCCAACAATTTTACAGGGTTTATCATCACCCAAACGAACTTGTCCAAAATCTCCTTGAACATAGTCATGAAAGTATTTCTTATCAGGTGTGGCATGGAATGAGGCCCCTGAATCTACCACCCAAGAATCAGTGATATTTTTGAAAGAAAGAATCAAAGCATCTTGCAACACCTCACCTATCACATTTGCTTCATGATTGTTTTCTTACTGTGCATCTCCTTCTTTTCCCTTCTGAGATCTACAGTCTTTCTTTAGGTGTCCTTTCTTTCTGCATTTCTAGCACACTATCCTTGATCAGGACTTGGATCTACCTTTCCTTGATTTACTGCGATATCCTGAGCTCTTTCCTCTTTCCATTTTTCTTCCCCTAGACTGTGCACTCAGCGTTACCCGATGTCTCACCGGAGCTTTTCCGTCGCATTTCCTTGCTAAGGATAGCACCGACAACATCATCAAACTTTAAAGTACTAGATCCAGAGACAGAGTTACTAATGGCCATTACTAAACCATTCCATTTTTCTGGTAATGAGAAAAAGAATAACAGAGCTCTAATTTCATCTTCAAAGTTTACCCTACAGAACTTAACTGAATTGTAACTGTATTAAAATTGTTTAAATGATCTGCAACAGATCCACCTTCCGACATCTTCATATTAAATAACTGTTTCATAAGAAATACCTTGTTTGAGGCCGAGGCTTTTTCATATAGTTTCGACAATTCCTGAATCAAACCCTACGTCATTGTTTCCTTCAAAATGTTGAAGGTGACTGACGTAGCGAGGCACAATCGTATTGTTTCGAGTGCCTTTCTATTGAGAAGGTTCCATTGTTCATCTGTCATAGCCATCGACTTCTTTGTTTTTTCGCTCAATGGTAGGTACAGATATTTCTGATATAGATAATCTTCCATCTGCATCTTCCATAGCGAGAAGTTTTGGCCGTTAAATTTCTTGACCCTAAACTTACCATCTTTTGCCATTACTCCCACTCAAACAGGGAATCCTTCTTTCCTGCGAGTTTATCAGCCAAATAGACCTTTGGCTCTGATATCAGTTGTTATAAAATTATATATTACGGAGCAATGGAACATATAAAATATTGCAGAAATATAAACACAGAAAACACATAAAACCAGAGAGACATAGATATATGTGGTTCACCTAGTTTGGGCTACATCCACCCCGAACAGCCAGTCCTTCCTTTCTATTATCTAGCAAAATGAAGAGACACAACCTACAACAAATCTGCTGTAATATCTTCTGTTTTCTCTCACAATCTCACCTCTCTGTTTCTCGGTCACAGAATACACATCTATATCTCAGCCTCAAGTACAATGCCCTCATACAAAGAGAGGGGTTGCCTTCTAGGGAAAAAAACCCTAAACTAAACATAAGTTCTACCGTCAGATCATCCGCCTAATGAACGGCCCAGATTGACTAGAAATTACTATACTTTTACAAGGCAATTTTACATCTATTTTTAGCTTCGGGGGCGCTGCCCCTAAGCCCCCACCGGGGGGCCGCTAGCCCTAGGACCCCCCAGCCGGGGGGGATTGGCCCCCCTAGACCCCCGGCGGGGGGACAAGTCCCCCCCGCGTGGAGGGGCATACAAACTTCCTGGGGTATACATCCGGCTGAAACAAAGACCTCTGAACAATCATGCTCCACACACAACAAGTTGGTGTTACAATTTTTTGGAAAATTTAGGCTAAAGATATGATCTACTAGATTTGGATCTTGTAAAGGATCCAAAATGACAAGAATGGCATGTACCCTACTCTCTTTAGTGTATTCTTTGAATTGTGTAATTTGATTAATCGAAGGGATTGATTTAACATTCTCTTCATCATTGCAAGTGTTATCAAGCCATATGGTTTCTTCAATTTGTTGAAAGGATTTGTGTTGGGCATGGAATCCCCCCACAACATTTTTTGGGGCTCAAAGCCCAAGTTTTGAGTACTATTGTTGTAAAGACTCTGCGAATTGTGGGGAATGGAATGCAAATTGTATGTTAGAGGCATAGGGTTTTTCACCCTAAGTCTTAAAGTAGCAAAGAAATGGAGTCTAGAAGATAGCAAGTGTAGAGAGAAAGTCTAAGTGTTTTGGGTCGTAGAAGTAGGAACAGGCTCTGCAGCTAAGTGCGTAAAGGCCTAGTAGAGTTGGCAGCTGAGTGCGCGGACCCCTGCAGCTAAGTGCACAGGGTTGAGTCAGGTTTGTAACCAGGGAAATAGATAATAAAGAGAAGTTTGATTCCAAATCTTTTGTATCTATTTTGATTTATTATATGGTTGATATATTTTTCAATTGTATTGTTTTATTTATCGCGTGCTCTTGTATGAATGATGAACACTATTAAGTATAACTAAACACATAAAAGATAAGCTAATTGATCAACTAATATCAGGTAGTAACGCAGATCAAGCCCCGAGTAAGGCTACACGAAGGCAACATCGCAGGCTGCGAGGTACTAATAGGTGTGCATAGCAACGTGCGCGCAGGGTCAAACCGTGAACCACTAAAAATCATCAAACATCCCTAGGGTGCGAAAACCTGGTTCTAGCACCCTCCCATACTACTTCAAGTGAGACCTCAGTCCGCACTCCGTGAACTATTGCTGGAAGGGCCAATAATACCGAGATTTGGTTGGCTAAATCATCTCTAAACCTAGGCCAGGCCCCTACAAGCCAACAAATGGTTTCGTTGTCGAGACCAGGATCTGCATAAGGGATGTCTGATGTTGTGTCACTGGAATCCAACAAAGAAAGAAACTGAAGGGTGGTTGGACAAGAATATTCATGATTTTGTGGCGTAGGAAAACAAGAATCCATGAGTATATAATGAATAGTGGTTGGAGCGCTACTTATATACGGAAATCCACGAAATTTTCTTTGCATACTTTCCTTCTGAGCTATATGAGTGGATCGCGAAGCTAACAGACAATCAGGGAAGGTGTAGGCTCGACAAACAAATCATGTGGACTCTAGAATTAGTGCACAGACTAAAAGCATCAGAAGATAAGATCCCGCGAGCTGTGGACCATTAGCTCGATCAAATTATAGGAGGATTTATCACTGAGTTCACGGTGGATACAACTGTCAGCTACAGTGAGGCGGAACGACACTTCCTCAAAGGACCGTGAGGTAAGTATATTAAATCTTTGAACACTTGGATTAAGATGCTATTGTGTGAAAAGTGGGTTATGTGAATCAATTAATGTTTGGGACTATGCGAAGTGGGAAGATCTACAGAAATGGAAGTAGTGAAGAATTAGAAACTAGTCCCTTAATTTCATCTCATGGGAAGGTGAGGAAGAGCTCATGAAAGTTTCTCTTATAAGCGTAGTCAGTCTAATAAGGCAAGGAATTCTGTGCTTACCCCCTCCACCTACATCACCACCTATCTCACCATCTTCACCTCCATCTCCACCCACCCACCTCCACCACCACCATAGTTCAGTATGGCGAGTGCGATCAAACTATCGGTATTTAGAGGAGTAGGGTATGAAGATCCAAACCAATTCTGGTTTATGGTAAGGGTGGTATGGGAAGCAAAAGGAATCATAGATGAAAATATCAAGAAGGCTACACTGGTAAGTGCACTGCAAGATCACACATTAACACAATACATTAAGCATTCTAATGACCATCCAAATGCAGGAATCGCAGAAATCCAGACTGCACTGAATAGGGAATTTAGCAGGCCAAATTTGGAGACACAATCAATTATTAGGTTTAAGGAGATCGTGATGCTCCCAAGCGAGACCCCCTGGGATCTGGACCAGAGATTAAAGAGTATGATTCGCGAAGCCAACATGACTTTTATGGATGGACACCACCGCGCATGGTTTGTAGCATCATTAACACCGCATTTACGGACAACATTTTCACAACAAAATTTTTCCACCCAGGCCGAAGCTTTGGAGATGGAAATGAGATTGCATGAGACCCCTATACAATATCCTGGTTTAGGAGTCCAACAAATCCACACACAACTACAAAATTTGTGTCTAGAAATGTAGATTTTGAAACAGGACATGACACCTCAGCCAGAAGTGCGCAAGGAGGTATGGTGCATAACATGCAAAGGCGAGGGGCATGACAAGGAATATTGTCCAGTCTTCACGAATTACTTGGTGGGAGGAGGGTTGATTCCATTAAGACCGGAGGCACAAGAAAGACTGAGCACAGGACTAGCTGTAGGAAGAACAGTCTTAGCACTCCAAGCAGCTGAAAGGGAGCACGGGACTATAAATTATTCTTCCTGGGAGCTACGTGCTCTGGCAAGTGCGCGCAGGAACAACCTGTCATTAGGTTCGTGCCCACACATGGAGGGATGTGCTACTGTGTGGGTGGGCTGGGAAGTAACCGTTGGTGTCATCGTTCATGACGGGATGTCCGTGTTGAGGCCCAATGGAGCAGACGGCGGGCATTTAAGATAGGAGTTATGGGCAAGATTTCAGAGAATCTACCACCAAGAATGCATTGATGGCCCGAAATTAGGGGGAAGGGTCGAATTTGAATTCCAAAGGTGCTATAAAACTCCAAGGGCTAGCTAGTAGACAAAACTTCGTCAATTGAGATTTGAGCAGTTGAACAGAGCGCAGAGTGTTGAGAGCTGAGCGATAATAGAGCCCTTAAGTTTGCAAAAGACCGCATACAGTGTAGAAATGATGATGGCCACTAAGGATGGGTTGGGCATTGAAGAAGGAACTGTCGGCGAGGCTGCACAAACCCCCATGGTCCATGATGTTCCTGAAGGCATTGGGGTTGTGATAGAAATCCCTAAATCACCTCGGACACTGAGACCAAAGAAAGATAAGTAGGCAATGGGACCAGTACGCATGTCCTCAAGGAATCCGTGGCATAGTAAGTTATCAATGGAAGAAAAAGGCAAGGCAGTCACCATTGAAACAGATGAAGAGGAAGAAGACTTTCAGACTCTGATTGCCGACGTAGAGGAAGAGGAAGATGTGGAGGAAGACATCCAACCGTTGTGCTTTGCAGTGAAATTGCCCAAGTATGTCCCTCCATGAAAAGGGACAACCAAAGTACTAAAGGATCTGGATGCAACGAGGAGTGCACTTCAGACCCCACTCCTCCCTGATGGAATTACCTTTGAGGGCTCAATCCTAGGATGTGTGACCACCCTGAAATTTGAAGACTGGGACCTCGCGGATAGCAATAATTTCTCGCACTTAGAAATGATGAACCTGATGGAATAGAATACGGAGTGGCTGGTGATACGCTAGAGCCGCAAAAATGGTTGCGCGGTGTGGAAAAGGCCGGGTTTCTTCATCTGCTATGGATACCACATTTCCACCGTGTGCCCATCACCATTTTCGTCATCGGGCAGCTACTCTCTCTAGTGCATGACGGGTACTTATGGTTGGAGGAGCCTATTCCCATCATGGCAGATCTCATCCACTTAATTTCTTAGCTTCCCTGTAAGGGAAAGGACCCCGCAATGATAGTAGGGAAAAGCAGTGATTTGGCTCTCAAAGAGGCCATGAAGACAAAATATAAGCTCGAGAAGAAAAAGAGAGGTTACGCTATCACCAGTATCAAGGATAAAGGGGTGCACATAGCCACCCAGCTCCTGGCTGGTAAAGTAATGAGAAAATGTCGCACCGATGAAGTACCAGCACTAGTGGTTGCGCTAGCTGAACAATGTGCAGAGGGGGTCCAGTTCAACTGGGTCGAGTTCCTCTGCGAAGAGTTTTTGCTCAACTGTCAGGAGGTTTAGGAATAGGGTAAGACCTTCCACTATGATCCGGATTTAAACAGGAACGCAACAAATTACAGAGATAACCATATACACAAAGATGCAGCGGAAATAATACCTCATTTCATTAATGGAAAATACTGAAATATGCTTACAACCAGAAATGGAAATAAACTAGCTAGGGCGATGGTAGCTTATCTCTGAGAAGAGATGTGATGGCTACATGCCTCTGAACTGTGTTACAATGAGTCTCGAAGGCCTATTTATTGTTGAGAAACAATGGAAAACCCTGAACATTCCAAAACCTAACCCTAGGAGATGAAACGCCAAATTGTGGGCCCCGTTTGGGGTAAATTGGTACATCAACTTCCCGGGGTCGTAACTTTGGCATATGATCTTCGTTTGACGCATACAATAGCTCGTTAGAAAGATCTATCTGAGTACTACGATTGTTGGAACGGGCAACATTGATCCATTCCATGGACCCATGTTGCCCTCGGATTCCCCAAAAAACGTCGTTTAGGGCCTCAAAACGGCTCCGGAAGTTCAGGACCCGAAAAACTGCTAAAAATAGTAAATTGTGCTACAATTAAGGAAACTGAAAATGCTGAGAAAGACAATGGTGGGGGTCTAGGTGGACTTGGCAGGTGGCCACCAATATCCACCTGGATCATTCCTCCCCCCTTAAGAAGCAATGGTCCCCATTGCGTTGAGCTCCTCCATGAGATGAGGAAACTTTTGCTGAACCTGTTCCCTGGTGAGCCACTTGCCCTACTGAAGGAGTTGGCCTGCTTTGACAACTCGATACAGTTGGATATTCTGTTGGCGAGTGTTCTTGATCTGTGTGTCCATGATCCGATCAGTTGCAGCTTGTTCCATGCAATCTGGATTTAATTCTGTGGGTTTGAGCTGTTCTGCAATGTCGGATGTGTCTAGCAATGGTGGAAAGTATGGCCGAAGGCGGTCCACATTGAACACTGGGTGCAGGCCAAGGAATGGGGGAACGCTGAGCTCAAATGCATTGTCTCCCATATCCTTAGTAATGGTGTAAGGACCATATCGGAGTGGTCTCAATTTCCGATAGGCTCAGGTAAGGCGTTCCTTTTGCAAATGCAACCAGACTTTGTCGCCCACCTGAAACTTGTGTGGCACCCGATGTTGATCATGTCGCTGCTTGTACTTGGCATTTGATTTCTCAAGAATGTCATGGACCTGCTGGTGAATATGTTGGATGCGCTCAATGAAGCTGGTGGCCTTATCTGTTTCGGACTGGACATGAGCTGAATTCATGTGAGTAGCTGCAAGTGGCATGGCCACATCAATGGGGCATAGTGGCTGGAATCCCAAACCCACCTGAAAAGGGCTATGGCCAGTGGAGCTGTGAAGAGCTTGGTTGTAGTTGTGCTGAACATAAGGGAGGCTATCATCCCATGTGCGTGGATGCTTTGAGTTATACATGCGCAGAATGTGCACAATCATCCTATTGACAACCTCTGTCTGGCCATCAGTTTGAGGATGGAAGGCTGTGGACTTCGTGAGTTTGGTGTCCAGCATTGACCAGAGACTGGACCAAAATGTGCTGAGAAACCGACTGTCCCGATCTGAGATGATAGACTGTGGGATCCCAAAGTGCACCCACACTCGTTCAAAGAAGAGTTTAGCAGTGGCTTCTGCTGTGATATTCTTCTTGCAGGCCACCATAATGGCCATCTTCGAGAACCTGTCGACGACCACAAAAACACAGTCATTTCCATGCTTAGTGGAAGGAAGGCATGACATGTAATCCATGGAGATGGATTCCCAAGGTCGACTAGGGGTAGGCAACGGAGTATAGAGGCCGTGCTTCTTAATGATCGGTTTGGCAATGGCACAGGTAGTACATGATCTGATGTACTTCCCAACATCCTGTCGAAGATTCGGCCAATAGAAATAATTTTGCAGTACTGCCACTATTTTCTCGACCCCGAAATGCCCAACAGCCCGACTGTAGTGTGCTTCCCAAATCATCTTGGAACGCTCGCTTGAAGGAACACAAAGGTGACCGAGGTGGCATAATAGGGCATCCTGGAGGTGAAAATATGCAACACGCTGACCCTCCAAGAGTGTCTGGTATGTGTGGACGAATTCTGGGTCGCTTTTGTAGAGAAGTGGCCAATCAGAAGTCTCGTGCCCACAAGAGTTGAGCACAGTGGTTAACGCCATGATCGGTGGTCGACTGAGGCAATCTGCAACATTATTGGTGCTGCCCTTCTTATACTTGATATTCAAGTGGAACTGTTGCAGGTATGTAGACCACTTCTGATGGCGATCATTCTGCAATTTCCCTTGGGTCTGTATGAACTGCAGGGGTCGGTGGTTTGTGTGGATGACCGTTTCCTTCCCCAAAATGTAATGCTTCCATTGTCGGCAGGCCTGTACAATGGAATACATCTCTTTATCATAAGTGGGGTACTTCCGGGCTGTGTCTGAAAGTGTTTCACTGTGATATGCCACTGGATGTCCATGTTGAGTAAGGACTGCCCCAATAGCATAGTCAGAGGCATCTGTCTCGACCTCAAATGGTTGTTGTAAATCTGGTAACGCGAGCACTGGTGCCGTGCAGAGGTGATCCTTCAACTCCATGAATGCTTTCTGTTGAGATTCAGACCAAAAGAATTTTGATTTCGCCCCTCCCTTGGTGACCTAACTCAAGGGCCAAGAAATATGAGAAAACCCCAACACAAACCTGCGGTAGAAGTTGGCAAGACCTAGAAAGCTGCGGAGCTCTGTTAGAGTGGTTGGAGAGGGCCAATCCCGAATGACTTGGATCTTGGCTGGATCGACATGCACCCCCTGTTCATCAATGATGTATCCCAGATACTGAACCTGGGTCATGCCAAAAGTGCATTTCTCCAAATTGGCACATAGCTTGTGTTGCCGCAGTGTTTGGAGAACCTGTCGGATGTGGTGGAGGTGCTCTTCCCAACTCTGGCTGAAGATCAGAATGTCATCCAAGTATACTACTACAAAGGAGTTTGTGAATGGCTGCAAGATGTCATCCATTAGCCTCATAAAGGTTGCAGGAGCATTCGTCAATCCGAAAGGCATGACCAACCATTCGAAGAGGCCCTCCTTGGATTTGAAGGCAGTCTTCCACACATCAGAGGGTTCGATTGGTACCTGGTGATATCCTGACTTCAGATCGATCTTGCTGAAATATTTCACCCCCTTTAGTTGGTCTAGGAGGTCATCAATCCGCGGGATCGGGTACCTATTATGAACAGTGATCTTGTTCAGCGCCCGATAGTCAATACAGAGTCTCCACGTCCCATCCTTCTTCTGTACCAACACGATCGGGCTCCCACAGGGTGATGAACTCGGACGGATGTGACATTTCTGCAGGAGCTCCTGAATCTGCCTCTTGATTTCATTGTTCTCCAGAACGGAGCGCCGATAAATTGGTCCATTGGGTAGCGGCGCACCTGGGGTCAGATCGATGGAGTGCTTGACTTGACAGTGCAGAGGAACCCCTGCCGGGGAGGTGAAGATGTCCTCATACTCCTCCACAATCTTGTCCATCTGTAGTTGTCGTGCAGAGGGACCCCGCCTGGAGGCCACGGCCACTGTCTTCTTCTTTCCTTGAGGGCGTATCATCAGGAAAACAAATTTCCTGGTTTTGGAAATGATCTTACTGCATTGTTTTGCAGTAATCAAAGAGATGGCGGCAGGTGGTGCTACCTTTGGTATCCTGAACAACTTATTTCCCAATGTAATAATGACAGCACCGGGGCCTTGATTCATACACAGCATGTCGCTTCCACAAGTATGGTTGTCCTAGTAATACATCACAAACTTCAAGGGGAGCAATGTCACACAATACCTCATCCGTGAAGGGCTTGATGTTGTATGGAAGGCGACACTGCTGGCTCATGCGAAGATCTCATCCTTGGTGAAGCCACCCAATGGTGTATGGTTGTGGATGTGCTGTGGTCGGTAAGCCCAACCGCTTCACGACCTCTGCCGAAATGAGGTTCTTTTGACTCCCGCTATCAACAATGAACTGTATCTGGGAACCCTTTACCCACATCTGAGAGTGGAAGAGACGCTCCTCCTCCTCTGGATCTTCGGGTTCATTTTTCTGGATCTTTGCGGTAGCAACAGTGGCGCTGGGATCCGCATCAATGATCTGCTTCCCTTTTTCATACCCCTTATCGGGTTCTGACTCAGAGTCGAAACATGCATCTAATTCTGAAACCTTTAGCTCAGCCACCAGTGACTACTTGGCCCGACACTCACTTGTGTTGTGAGTGGAGCTCTTATGGAACTCACACCATTTTCCAGTGTCCTTTCTCGGCTTCACGGCGCTGTTCTTTGCTTGCAACTTCGACTGGTTGTCTTGGGCTGTCCCGCCTTGGCTTTGTCCTTTGTTCTGTGGTTTCGGGGCACCTTTCCCCTACTTTGGATTCGCAGATCCAAAGTCTCGCTTCTTTTGTTTAAACTTCTTCTCGACCTTGACGGCATATCGGTATGCTGCGCCGAGCGAGCGGATGTTTAGGAATTGTATTTCTTCCTGGATGTACTTGTGCAGGCAGCCACGGTATTTGAGTATCAAATGTTGCTCCGAATCCTTGATACCCAACTTTGTGCGAAGGGTATGGAAAAGATTGGTGAACTCCAGCATGTCTTGGTCCCTTCCCTGCCGCAGCGTGGTCCACTTTATGTATTCATCCTCATAGCTTCCAACAAGGTAGTACTGCTCCTTGACGGCATCCCAGAACGAATCCCAGGTGGGTGCGGCTGAAAATAGTGAGCCAGTACTTTCATCCTTCTGCTCGCAGTAGGTTTCCCACCAGTCCTTGACGTGGGGGGCTGCTTTGAGGAGAGAAAAAACAATCTTTTCCCGACTCAAAAATTCATGAACAGAAAAATAACCCTCTAGCAGATTTAACCATTTATCTACGGCATCTGCGTCTATCTGACCCTCGAATATGGGGATTTCAAAATTAACTTGTACCTTAAAGGGTGTGGCGTTTCCAGAGTAACTGCTGGAAGCCGATGCGTCGCTTCTGGGTAGCCGCTGAAGGATCTGGGCAAAGCTGTCCATCATCGCGTTTCGTTGTCGCTCGAGGGCTTCTTCGAGCAAGATTTTGATGGGATCTCCTGCCCCCTCGTCTTTCTTCTCGTCCGCCATGGGAGGCCGTCGGGATTTGCGAGGCTGGTCTTGCAAAGGTTCAACCAGTTCAAGCCCTAACTCCTTATATCCCGACCTTGTTGGGGACATGCAAAGAAAAACAGAGAAAAAGCAGACCGCTCTGATACCACTGATCCGGATTTAAACAAGAACGCAACAAATTACAGAGATAACCATATACACAAATATGCAGCGGAAATAATACCTCATTTCATTAATGGAAAATACTGAAATATGCTTACAACCAGAAATGGAAATAAACCAGCTAGGGCGATGGTAGCTTATCTCTGAGAAGAGATGTGATGGCTACATGCCTCTGAACTGTGTTACAATGAGGCTCGAAGGCCTATTTATTGTTGAGAAACAATGGAAAACCCTTAACATTCCAAAACCTAACCCTAGGAGACGAAACACCAAACTGTGGGCCCCGTTTGGGGTAAATTGGTACATCAACTTCCCGGGGTCGTAACTTTGGCATATGATCTCCGTTTGACGCATACAATAGCTCGTTAGAAAGATCTATCCGAGTACTACCATTCTTGGAACGGGTAACATCGGTCCATTCCATGGACCCATGTTTCCCCCGGATTCCCCAAAAAACGTCGTTTAGGGCCTCAAAACGGCTCCAGAAGTTCAGGACCCGAAAAACTGCTAAAAATAGTAAATTGTGCTACAATTAAGGAAACTGAAAATGCTGAGAAAGACAATGGTGGGGGTCCAGGTGGACTTGGCAGGTGGCCACCAATATCCACCTGGATCACACTATTTGTGGTTTCTCTTATCCATCTTGCTGGTAGCGGGGGAACTGTCAGAGGATAGCCAGTTCTTGAGCATCGACCGAGACTTATCAGAGGCCACGAAGTATGCTTCGTGCTGGGCCACCAAGGAAATGAAATGGATTCACGATAAAAAGATTTTTTGGGTGCTCATGGAGGCGAGCATCTGAATGTGGATTAATAGGAGGTCGCACCTATCCCCCATGGTGCATAACAATCTGTAGAGTTTTCCAGACTTCAAGGCGGACATGCACAATATATTCATCAGGGCACAAAAGGATCCGATGCAGCAGTGGACAAAACTCCCATTCATAGCCACTAATGATGTAATCTTTATGGTGTTAGAGACATGGCCTCCCAAGTGGCGTGCCCCGAATTTGGCGGAGTTGGAGAAGACGACAGCACAGAAAAGGAAGGATGATGCCAAGTTGCGCATCACCCAACTGGCTGAGAGAAGGAGGAACGAAAAAGTAGCAGCCGAGGTAAGGGCAGTTCATGAAGCAACAAAGGTAGCTACAGAGTAGAAGAAGGACGTTGAAGTAGTAGCAGCACAGACAATAAAGGCTGCAACAGTGCAGGTAGAGGAGGGCCAAGCAGTGTCTATAGGATAGGAAGCAAAGGACACGAAACTTACAGAAGAGAGCGCGAACCCAGGGACCACCTCTACGCAGCTCAAGCGGATGCGCATCGTAGAAATAATGGGTCCAAGAAAGAAGGTCAAGGCCTTAAAGCTAGCCATTGACCCAATCACCTTAATTGAAGGTGATCTCCATGACATCGGCGAGACGATTCGCGATGTCACTAGTGAAGCACTCCAAGACTTTATGATGGAGCAACAGACTGTGTTGGGGGCCCTAAGGGTGCAACTGCAGGAGTTACAGGTACGACCCCCGCAGGAGGGTACCTTGTCTACCCACTTCGCAGCAGGCACATCAGTAGAAGAATAGATGCTAGACATGAAGATGGCCAATATGATAACCTTGCCAGAGGGATAGATAGTCTCGGAGAGCATAATGGATCGGGTGATGCTTAATACAATGAAAGGCATTGGCCTTAACATAGATGCCCTCCACCGTGACACACTTTATCAGCTGCAAGATGGGAAACAACAAAACTCCACGCCAGAGAGAGCCGCACGATCCAGGTTTTGAGTGAACAAAAGTTTAATATATAATAGCTTAGCTTATAGAGTGATGAGTTGGTGTTGCGGAACTGATAGTTGGTACAGATAGTTGATGACGCTTGCCGGCATGTCCCATCGTTGTCCATTGTAGCGGAACTACCAACAGAACTACGGATCAACAGTTTTCCTAGGGGAGTCCGCGACGTGAGAGAAGAAACAATAAGAGTGCAATTGGACCTGAATATCCAGATTGCCAAGCTATGGCTAAAGGCGTAACATTCCACTCCCCCAGAGGTCAGAGAACAGTGCATTAGTGCTATCTCAGTAGGGATGGAAGAGATTGGAGGAGTAGTCCATGACTATACCAATATGTTGGAGCAGGCACTTGAGGTCCTCAATACGTTGTAGGAGGACCCCAACATCCAGCGACTAGAGACTGAGACATGCAAACTCCAGCAACAATATGACAACATTATAGGGACTGTGCAAACAGTAGTCCTTACTCACCAGCTTTCAAGGATGCAACAAGCCAAGGCTTTAAAAGAGCGGGTGGATGCAGCATGCCACAATGAAGTAGTTCTAAAATCACACGTCCAGCCGTGGATTGATGAATCCTTCACAATCACAGCGCATATTGAGGGAAATATCACGTAGATTCAAGGAATGCATGCACAGATGCAGCATAGCATGTCAGAAACAGAGGGTTTAGAAGCAAGAATGCAGTAGGTCCGACAGGTTCAAACCATTTGAGAACAGTTGGAGGGGCTCCACACCAAGATCACCCCACCGATAGAGTGACTTGAGGGCGAGTCATGATGTTTATGTTGGGGGCCTATTGGGCATGGAATCCTTCCACAACATGTTTTGGGGCTCAACGCCCAAGTTTTGAGTACTATTGTTGTAAAGACTCCATGAATTGTGGTCGCGGAACGCAAATTGTATGTTAGAGTCATAGGGTTGTCTACCCTAAGTTTTGAAGGTAGTGTTGTCCTACCCATGGTCTACATACCATGGGATTACATAAATAGAGTGAGGCTCTAAGTTGTAAAGTAGCGAAGGAATGGAGTCTACAAGATAGCAAGCGTAGAGAGAAATTCTAAGTGTTTTGGGTCGTAGTAGCAGGAAGAGGCTCTACAGCTGAGTGCACAGAGGCCTAGTAGAGTCTGCAACTGAGTGCACAGGCCCCTATAGCTGAGTGCGTGAACTCCTACAGCTGAGTGCGTAGGGTAGAGTCGGGTAGTGTATCTGTTTTGAGTTATTATATGGTTGATATCTTTTGCAATTGTACTATTTTATTTATTGTGCGCACCTGTATGAATGATGAACACTGTTAAGTATAAATAAACACATACAGATAAGCTAAGTGATCAACTAATATCGAGTAATAACATGGATTGAGCCCCGAATAGGGCTATGCGAAGGTAGCATCGCAGGTTACGAGGTACTGATAGGTGCGCGTAGTGACGTGCGCGCAGGGTCAAACTACGAACCACCAAAAATCATCATACATCCCTAGGGTGTGGAAACCTAGTTCTAGCACCCTCCCATACTACTTGGAGTGAGACCTCAGTCCGCGCTCCTTGGAATATTGCTAAAAGGGCCAGTAATACTGAGATTTAGTTGGTTAAATCATCTCCAAACCTTGGTCAGGCCCCTACAAGCCAACAATTTGGCAGGGGGGTATAAGGTCACTTTATTTATAGATTCCCAATGTGAAATAGGCATATCACCATAGCAACAACTAATATATGCATCATCAATAGCTATCCATGGTTGTCCTAATATCAAGGGATGCCCTCCCAAATGGTTTTTATCCTATAAAACCATAAAAATATGTGTAATATTCCCAAGAATATAGAGAGATTAATAATCGTCCAACACACCCTTGGGCTTTATTCTAGATATATTATCTCATTCTAAGATTGTCGGCGTGAGATCAATATTGAACAATTGTAACCATTCCATGGTCTGTCTCATCATTACATTAATTGTGACACCTATATCTATCAAGAAATTCAGAATGATGGTGTCATTAATGTGAACGGAGACAACTATCAACTAGATTTATAGAATCCATATATTTTTCCATGAGTGTCCTTCCTAACATAAAATCAATTGTTCTCCCAACAAACTGAATATTTTTTGGCTCAATCTTTTTCCTCCTTGGTTTCTTAAGGAAATACTCACTAATAGCTTTAGAAAAGATAGGAATATCTATAATGGCTTGTAACAAGGGGACTTTGATACAAACATTTCTCAACTCAAAAACCAAGTCAAATTTAGGATGTTCGGTAGGATTTTCTAAATTTATCCTTTCTAGGTAGGGTGGCTCATTAGATGATGGAAGATACTTTAAATTTGGAAAAAAATAATTATTTGGTCAAGAGTTTCCTCCCTCATTTCTTCCTTAGTGATAACATGTGAGTCCTTTTCTTAATTAAGGCTCTTTCTGTTGGGCATGGAATCCCCCCACAGCATGTTTTGGGGCTCAAAACCCAAGTTTTGGTCAAATATGTGGTAAGACTCTACGAATTGTGGGCGTAGAGTGCAAAATATATATTGAGTCATAGGGTTGTTTGCCCTAAGCATTGTGAATAATGTAATGTCATGTTGGCCTACCCATGGTCCACGGACCATGGGATTGTATAAATAGAGTGAGGCTCTAAGTTGTAAGGATAGCTAATTAGAGATAACAAGAGATGAATATGAATGGTTCGAGCATAGAGTAAGAGTCTAAGTGCTTTGGGTTGTAGTAGTAGGAAGAGGCTCTGTAGCTAAGTGCACAAAGGCCTAGTAGAGTTCGCAGTTGAGTGCACAGACCCCTGCGCAGTTAGTTTGTAACCTTGAATGAAGAATAATAAAGGGAAGTTGATTCCAATTTCTGTGTATCTTCTTTTGTATTACGTTCTATGCATTTATATTGTTTTTCTTATCGTGCACACTTATATGAATGCCAAATATATTGTTAAATACCACTAGACTTACATAGATAAGTTAAGTAATCAAAGAACAACAGGTTAATAGTAAGAAATGTGGATAATAATATGGATCGCACCTCGAGTAGGGCTGCATGAAGGCAGCATCAGAGGTTGTGAGGGACTAATAGATGCACGTAGCAACGTATGCGCAGGGTCAAACTGTGGACCACCGGAGCTCATCAGGGATCTCCAGGGTGCGGAAACCTGGTTCTAGCACCCTCCCATACTACTTCGGGTGAGACCTTAGTCCGCGCTTTGCGAACTATTGCCGAAAGGGCCAATAGTGCCGGTATTTTTTTAGATAAATCACCTCTGAACTTGGGTCAGACCCATACAAGCCAACAAATGGTTCCATTGCCAGGATCGAGATCTGCATAAGGGATGTCTAATGTCGTGCCACTGGAATCCAACAAAGAAAGAAATTGAAAGGTGGTTGGACAAGAAGATTCATGAGTTTGCGGTGCAGGAAAACAAAAATCCGTGAGTATCTGAGGAACAGTGGTTGGAGCACTACTTGTATACGGAAATCCACGAAATTTTCTTTACATCCTTTCCTTCTGAGCTGTATGAGCAGATTGCAAAGCTCGCAGATAGTCAGGAAAGGTGTAGGCTCGACAAACCAATCGTGTGGACTCTGGAATTAGTGCACAGACTAGAAGTGCTAGGAGATAAGATCACGTGAGCTGTGGACCATTGGCTCGACTAAATTATAGGAGGATTTATCACTGAGTTCGCGGTAGATACAATCGTCAGCTACAGTGAGGTGGAGCGATGTTACCTCAAGGGACCATGAGGTAAGTATATTAAATCTTTGAACACTTGGATTAAGATGCTATTGTGTGAAAAGCAGGTTATGTAGATAAATTAATGTTTGGGACTATGCAAAGTGGGAAGATCTACAAAAGCAGAAGTAGTGAAGAATTAGAAACCAGTCCCTTAATTTCCCCCTTGCGGGAAAGCGAGGAAGAGCTCACGAAAGTTTCTTTGAGAAGCGCAGTCAGTCTGATAAGGCATCGAATTCCGCGCCTACCACCTCCACCTACACCGCCACCCGTCTCACCCTCCTCACCTCCATCTCCACCCACCCCACCTCCGCCACCACCATAGTTTAGTATGGCGAGTGCAATCAAACTATCGGTATTGAGAGGAGTAAGGAATGAAGATTTGGACAAATTTTAGTTCATGGTAAGGGCGGTATGGGAAGCACAAGGCATCGTGGATGACAATATCAAGAAGGCTACGTTGGTGATCGTGTTGCACGATCGTACATTAACATGGTACATCAAGCATTCTAATGACCATCCGAACGCAGGAATTGTAGAAATCTAGACTGTGCTGAACAAGGAATTTAGCAGACCCAAGTCGGAAACACAATCAATCATTAGGTTTAAAGAGATCATGACGCTCCTGGGAGAGACCCCCTAGGATCTGGACCAAAGACTGAAAGGTACGCTTCGTGAAGCCAACATGACATTAACGGATGGACAACACTGTGCATGGTTTGTAGTGTCACTAACACCGCACTTAAGGATAGCGCTGTCATAGCAAAAACTTTCCACCCAGGCTGAAGCTTTGGAGATGGCAATGAGATTGCATGAGGCCCCTATACAAGACCCTGGTCTAGGAGTCCAACAAATCCACCCACAACTACAAAATATGTGTATGGAGATGTAGAGTTTGAAACAGGATAGGACACCTCGACCAGAGGCGCGCGAGGAGGTATGGTGCATAAAGTGCAAAGGCTAGGGACATGACAAGGACCACTGTCCAGTGTTTACGAATTACTTGGCAGGAGGAGGGTTGATTCCGTTAAGACCTGAGGCACAGGCAGGACCAAGCGTAGCACCTACATTATAGTGTGCAATCTATCATATAGGAGGAAAAAACACTACAGATAATTGTCATCTATTGCAGAAGTATACGCAGATGTCCCAGCAATTGTTTTGTGATTTCTGTAGGTTGGTAGGCCATGATGAACACACTTGCAGAAGCTATGAACTAATGATGGATTGAACTCTTGCCTATAGGGTGCAGACTGAAACACGAGCCCTTGACCCAAATGCAAGAATGTCTTGCGCTAGATTTCAGTGGCGCGGTCAAGGTTGAGGTGGAATGGGACCAGGAAGGGGTCGCGGACAGCTAATTTGTTACAATTGCAGAGGGCCAGGGCACTATTCCCATGATTGTATAAACCCAACAAGGACATCATGTTTTTACTATACTCAGTTTGATCATGAAGCAGAAGACTACCCTACATTGATAGTGAGACTATGCAGAAAAGGGGTACTTCAACCCCCTCCGACTTAGAATTTACAAATGATGAGGTCTGAGCCACACGAAGAAGACCTAAATGTAAACATAATGTTGAGGAGCAGTATGACCACTGGCGATGATAAAGGTAAGCAATCAGAAGAAAGTGTGTGGGTTCACAAGGCTCCTACAAAGGAACCCGAATTTGATTTAGAACGCACGAAGGAGACATTCATGGAAGATAAGAAGAGCTTCATGGAGGCCTCCACTTCAGGTAGTAATGATCAAATAGAACTAGGGATGGATCCTTCAATGCTCACTACCTTTCTGGAGACATGCATGAAACTGCTACGCGACAGTAAGGCAATAAAAGGACTACAGGGACTTATCACTAGATGCGCGGGGTCAGGAGAACCGCACGTGGTCCGGAAACTTGGAAAGCATGCATTACGCACAGGAAGGGAAATGAGGTTGACTGTGCAAATCAGTGAGTATGAAATGGATCAGGTAATCCTAGATCTCAGATCGGATGTGAATATACTGCCAAAACAAACATGGGAACATATGGGCAAACCCACACTATAATGGTCTCCTATTTAGTTACAAATGGTGAACCAATAGAATATCTTCCCCATGGGAAGATTGCAAGGGGTGACAGTAGATATTAAAGGTGCGAGCGCGCAGGAGGATTTTGAAGTGATAGAGATTGTCAATGACAGTAATCCCTATCCTACACTACTAGGAGTAGACTACACCACCGATATGAACAGAGTCATAAATCTGAAGAAGTGCAAAATGATATTTGAAAAAAAGTCACTACGCGTAGTAGTACCGCTAGATCCAGCCGAGAGAGCGCAATACACTGAACCAGTGCGAAACAATGATAGTGATGGTGATCTCGATTGTATTTACAAGATAACCATGTGAAAAGATGATTGGTTGAATCTAACCACAGATGGAAGGATTTCGTGGGAGCACGAAAGCTCCTACACTTCGGATTCAGATGAAGAGATAGAGCGATGGCAGAGTTGGCTCCACGAAGTAACAACGCTTAATTGAAACATGATGGTTAAATCACTGCACCGCATGACCACAGAGGCAAGGGATCTACCTACATATGATGGGTTGACAGCAGTGGATGAATTCCTGAACAAATTTGAAAGCGCAGTACGAGAACAGCAGCGGTTTGATGCTTTGAAGTGGGCACTGCGCGCAATGCCCATACGATGGTGGGGTATGCATCAAGGAAGTTTTGAGGACTGGCGTGGATGTAGAAGGATGATGCACCTATGATTTGGAAAACCCCTGCTCAGGATGAGAGCCAGTCACCAGGGGAAAAACAACTTGCGTGCCCACCTTTCCCGATGGGTACAGACATATGCCGTATAGGCCACACCAGCACACACCACTCCCATAATAGAGAATTGAAACAAAACATAGCAGCAGGGAAGGCAACGCGTGCTACCAATGATCCATGGAGAAGCATTCGATAGGGTGTGTGAAGTACTAAACAGGGTTCACCAGGCAAGAAGTGCTGATTAGGACCTGTGCATACCAGCAGTTTGATGGGCCTATAGGACCCTGTGCAAAACCTGACTACGGAAACGATTCCAAAGGTGTGGAATAGAGTAGGGACCGCAATTTCTGAAGAGAATGTAAAGAGGAATCCACACATAATAGCACTCGTAGATGTGACAGTATGTGCAGCCCAGGGCGAAGAAATCACACAACTATGCGAGGTTGAACACATAAGGCTTCAGAAAGAAATTCGACTGGGAAACTATAGACTTCACAAGCTTGAATCGGACCAGGTATGGTTAAGGAAGAAAGGAATTTTAATGGACGTAGAGGTCAAGAGGCTGGAAAATGAAATAAAGGGAGAATTTCTTGTCAACAGACCAAGGATGGTGAGGCAAGGTGTGTACAATCATTCGAACAATTTAGAAGACTATCGCCGAGAATTAGTTAGTCTGCTGCCATGGCTAGGTCCACATATCACCAAACACAGTAGCCAAGGGACACACTACGTAAAGAAGAGCGCGTGACACCGACTGTCACAGGGACAAATGAAGATTTTCCACAGACTACACTGGAGGGTGAAATGAAGGCCCGCACAGGTGGTGCGACCACCTAACTAGCCATAGGAAACATAGTCTTAGCACTCCAAGCAGTTGAAAGGAAGTGTGGGAATATAAAATATTCTACCATGAGGCTACGCGCTCTGGGAAATGCGCACAGTAACAGGATGTCATAAGGTTTGTGACCATGCACGAGGGATAGCACTGCCATGTGAATAAGCTGGGAACTGACCATTGGTGTCACTGTTCATGACGAGATGTCTGATTTAAGGCCAAATGGAGCGAGCGGTGGGCATTTAAGACGCGAATTATGGGCAAGATTTGGGACAATATGCCACCAATAAATCATTGATGGCATGGAATTGGGGGGAATGGTCGAATTTGAATTCAAAAGGCACTATAAAACTCCAGGATATAGCCATGAGACAACACTTGTTCACTTGAGATTTGAGCAGTTGATTAGAGTATAGAGTGTTGAACATAGAGCGATATTTGAGACCTAAGTTCGTGAAAGACCACATACAGTTCAAACAAGATGGCGGCTACCAGGAGAGGTTTGGGCTTTGCAGAAGGAGCCGCCGATAAGGCCACACAGAACCCCATGGTACACGATGTTACAGAAGGTACTGGGGTTGCGCTGAAAATCTCAAAATCACCTCGAACGCTGAGACCGAAAAAAGATAAGCAAGCAATGGACCAGTTCACATGTTCCCGAGGAATCCATGGTTCGGTAAGCTCTCAATGGAAGAAAAGGGCAAGGCTCTCACCATTGAGACAGATGAAGAGGAGGAGGACCTCTAGGCTCTGATTGTCGAGATAAAGGAAGTAGAGGATGTTAAGGAGGGTATCCATCCGGTGCACTCTATAGCAAAATTTCCTGAGTACATCCCTCCATGAAAAGGGAAAACCAAGATACCAAAGGATTTGGATGCCACAAAGAGCGCACTCTAGACCCCGCTCCTCCCTGATGGAATTGTGTTTGAGGGCTTGGACCTAGGCCAAGTGCCTACAATGAAGTTCGAAGATTGGGACCTCGTGGACAATGAGAAGTTCCCACACTTGGAGATGGTGAGCCTCATGAAACAGAACATGGAGGGGCTAGTAATCACATTAGAGCCACAAAAATGGTTGCGTGGTGTGGAGAAGGTTAGGTTGCTACATCTACTGTGGATACCACACTATCACCACATGCCCATCACTATTTTCGTCATCAGGAAGCTGCTTTGTCTGGTGCATGATGGGTATTGATGGCTAGAGGAGCCTATTCCCATCACGGCAGCTCTCATCCACAGAATTTCTTAGCTTCCTTGTAAGGGAAAGGACCACGTGATGATAGTAGGAAAAAGCAGCGATTTGGCCCTCGTGGAAGCTATGAAGGCCAAATATAAACTTGAAAATAAAAAGAGGGGTTATGCAATCACCAGTATCAAGGATAAGGGGATGTGCGTAGCCACCCAACTCCTGGCCAGCAAGGTAATGAGAAAATGTCGTGCCGATGAAGTACTAGCGCCGGTGATAGCATTGGCTGAACAACATGCAAAGGGGGTCCAGTTCAACTGGGTTGAGTTCCTCTATGAAGAATTTTTTATTAACTACAAGGAATCCCAGGAGCAGGGTAAGACCTTCCACTACACGTGGTTGCTCTTGTCTATCTTGTTGGTTGCAGGTGAACTACTGGAGGACAGTCAGTTCCTGGACATTGAACGTGACTTACCCGAGACCGCGAAGTACGCATTGCTCTGCACTACGAAGGATGCGAAGCGGATTTGTGATACAAAGGTTTTCTGGGTTCTCATGGAGGCGAGCATCTGCATGTGGATCAATAGGAGGCCGTGCCTGTCCCCCACAGTGCACAATAGTCTGCAGAGTTTTGCAGCCTTCAAAGTGGACATGCACAATATCTACATCAGGGTGTGGAAAGATCCATTGAAGCAATGGACCAAGCTCCCATTCATTGCCATTGATGATGCAATTTATACAATGTTAGATACATGGCCTCCCAAGTGGTGTGCCCTAGATTTATCAAGATTGGAAAAGGTGACGGCATAGAAAAGAAAGGAGGAGGCCAAGCTATGTATCACACAGCTAGCTGAGAAGAGGTGCAACGAAAGAGCAGCAATAGAGGTAAGGGCAGTCCGCGAGGCAGCACAAGCAACTGCGGAGAAGATAAAGGTCGTTGAAGCAGCAACATCAACACAGAAAATAGGGGCCACAACAATGCAGGTAGAGGAGGGCCAAGAAGGCCAGGAATTTTCTACAAGACAGGAGGCAGAGGACATAGACCTTGCAAAAGAGGGCATGGACCCAGGCACAACTTCCACCCAACTCAAAAGGTTGCACATCCCAGAGAGATCAGGTCCATGGAAAAAGGTCAAGGCCTCCAAATTGGCCATCGACCTGGTCACGTTAATGGAAGGTGTCCTCTATGACATCGGTGAGATGGTTCACGATGTCACCAAGGAAGCGCTACAAGAAGTCATGTCAGAGCAGTAGATTGTGTTGGGGGCCCTAAGGGCGCAGTTGTAGGAACTATAGGTGCAACCCCCATATGAAGGAATAGTAGCCACCTACATCGCAGCAGGCACATTAGCAATAGAATAGATGCTATGCTCAAGGATGGCCAATACCATAGTGCTACCGAAAGGGGTGCTAGTAGTAGAGAATGAGATTGATAGAGCCACAGTTGGCAGGATCAAGGGACTTGGCGTTAACTTGGTTGTCATTCCATGAGACACACTGTACCAACTACAGGATGGAGTAACCATAGAACTCCACGCCAAGGAGGGCCACATGATATAGGTGCTCAGTGAGCAAAAGATCAACATCAAACAGCTCAACCTGTAGCGTGACGAACTAGTGTTACAGAACCAGCAGTTAGTGCAGACAGTTGATGAAGCGTGCCTGAACATCCCAGAGTTGTCCATTACCATGGACCTGCCAACAGAAGTACGGATCCACTATTTGGCAAGTGGAGTCTGAAATGCGTGCGAGGAAACATCGTGATTGTAGCTGGAGCTGAATCTCTATATTGCCAAGTTGCGGATGAAGGCGCAGCCTTCCACTCCCCCGGAAGATAGAAAGCAACGCATTAGCACTATCCAAACAAGGTTGGAAGAAATTGGACGGGTAGTGCAGGACTGTACCGGTATGTTGGACCAAGCCTTTGGCATCCTCACATCCTTGCAGGAGGACCCCAACATACAACACCTAGAAATAGAGGCTCGCGAACTTAAGGAGCAGTATGATAGTGTCCGAGGAACTGTGCAGACAGTCATCCTCACTCAAAGGCTCGCAAAGATGTAGCAAGAAAGGGCACTGAAAGAGCAGGTAGATGCCTCAAGACAAAAAGAGGCACTTCTCAAAGAACACATCCAGCCATGGATTGACGAGGCCTTCACCATTATGGTAGATATCGAGGGCAAGCTCGCACAGATGTAGGGCTCTACATGTTAAGGGAGGGATTTGATTCTCATAAAGAAGCATCAGAAGAATGCATGTAGCAGGTCCAGCAAACCACATAATAGTGTGTTGCAGACCTTCGAGCAACATGGGACCAGTTGGAGGGACTTTGCACCAACCCAGTGACTCGAGGGCGAGTCATGATGTTTGTGTTGGGGGCCTGTTAGGCATGGAATCCCCCCACAACATATTTTGGGGCTCAAAGCCTATGTTTTGGTCAAATATATGGTAAGACTCCACGAAATGTATATTGAGTCATAGGGTTTTCCGCCCTAAGTATTGTAATGTAATGTAATGTCATGTCGGCCTACCCATGGTCCACGGACCATGGGATTGTATAAATAGGGCAAGGCTCTAAGTTGTAAGGATAGGTAATTAGAGATAACAAGAGATGAATAATAATGGTTCGAGCATAGATTAAGAGTCTAAGTGCTTTAGGTTATAGGAGTAGGAAGAGGCTCAGCAGTTGAGTGTGCAAAGGCCTAGTAGAGTCCGCAATTGAGTGTGCGGACCCCTGCAGCTGAGTGCGTAGGGCGGTGTCGGGTCTATAACCTTGAACAAAGAATAATAAAGAGAAGTTGATTCCAATTTCTATGTATCTGCTTTTGTATTACGTTCTATGCATTTATACTATTTTCCTTATCGTGCACACTTATATGAATGCCTAATATACTGTTAAATATCACTAGACTTACACAGATAAGTTAAGTAATCAGAGAACAATAGGTTAATAAAAAGAAACGTGGAAAATAATACAGATTTTGCCCCGAGTAGGGCTGCGTGAAGGCAGCTTCAGAGGCTATGAGGGACTAATAGATGCGCGTAGCAACGTATGCGCAGGGTCAAACCATGGACCACCGGAGCTCGTCAGACATCCCGGGGGTGCGGAAACTTGGTTCTAGCACCCTCCCATAATACTTCAGGTGAGACCTCAGTCCGCGCTCCACGGACTGTTGCTGAAAGGGCTAGTAGTACTGGGATTTGTTTGGCTAAATCACCTCTGAATCTGGGTCAAGCCCATACAAGCCAACACTTTCCCAACATTAGTTGGATGTCTTGCAATCTAATATGTGTGATCAAATATGTCAGCAAGGGAGATAATTCAACATTAAAAAGTTGTTTTCTTGTCATGTTATTGGGGTTATAAATTGAGTACCAGGTAGTTGTGTAGGTCTTCGAGGTTGGGTAGGAGGTGGCTGTGGAAACTGTAATTGTTGTGGTGATGTTAATTGAGGTTATTGGGCTTGGGAATAAGGAGGATATGGCTATAGAAAAGTTGTAAATTATTATTGATGTGGTGGTAAGGGATAGGAAAAAGGAGGCATATTATTATAAGGAGGCCCTAACCATTCTTTTTGTCTTGGAGAATTTTGAACATGTTGTGGAACATGTGTTTTCCAAGGCATAGGAGGGCTCATAAATTAAGATACATTATATTGTCTAGGAAAATGATGAGAATATTGAGGCATATGATTAAAAATTATACTTAAAGTTCCATGTTGCTAAGGTTTCCTAGGTGTTAATGAATTTAATTCTCTTGTGCCTGATTTTCTCCTTGATAAATTGTTTTGATTACAAGTAGAAATACACAACTTTATGTTGCATGCTCACCTGCACAAATGACGTATATATCAAAGACATCCAATGTAGGCTCTTTCAAAGACATTTAGGACAAAAAATGGAAAGTGTTGATATTTCTTCTTCTTGTTTTTTCTTAAGTTGTAATTTATATAATTACATATTGATATTTTCAAGTAGATCACTTTTTAAATTTTCTAATAAATGTCCTAACTCATGCTTGGTCACATCACTCATTGAAAATTTTTTATTTTTAGGAAAAGTATCCCTAACACTTCTACCAAATCTTACTTTGTTGTGAGAATACTTCCTAGACATGTCACAAATTTTATCAAAAGGAAATTGTGAAGCATCTACAAAACCAATCAACTTTAGTACATTTATAATCGAAAACACCTTGTACGAAAATAGTCATAATGTTGTTTAGATTGGGTGTGTGTTTTTTACATTTTTGAATATTATACAAGAACTACTAAGTATAATATTCAAGGTGCTCATCCTCTCTTTGTGTGATTTTAAAAATTTACTCCCTAAAATATCTAGCTTTGCAATACACTTCATACTTTTTGAGAAACTTTCTATGCATGAAATCCCAACTTGTAATAGTTTTCACCCTTGTCCCATGAATCAACTCAAGGTTGAATCCTTGAGAGTAGAGGGGAAAAATTTAATTTTTGGGGAATCTATAGAATAGTCATAACACCTACATAAAATATCAAACACAAATAAAAAGTTGTTGGTATCTTCATTTCTCATATCATAAAAGTGTGGCAATATTGAAGGGGGAATTTTCTTCATTTGGACCGCTACATTAGGATCCATGATAGGGAATCCAAAGGTTACCTCTCCCTCTACCTCTACTCCTTGTACAAATACCTCTCCTTCTCCTTCTGCCATCTTTTCACCTCCAAACAAGTTGAAATTAGTATCCAAGGGTAATTCAACCTCTTGATCAGGATGATGACCAACTTCTGAATATATCTTAGGCTTTGATTGCCTAGCTAGAGTGGCTTCCCCTATGAAATATATCTATAAATTTACCTGATCCTTTGTGGTACTTTCTAGGGTTTTTTTCTTCCCTCTCATTATTAGAATATTCACTTTCCATTGATTTAGTGTTATAAGGGGGAGTTTTGGAAATATATTTCCTACCTTTACATTTATATTTTACAGATACTTATACTCATACATCCTAGAAAAAATAAAGAAAACTCAAATAAGTAAACATGAATCAAACCACACTCACAAGCTCTAAGTGCTAATAAGACCCTATCATAAAAAAATATCCTTTAACATTGTTAGCTCACAAAAAATCACTAGCAAAAATAAAAAGAAAGAAAGATGCTCTTACCAACATGACAAGGGATTGTGGGACTCAAAAAAGTGGTCATGCAGGTTTTTACCTTTCATATTACCTTCCCACTACTCCGAGTCTTAAATGATAGGGAATTTTCTGAACAAAATTAGATCACCAATGCTATTATCTCTCAAGTGCTTCCCTGGAAATGGTGCTAAAATTATAGATGAATTTATTGACAACAAATTCACAACATAAATATGTCAATTTGTGAGTGTAAGATTAGAGGCATTACATATTATGTGTGGAGGTATGAACACTAGTAATCCTTCCTACTCAACTATTTCAATAAGGATTCTATTTATATCAAGGGCTTGTTATTTGTGAAATAAAATTATAATGCTAACTCCTACAAGGCTAATCAAGTTCTTACAAGACACTCCTTGGTATTTCCTTCAACAAATCTTACCCCTACACTCAATAACAATCATATTGAAAGGACACTCGAAGAGGGTCTCAATCATCCATGTGCCCATTACATGGATGTTACAAAACACAACTTTCAATAAATATTTATCACCAATGACATCTAAAGAATCACTTGCAGTTAAGCTCCTTTAGTGAAAGACTCTCTATCCTATTATTCTAATAGGAAACCATAAATTAATGGGACCACTAGGTTCATGTCATAAAGCCCTTGCCTCAAGGGTTATATTCATTCACACTCAAGGAGAATGTGTTCTTATGGCCATGGAAGGTTGCAAAGCTTCAAAGGATCCTTAATTAATAAATCTCCTACAAATCCAAAGAAATTTGAAATAAAACAATCAAGCCATCATAAAGACTGAAAACCACCAATTATGTGCAGCGCTGGAAAAACCAATCTCACAAAGAAAAACCCAAATTACAGTTGTATATCTTGTTAACAAAATCAAACCTAGATTAGTCAATAAAAGATTGTCATGTTCATTAAACCATATTGTGTGTTTATCAATTATTCAAGGTGTAAGACAAGATAAAAATCATATATCAAATATGCTAACTTATTAAGTAAACCCTGATGCAATTTATGAGATTATAGTACCAAATATTAAGTCTATGCATTACAAATTAAAATGTGAATAAAGAACAATAAATTATAAATTCAATCTATTAGAGAAAAAAAAAAAAATCTCTATCATATGAAAATATTGAATACTTCAAACCAGACTTGGACTTTATAAACCAATTGAAATCATTGTTATACCCTATCAAAATGCTCGCTAGACAAATTGTCATTCCTTCGTGCCAGATTGATTACAAAATGGGAAACCCATATATCATAATACAAATAATAATGATTATATCAATGGGTTATGAATCAAATGTTCACAGGGTACAATATTTCATATATCCAACCTATCAAGAGATAGAGTATTACTTTGTTTTATTCTCAAACACCAATGCTATCAACCAAACCTAATCCTTACAAATTGATTGCAAATACCACAATCATATAGATTTGATGCAAAATGAAATAATTCATAATTTAATATATCAAACATAGTTTTAGGAAACACGATCTATGCACTATAATTATATGTAACATGTTCAACACAACCCATATATGGATTCTAGAGGTTGAACAAAACCAATATTGCTTCAATCCACACAATTACTATAGTGCAAACTTATCACAGAGCTTAAACTCATGCATCAAATGTTATATATAGATCTATTTTATGAACTTAAATAAATTCAAGAAATGAAATAGGGTATACTCACAACTGATGACAAAAACACCATACTATGTATTGAAAGCACATAAGCAAATCAAGTAACATGTTGGGTTGGAGAGCCCTCTCCAACTAGTAGCATTGCCTAAAATCTAACTTAGCTCATATCAAAGTATAACATGAAACATATATATAAATATCAATAATAGTATTTTATTAAGGAATTCCATATATTACATAAGAAATTTTACAGGAGTGACCCCAATGACCACAACATAGGGTTGTATTACAAAACAATAAATTGTATATGTTCCCATTATTCACTAACAAGACCAAGAGTCGAAGCCCTATTTTTATTCAAAACAAAATAAAATGTATATTGACATCTACCATAGCTCGAGGTCATATTCTAATTAAATACCAAAAGATCCAATGACCTTAGAACCAATTTGGAATGAAGGTATAATAGAGTGCCAACCTAGGGTTTAACAATTGCATCCTTAATGAATATATTTGAATAAAAGTTTCCCAATATTGGTAGCATCTCATTAGCTTTGAATTATTGAAGTGGCAGGCCAAATACACTCTCAATGTAAATTGAAAATCCAATTTGGTTGGTGGGACAGTATCTCGAAGCCGACAATGAAGGAACCCACATGTATAACCAAATGTGGAATGTGCGCTTGGATGTCCAACATGGAGCTTAGTTGCAGGGATCCTAAACAGGGTGAAAAACTTTCTCAGACCCTTATTTGTAGTCTTAACAATGATTAATCCATTTTGAATGCATTAAAAAACCATAGATAATCAACCTTAAATCAAATATTTACCTGAATATCCTTAATTAACATGATTGCCTCATTATGCATAAAAGAGGGTGATAATGAGACAAGGGAGGGGGTTTAAAAGGGTCAAAAATGGAAAAATGGTGACAAATGTGTTGGAAATTCTAGGCCTCAACAGTTACAAAAACTTACTATTAATAATAGATCTTACACATTCATCTACTAAAGTAATTTGTCATAATAATGTGAGGAATCCATTATTATGTTATCATAATTATGTAAGAGGAATTTATCATGACTCATCATTACCATAGAATCTATCCTAACCTTTCATTGACCCAAAATAGAATATTCCCAGTTTCATAAGTGTAAGAAACCCGTTGTTTTTAAGGGACTTCTCCCACATGGCACAACCATATTGGAAGGAATCCCCTCATGCACCCTCTTCCTAGGAGAACAACTTGGAGCAACAAAAAGATAACAAGAAAAAAACATATTTCTCTTTGAGGAATAAGGAATCTTTATTGAATAGTAAATATTATTGAATTTGTCAAAATATCCTAAGGAAACCATCCATTCATGCCCTTTATAACCCACCAATCTACCACTTTATGCCTTTTTAGTAGTGTGTGTAATTCAGTCAATAGAAAGAAGATTTTGCCCACCACCTAGAATGTGAAGAACATCTCCAAACTTATTTTGTCTATGATAACATCATCATATCTTGGAAATTCTAGGAATAAACTCCAATTACACATCACCTACCATATCTATTGTCATGTATCCAACCATGTTACCTGCATTGACCAACCAAAGCCTTCCATATGCCTTGGTGCTAACTCGTACCTACCATGTGTCACCTACTATATGTTCACTTGATTGGAAAAAAGTGCCATTCCTTCCTACCATGTGTCACCACCTCATGCATGCACATCATCTATTATGTTCCTAGTGTCCATGTCATTCATTCCACCTATCCTACCATGTCATCTTAGGATTTCAAGATATTGGTGAGTCTTAGTGCCTTTGAATGAGGTTGGCTCTATTAATTTCCAATGGGCCCTTATCCTGTGAGAATTAGCCAATTGGCCATCTATGATTAGGGGTGATGGCGGCAGGCTTACCTCCTCAGCCTTCTTAGGCGTATCAGTATTTGATGTGAGACCCCTCTTGAGCTTGTTATCATGGTCTGATGGGTTTAGGGCCTTATTTTTCAAATATAATTGGTTGTTTACTGATGGTAGGTTGATTTTCTACCATTTGATTGTGGGTAACTTGATTACTGAAGTATTGTGCCAATTCGCTATTATATCTGGATTTGATTTTCCCTCCTTGGACTTCGTAGCCTTCTTGTATGCTTTCATCCCTTTTTCCTTGATATTAATGCCAATATTTCCAACATAGACCATCATAGGTTTGCAAAACATGTCAATGGTGTGCATTTTATAGTGTAGGAATGTGTTTTCCATTACGAAATTATATGTATTCCTTGTTGCAATGTCAACATGCAATCCCATGGACTCAACATGCATTTTCAACTTGAGGCATGCATTGGTGTCAATACTCGTTTTTATGTAATTTCAATAGGTCAACATCCAATTACCAACACAAGACATGCATTTTTATTCCTAGGGTGTGCATTTTTAATCATTCCCTTTTTTCTTGCATTTTGTTATATGAATTTTTATATTTACAACATAGTTGTTATAAGCCATACCATATGAACATCATCATCTCATAATGGATTACCATTCATTTTAAAGCTTCTTTCCATGATTACCATTCATATGTCTAAGGAAGAATCAATTAGGGTTTACGTCATTAAAGCTTTGCACATTACGTCAAGGGAACACCTTTTTATAGTGAAGGCATATGATTTCCTTATCAAGAGATGCATATTCTTCCTTAACATGTACAAAAATGCATTCATCATCCATTTTCACTTGAGGTTGTGCATTTTCCCCTAATAGGGCATGCATTTTTCTCGATACCTTGTTTTCATGAAATTTCATAAGGACAATGTGCATAATGTGCATAATTCATCTAAAGATATGGATTTTAACTAGAATTATGATTCATGATGCTATAATGCAAATCTTAACACAAGGCTTGCATTGATCACTTTAGGGTGTGCAGTTTATAGCATGCCCTATTTTCATGAAGAAAACACATAATTTCCATTTGGAGTTAGCATTTTTCGTAAGGACTATGTATCTTACCTTAAGGAATGAATTACTCAATAGCCTTTATATCCATCATCTCATCACAAAATATTCATCATTGAAAATGCATTTCCTTAAGCTGGCATACATTTTAAGAAGGAAAATTTAAATAATTTCCCTCTTTGTCGTACAAAACAATATTTGTTCCTTTTTCACAACAAAGGGTTTTAACTTTTCAATTGAAAAAATAAAAGTATAGGTAAATGTAATACTTTTCTAGAACCCTGTAACTTGTGATAGTTCATGTAGGTATACAAAATGAAATATCAGTCAATCTTGTAGATTCGCATTTTTTTTTTCTTGCATCCAAACATTAAACCACAACTTTTTACATGCTTATACATGCAAGCAATGTATATGTAATTCACTAAGTTACCTAAGTATAACAACTATGAACAACATCATACCATGATTTTTCATAATCATATATATATGTATATGTATATGTATATGTATATGTATATGTATATGTATATGTATATGTATATGTATATATATATATATATATATATATATATATATATATATATATATATATATATTGTCATGGATATTCCACTAGACAGTTCATCATAACGGATCTGATAAAACTATATTTAAAAATATGAAATATACATTATTAGGGTTTTATTTCTCTTCAAATTTATAGATCTGTAGATTACCATTAATTGCATATGCATGCAAATTGAAATTATGCATAAAATATATAAAAACTAAATGAAAACTCACAAACCATGATTTGGCACAAGATATGACTTGGGAAACCCTTTCATAGAAAAATTAGCTGGGAGGTGATGCCACTTTTCTCTCCTTCTTTGAATAGAAATCACTGTGAGTACAAAAACGTGTGGCTTGTGGCCCATGGGCTACTACAGTGCATAAATCCTATTTGTGTTCTCTATCTCCTATCCATCTTGTCTATTTTTTATCATATATGAATCAAATGCACCCGCAAAAAATGGAGCCCCTTTTTGTCCTAGTGGCCTAGTTATAACACAATCCAATGAACTTCTAGTGGTTAGGTATGACTACCTCAACTCTTAACTAGAGTTATAATATGGAATTTTCTAGAGTCTTATTCATCATAATCACATGGTTGTCCCATTTTACATGAATAATGGGGGTTGAAGTGGCATCCTCTCAAGTTATGGTGATGAAAACAAGAAGGTCAACTTCTAAGTGGCATAACTTTTGCATACAAACTTTGATTGAAGTGATTCTTGCGTCATTGGAAAAGATTCTATTTATATAATATGAAAAGAAGGTGTAGTTCTTAAGTAGAAAATTTTCACCCCAAGAAAACATCATTTTGTGCCTCAAATTCTCCCAGAAGGATTTAGACCCTAATTTGCCAAACTAGGTCATGCCCATAAAAATGGTCCTGTGTGTTGATTCCTCCACCTTTGCTGCTATAAAATCATCGATATGGATGAAAAATAATATTATGATCCAATATGGATCACACCTCCCCTTTTTGGGAGGATTTTGGTCCCAAAATTTTTCTACTGAATTAGGTGAGGAAATTTTTCCTCCACCTTCTCTTGATTGTACCATGTAGCTTTTCCTAAAAGTTGTCTTTTCAACCCAATTGCTAAAGGTCATGTTGCCCTTATCCTGTTGTTCTAGACCTATTCTGCCAATTTGTATCTTCTGTCAACTCTTCCTAAGAATATGGTTCCACATCGTCCATCAAAGGTAGGACCTATTCCTCTTCCTAATCTAGCTTGGAAGGCTCATAGAGCTTAAGATTATCCACATTCACAATTGAATAAATTTGATTGTATAAGGGTTGAATCAGTCTATAGGCATTACTTCCCACCTTTTCCAACATATCAAAGGGACCATATCATAGATCATTTATTTTATTACCAAGATCTTATAGCCTCTCCTTATTCAATTGTAACCATACTCTGTTTCCCACCTTGAATGACTTCTCTATTATGTGTTGATCATACATTGCCTTGCATTTTTCTTATGACTTATGAAATGTCTCATGTACCTATATATGGATCTTCCTGATCTTCTAAAAATAAAAAATCAACCCTCAAGACATCCCTTTTAAGGTTCTTCCTCACTCCTTGTTATTGCCCATATGCAATATCCAAAGAAGGCGAGAATATCATAAACAAGTTTCAAATGGGGACTTCCTAGTAGAAGTGTAGAATGCTTTGTTATAGGAATGTTGTATATATACCATATTTTCATCCTAGTTCTTGAAATTCTTCTGATTGTAACTTGGTGGTCTTGTTGCAGGTGTAAGGGATGATCGTTCAAATCCCGAAACTATGTCCTCAATCACAAGTGGAAGTTCTTCTTCTATTTCCCTTGGAGTTTCAGTCATCCCCCTCCAAACTTAGATATTCTACTAAAACAGTCGAATTGATAAATTTACTCAAAAAATAGCAGAACTTCACTTACCCGGAACCGAAAGGAGTTAACACCTCGTTGAAAAACTTCTCTGGTCCACCTTTTCCACAGTTCTCTACCTCTCTCATGGAACCAAAAGAAAACAAAGCTCTAGATTATAATTTCTCAGGTCCGAAATTTGGATTAACCCGCGTATACTTTTACCACATGACCACCGTTGGATCGCAGCCTCCACAATGGACGATTACGATCATTCGGACTTCAACGGAATTAAGCCACAGTTGAATTGCTTATTGGGTTCAAAATTTTTATTAACCACTGTTCACTTTTCCATGTGATATCTGTTGGATCTCGTGCCTCTAATCGGACGGCCCAAATCAACTGCACTATTAAACCAATTTGATAAAATAACGCATCTATTTTTGGGTTAAACCTCGATGCTAATTTGCACACGACTACCATAGATCTAATGGTTCTGTCGATCGGATGGTTCTAGGCTTCTTCAGTTCTCCTCACAAGTTTATCAGAATTTTTCCTCCTTCCGCTATGATTTTAGTGCTTCTACCAGGTTTAGATCTTCACTAAAGAATTCATAGTTTAGCTAATTAAAGTTACAGGGGTTGAAACACATTCAACTTAACTTAATGCACAGTGAATGAGGAATTTAAACACAAGAACACAAAATCATATAAAACTCTAAGTTTACAGGCCAAACAGGAATTCAACAATACATAGAGATATTTCAAAGGAATTCAACCCTCAGGGACTTAAACTTTAATGCATTAAATACATAGAGATACAGAGATATTTCAATTCTTTTACATTCTAATTCTCCATAACCAAATCCAGACAAATCCTCTTACAATAGTTCAAAACTTACATAAATACTTTACATCCAACAATCTGATCCTCAATCAATGGATTAAATCTATCTAATCCTAGATAAATACCTAAACTGCTTGATATTCTCCTCGAGAATCTCAACTAAGTCTAAGCTACTTGGATTAATTACAAAAACCTTCAAATACCTATATTGTAGCTCAATTCATATCTAGAAAACTTTGTAAATTGATAGTTAAAGGATCCCACTCCTTTGCTTGTAAATTTTTTTTGGATTTTTTGAATAAAATGAAGCATTTTGTCTTTAAGCCTCATGCTTCAGCATCAGACTCCTAAGGACAAAATTCTTCATGGGCTCTTCTATAGAACGGCCCAACTTCTGTAGCATGGTTTCTGTTACCCAGGTAGCATCAACAATTGGTTGATCTTTCCACTTGACCAAGTACTAAAAAACTCATGTTCCTTTGTTTTCTTAAACACTCGTTTATCCAATATCTTCTCTGGTTGTAATGCCTTTTATATAGGTAACTATTTTACCCAATCCACCTCTTGTTCTTCCTTGTCTGATGTTGTGTCGTCTGCCTGTCCCTTTTCATACTTGTACAAATCAACAACATTGAAAATTGGAGATATTCCAATACCAGGGGGTAACTCAATTTCATATGCATTTGTAGGAAATTTCCTTAAATCTTTGCATGGTCCAATCATTTGAATTTTAATTTGTTATGCTCCCTTTTTGGAAACCTTTCCTTCCTTAGGTGTGCCAAAACCAAATCTCCAACCTCAAAATTTATTCTCTCTTCTTCAAATCTGCTCTGTTCTTGTACTTTGTGTTGTTGTCCTGTAGCTGATGTTTTACCTGTTCATGAACTGCTTGAATCTCTGAAGCAAAATCTTCTCCTAGAGCACTCCTCATTTTAGCTTTACCCAAATCTCTCAATTCAGACACTCCTTTTGGGTGCATTCCATAAACTATATGGAATGGACTTTGCCCTATACTCCTATTAGGAGAATCATTATAAGCATACTCAGCTTGTGCCAAAACTTGATCCCATTGTTTTGGATGTTCACCTGCAGGGCTTCTCAGAAGATTACCTAAGCTTCTATTCACAACTTTAGTCTGAGGATGATATGCAGAACTGAAACTTACTTTAGTGCCAAGCTTCTTCCACAAAGTCCTCCATAAATGACCAACAAATCTGGTATCTCTGTCTAAAACAATGCTCTTAGATAGCCCATGAAACCTTACAATTTCCTTAAAAAACAAGTTAGCAACATGAGTAGCATCATTGGTTTTATAACATGGAATAAAATGTGCCATTTTTTAAAATCTTTCAACTACTACATAAATTGAATCATGTCCCCTTTGAGTTTTTGGCAAACCCAAAACAAAGTCCATACTTACCATATCCCAAGGCCTATTTGGAATAGGCAATGGAACATACAAACCTGTGTTTTGGCTCCTTCCTTTTGCATACTGACAGACTTTACAATTCTTCACATAATTTTCTACTTTAGGTCCCATCTTCGGTCAGAAATAAAACCAGTTCAACTACTCATAAGTCTTGTCTACACCAAAATGTCCTCCAAGTCTACCACTATGTTTCTCCTTGATCAAATTTTATCTCATAGAAAAATTTGGTATGCAAAGCTGATTTCTTTTAAACAACATTCCTTCTTGCATGAAATAATCCATCCACTTACTTCTGTCTAACAAAATGGGATTTCTACAAGCTTCAAATGCCTCTTTAAAATCTAGATCTTTCTCATGTAATTCCTTAAGAAAATCAAAATCCAACACTTGAATTTGACTTTCTTGCACCAAAATGCTTTTTCTACTTAAGGCATCTGCATCTTTACTTGATTAACCAATTATATGTTTTAACACATTAAAAACTTGAAGGTATTCTACCCATTTTGCATGCTTCTGGTTAATCTTTGGTTGTTGCATGATGTACTGTAATGCATGGTTATTTGAATACAGTATGAACTCCTTAGATATCAAGTAATGTCTCCACTTCTTCAAAGACTGCACCACTGCATAAAACTCCTTGTCATAAGAAGAATATTTCTTCTTTGACTCATTCAACTTTTCACTAAAATAAGCTACAGGTCTATCCTCCTGACTTAAAACAGCTCTAATGGCTTCTCCACTGGCATCACACTTCACTTGAAAAGGTTTATTAAAATCGGGCAAAATAAAAATAGGTTTCTTAGTAATCTTCCTCTTCAACAGCTGGAAGTTCTTTTCTGCTTCAATAGTCCATTTAAATGGCTACCTGTCCTTCTTTATAGTGTCAATAATTGAAGCATTGATCTTACTAAAATTCCTTATGAATTTCCTATAAAATCTAGCAAGACCATGAAAATTCTTACCTCAAAGACACTTTTTGGTGAAGGCCACTCCATGATTGCCTTGATCTTCTCATGATCCGTCTTTAACCCATCAGCAGAAACAACAAAACCCAAATACATCAACTCCTCCATGAATGAACATTTCTTTAAATTTAATAGTAACTTCTCTTGTTGTAGCCTCCGTAATACATAATTCAGATGTCTCACATGTTCCTCTTTTGATCTATTGTAAACTAATATATCATCCAGATATAATATTACAAATTTACCTATAAATTCTTTCAAAACTTCATTCATTAGTATCATAAATCTACTAGGAGCATTTGAAAACCCAAAAGGCATTACCATCCATTCATACAATCCTTCATTTGTCTTAAAAGAAGTTTTCTACTCATCCCCTTCTCTAATTCTAATTTGATGATAACCAATTTTTAAATCTAACTTTGTAAGCTATCTTGCTCCACTCAAACAATCCATCAAATATTCAATTCTAGGTAAAGGAAATTTGTTGTTATCTTATTGATTTCTCTTGAATCAGTGCACATTCTCCAACCTCCATATTTCTTTGGGCTTAACACTATTGGCACTGCATAAGGACTCAAACTCTCTCTAATTAGTCCATTGTCTAATAGTTCTTGAACCTGTTTCCTGATTTCTTCATTCTCTGTGGGAGTCATCCGGTAAGCTGCTTTATTAGGTAGATTTTCTCAAGGAATAAAATCTATATGATGGCTGATTTTTCTAATGGGTGGTAACTCATCAGGCAAATCATCTACAATGATATCACAATAACTATCCAGCATCTCTTGAATTTCAATTGGTAAATTAGAAACTTTAGTGGAAGTTATTATTACCTTGGGTTTGCAAACCAATGCAAATTTACCTCATCTTCTTCCATTTGCTGCAAGTACTTTTTTCCACTCAGCAAAAGGGTCTTTGGATCAGGTTTCTTTGATGCATCCTCTTCTTCCATAGGTAGCAATGTATGATTGACACCATCTTTGCTAAATTTACATGTGTTCTTATTTCCATCATGCATAACTCCTCTGTCATACTTCCAAGGCCTTCCCATCAATATGTGACACACATCCATAGGCATCACATCACACAAAATTTTGTCTTTGTATTTTCCCAATTACAACTCCACTTCACACTGCTCATTCACTATCAACTGATACCCCTTTTGAAGCCATGACACCTTGTATGGTGTTGGGTGTTTCTTTGTCTTCAATTTCAATTTCTCCACCACTTCTGTGGAGACCAAATTATATGTACTACCACTATCAATTATCATCTGACAACACTTCCCTTGAACCTTGCACACAGTCCTGAACGAGGTCTTTCTCTATGTCGGTTCAACAATTTCCTTAGCTAGCTTTAACAAAACTTTGTTAACTACCAAAGACTACCCTTTCTCTGGTACATTTTCTTCTTCTACTACCTTTGCTGCTTCCTCTTCAGTCTTAGCAACAATTACATTCCTCTGATTCATTCCTATGTTTTTTGGGCACTCATAGGCTCTGTGTCCTAGCTTGTTACATCTGTAACATCTGACTTATCTTCCTTTGCCTCTACCTCCTCTTCCTCTGGAAAAACTCCCTATTCCACTTGCATCACTTCTTGTGTGTGCATGCTGACTTGAGTTGTTGCTAGCTCCATCTGTAGGTCCTATAGACCTTCCTCTACCACCTTGACTTCCCCTTCCTCGGAAAGTACCTACACTTATCGCAGACTACTTCCACGTGAGTTTTTCTTTAGCCTTTAATACCATCTGATAAGCCTCTTCTACTATTTTAGGAGACAATACACTTATCTCATCTTAGATCTCCATTCCGAGACCATTCACATATCTTGTAACCTTCTCATCTGTATCTTAGATTTGTCTTGCTCTTATACTCACTTTGTAGAATTCTTATGTATATTTCTTTACTGTCATTGTTATAGACATTTTTGTGCCTTGCAGCTCCAAGAATGAAATGTCCATAAACCAAGGGCTCCTAAGTCCCTAAAAGTGTTGTTCCAACCCCTAAAGGAACAAGGTCAACAAATTACAGCTTCTCCCAAAAGTTCTCCACCAGAAACTGCTCAGAATAAGTCAAAACAGGATCATTTCAGCTGCTCCACTGGCTAGCTACGTTGCATAGCACCTAAACACACTAGCTGGGTGTGTTGCAACGCACCTAAATGCACTATGAGGATGCGTTGAGCGAGAAATGACAAATGGCAGTGTCATTCCGCGAGGTGGAAAGACAATGGAAGCTTCCAGAATCTTCTCTTATGACACTTGCCTCACTGAATTCGACCAAGGATGAGTAAGAGGCCTTCAGTCTCCAAGTGGAAGCAAGAACTGACAGAGAGAAGACACTAATCAAATCACAAGCTGACTCATCCTCCTTGCATACATCTATATATGGATCCCTCATCCCAGAGATCCAGAGGCTGGAATTTTGCACATTGTAAGGAATTGTTGTTGGTTTTGAGACAAAGATCAGAGTATTGGGTGATTTATGCTTTGTTGGAGGTGAAGAGGGGTTTCTTTGCTGGGAGGTTGATGCTGGGTCAGGAACCATCGGTTGTAACTCCTCCTGGATATTTTTGTTATATCAATAAAAACTATTTGAGTTTTTCCTCCATGCTTGTGTATCATTGATGCTTGTTACATTTGTATGGTTAACTTAAATCTGATCCTAAGTTGTTTATGAATATAGATCCATGTCTTTGTATAGTTTTCTTCTTCTGTGATCTTACAGGTACTTGGTGAAGCTGGGCAAGTAAGGGAGCAGGTAGCTGGAAGCTGTCAAAGAATAGAGGGATTGGATCAAAGGATTAGCACAAGACACAGGTTGGTTCTTTCTATTCCTCTCTGTCTATAGTTTATAAAGGAAATACAAAAGTAGTTTTTCTCTTTTTGTTTCTAAGGCAGCTGTCACACCTTAGTGGGATAGAGCAGTTCTAAATAGACACTTTTCCCGGTAACAAAATGGTGACTCCGCTGGGGACAATTGTCTAATTAGTTTGTTTGTGTATCTTTTTGTTGTTTGTTTCATAAACTTATAAGTAGCATTCGAACTGCATTTGCCATAACAAATGCAAAGTAGACATCTGCTGCTTCAATCCATTCACTGGATCTGTTTATGATTTGAACAACTGATTCACAAATGATCTGATTGCCCTTGTGATAGCTCTTAGACCCTCCTTAGATCTACCCTTGATTGTGCATTACTGATTGCTTTTACTCGGCCAAAAACCAAAGACTGAACTGCAAACCGTGACCCAGAACCCGGACAGATTCTCGTTTCTGGCTCAACGCAGGTACTGTTAAGAGTTCCTGCATTTCAGCGCACTTCCCGAAAGGGCAACCTGCGGTGCAATCCAGTTTCTCTGTGTTACAAGTGCGCTGATCAGACTTGTTGGCATTATGGCTAAAGTGTTGTCCTTGATGGCAACCCATTCAGGTGATAGATCACAGTACTTCAAGTCAGCAGCAGAGATTGATGATCAGCTATCAAATATTGAAGAAAATAAGGGGTACGCAGGTACACCTTGCATAAGGTGCGTACACGCAGGTCAGTGTTACATAAAGTGCGTACATACCCGCAGTTATCCCGTTCAAGAGGTGCGTACCCCCAGTGCACACATTTCAAGGCAAAGAAATTCACATGTGGGGTTTTCTTATGTTTTACTCTTGGTATTTAGCCGACGGTATTGTGTTATTATGGTGTCGGCTCGTGGTATTGATCCATGTTTTAAGGAAGAGCTTTCCTATATAAAGCAAAGGAGATCATTTGGCTTGAGCATGTTTTTGGTTGAATATCTTATGAGGGCTAGATCTGATCTAGATCTAAAGAAGGCGAATCTACTGATGGACCGAGGTCTCTTCGGCGCATGTTTAGATCTGTAGATCTGACTGTCTGGGTTATTTCTGAAGTCTTGAAATCATCTATGCCCGAAGGTACGCAGGTACAGTGAGAGAAAAGTGCGTACATACGCAGGAACAAAGCGTTTCAGGTGCGCTGGTACGCAGGCACAGAAGGGTTTCAGGTGCGCCAGTACGCAGGCACAGAAGGGTTTCAGGTGCGCCGGTACGCAGGCACAGAAGGGTTGCAGGTGCGCCGGTACACAGGCACAGAAGGGTTGCAGGTGCAGAGGTCCGCAGGCAGTTCAATGGACTCAGAGCGAGGTACGCAGGCTAGCAGTTGAGCAGGGTGCGTACATAAGCAGGCTAGCAGTTGAGCAGGGTGCATACTGTAAGCAAGCAAGCAGTTGAGCAGGGTGAGTACTGTAAGTAGGCCAGCAGTTGAGCAGGGTGCTTACGTAAGCAGGCGAGTAGTTGAGCAGGGTGCTTACTTCTCTTAAAATATTTGTTTATCATTGTTGTGTTCTGGGTTTGGTCCTATTATTGTTGATCTGGTTACTACAGTTTACTGGGTGATTCTCTTATACTTGATGATTATTTGATGCTTATGGATCCAGTTTGAAAATTTATGAAAAGTGGTCCTTGTAAGAAAAGAAGTAGGGGGTTGTAGCTCCCTTCCAGGAGAGACTGAAAAACGAGAGAGAGAGTTGTAGCTCTCTGCAGGTTGCAGCCTGCATACTGGTAAAGGACTGCACCAGTACAAAACCATTGTAAAAGGAGTTTCTAATTTGAAAGAAGATAGAGACATATTGCAGCAGGTGGTTTTCACCCACATTGGGTTTCCACCTTACATCTTGTGTTCTTTGGTGTGACTATCTGTTTTATTTTCTTCATGCTCATTATTTTATGGTACTAACATGCAAAAACAATTCAAAGAACAAATAAAGAAGATTTATTAAAAGAGTTAGATAATACTGATTCACCCCCCGTCTCAGTATTATTTCCAACAATTGGTATCAGAGCAGGTCCTTCAAAGAAGCTTGATCACTTGAAGGTAGATCGTTCATCATGAGCAACTACGAGAGAGAAGCATCAATCAGGCCACCGGTTTTTGATGGGACAAACTTCAATTATTGGAAGGTAAGAGTTACTACCTATCTTCAATCTCTTGGTACAGAAGTTTGGGACATCGTAGAGATAGGCTACGCTTTTCCTTCAGCTACTCCTACAGATGCAGCCGAGAAAAAGAAGTATGAAACAAATGCGAAAGCAGTCAGTACTCTATTAGGATGTATATCTCAATCAGAATTCATGAAGGTAATGCACTATAAATCCGCAAAAGAGATATGGGACAAAATTGTCACGAGCTATGAAGGAGATGAACAGGTAAAGCGTGCTAAACTTCAAACTCTCAGAATTCAGTATGAGACTCTCAAAATGTATAATGATGAAAGTGTGGCTAACTATTTTCTTCGAGTAGATGAGGTTGTTAACTGTATGAAAAATTTGGGTGAAGAAATAAAAGAGGCTATTGTGGTTGAAAAAGTTCTAAGATCATTGTCCCCCAAGTTTGAATCTAAAGTATCTGCAATAGAAGAAAAGGAAAATCTACGAATTCTTACTATGTCTCAGCTACATGGAATTCTAACTGCTTATGAAATGAGAAAGGGAGGTCCATCAGACAGAAGAGAAGCTGCTTTCAAGGCATCAGGCAAAGGAGATTATTATGAAGCGAGCCACGTCCCAGAAGAAGAGGAAGAAGAATCAAATTTTGTCAGAAATCTTCAAAGGGGTTCTGGAAGGTTCAGAGGTAAGTTACCTTTTAAATGCTTTGCTTGTGGAAGAGTAGGTCATTATGCTGCAAAATGTCCTTATAAGGATAAAGGAAAGGAACCTGCTAGATGGAACAAGAAACAGAATGCAAATAAGAAAAGCTACTACACTCATGAAGATAGTGATGGTCTATCAAACAGTGATGAAGATGAACAAGGTAATGAATATAAGTTGTTAATGGCATTTGAAGATGATGATTATATGGATGCTATAGATGTGGATAACCTTTATGATGAAATTACTAGACTCAAGAGATGTATAGAAGAAAAGAACATGATCATTGATACTCTACAATTTCAAATTGATGAAAAGGAAAAACATCTTGAAAAATTAGAAGGTGAAATTGTTGGTCTTAGAAAAGAGATTGAGAAAACAAAAGCTATTAATCTCAAGTTTGTCAAAGGATCTGAAACTTTGGATGAGATTATCAATGTGCAGCGGTCTCCACTAAACAAGACAGGTCTGGGCTATAATGGAGAAACTTCTCAAGCATCCACCTCAAAAAGTTATCTTGATGCAGCAAGAAGAAATGAGCAAAAGTACAATGAAGATCATCAAGTAAAGCAGGGACGAATTACAAACAGAAACTATCAGGGGCAATCCATCTTAAGGGTGAACACAAGCTACAACCAGCCACAGGTAAAATCTTCTCAATTTGGTTCAAGAATAGATGACAATAGAAATTACAATCAATTGGCTGGTAGATTCGATAACCGCAGAAGTTTCTTCAATGGACAATGCTTTTCTTGCCATAACTTTGGTCACAAAGCAGCTCAATGTGTTGCATATAAAACGATCATGACTAGGGAAGCTCAAAAACAAAGAAGTATGACGGGGATTACGAAAAGGACCTATAACAACTTTTCGGTTCTTGAAAATGAAGTTGAATGTTCTATTTGCAATAACTTTGGTCATGAAGACTCTAAATGCAGGAGCAGGTTTCAGCAGAAAAAGGAACAAGCCTCAAGCACCAAAACATGGAGAATAAAGGAACCTCAAACAGAAAGATGTGGGATAGCATTTTATGCAGAGGGACAGGAAAATCTATGGTACATTGACAGTGGATGTTCGAAGCATATGACAGGTGATAAAGAAAAACTTGAGTCTTATTCTACTCTAGAAAAGGGAAAGAAAGTCTCTTTTGGAAATGATACTCCTGCAACTATAAAAGGAAAAGGCATTGCTCAGTTAAAAGAAAAGGTCAAGGCTGGAAATGTTTTGTATGTTGATGGATTGAAGCATAATCTTCTAAGTGTCAGCCAGATGTGTGATCAAAGAACCGAGGTTATATTCAGATCAAATGGATGTCTTGTTCGTGATCTTGATACAGGTAAAACAATGATCAAAGGCAAAAGAACTCCAAATAATCTGTACATATTTGAAGAAGGACAACAACAATGCTATCTAATCAAGGATGATGAGCACTGGTTATGGCATCGGAGGTTGGGACATCTAAGCTTTTCACAAATAAGGAAAGCATGCAAATATCAGGCAGTTCGCGATCTTCCAGATATCAAAATTCCTGACAACACCATATGCAAATCATGTCAGTTTGGAAAACAAACCAGAACTAACTTTCCAGAGAAAGAAGGATCAGCTAGCATGCCTCTTGAGCTAGTACATACAGATACATGCGGTCCTTTCAGGAAAATAACACCTCGAGGAGAAGAATACTTGATATTATTCATTGATGATTTCTCCAGGTTTGTCTGGTTAGGACTTATGAAGCACAAAGATGAAGCATTCGAAAAATTCAAATCCTTCAAAGCCTTGGTTGAAAATGAATCAGGTCACAAAATTAAGTGCCTCAGATCCGACAGAGGTGGGGAATTTACTTCAAATGAATTTTTTGATTTCTGTGAAGAACATGGGATAAGAAGAGAATTCTCTACAACAAGAACTCCTCAGCAAAATGGAGTTGTGGAAAGAATGAACAGAAGAGTCCAACAAATGGCTCGTGCTATGCTTGATGAGTCAGGAACTCCCGCAACTTTCTGGGGTGAAGCTGCACATGCTGCAGTTGTTATTCTCAACAAAACAAATGTCCGGGTGAACAGCACTCAAACTCCTCATGAGCTCTGGAGTGGTAGGACTCCTTCAGTAAAGCACTTCAAAATCTTTGGGAGCAAATGCTATATCAAGAATACTGATGAGCAGCTTGGCAAACTTGAACCTAGAGCAGATGAAGGCATTCTTCTTGGTTACTCTCCACATAGCAAAGCATACAAATGCTACAATAAAAGACTTGGCAGAATTGTTGACAGCATTGATGTAGTGGTTGATGAGAAGGGATACATTCCTAGGCAAGTACATCATGAAGACATCGAAGAAGATGAAGGCTACCCCCAACGACAGAATGATGAAGAAGAAGAACCTCAATAAGAACCAGAGGAGAAAACAAGAATAGAAGAAAAGAATCCATCCAGATATGTTCAGAAGAACCATCCAGAATCTCAGATTATGGGGCAGAAAGAAGCAGGTGTACAAACAAGAAGAACAGTTGCAGAAGCTTCAAGATATTTGGCATTACTCTCCTCTATTGAACCACAAAATTTGAAAGAGGCATGCAAAGATGAATGTTGGGTGAAAGCAATGGATGAAGAACTTGAGCAGATCGAAAAGAACAACACTTGTGAGCTGGTTCCTAGACCAAAAGATAAGAATGTTATCGGGACAAAATGGGTCTTCAAAAACAAATTGAATGAAAATGGAGAAGTAATTAGAAACAAAGCCAGACTTGTTTGTAAAGGGTATGCGCAGCAAGAAGGAATAGACTTTGAAGAAACCTTTGCTCCTGTTGCAAGACTTGAGGCCATCCGAATGTTCCTTGCTCTCTCAAGTTTTCAAAACTTCAAAGTATTTCAAATGGACGTGAAATCAGCCTTTCTGAATGGAGACTTGGAAGAAGAAGTGTACATTGAACAGCCAGATGGGTTCATTCTTGGAAATGATCCAAATCTTGTATGCAGATTGAAAAAGGCTCTCTATGGTCTCAAACAAGCTCCAAGGGCTTGGTACTACCGTTTGGACAAATATCTTCATCAACAAGGTTTTTCAAAAGGATCGGCAGATAGCAATCTTTATATAAAAGTTGAAAATGACAAATTGCTAATACTTGTTGTGTATGTAGATGACATTATTTTTGGGAGCAATGAAGAAGCTATGAGTCAAAACTTTGCCTTGGTCATGCAGAAATAATTTGAAATGTCCTTGCTAGGAGAACTGACATATTTCCTTGGTTTGCAAATCCAACAAAAAGAAGGAGGAATCTTTTTATCTCAAACCAAGTATCTCAAACAGATTTTGAAGAAATATGGTATGGAAGATGCAAAACCAGTATGTACAACCATGGTCACAGGATGTAGCCTCAGTGCAAATGATGAATCTGCAGCAGTACATCAACCAACCTACAGATCTATGATTGGAAGTTTACTTTATTTGACAGGTACCCGCCCAGACATCATGCATGCAGTTGGAATAGTTGGAAGATTTCAGGCAAATCCGAAGGAGACTCATCTTCAGGCAGTGAAGAGAATTTTCAAATATCTTCAAGGGACTCAAAATTATGGCTTATGGTATCCTAGAGATACAGATCTTACACTTCATGCTTATACATATGTAGATTGGGCCGGAAGCATGGATGACAGGAAAAGCACAAGTGGTGGTGCGTTCTTTATGGGTTCCAGACTGGTATCTTGGTTCAGCAAGAAACAGAGTTCGATTGCCTTGTCTACAGCTGAAGCAGAATATGTTGCTGCTGCATCTTGTTGCACCCAACTCCTTTGGATGATGCAGACTTTGCAGGATTTTCAAATCACTTGTACACCACCAATCCCCATCTTATGTGATAACACAAGTGCAATCAGCATCTCAAAGAATCCTGTTATGCATTCAAAAACCAAGCACATACCAATCAAGTATCATTTTCTCCGGGAACAAGTGCTTGAACAGAAGGTCAAGTTGGAGTATGTTCCTTCTAAGGAACAAGTTGCTGATATTCTCACCAAACCATTGCCCAGGGACACTTTTGAATACCTCAGGCAAAAGCTGGGGGTTGTTGATGCATCATCTTATTGCTGAACCTCTTCTGATTGATGGTACAGGTTCAGGGGGAGCATATAATGCATTGTTGGCATTATGGAGGATGTGCAGAAGGAGATATTGGAAGTAGTTGCAATATGTCTCTATCTCTTTCATGGTGGATTATGGTTCTTCGTTGCAGATCTGGTTCATATTCAGGGGGAGCATGTTCTTAGGGGGAGCATAACCCTTTGCCCTTGATGTCAAAGGGGGAGAATGAAGCTGAAGCTTTGAGGTTGCCATCAAGTCCAAAGGGGGAGATTGTTGGCATTATGGCTAAAGTGTTGTCCTTGATGGCAACCCATTCAGGTGATAGATCACAGTACTTCAAGTCAGCAGCAAAGATTGATGATCAGCTATCAAATATTGAAGAAAATAAGGGGTACGCAGCTACACCTTGCATAAGGTGCGTACACGCAGGTCAGTGTTACATAAAGTGCGTACATACCCGCAGTTATCCCGTTCAGGAGGTGCGTACCCCCAGTGCACACATTTCAAGGCAAAGAAATTCACATGTGGGGTTTTCTTATGTTTTACTCTTGGTATTTAGCCGACGGTATTGTGTTATTATGGTGTCGGCTCGTGGTATTGATCCATGTTTTAAGGAAGAGCTTTCCTATATAAAGCAAAGGAGATCATTTGGCTTGAGCATGTTTTTGGTTGAATATCTTATGAGGGCTAGATCTGGTCTAGATCTAAAGAAGGCGAATCTACTGATGGACCGAGATCTCTTCGGCGCATGTTTAGATCTGTAGATCTGACTGTCTGGGTTATTTCTGAAGTCTTGAAATCATCTATGCCCGAAGGTACGCAGGTACAGTGAGAGAAAAGTGCGTACATACGCAGGAACAAAGCGTTTCAGGTGCGCCGGTACGCAGGCACAGAAGGGTTTCATGTGCGCCGGTACGCAGGCATAGAAGGGTTTCAAGTGCGCCGGTACGCAGGCACAGAAGGTTTGCAGGTGCGCCGGTACGCAGGCACAGAAGGGTTGCAGGTGCGGAGGTCCGCAGGTAGTTCAATGGACTCAGAGCGAGGTACGCAGGCTAGCAGTTGAGCAGGGTGTGTACATAAGCAGGCTAGCAGTTGAGCAGGGTGCGTACTGTAAGCAGGCAAGCAGTTGAGCAGGGTGAGTACTGTAAGCAGGCCAGCAGTTGAGCAGGGTGCTTACGTAAGAAGGCGAGCAGTTGAGCAGGGTGCTTACTTCTCTTAAAATCTTTGTTTATCATTGTTGTGTTCTGGGTTTGGTCCTATTATTGTTGATCTGGTTACTACAGTTTACTGGGTGATTCTCTTATACTTGATGATTATTTGATGCTTATGGATCCAGTTTGAAAATTTATGAAAAGTGGTCCTTGTAAGAAAAGAAGTAGGGGGTTGTAGCTCCCTTCCAGGAGAGACTGGAAAACGAGAGAGAGAGTTGTAGCTCTCTGCAGGTTGCAGCCTGCGTACTGGTAAAGGACTGCACCAGTACAAAACCATTGTAAAAGGAGTTTCTAATTTGAAAGAAGATAGAGACATATTGCAGCAGGTGGTTTTCACCCACATTGGGTTTCCACCTTACATCTTGTGTTCTTTGGTGTGACTATCTGTTTTCTTTTGTTCATGCTCATTATTTTATGGTACTAACATGCAAAAACAATTCAAAGAACAAATAAAGAAGATTTATTAAAAGAGTTAGATAATACTGATTCACCCCCCCTCTCAGTATTATTTCCAACAAGACTAGCCCTGTGCAGCTGAGGTTCTTGTGCTTCATTCTTTCCAGTTTTGTCTCTGAATTTTGCAGCCTGTGATCAGTATATGTCTGTTTAAAAACCCCTTTTCCTTGCTGTTATTCCACCTCCTTTATACAAAAGAACTGTAGATGTTTTTGTGTGTTTGTTGAGTCGTTTACAGTTTTCCATTGCAAAAGTAGAATAGTCGTACTGTCGTCCTTTGATTTATATCTGTCGCAAGTGTCGATTTCGATCATAGGAGAAAGTTTGATTACTGTTGATGGTCGATTATACTTTTACTATTACCTTTGGTCCGAATTTGTGACTTTCTAGTGTCAAAAATGAGTATTTATTTCAAAATCTTAAAGTGTCGTAATCGTCTTTATCTTTTGATTTCGAAAAGAAGCTTGTTTGTGTTTGTCGCTTGAAAGCAAATTCAGATTTGTACATGAACTTTCTTTTTAGCATCAATACTAAGAAAGTCGAAAACAAATACATGCACATGTGCATTTGCATATTGACAATCTATTTGGCTTGATTTAGGAAAGTGCATTTACAGTGTGCTCTTTGCTCTTTGTGAAAAGATTGTCTTTATTTTCCCCTAGTAGCTAGGATTTTCATTGCACAAAAGAGATAAAAGTTTGTTTATCATCTTTAGATTGCATTTTAGGAATTACATCTACATCTAGTGGTGAACCCAAAAGGCAAACTTCATAAGAAAGATCAACTTACAATAAATTCAATGAATCTAACAACGCTTTGGAACTTAACACACAACATTTAGAGGTCTAGGCTAGAGACGTATTCCAGCGTCGTAAAGCCTGGTAACTGTTGTCCTCATTGATGGTTGGGTGATTCCTCCACTTTGAGACGATAAGTGCCAGTACGAACTTGTGCTCCCACGTACCGTCGAGTATATTTTGGGAGACCCCTATAGGCTTAAATCCTTTATCCATAGGAAACTGTGTCTGTCGCCCTATCGATCGCAATGCACTGAACACAGCATTCGAGAAGATTGACTGCCGTACCGTAAAAAGTATTCTGCATTTTTTCGATTGGTTTGGTACTCCCTCTACCTAGATCTCCAGAGCAGTCCCTTTCGTTCCTTTTCAGACTCCTTAACGGAAAAGGTCCATCTGAGCACTTGTCACTTCAGGCTCATTAAAAATCGAAGGAGACTAGAGTCATCTTTTGTTTTTTCTCGACTCCTAAAAACTGAAAAAACAAGTTGTGTCAAAGCGTCTAAAAATTTATTTTAAACGGAATATTCATTACCCTTTCCTACGTTGATCTTGGGTTGAGAAAATGGAGTCTACCAACCAAGGAATTCCCCTTGGAGGAAATCCTAGTCCCTTCTCCTCTTGGGGAGATGTTGGTGCGCCCCATATGGCCACATTGTCGCTTCCAGGACTAACAATTGGTTTGCCTGTATGGATCTTCTCAACCTCTGTTGTTCAGAACACCACTATTCCTGAACAATCAAATAAGCAATTAGACGAGTCCAGAGTTGCCCACCAACCTTCTACTTCCTCTAATTCTTCCTCTCCTCCTTCCTCTTCGCTTGATGGGGCTGGTAAAGCCAAAAGTCAAGTTCCTAAGGAGAAGAAGGAAAAGAAGAAGAAAGAGAAGAAGAAGAAGGAGCCAAAGGCGAATGGTGGAAAACGAGTGTCGTCTAACGAAAATCCACACACTGCATCGATCAGGCCTAAATCGCCATGTGTCATTTGCAAAGGAGACCACTTTCACAGAGATTGTCCTTGCATCCCTCGGATATTAAGGGACTGGTCTCCTAGATTGCACAACCCGGTGTCGTCAACCTCTGCTGATCATGTTGAAAACACACCGTCGACTAGTGAAAGTGAAGCCCCAGGACAAAAAGGAAAATGTAGATTTCCTTGTAAACTATGCGAAGGCGATCATGCCTTCCACCGTTGTCCCTTCTTAGACGAAGCTAAAAGAGTTTTGGATGATCGTCCGGTTTCACCGTTACGACTTCCTCCTGGATATAAAAAACTCTTGCCGAGTCCGTCACTAGTTGAAAATCCGGCTGGCCCGCTCAGGTGGTCGGCTAAAGCACCTATCATTGAAGATAAACCATCTAGATCCATACCAGACGAAAGTCAAAAGGTCGAGGCGGCAGTTGACCCGGTCTTGCCTCCAGAGGTTTCATCTTCAGATGATACAATCACTGAAGAGAACAAGGATGACACCGTCCAAATTCTTTTCATAAGCACAGACTCCAACGAACATGGGGGAAATTTACCCATTCCTTTACCACAGGAAGGAAGTTTGTTAGAGCCATACCCGGCCGTCTATTCGGTCCCACCTCCAAGCAACCTAGTTGTCTCCTTCGACTGGAATCAACTAGGCAGACCCCGTTTACCAGCAAGCATACCATTCCGAATTATCATTCAAATATATAGAATGGTTATGGCTGGTACCATCATAGATGAGGGGGATTCTGTGAGTATCCTTTCCTCAACTGCATGGAAAGCGCTTGGTTCACCATCGCTTTTGCCTGAGATGAGAAATCTGACAGGTTTTGATAAAGGAACCAGTCGATCTTTAGGGATCCTTCCCGATGTGCCCATAACATTGAGAGGGAAAACAGTTTGCATGAACGTGATGGTAGTTCAAGGAACCCTGGATTACAATCTACTCCTTGGACGAGACTATATTTATTGCATGGGAGCCATTGTATCCTCACTCTTTAGAGTAATGTGTTTTCCGCACGAAGGAAGAGTGGTCAAGCTCATGGACCAGCTTTCATTTCCCAGATCACGCATAGCAAATAGTCATATACCATCCCTAAATGGTCTTTTCACGCAAGAAATGTCTCAATTTCCAGTCCGTCCTCCCGATGAGTGCGAGTAATTCGGAGGGATATGACTAAAACCCAGGGGGCATGCATCCTGGTCTGCTTCGGCAGGAAAACTTCGGGTATAGAGTAGGTTTCCGCGGGAGAATATGCCTAGTCTGTACCCCCGTCCGTGAGTGGAAGAGGGGGTTATTCTAGTACAGGATTCTCTTGTCAAAGTTATGTGAGTTGGCGAGCACCGCCACTCACCTTTGTTTATCTAGGTAGATATCGCCGAAGAAGTGTTTTGTTTGCGCCGCGAATAGAACAATCTTTGGGTAACCTGTAAGAGGTAGGCCTCTCTCGGTAAAACAAATGTTTTAACGGACTAAAGAAGAGGTAACCTTGAAACTCTGTTTTATACCTGGGGGCATGCAAACCTTTTGGAGTGCAAGCAAAGAGCGATTATTTATCTGCTTTTTGGATTAGTCGTTTCCTAACTTGCATAAAGAAAGGATGTGGGGCGAAACTCTAAAAGTTGTCGTTTTTATATGAGACATTCTTATCATACGACTGGATTAATCGATCAGTGTTACCGCAAGGTTCAAGCTCGTTAAAAAATAAACCCGCACCGAGCAAATGTTTCCACCCGCGTTTAAGCTCGTTAAAAAATGAACTACTCCCCGGTAAATAACCACCGTGAATGTAGTACTTCAACCATTAAAGCCTTGGTCGTGTTTGCACTGTCACCTCCACTTTTTCATTGGCCGATCATTCACCTCAATTTGATTGTTTACCCATTTTGAGGAACAGCTGCGAAGAGTGATTTCACTAGCCATCCTTGTGACACTGCCGTGATTGGAAAATTCCAAACCTTACCTGGAATCAACTGCTACCCATTTTATCACTCGTTCCTCAAAAGACGAGTCTTCTTTAAGCTCTTTTCAAATGACTCGTAAAATATGAAAAGATTGCCGAGCCATTGGCCTCTCCAGCTCGTTAAAGGGACAGGAAGTGCTATCCCTCCTCTAGATTTTAATCTTTTTGGACCTGAGGGATTATTACACAAAAAGATCGAGCACTTGTTTTGTTAGGCTCGTTAAAACTATCGAAAATTCATCCCTTCTGTATTGTTTTATACTTTTTCGGACTTAAGGGATTAGATGACGAAAAAGGAATTTTGGAGTTACCTTTATGTACCTTTTTAGAATCTCTAAAAATGAAAAGGACCGAGTTATCTTTGTCGTTAAACTCGTTAAAAAGATTAATAGCGAAAAACTTGTCTTTAGACGAGAACGAGTTTCACTATCGCTAGGCTCGTTAAAACATAGCGATGGGTTTGCCCAAAGGGAAAATTATAGAACAAGCATATGTTATCCTCCTCAAGCTTGAAAAAAATAAAGAGGTACTGGTCAGCAATGACTGGGGAAAAATTGGGAAGAAAACTCAAAGAATCTTTATTGGTAGCAAGTCGCTCTTGAACATGACACTTCCACTCCGTGTCCGAGTTGGGTTGGGTTGTTTCATTCACCGGTCACATCGCCATGGTCACACCATACCATCCACATTTGGGGTTAATGCTACCAATCCATCACATCAGTGTCGCCGACATGTTCAAGAGAAGTCACCTGTGTCCCACCCACTACCATACATTATACTCCATACTTTCATGACCGCCACCCTGAACCGTATATCATCAAATCGTTTTCACCTCCATCAAAATCATTTGCTCCATTCCGTGTCATTGATGTGGGATTCATTAAGGCCCTCCTTTGACGGATCACTTCTTGTTGACATCAGCTCATTATCCAAGAAGTTGGTCTAGGAACACCCCATTCAGTACTTTGAAGCTTGCATGCCTTAATGGCAAGTTTCTCACTTCCGGCGACAGGTTTACATCAATGGCCTTCGACCGAAAGATTTTGCGTGGTGTTCGATGCCAAGTCCTTTATTCACACCACGTGAATTGTACTGTAGTACCTTGAGGGTCATTATCATTATCGGTGATTCCTCTCGCGCTTGTTAACAGTTTACATCATTGACTGGTAATCAAGCGATGTCTTTCCATGTTCGACTTCAGAACATTTCTCACATGGATCGACTTGTACTTCGAGTGAAGATCGGACGAGATTGAAGACCCCGGATCTAGTTTCATCCATCCGGGCTGCGATATATATTTAGGGAAATAAAGACATCAAATGTACAGCATTGCAACACAGATAATCATCCTACCAAAAGGATGGTGGCTCTATCAGAATCATCAGTCTACACTCAGACGATTGTCTGTCCTATGTACATGAAAATGAATTTATAAAGCTGAGCATGGGAATGCCCGCCTCAGCTAGATCATGAAAAACAGTATGAAGATAATGTATTGTATTGTATCTTATTACAGGTCTCCTCCCAGCATTGAAAGAACTTCGAATCCTCATAATAAAGCATTTCACCCGATTAACGGCCTCATACTTTAGGGGGCAACTGTTATAGACATTTTTGTGCCTTGCAGCTCCAAGCATGAAATTTCCATAAACCAAGGGCTCCTAAGTCCCTAAAAGTGTTGTTCCAACCCCTAAAGGAACAAGGTCAACAAATTACAGCTTCTCCCAGAAGTTCTCCACCAGAAAATGCTCAAAATAAGTCAAAACAGGATCATTTCAGCTGCTCCATTGGCTAGCTGCGTTGCATAGCACCTAAACACACTAGTTGGGTGCGTTGCAACGCACCTAAATGCACTATGAGGGTGCATTGAGCGAGAAATGAAAAATGGCAGTGTCATTCCGCGAGGTGGAAAGACAATGGAAGCTTCCAGAATCTTCTCCTATGACACTTGCCTCACTGAATTCGACAAAGGATGAGTAAGAGGCCTTCAGTCTCCAAGTGGAAGCAAGAACTGACAGAGAGAAGACACTAATCAAATCACAAGCTGACTCATCCTCCTTGCATACATCTATATATGGATCCCTCATCCCAGAGATCCAGAGGCTGGAATTTTGCACATTGTAAGGAATTGCTATTGGCTTTGAGACAAAGATTAGAGTATTGGGTGATTTATGCTTTGTTGGAGGTGAAGAGGGGCTTCTTTGCTAGGAGGTTGATGCTGGGTCAGGAACCATCGGTTGTAACTCCTCCTGGATCTTCTTGTTATATCAATAAAAACTATTTGAGTTTTTCCTCCATGCTTGTGTATCATTGATGCTTGTTACATTTGTATGGTTAACTTAAATCTGATCCTAAGTTGTTTATGAATATAGATCCATGTCTTTGTATATTTTTCTTCTTCTGTGATCTTACAGGTACTTGGTGAAGCTGGGCAAGTAAGGGAGCAGGTAGCTGGAAGTTGTCAAAGAAGAGAGGGATTAGATCAAAGGATTAGCACAAGACACAGGTTGGTTCTTTCTATTCCTCTCTGTCTATAGTTTATAAAGGAAATACAAAAGTAGTTTTTCTCTGTTTGTTTCTAAGGCAGCTGTCACACCTTAGTGGGATAGAGCAGTTCTAAATAGACACTTTTCCCGGTAACAGTCATAGACCTCTGTCTAAGATTCTGCATCTATCTAAATAATGTTTACTAATAATCACTTGGAAAAAACTTACTTTTCAAGTTTTCCACCATTCTGTTCCAATTCTTAATTGGTTGTTTACCAAGTCTTCTTCTTTCTGCCTACACTCCATCCCACCAAAGTGTTGCATGTCCTTTCAGTTTTGTGACAGAAAACTTCACTTTCTTTCCTTCTTCTATTTCTTCATAGTCAAATAATTTCTCCATGTCACTAATCCAGTCTATCAATTCTTCAGGGCTTAAGCTTCCTGTATAGATTGAAACTTCAAGTCTAGGCTTAGATGTGGATCTCAATAGTGACTTAAAGAATCTCATTTTAGGAGTTACATCTGTAGGTTCCTCATCTTCTGCAGCTCCAACTTTAGGTTCACTGACATCTCCAGCATCTGTATCTCTTCCCATTTCCATTGCTTCCAATCTATCTTGCATATGTTGCATACCTTCCAACACTTCAACATTTGCAACTTGTCTTCCTCTTCTTCAACCACTACCTCTTCCTCCAACTCTGAAAACCATGTTGGATTTCTTTTTCTGATCCTTGAGATCCTGTTCAGTGTCAGTAGGTTGCTCTGATACCACAAATGGTGGTCTGGTTGTAGGTGTAAGGGATAATCGTTCAAATCCTGAAATGATCTCCTCAAGCATAGGTGGAAGTTCTTCTTCTATTTCCCTTGGAGTTTCAGTCATCCACCTCCAAACTTAGATATTCTACTAAAACAGCCGAATTGCTAAATTTACCCAGAAAATAGAAAAACTTCACTTACTCAGAACCAAAAGGAGTTAACACCCTGTTGAAAAACTTCTAGGGTTTGCCTTTTCCACATTCCTCTACCTCTCTCAAGAAACCGAAAGAAAACAAAGCTCCAACTTATAATTTCTTAGGTCCGAAATCTGGATTAACCCGCGTATAATTTTACCACGTGACCATCGTTGGATTGTGGCCTCCACAACGGACGGTTACGATCATCCAGACTTCAACAGAATTAAGCCACAGTTGAATTGCTCATCGGGTCCAAAAATTCTACTAACCACCATTCACTCTTCCACACGATATTCATTGGATCCTGCTCCTCTAATCAGACAACCCAAATCAACTGCACTATTAACCCAGTTTGATAAAATATCGCATCTGGTTTTGGGTTAAACCTTGACACTAATTTGCATGCGACTACCGTAGATCAAACAGTTTTTTCAATCGGATGGTTCTAGGCTTCTTCAATTTTCCTCACAATTTTATTAGACATTTTCCTCCTGACGCTGTGATTTTAGAACTTCCACCAGGTTTAGTTCTTCACTAACGAATTTATAGTTTAGCTAATTAAAGTTCCAGGGGTCGAAACACATTTGACTTAACTTAATACACAATGAATGAGGAATTTAAACATGAGAACACTAGATCATACAGAATTATAAGTTTACAAGCCATAATGGAATTCAACAATACATAGAGATATTTTTAAGGAATTCAACCCTTCGGGATTTAACCTTTCATGCATAAAATACATAGAGATACAGAGATATTTCAATTCTTTTACAATCTAATTCTCCATAACCAAATCCAACCAAATCCTCTTATAATAGTTCAAAAATTACATAAATACTTTACATCCAACAATCTGATCCTCAATTAATGGATCGAATCTATCTAATCCTAGATAAATACCTAAACTACTTGATATTCTCCTCAAGAATCTCAACTAAGTCTGAACTACTTGGATTAACTACAAAATCCTTCAAATACCTATATTCTAGCTCAATTCCTATCTAGAAAAATTTGTAAATTGACAGCTAAAGGATCCCACTCCTTTGCTTGTAAATGTTTTTTGGATTTTTCAAATAAAAGGAAGCCTTTTGTCTTTAAGCCTAATGCTCTTGCATCATAACCCCTCAAAACCTGCACCAAATTCCTTTTGACTGCTTATGTTTTCCCATACTTTTGAGTATGGAATTTTGTAGATCTCTTTAACATCCTGTCCATCTTCTCCCAAAATGTAGTCCAAAATGCACTGAGAAATATCAAGTCCCTGTCTAAAATGATGCTCCTTGGTATCCAAAAATGCATCCAGACTTGCCTAAAGTATAATTTTTTTTATTCTTTCCCATTGATGGTCTTCTTATAGAGCATCTAAACACACATCTTACTGAACCTATAAACTACCACGAACAGGTAGTCATGTCTCTTCTTGGTTGTTGGTAAACCTCCCACAAATTCCATGGAAATTATTTCCCAGGGATGAGTGGGGACATGTAAGGGATGATATAGACCTTGTATCATGTTCTTATGATTTTTGTTACAACAAAGAATGCATCCTCTTATGAACCGAGCTACCTATTCTTGCATCTTGGCCCAATACACATACCTCAATAAGTTGGAAATTGTGTTTCCTACACCCAAGGACCCTGCAACCTTGGAGGTGTGAACCTCTCTTATCAGCTGCAATCACTAACCTTTAGGAACACATAACTTATCCAGAGTGTAGAGTAAACCCTCGTGGAGATGGTATTCAATAGTGTTGTCACCATCATGCACATGATCTGGTTGTACAACTTCCTAAAACACCTCCTTGAAGTCCTCATCCTATGAATATGCCTTTGTGTATGCATCATGGATGAATGGCTCTATGTGCATTAGAGTTCCAAAAGTTGTGTTCTTTGATGTGGGTGGCCTTGAAGGCATGTTAGACAACTTGTTTGTGTTTCCCTTCTTGTACATGACCATTAAATGGAACTTTTATAGAATCTTCATCCATTTCTAATGCTCGGTCTGTTATAGCTTACTATAGGGCTACATGTACTATAGTGGTTGGTGATACATGTGGATTATTGTCTCCTTTCTCATAAGATAATGCTTCCACTTCTTCATATCTTGCACCGAGGCATAAATATCCTTGTCGTAGGTAGGGTATTTAATATATTCCCCATGAAATACTTCAGAGTGGTTGTCAGGTAGCAGATCCCCCAAGAGCGGGCTTTTGGGGCTTAAAGCCCAAGTTTGGGTCAATGTAATGTAAATACCCCGCAAAATGCGGGCGTGGAGTGTGAGAGTCTAGGGTAGTCCACCCTAAAATATTGTAATTTAATATAGAATGTGTCAGCCTACCCATGGTCCGAGGACAATGGGAATGTATAAATAGAACACGGCTCAAAGTGTAGAAATCAGTTTTTGGCTAGTTTTGATGTGAAGTATTATTGGTTTTTGAATGTGAATTTTGCTCTAAGTCTGTAAGTCTGAGTCGTGGTGGATAGTAGTAAGAGTAGGCTCTTTAGTTGTGTGCGCAAAGGCCTGGTAGAGTTCGTAGCTATGTGCACAGACCCCTGCAGCTAAGTGTGCAAGGTGGAGTTGGGATTCTAACAGAGAAGAAGATTAATAAAAGATACGTGGATTCTGAAATCTTGTGCATTTGCTCATAGATCTGTGTACTTATGATTCTGATATATTTTTATGCATCTTTTTACATTTTGTGATTGCGTGCATGGGTTATGAATGTGAATGATTAATAAGACTACTGGGCCAACAAACATAAGTCAAATCTATAATAATATCATAGTAAGAGTAAAGGATCTAGACCACGCCTCTTCGCGCTTAGCACAAAAGCTGCGCGAAGGTCAGACAACTGCGAAGAGCAGTGCAAGTGTGTAAGATCAGTTCGTGAACTTCCCTGACCTCATCAATACATCCCTAGGGCGTGGAAACCTAGTTCCAACACCCTCCCATACTACCTCAGATGAGACATTAGTCCGTGCTCCGCGGACTGTTGCTGAAAGGGCCAGTAGTGTGAGATTTGTTTGGCTAAAACACTTCTAAACCTGGGTCAGGCCCCAATAAGTCAACAAATGGTTCTGTTGCTAGGAATGGGATCTACCTAAGGGATGTCTGATGTCGAAACACTGGAACCCCACAAAGAAGAAAATTGAAGAGTGGTTGGATAAGAAGCTTCATGATTTCATGGTATATGAAAACAGAACTCCACAGATATCTGAGAAGAGGTGGCTGGATCGCTACATATATACGGAAATCCACGAGATCTTCTTCATATCCTTCTCTTCTGAACTATATGATTGGATCATGAGGTTAGTCGACAGCCAGGGAAGATATAAGCTCGATCAATCTATAGTGTGGACTCCGAAGTTAGTGTGCAAACTAGAGGCATCACAAGATAAGATCACACGGGCCGTGGAACATTTTCTCGATCAGATAATAGGAGGATTTATCATTGAGTTCGCGATAGACACGACTGTAAGCTATAGTGAAACATAACGACGTTTTCTCAAGGGACCGCGAGGGAGGTACATCAAATCCATAAATACCTAGATTAAGATGTTGTTATGTGAAAAGCGGGTTATACAAATACATTAATGAGTGGAACGACACGGAGCGGAAAGATCTACAAATGGATCGAAGGGTTAGGGAACAGTCCTTTAATTTCACCTTCGCGAGAGAGTGAGGAAGAGCGCACTCGGGTTTCTCCGGGAAGTACGGTCAGTTTGATAAGCCAGTGCATTCCACAGTTATCACCTCCACTTACGCCATCACTCACTTCACCTACTTCACCTCCATCTTCAACCACCCCACCTCCACCAAACCCGTAGTTCAGCATGGCGAGTGCAATCAAGCTACCTGTATTCAGAGGAGTAGGGAATGAGGATCCAGATCAATTCTGGTTTGTGGTAAGAGTAGTGTGGGAAGCACATGGGGTTGCAGATGACAACATTAAGAAGGCCACATTGGTGATAACACTACAGGATCATGCGCTGACATGGTATATCAAGCACTCAAACGATCACCCAAATGCAGGAATAGTGGAAATCTAGAATGCGCTAAACAGAGAGTTTAGCCAGTCAAAGTCAGAGACATAGTCAATCATTGGGTTTAAAGATATTGCTATGCTTCCAGGTAAACCCCCTGGGATCTGGATCAGAGGCTGAAAAGTATGATCCCTGAGGCTAATATGACACTGACGGATGCGCAACACTGCGCGTGCTTTGTGGCATCTTTGACACCACACCTGAGGACGACACTCTCACAACAGAAGCTTTCAACCCAGGCAGAAGCATTGGAAATGGTGATGAGGTTGAATGAAACATCGATACAAGATCTGGGATTATGATTCCAACAGATCCATGTGAAACTGCAAAACCTATGCTTGGAGATGTAGAGTTTTAAGCAGGATAGGGCACCCCAGCCAAAAGCACGCGAAGAAGTGTGGTGCATAAAATGTAAAGGCCAGGGCCATGATAAGGATCAGTGTCCAGTGTTCGCGAACAATTTGGCGGTGGGGGACCAATGTCGTTGAGACCAGAGACATAGGCAGGGCTAAGTGCAGCACTCGCACTCTGGTGCATGATTTGTCAGGTGGGGGGAAAGCACACGATGGACAACTGTCATCTATTGTAGAAGTATACACAGACCCCCCAGCAGCTTTTTTGCAATTTTTGTAGATCGGTGGGCCACGACGAGTGTACTTGTTGGAGCTACGAGTTAATGATGGATCGAACCCTAGCCTATCAGATGCAGACAAAAACGTGAGTCCTCGACCCAGCAGCGGGGATGACGCTTGGGGGATTTCAAGGGCGAGGCCGAGGACGAGGGGGAATGGGGCTAGGAAGGGGTCATGGATAGTTAATCTATTACAATTACGGAGGACCAGGGCACTACGCTCGATTGTACCAACCCAATGAGACTATCTTGTTCATACTATGCTCAATTTGATCATGAAGCAGTAGATTGTCCTACGCTGATCGCGCAGATGCATGAGAAAGGGGTACTTCAGCCTACTTTGACACAGAATATTCAAATGATGAGGTCTGAACCGTGCGAAGAAGACCCAAATGTGAATATGGTGCTGCGAAGTGACGTGACCACAAGAGAAGATAAGGGGAAGCAGCCTGAGGAAAATACATCGGTTCATAAGGCTCCTAGAAAGGAACTTGAATTTGACTTGGAATGCGCAAAGGAGATGTTTATGGAAGCTAAGAAGAGCTTCACAAAGGCCTCTACTTCAGGTAGTAAGGATCAACTAGAGACAGGGATGGATCCTTCTATGCTAACTAACTTTTTAGAGACATGCATAAAGCTGCTGCACGACAATAGGGCAGCTAAAAGACTACAAGAGCTGATCACTAGGTGCGCAGGGTCAGGTGAACTGTGCATAGTCCAGAAACTGGGAAAACATGTGTTGAACACCGAGAGGGAAATGAGATTGATGCCGTAGATTGTCGAATATGAAATGGATTAGGTAATCCTGGACGTGGGTTTGGATACGAATGTGTTACCAAAGCAGACGTGAGAATGAATGGGTAGGCCCGCATTACAGTGGTCTCCTATTCAATTACAGATGGAAAACCAACAAAAGATCTTGCCCATGGGTAGACTAGAAGGGGTAATAGTGGATATCAAAGGTGCGAGCACACAAACGAAATTTGAGGTAATAGAGATTGTGGATGATAGCAACCCTTACCCCGTGTTGCTAGGAATAGATTGGGCCACTGATATGAATGGAGTCATCAACCTAAAGAAGAGGAAGATGATATTCGAGAAAAGGTCTCTACACGTAGTAGTTCCTCTGGATCCAGCCAAAGGGGCGCGCTACACTAAACCTATGCACAATGATGACAACGACGATGAATTGGATTGCATTTACCAGATAACGACACAAGACCGGGACCGGGTGAACCCGACAGTGGATGGGAGAATCTCATGGGAGCGCAGTAGTTCCTGTACTTCAGACTCAGATGAAGAAATAGAGTGGTTGCAGAATCGGTTGCACAAAGTAACAACGATGAATTGCGACGTGATGGTTAGATCACTGTGGCATGTGACGACCGAAGAAAGGGAACTACCAACATATGATGGGGTAACAAGAGTGGATGAATTCTTAGACAAATATGAAAGAGCAGTCCTGGAACAGTAGTAGTGTGGTGCGCTAGAATGGGCATTGTGCGAAACACTCGCATGGTGGGGGAACATACATCAGAAGACTAGGGGGAACTGGCATGAATGTAGAAGATAGATACGCTTACGGTGGGGAAGCCCCCAGCATCGAATGCGAGCTGCGTAGTCAGGACGAAACAGTTTTCAAGCTCACTTGTGTCGATGGGTGTAGACGTGTGCTATGCAAACATACCCCAGATTAAGGATCGAAAATCAGAACCTGATGTGGCATCAGGGAACACAACGCATATTCCATGATGGGGCATTCAAAAATCTATGTGGAATCATGAACAGTGTTCACCGGGTGAGACAAACTGACTGAGACCTGCACATACCAGCGATTCGATGGGTATATAGGGCCATAAGCAATAACCAGAGCATGGAAATGACCCCAACACCAATGGGAAGAAATGAAACTAGGAGAGCAGAGAATAATCGGCGAACCACAACTCCCACAGCTGGGACAGGACACGAGGACTCGGGTAAAGGAATTAGGCAATTACATAAAGCCATTTGGCGAGGGAGTTTGAAACTTTGTGAAATCAATGAAGTTTGGGCACGTCTGAGGAAGGAAAGCGTGACACTGGACGAAGAAATCAGAAAACTGGAAACCGAAATCGTGCAAGAAGCTCAGCAGGATAGGACCAAGTCTAGCCAGCCCTACTACTGCATTAGAAGGAGTTGCGACCCTACTATCATGGCTTCGACCGCACCTTAATAAATAGGGGAGTGTACCATACGAGGAAAAACATGACACACTAACGGACGCAAGGGTATTTGAAGGGCGCCCGAAAACCGGGTTAGCAGGAAAATTGAAGCTTCGCACCGGGGGTGCGACCACCTAACTATCTGTAGGAAGCATAGTCTCAACACTCCAAATAATTGAAAGATGGCACGGGACTATAAACGAATCTATAGGAGAGCTACATGGAAGGGAGGTTCCACGTAGGGCCAATATGTCATAGGGGTCATGGTCGCACGTAAGGGGCTGCACTGTTGCGCGGGTAGGCTGGGAGGTGACAATTGATGTCACTGTTCATGATAAGAGGTCCAATTTAAGGTAGCAAGGAGTGGGTGGTGGGCCATTAAGACAAGAATTAAGAGCTAGATTTGGGATTATCTACTGCCAAGAAGGTACTAATGACTCAAAAGTGGAGGGAATGGTCAAATTCAAATTCAAACATTACTATAAAATCCCTTGGGGTAACCTCGAAGCAAAACTTGGTTGTTTGAGATTTGAGCCAGTACAGAGCAGTGAGCACCAAGCTACCTTGCCACCCGTTAATACGCGATCGAACAAATCCAGTGTAGAAACAATGACGGTTGCGAGAACCAGAGTGAGATTCGTGGAAGAGCCCCGTTTGACCCAAGAGGAGCCTGGAGAGGTGGTAGCTACACCAAAGGTTCCAAAGTCCCGACACACGGTGTGACCATAGAAGGACAAGCAGACAATGGGGCCGGCCCGAGTATCACCACGAAACCCATGATTCAGTAAATTATCAATGATAGAGAAGGCCAAAGCTGTCACCAGTGAAACAGAGGAGGAGGAGGAAGATTTGCAAGCCTTGATTGCCCAAATTGAAACACAGGATGATGAGGTGAAGAATGTTTCCCAAGTACCTTCAATGATAAAGTTACCCCCCTACATCTCCCTGTGGAAAGGGATAGCCAAAATACTGAAGGACCTGGAGGCCACGAAGAGTGCGCTCCAGACCCCACTTCTTCTAAATGAAATTAGGTTTGACGGTCCGCCGCTGGGATGGGTGCCTAATACAAAGTTCAAAGATTAGGACCTCGTGGATAGCGAGAAGTTCCCACAGCTGGCTGTGGAGCAATTATTGTAGTAGAAATGGTTACATGGTGTGGATAAGGCTGGGATATTACATTTGCAGCAGATACCCCACTACCACCGCGCACCCTTCACGATTTATGTCATCTAGAAACTACTGTGTCTAGTACATGATGGGTATCTCTAGCTGGAGGAGCCGATTCCCATCACGGCCGACTTAATTCATTGGATTTCTCGGCTGCCCATCAAAGGAAACAATCCCATAGCCATAGCAAGAAAGAGCGGTGACTTATCCCTCGCGGAAGCGATGAAGGCCAAATATAAGCTGGAGAAGAGGAAGTGAGGGTATGTAATAGCAAGCATCAAGGAAAAAGGGGTGCGTGTAGCCACCCAGCTACTGGCCGACAAGCTCATGAGGAAATGCCACGCAGACAAGGTGCCAGCATCTGTAATTGCATTGGTGGAGCAGTGTGTAGAGGGGGTCCAGTTCAACTAGGCATAGTTTCTCTACGATGAATCTTTGACAAATTGTAGGGAGGCCCAGGAGCAGGGTAAGACCTTCCACTATGCGTGGTTGCTCTTATCCATCATGTTGGTTGCAGGGGAGCTGCCGTGGGATAGCCAGTTTCCAACCATTGAAAGGAACCTACCCAAAGTTGCGAGGTACAACTCGCTCTGGGTGACGAAAGATGCGACGAGGGTTCACGAGATCAAGGTGTTTTGTGTGTTCATGGAGGCAAGCATCGAAACATGGATCAACTGCAGGCTGCACTTGTCCTCGACAGTATACAACATTTTGCAAAGTGCGACCGAGTTCAAGGCGGGTATGAATAATCTGTATATCTGGGCGCGAAAGGATCCAGCCCGAACATTGGTGAAGCTTCTGTTCATTGCAATGAACAATGCAATATTCGACGTAATGGTGGCATGGTCTCTGGAGTGGCATGCTCCGGACTTGGTAGAACCAGAAAATATTGTAGCACAACAATGGAAGAAGGAAACCAAGCTGCACATTGCAAAGTTGGCGGAAAGGAAATGCTGGGAACAGGAAGCGGTCACACAGAGGAAGGCGACTGAGGCAGCAGCGATAGCGCGAACAGAAAAAACCACAATCGCGCCCACCAAAGAGATCGAGGAAGTTCAGGAAATGTCCACAGAGCAGGACATGCAAGGGGAGGTGGAGACAGAGGAACGCATGGACCTTACAAAAAAATTGACCCAACTCAAGAGGTTGCGCTGTTGGGTGTGGAGCATGATTATCATCCTAATTTAGAGGTCTTTTGTTTCAGCCGAATGTATACCCCAGGAAGATTGTACACCCCTCCATTGTGGGGGAGTGCAGGGGGGACTTGTGCCCCCCACATGGGTTCGAGGGGGGGGCCATCCCCCCCGGCTGGGGGGTCTAGGGGCCAGTGATCCCCCAGTGAGGGTTTCATGGGTAGTGCCCCCGAAGCTAAAAACAGATGTAAAATTGCCTTGTAAAAGTATAGTAATTTCTAGTCAATCTGGGCCATTCATTAGGCGGATGATCTGACGGTAAAATTTATGTTTAGTTTAGGGATTTTTGCCCTAGAAGGAAACCCATCTCTTTGTATGAGGGTATTGTATTGAGGCTGTTGAGTATATGTGCATTCTTAGAGCGAGAAATAGAGAGGTGAGATTGTGAGAGAAAACAGAGGATATTACAGTGGTTCTTATATAGGTTGTGTCTCTTCATTTTGTTGGATAATAGAAAGGAAGGACTGGCTATTTGGGGTGGACGTAGCCCAAACTGGGTGAACGATGTATATCTGTATCTCTATGGTTTTATGTGTTTGTTTTTTTCCGCATATTATATGTCTTGCATTTCTCTGCCATATATAATATTTTTCTAACATGCGCATCCAGGAGCAGCCAACCGCACACAAAAAGACAAAGACAATGAAGACCTTGGAGGGAGACCTTCTTGACAGTAGCCAACCAGTTCATGATTTCACTAAGGATGCTCTGGAAGAGTTGATGATAGAGTAGACAACTGTGTTGGGGGCACTCAGAGCGTAGTTGTAGGCATTACAGGCGCAGCCCCTAGGAGTGATGACATCGAACCTTGTAGAAGGTGCATCCACAGCTGAGCAAGTGTTGTGCGCCAGCACAACAAACACTTTGGTGTTACCAAAAGGCATCGTATTAGCAGATGTCAAAGGTGACATGAGGGGCTAGGGGTTGAATTTGGCCGCCCTCCCCAGAGAAACCCTATACCAGCTGCAGGATGGGGTCACTACTGAGCATCGCGCTAAGGAGGGTCGCGCCCTCCAAATCTTAAGCGAGTAGAAGGAAAATTTAAAATAGCTCAGCCTGTAGCATGACAACCTGGTTGTACAAAACCAGGGGTTAGAACAGGCCATGGAGGAAGCCTATAGCAGCATCCCAGAGTTGGCCGTGCCGGCGGCACTCCCCACCGTGGAAAGGATTCACCAACTGGTAGCTAGATTCTAGAAGACCCAAGAGGAGGCTGCAAAGGTTCAGTTGGAGCTGAACTTGCAGATTGTGGAGCTAAGGCTGAAGGCACAACCCTCTACACCCCTGGAAGTCAAAGAGCAATGCCACTGTGCAATTCAATTGGGGTTGGAAGTGATAGAGCACATTGTACAAGACTGCATAGAATTGTTGGATCAGTCCCTTCTTACGCTCACTTCACTGCAAGAAGACCCAACACTGCAGCAGGTAGAGACAGAAGCACAGGAGTTGTAGCAGGCTTATGACAATGTTCGGGGGACCGCACAAATGGTCACCCTCACTTAGCGCTTGGCCAAGATGAGGGAGGCCCAGGCTCTAAAGGAACAGGTGGATGCCGCACGCCAGAAAGAAGTAGGGCTTAAATCACACATCCAACCTTGGCTCGAGGAAGCATTCACAGTCACCACTGCGATCGAGAGGAAGCTGGCCCAGATGCAAGACACATATGTGCTAAGCCAAGATGCTGCCTCCGACAACAATGCATCAAAAAATTGTGCATAATTGATACAGTGGACACTGGAAGAATGTGTGGTAGATGTCAGCGCAGCGCAGAGGTTACTGGATGAAATTTGCACAAAGAGCACTGCACTAGCTGAGTGACTCGAGACGAGTCACAATGATTGTGTTTGGGGCCTGTTGGGCAGTGAATCCCCCAAGAGCAGGTTTTTGGGGCTTAAAGCACAAGTTTGGGTCAATGTAATGTAAAGACCCCACAAAATGCAGGTGTGAAGTGCGAGAGTCTAGGGTAGTCTGCCTTAAAATATTGTAATTTAATATAGCATGTGTTGGCCTACCCATGGTCCGCAGACCATGGGAATGTATAAATAGAGCGAGGCTCTAAGTGTATAAGTCAGTTATTGGCTAGTTTTGATCTGATGTATTATGGGATTTTGAATGTGAATTTCATTCTGAGTCTATAAGTCTGAGTCGTGGTGGACAGTAGTAAGAGTAGGCTCTGCAGCTGTGTGCGGAGAGGCCTACTAGAGTCCGTAGCTGTGTGCACGGACACATGCAACTGAGTGCACAAGGTGGAGTTGGGATTGTAACAAAGAAGAAGATTAATAAAAGATATGTGGATTCTGAAATCTTGTGCATCTACTCGTAGATCTGTGTACTTATGCTTCTGTTATATTTTTATGCATCTTTTTACATTTTGTGATTTCGCACATATGTTATGAATGTGAATTATTAATAAGACTACTGGGCACACAAACTTAAGTCAAATCTATAATAATATCATAGTAAGAGTAAAGGATCTAGACTACGCCTCTTCGTGCTCGGCACAAAAGCTACATGAAGGTCATACAACTACGCGGAGCAGCGCAAGTGTGCAAGATCAATTCGCGAACTTCCCAGACCTCATCAAGACATCCCTAGGGTGTGGAAACCTGGTTCTAGCACCCTCCCATACTACCTCGGGTGAGATCTCAGTCTACGCTCCGCGGACTATTGCCGAAAGGGCCTGTAGTGCGGGATTTGTTTGGCTAAAACACTTCTGAACCTGGGTCAGGCCCTAATAAGCCAACAATGGTAGCATATGAGCCTTCCTCCCTACATTAATACCACTCCCATGACATACCCACTTGAAACTATCTCACTTCAAAGGGTTGTTGCAATTTTTCTAATGCCAAAATTGGTGCTTGACTGGTCTTCTTCTTTCCCTCCTTAAATTCCCCCTACTACCCATTTCTTCACTGGAAACTCTTTCCACTTGTTTTTATAGCATGGAGTGGCACTCCTACCGCTAAAAATGAGGCTATGAATTTCCTCAGGTACTATGCTACCCCAACAAAACTCCTAACCTCAAAAAAAATAGTAGGCAACACCAATTTCATGATGGCCTCCATCTTGGCAGGATCTATCTTCAGATCTCCTCCATCTATCGCATGCTCTATATACACCAAATACTATTATGCAAACTCACACTTCTTGAGATTTGCATGTAGCTAGTTCTTTTTAAATATCTCCAACACTTGTGTTCGAGGTGCGATGTGCTCCTCCCAGATAGTACTATATACTAGTATATCATCCAAATAGACAATAACAAATCAATCTATCAAATGGAACAATATATCATTCATTAAGATCATGTGCATCTAATTCATTACATAGGCCAAACGGCATTACTAACCACTCATACAAAGCTAGCCTGGTTTTGAAGGCAGTTTTCTAGGTAGGTTCTTCTTTGACTCATACCTAATGATATTCAAATTTTAATTCCATCTTAGTGAAGTATTTTATTGGTGCAACTAATCTAACAGATCATCTATCTTAGGCAGGGGGTACTTGTCCTTGATTGTGATTTTTTTCAGTGCCTTGTAATCAATACACATTCACCAAGTCCCATCCTTCTTTGGCACAATGATGATGGGTTACATACATGGTGATGTACTCAGTCAAATGACACCGTATTCTAGTAGTTGTTACAATTATTTCTTCACCTCACTTACTTCTATAATAGATTACCTAGACAACCCAATGTTTGGCAATGGTAATTCTCACAATAGTTGGATCTCATGCTTGACTTCCCTCTTGGGTGGTAACCCTTTAGGCTCCTAGAACACATTCATATATGCATGTAGAAACTCTTTCATTTTTTTTTTTTCATTTCTTAGTACACCCATACAGGGATGCCTTACCTCTTACAAACTCTTGTCTAGACTAATTTTCTCTTAAAAACATCAAAACATACTTCTTGTTGGGATTGAGCAATTTATTAGCTTGGTTGGCACTTACCAGTGAAATTTTTGAATCACCTTTGTGTGCATTTATGGTGAATGATTTCCCATCCTTAATTAGCTAGTACTGGTTGGATTTCCACATGAATATTTCTTCTCACATGTACATGTAGGGACTTCCAAACATCATTCCACAGACATCAAGGGAAACTACATCTAGTTCTGGTAAATATAATTTTGCACTATTTTTCTACCTTCAACTTTGCATCCTTATTTATTCATCGTGTTACACAGTAATTTGTCACTCTCCTGTCACTCCCTGTTCCTGATCCTAGAGAGCCCTAGTAGTGACTACTTTGTTATACTCTCACCATGAAACTTATGCTCTTCCATCCCTTGAAGTTTGAAGAAAGTAGTCCCCACTCCCGTGAGAACATTTCCAGAGAATCCTTCTTAAAACCTAGTTTTTAAGATCAACACTCTTTCCTAGTGTCTCACCCGCACCGATGGCATATTTGTACACTTTGACCTGCACCGATCAATGCTACTATTAGCCGAATACCCCCGTCAGTCTACTTATGAACTATTTTTCCAAAAGGAAACAGAGTTTCACATTTAGAAACTTCTAGTGGTAATGTGTTGGATGTTTGTTTGGTTGGATAAGGGTCGAAAACTCCATATAAGGCTTCCCAAGGAGATAAGACCTTCTTCCCCCTTGAGTGGATCTCATTCTTATCCTCCTCTCTGTTATAGACATTTTTGTGCCTTACAACATTGAGCATGAAATGTCCATAATCTAAGGGATCCAAAGTCCCTAAACATGTTGTTCCTACCCCTAGAGGAACAAGGCTAACTAACCACAGCAATTCACAGAAGTTCTCCACCTGAAACCACTCAAAAACAAGTCAATTCAGGATCATGTCAACTGCTCCACTGAGCATCTACGCTGAATGTCAACTGCTACACTGGCTACCTGCGTTGAATGTCAACTCCAACACTAGCTACCTGCGCTGAGCGAGTTTGGACAAGTGGCAGGCTCATTCCTCAATGTGTCAATGCTCAGGAAGCTTCCAAAATGACACTTGCCTCAGGGAATTCGACTGGTGATGAGTAAGAGGTTCCAAATCTCCAAGTGGAAGCAAGAACCTCCAAGTGGACTCAAGAACTGAGAGAGGGAGAGGACACTAGTCAGATCTCAAGCTGACTCATCCTCTCTCCAAAATAACTATATATAGATCTCTCCTCCATGAGATCTAGAGGCTGGAATTTTGTTATTGCAAAGAATTGCTGTTGGTTTGAGACTGGAAACATTGGGTGCTTAATTCTTTGAAGGGAGCTGAAGAAGGAATTCCATTCTGCTGGGAAGGAGATGCTGGATTGGAGCCCTCTGGGTTGTATCTCTTCTTGAACCTTGTTATCAATCAATAAAGCTATCTTGGTTTTCTCCTATATACTGGTGTATTTGTATGATTGCATTAGTGTATTTGATTTACGTCTAATCCTGAATCATTTATGAATATGAATATTTGCCTTTGTGTTGTGTTCTTCTCTTGTCGCAAGTAGCTGTTTTCTTGTCACAGGTAGCTGTTCTCTTGTGATCTCGTGGGAATCAAGTAGCTGTTCTCTTGAGCAAGCGAGGAGGCGAGTAGCTGTGAACACCCAAAGGGAAGAGGATCTAGATCGAGGGACAAACGGAAGACAACGGTAAGTCTATCAATCTCCCCTCTCTCATATTTCATAAAGGAAGAAACCAGAATAGCTGTATCTGTTTGTTGCTAAGGCTCTGTCACACCTTAGGTGGATAGGATCGTCCTGCATAGGCATTTTTCCCCACAACAAATTGGTGACTCCGCTGGGGGAGAATTTGTTTATTCATTTTATTTGTGTTTCTGTCATTTGTTTACTTCATAGACTCAACAGCAACAATCGAACTGCTTCTGCAAGGTAGATTGTTGCTGCCTTGATCCTTCAGTGGATTTTGTCTATGAACTGAACAATGGACTCACAAATGACTTGATGATCCTTTGTGATAGTCTTTAGTACCCTCTCAAAGCATCCCTTTGTTTATACCTTGCTTGTGTTTCTGACTTGGCCTGAAACAGTTGATTTTTGAGCATTTGGTGACCTAGAACCCAAGGGAAACGAGAGTTTCTCTTTCAGCGCAGGAACTGTGAAGGCAGTCTGCATTTCAACGCAGGTCCCGTGAAGGCTACCTGCGCTGAATGTCAACTCCACAGTGTTGGACTTGCGCTGAACCAGTTTAGCCTTGTGCAGCTGGGGTTCTTTGCTGTCTGTTGCCCTGTTTTGATCTCTGTTTTTTGCAGCCTTTAACCAGCATAGGTACCAGTCTAATAACTCCTTTTCTTTGCTTAAATTCCGCCTCCTTTTGTACAAAAAGACTGTGAATGTTTTTATGTGTTTGTGGTGTCATTTACAGTTTTCCTTTGCATGAGTAAAGTATTCATCCTGTAGCCTTTGATTCAGATCTGATTGATTGTGATCTTAGAAGAGAGCCCATTGGCTGTTTGCAGATTGATTATAGATTTACTTTTGCTTATTGGTTTGAGTTTGTCTCTTTTGAAGTGTCAAAACAAGTCTTTATTTCGAAAATCGTTAAGTGTTGTAATCTCTTCTATCTTCTCTAATTTCGAAAAGTGAACTTGTTTGTATTGATCATTTTAAAAGCAAATTCAAAGTTGTACAAAAAGCTTTCTTTGTAGGCATCTATACTAAGAAAGTGGAAAACAAACACCTGCATTGTGCATTTGCATTTTGATTAGTTTGCATGATTGATTTAGGAAAGAGTGCATTAGAGTGTGTTGATTGCTCTTTGAGAAAAGATGGTGTCTTTCTTTTCCCTTAGTAGCTAGGATTTTCAAAGTTGAAAAGATATAAAGCTTGCTTATCATCTTTAGACTGCATTTAGGAATTTGTATCATACATCTCGTGGTGAACCTTGAAAGGCAAACTTTAAAAAGATCAACCTAAAATAAACTGAATGAAACTAACAATGCTTTGTAACATAACGCACAACATAGAGGTCTAGGCTAGAGACGTGTTCCGGCGTCGTTAAGCCTAGTGACTGTCGATCTCGTGGAAGGTGGGTGATTCCTCCTGAGGGACGATAACGCTAGTACGGATTGTGCTCCCACGTACCGTCGCGTATATATTGGGAGACCCCTATAGGCATATATCCTTTATCCTTAGGAAGCCGTGTCGGCCGCCCTACTGATCGCAATGCAGTGAACACAACCCTAAAAAGTATTTTGCGGTTTTGCGAAAAGTTTGGCACACCCTCTGCCTAGAACTCCAGAGCAGTTTCTTTTGGCCTTTTTCAGACTCTATAACAGAAAAAGTCCATCCGAGCATTTGTCACTTCGGGCTCGTTAAAACATCGAAGGAGACTAGAGTCATCTTTAGCTTTTTCTCGACTCTTTAAAAGTGAAAAAGCAAGTTGTGTCTAAAGCGTCGTTAAAATTTATTTTAAACGGAATAATCATCACCTTTCCCTCGTTGATCTTTGAAGTTAGTCTCTTTTCATCGCAAAGTTCTTGTAGAATCGCTAGAAAATCTTTTGGATAGACTAAATATGTCTGAGCAACCGTCGACATCCAGGACTGTGTCATCCGACACAGCAGCGGCAGAGCCTCCTGCCGCTACTCCAATGATGTTTGCTGGTATACCATCTGTCCCGGCAAATTGTCAACAACAAGCTGGAGTCCAATTAGAGACTGTTTCGACGACATGGTTAGTTCCTATTTCTTCATCCGGATTATCATCTGGTATTTCTTATGTTGAAACTCAACAAATTGATCCAATGTGTCTTCAAAGGCCAATCTACCCTTTAAGTACTGGATTGCCACCATATGGAGGGCAGTATGCCTTTTCATTGTTCCCCCCCGGAGAACAACCATATGTGAGTTTACAACAAAGTTCAGGTCAAACTGGAATTACATCCAGCGGATGGGTATCGATACTGCCTTAGCAACCAAGGGTTGCATATTCAATGCAACCAGTCCACCCTGTGTCGAATGTTGCCACTATACCTGGTATAGTGATTGCGTCGCAAGTACAAGCGCTACCTGTTGTATGTCAACCCCAAGTTTCTCAGGTTGCCATACAACAACCTCTTGTCTCGACAACTCAATCACAACCTCCGGTTAGTGCCTCCTTATCTGGAGCGACTCAGGCTCAAACAAGTACTATGACTCCTCATCTTGGTCAATCATCCAGTATTGGACAAGAGCAAATGGTCCAACAACCAGAGCTGGTTCAAACTCATCAACCCCCATTCCAGCAATCATATTAAGGACCTGAGCAGCAAGTCTTTGTAAGTAATGGGCAATCGCATTTACAAAGCGGTTACCAACAACCATATTATAATGGTTATGCCCATCAACCTTGTCAAAGTTGCCAGCATCAAATACATTATGCTGGTATGCAAAGACCCACTGCTCAGGGGATTCCATCTTATCCTGGGTATGATTCGCCTAACCTGAATCAACAGTTGCCCTTTGTAGCAACTCTAGATCTAAACCGGCCGACGAATGATCCAATTGCTTATGCCCCTTGGTGGCCAGCGATTCCGCATAAACTTCCGTCAGATATTTCTAAATTTAATGGAAATCCGGGTGAAGATCCGTCGAATCATGTGATGACCTTTCATCTGTGGTGTTCATCAAACACCCTGAATGATGATTCGATAAGACTTCGCCTTTTTCAGAGGACGTTAACGGGTCCAGCGGGAAAATGGTATATTGAATTGCATAGAGCTTCGTTCGACAATTTCAGTACCTTAGCCACGACTTTCTTAACCCATTTTCAATTACCAATAAGGTATGAAACGGGAACGGAACTCCTAACCAACTTCAAACAGATAACGGCCACTCACATATCTGATCATATACATGAGTGGCGACGTCGTCGTAGGATGGTAAAAACGTACGTTCCCAATCAGCTATTAGCTGAATGGTTTATCAAGTCATTACTTCCTGCCATCACGGAAGATGTGGCAAAGGGGGGAGTCATAACGGAAGAGCAAGTCATTGCTCGTGCGCATTATCTGGACTTGGTTTACACTCAGTCTGGCACGCTCTACGACAAAATACCTGATGCCCCTAGACCGGAATTTTCAATTCCTCCTCCTCCTAAATCAAACAATGACTCTCATGTCAGCGATGGCGTGATTGGCGCAACAGACATGAAATCGACAAAGGCTATATCTAAAAAGGCTCGTAAGATTTCCGGTCAAAATGAAAATGAGGAACTTCTTGCCTCGGAAGTAAATGCCATGTCGAACGACAAGGGCAAACAACTGAAGCAACCAGGGGGCAAGAAGAAAAAGAAAGGGAGAAAAAGGAAACCCTCTACAGGGTGTCATATATGCGATGAGGATCATTGGACAACAGATTGTCCATACAAAGCTGAGCTTAAAAGATTCTTTAAGAGTTCGAAAACCTCAGCTGTGTTGACTGATCCGTTTCCAAGCCTGGGAACCGAACTGGTTGCTAATCAAAATGCTTCCTGATCCCAAGTGCTTATGTTGTCTGTATCAAAGCAGCAAAATGATGCTTTGACGAGGAATAAAGATTACAGGAATCCAAAGCTGTCGAACAACAAGGCTAATGAACAACCTAGTAGTTCGACAACAACTTTGACCGAAGTTGTGCCACCCATCTTTCCTGAGCCAAGGATAAAGTCGCAAAAGGGAGCAGTACACAAATCGACATTTAATCCTTGTGCGAAAATAGCACAGATAGAGGACCTGGCCCGATCGCCGTCCGCTATGTCGAAACTTGAGGTACCGCAAAATTACTTCTCCCAAGAGCAAGCTTTATTATCAGCAACAGGTGGGATTGACCCAATGGATTCTAATCTTGTGGCCTTTGATCATAAAGGATATGACCCTCAGTTACCAGCTCAACTAGCTTTCCTTATTCAAGTGAAAGCCCTCAACAAAACTGTTCATCGAACAATTATTGATGAGGGGGCATCTACATGCATTATGTTGATGAGTTGCTGGAAAACTTTAGGATCTCCAAACTTGTCGCAATCTCCGACGACATTAAAAGCATTTGATGGACGGACATATACCCCATATGGTATTTTAAATAACTTGAAAATTGAACTGGGGGGCAAAACAGTAGAAATTGATGTTGAAGTAATCGACGAAAACCTTGATTACAACATCCTACTGGGAAGGCCCTGGATATATGCCATGGCCGCAGTTGTGTCGACCTACTTCAGAAAGATTGCATTTCCCTTCCAAGGAGGAATTACAATCGTCGACCAACAAACATTTCTCCCCAACAGTTCACAAGTTACGAGAAGCATCCCAATGATCCATGGAAGCAATCATTCGCTCCAAAATATCGGAGTAGGTCTCTTAAAAGACCCTGCTTTAATGGGTACTTTTGCCCTACCGCCTCCAAGTAATCTGGCGGAAGTGGCCACAGTGGAATATGAAACCTTCTACATCTAATGGATTTGGACTCCGAGGACGGTTCTTATCTCGTGTCAACCTCGTTAAAAATGAAACAAGGGGTCATGAGGATAGTTCTTTTACTGTGTCAACCTCATTAAAAAATGAAACAAATCCCCTTTTCAAATCTCAAAGGTAAACCTTCATTCCAACCACCGAGTTGAATGGAATGAAGCTTGGGGGGCATGCACCTCGATTTGCGTTGTTATGCTGGGGGCATGCAAACTTATATCGAGCAGTTTTAGCATAAAGTTCATGCTCGTTAAAAAATAAACGCAAGATCTGAGCAGTTTTAACGCGGACTTCATGCTCGTTAAAAAATAAACATAAGCAATGAGCAAGAGTTTGTTATGATGGGGGCATGCAAACTTATATCGAGCAGTTTTAGCATAAAGTTCATGCTTGTTAAAAAATAAACGCAAGATCCAAGCAGTTTTAACGCGGACTTCATGCTCGTTAAAAAATAAACATAAGCAATGAGCAAGAGTTTCCTCCAGTGTTTAAGCTCATTTTAAAATAAAAAATGAACCTACTCGGTAAATAACCACTGTGAATGTAATATCATCAGCCATTGAAGCCTTGGTCATGTTTGCACCTGCCACCTCCACTTTTCATTTGGCCGATCGTTCACCTCCATATGATTGTTTACCCATTTTGAGGAACAGCTGCGAAAAGTGATTTCACCTAGCCATCCTTGTGACACTGCCGTGATTGGAAAATTCCAACCTGTACCTGGAATCTGCTGCTAACCCTGTTTATCACTCGTTCCTCAAAAGACGAGTCTTCTTTAAGCTCTTTTCAATTGACTCATAAAATATGAAAAGATTGCCGAGTTTTGGCCTCCCAGCTCGTTAAAGGACAGGAAGAGCTATCCCTCCTCTAGATTTTAATCTTTTTGGACCTGAGGGATTATTACACAAAAAGATCTGTTGGACACCTAATCCTAAAGGGTTAGTGTGGAATTCGAATGGACAAAAGCAGTCCAAGAGACCTTGGGATCTGAATCCCAAGAGTCACATATGTGTACTATAAATGTATATCTATTGCTAATAAAAAATTGAACTCACTGATTTATCTTTTATATTGTTTGTTGTCCATGTGTGTTTAACATGGTATCAGAGACATGATGAGTGGCCTGTTTTCCCTGAGCAACTGGTCTGAGTTGCCTTGAATAGTGCTGACTAGAGCTGACCTAGTCTTCTGTAACGCTCCATTAATTATTCCATCCCTGCGCTGTACCTGGGCCCTGCTCTTCTGAAGCTGCATACAAAATGATGTCAGAGCTGAAACGGTAACGCTGCTCTCTGCACACAAACGCTCATTCACCCAGCGAAATTTGTGCCATTCCTTACCTGCGCCTGACATTCACTTTACAAAGGAACGTTTGCATTCTATTTTCTATTGCTGCTGTTGCTCGAACCCCTGACATGTCAGATATAATTTCTACCACTGAATTCGCTGCCCCACTGAATTTCTGAATGTCAGATATAATTTCTACCACTGAATTCGCTGCCTCACTCATTTGCCCGTTTGGCTCACTAGTTTCCTTCTGTAAAATCACGAATTGTATTACTGATGCGCCTTTTCTCTCACAGTCTTCATGACCTGTGCATAGTAAGACACTGCTTTTGGAGTCAATAGGCTATTTGCAGTCATGCTTTTCTTACTGTTCGGGCTAAATAACGTTTGTTGTTGGCTTTTCGTCAATCATATACGTTCATGAACAAGTCCAACCTGAAACTGGTTTAGAACGATGTTGCAATTTGCATTATATCATATTTATTATGCAGGTTCATATGCTTGGCTGATCGTGGAATTGAGAGGACTGAGGGAATAGCGGCTTGTGTCTATTCTGAATGGAAAAATAGGTCGAGATATTGCACACAGATAGTATTGCGCAGAGATAGTATAGGGTATAAAAGATACAGGCCAAGGACTTCCGACGGATTCCCATGCGGTAGGGAGATAGCCAGCCCACTGCGGCACCCCCGCCAGCCACTCTTCATCTCTCTAAAAATCAATTTCTGAAGGTAAATGTGTGACTGCGTTTTTTGGTAAAAAAATGTGTGACTGCGTTTTTTTGGGAGCACGGTCTTTAGAGACATCCGCCGAAGGTGAAAACCCTCTGTAATAGTGCCCAAGTCGGTCGCATGCAGATGATCTGTTTTTCTAATGAGATTGATATCCTCCGGGGCAGCGAAGTTTCTGATGCAAGAATGGGTGACGCAAGTGGGCTTCTGAGTCAAACCCACACAATTCGACAAGTCTAACTGCAACATTGACAACGCTTCCACTCTGAATACCTGTCTATTGAATGAGTCGGCATATTAACGGTGGTATTGAAGCGCATGCTTGTGTATCTATTGCATCCATAAAGCTGTGGTATAGCTGTGGTATAGCTGCGTTTTGCATAGTTGTGGTATAGCTGTGGTAAAGCTGTGGTATAGCTGTGGTATAGCTGCGTTTTGCATAGCTGTGGTAAAGCTGTGGGATTTAATATATCAAGCATTGATGTCTGAGAGTACATAAAAACCTGGAGAATAAAAGGCCTTGACACACCAATGCTTCCGACATAGATAGACGACGTGGCTTCTATCTCTTTTGCATTGTTGGGAGTGTTTACTGTTGTTCTGAGCCTCACTGTTGGCATATCCTGTACATAGACAAAAGGAAGGATAGTTCTGGAGGCATTGATATTAACAGCAGCTGTGGTGTTCTCACTAACTGGTTACACATTCTGGGCGGCAAAGAAGGGCAAAGATTTCAGTTTCTTGGGTCCAATTCTGTTTTCCAGCCTCATTGTCCTCATCCTATTTAGTTTTATCCAGGTGATTCTGCAGGAACGTCATCATCCAAAGCGCCACCAGGAGATGTGAGTCCAGGACACATGATGTTTGCTCCAGCAAGGACAAATTTGATTGCCCCTCTGTCTACTTGAAACTTTTTCATTATGTTCGGATATTGATGTAATAGACGCAGGGTCGGCATGTAAGGACCATCTCGAACGTTGAAGAAGAGTGGTACATTATTCACCAAAATCAGATTAATATGATTCTGGCATTTTGCAACTATAAGAGGAGATTTCTTTGGAAGTAAATCTTCTAATACAGGCTCCAAATCCGGATACTCCTCTGCAATGCTTTGACGGATCTTGCGTTGCACAGATGCCTTTACTTGATTCTGGGAAGAAATTTCCTCACTAGAAAACTTTTTGAACATTTTTGCCGCAAATTGTCAATCCCTGGAAGTGAGTAAAGCTTGGATTCAGTTAAAACCTGGATGAACTAATATCGTATTTCCAGCCAAATGAGCTGTGACAATGAGCGAGTACTTAGCAGCTTTTGCCTGTGTCCAGGTTTGAAAAATGAACTCTGTCAGATTAGCAGACATAAAAGACTTGTATTGCGGTATTCAACGACATTTTTTAACAGCTAAGTCTCAATGTTGAATAGTGTGAATGGGAACTGTGAGCAACAAACAGTGGCATAATATTATACCAGAAGTGTTGATGGTTCTTTGCAACTAGAAGAAAATCAGAATAGCTTCTTAAGATTATAATTGGTCTCTACAGTGTGAAATTTTTTCGGTTCTATTTGTATTCTGTTCTACTTTGCTGCGATAAAGAATAAAGTACACGGGTTCAGCTTACAGTCATTGTGTGAAAACTTGATAATTGAAAAATCTGTTAGTGATTGGCTAGATTCTTAGCTGGAATTAGTTGAGTGCCTTTTTCAAACTGATTTTTTGAAATCTTCAATAGCTGGGGTTTGTCTAGACTTGCTGAGTGTTCATTTCTTTGTTGAGACAATGGCTAGATTTCATGATGTATTAGAGTTACTGAATACACTAATACACTCCACTATTGGTGGGAAGGTAAATGTTAGCAAAGACACTCTTTATGACATTCAGACCTGCCTGCATGATGCACAAGAAAAGATCGACTTTTTGCAGCTTGAATCACAGCTACAGCAAGAAGAGCTACACCATTCTGAACCTGTTTCTGTTCAGAACATTGAGACAACCACCCATCAGCAGCATGTTAATAATGGTACAGATCATTCAAATAAAGCAGCAGTTGTATATGCAGATGCAGAAACTCAGTCTGCACTTCCCAAGCCCATCATCAGACCTTGGGAACAGCTTGTCCACAACAAGCACAGAACCGGTCTTGGATATGACAAGGACTTGTCCTTTCATATTCCAGACTATGCCAAGCCCATTCAGTTTCAGAGTGTTGGTTTCATTTATGACAGTTCACCTGCTCCTCATGACAGTTCAGCTTCAGCTGTTCCAGACTCTGCCCCTCTTCTACAGCAACAACAACAACAACAAAAACAACAGATCGTGAAATGCCAACACTGTGACCGAGTTGGCCATCTGAAAGATCACTGTTTTGATCTTCATCCATGTGAGCACTGTCATAAAACCAGCCATTCTTCACACAGATGCTTCAAAAACAAACGTCCTGCAAGAACAAAGATTCATCTTGGATGGATCGCTTCTTGGCAATGGGCATCAACAGCCAAGAAGATATTCCAAACACATGTCAGAACTTGTTCCAGAGTATTGAACAATCTTGCAGTTGAGTTTTCTCCATCTTCTCACCTTGTACCTGACAAGGGGGGAAATGATGGTCATCTACAAGCTTCAAAGTCACATCAAGCGAGCCTGAGCCACAACCTGCCACACCAGTTTCAGAGTTGTAGCCAGAGACAAGATGCCTGAACATGCCTTCAGTTGGCAATCTGGGACTTCCTCTAGCAGAAGACTCTAGCTTCTTGCCAGTTTTGGAAGAGTTCCAGCAGAGTTGTTGGTCATCCTTAAACCATCACAGATTGAGAACACTTCCTCTAGCAGAAGACACCAGCTTCTTGCCAGCTTTGGAAGAGTTCCAGGAATTGCATTAAGCATTCCAGAGTTGTTGGTCATCCTTAAACCATCACAGATTGAGAACACTTCCTCTAGCAGAAAACTCCAGTTTCTTGCCAGTTTTGGAAGAGTTCCGGGAACTGCACTAAGCGTTCCAGTGTTGGTGGTCATCCTTAAACCACCACCCTTTTTTACCAACATTTCATAGAGCACATTCAGCCTAGTGCTGCCATGCATTTTTGCACATTTTGTATTACAGCTCTCTTCTTGGACTCATACATAACCCTTCGGATTAAGGGGGGGAATGTTGGACACCTAATCCTAAAGGGTTAGTGTGGAATTCGAATGGACAAAAGCAGTCCAAGAGACCTTGGGATCTGAATTCCAAGAGTCACATATGTGTACTATAAATGTATATCTATTGCTAATAAAAAATTGAACTCACTGATTTATCTTTTATATTGTTTGCTGTCCATGTGTGTTTAACAAGATCGAGCGCTTGTTTTGTTCGGCTCGTTAAAATTATCGAAAACTCATCCCTTCTGTATTGTTTTATACTTTTTCGGACTTAAGGGATTAGATGACGAAAAAGGAATTTTGGAGTTAACTTTATGTACCTTTTCAGACTCTCTAAAAATGAAAAGGACCGAGTTATCCTTGTCGTTAGACTCGTTAAAATTATTAAATAGCGACAAACTTGTCTTTAGACGAGAACGAGTTTCACTATCGCTAGGCTCGTTAAAACATAGCGATGGGCTTTCCCGAAGGGCAGGTTATAGAACAAGCATATGTTATCCTCCTCAAGCTTGACAAAAATAAAGAGGTACTGGTCAGCAATGACTGGGGAAAAATTGGGAGAAAATCGAGAAAACTTTGATGGTAGCAGGTCGCTCTTGAACATGACACTTTTCCTCCGTACCACAATCGGGTTGGGTTGTCTCATTCACCGGTCACATCACCATGGTCTCGCCATACCATCCATATTTGGGGTAATGCTACCGATCCATCGCATCAGTGTCGCCATATGTTCAAGAGAAGTCGTTCAGAAAGAGTCAACCGGGTCCTATCCACTGCCATACATTATCCTTCATCCATTCATGACCGCCACCTTGAATCATATGTCACAGATCGTTTTCACCTCTATTAAAATCATTAGCTCCGTTCCGTGTCACTGATGTGGGATTCATCAAGGCCCTCCTTTGACGGATCGCTTCTTGTCGACATCAGCTCATTATCCAAGAAGTTGATCTAGGAACAACCCCTTCAGTACTTTGAAGCTTGCATGCCTCAATGGCAAGTTTCTCACTTCCGGCGACAGGTATACATCAATGACCTTCGACCAGAAGATTTTGCGTGGTGTTCGACGCCAAGTCATTTATTCACACCACGTGAATTGTACTTCAGTACCTTGAGGGTCATTATCATTATCGGTGATTCCTCTCGCGCTTGTTAACGGTTTACATCATTGACCGGTAATCAAGCGATGTCTTTCCATGTTCGACTTCAGCGTAATTCTCACATGGATCGACTTGTACTTAGAGTGAAGATCGAACGAGTTTGAAGACCCCGGATCTAGTTTCATCCATCCGGGCTGCGATATATATTCAGGAAAAATAAAGACATTTGACATGTACATCATTGCAGCAGATGATCATCCTACTCAAAGGATGATAATTTTGCCAAAATTATCAGTCGACCATCAGACGATTGTCTGTTCTATGTACAAAAATGAATTTATAAAGCTGAGCATGGGAATGCCCGCCTCAGCTAGATCATGAAAGCAGTATGAATCATAATGTATTGTATTGTATCTTATTACAGGTCTCCTCCCAGCAAATGGATGAACTTCGGACCCTCCTGGATAAAGCATTTCACCCGATAAACGGCCTCATACTTTAGGGGGCAACTGTTATAGACATTTTTGTGCCTTACAGCATTGAGCATGAAATGTCCATAATCTAAGGGATCCAAAGTCCCTAAACATGTTGTCCCTACCCCTAGAGGAACAAGGCTAACTAACCACAGCAATTCACGGAAGTTCTCCACCTGAAACCACTCAAAAACAAGTCAATTCAAGATCATGTCAACTGCTCCACTGAGCATCTGCGCTGAATGTCAACTGCTACACTGGCTACCTGTGTTGAATGTCAACTCCAACACTAGCTACCTGCGCTGAGCGAGTTTGGACAAGTGGCAGGCTCATTCCTCAATGTGTCAATGCTCAGGAAGCTTCCAAAATGACACTTGCCTCAGGGAATTTGACTGGTGATGAGTAAGAGGTTCCAAATCTCCAAGTGGAAGGAAGAACCTCCAAGTGGAATCAAGAACTGAGAGAGGGAGAGGGCACTAGTCAGATCTCAAGCTGACTCATCCTCTCTCCAAAATAACTATATATAGATCTCTCCTCCATGAGATCTAGAGGCTGGAATTTTGTTATTGCAAAGAATTGTTGTTGGTTTGAGACTGGAAACATTGGGTGCTTAATGCTTTGAAGGGAGCTGAAGAAGGAATTCCATTCTGCTGGGAAGGAGATGCTGGATTGGAGCCCTCTGGGTTGTATCTCTTCCTGAACCTTGTTATCAATCAATAAAGCTATCTTGGTTTTCTCCTATATACTGGTGTATTTGTATGATTGCATTAGTGTATTTGATTTACGTCTAATCCTGAATCATTTATGAATATGAATATTTGCCTTTGTGTTGTGTTCTTCTCTTGTCGCAAGTAGCTGTTCTCTTGTCACAGGTAGCTGTTCTCTTGTGATCTCGTGGGAATCAAGTAGCTGTTCTCTTGAGCAAGCGAGGAGGCGAGTAGCTGTGAACACCCAAAGGGAAGAGGATCTAGATTGAGGGACAAACGGAAGACAACGGTAAGTCTATCAATCTCCCCTCTCTCATATTTCATAAAGGAAGAAACCAGAATAGCTGTATTTGTTTGTTGCTAAGGCTCTGTCACACCTTAGGTGGATAGGATCGTCCTGCATAGGCATTTTTCCCCACAACACTCTCTCTATATAAACCACTTCCTCTTACCCTTTTTGGTTATAATACAATACATAGTGAAAGTGGTGGAGAGATAGAACCAGTGGAAAAATTCTGAAATCTTTAGCTTTTGATAGAAGATTAGTCTTAGATGACAAAAGACTAGTCTTTGGTAGCTAAAGCATAAGGAGAGAGAGTTAGAGCTTGGAAACCATTTCATGTCAAGCTAGAGGAGGAAAAGATTGTTGAAAAGGCATGTATCAGGACTTGGATACCACAAAGGAGATCTCCAACGTCAAGGCTTCGGTTGTATGTCTCCTTGAAGTTTATTTTAATACAAATAATGGTTTATTTCCTATATTGGGTGTAATATTACATTTGATATATTATAACTCCTTGACCTTTTATTGGATTCAATTTTATGCTATCATGTTTGTTGTTGTTTCTTACATGTTTGTTTCAGGTACTTGAATGAAAGGAAGCTAGAGCAAGGAAGCAAGATCATCATCAAGTGGATTAGCGTTATAAGAGGTAGGTCCTCTTATTTGATTCTAATCTAAGGAAATTTACATTAGATTGTCTTGTTTGTGGCTAGACTGACTCTCTTGGGCTAGACGGATCATCTATGTCTGTAGAGAGGATATTCCTACACCACAAATTGGCGACTTTGCTGGGGAAATACATCTCCTTTTCATCACTCTGTTTTTCTTACTTGTGTGCCTAGTTTGTTTATTTATGGTCTTCTGGATTTGTATTGACCTATTTTAAGGCATACAGACACTAGCCCACCCTCTGATGTGTTAATTCTAGCTCTGTGTGAACTTATTTTTTATTTTTTCTTTGAATCCCTCAATCAATGCTAGTTTCAGCCAAACATTCACACTAATCAAGGCCAATTTTAGCCTAACAGTCGTGCCGGACCCCTTTTCAGCGGTAGTTTCAGCCAAAAATTCATGTCAGTTTCTAAGTTAAGAAAAGTCAGAGTTTCTCCCATTCCAGTGCCAGTGTGTCTTGACCCTCAGACTCTCTTCTTCCACCCATAAGTGACTAGGATGCTTTGTTTGCTGGGTTTGATTGATTGATTGGCTTGAAGTTTCATTGCTTGATTTTTTGAGTTTTTTGGATGGTTTCTATGACCCTAGGGCATCTAGGTCAATTATTGTTCATTTGTTTGTTTACTCATTGTGTCAAGTTTCTATTTTGTTGCTTCATTTAATCCATCTTTCAGTAGCAACATCTTCATTGCTTCATTTTCAATTGAATGAGTGAAAGAGTCTCATTTGTTCTCTTACTTCGAGTGTCTCTTTCCTCTTTCCAAGCATAGATTACATTGCTTGGTTTGTTGATTGAAGAATTTATGTGTTTGGTTTGTTTGATTCAGGGAAGAATTTTCTTTTAGTTTCATTTATCATGATTTGGATTTGATCGATGCTTGTTTGTTCGGAATTGTGAAAATTTTCATTGAAGTGCTTTATGTGAAAGATTCATTTTGCATTTTATGAAAAAAAGAACATGATTCTAGTTGACTTAAGCAAAAATATTACATTAGTAGCGTTATTGAGAAGCTATAATTACATCATGATAGGCATGAGAAATGAAATAAACTCTTTTTGTTGTTAAAGGAAGATTTAATGCATTTAGGACGTGTATTGGTAAAAGATTTCATTCTTTGGTTGTTACGTTGATTGTGTGATCTCTATCCCTCAATTAATGTAAACTTTCATCGAAGACAAAGATTTATTTTCTCATATAGATGCATATAGAAGTTTTTCAAATGACAACAGTAGGGCCTTGAAATTGAAACTTAATTCAAGATCAACCGTTAAAATTTATTGAATTAACCTAAGGAAGCATTAAAACTTAACGCTCACATTTTGTGTTCTAGGCTAGGGACGTGTTCTGGCATCTTTAAACCTATCCGTTGTCATTCGCAATAATATTGTATTAGACAGCACTAGCACAGACTTGTGCTCCCTGTACCATCGTGTATATAAAGCGAGACCCCTATAGTTTTCAATCCTTTATCCCTAGGAAGTTGAGTCTACCACCTTGTAAACGTGATACACTGAACACAGCGTTCGAGGAGATTTCCTGCTCATACTTTTTGCTTCGCCGGGAGGTATTCTGTAGTTCACGATTACCTGGTAACCTTTTATGCCTAGATTACCTTGAGTAGTCATTTTTTTATCTTTACTGACTCTTTAAATTTAAAAAGATCATCGAGCACTTTTCCTTTCGAGCTCGTTAAATCTAAAAGTGACTAGAGTCACCTTTCATCCTTTTCTCGACTCTTAAAACATGAAAAGGAAAAGGTTTGTTTCAGTTTCTTAAAATAAACTGCCCATGAAATATTCCTGGTTAAAGTTATATTCCTTAATGATTCTTTAGGATCGGTTCCAATGGCAACATTTCCGGAGTTTACTAGTCAAAGATTCCCCTTTGATGGGAGTCCTGTTCCTTTTCCTTCTTTTGGAAACAATGGCGCTCCTTATATGGCAACGTTGTCCCTTCCTGGGTTAACTATTGGTTTACCTGTCTGGTTATTTTCGACCTCGGTGGTCCCAAGTGTCCCAACTTTTGTCTAGCCATGATCCGGATCTTGGGGGAGGCCCCCAAGATCTAAAAAATTGAAATGGATCTTGTGGGGAGAGACGCCCAAGATATGAAAACTTGAATTGTCAGGAGAAAAAGAGGAGAATGCCCAATAAACAAAACCACAAAGAAACTTGTTAGTAAAACCGATAAAAACTATAAAGGCTACATTATGGCAGACCATCTGTCCTTTCACAAAATGCGACTTGTTACTTATAGTATTTTTTAGTTACAATACCACGGGTCAATTTCATGGGTGAATGAATACCATGGGTGGATGTCACAATACCACGGGTCAATTCCATGGGTGAATGAATACCATGGGTGGATGTCACAATACCATGGGTTAATTCCAAGGATGAATGAATACCATGGGTGGATGTCACAATACCATGGGTCAATTCCATGGGTGAATGAATACCATGGGTGGATGTCACAATACCATGGGAAAATACCATGGGTGAATGAATACCATGGGTGGATGTCACTTACAATAACATGGGTGGATAAATACCATGAGTGGATGCCACTTACAATACCATGGGTAAATTCCATGGGTGGATGAATAACATGGGTGGATGAATACCATGGGTTGATGCCATTTTCCATTCAGATCATTCCTCCCTCCTTAAGAGGCAGTGGTCCCCATTGCGTGAAGTTCCCTCCTACGAAGCCTTTGTTGAATATGAAGAGCCACTGAAGAGAAGGGTTTTATGTGATTAACCCATAACTATGATGAACGAAGATCCGAGGATAGAGATACCCTGTAATTCTTGTGACCAACTGTGATACTGACATTGTGCAACCTAGCAAATGGACTTCGATGAAGTGTGGGTTTGTGGATGAACCATAACCATGATGAATGAAGATCTGAGGATAGAGATACCCTATGATGCTTGTGACCAACTATGATATTGACAATGTTCGGCCTAGCAAATGGACTTCGATGAAGTGTAGGTTTGTGGATGACTCATAACCATGAAAAACGAAGATCTGAGGATAGAGATACCGTATAATGCTTGTGGCCAACTGTGATACTAACAATGTGCGGCCTAGCAAATGGACTTTGATGACAAGGATTTTGTGCAGTTGACCCATAACCATGATGTTGGTTGTTGATGAAGTAGTAGGTGCCTACATTGCCTAGGGTGGGAGGGAAAATCTCCAAATAACCCAAGCCGAATGCTGCTATCCTAAAACTGATGAATGTGAAGCAAGTGCCTACTAAAGTGAGTTGGGAGGGCACGTCTCCAATGGGAACCCGCTCCAAATGTTGCTCCAGAATTAAAATGGACATAACTCGGTCAATATAACTCAGAATATTTATTATAACCTATTTTTGGAAGCAGAAGGACCATTTTGCATCTTCCCATGTGTTGGAAATCCTTATCTAGACACCCTAGAATCTCCGATTCATGCTGCAATTTTATTTCTGCCATCACAAAAGTTTTGAAAAAATACTTGATTTTAAATGAGTGATATCTCCCACATCCGAACTTCGATTAGACCCATTTTTTTTTTTTAAATTGGGTGATTTTTCAAGATGAACTCAAATCTACAATATTTTTTCTAAAATTGTGCACAAAAACTTCAAAAAATGATAGGATAGTCGTCGTCCACCAGTTGTCGTCAGAAAAAATTCTACAACATAGCTAATTTTAAATCAATGATATCTCCCTCATCCAAACTCCGATTTGGCCAATTTTTTTTTGAATTTTGGTATTTTTTTCACAAGGAATCCAGATCTATTATTTGTTTTTGTAAATATTGTACCAAATGTTTCAGATATGATTTGAAAACTCGCCGCCCAAAAAAGAATTCCTACAAAAAATGAAAAAAGAAAAATCTTCCTGCTTAGCCCAAGAAAGTTCTCTGTGGAGGTCGCAACGTGTACCTGAAGTTTGTTGAATATTGCTGCAAAATTTTGAAACTGAAATATGCATGAAACCCTCATTCCCATGGAATTGTAACCTCCTCTGATACCACTGATTTGGATCTTCGGGGTAGGCCCCCAAGATCTAAAAAATTGAAATGGATCTTGGGGGAGATACCCCCAAGATCTGAAAACTTGAATTGCCAGGAGAAAAAGAGGAGAATGCCCAATAAACAAAACCACAAAGAAACTTCTTATTAAAATCGATAGTAACTATAAAGGCTACATTGTGGCGGACCATCTGTCCTTTTACAAAATGTGACTTGTTACTTATAGTATTTTTCAGTTACAATACCATGGGTCAATTCCATGGGTGAATGAATACCATGGGTGGATGTCACAATACCACAGGTCAGTTCCATGGGTGAATGAATACCATGGGTGGATGTCACAATACCAAGGGTTAATTCCATGCGTGAATGAATACCATGGGTGGATGTCACAATACCATGGGTCAATTCCATGGGTGAATGAATACCATGGGTGGATGTCACTTACATTACCATGGGTGGATAAATACCAAGAGTGGATGCCACTTACAATACCATGGGTAAATTCCATGGGTGGATGAATAACATGGGTGGATGAATACCATGGGTTGATGCCATTTTCCATTTGGATCAAGCCATCTCCTTCACTTGAAATAACCATGTTGATTCTAAGGTTGATCTCTCACCTTCTTCACCTATTTCTTCACCCTCCTCTTCTACTTTGCTTGGTGAAATTTTGAAATCCAGTAACCAGGATGCTAAGAAGAAGAATAAGAAGATGAAGAAGAAGAAGTCAAAGAAGTGAGAGGCCAATCGTGCAGCTATTGCTCCAAATGCACTTCCCATCGACAAACCTTCTAATCCTTTGCCGAAGGTAAAATTCCCTTGTAGGCTATGTAAGGATGACCATCGCCTTCGATACTATCGCGGTATTCCTAGAGTCTTAGAGGTATGTTATCAAAATCTAGATCAACCATCCCCATCGACCTCTGGAGATCATATCGATACTACACCCTTAGCTAGTGATGGTAATAAGAAGGGAAAAATTAAATTCCCCCATAGGTTATGTGAAGGAGAGCATCTTCTTCATCTTTGTCCTCTTATGGATAAAGCTTCCAAAGTTTTGGAAAACCTTGTAGCTCCTCAACCCTAGCTTCCTATTGGTTATCATAGGATTTCTTCTAACCCTCTCCTAGTTGGTAAAGAGATTGACTTGGATTCATCTCTTGCCCATCCTGCTCTTCTTGAGCATGACTCTCTTGTGTCTGTTCCCAACCAACCATTGGTCAAAAAGAGTGTCAACTTGGCACCGCCTTTAATTGTTCACTCTGTTCTTGAAGAGAGTACTGATCATACTACTCATGTTCTTCTCGTCTCCTCAGGTTCTCATGAATCAAAGAGTGGCCCTCTCGTTTGAGTTGTTCAGGAGAGTCCTTCTCCTATTCCTGTAAAGCATGGGGAAAATACTATTATACCCCCACCAAGTAGTTATGTTTTTTTCTTTTGATTGGATTCAATTGACTGCATTCCACCTCCCATCTTATGTGCCTTTCCAGATTATGGTACAGCCTATCGGAGCATGGTTCTTGGTCTTGTGTCAAGCTCCTTAAAAAATGAAACAAGGAATCTTGAGGATAGTTCTTTTACTATGTCAACCTCGTTAAAAAATGAAACAACTCCCTTTTCCAAATCGAGTATTTGATTAAGATCTCGTCAAATTCCAGTCCAGTCTTTCCTTGATCTCGAAAGTGAAACTTCATTCCATCCACCTTTTGGCAACCTAATGTCTACTTCGGTGAATGAAATGAAGTTTGCGAGGCATGTGCCTCAACTCTCATCATGCTGGGGGCATGCCATTTTTTCATCCAAACATATTTTTTCATTTCAAGCTTGTGTAAACATGAAACCGAATCGAAGCATAGTTCCCTGTGGTTCAAGCTTGTATAAAAATGAACCCATCTCCATTTTAACCCTTGTGATTGCCATTTTTATCAACCTCTCCCATCAGATAAGCCTTGTTTTTCTCTCCATTCCATTGCCACCATCTCTTTGGCCGATCATTTGCTTTCACTTGGTTGTTTTACCCTTTCTTCAGGAACTGCAGGAATGAGTGGTTTTACTAGCCAACCTCTTGATCTCTTAGTTTTTGAGAAGTTCCACCATAACCGTAACCAATTGCTACCCTTTATAAGACTCGTTCCTCTAAGACGAGTCACCTTTAAGCTCTTTTCTGACTCGTAAAAACTGAAAAGATTGCTGAGTATTTTTCCCTTTTAGACTCGTTAGCACAAATAAAAGTACGGAGTCATCTTTGAGCTCTTTTCTGACTCTCAAAAATACGAAAATATTGCTGATCTCTTATCGTTTTGAGCTCGTTAAAGGCTACGAAATGTCGTTTACCCAGTTTATGTTTACCCCTTTTTCCGGGCTAGCATAAAACTATTTACGAAAAATGTATACCTTAGTCAAACATGACAAGGAGGTTCTCTTGAATATTGTTTTCTACCTTTTCGGGTTCGAGAGACAACTTTATGAAAAGGGACCCTTGGAGTTTTCTTTTCCGTGTCTTTTTCAAACTCTCTAAACATGAAAAATATTCTGAGTTTCACCTTTTTCGGACTCGTTAAAATATTAAACGACATAGGACTTGTCATTATGACAAGACTGAGCTTATCCTTCCTAGGGCTTGTTAAAATTTACTAGGTAGGATCCATCCGAAGGATGGGCTTATATTACAAGCATATGCTATCCCCTTCAAGCTTGTGTTTCAAAAATAACTGGGGTACTCGCCAGAAATGGTGAGGAAAAATTGGAAGTATTCATTAGTTGTATTCTTCACTTGAGGCAGCATGTCGCTCTTGAACATTGACACTCATTTGTTGTTCGTGTCAGGTTTTGGGACATCCTCACTCTATCACTTTCCCTCTTGGGTTTGGGTTATCCATTTTAACTTATCATTTGATCTCTACCACGTCACCATCACCTTTGATCTTATGAAAAAAAATGATTCCAAACTCCGGAGTCGTGTCATCCACATGTTCAAGAGAAGTATTCTTCCTTGTACATTGTCTAATCATCTATCACAATCTTGGATTACTCTCATTCATTGTGTTTCCCGTTTCATGCCGATGATGAAGGATCCATTATGACCTTCCTTCGATGGATTTCTTCCTGTTGACTTCAGCTCATTATCTAGGAAGTTGATCTAGAAACTCCTTTCCAGTAACTTAGAGCTTGCATGCCTCAATGGCAAGTTCTTTGCACTCGACGTAGGTTCTCATCATTAGCTCTCGATCAAGTGATTTCACGGGTGTTCAGCTTCAGTTCCTTATTCACACATCATGAATTGTACTGATAGTACCTTAAGAGCCATTGACATTATGGGTGGTTTGTCTCACGCTTGTTAATGGTTCACATCATTGGCCAGTAATCAAGTGATTTTCAAGCATGTTTGACTTTAGCATGTCTATTCACATGTTAGAATTTTTACTTTGATTAGGTCATGTTGGCACAAGACCCTGAGCTTAGATCACAAAAGTCTAGGTTGCGAGGAGTGATGAGTCATTCGTGATTATATATATGATTCTTTAAATGAATGGCTGCGACCATGCCATGGGTATCATTTTGATTCTACTCAGTCGAATGGTTGCGACCATACCGCGGGTCTTTTCACTTTGATCCTCTCTATGCAGATGGTTGCACCCATGCCGTGGATCTATTTCATATGATCCATTCAGTCGGATGGCTATGCTCATGCCGAGGATCCATGCACATGATCCTTTTCTTGATGGATAGTTGCACCTATACCATGGATTCATGTATTGTTATATGCCTCTCATGTTTATCAGGCATGACTATCAGATTTCAAATATGTACATGTATGTTTGATTTGCATGTTTTCCAATGCTGGTATTCCAAGTCCTCGTTCCATCTTAAAGCATTTCAACAATCGCTTTGAGCTCTAACTTCATGCTTTAGGGGGCATCTGTTACAGAGTAATTTGTCACTCTCCTATCACTCCCCGTTCTTGATCCCGGAGAACCCTAGTAGTGATTGCTATGTTATAATTTCACCATGAATCCTATGATCTTACATCCCTTGAAGTTTGAAGAAAGTAGTCCCCACTCCCTTCAGAGCATTTCCAGAGAATCCTTCTTAAAACCCAGTTTTTAAGATCAATGCTCTTTCCCAGTGTCTCACCCACGTCAATGGCATAGTTTTACACTGTGAACCAGGCCTATTGATGCTACTGTTAGCCCAATACCTGCGCCGGTCTACTTCTGGACTATTTTTATAAAAGGAAACAGAGTTTCACCTATATAAACTTCTAGTGGTGATGTGTTGGATGTTCGTTTGGTTGGATAAGGGATGAGAACTCCATATAAGGTTCTTTCCCCCTTACAATTGGACCTTCCCAAGGAGATAAGACCTTCTTCCCCCTTGAGTGGATCTCATTCTTTTCCTCCTCTTCCTATATAAACCACTTCCTCTTACCCTTTTTGGTTACAATACAATACATGGTGAAAGTGGTGGAGAGATAGAACCAGCGACAAAATTCTGAAATCTTTAGCTTTTGATAGAAGAAGATTAGTCTTAGATGAAAAAAGACTAGTCTTTGGTAGCCAAACCATGAGGAGAGAGAGTTATAGCTTGGAAGCCATTTCATGTCAAGTTGGAGGAGGAAAAGAGTGTTGAAAAGGCATGAATCAGGACTTGGATACCGCAAAGGAGATCTCCAACGTCAAGGCTTCGGTTGTATTTCTCTTTGAATTTTATTTTAATACAACTAATGGTTTATTTCCTATATCAGGTGTAATATTACATTTGATATCTTAAAACTCCTTAACCTTTTAAGTAGATTGGATTCAATTTTATGCTATCACGTTTGATGTTGTTTCTTGAATGTTTGTTTCAAGTACTTGAATGAAAGGAAGGTGGAGCAAGGAAGAAATATCACCATCAAGTGGATTAGCAGTATAAGAGGTAGGCCCTCTTATTCGATTCTAATATAAGGAAATTTACATTAGAGTGTATTTCTTGTGGCTAGACCTACTCTCTTGGGCTAGAGGGATCGTCTTTGTCCTCAGAGAGGATATTCCTACACCACACATCCCAATGGATATGGGCTTGGATGATCACAAATTTCCAATCCCAATTTGTTGACCATCTTTGCTACAATGACATTTTTCTTTGATCCTAAGTCAAATAGAGCATCAATCTTTTTCTTCTTCACATGTATCTTTTATGTAGAAGAGTTTGGTCATTTCTTTATTTTCCTATTGCTAAAGGATACTCAAATTCACCTCCTTTTGCAATGATGTCCAAACAATCTTCTCATCCACATCTAAACTACTTTGAACTTGGTTGCTCGAATTGGTGGTCATGAGATTCTTCTTCTAATTGTATTTCTTTTTTGCTTCCAAGTTAATCTTTACATGGAACTTTTAGCATGTCTCCTCTATATGGCCATCAATGTTGCAGTCGTTTCTAGGATATTTTTAATTATGTGTTATGGATACTATCTTTCTATATTTCCCCCTTTCCACTTCTTATTCACCTCCTTAAAATCATCTTGTTTCTCCTTCTACTTCAAACCACTTGATTTCCCTTTCTTCAAGCCTATGTTCTCCAAGTACCATGCCTATACACAAGCCTCATCCATCAATATAGGTTGAATAAAATCACTTGCTTCTGTAGATGACCATGTAGAACCCCTATATACTTGAGGAGTACATACGGGTTCCTTGGGGATACACCTGGTGATGAGCTCCCTATTTGGAAACATTTTGTTCACCAAATAACCATTTTTTCCTAGATATCTTACCGTATTTTTCCCTTCACCATGCTTAATCTTGTTATTTTAATATTACAAGTATATGTGTTTTTATTTTTTTTAGTACCTTGTCTCTTTTGTTCGAAATTAAATAACTAGAGGATTGATTGGAAGAAATATAAAGGTGTGTTTGGCTAAATGGAATATAGCTTGCATTATGGCTCATGTGTGTGTGTGTCTATATATATATATATATATAACCGAGGAATATGAAGCCAAGTACTGTATTGTAGATAAGCACTTAAAATTCCATCGGTAGCTTGAACCTTTTTCTTTGCAAACCACAATGTGTGTGTGTGCGTGTGGGGTTTGTAATGAATAAGTATCAAGCTATTGATTGAATTTTAAGTGCTTATCTACAATACAATATTTGGCTTCATATGCCATGGTTATATGTCCACAGTCTAATTTTTATAGTTGTTTTATATGATGCCATTTTGACCAAGTCTATAGGTCATTCATGGATACAATCATATGGCAGGTGGACGTGATTTGTGATGACAAAAGGCATGGCCATAATTAGAAATAGATAAAGGCAAGATGATTTTGGATCTCCGAAGATTATGGTGTGCTAGCTTGGCCACTCGAGCACGTCAAGAACTCCTACATAGGATTTATTACATATTTAGAATTTTGTTGTTCAATAATTAACAAGGTATCTCTGAGATTTTGACAGACAAGAAACATTTTAGTTTTTTATGACCTTGGTATTGAATTGAGTGACAATTGAGATGTGGATTCTTGGAAGCATATAATATTGCAAAGATAATTTGATCATGTTGAAAGAGTTTAGTTCCAAAGGCTTGTAGGAATATCAAATGAATTATATCCATTAGAAGACAAGAATAGTAAAGTTGGTTGAGCCATCCCCAAATTCAAAATATCATTGTAACCAATTTCTATTATCATTCTCAATCAGTTTTCACAATGAACTGAACCTTTGGTATGTCTAATTTAATACTGTAAAATTTAGTATAATATGTGAGTGCTTAGAGCATAGAAAACAATGTTATTTTGATCTATGTTCTTATATAATATATCTAACTTTTATTTGTGTGATCAGTGGGAGTCTGCAATCTTGCTTCATGCTTAGGTATGTGTTTGTAGGCGCATATATTTACCTCTATACTAAGTAGTTAAAGAACTTATAGGCACAAACCGAGCCTTTAGCTGGGCCCATTCAAGGCATGGTCTAGTGCCCATATTTTATTTTTTTTGTATTTTTTTTGTATGTGAATTGAATAGTATCATCCTTTTTTATTTATATGTGAATAAGATAGATAAATTATGATATTATTGTTATTTTCAAATTGTGTTATGTTTTATTGTATGAAAGAATAATTTATGTTTATTTTTTTTTTTTAAGTTAAGGAAAGTTTCTTTTAGTATGGTTCTCTTTTAGTTATTTTAATAAAGGATTGGTGTTAATCTCATATGTAAAGGCCATAAACAATTAAATCACTACAAAATTGAACATTAAAATAAGAATACTATCTTGCTAACTTTCGGCAATATTGAGCTTACCTATTGTGATCTTGGGTAACAGAAGGGTCATTTAGTTGAATTGAGTTAATAGGTAGAACATTTTAAATGATACACCCATTCCTATGAATCTATTTTAGATCATCATAATAAGTGAGAAAGCTTGCCTCTTGTACATATAGCACTGAGAGGCTCACAATGTTTCTAGCCCTAGTCGACAATTAAATTGAGTTTGTGTTTCAACAATATTATAACAAACAAAAACACCATCATTTTTGGTGTCATTAGTGAGGAGCTGCTCAAGGAGTCAAGATTTCTTACATCGATAGTAAAAAAGATATTAGGGCTAGAAGTGACCAAAGGGGTCATAATCACCCCTTTCAGTAATCTATATTCCCTTTATGTTTTTCAGTATATCATGATAAATTCATTTCAAACATCATAGGTAGGAAAAGGAAAAAGTCCCTCAAAACCTCAATAGTGGTGCGGTAGGAATCACTTACATTAACTATCTGGCAAGTGAAAAGGGAGGTCCTTTGAAGTTCAATTTCACTCAAAATAGTGTGGTAGGAAAACCAACAAAAGGGGGAATACCTAAGAAGGAGGAGACTCTATGATCCAGGTAGATATTGGTGGCAACCGACCAATTCCACTTGGACCACCACCGTTGTTTCTTTCTTCTTCTTTTTTTTCAGTTTCCTTAATTGTAGCACAATTTAATATTTTTAGCATTTTTTGGGTCCTAAACTTCCAGAGCTATTTTGAGGCCCTAAACGACGTTTTTTTGGCAATATACCGCCAAAATAAATTTGTAAATTTAGTTTTCCCGTTGTATTCCTCAGAGATATCTTTCCAATGGAGTATCATACACATCAAATGGAGCTAATATGACCAAGTCACGACCTCGAGAAGTTGGCTTCCCAGATAACCCCAACAAGGCCCATAAACTCTTTGTGTTACATCTCCTCGGGTTAGGATTTTGGTTGTTTAGGGTTTTATCCTATTTTTCAATAATATAAAGGCCCTTGAGCCTCATTGTAAAGTAGTTTAGAGGCATGTAGCCATCACATCTCTTCTTAGATAAGCTACCATCGCCGAGCTAGTCTCGTTTCCATACCGTTTATTCAAATCAATGGTATCAAAACGTTCTACTCTTCCTCTTTTCTTTCCATGTCCCCAATGAGTTCAAGATATAAGGAGTTAGGGCTCAAACTGGTCGAGCCTTTGCAAGACTAGCCTCATAATTCTTGATGGCTTCCTATGGAGGAAGAAAAGAAAGACGAGGGAGCAGGAGATCCTATCAAAATATTGCTCAAGGAGACCCTCGAGAAACAAAGGAATGCGATGATGGATAACTTTGCCCAGATCCTTCAACGGTTGCCCACTGACAGCACATGCACATCCAACAACCACTCTGGAGGCTCCACACCTTTTAAGGTACATGTAAACTTTGACATTCCCATATTTGAGGGCCAAATAGATGCAGGCGTCATAGGTAAATGATTGAATATGTTAGAAGGATATTTTTTTCATGATTTTTCCAGTCGAGAAAAGATTAATTTTTCTCTACTCAAAGCTACCCCCCACGTCAAGGACTAGTGGGAAACCTATTGTGAGTAGAAGGATGAAAGTACGAACTCACTATTTTCAGCCGCTCCCACTTGGAATTCATTCCGAGACGCCATCAAGGAGCAGTAGTACCCTGGCAAGAGCTGTGAGGACAAATAAATAAAGTGGACCATGCTGCTGCATGGAAGGGACTAAGTTGTGTCATAGTTTACCAATGTTTTTTATACCCTGCACACAAAGTTGGGCATCAAGGATTCTAAGAAACATTTGGTACTCAAGTATTGCGGCTACCTACATATATACATCCAGGATGAGATGGACTTCCTGGACATCTCCTCGCTCAGCACAACGTACCAATACACCATCAATATCGAGCAGAAGTTTAAACAGAATAAGTGAGACTTTGGATATGTGAATCCGAAGCAAGGGAAAGGTGCCTCCAAAGAGCAGAAGAAAGGACAAATCAAAGGTGGGATGGCCCAAGACAACTCGCCAAGGCCACAAGAAAAGGAAAACATTGCAAAGGTGAAGAAGGACATGGAAAGTGGTGTGGGTTCCATAAGAGCTCCACCCAGAGCACAATCGAGTGTCGAGCCAAGCAATCACTTGTGGCTGAGCTGAAGGCTTTTGAATCATATGCATGTTTTAACTCTGAGTTAGAACCCGACAAAGTGAATGACAAAGTGAAGTAGATTATTGATGTGAAACCCAATGCCACTGTCGCCACAACAAAGATCCAGAATGAGGAACCCGAAGATCCATAGGAGGAGGGGCATCTCTTCCACTCCTAGATGTAGGTGAAGGGTTCCCCGCTACAGTTCATTGTCGACAGTGGGAGCCAAAAGAACCTCATTGCAGCAAAGGTCGTGAAGCGGCTAGGCTTACCAACCACATCACACCCACAACTGTACACCATTGGGTGGCTTCACCAAGGACAAGATCTATGCATGAGCCAATAATGTCGCCTTCCATACAACATCAAGCCCTTCATGGATGAGGTATTATGTGATGTTGCTCCCCTTGATGTTTGTGATGTATTATTAGGCCAGCTATACTTGTGGAAGCGACATGTTGTGTATAAGTCAAGGCCTCACATTGTTATTGTTGCATTAGGAAATAATTTGTACAGGATACCGGAGGTAGCCCCACCTACCACCATCTCTTTGGTTACTGCAAAACAATGTAGTAAGCTAATTTCAAAAACTGGGAAATTTGTTTTCTTGATGATACACCCTCAAGAAAAGAAGAATACATTGGCCACGACCTCCAGACAAGGCCCCTCCACATGACAACAATTGATGGACAAGGTCGTGGAGGAGTACGAGGACATCTTCACCTCCCCCGTAGGGGTGCCTCTGCACTGTCAAGTCAAGCACTCCATCGATCTGACCCCAGGATCACCGTTACCTAATGGACCAATCTATCAATGCTTCATTTTGTATAATGATGAAATCAAGAGGCAAATTCAGGGGATGTTGCAAAAAGGTCACATTCGGCCAAGTTCATTGCCCTATGGGAGATCGATCGTGTTGGTACAAAAGAAGGATGGGAATTGGAGACTATGTATTGACTATCGGGTGCTAAACAAGATCACTATCTGCAATAAGTACCAGATCCCATGGATTGATGACCTTCTGGACCAACTCAAGGGAGAAAAATATTTCAGCAAGATTGACTTGAAGTCTTAATATCACCAGGTACCAATCGAACCCTCTGATGTGTGAAAGACTACCTTCAAAGCCAAGGAGGGCCTTTTTGAATGGTTGGTTATGCCTTTTGGGTTGACGAATGCTCCTGCAATCTTCATGAGGCTCATGGATGACATCTTATGGCCATTCACCAACTCATTTGTAGTGGTATACTTGGATGACATCCTGATCTTCAGCTAGAGTTGGTAAGATAACCTCCACCACATCTGACAGGTTCTCCAAACACTGCGGCAACACAAGCTGTGTGCTAATTTGGAGAAATGCATTTTTGGCATGACCCGGGTTCAATATATGGGATACATTATTGATGAATAGAGGGTGCATTTGGATCCAACCAAGATCCATTTCATTCGGGATTGGGCAGCCCCAACCACTCTGATAGAGCTCCGTAGCTTTTTGGGTCTTGCCAATTTCTACGTAGGTTCATGTTGGGGTTCTCTCATATCACTTGGCCCTTGAGTCAAGTCACCAAAGGGGGAGCGAAAGCAAAATTCTTTTGGTCTGAATCTCAATAGAAGGCATTCACAGAGTTGAAACATCACCTCTACTCTACACTAGTACTCACATTACCAGACTTGCAACAACCATTTGAGATTGAGATAGATGCCTCTAACTATGCTATTAGGGTAGTCCTTACTCAACAGGGGCATCCAGTGGCATATCACAGTGAGACACTTTCAGACATGGTCCGGAATTATCCCACTTATGATAAAGAGATGTATTCCATATGTAGGCCTGCCAACAATGGAAGCATTACATTTTGGGGAAGGAAACAGTCATCCACACAGACCAGCGACCCCTAAAATTCATACAAATGCAAGGGAAGCTACAAAATGATCTCCATCAGAAGTGGTCCACAAACCTGCAATAGTTCTATTTGAATATCAAGTATAAGAAGAGAAGCACAAATAATGTTTCAGACTACTTCAACCGACCACTGATCATGGCGTTAACTACCGTGCTCAACTCTTGTGGGCATGAGACTTTTGATTGCCACTTCTCTACAAAAGTGACTTGGAATTCGGCCACACATACCATACGCTCTTGGAGGGTCAACAAGTTCCAAGTTTTTACCTCCAGGATGCTCTGTTATGCCATATGGGACACCTTTGCGTTCCTTCAAGCGAGCGTGCGAAGATGATTTGAGAGATGCACTACAATTGGGCTGCTAGGCATTTCAGGGTTGAGAAAATAGTGGTTGTATTGCAGAAGTATTTCTATTGGCTAAATCTTTTACAGGATGTCAGGAAGTACATTAGATCCTATAGTGCCTACGCCATTGCCAAACTGACCATCAAGAAGCAAGGTATCTATACTCCACTTCCTACCCCTATTGGACCTTGGGAATCCATCTCCATGGATTACATATCAGGCCTTCCTTCTACTAAGCATGGCATTGACTGTGTTTTTGTGGTTGTTGACAAATTCTCGAAGATGGCCATTACGGTGGCCTGCAAGAAGAGTATCATAGTAGAAGCCACTGCTAAACTCTTCTTTGAACGAGTGTGGGTACACTTTAGGATCCCATAGTATATCATCTCATATTGGGACAGTAGGTTCCTTAGTACATTTTGGTCCAATCTCTCATCGTTGTTGGACACCAAGCTCGCTAAGTCCATAGCTTTCCATACCCAAACTAATGGTCAGACAAAGGTTGCCAACAGGATGATCATACACATTATGTGCGTGTACAACTCAAAGAATCCACGCACATGGGATGAGAGCCTCCCCTATGTCTAGCATAGCTACAACTAGTCTCTCCACAACATGACTGGCCACAACCCTTTTTAGGTGGGTTTGGGATTCCAGCCATTATGTCCCATTGATGTGGTTATACCAGTTGCAGAGACTCAAGGAGATTTGACTCATGTCCAGTCTAAATCCGACAAGGAAAATAGCTCCATTGAGCATATTCAACACATTCACCAACAGGCCCATAACATATTGGACAAAGCCAATGCCAAGTACAAGCAAGGGCATGATCAACATTGGGTGCCACACAAGTTCTAGGTGGGAGAGAAAGTTTGGCTACATTTGCAGAAGGACCACCTCGCTGGGCCCCACCACAAGATTCTCTCGTGTCGATATGGCCCATACACCCTCACAAAGGTATTGGGAGATAATGCTTTTGAGCTCAGCATTCCCCCATTCCTTGGCCTCCACCCAGTGTTTAATGTGGATTGTCTTCGACCATAATTTCCACCATTACTAGACACATCCAACATTGCAGAACAACTCACACCAATAAAGTTAAATCTAGACTACATGGAAAAAGTTGTAACTGATCGGATCATGGACATGTACATCAAGAACACTCACTAGCAGAAGATCCAACTGTATCGAGTCATCAAAGTAGGCCAACTCCTTCACGAGGGCAAGTGGCTCACTAGGGTCCAAGTTCAGCAGAAGTTTCCTCATCTCATGGAGGAACTCAACGCAATGGGGACCATTGCTTCCTAAGGGGGGAGCATGATCTAGGTGGATATTGGTGGCCACCCGCAAATTCCACTTGGATAATCACCATTGTTTCTTTCAGTTTTTCAATTTCCTTAATTGTAGCACAGTTTACTATTTTTAGCAGTTTTTTGGGTCCTAAACTTCTGGAGCCGTTTTGAGGCCCTAAACGATGTTTTTTGGCAATCTACCACCAATTAGTTTTGTGGAGTCATTTTTTCGTCATATTCCTTGGAGAGATCTTTCCAACGGGGTATCGTGCACGTCAAATGGAGATAATATGACCAAGTCACGACCCCGGGAAGTTGGCTGCCGAAATAACCCCAATGGGGCCCATAAACTCTTGGTGTTACATCTCCTCGAGTTATGGTTTTTGTTGTTTAGGGTTTTCTCTTATTATTCAATAATAAAAAATCCCTTGAGCCTCATTGTAAGGTAGTTCAAAGGCATGTAGCCACCACATCTCGTCTCAAAGATAAGCTACCATCGTCAAGCTAGTCCCATTTCCATACTGTTTATTTGGATCACTCTAATTGGGGAAGAACCATAAATTTATGAAGGGTTTAATAAACCCCATGACCCTCAGTCTCCAAGAGGGGAAAATGTGGTCTATGAAGAATTTAATGGACCTAAGAAACAAGGACCTGTTGCTTTTGAATTATCCATCTAAGACCTTGATGTTGTGGTCTAAATGAAAAATATCCCTCTCTCGTCCCTTCCAAGTTCTCATGGCATGTCTAAGGAGGATCTTGATAATTTTCTAGTCAAGTTTAACATTCTTTGTCAAAGTTATGATTACTCTAAGGATGCTCAAAAGTTAAAACTATTTCTTGCAACATTAAAAGACACGGATCTTTGTTGGTTCATGGGATTAGAGGGAAACTCTATATAGTCTTGGAATGATATGAAGAAGGATTTTTTAAACAAATACCAAGAGTATTGCAAGGTTAGGACATCAAGGAGGAAATATTTAAGATGTTTCAGTTTGATGACAAGAGTCTAGAAGATTATGTAGAAAGATTCCAATATGCCTTGTAGAGTACAAAGCAAAGTACCTAGGACCCAAAAATCTTATGTATTCGTTTTCTCAAAGGTATATGGGAAGACTGTTTAGAAAATTTAAACTTAATGGGGGTAGGATATGCTTCTAAATTTTCTTATGAATATATTTGTAACTTATGTAAATGATACTCAAGAGGTAGTGAAAAATATGGGAAGAACTCTCGAGATGCAATATCCTAAATTAGCAGGTCAGATGGTGCAGAAGTAACTAAGGTTGAACTATGGAACTTATTAGATAATCTCATGACTGATATTATCAGTTCAATTAGCTCAAAATTAGACACCCTTCATACCAAAATAAAGAAAGAGGAAGTTGAATTGGCCCTAGCCATATTTCTTTCCAAGTGTCAAAATAAACACCCACTTAGGAAATGCCTTTTGAATAATGTAGAAGTGTGTAGAATTTGTGAACAATAAAATTACAATTATGAATTTCCTTCTTTTTCAAGACTCAAAGCCATGTTTCAAGAAGTTGATGGAGAAATAAAATAGATTTTTTTATCAATCAACGAAAAACATGGCTTCCTCAAATATCCAAGCCTACAACTCCTGATCCTTCCCAATATTTCACTCCCCCTTTAAATGGTGTCCTTTGACGCCTTGACCACAATGTCCCCCATAGGTACAGGGTGAAGGGTGGACCCTTGGTTAGATAGGACCTTCCTCTTTTGGGAATATGATACCACCTCAATCACATCCGCAACAACTTTATTTTCCTTCTAATTAACCTAATCAAACTCCAAAGAGGCCTTAATTGCTTGCCTTGTCTGTTCCTAATCCAAATAACAATAAAGTAGTCCAAGATACCTACCATAATGAACTAAATTTTTTCCCTACCTATCCTCTTTCATCTTAGGACAATAAAAACATTGAATTACGCTCTGGGAAGGTAATTCAAAATCAATCCTCCTCTATCAATCAAGAACAAGATGAGGAGGATAATTCAATAGAGCTAGTGTTTCCTTCTCCAAAAATCCAAGAACATTATTCTAAAAAATAACTTGATCCCATTCCTTATTCAGAAAGATTATGCCTTGAGAAACACCTTACACAACCTTAATTTTATTTCTTGGGGGAACTAAGGAATATTTGTGTAAAAATATTGTTTTTCCAAGCCATTAAGGATGTTCCCATCTATTCAAAGGTAGTTTAAGAACTTTGTTTGAGAAAGTCAAGCAAGAAGAAGAGGGATCCTAAAACAGTACAAGTAATTGGAAAATTGGCAAAATTAATGCTAGGCAATGTTTTCACAACAAAGTATGGGGATCCTGGAATCCCCATCATTACTGTAAATATTAATAGTACCCATATCACCATTACTTTGATAGACTTAGGGGTAGCTATAACTTTTATAACCAAAGAGGCTATAGAAAAACTTAAGTGGCCTGGTCTTCAATCTACTCCACCATTATTCAAATGGTTGATAGATATACTATAAAGCGAGTGAGCGTGTGGAGCTAAGTTACACCTTTTGGCGAAGCAACGACATGTTTTGGTGAAAAAAGGATGCTCTATTAAGCAATTTTAAGTGCTTGATTGAGAGATTTTTAAGCACTTGATAAAGTTGCTTGGGTGCTTAAAAATAACTCAATCGAGCATTTAAACAAATCCTTGATTGAGCCCTTTTCTAACCAAAGTTAGAGGCTCCATTGAGAGTTATGGCTCAATCGAGCTATAAGTTTCAATCAATATTGTGGTTCAATTGAGAACTTTGACTCGATCAAGCATTATTTCTTATTAAAAACCCCAACCGCAACCTGCGCAAGTCATTTTGGTTTGACTGCGAGAAAAAAAGGAGTTTTACAGAAGATATCTGAGTTTGACCAAGATGGAGTAAATCAATCTAGCTACCCATCAACCCCACCAACAACCCAAAGGCTCAAGCTGAGGTAGGTTCCTTGTCATTTTTGTCTCTTTTATTTCATTTTTTTGTATAAAATAAAATAATGCTTTTACTATCAACATTATTTCTATGTAAACAATTTTCTCTTGAATTAGTTTATATGTATTACATGTAATTTGCAGAGCCATCTCCCATATGCCCCCCAACCCAACCTGTTAGAGTGTTGGGGGATATATTATACATAGTTATGCTAGATCACGTAGCCATACTAGAGTGTTTGTTCCACTCATAGATCCTGACTCCGACACCGGTCAGAGTGTCAGAGGCAGTGTTTTTGTCTCTGCTTATGATCTTGCTACGAATAGTGGACCTTATTCACCTATTTCAAGTACACATATTGCATTTTAAATCCGCTTTAAACTTTATGTGTATATGCCTTGAAATTGTCTTTAATTTTTAAATCATCTTCAATTAATGTGTTTTAATTTAATGTATATGTTATTATAATTTTGTTATACATATTAAATTATGTTTATGATTTGCAAACCCTCAGTAGGGCGAAGACAAGGACCAAAGTGTAGTGTAAATCCCTCCATGCAACAATGTTATTACTGATATCACAGTTGAGGATGTTAGGGCCTAGCAAACATGGATCGCACGAGAGTTGGATAAAATCTCTACTAGTTCACCTACTAGGTGTAGTTTGTCTCTAATATTGGATAACATCATCAGGTTGATCGAGACATACTAAACGACGGGATCACAAATCCACCTCCTATATTCCATATATAGGATTAGCATATTAGCTGTTAGAGGTCCACATACTTGGAAGGCAGTGAAAGATGCCACCAAGAACATTGATGTTCGTAGGGAGTTGTTTGACATCCCTCCAGACTGTCGTGCTAGACATGTTCATCTAATTCCACTAAGGTATTTTAAGAATTTTTATGTGACCCATTTTGTTTATGATCAATTCATTGGAGCTTGGGGCTAGTTCCCCCACTATAACTAGGTCCCCATTTACTTTTCAAAGAATATATATGCATAGTTTGTGCTACATATGAGGTCAGATTACACCTACACTGAATCTAATTTTTATGGACCCACCTTGGGATGTAGTTATGAATGTGTTGGGTCTTGAAGGGGCCCTGTGCATGTAGCACCACCTCCAAGATTGTTTCTACAACATCTCGAAGTGTGGTATTTCCAATGGAGATAGAGCAGTCATCGTAGCTTGGCGCTGAGACTAAGCATACCATTGTAGATAACATGTAGAGGACATTGGCCATTGCACATGTCACATTGCATGGAGAGATAAGAAGACCACTTTCATTTCCTCATGGCCCACCAGTTGCATTACATGACGATTCATATCTCGAGAGTCTATGGAGTGGCAAGCTTTCTTCATATGCGCGTATGTGTTGTGATACCATATGTGACACTTGGAGGGTGTAGGACCCATGTGACATAGACCAAGTACATATATATTAGTACATATATATTGAACATTTGACTCTTATAGTCAAATTATACATTATTTATATTAATAATTTTGTATCAGATTGCATTTATATTAATAATTTCATGATAACATTCATGCACAACCTAGCTACATAGATGAGCTTATGAGGTCATCTGAGGGGGGCAGTTGACAAGCCAAAGCAGCCTCCTTTAGTGCATATTTTCGTGGCTCAGCATCCTCCACCTCCACCTCCACCTCATAACACTCATGGACTAGCAGTTGAGGTAAAAAAAATTATTCCTAATATTTCAACATTTTCTTTTTTAAGTTACATGTATGCATGCTAATTAATTCATAGGCTAATTATAATTTGTCTTTTCCATTGTGTACACAGGCCCAGATGCAGAGGGGTGTTGATGTTGCAGTTATGTGGACACATAAGTGGGATGCTGGTATGGAGGCATTGAGCCATAGGCATGGGAGCACCAAACCTAGATTCATCACAACCCAATCCCACCCGACTTCCATTTTCACTCAATTGAGTCACAAGTAGGGGACTATTTAAATGCATAGTTTAAAATTATTTATTTCCATATTTTTTATTTTGTACAAATAATGTTCTAATTAGTTTAAATTTGAATGTGTTATATTGCGGTGTCGGATTATGAATGCCCACTTTGTGTAGTGGAACACACATAAGAGTTCTAGAATTGATACTTTCTAGAGTGGATCATAGATAGTTTGTATATTTTCAGACCCATTTCATAGGGCACGTCCACATGTGATGTACAAACTTTGTATATTTTCATACATGGGAAGTTTATGGATGCATGAACATTATTTCACTTTATGGATGCCTATTATTTCAGTTTGTGGATGTTCATGTATAATGTAATTTGTATATATTTTCATATAGACAGTTTATTATCACACATAACTAACAAGATAACAATTTTGACTTCTTAGGAAATAAACTAAGAAAATAGGTACAATCTTAAACTATAATGCAAGTAACTTCAGTACTGGAAATGAACTAAAATACATGTTCATGGTTCAATTAAAAAACACAAATAGGATTGAAATTTATTTTAAATTCAATTTGAAAAGATGTCTTCAAGTATTGATGTTCAAATAATAAGTTCTATTAAATTTTATTTGTTTTGAGGTCATCTACAGGAGCTTAGTCATAACACATGATATAAGTCATATGTATTGGAATTTAATATACCAAAAAAAATTAATAATATGTTTTTAGATAATTTTATATAATTTTATGAACTTCCCTAAATTTATTTGGCTATCCAAATATTTCAATCAATTCCTTAACTTAAGACCTTCAATTATGAACATTCAAGAAGTAAAAGTTCGCAAAATAACAATTTATGATTCTAGTTTCATAAAATAAGGAAATACGTACAATATTATTATGATGCAAGTCACTTTAGTACTTAAAATGAACTAAAATATATCATGTACCTCAATTTAATATCGAATATGTAGACGTGTCTTTTAGTGCAGTGAATGTATGTTAATTTAAACAATTAATGATATGTTTCTATAATTTTATGCACTTTCCTAAATTTACTTGCCTATACAAGTATTTCAATTAATTCATTATCTTAAGACCTTCAATTAAGAACATTCAAGAAGTAAAATTTTACAAAATAACAATTTTAGTTTTCATATTGAATTGTAGAAAGTGTCTTTTAGTACACAATTAGTGTATGCTAAATTACAATGATTTTATAAGATGTAAACAACAAATATGTTTTATTCTATTTTATTTCTTTTGGGGTTATCTAAAAGAACTTAATAGTCACACACACACACAAACTATTTTTTGCACTTTTCACAATCTAATGTGAAGCACGTGTGTAACTCTTTCCATGTTTTATATCAAACTGACACATGGCATATTTATTAAAAACATAAAAATATTTTAATGTAGTTCACAACCTAGATAGTTGAATTTCCATTTTAAGTAAAATAATATTATATCAACTTGGTTGTTACATATTAAAATGGATTTTATAGAAACCAAATGTATGACATGTATATAGATCTATAAAATTTCTTGCATGCTCAACATGAATACTATACATGACATTTAAAAAATTAAGATTAATTTTTTTATTAAATCTAAATCTAAATCCCTATTGATTCTAAATTTTAATTAAATTTTAGATCTATGGGGTTCACATAAGGATGTTATCTCTAAAAATAAAACCTCCTTGAAATTTGGTGTACTTTGGAAAATCAAGCACCTCAAGGAAACTAAAGCTTATATAACATATATGTAGACCATTATGAATCCATTCTAAATAAGAGTGAAATATTTCTTTATTCAAAATTACAAAATTACAAGAGTATTCAATTCTCACATTTATAGATTGCAAAAATAATACATTTGAGGTCTCTTATACTAGATTAGATTACACTTGATTGCTATATAATTGGCTTCAGGGCTTGCCATTTGCATCAACTACTCATCTAGCTAATGGCTCATACAAATGCAAGTCTCCATAATATGTTCATGGTTTGATTTTGTCATCTTCCATCTCCTTGGTTCACATTTCTTTGTTTTTATTTCTATGAGATTGATCTGAGCTACTATGACTAGATGACTGTATTGACAACATATATAATCAGGCATACAATATCTATAAATGATGTGAGTAGTCTATTTTTTTTACTTTTCAAAAAAATGGCCCGTCACAACCATTTCACAAATTTTGTATGTGACTTGTCCCTCTTCATATGATCTCACCAACCTAATTTTCACCTATGTGCATTGCATCCAATAGTAGGCCACATTCTCTTCATTTCCCATGGGGGTAGTTATAGCAAAAATAACACCTACAAACAAAATAGAAAATATGCATTAGTTAAATACATTTAAGATTTAAATTTATATATGAAACTATTAATTATAGATGAGCAATATACCTTTCCTTACAAGATCAGAGACTCGTCCATGATCAAGTGAAACAATGGCCTCTTCATCGTGCATCTCTTGCCACAACATGATTGGATGAAATCCCTTTAGATTAAGAGGGACATAATTCCATCCTTTCACATACCCATGTTTTTCACAATGATCAAGTCGACATCCATCAACACTAATGCAAAACTCACAAAAACATGTGAGTTTTCTTATCTCGATGGCAAATATTTCCCATGTGTCTTTTCTCCACACTAAGTTTAATTCCCTTGTCCTTTTCACAATATTACAATACCAAGGAATGGATCTATTCACATTACCAAGTTTAATATTCTAGAAAAACCTACACACAGACCTAATAGATTTGTGACCTTCATGTCCTAAATGGGATCTGTACTAGTTAACTGCCTCTAGTGATGATTTAAGTCGATCGGCATCATGACTCGTCTGGTACCTCCTAAGTGTTCACTTCACACAGGTACCTGCATCATCATGCTCACCCTTTCCATGTCTTGTTTCAAAGTAGCTCCAAGTATGTTGAAATTTTTTTCTTCTTGTGTAGTCGTCTCAACCAATAAAAAGTGTGTGCTAACTTGAACTTCCCTGCACAAATATCTGACCATATCCAATGATTCCTGAATGATATGTCATTTTTTTAATGATTCATAAATCAATTCAAAACAATGTTGCATGAATAATGTGTCATGCTCACGATCATCATTGATGTAAAAATGATAATCCTTAATCACATCACGTGACTTGTTAGTGTTATCCCTACCATCAAGATTCAATTGTGCATGTATGTACAAAACATGTACAAATATGGAAACTTGGTCTAAGTGATAATACTCACTTTGGATCTGTATCTAAGGATAAAATGTGTAATTATTAGCAAAGTCCGCCACTGATAAGATTTTTCCTAGCTAAAATACTTTGCGAGAATGTTTAAATTCAAGCACTTGCCACTTAGACTTGTGCAATTATTTGATATAGTTATAGATTTGGTTTCGAAACACCCCCATGAATTGTGAAATATGAATCTCATCCTCAACATAATTGATCCTCTTAGGAACTAGAGTTGAATAAAATGGTTGAGTTCCCATGACATACTCATAATGCTTCCATGTGACAGTGACATTTGATATCCCAAGCTGGTTGGGATCAATAAGAAATTTCCTATGGAATGATCCCAAATCACTACATTGAATGCATATTCTCCCACCTATACATATTTTCTTGTAAAAAAACTCTTTTGGCTCCCTTCTGCACAATATTGATGAAACAAAATCATGCAATGTTGGAGGAGGAGGGTTGTTGTGACAATTCTTCTTGTAAAATTCCGAGAAAGTGTCATAATGAAGTTGAAATTAAACATGATATCAGCAATAATACCTACCATACATTGTATTAGGCCTAATAAACCATGGCTTCAATTTTTGAAACATCCTTATGGATATCTTCACATGGTGATTTCTTTAACAATGTAACTTCTATCATTTCTACAATGTGCTTAGCATGTTCCACATACTCACCTTTAGCTATGTGATGTCGTACAACATGATTTATATCTAGAATAGCACAGGAATGGCTCTCCCAAAGCTCTACCACAAATGTTTTAATTCCTGCTCTGAGCCTGTCTTGGTAGGGTTTCCTAGTGATAAGATCCCAACAAGAAAATTCATCATTTTCATTTACTCAAACCCTGAATTTGCTATGCTTATGCAATTTTTTTTCTCGAGACATGGAGCAACTTTGACATTATTGCCAACTTTTGTTCTATTGATGTACTTGGTGCAACAATAGCAATTGTAATCTCCATATGCGTAGCTTGAACATCGATTTTTCTTGATTTTCTAAACATATGAATGCCTTTGATATATTTTCAGTGACATTCATATGTGTCTTCTTTCTTTTAGCATTTTGGACACCCAAAATCTTTGTGTCATGTTTTAGTTTCTTATGTTTGATCAACCCATGTAGTATTTGAGCTTGTGCAAAAAATAAATGATTCTCAAAATATTGTTGAATGATCTTATTGACATGGTCTCTAATAGTGCGAGCAGGAATAGTCTCCCAAAGGTCCTCTATTGTGCTTGCATCCAAATTTTCTGCAAATGGTCCACACCTTTCCAAACCACTACAACTCCCTATTATTCTTTCAACTTGAGAGGAAAAAATTCATTATTCCAGTGGTTGATTAACTTGATAGGGAAAATCTTCCTCCTCCAATGGTTCATTCGCTTGATGTGGCACATATTGTTCCCCTAGTGACAGTTTATCAACTTGATATGGAATATGTTCTTCTGGTGTTTGATCAGATCTATAAGACACATCTTGATCAACTTGATGGGACACATATTCTCCCTCATGTGGATTCTCAATTTCCATCCCTGCATAGTGGAATACAAAATATACTTGTAAGTCAAGTGAACCATCATCATAAGAAAAGTGAATAGTAGATCTAGATACACATGTTTATTTAAGATATCACCATAGATGGAAGGTCTTGATATGAGTTTATAGTAGGAATATAGGTAGCAAAAGTTTACATGGACCAAGGGTTGTAAGTTGAAACATGAAAAGAAAATGGTTTTGATCTCAAGGAAATATGGGTCGAAGAAGAGTGCACCAATAAAACTATCGGTCCATATGTTAATGAAAAGGGTGATTAAGAATATGATGAAAGGTAGAAAAATTCCTCCTCACTCAACAAAAATCAATTTGGAAACCCTAGCATTCTAGTCACAAACCCTAAGGAAAAGTTAAATGAAAAACAAGTTTAGACTTGGTAGCTAGGTAGTAGAAGTTGACATGGACCAAGGGTTCTATGTTGAAACATGAAAATAAAAGAGTTTTGAGCTCAAAGAAAGATGGGTTAAAGAAGGGTGCACCAGTAAAGGTATTAGTCCATGTGTCAATAAAAAGGGTGATTCATAATATGATGAAAGGTAAAAGCATTCCTCCTCAATTAATAAAAATAAATTTCGAAACCCTAGGGTTCTAGTCATAAACCCTAGGGAAAAGTTAAATGAAAAACAAGTTGACATTTGGAAACTAGATAGCAGAAGTTGACATGGACCAAGGGTCCTAAGTTGAAACATGAAAATAAAATAGTTTCGATCTCAGGGAAAGATGGATCGAAGAAGAGAGCAGGTCAATAAAAATATCTCTCCCTGTGTCAACAAAAAGGGTGATTCAGAATATGATTAAAGGTAAAAGCATTCAATATGTATGAAAGGTAAAAGAATTTTCATGATAATGTGAATTGTATGTAGGAGGCACCTGAAGATGATATAATCCTTAAGAAACATGTAGAAATTCCTTATAGATTCAAACTACATATGTAATATTCTAAAACAAAATATTTGAATCTAATCTACTCATCAACGAAAACAATTAATCAATCAAGAAATCACGAATCATAAAAGAGAAAGAATTCAATCAACACATTACACACTGATTTCTTGGGGAAAGAAACAGCTAAAAAACCCTACTATTTGTATATTGAATTAGTCAGAAAATATGAGAAGAATACAATGCTTTGCTCAAGCCTGAGCAACCTCTGCACTATCTCTATCTATCTCACTTCTTCCTAGATGAGCCTTGGCAAATACTTAACCAATTTTCTGCTTTCCTAATTCCCTATTTCCTTGCATTGTTTCCTTGGGAATTATCCCCTATTAAATAGGGAGATTCCTCAATTGGAATTTTGCAATCCGTCATAGGCCTTCCTCTGACTGCATGCACCACCTATACAATTTGGATGATTATACAACTAATAGTACGCTGCCATTGAACTCCAATATCAATTGGGTAACTCTTAGATCTCACATGCATGAGTTATTTATGGCTGAATTATCAGTTAACTAGTTGAACACACGGAGCAACAACCCACTGTTAGACCTCCTACTAGTTCCTCCATCAGTTGGAACTAGTTTAATTGACTTTAACTTTGTTAAACTGAATTAATTAATTAAAACTCAAAATAAAATCAACCAGGGCTCCTATAAGGTAGGAGACAATATACATGACTCAAGTTAGACCCTCAACTCGAATTAATCAAACCAACTAAGTCAAATTAACTTAGTTAACTCGTACAAGTTGTCTTGTGATGTGGAATTACAATTTTTCTCCTCATTCAATTCAAGGGAAAATTAAATCAGACTTTTTTCTTGTTGCATTTTCAACACTCCCTCTCAACAAGAAATGGATTCACATCTATCCCGATCCAACACCTTTGGAATGTACTGCATGCAACATTTATCACTATTGTTGTTTCTACTGCAACATCTACAACTGAAAATCATCTAAAAATAAATAATAAATAATCACTTAATCAATCCGCAACTGTCTACTGGAAAAACTTTGTTGTTGTTGACTCTGCTACTGAGCCTCCTACTCTGTTGTCAACACTACTCCACACTCCTCAATATTTGATGAAATTGATCCTCCTACTACTGAATATTGTGGGCCCCCATAGTAAGGTAATGGTCCATAAGACAAAAAACACCTCAATGGACCCTGCCCAATTTGTGGAACTCTTAGACTAAGGTTTCATATTTCCCCACCTAACACCTAGAGGTATGGTTGCATGAGATCCATATGCCCACTTAGCTCGAAATTTCCTCCTAATGGAGGTCTCTTCTTGAGTGGATGTTTCCATTATGTCTCCTCTCTGCTTCTTCAATTGTGGTTTCTCCACAACTTGACGAGGTTTCTTTTGAGGCTCCATTTTAAGAGGTAAATTATGTTCCCTCTCAACCACCAAGTCTCTAACATTTTACTTGCTCCTCAAGGCTTTGAATGCATATTTGACCTCATGTGCATACAGGTTCTTGACTCACACACTAATCTACTTCACCTATCCCATGGTATTGTGTCTAAGGAAAACCTTTCCTTTGCTAAATATCACAATGTAGCCACGGTCTTCTAATAAAATGATAGAAACAAGATTCTTCTTTAGACTTGAATCAAACATCACATCCTTGAGTCTGAGAGGGGAGCCAGACTCCCTCTGAAAAGTAACTGTATTGATATCGATCATGTTATACCTCTTTTCATCTCCAAACTCAATGTTCTTCTTTAGGTCTTTCTCATCCAAGTCACTGAAGAGCTCTCTATTCCTCATCATATGGAAAGAGGCACCACTATTGAGATACCACATGATTACCATTATAGCTCTTTCCATGCATTCAATGGGAGTAAAATCAAGCTCTAATTGTGAAGCTAGAGCTTCACCTGCTACTACTACTGCAAGCTCCTTCTTTCTTTCCTTCTTCTGTGTGGCATAGTGCCTGAATTTATGACAGTGAAAGCACTTGATATTGGACAAGTATTTCTTCTTTCCTCCTCACCTTAGGACTTCTTTCCCTTGGAATTATTTCCTTTGAGGACTAATGCAAATTCCTCTTCCACTTCTTTGGATGAGGTCCCATCTCTGGTGTTTTGCCTTATCTCTTCTTGCACAAAGTCAAACCACAAATGCTCCCACTTTGGTAGATTCTCCATCCCATTTACCAAATCCATGTAGTTGTTCCATATTTTGGGAAGTCCTAGAAATGCTAGGTTGACCAGATCATCTTCAACAACTGCAATACCAATGCTCCCAAGCTCATCCTGACATTGGGTGAACCTAATCAAGTATTGTGTTATTGTGTCTCCCTTCTCCATCTTGATCTTCTGAACCTTTTCCTTCAGTTCTATCTTCCTGTGGTCACTGTTGTTTTGAAACAATTATATTAAGGCTTTCCAAATTTCATATGGTGTATCCTTCCCATGGAGATTCGAGACAATATTATCTCGAACTCCTTCCAGTGTGATCCTTCTCGCCTTTGCCACACATTTATTCCACTCTACCAGTTCTTGAGCATCAGTTGTTGGAGGCTTAGGAATATCATTGTCTATGAATTCCTTCAACCTATTTTCTTCCAACACTACCTCCATCCTGTCCTTCCAAGCAATATAATTTGAGCTACCCTCAAGGGCATACTCGAGTCTCAATCCATAGAACAACAACCTGCTAACTCTGAAGTATGATCTTGCAAACTTGTTTTCACCTACAAAGAAAAACTACTATTCTTCTCTTCTAGTGTGATTTTTTCTCTGATACGATGTAGAAATTCCTTATAGATTCAAATTTATTATGTAATTTTCTAAAACAAAAGACTTGAATCTACTCTACTCATTAACATAAATAATTATGATCGATAAATCACGAAGCATACAAGATAAATAATTCAATCAACAAATTACATAATGATTTCCTAGGGAAAGCCACAACTAAAAACCCTTGTTATATGTATATTGAATTAGTCAAAAAATATGAGAGGATTACAATGATTTTCTCAAGCTCGAGCAACCTCTGCACTATCTCTATTTGCATCATTGCTTCCTAAACAGGCCTTGGCCAATACTTAACCAAATTTCTTCTTTCCCAAGTCCCTATTTCCTTGTGTTGTTTCCTTGGGAATTATCCCCTATTAATTAGGGAAATTCTTCAATTTGAATTGTGCAATCCATCATAGGCCTTCCTCTGATTGCATGCACCACTTGTATAATTTGGATGATTATATAACTGATAGTACAATTCCCTTGAACTCCAATCTCAATTGGGTAACTCTCACATCTCACATGCAAGAGTTATTTATGGCTAAATTTTCAGTTAAATAGTTGAACACATAAAGCAACACCCCATTGTTAGACCTCCTAATAGTTCCTCCATTAGTTGGAATTAGTTTAACTAACTTTAACTCAATTAAATTAAATTCATTAATTAAAACTAAAAATAAACTCATTCGAGGCTCCTATAAAGTAAGAGACACTCTACATGACTCAAGTTAGACCCTCAAATCGAATTAACTGAACCAGCAAGTCAAATTAACTTAGTTAACTTGTACAAGTTGTCTTGTGATGTGGAATTATAATTTTTCTCCTAATTTAATTCAAGGAAAAATTAAATCAGGATTTTTTCTTGTTGCATTTTCAACAAAACATGTAACTAATGAAAAGTATTCTATTCTATGAAAGAAATCAGTTGGAAAGAAATGAAATAAATCAATAACATTTAAGACTATTTCATTTGTAAGCATTCCAGAACACATACATTTTCTTTAGGAAAACCAAATGAATCACATACATAATACAAAGAGAAAAATAAATAGTTAATTTTCCCTTTAATTCTAATGTGTGAAACAATAAAAAAAAAGGCTTATCTGAGGTTTTTCATACACTGGACATGGATGGATGGACAAAACCAACTTATAGCTTATTTGCTAGAGCTAAGGGAGAGGAGAAGGGAACTTTAGTGAAATGAATCAGTTCAATTAAATAGTCAGACACAGGCAAGGGACCTACTGCTTGCCTGATCTAAACCGACTTCGTGATAAGATAAAAAAGAAAATATATAAAAGCCATGCTGTGGAGTTGATCCGTTCAATCGATCTCTTGAGAAAGTTTCCTAAAAGGATGTAACGTCCTTCCACTCAAGTAGTAACTGGGCCTTGTGAATATTTTATAATAGGGTATTAGGGCCACGTCATAAATGTCACTATCGATTCTTCGAGTAGCCAAAAACCCAACCAAGTTATGAAGAGGTTTATAGTGGCCAAACATACTAGGGTTATGTCATGAAAGAGCTAGCGACACTTCTAGTAACCTGAGCAAGATCACCTTAGGTCTAAGTTCTCCCACACCTCAATCTATATGGAAAGATGCCCTAATATTTGGTCACTAAGTTACTTGCATCCAATTGGAATGGATAAATCTCAACTTTTGGTTGTTATTTTCGGTCCCAGAACCCCTACCACGTGTCAGGAGACAATATGAAGGTTCGTGATAATCCGCCACATAGGCCTTACCCGCTTCATGGGTTTCTTCCCATGTACTTATTTTTTACTAGATGATGCAATATTTTAAGCTCTCTAAAAGACAAATTTCTATGTTTCAAATAAAAAACATCCATGACGGCTTATGTGCTACGTATCACCATGATCCTAGCCTAAAATATAAATTATCTAGTGCCCCCTATGAGGAATTTAGTGTGTTCAGGTTAAGGTTGTTTTTAGAAAGTCTTTGCTTCACTTATGGTGTGCAAAAAAATATAATCTCAAATAAATTAGGTACAAAGATTCCGAAAAGAGGATACTCTTTATACAAAGTTTAAGCGTGCTTAGTGTGTGGGGTGAATGTCTGTGCAAGTAAAATTGTGAGCATACAAAGTGTGAACTCTTGTGGATATGTGGTGATCCTTTACAATTCCCTTAATTAAACTATGTGTTTTTTGTTCCTTGCAAGAATAGAAATGATGTGTGGATGGTGGGCCACTTACTTTTCTTCTAATTATACTATGTGAGCATATGTTTGTGTCCAAAATTTCAAAGTAAAATATAAGAAATTACTCTACTTGTAATAGCTAGTAAAGCAAATTGGTTAGTAGTGATGGTGTGTACAAGGTGAATCTAGTGCACATACAAAGTGTTTAAATTTCAAGTATGTGGATATGTGGTTCATGATCCTTTAATACAATTCCTCTAATTACACTATGTGATGTTTGTTCCTTGCAAGAAAAAAATGATGTGTGGATGATGGGTCACTTGCTTCTTTCCTAATTATACTACGTGAACATATGTTTATGTGTAAACTTTCAAAGTAAAATGTAAGCTTAAACTACTCTAATTGTAATGGTTAGAAAAGCAAATTGGTTAGTAGTGATGGTGTGTGCAAGGTGAATCTAGTGCACATACAAAGTGTTTTAATTTCAAGTATGTGGATATGTGTTTCATGATCCTTTAATACAATTCCCCTAATTACACTATGTGATGTTTGTTCCTTGCAATAAAAGAAATGATGTGTGGATGATGGACCACTTACTTCTTTCCTAATTATACTACATGAGCATATGTTTGTGTGCAAAATTTCAAACTAAAATATATGTGTCAATTACTCTACTTGTAATGATTAGTAAAGCAAATTGGTTAGTAGTGATGGTGTGTGCAAGGTGAATATAGTGTACATACAAAGTTTTGAATTGCAAGTATGTGGATATGTGGTTCATGATCCTTTAATACAATTCCCCTAATTACACTATGTGTTGTTTGTTCTTTGCAAGAAAATAAACTTGATGTGGGGATAATGGGCTAATTACTTTTCCAAATTATCCTATATGTGAGAATAATCTAGGGAGATACAAAATTAATTATTTTGGAAACATTATATTTCCATTACCAACTAAATTTATTATGTAACTTGATTTAGTTAAATAACTAAAATTTGTTGTTTATGCATAAATTGTGATTTAAATTCAAGTGATGCCACAATTGAGAACACCCAATAGAGGAACCCCCATGTAAAGGATAATAAATTTGCAAACTAGTTGAAGGTATGCAATTTGTAAAATATTTGCACACTTAAAAATTTATATTTTTCATTTTAAATATGATCCTATGTTAACAATAAAAAATTAATTCATTTATATATAAATTTTAATGATAAAAAATAATTTTATCTTCTATGTTAAATCATAAAGTTATTTTGGCAAAAAAAAATTATTTATATATTAATTTTAATAATATATTAGAATTTAAGTGTTTCAAAATTGTCATTTGAAATATATATTATATATTTATAATGTGTGGTTATATATATTTCTATAAATGGTTTAAAAAAATACAATATTGTCAATTTTTTTTAAAATAATTTACTCTAAATTTACTTTTATATTTTTTCCAATATTATAATCCAAATTTGTTAATTTATATTTTAATCTTCTTTATATAAATTATTGTATTTTATCAATTATTTCAAGAAAATGTACCATACTGCTAAAAGGTTTGGAATTTTTTTACTCATTTAATAAAGTAAAAAAATTAAAAATTAAAAATTCATAAATATATATATTTTTAATATATCTACCTTCATTTCTCCATTTACTAAGTGACGAATTTGACCTTTTTCAAAATTAGTTCTTCTTAGCAACATTTTTTGTTTCTTCAAGAGACTATATAAATCCTAAACTAAAAGTGATTTCTACAATAAAGATCAAGTTATATTTTTGTTCATACATCTCATTCACCAAAAATTTGAATTAAAATCCAATGGCAACTAAAAGGGATTGTGAGAACAAAAGCAACGAGAAAAATTATTTAAAAAGAATAGGTGTTAAGAGCATGTGTTTTGTCCTAAGAGGTCACAAGTTCAAGACCAGAGGGGGGTAGAGTATGTATACCTTCGTAGGCTTAGCAATAAAATCGTTGTGCTGAGGTGGGTCCCTTGTCCCATAAACAAGGGGGTCTCATACACCAATTTGGTGTCTGGCTTGGCTATGACCTTAAAAATGGATATTATTATTATTATTATAATAAAAATAGAGAAATTGGAGAGTAAATTGTCAATATATACCTATTTCCCAAGTAATCTAGTCTCATATTTCCCATGCGATCTAGTCTCACAAGCAATAATCTCTCTTCACTCTCCCACCAACACATGTTTAAGAAATGAAAAAACTTAAAACGATTTGGGCATAGGAGTGAAGGGTGTGTGATAAAGGTGATCTATTGTTAGATATCACACCAAAAGTTTACTAGTAAATCTAGGTTTGAAGCTTTGTTTGGTTTCACAAGTCACATTTACCAAGTGAAGCATTTCAAGACGTTTTTCAAATTTACTTCTTCTTAGCAACAATTTTTTATTTCCTCAAAAGACTCTATAATTTCCAAGATAAAAGTGATCCCTATTGTAACAAGGATGGTATTATATTTTTGTTCATATATCTCATTTACCAAACATTTCAATTATTTAAATCCAATATCAATTATTTATATCTACTCATTTGTATAATAATTTGTAAGGTTGTTGAACTAAAGACTAATAGAAATTAAGTTTAAATTCTTATATAGGAAACTTCTAAATACATATTTCAGAGGGAATTATTACTTAAATAACTTAATGATATGGTGAATCTTTTGAATTTGAAAGAATGGGAGATTCTTGAAAAATCAAGCTAGTGATTACCAAATTGAAGGGCCAAGTTTATTTCATGAGAGAAAACAAAATCTATATCTATAAATTTATACAAATTTAATCAACTATAAGATAAATTGGGACTAAATAATCATACAATACAGAAATACACACTCCATGATACAATAAGGAACCAATTCAACTAGTTTTAAGTATGTTAATATTTGAAAGCCTACTATACAAAATCAAATTAGTTGGAAAAATGTTTCTTCCTTGTAATCACCATAATACCATTTAGCGTTTTAAAATGTGTAACTAAAATTACCATAAAAAAATAGTAAGAAGAACTTTCTTAAAGGAAGAACTTATCATAACCATAAAGAATTTCACAATTCCAAATAAAATGTTGAAGCAATCTACGAAGAGAAGTATGAGGAGGATATTGGAATTTTTGATAGGGAAACAAAAAGAAATCAAGAGATAGAGGTTTTAGGGGATTTAGAGAACAAGAAAGATGCTTCAAAGTCTTATCAACAATGAATGTGCATTGTTATCATTTGTGGTGTAGAGCGGCACAAATGATTTGAGTGTTTTTTTGGGAGAATGTACATGGAAATTTTAACACAACAATCAAGTAGGGCACAAGAACTATATGTTTCTATAAGGAACCTTTTTTATGCACGTGAAAACATGGATATCCAATGTGTTTTATGTTTTCAATTATTTTCATCAAATCTTGACAAAGTTTAAAATAAGGAACTCCTCTTTTTTACTTTTGAACCATATTTTGCAATATATTTCATGATTGCATGTTGAGAAACAACTAGATGAATTTATTCGACATTAGATTTCCATAGTCTAAAAAGGTTAACATTGTAAACATTTCTAACATATCATCAATACATACATGCTAATTTATTTCTTTTGCATTTATGGTTTATGAATTTAATATTGATTAATCACAAGAGCCTTCCATGGAGCGCTATAGTTATATGCAATATTACACTCATTTTTGTGCAAGCACGAATCTACACTACACTTTTTATGTCTTTAAAAAACTTGATCTCTTTAAAAAATTCTCATAACCTTCATGTGTGAAATGAAAGAAGAATTTTGTGAGGTTTTCAAAGGTAAGGATCATCATTTAATATCCAAGGAACCATTAAATGTTATATATGATGATGAATGTTATGAAAAATTAAAGTTGTTATATATGTCTAACAAATAATGTCTTCTCAGTTCATGCACATTGGAAGTAGGGATATCCTTGATCATTCTAGATCTTGACACATTTTCTCTCTTTTAACTCCTACAAGGGTATCAAGCTTTAATAAAACTAATGTTTATAGGTTTTGGAGCACCTACGTGACAACTATTTTTGCTAATCCTCTTGTAAATAAATTACCATGAATTGTAATTCATGTAAATAATATATGGAATTTATGTTCCAATGGTCTTTTTAGTTAAATCGCATCCTTAGTTTTTGTGGGCTATCCTAAACCATTACAATTCTAAGGTGGCTAATAATTTTCATGAATTCAAGTGGTTTCAGAAAATTTGAATAAACCATGGTTTCAATTAGTTTCCAATAATTTGTATGGTTTCAAGTGGTTTTCAATAATTTGCATGGTTTCAAGTGGTTTTCAATAATTTGCATGGTTTCAAGTTGTTTTGTTTAGTTGTTGTTACATCTCATTTTTTAAACACATAGTATTAGTTTCAGTGTTTATTTTATCTTAGATTTATTATTTCATTCTCCATTTTTTTTTAGTTTCCAATCTTATTTCCTAATGCATACAAGATGGAGCAAGTAATATGAGAAGTGAGACAATTTGAATTCGTGTATTTACATGAATTTATTGAGTTGCATGATCTTCCTGTTCTCTCAATGTTTGATGTCTTTTTCTCATCCTTTCTCTAGCTTTTTCTTGCATTTCCTCTATGGATGGAAATTTCTTTCCTTTTCTAGATCCAAATTTCCAATTTCCCATGTTTGTTGTGAATCCTTGTGTAATTTTCACGCTCGGATATTTTTATATGAATGAATGTTTGTTGTTTTTTTTCTACATTTGAATTCAGAGACTAATTTTTTTATTTTTTTGGGGTTGAAAGTAGAGGCTTGATCGAGCCCTTGAGCGTTAGAATTTTTTATAAACAACATTAATAGAAGTTGGTAGGAAATTAGCGGTGGTTAGCCTTTTAATGGCTCGATTGAGCCACTTGTTAACCACCTATATAGGTCGATCAAGGGTTTCTTTAATGCTCAATCAGGAAATTTGAATTTTGAATTTAAGTGTTTGATGAAGCACTCAATCGAGCTTCAGAGGTCCTAAAAATCAGAGTTTCATCATCTCTTCTGCAGATTTCTCTGTAACCCCATTTTGTACCCTAGTGGATTTAGGGCAGAATTTGCTCTTAAGTGGAGGAGTTGATCATGATGGATTCGTGAAAGAATCCTCTATCCAATGGCATATGAATTCGACACTTTTGGATTCATATGATATTTTTCATCTAATTTCTTTTAAACATAATGCTTCAATTTTTTTTAGATAGATTCAAAGGGGCTGAATAAAAATTCAATAACATAAAATATACACGATGAAAAAATTTCAAAAAATACCATTATCTTTGTTTACGAGTCCTCTTCAAAAGGGTACTCTTGTTTTTTAAATTTATTTAAAGAGTTGAGAAAAATATTACGCAGACACATGTGTCTCCAAAATGAAATTGAAATATTACTTCCCCAACTTTGAAAAATAATAAATATAATTTTTCATAAAAAAAATAAAATATTAATGCAAAAAACTTAGCTCTCTCCATGTAGTTCATGTTCATATATATATATATATATATATATATATATATATATATATATATATATATATATGTATGTATGTATGTATGTATGTATGTATGTATGTATATATATATATGTATATATATATATATATATATATTATATATATATATACATATATATATATATATATATATGTGTGTGTATATATGTGTGTGTATATATATATATATATATATATATATATATATATATATATATATATATATATATATATATATATGTATGTATGTATGTATGTATATATGTATATATGTATGTATGTATGTATGTATGTATGTATGTATGTATGTATATTAAAAATTAAACATTTTAGACTAAGTTATGCTACATAAACACATGCATACCTTTTAATATGTGTGAAAATTTGCGATGACAAATATTTCATTTAATGGAAAATTGAGAGATTATATGACACTAAATTATTTTGAAAAAAATATCATTATGACACAACATAATTCTCCAAACATTGTATTTTTACTCGGAGTTGAAATTCACAATGCTTATATGAACTCTAAGGGTTGTAATTCGATAAAAGAGGAAAAACTTGAAATTTCATTGCCACATTTGGCCCAAAAGTGTAACCCATCTTCATGCATTCACCCAAGCCAAAAGGAGTAGTATAAGACATCATTGTTTCCATAGAATCATGTGAATACCCAATTGATTTTATCATCCTCCAACCTAAGGCCAATATTGGAGGTTATCCTTTAATCCTTGGAAGGCCTTTGTTAGCCACAACACATGCTTATATCAATTGTAGGTCTAGGGACATGACTGTTTCCCATAAGAATTATACTAAGAAGCTCACTCTCTCCCTTCTGCTAGACCTTTTCTGGACTCCGAGAACCCTCTTTGATTTAAAGATAGTGATGAAGAATCTACTCAATCCCTTTTGACTCTTGACCTAGCTCTAATTCTTAAAGAACAAAGTAAAGATTATGTGATTTGTACCTTTTTAACACACCCTCATATTAACAACAATTCTTCAATTGGCATAGTCTTGAGAAAACAATCCTAGGAGACATGTTCACCCATTAAGTTGACACAACAAATGAAATCGATAACTTCATTTAATACTACGGAATATCAAATTAAATCTATCAAGATCTACCTTGGAAAAAATCTTAATATCAATGCCTGGCTAGAACCCTCACAATAGAAGTTATTGGTGGAATTTCTCAAGAAGAATAGTAATGCGTTTGCATGAGATTACACTGATATGAAAGGAATATCTCCTAATTTTTGTACTCACCACATTTACATAAAAGAGGACTCCTGACATATCAAGAAACCCTAGTGGAGGATGAGTCCAACCCTTAGATATATAGTTAAAGAAGAGTTATAGAAATTATCGAATGGTGTGATTCATTTATCCTATTTCTGATAGTAAATGGGTTTATCCCCTAGTTATTGTCCCCAAGAGGAATGGTAAGTGGCAAGTATGTGTTGATTATTGAGAGTTAAACAAGGACACACTGGAAGACTTTTTTTCGATGCCCTTTATCGATCAAGTATTGGATACTTTAATAGGAAATAATTTTTTCTTGTTTCTCGAAGGATTCAATGTCTACAACCAAACTCAAGTAACCCTTGAATACAAGGAGAAAACCACTTTTACCTACCCATGGGGAACTTATGCTTATTGATTACTCCCATTTGGATTATGTAGTGCTCCAACAAATTTTCAATAGGTCGCTCTTGGGATCTTTTCTGACTTGACCAATGAATGTGTTGATACTTATATAGATGATTTTATCGTATATGGGGAACTTTTGAAGAAGCTCTAAAGAATATTGAAAATGTATTAATCCGATGTTAGGAAACCAACCTTTCACATTTGTTGCACTTGGTCTTGTAATTTTGATATATCATGTAGCATTTCTTCCTCTTCTTCATGAGTCATGCTATTGCTTTCAGGTTGCTTACTAGGTGTTTGCATTTTCTTTCCTCTAGGCATCAGTTACCGATAGCAATGCTCTACTATGCCCTTTGAATTCCTTCAAAATAATTTTTCAAACCAATCTTAAGAAAAATTTTAAAAAAATCTACACACCTATTTTAACTTTGTAGGAGCTCGATATTGCCTCTGATGTATCTTTGTAATTTCTGATCATCCAGTTCTAAAATTTCGACTTGTAGTAGCCCTTTGTGTCCTCTTTCCAATGCCACCAGTCTGATCCCAATTGGATTCTCCAAGGAAGAGTTATGTCAAATCTCCCACAATGACCTGATTATAGACTAGTTCAGTAGAGCGAACTTGTATGACGTGCCATGTGTCCCTATTTCAACCTTTGGCTTTGAAAATGATATACAAGAAACTGCAGTCCGTCCTCTTTTTGTAGCTTCTTATGAAATTTCAATCTGATGCTCAGAGAGAAAGTTATGACAATTTTCCCCAGGTCACCTGTTTGGAATGTAATTCAGGAGTCTGCAAAAAGACCAACTTCCTCAGATCATACCTCCGCAAATATAGAACGAAAAGCTCTGAAATTTGGACTCGAGATTTAGCACGACGTCTTCTCAAATGGGTTTTTTTTAGCTTCTGAAACGTCGTAGAAAAAAAATTCTAGCGAAAATTCCACGATGACCTGTTTGGAGCAGCAAAACCCTAGAATCGAAAGCTCTGATACCAAATGTTATGAAATCAGCTCACAAAAAGATAGAAAAGATAGTTGAATGCCTTAGAATTCAGCCTCTTCGAGGGGGAAACCTCCTTTACATTCCATAAATGAACAATTCTTGGATGATTCAAATGACAAAACCTCCTTTCTATATATAGGAGTATAAGGAGTCACAATATAACCCAACCGACCTAACAATAATAATATAAAGCCACAAAAATAACAATAGAGGGATTCTATGGGGCACAATAATAACAATATGGGGATAATAGGGGCACAACAATATTAATAAGGGGTAAAACTACAATAGTAACTGGGTAATCACTAGTATTATAGGGACCCAACACTCTTAGTAATGAGAAATGTCAAATGCTTCTCACAAAATGGATCATGTTAGGACACCATATTTCTCCTAAAGGAATTTAGGCAGACTCCACCAAAATAGAGGTAATCCTGAAATTATTATTCCTAGACACACAAATGGATGTCCATAATTTTTTAGGCTATGCAAGATACTATCAGAGGTTTATAGCAAACTTCACAAAAGCATCATCCCCACTATTTCACATTTTAACAAAACTACAGAGTTTCATTGGGATGATCAATGTCAATCCACATTTAAATCTCTTAAGAAAAAATTATCCTCTACCCCTATTTTGTGAGGCCCTAAGTAATCCTTACCCTTCCATAATCACATTGATGCTTCAGATACAACCATTGGAGCCATACTAGGTCAGAAACATAGGAACACAAACCTTATGTTATTTATTACATCAGTAAGAATTTGACCCCAGCCAAATTGAATTACATTATCACTGGAAAGGAATTCCTCACAATGGTTCATACCATAAACAAGTTTTTTCATTATATTATGGGTTATCCTATATTTGTACATATTTATCATTCTACCATACGATATCTTATGAATAAATCAATTACACATGGTAGAGTGACCAGATGGGTTCTTCTCCTACAATAATTTCTTATTACTATCATTGATAAACCTGGGAAGAAGAATGTTGTTGCTGACTTCTTATCACAATTCCATCATACCACTGAATCTAATCTTATAGAAGATGTTTTCCTTGACGAACATTTCTTTTCCTTGTCTACTAATATGCCTTGGTTTGCAGATATTGTTAATTACTTAGTTGTAGATAAACTCCCACAACACTTATCACATAGAGAATGATAGATGTTTGTTAGAAGTAGTGCTCTATACTCACTCTGCATGACCAACACAAATTCCATCTAGTCCAAGGGGTGAACTATGCTCTTATACCACTCTATGACACCCTCCTCCGACATCTACCCAAGTAACCAAAAAACTAAGGTAAACATGTGACGAGAGGATACTATGATATGATTCGACCTCCTAAGTCATGTTAAGGAAGTGGAAATGATGGAAAAACACCATATAGATCTTCAACATCAACAAGAGGACTCCTAAGAACTATCTCAATATTTTTGCTAATAAACCCCTAAGTCCTACTAAGGTTTTATACCTCTTTACCTCTGGATGCTCCCATGCTATGGGCATGCTAACGTCCAGAGGGTTCTAGACACTCCCACAAGCCTACATGCCTGTGTCTAGGGACTATTTCCAGTAGACCTGTGATAGATTCTGGGGATTTTAAGGCACATTTCAAGCCTAGAATTCTAGCCACATCCCAAAACATGTTGTAACTTCCAGAATCTAGTAAACACATGATGACAAGACTATTAAACCAAAAAATAACTCTAGGACTAGGCCTAGCCATATTCAACTGGGATTGACTTTCTTTCAAACACTTGGCATCAATGCAATCTACAAGTGTAAATGACAAATCTAAGCATAGGGGTCTTATACTTATCTGAGATTCACTATGAGGCATTGTTTCCTTATCACTTTAGTTGTAGTTTCATCCATTAGGCCATAGATACATTGTTCATTCAAATACAAGTAAAAACATGATGTGAGCCATACATGGCCACTGTCATAATACATATACATAACCAACATAATAGCAACAGAAATACCAATGAAATCACAACTATATGATCCACATATAAACCATTATAATACTCATAGAAATACAAGGAGAAATAAACTCATATTAATTATGCAAAATCTAAACTCGAGATGGGACTGCCACATTCCACCTAACCATAGAATGGCTGAGCCAAATCTCTCTTCAGCCATTCACCCCCGTGCCATATTTCAAGCATGAATGTGGGACACAAACCAAAAGAACCAACCATGGCATCCCAAGGCTAAACCACCTCACCGTCATCAATAGAAACCAAGGTCTACTGTAATCCATTCCAAATCACTAGGCCAACACAATTAACATGTAATAACATGATTTACCATGATCTCCACCAGATCACTAGTACAAACAAGCATGGATGCCACCAGATTTCGCCACCTACACCATGAGGAATTTTCATCTCCCCTAGTCTCTCAAACTTTACCGCAATCCAAACCTGAATCACCAAGTCCTAAACCAAGACTTACTCTCCAAGCTTTATCGCATATCCCAAACCCAGGATTACTAGGCGCAACAGAAAGCATACCACCTCTTGGCTTTACAGTATATCCTGCCATTCACCGACAAGGATTCCTAGGCCCAATGAGGCAACATAATCCTGCCTTTACCACAACCCAAAGTCTATCTCAGGTGTCACTAGGCCAGTGGCTTTACTGTGATCCATAGTTCAGTTCAAGGACCACTAGGTCATGTGCTCTATCATTCGAATATCCACCTCACTTAGCTTTGAATCCATTCAAAAATCAAGCTCAACCAAAACATGAGAACCCCATCACACCATGGCTATTTGGAAATGGAAAGGCTAGGCTGAAAACACTATTACACCTGGAAAAACCCAGGCCATAACAGTGAAGAACCACATGCAATACCATGCATTCCAAATATAGCAAGGGAAATACACATGGAAATCGATACTTGCAATGAACATTATTGTAGGTTCTTGATCCTTCTCTTCCTTGATTTCTCCTTCCTTCCTCTTGCCTTCTTTTCCTTTCTTGATCTAATGAAAAACCTAAGAAAAAGCTTGCCATTTGATCCTCAAAATCCTTTTTATCAATGAGGCATCTATTTTCTTCAATTTCCTCCTCACATGCAACCTGTGACCTTTCACCTTCCTTTTCTCCTATTTTCCTTTATTTTCATAAATAAATGTGTCAAAAATGTGTTTTCCTTTCCAAAGCCTTTGCCATTTCCTTGCTAATTTCCTTTAGCCATAATAACCGAAATGAACACCCACTAGGATTTTTTTCCCACCATTCATCTTAGAATATGTGTCCCATCATCGTGGCCTTATATATTTTTACATGGATTTTTAACCAGGGTTGTTACAAAGGCATGGTTTAGTGCCCATAGTCTATTTTTATTTAAGCATATTGAATAGTATCATCCTTTTGTTTATAAGTGAATATGATAGATCACTTAGAATAGTATTGTTATTTTCGAATTGTGTTATGTTTTATTGTATGATAGAATAGTTTATGTTTAATTTTATTTTTAAATTTATGCAAAGTTTATTTTAGTATGGTTCTCTTTTAATTAGTTTAAAATGGGATTGGTATTAGTCTCATATGTAATGGTCATAAACAATTAAATCACTACAAAATTGAACATTAAAACAAGTATACTACCTTGCTAACTTTCGGTGGCATTGAGCTTACCTATTGTGATCTTGGGTAACTGAAGGGACATTTAGTTGAATTGAGTTAATAGGTAAAACCTTTTAAATGTGACCTCCAATCTTATGCATCTATTTTGTATCATCATAATAAGTTAGAAAGATTTCCTTCACATGCATATAGCATTGTGAGTCTCACAAGCTCACTAGCCTCAACCAACAATTAGATTGACTATGTGTTTCAACAATATTCATAAAAACAAAAATATCATTGCCCCACATTATGGTCATCTTTATGAACTTAGTGGTCTATTCTTGTACACTCTGCCCTAACTTCTACTTGAAGTAGTGCCACTAGATTCACTGGTCTTCTACATACCAAATAGGGTGAAATTAAGACTTTATGAAGGTTTTAAAGTCCTCCCACTTAGTCACTGGAGGTTCTATCTCCAACCTCAAGGTATTTGTGTGGCTTTCTTTCCAATTCAAGACATGGCCCTCTAAGTTTAGCTACACAAATAAAATCATTTATTCTTCCTAAATATGATGGACACTAAAATACACTTCCAATTGCTGCAACAATTGATTTGGCTTTAGAGCATCAATCTCACCTTTTTACCACTTGATATCAAAATTTACTTCCATTTTCAATAGTGATTGTGAATATTCAGGGCACTCGAACTGGGTTGATATTTTTCGGGTTCTTTCCTTGGTTGGTTTCTTATTTCTTCTTGATCTCGTGATCACCCCTCTGATCTGTCCTCTACAATGAACCCCCATATTATCCAAATAGCACAAGGTTATTTCTCAGGGCTGGCATGAGGATAATTAAATTATGTTTTATATATCTGCAACTTGTGCTTCCAACTATGAAAACCTCTCCTCTATAGGATTAAGAGGTTTATTCACATGTTCATCATCCATTACTATGGTTTTATGAATTTTTGCTTACCCAATCTAGATCCCCTACAAATCTCCACAATATACCCAAAGTAGCTTGCTTTGATAGCAATATGATACGTAAAATTTCGTGGATATTCCACTGGATAATTCGTCACAATGAGATTTGATAAAACTATATTTAACAATATGAAATCTACACTATTAGGATTTTATTTCTCTTTATATTTCTAGATATGTAGATTATTGTTAATTATGCATACATGAAAATTAAAATTATGCATAAAATAGAGAACAAGGAAAAGAAAACTCACAAACCACAATTTGACAAAAGATATGATTTGGGAAACCCAATTTCAAGAAGACCTAGCTAGAAGGTGACGTCACTTCTCTCTTTCTCTGAATAGAAAATGGTTGCAAGTATAGAGAAGTTATATCTATGCTCATGGGATACTACAATGCACAAATCCTCATTGTGCTCTATCTCCTGTCCTATTGTCTATTTTTTTGTCATATATGGAACAAATTCACTCGAAAATAATGGAACCCCTTTTCCTCTCAATGGCCTGGTTATAACACAACCTGATAGCCTACTAGTGGTTAGGTTTGACTAACTCAATTATTGACCAGAGTTACAATATGAAATATTCTAGAGTCTTATTCATCATAATCATGTGTATAGCCCATATTCCATGAATAATTGGGGATTATGTGCCATTCTCTCGAATTATGGTGGTGAAAACAGGAAGGTCAACTTATGAGTGGCATAACTTTTGCATGTCATCTCTAATTGAGGCGATTCTTGCATCGTTTGAAAGGTTTCTATGTGTAGAATATGAAAAAGAGGTGCATCACTAATGAGGAGATTTTTTACCCATAAAAAACATCATTTGATGTCTCAAAATACTCATTGAAGGTTTTAGACCTTGATTTGCCAAACTAGGTCCCACCAGTAAAAATGGTCATATGAGCTACTTCTTCCACTTTTTCCACTCTAAAAGCATTGATATGGATGAAAAACAATATAATGATCCAGTCTGGATCATATATATATATATATAGATAGATAGATAGATAGATGTCTAACGAATCTAGTAAATGCATATCTCTTCTAGAAATTGTATGACACACACACACTTTGTAAACCTAATATGAAAGCATACCTACATAAATACCATTTTCATCATACTTGCAACATCTTGTTCACACTAAACCCACAATCATAATAAGCATTGGTGGTAATAATAAACCCTCTTTAGGCATTTTTAGTCCCCATTGTAGGCATATTTAAGCCCTTGGGGGCCAAATGCACCCATGAGACAATAAATTTGCTAATGTTTCATGAAAGGTTGCTATCTGTCCCTAGTGATTTGGTAGATATGTCTATTACAAATTGTCTTAGGGGAATTGCAAGTCCAATAAGATCAACCATAGTCAAACATCCAACAAATTTTAGGGCACGAAGAGAAAAAAGAAACAATTATTTTCATCCATATCATTGAAATTCCCCTTTGAACATAGACACCATATGTATTTAGTGTATCCATTGAATCTCTTACGTTCAAAAGGCGTGTAAAGGTGAGGTAATAGTTAGTAAATATTCTCTATGCAATCTCTAATAACTTAAATTGGAGTGATTGTGGAAAGTGCGGTAGACCATGCTATGATTGTTAATAAGGTTATCATTTTCCTTCCTCTATTATATAATTAAAAAATCCATTTATAATCACGGTTATTCATCTAAACCATATCATGCATCAAGAGGTTCAATGTCTAAACCAAACACTGTAACAAAAAATGTTAGCATACATATGCTCAATGATTTCTCTTTTTGACATACAATTATGAGTGCTATAAATGATGACTATGACTTGACTTGAATGGCATTTTACAAACAAATTCTTGAGTGAGTTTAATTAAGGGTTTTGTAGCATTGATGCCACTACTATAATGATTTGAATAGTCATGTGATGAAAGGATGCTGGAACCAATAAAAGAAAAATAATATTTAACAATGAATTACCTTTAACATTTGTCCAACCATCACATATAATGGATACCTCATTTTCATTCCAAACGTTTGTAAATTAATCTTAACCAAAATATATTTTGTCTCTTTCCCCGTTCAGTCTTATGGTTCTAAATTTGGCATACTTGGGATTTTTGTATGGTTTATGAAAAATATATATAAATTTAAATATAAATATTTCATACTTTCCTTGTTTTATGTCTTTCTCATTTGAAATTTTTTTTAATATATATTACATTTTAAAAATTAATCCAAAAAACATATACTTTCAATAAAGATGATATGAATGAGAATGATGTAACCAGCCATGTGACCAGTTGTAGGCACTTGCTTTGGGTATCACTGAAAGTTATAAGGCATATATTTGAATCATAAAGAGGATTTACTTCCCTAATGGTGTATAAGTTGATGGATTTGTATCTACTGCTAACTATGGTATTGTCTATGCTAGGCCACCCTCCCCCCTGAAATTTACCACTTTGACAAGGGTGCGATAGCACGCTTGTCTCAAAAATGGCTCAGTGTTCCAAGGAATGAGATACCATAACTTAGTGGTGTTGGTCCAAAGTCAAGTTCCAAAATAATAATCTTAACAAACTTCCCTAAGTTGTGATTAAGTTAGTATTTGCTAGAAAGGTTTCGCTAAGTGAGAGCTACTTTCCCGCATTAGGAAAGGAATCTTCGTTCTCGTTGGAGCTGCAAAGCTCTTTTTGTAGGGGCTTGGGTCAGGGATTTACTCTTTTTATTATACTTTGTACATAGATACATTATTTTAATATACAATTTAACACTTTAAAAAGAAATTACCTATTTAATAATAATAATAAAGTTTAAAATTTATGTTTAATTTTTTGTAACTCAATCATTTCTATTAATTCAAGAAAAGTTTACATTGTGGTGAACACAACTTCAAATCAAAATAGGCCTCACTCTTGCTGAATCTGTTGGCCAATAGATACAAACAAAAAGACAATGACATCAACAACAAAAAATTAGAAGACCCAAGATCAATGGCCCAAATGGACCATAACTATCCAAATACCAAACTACATCTCACACTCATCATTAACCATCCATGTTACCTGGAGTCGGCTTATCAAGCTCACCACCCATAGGGTGGTGAAATGGTTCATGAACATGAGATTCTATGTGTGCCATTCTCCCTTCAAATTTATCTAGTTATTCTTGGAGCTGCTTTTGACCTCTACAGAGGGAGACAAGTCAATCAAGAATATGACACTGATTATGTTATATGTCATTCAAGAAACTAATGGCCTCACTACAGTCATTATGTCTATCTCGTGCCAATTTTTTAACCATTATTGTCACTTGATGAATTTGGACCTCTAGGGAAACAAAGGGTAGAGGCAAGTCCATGTGCCCAAGGGAGACATCATGTGGTTGCTCAAATTCCTTTGAATCATCTTGTGATGTAGCATGATGCACAACTCCCCATTCCCTTGATCTCACCCCTCTCCTGGGTCAACCCCTTTGACAAAGCATGTCCGCGTCGTGGTATATATCCTTTGGCCCCCACCACCTCTTCCAACCCAAATCTGAAATTGTGGCACATGTGCACTCGCTGGAATAGAAAGTTACATCCCCTGCAACACCCGTGCCCCACTCGCATGCTCCACAAAAGAACCCCCAACCAAAAACTCCTTGACTAAGCTGACCACTGCTGACTGTAACCCCAGGGGCACTGATATCTTCTCCCTTACAACCTTCAAAACATCTCCCCTCAATGGGAAGAAAACCACCAACTAATACCACAATCGCCCATTAACCACCCTGACCTAGTCATGGGGCTTCTAACACTAACCACCCTTCTCTCCAAGGCCCTAGAACACCTAAAAGATAATATAAAAGTAAAACATTAGGAAATTAAAAACAACAGATGAAAAATAAAGAAACTACTATCAGAGCAATGCCACTAGGGCCATCGATAGGATGTAGAGACCCTCTTATCCAACCCAAGACCTACCCCAGGGCCCAATCCACACATAACATATAGACCATACCAACTATTGAAACTAGGAAAACCCAAACAAGATAGATTTTACCTTCAACTAGGCGGGGGTTGCTATCCCAAAGCCTAGATAGAAGAAGATCCTTGCTTCACACACCACCTCCCACCTAACCAACATTGAATTGCCCCCTGCTTCATAATTTGTTGAGATCCAAGGTCTCATATAACACTCTGCATCATCTAAGGACCCAACACCACACCATTCTTCTTCCTTCCATTTCCCTTTTTACACAATGACCTATCAAAGAATGGTAATGGCTTGATTGGAAAGCCTCCAATCTCACCTGAACACACATCACCCCCATCACTCCTATCCATCATGACCTGGCACTTACAAATGCACTCTACTGCCAATACCAACTCGATTATACACTAAATATTCTCTAGAACATTCGTCTACTCCTCGCCCTCGAGGCTTGCTCAATATGCTTCATAAACATTAATGACATGTGGGACTAACATGGACGCCCATGTCCTGGCTTCTACTTGGTTGTATACAACACCCATCGGGGAAACGTTGGCTCCAAGTAATTACTCAATGTGATCTCTCCAAAAAGGACTTTTTTAAACATTATGGATCACAAAAGTCTAAACTCGGAAATATTTTTATAACATTATAAACTATTTAATATAATCAATAATAAAATTTGGTGTTTAATTTAAATATATTTTTGAAGGCATGGTCTAATTTATAGACGAAATAGTTTTTCATAGAAATGTGACCCTACAATTTCAAGTAAGATTATGATTCTTTATTATTTAAAATACATTTTTCAATGTATAAATAGATTTAGCGCCTTATAAAACACCCAAATTCTATAAATTAAACAATTTAAACTAAGTTTTAAAGTTTTTTACATGATTTTAATTAAATTAACTAGATAAAAGTCCATAAAAAATTAAAAACTTTATTTTATTTATTAATTAAACTAAACATTCTTTTAATATATAATTGTAAAAAAAAATTTCAAAAGTTAAAAAACTAATTATTTTTTCCATGTAAAGATACCTTAAAATTACTTTCATTACTTTGAGAATTAAATCATATATAGTTTTTCTATTTCACGACTTTCGTTCTTCAATTTTTAATTTAATCTAGGTTAATTAAAAAATAATTAAATTATATTAAAATGTTTTAACATGATTCATGTTTTTTGATTTTATAGTTTTTTTAAAATTGATTAATTAAATCATATATAGTTTTTCTATTTCACGACTTTCGTTCTTAAATTTTTTATTTAATCTATGTTAATTAAAAAAATTTATAAAAAAAGTTATATTATATTAAAATGTTTTAACATGGTTCATGTTTTTTGATTTTATAGTTTTTTCAACTCTTTTTTAAGGGAAACCATGTATATATCTATCTATATATATAATTAATTTGAAAATAAAATATATTTCTCATTAAAATTTTAAAACATTTCATTATAATAAATATTATTAAAATGATATAATTAAAATATTTTAAGAAATATTTACTCATAATAAATATTATTAAAACAAATAATGATGATTTAATACAATGATAGATGATGATTATAGTTATTTTTAATATATTAAAATGATATAATTAAAATACAAGTTTAAATAATATTTAAACATAATAAATATTATTAAAATAAATAATTATGATTTAATCGGATGACGTATGATGATTTATATTTAATTTTCATATATTTATATTTAATTTTAATATATTTTTTCAATAGTTTGATAATTATATTAGAATTAGAATTTTAATATTTATCTAATTTTTAAAAGAATTAATATAATTTTTTTATAAAAGTAATTATTTTTTTTCACAAATATTAAATATCATTTGGAGTTTTTTTGGTTGGGAGTTTTTTGGTTATATAAATGTAGATGAAATTATAATTTGTTATGGTTTATATTATTATTAATCAAATAAATTTATGGTTTAAATTGCATTTCTAAATGTATAAATGGATTTAACATTTAAAAAAATATCTCGAGTATATACTCAACAATTTAGATTTATGATCTAAATTTTTTTATTTACAAATAATTAAAATATATGTCAAAAACACCACTACATCAAAACTTGGGAATACAATTTTTAATAAGACTACTATGCTTCATTAATTGAAATGCATTTTTAAATATATAAATGCATTCAAAGTCTTGGGAAATTAATGAGCACAATTCAAATCTACCATTCTAAAAAATTTGGTTTATTCTTATAAAGTTTGAAGAGTAGGTACCTCTATCTATGTGACTTTTTGTTAAGCATAAATTATGAGTATATTTGACTTGTAAACTATTAAACGGACTCTTAATTTACCTAAATTACTTCAACAATTTATTATAGTTAAAAAAACCAAACTCATTAAAAAAACACCATAAATTACTTCAACACTTTATTATAGTTAAAAAAACCAAACTCATTAAAAAAACACCATAAATTAAAAATATTATATATATTTAATTTAACTTATAGATAAAATTCTTTTTCACAATATCTTTTAGTTAATTTTAACCAACTAGTTTTAAAAACTTGAATTTTACAATAATATTTTACATCATAAATTTATTTATTTTTATATAATTTAAAAAAAATAAAAATAAAGTAACATCTCAAAGTACATTGATATGGGCGCCTCTCTCGTTGGTTAATAGACTCTATCTAAATTCATAAGAGATGCAGTGTATCTCAGTCTGACAGCCACGTGGACGTAGGACTACCTAATAAATATGTCAGACATAAATGACACTGGTATTTAGTTAATTCCTTGAAAAGACAAGGGAAGTCACCATCATGTGATCATAATTGAGTTTCCTCTATTCTTTTATTAATATGGGTCCTTAGGTCACAGGTGGGTCCCAATCTCCGTTCATCTGTTGTGATTGTTTCTTTAAATAAAGTCTGCAAAGTCGCTGTAAAATTTGTTTAGCTTATTTTCGGTTAGGCGAAAAATATCTATAAAGTAGCTAAAAAAATAATAGAAAATAATAGAAAATTCACTAAAGATTATAATAAAATTTGATAGAGATTTTTGAAAATTTAAGTTATAGTTGTCAAATTTCAAAATTTAAGGTTTTGTAAAATTGAATCTATTTCTACCATAGAAAAAATTATTCAAACACTAATATTTCTTTTTATTTATTTTTTACTGAATTGAAACAGATTTCTACGATCAGACAAAACATTCTGGTTTTTTTTGAATTTATCTTTTACTGGATTGCAACAGATTTCTATCAAACAAAACATTCTGATTTTTTTGAATTTATATTTTAATAGATTGCAACAGATTTCTACCATCAGACAAAACATTCTGATTTTTTTGAATTTATTTTTTACTGGATTGCAACAGATTTATATCAGACAAAACATCCTGATTTTTTTGAATTTATTTTTTACTGGATTGCAACATATTTCTACCATCAGACACAACGAATTTGTGGACACAACACCATGATTAAATAAAGTTATAGCAAAATTTGTTTCGGGTGTTCTTTTTTTTCAAATTGGATAATGTTCTGGGTTTATTTAACATGAAAATTTAGATCCAAACATATACTTATCAATTCTATTTCATTTTGTTTTATTTTTTTCCCTTATAGAATAGTTGTTTTTAATGTCATTTTTTGAAAAAATTTCAAATTTATTTATTTTATTTAATTTGTCTAAAATTTAATCGAAATTTATTGAAATTATAAATTTGTGAATAAAATTTGCATAATAAAAGTGTTTTAGGATTTTCCAAATCTCCAAATCTATATATACAATAAAAAACCAATTTAAATATCAAAAATCAAAATCTCACCACAAATTTTCTACTGCCAATAATTCCACATAAAACTTCACAACGTGGCATTAAAAACGAACCCATAAATAACTCCGTTTCTTTATAAAAACAGAAGACCAGATCCATTTCTTCATACAATTCTGCAACTAGTGTTGTCAAAAACCTAGAGAAATACAATGGACGGTATGCCTACGATGTCACCTCCCACACCGCCTTCGGCACCATCCACACAGATGTCCATGGCACCGCCTTCGGCACCATCCACACAGATGTCCATGGAACACATGAGGAGCAGCTTTTATTGGGGCAGTGATGTTGAATTCTTTTTTGCGAACTGGCCTTCAGGCCATGTGGTGATGTATATCTTGGCTCTTGTTTTACTTCTTGTCATTTCTGTAATGAATGAGTATCTGTCTAATTACAGAGGTTATCATGGCGGGAATAAAGCTTGGGCAGCTGCTGGATTGGTACAGACCCTATGCCACACAGTCCGTGTTGCCACTGGCTACCTACTTATGTTAGCCGTCATGTCTTACAACGTGGGTGTGTTCGTTGTTGTCATTGTAGGCTCTGCAATTGGTTTCTACATATTTGGTAGACAACGTGCCATTGAAGAAGAATCATACGACGCAGATACTCAAAGCAAACTGTGAATGGATTCCGGGAAAAATCTGAAAATATCAGAGGGGCGAAAGATCAATCGTCTCCTGAAAGCTGCCAGTTATATTTCTTGCTTTTTCCGTTTATGGGTATTTTGTAGAAAGTTTAGAGATGTATTTCACAGGTCTGCTTTGGTCTGAAAGGGTTTTATGTAAACTATTTCTCAATACTGAGGGTTACCGTGAGTCTAGTCTGTAAATTGGTGTTTGCAACGCTGAATAGTCTGTAAATTGGTGTTTGCAACACTGCAAAACTTCAGATGAGAAAGTTGAATGTTGTCTGTAAATTGGTGTTTTCAACACTGCAAAACTTCAGATGAGAAAGTTGAATGTTTTTTTCAGAAGATAAAAACACTGGTTTTATATTAGATTATGAAATAAAGACTAATAAAATTTTTTATTAGAGATTTCATCACATGTAAGATTCATAAAGCTATAAATCATAGTAGTCTGTATATCCTATTTCATCTAGACATCTTCCAAAATAATCTTCTCAAACCATACATGTGTAAGTGAGAAAACCCTAATAAGAAAGTGTTTCCAGTACATCATCCAAAACATAAGCGAAATATCATACATACAAAAATAAAAAATGAAGCAATACTGTGAGATTCTATTATAGCAGCTTGATCCACCCCTCCTCCTTGGTGAAAGTTGAATGTTTTTATTTCACAATTAAAACTTTGCAAGTTGAATTCTGTATTCACCAGTGATAATAGTTAATCAATCTAATTCAAATTCTGTTTCATCTCGGGTTCATTGATTGATAGTTAATCAATCTAACTGTGATGCTAGATTTCCTTTTTTCTTTTCAATTGAATTAGATCCATCCTGACCTTCCATCATAAAAACAACTGTAAACTTCCAAAAAACAAAGCAAATCCACCAGTATACTTCCTAAAATTAGAAAGAGCGGGCTGCACCTGCAAACAACGAACTTCCCAAAAATAAAAGATGTGTTCAAGAGAACGGATGCGAACAAGATGGGATGGTTAAGTAATCACAGAATAATGGAAAATAAAAGTAAGTTCCCAGATGAAGTCGATGAGCAAAAAAAAATCTAGAACATAGTTTTTATGTTTAAAAAAATCTCAAAGATAGTTTTTAATATGGATTAAAATATAAATACATGTGGTTAATGTAAATGTAAAAATATGGTTTAGATTAATGTAGAGTGGGTATGTTTTGAATAAATAGAGAGGTAGAATAAATAGAGTTTACGTAATTGGGGTAAAAGTGTTAATGTTATTTATTTGAGTTAAATTTTTTGGTTAATTATATTGATAACTTTGTTTATTATAGAATATGATTTTTATAATTGTAATTTAATTATTAATAATTATCAAATGGATAATAAGGATTTGTTTTCCAGAATTTTTTTTAGAATATTCTTAGTAGTATACACAAATTAATGATTGAGATTTATCTCGAAAGAAGTTAGGATCTTTTTACAAACATCATACGAACTAGTGTCATATGTAGTGACTTATGATATTTTGGACATGTGGTATTTGTTAGGGTCTTATAATTTATAGGATCTCAAGGTATTTGAGTTTTGTATCTAAGGAATCTTATATTGTAAATACTTGTCAATCTGTCAATGATTTTCAAATAAAAGAAAAAATTTAATAAAAATGAAAAGAGGGTGTAAGTAAAGAAAAAAGAGGAAAAACAAAAATATTGAAAAACAATGAAAAATAGAACCCTATCAAAAGAAAAACAAAAAAGAGGAATAAAATTGAAAGTGTTGCAAGTCTAAATGCCACCACTCAAAGATATATTTTTTCATTATTGTTAAATAAAGGTTGTGTGCAACTTGTTCAAAATGCCACAATGACTAGCTAATTGTTTAATCATATATTGTAATCATGGTTAAACATATTTAAATTTTTGTAAATTAGGTTAGAGAATAAAGATTTGCCAAACAATCTAATCTTGGTAAATCAGTATTTAAGTAGAAAATGACATTGATTCAAGTGTTTAATGTGACTCAATAGGAGAAATAAGTGATAGGTTAGATAGTTTTTCATTATGTATAAAATAAAATAATGTGGGTTTGCTAGACTAAGTGCACCCTTTAGAAAAAATAAAATGTTAGTTTAGTTATGGGTAGGTAAATTAGATGGTTTTGTTAATATATCCCTATGCCATTTATATCCTAATTTTTAATGATATGGTAAAGAGACAAACAGGTGCAATGGGATAAAGTGTTTTTTCATGATTTTATTCCTAAACCTTTATCCTAAGTCAAAAAGGAAAATTGTGAAAGGCACATGGCGGCAAAGTTTCTCTGTTGTATATGGTTAAAAGACAACAGTGTTAGAGCGTCAGGATCCTCTCCTGCTCATGATCCACGACCCATATTTTTCTTCGGCCCCCCCTCTCCATCCTGACTTTACTGCCGGGGTGAGGGGGGTGAGTCTAAAAAGATTGTTTCCCCGCTGGGTCCCATCCCCTACGTGGCACCCTTTCCACATTTCGCATCCCCCCTAGATGAAACCACTTACCACTATCTACCCCCTCTGAAACCACCGTCCCCTCGCCCGCTTTACCGCGTCCCCACAACGATACCTTTGCCTCTCACCTCCCGCAACGTGGCCTAGCCGTTAACCAATTAAATGCACTCCTGACAAAGAAATAAACGTTTAGCATTAATTTCATACTTCTCGAGTAACCGTTCGAAATTAACGGTCCCACGCCATTTCCAAAGGGACTTTGACAACAATGTTTAAAATCTTTTGAAACCGACACTTTCCTCCCCTTTCACTGCTTATCCTCTGTAAATTGACAACTTTTATACAACGACCTGCTCTCAGAGTGTTTCCTCGACCAAAACCAGATTCAAACTAACAGTCCTCTGTCTCCTTCACCTGACAATTCGTTACCTAAATTGTTTCCCAGTAACGTCTTCCGTCAATTTCTTATCTTTCACTAATACAGTCATGCCTCCCAAAAGAAAAACTAAAGATAAATTTGTTAATCCCTTGATCCCTCCCTCCATAGATTTAGATCACATCCCTTTAGCTGATAGGGATTATCGAATTAATGAAACCTAGTGTGACTGTGATTTTTTAGAGTTATATTGTTGGTTAGAAGACAAGCATGTAAATAAAACTAATGAAATTGGGCTCTGGGAGTCTAATCTTCCCCATTACATCTTCCCCCTGACCTTCCAAGCCCCTGATTTTACCAGAACATGTCAGGCCTGTTATATCCCTGTCCAAAGAGTTATCATGGCCCCATCTGGTGACATTCTCTTTACAATTATTGCCCAGTCCATTGACCAAATTATGCTAGCATCCCCTGTGGAAAATACTACTCCTTTCTCCTTAGAAGCCCTCACCCAGCTTTATCAGAAAGCTGGATTTTGCTACCAGAGCCAAAATTTACGAGATCTTCTTGCCTGAGAATGCCCAGTTACCTAAGAAGAACTCTCCATATCCTTCCTCCATCTTCCCTGATCAAGCTGAGCAAATCATATCCATTATTTCCTATATTTTGGGTTATTATTCTGATTAGTGGGTAGATGAACCCATTTTAGGTTTCCTCTCCATATTTTCCACAAACGGTAAGCCATCCATTGGATTCGATTTCAATCAATTCTTGGCTGACAACATTCATGAACAATTTCTAAAATTTCCCATGGAGTAGTTGTTTAATTACACCTCTGTTTTAATCTAGATGTTTCTTTACTATCAGGCAGATAAGTTCAATTTTGCAATGCAGAAGCTTGATGATGCAGGAAATCAATAGCCATTGATCTTTTGGACCTCATTGGTCATGAAAGAGCAACAAGATTTCTCTTACAATCAGTTTATTGAGGAATTTGTTCACCCAGCCACGAACATCCTTAACAGTTCAATACAAGCTAGAATAAATGAAGAAATCAAGAGAATTTTACACCTAACAGATCAGGCCAAGACTGGGGATTGGTATTTATACCAAAAATACATAGAGATCAGGGTTTATGGTTGTGAATTGGCACCATATAAACTCCCTAAATACCTACCCATGAGGATTTTTTCCTTGGAGTAGATTAGACAGATGTTAAATTCTGATGACATTCATTTTGTGGTGGCCAAAAAGAAATCACAATTCCGCATAAAGACATAGGTGGGCCCATTTGTATGTAATACTAAGACAACAGGTGAAGAAGCAAAAAAAATGCTTAAAGATATAAAGTTCAGCCTGAGTTTTACATGGTCTTATGACCGTTGTGGCATTATTTCAAAGCTTAGAGTAGAGAATAAAAGTACTCCCTACATCCATACTTCAAGGCCTGAAATAGAGAAGTATGAAAATTAGTTGGAATGGACCTAAAACACCTTGCAAAAAACTGAAGAACAACTCTTGTCTACTTCCAGTTTGCAGACTCCCACTCCTGAGGAGAAATCAAGGAAAAGACAGAGCGAGGAAGGATCATCATCATCAATAGGAAGTGAGGCTAAAGAGTTCAGGATCAGTTACAGGAAGAGGACAATATTGACTCCTAGGATAGATGTGGACAAAGAGACAGAAGAGCAGGTTGCCATCATAATTACAGGCTCACCACCTGCAACCAGCAAATTTGTAACATCTTCTATTGGAACTTCATCATCACAAGGTCAAAAGGAAACTTAGCTAGAGTCACAAAATGTCCAAACAGAGAAGGAAAAGATAGTTTTTGATAGGTACGTGGAGATTAAGCTTAAGAATGAGATTCTTAAAAACAGTACCTATAATCAGTTTTGGAAGCAGACCTCTAGCTCACAGAGTAGATTGTTATCAGTGTTTGACACAAAGCATGGAAAGAGGCAAATGACTTTTCTTGAGGCCCAAATTCCACAGCCAAAAACAACGGCAAACTACAAGAGCACTACAATTGAGTTCAACACCAAAGACATACATCCCATTGATCAAATGGAGATGCATAAGCAAACTGGTGAGATGATATCTTCCACATTAACTAACATTGCTATGTCATTGTCCAATTTGTAGGTTTCATTTGCCAATGTTCAGTCTTAGTTGAAAATAGAGAAAGTATCCTCCTTAGCAAAGGATAATATGATCAAGTCTTTGGAAGACTCGGTGCTAAAGATAGGATATGATCCTAAAGATGTCAATGTTGCAGAGGAGATTATCAAGAAGAATAATCTGGACATTGCAGCTTTGAGAAAGCAGCTTAAGTTGCCAGCCACAGAGGATCCATTAACCAAGGACATTGCAGAAAACGAAGCACAGAAGGCAGACATGATGAAGCTGATTATAGATCAGAACATACAAATTAGACAGATGGAGGCAGAAATGGAGAAGATGATAAAGGAGAAATAACAGAGTCAAAAGATGGCTATTGTCCCCTTGGATGCCATACCCATTTCTCAGCTTCCAGCAATAGGAACAGCCACTGCAGCTACTTCTTCCACTCATACTGCAAGTGTTGAATAGATGACCAAGACACTGGAGGACATTTCCATCCAGTCAAAAGAGATCAAGGCTTTGTAGGATCAGCTCAAAGGTTTAGCAGTACAAAAGGCCAAAGATGAAGCTTCTCGTATTACTGAAATGTAGAAATTGCAGAAGGTAGAAAGGGATACCTCAATTGTTCAGACCTTGGCCCAAGCCAAGGAAACCATTTGGTTGAGTATTCTAGATTCTATGAATGAGATTTGGCCATCTATCCAAATAATCTTTGAGCAAAAGGAATTGATAGAAAAATCTACAGAAACCATTATTCAGGGAAGGGAAAAACTTGGAGAAATGCCCAGAAAAGCCCCTAACATTACCAGATTCCTGAATTCTAATTCAAAATATGAATTTGAAGAATTAGAAATCAGTGACAAAACTGCCACTATTTTAGAAGTCAAGAAAGTTTTGACCAAAAGGAACCTTATTGATCAGTTAGAAGAAAGGTGTGAAACATTGGAGCTGGGAATAAATAGGTTTTGCAACATAATTGTAGCATTCATCCAGAAAGGGCTGCCCAACATTTATGTAATAAATGATAAATTGATCACTTAGGAAGATTATGTCCTGAAGCTAAAGGAAATGGCCAAAAGAAGTATCAAGTTCAATGGGATAAAGGACAACATGACAACAAAGGGATTTTTAGAAACCATGTCAAATGATTTCTACATACAAAATGAGGTAAAAAACATTTTTACAGTGAAACCTACTTTTGCCAAATACACAGAGGTCGATGAAGTTTACCGGAGGGTAATTAAATTAACCATACTAGATGAAAAGAGATGGGAAGAGCTTTTTGATTTACTAGATTGAAGAGTAATTCGGGTGTAGTAAGACAATAGCCAACACATCAGCCAACACAACAGTCAGTACATCAACGCAACATAGTTTCAGGTTAACTCAGCAACTGAATCCACCAAAACAGAGCCACCTTTGTTTCCAACTGTCTATGTGGTCTATTTTTCTGCCGGAGATAAATCATATTTTTTGTAATTAGGCTAATAATACATTGTCGGTTTGACAACGATTTTGTAAATGATTTTGTCATTATTAGTATAAATACTTCACTATTTGACGTATTAAGGGTTGATTTCTGAATGTAATTTCTTCTGCATATTGTAATTTTCAAAGTACTGGAGCATCAATAACACAAGGACCTTTCACAGGATTCATGTGGTGTACCAAATGGTGATGTGTCTCTTCTATTTATTTGTTTAAACATTGTTTTTATTTCTTTGTTATTAGGAAAATCTCAATGATTTAACAGAAACTGTAATGAATAGGATTTGTTATTTAGAGCACCCTATTTTGGTTGTTAATAGTTTTCATGTTTTCCACTGAAGTCAAATTAAGGAATTCTTATTTTCTCCTTAATTTCTACTGAACCTTACACTTCTGCTCTTTCACTATCCATTTAAATTTATGAAAAGATCCAAATAGTGCAACCCAGATTGCCTTGTGAGAACTCCTCTAAAAATTTGATTCCAAATACAGTTTAATTTATAGACTCCATAGCCCCATGGAATTATAACACTTAAATCAACCAAACCAATCAAATCAAAACAAATAGTACAGTCATAACTAGCCTAAAATTTAGATGAAACAAAGCTAAATTAAACAGAGAGATCCCTCTCTAAAGTTAGCAAGGCTAGATCCCAACTTCCAAAATGGTTTTGATGTTGTCCTATGTGTTTACTCCCTCAACCTAAAAAATATAGAACGACAACATAGTGGCAACTATACTAGGGAAAAATACTCTTTAGATTAAAAAACCATTATTCCCTGGTATTGAATGAGTAGTTCAATTAAACAAAAATTGTTATATCATCATGAAATATCTGATCTAAGGTTGTTATCTTGTATATATTTGAGTGTATTGTAATTTTGATTTTATTAGTTGTGTGATGAATTTTAATAGACCTGGCTCCCAAAATAATTTTCACTAGAGCTCACCCTAATCCCAACCCTGCTGAATTTGTAGATAATCCAGAGAAATTGGTGAGAAAGAAAAGTTTTACAGAGAGTCAAGGTAGTAATATTCCTTTGTCTAGGTTCAATTCTCTTCCTGAGAATAATCTTGTGTCAAGGTCTAATTCTCTTCCAAAGAAATTTGAAACTATTCAAGATATAGAGTTTGACTTGCCTTTCCACCATAGTTTGTTTAATTCAAAATATGAGAGTTTTGTAGATTAGACTATCATTGACAAAACCATACTGCAACCATATATACCCCAAACCCAACCTTTTGAAACAGATCCTGATCTTGAATCCCTACAACAATTTGATAAATTACAGGATCTAGTTTCTGTTTTGAACCAAGCCATTGTTGAAGCTTACATTCAACAATCTATTGAATTTTCAACTTTAACCGTTGCAACAACTTATTTTTCCAACCAATCTTCCTAGTTTGTTAATCTATAACCCTCTAATCCTACTCATTCCATAGTCTCTAATTCCTCACCTGTAATATCTCAGACTGTTATTCTTACTATCCCTGTAGTTATCACAACTACACCTATCATAGGTCCATTTTCCATTCAATCTAACAGACCAGCTATGGCAAGTAGGTATTCACCTTTGGTGTTACTAGGCCAGCTAAATGATATGCCTGGAGATTACCAGTCCAAAATTCTGACCTTTGCTAACGCTGGTTCTCATACTGCTCAGCGCCATGCGGATAGAATGAATAATGTGTTTGACCTTCAAGAAGTCGATGAAGCTGATGTAAAAATGAGATTGTTTGCTCAAAGTTTAGGAGGTGATGTCAAAAAATGGTTTAGGATTTTACCTGCAGGAAGTATAACTAACCTTGATACATTCCATCAAACTTTCTTAGCAAGATGGGAAATCAAGAAAAATCTGCTTCAACTCCTAAATGAATATAAAATATTGAAAAGAAATCCAAATGAAACTGTGGAAGGATATTGTGAACAGTTTAATACTTTTTACAATGCCATTCCTACAGACATCAAGCCCTCCCTTGGCCTACTTTAATTTATTTTCCTAATGGTTTTGATGTAGACATGGAATATTAACTTAGAGAGAGGGACCCAACAACTTTGGAAGAAATGAAAAAACTTAAAACGATTTGGGCATAGGAGTGAAGGGTGTGTGATAAAGGTGATCTATTGTTAGATATCACACCAAAAGTTTACTAGTAAATCTAGTTTTAAGCTTTGTTTGGTTTCACAAGTCACATTTACCAAGTGAAGCATTTCAAGACCTTTTTCAAATTTACTTCTTCTTAGCAATAATTTTGTATTTCTTCAAAAGACTATATAATTTCCAAGATAAAAGTGATCCCTATTGTAACAAGGATGGTATTAGATTTGTTTTCATATATCTCATTTACCAAACATTTCAATTATTTAAATCCAATATCAATTATTTATATCTATTCATTTGTATAATAATTTGTAAGGTTGTTGAACGAAAGACTAATAGAAATTAAGTTTAAATTTTTATATAGGAAACTTCTAAATACATATTACAGAGGGAATTATTACTTCAAGAACTTAATGATATGGTGAATCTTTTGAATTTGAAAGAATGGGAGATTCTTGCAAAATCAAGATAATGATTACCAAATTGAAGGGCCAAGTTTATTTCATGAGAGAAAACAAAATCTATATCTATAATTTTATACAAATTTAATCAACTATAAGATAAATTGGGACTAAATAATCATACAATACATAAATACACACTCCATAATACAATAAGGAACCTATTCAACTAGTTTTAAGTATGTTAATATTTGAAAGCCTACTATACAAAATCAAATTAGTTGGAAAAATGTTTCTTCCTTGTAAGCACCATATCATTTAGCGTTTTAAAATGTGTAACTAAAATTACCATAAAAAAAATAGTAAGAAGAACATTCTTAAAGGAAAAACTTATCATAACTACAAATAATTTCACAATTCCAAATAAAATTTTGAAGCAATCTAGGAAGAGAAGTATGAGGAGGATATTGAAATTGTTGATAGGGAAACGAAAAGAAATCAAGAGATAAAGGTTTTAATGGATTTAGAGAACAAGAAAGATGCTTCAAAGTCTTATCAACAATGAATGTGCATTGTTATCATTTTTGGTGTAGAGCGGCACAAATGATTTGAGTGTTTTTTTGGGAGAATGTACATGGAATTTTTAACACAAAAATCAAGTAAGGCACAAGAACTATATGTTTCTATAAGGAACCTTTTTTATGCATGTGAAAACATGGATATCCAATGTCTTTTATGTTTTCAATTATTTTCATCAAATCTTGACAAAGTTTAAAATAAGGAACTCCTCCTTTTTACTTTTGAACCATATTTTGCAATATATTTCACGATTGCGTGTTGAGAAACAACTAGATGAATTTATTCGACATTAGATTTCCATAGTCTAAAAAGATTAACATTGTAAACATTTCTAGCATATCATCAATACATGCATGCTAATTTATTTCTTTTGCATTTATGGTTTATGAATTTAATATTGATTAATCACAAGAGCCTTCCATGGAGCGTTATAGTTATATGCAATATTACACTCATTTTTGGGCAAGCACGAATCTACACTACACTTTTTATGTCTTTAAAAGACTTGTTCTCTTTAAAAAATTCTCATAACCTTCATGTGTGAATTGAAAGAAGAATTTTGTGAGGTTTTCAAAGGTAAGGATCATCATTTAAGATCCAAGGAACCATTAAATGTTATATATGATGATGAATGTTATGAAGAATTAATGTTGTTATATATGTCTAACAAATAATGTCTTCTCAGTTCATGCACATTGGAAATAGGGATATCCTTGATCATTCTAGATCTTGACACATTTTATCTCTTTTAACTCCTACAAGGGTATGAAGCTTTAATAAAACTAATGTTTATAGGTTTTGGAGCACCTATGTAACAACTATTTTTGATAATCCTCTTGTAAATAAATTACCATGAATTGTAATTCATGTAAATAATATATGGAATTTATGTTCCGATGGTTTTTTTAGTTAAATCACATCCTTAGTTTTTGTGGGTTATCCTAAACCATTACAATTCTAAGGTGGCTAATAATTTTCATTAATTCAAGTGGTTTCAAAAAATTTGAATAAACCATGGTTTCAATTAGTTTCCAATAATTTGTATGGTTTCAAGTGGTTTTCAATAATTTGCATGGTTTCAAGTGGTTTTCAATAATTTGCATGGTTTCAAGTTGTTTTGTTCAGTTGTTGTTACATCTCATTTTTTAACTACATAGTATTACTTTCAATGTTTATTTTATCTTAGTTTTATTATTTCATTCTCCATTTGTTTTTAGTTTCTAATCATATTTCCTAATGCATACAAGATGGAGCAAGTAATATGAGAAGTGAGATAATTTGAATTCCTATATTTGCATGAATTTATTGAGTTGCATGATCTTCCTGTTCTCTCAATGTTTGATGTCTTCTTCTCATCCTTTCTCTAGCTTTTTCTCGCATTTCCTCTATGGATGGATTTTTTTTTCATTTTCTAGATCCTAATCTCCAATTTCCCACGTTTGTTGTGAATTCTTGTGTAATTTTCACGCTCGTATATTTTTATATGAATGAATGTTTATCGTTTTTTTTCTACATTTGAATTCAGAGACTAATTTTTTTATTTTTTTGGGGGTTGAAAGTAGAGGCTTGATCGAGCCCTTGAGCGTTAGGATTTTTTATAAACAACATTAACAAAAGTTGGTAGGAAATTAGCGGTGGTTAGCCTTTTAATGGCTCGATTGAGCCGCTTGTTAACCACCTATATAGGTCGATCAAGGGTTTCTTTAATGCTCAATCAGGCAATTTGAATTTTGAATTTAATTGTTTGATGAAGTGTTTGAAGCACTCAATCGAGCTTCGTAGGTCCTAAAAATCAGAGTTTCAACATCTCTTCTGCAGATTTCTCTGTAACCCCATTTTGTACCCTAGTGGATTTAGGGCAGAATTTGTTCTTAAGTGGAGGAGTTGATCATGATGGATTCGTGAAAGAATCCTCTGTCCAATGGCATATGAATTTGACACTTTTGGATTCATATGATATTTTTCATCTAATTTCTTTTAAACATAACGCTTCAAATTTTTTTAGATAGATTCAAAGGGGCTGAATAAAAATTCAATAACATAAAATATACACGATGAAAAAATTTCAAAGAATACCATTATCTTCGTTTATGAGTCCTCTTCAAAAGGGTACTCTTGTTTTTTCAATTTATTTAAAGAGTTGAAAAAAATCTTACGTGGACACATGTGTCTCCAAAATGAAATTGAAATATTACTTCCCCAACTTTGAAAAATAATAAAGAATATAATTTTTCATAAAAAAATAAAATATTAATGCGAAAAACTTAGCTCTCTCCATGTAGATCATTCTCATATATATATATATATATATATATATAGACTAAGTTATGCTACATAAACACATGCATACTTCTTAATATGTGTGAAAATTTGCGATGACAAATATTGCATTTAATGGAAAATTGAGAGATTATACGACACTAAATTCTTTTGAAAAAAATATCCTTATGACACAACATAATTCTCCAAACATTGTATTTTTACTCCGAGTTGAAATTCACAATGCTTATATGAACTTTAAAGGTTGTAATTTGATAAAAGAGGAAAAACTTGAAATTTCATTTCCACATTTGGCCCAAAAGTGTAACCCGTCTTCATGTATTCACCCAAGCCAAAAGGAGTAGTATAAGACATCATTGTTTCCATAGAATCATGTGAATACACGATTGGTTTTATCATCCTAACCTAAGGCCAATATTGGAGGTTATCCTTTAATCCTTGGAAGGCCTTTGTTAGCCACAATACATGCTTATATCAATTGTAGGTATAGGGACATGACTGTTTCCCATAAGAATTAAACTAAGAAGCTCACTCTCTCCCTTCTGCTAGACCTTTTCTAGACTCTGAGAACCCTCTTTTATTTGAGGATAGTGATGAAGAATCTGCTCAATCCATTTTGACTCTTGACCTAGCTCTAATTCTTAAAGAACAAACTAAAGATTATGTGATTTGTACCTTTTTAACACACCCTCATATTAACAACAATTCTTCAATTGACATAGTCTTGAGAAAACAATCTTAGGAGACATGTTCACCCATTAAGTTGACACAACAAGTGAAATCGATAGCTTCATTTTAATACTATGGAAGATCAAATTAAATCTATCAAGATCTACCTTGGAAAAAATCTTAATATCAATGCCTGGCTAGAACCCTCATAATAGAAGTTATTGGTGGAATTTCTCAAGAAGAATAGTAATGCGTTTGCATGAGATTACGCTGATATGAAAGGAATATCTCCTAATTTTTGTACTCACCACATTTACATAAAAGAGGACTCCTGACATATCAGGAAACCCTAGTGGAGGATGAGTCCAACCCTTGGATATATAGTTAAAGAAGATTTATAGAAATTATCGAATGTGGGATTCGTTTATCCTATTTCTGATACTAAATGGGTTTATCCCCTAGTTATTGTCCCCAAGAAGAATGGTAAGTGGCGAGTATGTGTTGATTATTGAGAGATAAACAAGGACACACTAGAAGACTATTTTCCTATGCCCTTTATCGATCAAGTATTGGATACTTTAATAGGAAATAATTTTTTCTTGTTTCTCAAAGGATTCAATGGCTACAACCAAATTCAAGTAACCCTTGAATACAAGGAGAAAACCACTTTTACCTACCCATTTGGAACTTATGCTTATTGATTACTCCCATTTGGATTATGTAGTGCTCCAACAAATTTTCAATAGGTCACTCTTGGGATATTTTCTGACTTGACCAATGAATGTGTTGATCTTTATATAGATGATTTTATCGTATATGGGGACCTTTTGAAGAAGCTCTAAAGAATATTGAAAATGTATTAATCCGATGTTAGGAAACCAACCTTTCTCTTATTAATGAGAAACATCAAATGCTTCTCACAAAATGGATCATGTTAGGACACCATATTTCTCCTAAAGGAATTTAGGCAGACCCCACCAAAATAGAGGTAATCCTAAAATTATTATTCCTAGCCACACAAATGGATGTCCACAATTTTTTAGGCTATGCAGGATACTATCAGAGGTTTATAGAAAACTTCACAAAAGCATCATCCCCACTATTTCGCATTTTAACAAAACTACAGAGTTTCATTGGGATGATCAATGTCAATCCACATTTAAATCTCTTAAGAAAATATTATCCTCTACCCCTATTTTGTGAGGCCCTAAATAATCCTTACCCTTCCATAATCACATTGATGCTTCAGATACAACCATTGGAGCCATACTAGGTCAGAAACTTAGGAACATAAACCTTATGTTATTTATTACATTAGTAAGAATTTGACCCCAACCAAATTGAATTACATTATCGCTGGAAAGGAATTCCTCACAATGGTTCATACAATAAACAAGTTTTGTCATTATATTATGGGTTATCCTATATTTGTACATATTTATCATTCTACCATATGATATCTTATGAATAAATCAATTACACATGGTAGAGTGACCAGATGGGTTCTTATCCTACAATAATTTCTTATTACTATCATTGATAAACCTAGGAAGAAGAATGTTGTTTCTGATTTCTTATCACAATTCCATCATACCACTGAATCTAATCCTATAGAAGATGTTTTCCATTATGAACATTTCTTTTCCTTGTCTATTAATATGCCTTGGTTTGCAGATATTGTTAATTACTTAGTTGTAGGTAAACTCCCACAACACTTATCACATAGGGAATGATAGAAGGTTGTCAGAAGTAGTGCTCTATACTCACTCTGTATGACCAACACAAAAGCCATCCAATCCGAGGGGTGAACTATGTTCTTATACCACTCTATGACACCCTCCTCCCACATCTATCTAAGTAACTAAAAAACTAATGTAAACATGTGACGAGAGGCTACTATGATATGATTCGACCTCCTAAGTCATGTGAAGGAAGTGGAAATGACAGAAAAACACCATATAGATCTTCAACATCAACAAGAGGACTCCTAAGAACCATCCCAATCTTTTTGCTAACAAACCCCTAAGTCCTACTGAGGTTTTAGACCTCTTTACCTCTGGACGCTCCCATGCTGTGGGCATGCTAATGTCCAGAGGGCTCTAGACACTCCCACAAGCCTACATGCCTGTGTCCAGGGACTATTTCCAATGCGCATGTGCTAGATTCCGGGGATTTTAAGGCACATTTCAAGCCCAGAATTTTGGCCACTTCCCAAAACATGTTGTAACTTCCAGAATCTAGTAAACACATGACGACAAGACTAATAAACCAAAAACTAACTCCAGGACTAGGCTTAACCATATTCAACCGGGACTGACTTTCTTTCAAACACTTGGCATCAATGCAATCTACAAGTGTAAATGACAAATCTAAGCATAGGGGTCTTATACTTATCTGAGATTCACTATGAGGCATTGTTTCCTTATCACTTTAGTTGTAGTTTTATCCATTAGGCCATAGATACATTGTTCATTCAAATACAAGTAAAAAAATGATGTGAGCCATACATAGCCACTGTCACAATACATATACATAACCAACATAATAGCAACAGAAATACCAATGAAATCAAAACTATATGATCCACATATAAACCATTATAATACTCATAGAAATACAAGGAGAAATAAACTCATATTAATGATGCAAAATCTAAACTCGAGATGGGACTTCCACATTCCACCTAACCATAGAATGGCTGAGCCAAATCTCTCTTCAGCCATTCACCCCCGTGCCATATTTCAAGCATGAATGTGAGACACAAACTAAAAGAACCAACCATGGCATCCCGAGGCTAAACCACCTCACCCTCAGCAATAGAAACCAGGATTTACTGTAATCCATCCCAAATTACTAGGCCAACACAATTAACATGTAATAGCATGATTTACCATGATCTCCACCACATCACTAGGACAAACAAGCATGGATGCCACCAGATTTCACCACCTACATAGTGAGGAATTTTCATGTCTCCTAGTCTCTCAAACTTTACCACAATCCAAACCTGAATCACTAGGCCCTAAACCGAGACTTACTCTCCAAGCTTTATTGCATATCCCAAACCTAGGATTACTAGGTGCAAGAAAGAGCATACCACCTCTTGGCTTTACCGTATATCCTGCCATTCACTGACAAGGATTCCTAGGCCCAACGAGGCAACATAATCTTGCCTTTATCACAACCCAAAGTCTAGCTCAGGGGTCACTAGGCTAGTGGCTTTACCATGATCCATAGTTCGGTTCAAGGACCACTAGGTCATGTGCTCTATCATTCGAAGATCCACCTCACTCAGCTTCAAATCCATTCAAAAATCAAGCTCAACCAAAACATGAGAACCCCACCACACCATGGCTATCTGGAAATGGAAAGGCTAGGCTAAAAACACTGTTACACCTGGAAAAACCCATGCCATAACAGTGAAGAACCACATGCAATACCATGCATTCCAAATATAACAAGGAAAATACACATGGAAATTGATACTTGCAGTGAATATTATTGTAGGTTCTTGATCCTTCTCTTCCTTGCTTGCTCCTTTCTTCCTCTTGCCTTCTTTTCCTTTCTTGATCCAATTAAAAACCTAAGAAAAAGCTTGCCAATTGATCCTCAAAATCCTTTTTATCAATGAGGCATCTATTTTCTTCAATTTCCTCCTCACATGCAACCTGTGACCTTTCACGTTCCTTTTCTCCTATTTTCCTTTATTTTCATAAATAAATGTGTCAAAAATGTGTTTTCCTTTCCAAAGCCTTTGCCATTGCCTTTGCCAATTTCCTTTAGCCTTAATAACTGAAATGAACACCCACTAGGATTTTTTTCCCACCATTCATCTTGGAATATGTGTCCCATCACTGTGGCCTAATATATTTTTACATGGATTTTTAACCAGGGTTGTTACAAAGGCATGGATTAGTGCCCATAGTTTATTTTTTTATGCAAATTGAATAGTATCATCCTTTGGTTTATAAGTGAATAGTATTGTTATTTTCGAATTGTGTTATGTTTTATTGTATGATAGAATAGTTTATCTTTAATTTTATTTTTAAATTTATGCAAAGTTTATTTTAGTATGGTTCTCTTTTAATTAGTTTAAAATAGGATTGGTATTAGTCTCATATGTAAAGGTCATAAACAATTAAATCACTACAAAATTGAACATTAAAACAAGTATACTACCTTGCTAACTTTCGGTGGCATTGAGCTTACCTATTGTGATCTTGGGTAACCGAAGGGACATTGAGTTGAATTGAGTTAATAGGTAAAGCCTTTTAAATGTGACCTCCAATATTATGCATCTATTTTGTATCATCATAATAAGTTAGAAATATTTCCTTCACATGCATATAGCGTTGAGAGTCTCACAAGCTCACCAACCTCAACCAACAATTAAATTGACTATGTGTTTCAACAATATTCAGAAAAACAAAAATATCATCACCCGACATTATGGTCATCTTTATGAACTTAGTGGTGTATTCTTGTACACTCTGCCCAAACTTCTACTTGAAGTAGTGCCACCAGCTCCACTGGTCTTCTACATACCAAATAGGGTGAAATTAAGACTTTATGAAGGTTTTAAAGTCCTCCCACTTAGTCACTGGAGGTTCTATCTCCAACCTCAAGGTCTTTGTGTGGCTTGCTTACCAATTCAAGACATGGCCCTCTAATTTCAGCCACACAAATAAAATAATTTATTCTTCCTGAATATGATGGACACTAAAATACACTTCTAATTGCTACAACAATTGATTTAGCTTTAGAGCATCAATGTCACCTTGTTACCACTTGATATCGAAATTCACTTCCATTTTCAATAGTGATTGTGAATATTCAAGGCACTCGAACTGGGTTGATAATTTTCGGGTTCTTTCCTTGGTTGGTTTCTTATTTCTTCTTGATCTCATGATCTCCCCTCTGATCTGTCCTCTACAGTAGAACCCCCATATTATCCAAATAGCCTAAGATTTTTTCTCAGGGTTGGCATGAGGATAATTAAATTATCTGCAACTTGTGCTTCCAACTGTGAAAGCCTCTCCTCTGTAGGATTAAGAGGTTTATTCACATGTTCATCATCCATGACTATGGTTTTATGACTTTTTGCTTACCCAATCTAGATCCCCTACAAATCTCCACAATATACCCAAAGTAGCTTGCTTTGATAGCAATATGATCCGTAAACTTCCATGGACATTCCACTGGATAATTCGTCACAATGAGATTTGATAAAACTATATTTAACAATATGAAATCTACACTATTAGGATTTTATTTCTCTTTATATTTCTAGATATGTAGATTATTGTTAATTATGCATACATGAAAATTAAAATTATGCATAAAATAGAGAAAAAGGAAAAGAAAACTCACAAACCACAATTTGACAAAAGATATGATTTGGGAAACCCATTTTCAAGAAAACTTAGCTAGAAGGTGAGGTCACTCTTCTCTCTTTCTCTGAATAGAAAATGGTTGCAAGTATAGAGAAGTATTATATGTGCTCATGGGATACTACAATGCACAAATCCTCATTGTGCTCTATCTCCTCTCCCTATTGTCTATTTTTTGCCATATATGGAACAAATTCACTCGAAAATAATGGAACCCCTTTTCCTCTCAATGGCCTGGTTATAACACAACTTGATAGCCTACTAGTGGTTAGGTTTTACTAACTCAATTATTGACCAGAGTTACAATATGAAATATTCTAGAGTCTTATTATCATAATCTTGTGTATAGCCCATATTCCATGAATAATTGGGGATTATGTGCCATTCTCTCGAATTATGGTGGTGAAAACATGAAGGTCAACTTCTGAGTGGCATAACTTTTGCATGTCATCTCTAATTGAGGCGATTCTTGCATCATTTGAAAGGTTTCTATGTGAAGAATATGAAAAAGAGGTGCATCACTAAAGAGGAGATTTTTTACCCCTAAAAAACATCATTTGATGTCTCAAAATACTCATTGAAGGTTTTAGACCTTGATTTGCCAAACTATGCCCCACCAGTAAAAATGGTCCTATGAGCTAATTCTTCCACTTTTTCCACTCTAAAAGCATTGATATGGATGAAAAACAATATAATGATCCAGTTTGGATCATATATATATATATATATATATATATATATATATATATATATATATATATATATATATGTCCAACGAATCTAGTAAATGCATATCTCTTCTAGAAATTGTATGACACACACACACTTTGTAAACCTAATATGAAAGCATACCTACATAAATACCATTTTCATCATACTTGCAACATCATTTTCACACTAAACCCACAATCATAATAAGCATTGGTGGGAATAATAAACCCTCTTTAGGCATTTTTAGTCCCCATCGTAGGCATATTTAAGCCCTTGGGGGCCAAATGCACCCATGAGACAATAAATTTGCTAATGTTTCATGAAAGGTTGCTTTGTGTCCCTAGTGATTTGGTAGATATGTCTATTACAAACTGTCTTAGGGGAATTGCAAGTCCGATAAGATCAACCATAGTCAAACATCCAACAAATTTTAGGGCACGAAGAGAAAAAAGAAACAATTATTTTCATCCATATCATTGAAATTCCCCATTTAACATAGACACCATATGTATTAGTGTATCCATTGAATCTCTTACGTTCAAAAGGCGTGTAAAGGTGAGGTAATAGTTAGCAAATATTCTCTATGCAATCTTTAATAACTTAAACTGGAGTGAGTGTGGAAAGTGTGGTAGACCATGCTATGATTGTTAATAAGGTTATCATTTTCCTTCCTCTATTATATAATTCAAAAATCCATTTATAATCATGGTTATTCATCTAAACCATATCATGCATCAAGAGGTTCAATGTCTAAACCAAACACTGTAACAAAAAATGTTAGGATACATATTCTCAATGATTTCTCTTTTTGACATACAATTATGAGTGTTATAAACGATGACTATGAATTGACTTGAATGGTATTGTACGAACAAATTCTTGGGTGAGTTTAATTAAGGGTTTTGTAGCATTGATGCCACTACTATAATGATTTGAATAGTCATGTGATGAAAGGATGCTGGGACCAATAAAAGACAAATAATATTTATCAATGAATTACCTTTAACATTTGTCCAACCATCACATATAATGGATACCTCATTTTCATTCCAAACGTTTGTAAATTTTCCTTAACCAAAATATATTTTGTCTCTTTCCCCGTTAAGTCTTATGGTTCTAAATTTGGCATGCTTGTGATTTTTGTATGAAAAATATATAAATTTAAATATAAATATTTCATACTTTCCTTGTTTTATGTCTTTCTCATTTGAAATTTTCTTTAATATATATTAAATTTTAAAAATAAATCCAAAAAAATATACTTTCAATAAAGATGATATGAATGAGAACCATGTAACCAACCATGTGACCAGTTGTAGGCACTTGCTTTAGGTATCACTGAAAGTTATAAGGCATATCTTTGAATCATAAAGAGGATTTACTTCCCTAATGGTGTATAACTTGATGGATTTGCATATACTGCTAACTATGGCATTGTCTATGCTAGGCCACCCCCCCCCCCCCCGAAATTTACCACTTTGACAAGGGTGTGGTAGCACGCTTGTCTCAAAAATGGCTCGGTGGTTCAAGGAATGAGATACCATAACTTAGTGGTGTTGGTCTAAAGTCAAGTTCCAAAATAATAATCTTAACAAACTTCCCTAGGTTGTGATTAAGTTAGTATTTGCTAGAAAGGTTTCGCTAAGCGAGAGCTACTTTCCCTCATTGGGGAAGGAATCTTTGTTCTCGTTGGAGCTGCAAAGCTCTTTTCGTAGGGGATCGGGTCAGGGCTTTACTCTTTTTATTATAATTTGTACATAGATACATCATTTTAATATACAATTTAACACTTTAAAAAGAAATTACCTATTTAATAATAATAATAAAGTTTTAAAATTTATGTTTATTTTTTTGTAACTCAATCATTTCTATTAATTCAAGAAAAGTTTACATCGTGGTGAACACAATTTCTAATCAAAATAGGCCTCACTGTTGTTGAATTTATTGGCCAATAGATACAAACAAAAAGGCAATGACATCAACAACAAAAAATCTAGAGAACCCAAGATCAATGGCCCAAATGGACCATAACTATCCAAATACCAAAATACATCCCACACTCATCATTAACGGTCCATGTTACCTGGAGTCGGCTTATCAGGCTCACCACCCGTAGGGTGGTGAAATGGTTCATGAACATGAGATTCTATGTGTGCCATTCTCCCTTCAAATTTATCTAGTTATTCTTGGAGTTGCTTCTGACCTCTACAGAGGGAGACAAGTCAATCAAGAATATGACACTGATTATGTTATATGTCATTCAAGAAACTAATGACCTCACTACAATCATTATGTCTATCTTGGGCCAATTTTTTAACCACTATTGTCACTTGACGAATTTGGGCCTCTAGGGAAACAAAGGGTAGAGGCATGTCCATGTTCCCAAGGGAGACATCATGTGGTTGCTCAAATTCCTTTGAATCATCTTGTGATGTAGCATGATGCACAACTCCCCATTCCCTTGGTCTCACCCCTCTCTTGGGTCGACCTCTTTGACAAAGCATGTTCATGTTGTGGTAGATATCCTTTGGCCCCCACCACCTCTTCCAACCCAAATCTGAATTGGTGGCACATGTGCGCTCACTGGAACATAAAGTTACATCCCCTACAACACCCATGCCCCACTCCCATCCTCCATAAAACAACCCCCAACGAAAAACTCCTTGACTAAGCTGACCACTGCTGACTGTAACCCCAAGGACACTGATATCTTCTCCCTTACAACCTTCAAAACAATGCCCCTTATGGGAAGAAAACCACCAACTAATACCACAATCGCCCATTTACACCATTGAACGATACAATTGACCACCCTGACCTAGTCATGGGGCTTCTAACACTAACCACCCTTCTCTCCAAGGCCCTAGAACATCTGAAAGATAATATAAAAGTAAAACATCAGGAAATTAAAACCAACAGATGCAAGAGAAAGAAACTGCTATTAGAGGAATGCCACTAGGGCCACCGATATGATGTAGAGACCCTCTTATCCAACCCAAGACCTACACCAGGGCCCAATCCACACATAATATATAGACCATACCGACTATTGAAACTAGGAAAACCCAAACAAGATAGATTTACCTTCAACTAGGTGGGGGTTGCTAGCCCAGAGCCTAGACAGAAGAAGATCCTTGCTTCACGCACCACCTCCCACTTAACCAACATTAAATTGGCCCCCTGCTTCATAATTTTTTGAGATCCAAGGTCTTGTTGAAAATGCAACAAGATGATGGATCTTAGTGGAAAGGAGTCGCCTTCATTAAGTGGGTCCGCAAGCTATTTTTGGTGCAAAGTCTATTTTTACACTATGTCTATTTTTAGACATATGGATCATGGTCTATGAGTTGCAGGATGTTGTTTATGGATGATTGGTCATGTTGGGAAAAATAGATGGACTTCTATTTTTGGTTCACAGCGGAGTGATCAGAGTCTATTTTTAGACTGCCAGGCTAAAAATAGAAACAGTCAAATATTATTAGCCCTTAGTAATATTTGGACTCTAAACATTATCTTATTCTCTTGGAGCACTTCAGTTCGAGCTATGGATGTGGCACATGCAGCTGAAAAAAGGAATCACGTGGTTTCTTATGTGTTAGTTGAGCTATTGCATGGAGGACTTCAGTTAGAACTCATGCATGTGAGTTCTGTGGAGTTGGATGCGGAGTTGATGGAGTTGTGTTTAGTTTGACTTAGTTGAACTAGTTGTATTTAGTCTAACTAAAGAATACACTAGTGATGAGTTGTGTGAATTAAATATTAATTAATTCACTAATTATTAACTCATAAAGAAACTAAAGAATACATCAGTTAACTCAGTGCATGGATAGTTCAACAGAGACAGGTGTTAGAGGTAAGTGAAAGGGTGAGTTGTGACTATAAGTTGTGCATGAGATTTTGCACATGCATGGATTGAGTAATGCCAATGAGGATTGCACAGTCTGGGCCAATATCAAGGCAATTGTAGCTTGTGCTCACGTGATTTCTCTTGCAGGATTGCGCAGTGGAGGTAGGCAAAGCAATGGAGGAGATTTGAGCTGTGATTGATCAGATCTGAGCTAGTTTTGTGTGTAACAGGTGGAGATAGTATTGAGTACTTGTGAGGAGTATTGTACTATGTATTGTTACATGTTCTCAATCATTATAATATACAGATAGTGTGGTGTTTTCAGTTGCATGCTTTCCCCAGGTTACATACTGTGTTAATGTGCGCATGCGATTGATGTTTCATTGATTTTAATGCTGTTGAATTGATGATCAATGTAGAGGAGGTTATGTATTATGCATGTATTCCGAAATAGTGTATAATCGGGATAATCTCTATGAATAAGTGTCATATTATTCAAAATTTCTACATGGTATCAGAGCTAGATGATTTGTAGAAAAAGTTTCTACATGGTATCGGAGCTGGTTGATTTGTAGAAAAAGTTCTACAGGATATCAAAGCGGGATTGATCATCAGATCTATTATTCAGAAAGTGTTTACATTTTATTTCTTCAGGCAGAGTCTGTAATCGGGCCAGGTAGCTTCTGGATTCATCCTTCTTTTGGAAGGTGAGATATCTGGTGAATGCCCATACAGTTGATCTTTGTACAAGAAATACTTTTTTCTCACGAATTTTAGATCAGAAGCGGTTGAGTTTTGAGCTGGTGGAATGGCGCTCAAGGATAAACTCAGAAACATCAAAGCTTAGAATGGAGATGCCACAGATTGTCCGCAGAAGAAGAAGAACAAGCAAGCTACTGGATCTGCAGTAGGAGAGGCTCTAGCCTCGCAGTTTGAGCTTGATTTTTTGCTGATCATATGCTTAGTATAAAGTGTGATGGGATCGGTATGGTTCTTGGATAGTGGTGCGTCTTCTCACATGGGAGGAGATCGAGATTTGTTTTCTGATTTGGATGAGAAAGATCTTGGAGTGCACATCGAGATGAGCGATGATGGTAGATACAGTGCGACCGATATTGGTACCATTTCCTTTGAGAGGGAGTCTGGTAAACCCTTCAGATTGAAGGAAGTGATGCATGTTCCAGGATTGAAGAAGAATCTTATCTCTGTGGCGATGTTAGAAGACAAGGGATATGATGTTGTCTTCAGCGAGGGAAAGTCTTTCCTACGCAACAAGACAACTGGAGAAACCCGGAAGATAGGGGTTCGAGTCAGGAACTTTTATCAGTTGCATGTAGATGTATGCAAAGCCTTGAGCAGCGAGGCAACTGATGGAGACTTGGTGGTTGAGAGGGAGCGTATATTACCCCTCAACATGCAGAGCTAGAAGAAGTCTCAGACAATTGTGGAGGAGCCACGATTGGTGCAATAGCTTCAGGAGGTTGTGGAGCAGCCACAACAAGGGAAGCTGAGAGGAGATCGAGTAGAGACATCTACTCATGCAGAGACCTCTAGTAGGGGGAAACTTCGAGCCAAGTGGGCTGAGGGATCGCATGCAGCCATACCTCCAGGTAGGAGGTGGGGTGATGTAGATTGATCGTCCCAAGGAGGAGGGGCAGGATCCTTGAGGTACCCAACCTCTTGGATGAGACCTTGCTACGGTAGCCCCGATGTGGAGTGGCAGGAACCGACTGATTGGGTAGAGACAGATGCGGATGGAGCAGCAGAGAGAGCGACAGTGTAGGGAATCCCAGGACAGCGCATAGCTAGTAGGCTGCAACAATGTGAGAGGCACAAGTGTTTTGCACAGTGCTAGGTGGCACAGAGAGGTGTGCAATGGTGCGAGATGCATGGAGATGTTGCAGTAGTGCAGATGTCAGAGAGGGAGCACTTGTCAGTAGCAGGTAGAGCTTCAGCATCAGAGTATGTTCCTAACCCAACAGAGTGGTCAGTTGGGAGCGTTTTTGTTCCAAGTGTTGTTGGAGCAAGTGGACCGGGCAAATGTGTTGCATGCAGAACATTCTAGAGTTGCAGGATAGGGGTTGCAGATAATCCATATCTTGTTGAGAGGGAGTGTTGAAAATGCAACAAGATGATGGATCTTAGTGGAAAGGAGTCGCCTTCACTAAGTGGGCCTGCAGACTATTTTTGGCGCAAAGTCTATGTTTAGACTATGTCTATTTTTAGACATATGGATCATGGTCTATGAGTTGCAGGATGTTGTTTATGGATGATTGGTCATGTTGGGAAAAATAGATGGAATTCTATTTTTGGTTCACAACAAAGTGATCAGAGTCTATTTTTAGACTGCCAGGCTAAAAATAGAAACAGTCAAATATTATTAGCCCTTAGTAATATTTGGACTCTAAACATTATCTTATTCTCTTGGAGCACTTCAGTTCGAGCTATGGATGTGACACATGCAGCTGACAAAAGGAATCACGTGGTTTCTTATGTGTTAGTTGAGCTATTGCATGGAGGACTTCAGTTAGAACTCAGGCATGTGAGTTCTGTGGAGTTGGATGTGGAGTTGATGGAGTTGTGTTCAGTTTGACTTAGTTGAACTAGTTGTATTTAGTCTAACTAAAGAATACACTAGTGATGAGTTGTGTGAATTAAATATTAATTAATTCACTAATTATTAACTCATAAAGAAACTAAAGAATACATCAGTTAACTCAGTGCATGGACAATTCAACAGAGACAGGTGTTAGAGGTAAGTGAAAGGGTGAGTTGTGACTATCAGTTGTGCATGACATTTTGCACATGCATGGATTGAGTAATGCCAATGAGGATTGCGCAGTGTGGGCCAATATCAAGGCAATTGTAGCTTGTGCTCACGTGATTTCTCTTGCAGGATTGCGTAGTGGAGGCAGGCAAAGCAGTGGAGGAGATTTGAGCTGTGATTGATCAGATCTGAGCTAGTTTTGTGTGTAACAGGTGGAGATAGTACTGAGTACTTGTGAGGAGTATTGTACTATGTATTGTTACATATTCTCAATCATTATAATATACAGATAGTGTGGGGTTTTCATCTGTATGGTTTCCCCGGGTTACATATTGTGTTAATGTGCGCATGCGATTGATGTTTCATTGATTTTAATGCTGCTAAATTGATGATCAACGTAAAGGAGGTTATGTATTATGCATGTATTTTGCAATAGTGTATAATCGGGATAATCTTTGTGAATAAGTGTCATATTATTCAAAATTTCTACAGGTCTCATATAACACTTTGCATCACCTAAAGCACCAACACCACACCATTCTTCTTCCTCCCATTGCCCTTTTTACACAATGACCTATCAAAGAATGGGAATGGCTTGATTGGAAAGCCTCCAATCTCACTCGAACACACATCACCCCCATCACTCCTATCCATCATGACCTGACACTTACAAATGCACTCTACTGCGAATAAAAACCCGATTATACTCTAAATATTCTCTAGAACATTCATCCGCTCCTCACCCCTGAGGCTTGCTTGATATGCTTCATAAACATTAATGACATGTGGGACTAACATGGACGCCCATGTCCTGGACTTCTACTTGGTTGTATACAACACCCATCAGGGAAAAAATTATGTATAATTTAAATTTCAATAAATATTCAATAAATTTTTATAACATTATAAATTATTTAATATAATCAATAATAAAATTTGATGTTTAGTTTAAATATATTTTTGAAGGCATACTCTAATTTATAGATGAAATGGTTTTTCATAGAAATGTGACCCTACAATTTCAACTAAGATTGTGATTCTTTATTATTTAAAATACTTTTTTCAATATATAAATAGATTTAGCTCCTTATGGAACACCCAAATTCTATAAATTAAACAACTTAAACTAAGTTTTTAAAAATCTTTGCATGATCTTAGTTAAATTAACTAGATAAAAATTCATAAAAAATAAAAAAAACACTATTTCATTTAGTAATTAAATGAACATTCTTTTAATATATAATTGTAAAAAAAAAAAAAATTCTCCAGTTGAAAAACTAATTACTTTTTCCATGTAAAGATACCTTAAAATTACTTTCATTACTTTGAGAATTAAATCATATATAGTTTTTCTATTTCACGACTTTCGTTCTTAAATTTTTTATTTAATCTATGTTAATTAAAAAAATTATAAAAAAAATAATTAAATTATGTTAAAATGTTTTAACATGGTTCGTGTTTTTTAATTTTATAGTTTAAAAAAATTATTAAAAAATAATTAAATTATTTTTGACACCTAATCTTCATGATTGGGAATTTTATGTAAATAAATAAATTGGGAAGGTGAACAGTCATCGGGAGATGAACTGAACAATCACTCCCTATTGTATATAACAATGGGTTACCTATGGAATATACACGAATCGGTTTTTTTGAGTTTTTTGCCAAACTGGAGTTACTCCTGGCCTGACATGGTGTCAGAGCCAGTCCTAAAAATAGTCGTAACTCCCTTCATCTCTGCCACTGCCTCTGTCCTGAAATAGTCTGCCACTGCGTCAGTTCTGAGCGCTGCTCTGCCTCTGTCGATGGCCTGACATACCCAGAGATGCGTTGGTGCCTCATTTCGCTCTCACCCAATGCTCTCACCATTATCTCACCTAACGCTCTCACCATTCTGAGGGATTCCATGCGCAGCGAAAACGCCATCGACAAGATCGTTGAACGCTGCCTGATTGTGAACGCTGTTGAACGCTGCCTGACATTGACACACAGAAATCGTATATTCAGCATCAGCAAACGCATGGTGGTATAATTCATCGAGTTTTTTTTCCAGTCAGTAGAGATGGAAACAATTTGTTTTAGTCTGCTCCGTTGAGAATGGTGTCCGACCCTCTCAATCTGTGGAAAACAATTTATTTTGACAGGGTTTATCGATCAAATCGGAATATCGACGTTAATGATATGTGCCGTTGCGGTCTCTTTCCAGTCCACCGGAAGGTGTAAATGCTCGAGGACATTGGACAGCCTGTTAGAAGCCCACAAGTCCATGAATTCAGAGAGATCCAACACATCCGTGTTGTGGTACGGAGAATTCGCCCTCCGACTTCCAAGCAAAGGTCCCAACGACATGTTTTTCAATTGTTGATGAAGCCAAAGTAATGTAATCAACCAATTTGTTGGTAACAAAACACGCAGAGCCAAAACCGAAATGCTAATCATAGAGAAAGGTGTGCTACCAGGATAGATACATAGAATAATGTACCAATGTACCACTGCAATGTGCCGAGAACAAGTCAAAATGTATAGAATTACTCTGTAGCATGTGTTGTTTCCCTGGAGACAGTTTTTGGCTATAAAGGAACGAGTGTCTTAAACATCTAAAGATTGATAATTTTTTTTGGAATCTGTGGTAGAAGGAATAGGCTAGGAAAGCTTGCAACAAAACTTCTAGTTTTTGTCAGCAAAAGTTCTTTTTATCAGCAAAAGTTTTTTTTATCAGCAGAAGTATTTTTTTTTACAGAATGCATTCAATCATCTCTATGGTAGGAATAATTCTCACTGGCAAGGAGAACTATCCTTAATGGTCCCGGATGATAAAACACACCCTCATCTTCAATGAGTTGTGGAAAGGAGTGTGTGTCGGAGAAGGAGAAAATGACCCAGTGCAACCTACATCAGACAAAGAGCTCGTCATTTGGGAAAACAAGAACAACAAAGCCTATGCATTAATCACAACATCTGTAAATGAAGAAGTAAGTCGCCATATTTCATCATATTCAACTGCCTTTGAAGCTTTACAAAAGCTGAAAGAACTCTATGACTCACATTCTACACTTGAAGTTGTTCAGCTCATGATTAAACTCTTCACTCTTAAACTGAAAAATAATGATCCTCTTGCTCTTGCATCTGAAGTAAAGTCTATAATGCATGATATTAAATCCACTAAGGTTGAGTTGGATATCCCTCTTATTGCTTTTCTCAAGGCACTCTATCCTACCTACTCCAATTATCTTGAGTCTTTACAAGCAAATGGAAATCTTAAATATATAACCTTTGACTCTCTTGTGAAAAAGTTTGCTGAAAGAGAGAAAGCCTTTGGAAAGAAGACGGTCCCTAAATCTTCTGAAGAGACTGTTTGCCTTGCTCATAAAGAAAAGCATCCTGCTCAAGATTCTACAAGAGGAAGAGGTGGACGAAGAGGAAGAGGAAGATACTTCAGAGGCAGGGGGGGCAGACATTCTCAAGGAGAAAAAGCAGATCTGCATTGCATTCGCTGCAAACGAAATGGATCACATGATGCTTCTACATGCAAGCTACCATGGGACAAAATTGAGCAGAAAAGAAACCAGCAGAAAGGTAAAACTGATGATACAGACAAAGGTAAAGCACCTGAATCCGCTCACTATATTGAGGCACAATGTAACATTGGAGTAAATGAAGATTTGTTTAATGCTTCACTTGCTTCTTCGAAAAATGATTGGTTGCTTGATTCAGGAGCAACCTGTCATATGACTCATTGAAAAGATTTTTTTGAAGATTTCACTGACAATGTTGATGGAGCAGTATACTTTGCAGATCAGTCAAAAATCAAGCCATCAGGGCTTGGCACAATCAGGCTTAAACTGCCTGGTCTTCCATACTTTCTTCTGGATCATGTTCTATATCTCCCACAGCTCAAGAGAAACTTGCTGTCCTTGGTCCACATCCGCCAGCAAGGTCACTCCATTCATATTTTTGATGGGAAGCTTGAGGTAAGAAAAGCATTTGACCACTCACTTGTCATGAGGGGAATAGAAGAAGAAAGACTTCTCAAACTGCAAGGAACCTCTGCTCATGCACAACATTTCTCATATATTTCTCATCATGAAGAAGGTACACTTCCATCAAGTTTATTATGGCATGCTAGATTTTGACATTTAAACTATGACAGTCTCCGCTTATTGAAGAAAAATGGTGTTGCTGGTTTGCCTACAATTCCTAGGAAACATAAGCAATGTGATGCTTGCATTCTAGGAAAGCATAGCAAACAGTCTTTTCATGATTCACATTCAAGAGCACATAGGAAGCTTGAACTCATTCATTCAGATTTATGTGGTCCAATGCCTGTTCCTTCTGCAAATGGAAATAAATATCTCATGACTTTTATTGATGATTACACCAGAATGTGTTGGGTTTATTTATTGAAGAACAAATCTGATGCTTTTCAAACATTCAAGAATTTTCATAAATGGATTGAAAATGATGCACAAACTCATATTGGGTCTATTCGCACTGATAATGGAAAAGAATATACATCAAATGAATTTGAAAACTATCTTCGCCAACATGGGATCAAACATCAAACAACTGTGCCTTATAATCCCCAACAGAATGGTGTAGCAGAAAGAATGAATAGAACAATCTTGAATATGGTACGATCCATGCTTTTCTTCAAAAATGTAAAGATAATGTTTTGGGTTGATGCTGTTCTATGTGCTGCATATATAAAGAATAGATGTCCATCAAATGCTATAAGAAACAAGACTCCTTATGAATTGTGGTATGGACATGTTCCTTCGGTAAAACATCTCAGGATCTTTGGTTCCACCTGTTATGCTTTGATACCAAAGGTACATAGAAACAAACTTGGTGCTAGAAGTCACAAGTGTATCTTCCTGGGGTATTCAAACACCTCTAAAGCATACCACCTCTATGATGAAGTAAATAAAAAGTTTGTTGTATCTAGAGATGTCATTTTTCTTGAATCATCCAAATCTGACAATGTTGTTGAGCGGCAACTTGATCGCTTGGATAGATTAGCAAAAACGAAATCATTTCAAGAATTTGATAATCAGATTCCACATCTTGAAGGGGGGATTCCTATACTAGATGAACATGTGGAATCTTCTTCTGAAGAACAATCTCCCCTGCATGAAACTCCAACAACGGATGATGCTTTAAGTGATGTAATTGATAGAACTGGGAGACTCAATCTTGATTCAGTCCCAACTCAATCGACAGAGCAGCCTGGACCATCTCATAAAGGTCCCCCAAAGTGGCTGACAAAGACACTTGAAAGTGTTCATCCTGATGAAATTGGAAAAATAGGAACCAGAAATTCAAACCAACAAAATGGAGGTGATGTAGATGACTCTAATTCACCTGTTGATATGGATGTTACTTATGATTGTGAATTGAACTTGTCTACAGATTTTGAACCAACTTCCTTCAAAGAAGCTGCTTCTCATGATGAATGGAAAGAAGCGATGCAAAAGGAGTATGATGCTCTCATAAAGAATGGCACTTGGAAGCTGGTTGATCCTCTATTTGGAACCAAACCAATTGGCTGCAAGTGGGTCTATAAGAACAAGTACAAAGCTAATGGCTCACTTGACAAGCACAAAGCTAGGCTTGTGGCAAAAGGTTTTGCACAGAAGGAAGGGGTCGATTATGAGGAAACTTTTGCCCCCACAGCAAAATGGGCCACCATCCGGACACTCTTTGCACTAGCAGCTCAAAATGGTTGGAAAGTCCATCAAATGGATGTAAAAACTGCATTCTTGAATGGAGATCTAAAAGAGAATGTTTTTATGTCCCAGCCTGAAGGATTTGCTGTGAAAGGACATGAACATAAAGTATGCAAACTTGTGAAGTCCTTGTATGGCCTCAAACAAGCACCGCGAGCCTGGTATGAAAAACTAACTGAGCATCTTCTGAAACTCAACTTCAATCATTTTGATCTTGATGATGCAACTTTGTTTGTCAAGAAAGTTGGCAAAACAGTTGTGTATCTTGTGGTATATGTAGATGATCTTTTAATGACAGGGAACAATGAAAGCTACATTGCATCCATAAAGAAGGAATTGGGGAAAAGTTTTGAAATGACTGATTTGGGCTATGTTAATTACTATCTTGGCATTGAAGTAACCCAACATCCAAAAGCCATATTTCTTTCTCAAAAGAAATACATTGGAGATTTGTTAAACAGATTTGGCATGACAGAATGCAATCCTCTTTCTACTCCAATGGAACAAAACTTAAAGCTCACATCTATTGAAGGAAAGGAATTTGAGGATGCAACAAAGTATAGACAGCTTGCAGGAAGTCTCATCTACCTCACTACTACCTGACCAGACATTTCATTTACTGTTGGAATCCTCTCCAAGTTCATGCAAAAGCCTTGTGAGGGACATTGGTCTGCTGCAAAAAGAGTTCTAAGGTACTTGAAGGGAACTCAAGACCTTGGAATCAAGTATACATAGGTGGACGACTTCAGCTTGATTGGATACTCTGATTCAGACTTTGATGGAGACAAAGAAACTGGGGTATCTACTTCAGGATATGCCATGAGCCTTGGATCAGGAGCTGTCTCCTGGAGATCATGCAAACAATCAGTTCCAGCAGATTCCACAACAGAAGCAGAATACGTGGCAGCAGCTGAAGCAACGAAAGAAATTGTGTGGCTCAGGAAAATTCTTGAAGATTTGCAGGTAAAACAAGTACAATCAACTCCACTCATGATTGATAATACCTCTGCAATAAAGTTTGCCAAGAACCCAAAGTTCCATGATCGAACAAAGCATATACTAAATATCATCTGATTCGACATCATGTTGAGGCCAAAACAATCCATCTCCGTCATTGTTCCACAAATGAGCAAATTGCAGACATCTTCACCAAAGCACTTGGAAGGGAAAAGCTTGAACGATTCAGAATGATGCTTGGACTCACCAACATCCCTTCAGATTAAAGGGGGGAATGTTGACACCTAATCTTCATGATTGGGAATTTTATGTAAATAAATAAATTGGGAAGGTGAACAGTCATCGGGAGATGAACTGAACAATCACTCCCTATTGTATATAACAATGGGTTACCTATGGAATATACACAAATCAAATTTTCTGAGTTTTCTGCCAAACTGGAGTTACTCCTGGCCTGACAATTATATTAAAATGTTTTAACATGGTTCATGTCTTTTGATTTTATAGTTTTTTTTAACTCTTTTTTAAGGAAACCATATTAAATTAATTATATATATATATATATATATATATATATATATATGAAAATGAAATATATTTCTCATCAAATTTAATTTTTAAAACATTTCATTATAATAAATATTATTAAAATGATATAATTAAAATATTTTAAAAAATATTTAATCATAATAAACATTATTAAAATAAATAATTATGATTTAATCAGATTTTACAACATCTCATTATAATAAATATCATTGAAATGATAAAATTAAAATATTTTTAAAAATATTTAATCCTAATAAATATTATTAAAACAAATAATGAAGATTTAATACAATGATAGATGATGATTTATAGTTACTTTTAATATATTAAAATGATATAATTAAAATACAAGTTTAAACTATTTAAACATAATAAATATTATTAAAATAAATAATTATGATTTAATCGGAGGATGACGTATGATGATTTATATTTAGTTTTAATATTATTTTTCAATATTTTATATTTAATTTTAATATATTTTTTTCAATATTTTGATAATTATATTAGAATTAGAATTTTAATATTTATCTAATTTAAAAAAAATAATGTAATTTTTATAAAAGTAATTTTTTTTTCACAAATATTAGTTTTTGGTTATATAAATGTGGGTGAAATCATAATTTGTTATGGTTTATATTATTATTAATCAAATCAAATTTATGGTTTAAATTGCATTTTTAAATGTATAAATGGATTTAACATTTAAAAAAATATTTTGAAAATTTATAGTAAATATACTCAACAATTTAGATTTATGATCCAAATTTTTTATTTACAAATAATTAAAATATATGTCAAAAAAACACCACTGCATCAAAACTTGGGAATACAATTTTTAATAAAATTACTATGCTTCATTCAAAGTTTTGGAAAATTCAGGGGCACAATTTAAATTTACGATTCTAAAAAGTTTGGTTTATTCTTATAAAGTTTGAAGAGTAGGTACCTCTATCCACGTGACTTTTTATTAAGGCATAAATTATAAGTATATTTGACTGGTAGACTATTAAACATACTCTTAATTTACCTAAATTACTTCAACAATTCATTATGGTTTAAAAAAAACAAACTCACATTAAAAAAACACCATAAATTAAAAATATTATATCTTATTATATATATTTAATTTAACTTATAGATAGAATTCCTTTTCACAGTATTTTTTTAAGTTAATTTTAACCAACTATTTTTAAAAACTTCAATTTTACAATAATATTTTACATCATAAATTTATTTATTTTTATATAATTTAAAAAAAATAAAAATAAAGTAACATCTCAAATTACATTGATATGGGCGCCTCTCTCGTTGGTTAATAGACTCTATCTAAATTCATAAGAGATTCAGTGTGTCTCAGTCTGACAGCCACGAGGACGTAGGACTACCTAACAAACATGTCAGACATAAATGAGACTGGTATTTAGTTAATTCCTTGAAAAGACAACAAACAGAAGGGACAAGGGACATGCGTCCCAATCGCCGTTCATCAGTTGTGAATGTTTCTTTACAGGGAGTCTGCAAAGTCGCTGTAAAATGTGTTTAGCTTATTTTTAGGTAGTCGAAAAATATCTATAAAGTAATTAAAAAAAATAATAGAAAAATCAGTAAGATTATAATAAAATTTGGTAGAAATTTTGAAAATCTAAATTATAGTTGTTAAATTTTAAAATTTGAGATTTTTATAAAGTTGAATTTATTTCTATTATAAAAATTATTCAAACATTTCAAGATTTTGATTTTTTTTATTTATTTTTTTTAACTGAATTGAGACAGATTTCTACCATCAAACAAAACATTCTAATTTTTTTGAATTTATCTTTTACTGGATTGCAACAGATTTCTAATCCTACAACATTCTGATCTTTGATTTTTTTGAATTTAATTTTTTAATAGATTGTAACAGATTTCTACCATCAGACAGAACATTCTGATTTTTTTGAATTTATTTTTTACTGGATTGCAACAGATTTCTATCGGAGAAAACATTCTGATTTTTTTGAATTTATTTTTTACTGGATTGCAACAAATTTCTACCATCAGACAACGAATTTGTGGACACAACACCATGATTAAATAAAGTTATAGCAAACTTTGTTTTGGGTGCTTTTTTTAAAATTGGATAATGTTCTGGGTTTATTTAACATGAAAATTGAGATCCAAACATATATTTATCAGTTCTATTTCATTTTTTTATGTTATTTTTATAAAATAGAAATAAAGTTATAGCAAACTTTGTTTGGGTGCTTTTTTTTTTAATTGGATAATGTTCTGGGTTTATTTAACATGAAAATTGAGATCCAAACATATATTTATCAGTTCTATTTTATTTTTTATGTTATTTTTATAAAATAGTTGTTTTTAATGTGATTTTTTAAAACTTTTCTCATTTATTTTTCTTATTTAATTTGTCTAAAATTTAGTAGAAATTCATTGAAATAATAAATTTATGGATAAAATTTGCATGGTAGAAGTGCTCTAGGGTTTTTCAGGTCTCTGAATCTATATACAGTAAAAAAAACCAATTTAAATATCAAAAATCAAAATTTCACCTCAAATTTTTCCCAATTCCGAACAATAAATCCACGTAAAACTTCATGGCATTAGAAACAACTCCATGAATAACTCCGTTTCTTTATAAAAAGAGAAGACCAGATCCATTTCTTCATACAATTCTGCAACTATTGTTGTCAAAAACCTAGAGAAATACAATGGACGGTATGCCTCCGATGCCTACGATGTCACCTCCCACACCGCCTTCGCCACCATCCACACAGATGGCCATGGAACACATGAGGAGCAGCTTTTATTGGGGCAGTGATGTTGAATTCTTTTTTGCGAACTGGCCTTCAGGCCATGTGGTGATGTATATCTTGGCTCTTGTGTTACTTCTTGTCATTTCTGTAATGAATGAGTATCTGTCTAATTACAGAGGTTATCATGGTGGGAATAAAGCTTGGGCAGCTGCTGGATTGGTACAGACCCTATGGCACACAGTCCGTGTTGCCACCGGCTACCTACTTATGTTAGCGGTCATGTCTTACAACCTGGGTGTGTTCGTTGTTGTCATTGTAGGCTCTGCAATTGGTTTCTACATATTTGGTAGACAACGTGCAGATACTCAAAGCAAACTGTGAATGGATTCCGGACAAATCTGAAAATATCAGAGGGGCGAAAGATCAATTGTCTCCTGAAAGCTGCCAGTTATATTTCTTGCTTTTTCCGTTTGTGGGTATTTTGTAGAAAGTTTAGAGATGTATTTCACAGGTCTGCTTTGGTCTGAAAGGGTTTTATGTAAAACTATTTCTCAATACTAAGGGTTACCGTGAGCCTAGTCTGTAAATTGGTGTTTGCAACACTGAATAGTCTGTAAATTGGTGTTTGCAACACTGCAAAACTTCAGATGAGAAAGTTGAATGTTGTCAGTAAATTGGTGTTTGCAACGCTGCAAAACTTCAGATGAGAAAGCTGAATGTTTTTTCCAGAAGAAAAAAACACGGGTTTTATATTAGATTATTTCAGATGAGAAAGTTGAATGTTTCCAGAAGGAAAAAACACTGGTTTTATATTAGATTATGAAATAAAGACCAGTAAAATTATTAATTAGAAATTCCATGATATATAAGATTCATAAAGCTATAAATCATCCTATTCTGTATATCCTATTTCATCTAGATATTTTCCAAAAAATCTTCTCAAACCATACATGTATAAGTGAGAAAACCGTAATAAGAAAGTGTTTCCAATACATCATCCAAAACCTAAGTGAAAGATCATACATACAACAATAAAAAATGAAGCAATACTGTGAGATTCTATTATAGCAGCTTGATCCACCCCTCCTCCCTGGTGAAAGTTTTAATGTTTTTTTTGTCACAATTAAAACTTTACAAGTTGAATTCTGTATTCACCAGTGATGATAGTTCAAATTCTGTTTCATCTCGGGTTCATTGATTGATAGTTTTTTTTGTAAGGAAAAAAAGCTGAATTATATTCATAAATATTTCTGAATATACATCATATAGCAGATAGTAGGAGGAGTCCCAGATAGCCCATGTAGAAATATCTTGAGTAAAAAAAACTATAAGATCTCAAAAGCAAGACAGAGGGATGGTATAGATCCTAATCAGATCAGTATGTGACAGATACTGTCTCTAGACATATCAAAATTATAACGGTCTGCTGTATAATAGACATCAGAATAGATGAAGATGATAGAGAAATAATGAAGCGAAGAGGAAATATATAATATAACAGGTTAAGCTACGCACCGTATATGGGGATTCAAAATTTTAGAAGATGTGCATTCAAGGTACCAGAAATGAGAAGAGAAATATATATGCTATGTACCAGGGAGGCGGAACTCCTGAATATTGTGCTGAATTTCTCCCACAGTGATAGAAATCCACCAAGAATCGTTAGCGGTCATGTCTTACAACGTGGGTGTGTTCGTTGTTGTCATTGTAGTCTCTGCAATTGGTTTCTACATATTTGGTAGACAACGTGCAGATACTCAAAGCAAACTGTGAATGGATTCCGAGAAAAATCTGAAAATATCAGAGGGGCGAATGATCAATGGTCTCCTGAAAGCTGCCAGTTATATTTCTTGCTTTTTTCCGTTTGTGGGTATTTTGTAGAAAGTTTAGAGATGTATTTCACAGGTCTGCTTTGGTCTGAAAGGGTTTTATATAAAACTATTTCTCAATACTGAGTGTTACCGTGAGTCTAGCCTGTAAATTGGTGTTTGCAACACTGCAAAACTTCAGATGAGAAAGTTGAATGTTTTTTATCAGAAGAAAAAAACACTGGTGGTATATTAGATTATGAAATAAAGACTAGTAAAATTATTATTAGAGATTCCATCATAGTCTGCGTATCTTATTTCATCTAGACATTTTCGAAAAAATCTTCTCAAACCATACATGTGTAAGTGAGAAAACCCTAATAAGAAGCAAAACCCAAAACCTAAGTGAAAGATCAGACATACAACCATAAAAAATGAAGCAATACTGTGAGATTCTATTATAGCAGCTTGATCCACCCCTCCTCCCTGGTAAAAGTTGAATGTTTTTATATCACAATTAAAACTTTACGAGTTGAATTCTGTATTCACCAGTGATGATAGTTAATCAATTTAATTCAAATTCTGTTTCACCTCGGGTGAATTCTGTATTCACCAGTGATGATAGTTAATCAATTTAATTCAAATTCTGTTTCACCTCGGGTTCATTGATTGATAGTTAATCAATCTAACTGTGATGCTAGATTTCCTTTTTTTTTTCAATTGAATTAGATCCATCCTGATCTTCCATCATAAAAAACACTGTAAACTTCCAGAAATCAAAGCAAATCCACCAGTATACTTCCTAAAATTAGAAAGAGCGGGCTGCACCTGCCAACAACGAACTTCCCAAAAATAAAAGATGTGTTCAAGAGAACGGATGCGAACAAGATGGGATGGTTAAAGTAATCACAGAATAATGGAAAATAAAAGTAAGTTCCCAGATGAGATGGATCAGCAAAAAAAATCTAAAACATAGTTTTTATTTTTTTAAAAATCGCAAATATAGTTTTTAATATGGATTAAAAATATAAATATATGTCGTTAATGTAAATGCAAAAATATGGTTTAGATTAATGTAAAGTGGATATGTTTTGAATAAATGAATCAGCTCGAATAAATATAGTTCAAGTAATTAAAGTAAAAGTATTAACGATATTTATTTTGAGTTAAATTTTTTGGTTAATTATATTGATAGGTTTGTTTATTTTAGAATATGATTTTTATAATTGTAATTTAATTATCAATAATTATTAAATGGATGGTAAGGATTTATTTTCCAGAATATTTTTAGTAGTATATGCAAATTAATGATTGAGATTTATCTCTAAAGAAGTTAGGATATTTTTACAAACATCATAAGAACTAGTGTTATATGTAGTGACTTATGATATTTTGGACATGTAGTATTTGTTAGGGTCTTCTAATTTATAGGATCTCAAGGTATTTGAGTATTTTATCTCAAGAATCTTATATTGTAAATTCTTGTCAACCTGTCAATGATTTTCAAATAAAAGAAAAAATAGAATAAAAAATGAAAAGAGGGTCTAAATAAAAAAAAAAGAGGAAAAACAAAAAAATTGAAAAACAATGAAAAATAAAACCCTATCAAAAGAAAAACAAAAAAGGGGAATAATATTGAAAGTGTTGCAAGTCTAAATGCCACTACTAATAGATAGATTTTTTCATTATTGTTAAATAAAGGTTGTGTGCCAGCTTGTTCAAATTGCCACAATGACTAGCTAATTGTTTATTCATATAGTGTAATCATGGTTAAACATGTTTAAATTTTTGTAAATTAGGTTAGAGAATAGAGATTTGTCAAACAATCTAATATTGGTAAATCAGTATTTAAGTAGAAAATGACATTGATTCAACTGTTTAATCTGAATCAATAGGAGAAATAAGTGAAAGGTTAGATAGTTTTTCATTATGTATAAAAGAAAATAATGTGGGTTTGCTAGTCTAAGTGCACCCTTTAGAGAAAAGAAAATGTTAGTTTAGTTATGGGTAGGTAAATTAGATGGTTTTGTTAATATATGCCTATACCATTTATATCCTAAGTTTTAATGATATGGTAAAGAGACAAACAGGTGCAATGGGATAAAGTGTTTTTCATGATTTTATTCCTAAACCTTTATCCTAAGTCAAAAAGGAAAAACATGAAAGACACATGGCGACAAAGTTTCTCTATTGTATATGGTTAAAAGACAGCGGTGCCAGAGCGTCGGGATCCTCTCCCGCTCATGATCCACGGCCCATATTTTTCTTCGGCCCCCCTCTCCATCTTGACTTTACTGCGGGGGGGGGGGGGGGGGAGGTGGAGTTGGTCTGAAAAGGTTGTTTCCCCACTGGGCCCGATCCCCTACGCGGCACCCTTTCCACATTTCACATCCCCCTTGGACGAAACCGCTTACCACTCTCTACCCCCTCTAAAACCACCGTCCCCTCGCCCGCTTTACCACGTCCCCACAACGATACCTTCACCTCTCACCTCTCGCCACGTCGCCTAGCCATTAACCAATTAAATGCACTCCCGACAAAGAAATAAATGTTCAACATTAATTTCATACTTCCCGGGTAACCGTTTGAAATTAACGGTCCCGCGCCATTTCCAAAGGGACTTTGACAACAATGTTTAAAAGCTTTTGAAATTGACACTTCCCCCCTTTTCACTGCTTATCCTCTATAAATCGACAGCTTTTATACAACGACCTGTTCTCAGAGTGTTTCCTCGAACAGAACCAAATTGAAACTAACAATCCTCTGTCTCCTTCACCTAACAATTCGTTACCTAAACTGTTTCCCAGTAACGTCTTCTGTCAATTTCTTATCTTTCACTAATACAATCATGCCTCCCAAAAGAAAAACTAAAGATAAAATTTTTAATCCCTTGATCCCTCCCTCCATAGATTTAGATCACATCCCTTTAGCTGACAGGGATTATCGAATAAATGAAACCCAATGTGATTGTGATTTTTTAGAGTCATATTGTTGGTTGGAAGACAAGCATGCAAATAAAACTAATGAAATTGGGCTTTGGGAGTCCAATCTTCCCAATTACATCTTCCCCCTGACCTTCCAAGCCCTTGAGTTTACCAGAACATGCCAGGCCTATTATGTCCCTACCCAAAGAGTTATCACGGCCCCATCCGGTGACATTCTCTTTACAATTCTTGCCCAGTCCATTGACCAAATGATGCTAGCATCCCCTGTGGAAAACAATACTTCTTTCTCCTTAGAATCCCTCACCTAGCTTTATCAGAAGCTAGATTTTGCTACCAGAGCCAAAATTTCCGAGATCTTCTTGCCTGAGAATGCCTAGTTACCTAAGAAGAACCCTCCATATCCTTCCTCCATCTTCCCTGATCGAGCTAAGGAAATCATATCCATAATTTCCTATATTTTGGGTTATCATTCTGATTAGTAGGTAGATGAACCCATTTTAGGTTTCCAAACAGTAAGCCATCCATTGTATTCGATTTCAACCAATTCTTGGCTGACAACATTCATGAACAATTTCTAAAATTTTCCATGGAGTAGTTGTTAAATTACACCTCTGTTTTATCTATATGTTTCTTTACTATTAGGCAGATAAGTTCAATTTTGCAATGCAAAAGCTTGATGATGCAGGAAATCAACAACCATTGATCTTTTGGACCTCATTGGTCATGAAAGAGCAACAAGATTTCTCTTACAATCAGTTTATCGAGGAATTTGTTCACCCAGCCATGAACATCCTTAACAGTTCAATACAACCTATAATCAATGAAGCACCTAATAGATTAGGCCAAGACTGGGGATTGATATTTATACCAAAACTACATAGAGATCAGGGTTTATGGTTGTGAATTGGCACCATAGAAACTCCCTAAATACCTCCCCATGAGGATTTTTTTCCCTAGAGTAGATTAGACAGATGTTAAATTCTGATGACATTCAGTTTGTGGTGGCCAAAAAGAAATCACAATTTTGCATAAAGACATAGGTGGGCCCATTTGTATATAATACTAGGACAGCAGGTGAAGAAGTAGACAAAATGCTTAAAGATATGAAGTTCAGCCTGAGTTTTATATGGTCTTATGACCCTTGTGGCATTAATTCAAAGCTTAGAGTAGAGAATAAAAGTACTCCCTACATCCATACTTCAAGGCCCTAAAATAGAAAAGTATGCAAATCAGGTGGAATGGACAAAAAACACCTTATAGGAAGCTGAAGAACAACTCTTTTCTACTTCTAGTTTGCAGACTCCCACTCCTGAGGAGAAATCAAGCAAAAGACAGAGGGAGGAAGGATCATCATCATCAATAGTATGTGAGGCCAAAGAGTTTAGGATCATTTATAGGAAGAGGACAAAATTGAATCCTAGGACAGATGTGGACAAAGAGACAGAAGAGCAAGTTTCCATCATAATTACAGACTCACCACCTGCAAGTAGCAAATTTAATAACATCTTTTATTGGACCTTCATCATCACAAGGTCAAAAGGAAACTTAGCTAGAGTCACAGAATGTCCAAACAGAGAAGGAAAATATAGTTTTTGATAGGTACATGGAGATTAAGCTTAAGAATGAGATTCCTAAAAACATTACCTATAATCAGTTTTGGAAGCAGACCTCCAGCTCACAGAGTAGATTGTTATCAGTGTTTGACACAGAGCATGGAAAGATGCAAATGAATTTTCTTGAGGTTCAAATTCCAAAGCCAAAAACAACAGCAAACTACAAGAGCACTACAATTAAGTTCAACACCAAAGACATACATCCCATTGATCAAATGGAGATGCATAAGAAAATTGGTGAGATGATATCTTCCACAGTAACTAACATTGCTATGTCATTGTCCAAGTTGCAGGTTTCGTTTGCCAATGTTCAGTCTCAGTTGAAAATAGAGAAAGTATCCTCCTTAGCAAAGGATAATAGGATCAAGTCTTTGGAAGACTCGGTGCTAAAGATAGGATATGATCCTAAAGATGTCAATGTTGCAGAGGAGATTATCAAGAAGAATAATCTGGACATTGCAGCCTTGAGAAAGCAGCTTAAGTTGTCAGCCACAGAGGATCCATTAACCAAGGACATTGCAGAAAACGAAGCACAGAAGGCAGACATGATGAAGTTGATTATATATCAGAACATACAAATTAGACAGATGGAGGCAGAAATGGAGAAGATGATAAAGGAGAAATAACAGAGTCAGAAGATGGCTATTGTCCCCCTGGATGCCATACCCATTTCTCAGCTTCCAGCGATAAGAACAACCAATGAAGCTACTTCTTCCACTCATACTGCAAGCGCTGAACAGGTGACCAAGACACTAGAGAACATGTCCATCCAGTCAAAAGAGATCAAGACTTTGTAGGATCAACTCAAAGATTTAGTAGTACAAAAGGCCAAAGCTGAAGCTTCTCGTATTATTGAAATGTAGAAATCATAGAGATTGTTGGAGAAGTTGCAAAAGGTAAAAAGGGATACCTCAATTGTTCAGACCTTGGCCCAAGCCAAGGAAACCATCTAGTTGAGTATTCTAGATTCTATGAATGAGATTTGGCCATCTATCCAAATAATCTTTGAGCAGAAGGAATTGATAGAAAAAGCTACAGAAACCATTGTTCAGGGAAGGGAAAAGCTTGGAAAAATGCCCACAAAAGCCTCTAACATTATCAGTTTCCTGAATTATAAGTCAAAATATGAATTTGAAGAATTAGAAATCATACGATGCAGATACTCAAAGCAAACTATGAATGGATTCTGGGAAAAGTCTAAAAATATCAGAGGGGCAAAAGATCAATGGTCTCCTGAAAGCTGCCCGTTATATTTCTTGATTTTTCTATTTGTGGGTATTTTGTAGAAAGTTTAGAGATGTATTTCATAGTTCTGCTTTGGTCTAAAGGGGTTTTATGTAAAACTATTTCTCAATATTGAGTGTTACCGTGAGTCTAGTTTGTAAATTGGTGTTTGCAACACTGCAAAACTTCAGATGAGAAAGTTGAAGGTTTTTTATCAGAAGAAAAAAACACTGGTTGTATATTAGATTATGAAATAAAGACTAGTAAAATTATTAATTAGAGATTCCATCATAGTTTGCATATCTTATTTCATCTAGACATTTTCCAAAAAATCTTCTCAAACCATACATGTGTAAGTGAGAAAACCCTAATAAGAAAGTGTTTCCAATACATCATCCAAAACCTAAGTGAAAGATCATACATACAACAATAAAAAATGAAGCAATACTGTGATATTCTATTATAGCAGCTTGATCCACCCCTCCTCCCTGGTGAAAGTTGAATGTTTTTATGTCACAATTAAAACTTTACAAGTTGAATTTTGTATTCACCAGTGATGATAGTTAATCAATTTAATTCAAATTCTGTTTCATCTCAAGTTCATTGATTGATAGTTAATCAATCTAACTGTGATGCTAGATTTCCTTTTTCTTTTTTCAATTGAATTAGATCCATCCTGATCTTCCATCAGGGAAGGGAAAAGCTTGGAGAAATGCCCACAAAAGCCTCTAACATTATCAGATACCTGAATTCTAAGTCAAAATATGAATTTGAAGAATTATAAATCAGTGACAAAACTGCGACTATTTAGAAGTCAAGAAAGTTTTGACCAAAAGGAACCTTATTGATTAGTTAGAAGAAAGGTGTGAAACATTGGAGCTGGGAGTAAATAGGTTCTACAACATAATTGTAGCATTGATCCAGAAAGGGTTGCCCAACATTTATGTAATAAATGATAAATTGATCACTTAGGAAGACTATGTCCTAAAGCTAAAGGAAATGGCCAAAAGCAGAGTCAAGTTCAGTGGGATAAAGGACAACATGAAAACAAAGGCATTTTTAGAAACCATGTCAAATGATTTCTACATACAAAATCAGGTAAAACACATTTTTATAGTGAAACCTACTTTTTCCAAATACATAGAGGTCGATGAAATTTACTGGAGGCTAATTAAATTAACCATACCCGATGAAAACAAATGGGAAAAGCTTTGTGATTTACTAGATTGAAGAGCAATTCGGGTGTAGTAAGACAACGGCCAGCACATCAGCTAGCACAACAGTCAACACATCAATGCAACAGAGTTTCAGGTTAACTCAGCAACCGAATCCACCAAAATAGAGCCACCTTTGTTTCTAACTGTCTATGTGGTCTATTTTTCTGCCGGAGATAAATCTTAATGTTTGTAATTAGGCTAATAATACATTATCGATTTGACAATGATTTTGTAAATGATTTTATCATTGTTAGTGTAAATACTTCACTATTTGAAGTATTAAGGGTTGATTTCTGAATGTAATTTCTTCTGCATATTGTAATTTTCAAAGTATTGGAGCATCAATAATACAAGGACCTTTCACAAGATTCATGTGGTGTACAAAATGGTGATGTGTCTCTTCTGTTTATTTGTTTAAACATTGTTTTTATTTCTTTGTTATTATGAAAATCTCAATTATTTAACAGAAACTATAATAAATAGGATTTGTTATTTAGATCACCCTATTTTGGTTGTTAATAATTTTCATGTTTCCCACTGAAGTCAAATTAAGGAATTTTTAGTTGCTCCTTAATTTCTACTGAACCTTACACTTCTACTCTTTCACCATCCATTTAAATTTATGAAAAGATCCAAATAGTGCAACCTAGATTGCCTTGTGAGAACTCCTCTATAAATTTGATGCCAAATACCGTTTAATTTATAGACTCCATAGGTCCATGGAATTATAACACTTAAATCAACCAAACCAATCAAATCAAAACAAATAGTATAGTCATAACTAGCCTAAAATTTAGATGAAACAAAGCTAAATTAAATAGAGAGATCCCTCTCTAATGCTGGCAGGGCTAGATCCCAACTTCCAAAGTGGTTTTGATGTTGTCCTATGTGTTTACTCCCTCAACCTCAAGCATATAGAACGACAACATAGTGGCGACCGTACTGGGGAACAATACTCTTTAGATTAAAAAATAATTATTCCCTGGTATTTAATCAGTATTTCAATTAAACAAAAATTGGTATATCATCATGAAATATCTAATCTAAGGTTGTTATATTTTATATATTTGAGTGTGTTATAATTTTGATTTATTAGTTGTGTGATGAATTTTTATAGACCTGGCTCCCAAAATAATTTTCACTAGAGCTCACCCTGATTCCAACCCTGCTGAATTTGTAGATAATCTAGAGAAATTGGTGAGAAAGAAAAGTTTTACAGAGAGCCAAGGTAGTAATAGTCCTTCGTCTCGGTTCAATTCTCCTCTTGAGAATAAACCTGTGTCAAGGTCTAATTCTATTCCAGAGAAATTTGAAACTATTAAAGTATAGAGTTTGATTTGCCTTTCCAGCATAGATTTTTTAAATCAAAATCCAAGAGTTTTGTAGATCAGACTATCATTGAAAAAACCATACTGCGACCATATATAACCCAAACCCAACCTTTTGAAACAGATCCTGATCTTGAATCCCTACAACAATTTGATAAATTACAGGATCTAGTTTCTGTTTTGAACCAAGCCATTGATGAAGCTTATATTCAACAATTTGTTGAATTTTCATCTTTAACCGTTGCAAAAAATTATTTTTCCAACCAATCTTCCCAATTTGTTAATCTACAACCCTCTAGTCCTACTCGTTCCATAGTCTCTGCTTCCTCACCTATAATATCTCACGCTGTTATTCTTACTATCCTTGTAGTTATCACAACTACACCTATCATAGGTCCATTTTCCATTCAATCTAACAGACCAGCTATGGTAGGTAGGTATGCACCATTGGTGTTACTAGGCCAGCTAAATGATATGCCTAGAGATTATCAGTCCATTTGAGTAACACTAGTTCTCATATTGCTCAACAACATGCGGATAGAATGAATAATGTGTTTGACCTTCAAGAAGTAGATGAAGCTGATGTAAAAATGAGATTGTTTGCTCAAAGTTTAGGAGGTGATGTCAAAAAATGGTTTAGGATTTTACCTGCAGGAAGTATAACTAACCTTGATGCATTCCATCAAACTTTCTTAGCTAGATGGGAAATCAAGAAAAATTTGCTTCAACTCCTAAATGAATATAAAAGATTGAAAAGAAATCCAAATGAAACTGTGGAAGGATACTATGAACGGTTTAATACAGTTTACAATGCCATTCCTATAGACATCAAGCCCTACCTTGGCCTAGCTTTAACATATTTTCCTAATGTTTTTGATGTAGACATGGAATATCAACTTAGAGAGAGGGACCCGAAAACTTTGGAAGAAATGCAAGCAAATGCTATAAAAGTTGAAGCTAACATCTTAGCCAAGAAGGCCAAATTAAAATCTAAATGCAGGGTTACCATAAAAGAAGATCTCTCCACTTCTGGCTCTGATCCCAAAATTGATAACCTAGTGAGGGCAGTCGAAAATATGATGCAAAGAGTAAACATAAATGATAAAGCTCAAACAAGAGAGAACCAAAATTATCCTCGAAATAGAAACCAAAACTTTAGAAGGAATGTTCCCCAAATCAAACAACGAGAACAAAAGGGTCCAAACTAGTAGGTTCAGCCTCATTTTTAGGAAAATTACACTGATGATGAGGGTAATACCATTGAAGATTTTGATGATAATCAAATAAATATTATGGGAATAAATGATGATGAAATATATTTTCTCATTCAAGAGGAGCAAGAACTTTTTCTCCTAGCTCAAACTGAACTAGAATTTGAAGAATCAGATGAATATAAACAAGGTTTTGAAAATGAAATCATGGAGGTCTATAGGCAATATAACCTTAGGAGAAAAAATAATTCAGACACTCTCAACAACAAAAACTCTAATAATCCGACTAAAAAAGTCTTCTGAAATTGATCCTAGGAAAACCACAGACAGTCTTCCTAAGAAAATTGTGGACAATTCTGGTAATAAGAAAGTAGAAATTCCTGTCAAAAAGATAGTTGATAGTGTTTCTAAAACTACTCAAATAGATATCCCAACCACTAGTCAACAAAAAGATCCTATATCAAAAGAAATTACAGATCAATCTGAACTTCCCAACTTGATTAAGATTCAAACATTGTTCAACATTGAGAATGAATTAGCAAAATTGAAAATTCCTATTCCTCTAATAGAGTTAATGAACAAAAACATGTACAGACCCCAAGTGATGAAAGCTCTAAATATAGGGGAAAACACAAACTCTGTAAATCTGAATGATGACCAGCTTGAACTCTTATTTGGACCAGAAGTTGAGGGAAAACCATAGGAAGGAGGAGTTCCTCCATTCTATGTTAGCCTAAATATTCATGACAAGATTCTCCATAATGCTATGTTGGATTCAGGTGCCTCCCACAATTTAATGCCTAAAGCTGTTATGGAGAAATTAGGACTTGACATTACCAGACCTTATAAAGACTTGTATTCCTTTGATTCTAGCAAAGTAAGATGCCTAGGTCTCATCAAAGACCTATGTGTTACTTTAGCTCAAATCCCTGCAAAAAGTCTAGTAATGGACATAGTGGTTGCAGATATTCCCCCTAAGTATGGCATGCTGTTGTCATGCTCATGGGGAGAGAAATTACAAGGTACCCTACAGATGGATATGATCTTTGCCACCATACCAGTTTTTGGGCAGCAAAGAATATTATATAGGGAAACTTTGATGAAATTCATGGTGAGTAGTCAAGACAAGCCTCACAACTATCCACTTTACTCTGTTCACTCAGATTTAGACTCCTTCATTCTTTATAATGATGGAGACATCAACACTTAGGTGATCAATGCTGAAACTGAAATTTCTAAAATAGACCCAAACCAAACACAAACAATAGAACCAAATACTCCTCCTGAACCTCTTTGGAACATGAGCTTTGATGAATCTTGTAGCAAAGATGGTTATGGAACAGGAATATGGGTGGTAAACACATAAAACAATCATGCTGAGGGTCACTCATACAAGCTCAATTTTCAATGTACCAATAACACAACAGAGTATGAAGCCATATATTAGGATTGCAGTTGCTAAAACAATTAGGTGCCAAGAGAATCTCCATTCAAGGGGATGCCAAGTTAATTATAAAGCAAATTAAAGGAGAGTATTCAGTGAAACACCCTAGAATGAGAGCATACAGAAATGTTGTGCTTGATTTTCTAGAGAGATTTCTTGAATATGATCTTTCTACAATTCCTAGAAAACAAAATATCATTCCAAATAATCTTTCTTTTTCAGCTAGTTCATGCAAAATTTCTTCCCCTAATCGAGAATATACAGTGGAAGTGAAACATCGACCAACTGTACCAAATAATATGAGGTATTGGCATGTGTTTGGTAGTGATAAACAAATTGAAAGCTTTCTGCAATCTAATGATGGATTTCAAGATGATAGTATTGATTTGGAATATGAAGTAGAAAATCAAATAGTTGTACATTATAATCTAGAAAGGTAGTTAGAAAACTCAGATGTAAATACACCCATACATAAAGTTGTAAATAAATTAGAATTGCTTGAAATAGACCCATAAAAAGAAGAGTTTGAGACACTTAAGCTAAAAGATAATGTTTTACCTAAAGGTCTAGCTCCACTGCAAGAATTATTTGATTTCAATGATGTGGCTAAAAAGCCTAAGATTGAGCCCACAGGAGCAGTAGTAGAAGACTGTAACATAGGCACTGAAAAAGACCCCAAAATCATAAAACTATCTAAATCACTCCCAGCTGCTGAAAAACAAAAATACATTGCTTTATTCAAGGAGTTCAGTGATGTTGTTGCTTGGAGCTATGAAGATCTTAAAACATATGCTACAAAGATTATACAACACAAAATTTCAATTAAAGATGATCAAAAACCATTTAAAAAAAAGCTTCGAAGAATAAATATAGTTATGATGCCTTTAATTGAGAAGGAAATTAAAAGAATGTATGACTCTAAAATCATAGTTCCTCTTAGGTACTCTAAATGGGTTTCCAATATTGTGCCAACTAGGAAGAAAACAAGTGAAATTAGATTGTGCATAGATTTTAGAAACCTTGACAAAGTTTCCCTAAAGGTCAACTACCCTTTACCAAAAATGGATCATATTCTACAGAAGGTAGTTGAGTCTTCTAGGATTTCTTTATTAGATGGCTTTTTAGCTTATAATCAGGTTTTAGTTCACCCAGATGATCAAGATAAAACAAAATTTACTACTCCATGGGGTACCTTCATGTATGTGAAGATGCCTTCTGGGTTAATGAATGTTGGAGCCACATTTCAAAGAGCAATGGATATTTATTTTGCTGATGAAATTGGCAGATTTATTGTGATCTATCTAGATGACATCACGGTTTATTCTAAAACTAATCAAGAACACATGTCACATCTGAGAAGAGTATTTGAGAAATGCAGAAGGTTTGGGATTTCACTAAACCCTAAGAAAACAATGTTTGGCCTTCAAGAGGGAAAACTTCTTGGTCATATCATCTTTAAGGAAGGTATTAAAATTGATCCCAAAAGGATTGAAGCTATTCTAAAAATTAATCATCCAAGAAACATTAAGGAACTTCAATCATTTATTGGTAGAATAAACTTCCTAAGAAGATTTATCCCTAACCTTGTAGAACTTCTCAAAAACATAAAAAACATGCTAAAAAGAGATTCATAAATCAGATGGAACATTGAAGCTAGGCATTCATTTGATCAAGTTAAACAAGAATTGATAAAAGCACCAGTCCTTATCAGTCGAGATTTTATTAAGGATTTTTTCATTTGCTTCTGAATATACTATTGCAATTGTCCTTTTATAGAAAAATGATGATGGATATGAACAACCCATTTCTTTCTTTAGCAAGGCTTTAAGGGATGCTGCACTCAAATATAATATCATGAAAAAACAGGCCTTTGCATTGATAAAACCAAGTAAAAATTTCAGAGTGTACATCCTCCATTCTCACATAATTGCTTATGTACCAAATGTTGTTGTTAAGGATATTTTAACACAAAATGGACCAGATGGTAAAAGAGGCAAATGGATTGCCATCATTCTTGAGTATGACATGGAAATCAAGCCAACCAAGCTTATCAAAGGACAAGGATTAGCCAAATTGATGGTTGAATCTAACTTTAATGCATTGGATATCAACTTTGTAGTTGCATTAGATGATCAAGAGGAACAAACGACTCCACAATTAGATGAGGCTTTTATGACCTCACCCTGGTATGCAGACCTCATTTTTGTTTTATTCAATTTAAATGCTCCTCCTGGTTTAACTAAGACAAAGGCTAGATTTCTAAAGTTAAAAGCAGTAAAATTTTGCATCATAGATAATGTTTTATATTGGAAAGATGCTGCTGGTATTCTACTAAAGTGTTTGTTGAAAGACGATGCAGAAAGAACAATGTAGGAATTTCATGAAGGTGATTGTGGTGGCCATCTATACCGGAAAAGCACTGCTAACAAGATCCTCAGAGCTGGTTTTTACTGGCCTACACTTTTCCCAGATGTTCATAAGAAGGTAACCTCTTGCTATAAATGCCAAACATTTGAGGGGAAAAGAAAGCTATTGTCTTTACCATTGAAACCCATATATGTTGAAAGTCCTTTCCAACAATGGGGATTGGATTTCATTGGAGAAATCCACCTACCATCCCCTGCCAAACATAAATGGATCTTTACTGCTACTTACTACTTCACCAAATGGATTGAGGCCACTTCTTCCAGACTAGCCACAGATGTTGTTATCATCAAATTCTTAGAAACCAATATCCCGTCTAGATTTGGTTGTCCAAATAAGCTCATTATACACAATGTTGCAGCTTTTAGATATAAGAAAATGATAGATTTTTGCAACAAATACCATATTACTCTAGGACATTCAACTGCTTATTACCCACATGGTAATGGGTTGGATGAATCTTCAAATAAGAGTCTAGTAAACATCATTAAGAAGATGTTAGAAGAGAACAAAAAGTCATGGCACAAAAAGTTGATAAATGCACTTTGGGTTGATAGGCTCACAACCAAGAAATCAATTGGCATGTCACCATACCAATTGATTTATGGAATGGATGTTGTTTTCCCATCATATTTGGGATTTCTAGTCATGAAGATCATTAAGGAATTGCAGGTTGAGCCAAATGACATCCAAAGGAGAATTGATCATACAATCCAATTGCAACAATCTAGGGAAGAAGTCTATAATCAGGCTCAACTCATCTAGGAGAATATCAAAAAGTCTTTTGATAGAAAAACTAAAGCAGATGATTTCACTTTGGGTGATAGAGTTTTAAAGTGGGATTCCAAAAGAGAGGACAAAGGGAAGCATGGAAAATTTGACAATCTATGGATTGGACCTTATGTCATTTATGCTTTCAGAGGACATAATGCATTTTTTCTTAGGCATATAGATGGGACAGAAATGCCTGGTGGACTTGTGAATGGGAGAATGTTGAAGCACTATTTCTCTGAGAAATAGAGATTTTTCTAGCATTAATCATTGTAAATATCATTGTCTTTATTATTTTGATTGGGTGACCTATTAACAGAAGTTGAAGCCCGCAGAGAAGGCCCTAAGCTTCCATTGATATGTTACCATAAGTACTACAACAAAAAGGGATGAGAGGTGGATATTACTGAAATAGAACACTCAAGGCTACTAATCAAATGTTATTGGCACCTTATAGGGAGAGTGCCATCCCCAACTGGAGCTATTGTTAGGATCCTATAATTTATAGGATCTCAAGGTATTTGAGTATTGTATCTCAAGAATCTTATATTGTAAATACTTGTCAATATACCAATGATTTTCAAATAAAAGAAAAAATAGAATAAAAAATTAAAAGAGGGTACAAATAAGAAAAAGAGGAAAAACGAAAAGAATGAAAAATAGAACACTATCAAAAGAAAAAAAGAAAAGAAAAAAAGAATAATACTAAAAGTGTTGCAAGTCTAAATGCCACTATTGGTAGATAGGTTTTTTCATTGTTTTTAAATAAAGGTTGTGTGTAGCTTGTCCAAAATGATGCAATGACTAGCTAATTGTTTAATCATATAGTGTAATCATGCTAAAACATGTTTAAATTTCTGTAAATTAGGTTAGAGAATAAAGATTTTCCAAATAGTCTAATCTTGGTAAATCAGTAGTTAGGTAGAAAATGACATTGATTCAATTGTTTAATCTGAATCAATAGGAGAAATAAGTGATAGGTTAGATAGTTTTTCATTTTGTATAAAAGAAAATAATGTGGGTTTTCTAGTCTAAGTGCACCCTTTAGAAAAAATAAAATGTTAGTTTAGTTATGGGTAGGTAAATTAGATGGTTTTGTAAATATATGCCTATGCCATTTATATCCTAAGTTTTAATGATATGGTAAAAAGACAAATGGGCGCAGTGGAATAAAGTGACTTTTCATGATCTTATTCCTAAACTTTTATCCTAAGTCAAAAAGGAAAATTGTGAAAGGCACATGGTGATAAAGTTTCTTTGTCGTATATGGTTAAAACACAATAGTGTCAGAGTGTCGGGATCCTCTCTAGCTCATGATCCACGACCCATATTTTTCTTAAGGCCCCCCTCTCTATCCTACCTTTACAGTGGGGGGGGTCTGAAAAGGTTGTTTCCCCATCTGGGCCCCATCCCCTACGTGGCACCGTCTTTGCCTTTCGCACCCCCCTGGCCAAAACCAGTTACCACTCTCTACCCCCTCTGAAACCATCATCCCCTCGCCTGCTTTATCGCGTCCCCAGCATGATACCTCTGCTTCTCACCTCCAACCATGTCACCTAGCTGTTAACTAATTAAATGCACTCCTGGCAAAGAAATAATTGTTCAACATTAATTTCATACTTCCTGGGTAACCGTTCGAAATTAACGGTCCTGCGCCATTTCCAACGGGACTTTCACAACACTGTTTAAAAGATTTTTAAACTGATGCTTTCCTCCCTTTTCACTGCTTATCCTTTGTAAATTAACAACATTTATGCAACGACCTATTCTCAGAGTGTTTCCTCGACCAGAACCAAATCAAAACTAATAGTCCTTTGTCTCCTTCACCTGACAATTGGTTACCCAAAAAGTTTCCCGGTAAGGTCTTCTGTCAATTTCTTATCTTTCACTAATACAATCATGCCTCCCAAAAGCAAAACTGAAGATAAAACTTTTAATCCCTTGATCCCTCCCTCCATTGATTTAGATCACATCCCTTTGGTCGATAGGGATTATCAAATTAATGAAAACCAGTGTGACTATGATTTTTTAGAGTTATATTGTTGGTTGGAAGATAAGCATGTAGATAAAACTGATGAAATTGGACTCTGGGAGTCCAATCTTCCCCATGACATGTTCCCCCTAACCTTCCAAGCCCCTGCATTTACCAAAAAATGTCAGGACTATTATGTCCCTGCTCAAAGATCTATCATGGCCCCATCCGGTGACATTCTCTTTACAATTACTGCCCAGTCCATTGACCAAATGATGCTAGCATCCCCTGTGGAAAATACTACTCTTTTTTCCTTAGAAGCCCTCACCTAGCTTTATCAGAAGCTGGATTTTGCTACCAGAGCCAAAATTTTCGAGATCTTCTTGTCTGAGAATACCCAGTTACCTAAGAAGAACCCTCCCTATCCTTCCTCCATCTTCCCTGATCAAGCCAACCAAATCATATCCACAATTTCCTATATTTTGGGTTATTATTATGATCAGTGGGTAGATGAGCTCATTTTAGGTTTCCTCTCCATATTTTCCACAGATAGTAAGCCATCCATTGTGTTCAATTTCAGTTAATTCTTGGCTGACAACATTCATGAGAAATTTCTAAAATTTCGCATGGAGCAGGTGTTTAATTACACCTCTGTTTTAATCTATATGTTCCTTTACTATCAGGTAGATAAGTTCAATTTTGCAATGTCGAAGATTGATGATGCAGGAAATTAGTAACCAGTAATATTTTGGACCTCATTGGTTATGAAAGAGCAGTAGGAGTTCTCTTACAAGTATTTTATTGAGGAATTTGTTCACCCAGCCATGAACATCCTTAACAGTTCAATACATACCAGAATCAATGAAGAAATCAAGAGAATTTTACACCTAACAGATCAGGCAAAGATTGGGTATTGGTATTTATACCAAAACTACACAAAGATCAGGGTTTATGGTTGTGAATTGGCACCATACAAACTCCACAAATACCTCCCCATGAGGATTTCTTCCCTGGAGTAGATTAGACAAATGTTAAATTTTGATGACATTCATTTTGTGGTGGCCAAAAAGAAATCACAATTCCACATAAAGACATAGGTGGGCCCATTTGTACGTAATACCGGGACAGTAGGTGAAGAAGCAGATGAAATTCTTAAAGATATGAAGTTCATCCTGAGTTTTACATGGTCTTATGACCCTTGTGGTATTATTTCAAAGCTCAGAGTAGAGAATAAAAATACTCCCTACATCCATACTTCAAGGCCTGAAATAAAGAAGTATTCAAATCAGTTGGAATGGACATAAAACACCTTGCATAAAGCTAAAGAACAACTCTTTCTACTTCCACTTTGCAGATTCCCACTCCTTAGGAGAAATCGAGCAAAAAACAGAGGGAGGAAGGATCATCATCAACAACAGGAAGTGATGCCAAAGAGTTCAGAATCAGTTATAGGAAGAGGACAAAATTGACTCCTAGGACATATGTGGACAAAGAGATAGAAGAGCAGGCTGCCATCATAATTACAAACTTGCCACCTGCAAGCAACAAATTTGTAACATATTTTACTTGACCTTCATCATCACAAGGTCAAAAGGAAACTGAGCTAGAAGCAGAAAATGTCCAAACATAGAAGGAAAAGACAATTTTTTATAGGTATAGGGAGATTAAGATTAAGAATGAGATTCTTAAAAACAATACCTATAATTAGGTTTGGAAGCAAACCTCCAACTCACAGAGCATATTGTTATCAATGTTTGACATAGAACATGGAAAGATGCAGATGGCCTTTCTTGAGGCCCAAATTCCACAGCCAAAAATAACAGCGAACTACAAGAGCACTACAATTGAGTTCAGCACCAAAGACATACATCCCATTGATCAAATCGAAATGCATAAGCAAACTGGTGAGATTATATCTTCCACATTAACTAACACTGCTATGTCATTGTCCAAGTTGCAGGTTTCATTTTCTAATGTTCAGTGTCAGTTGAAAATGGAGAAAGTATCCTCCTTAGCAAAGGATAATAGGATCAAGTCTTTGGAAGACTTGGTGCTAAAGATAGGATATGATCCTAAAGATGTCAATGTTGCAGAAGAGATTATCAAGAAGAATAATTTGGACATTGCAGCCTTCAGAAAGCAAATTAAGTTGCCAGCCATAGAGGGTCCATTAACCAATGACATTGAAGAAAAAGAAGCACCAAAAGGCAGACATGAGGAAGCTGATTATATAGTAGAATATACATATTAGATAGATGGAGGAAAAAATTGAGAACATGATAAAGGAGAAAGAACAGAGTCAGAATATGGCTATTGTCCCCCTTGATGCCATACCCATTTCTCATCTTCCAGCAATAGGAACAACCACTGCAGCTACTTCTTCCACTCATACTACAAGTGCTGAACAGGTGACCAAGACACTGGAGAACATGTCCATCCACTCAAAAGAGATCAAGACTTTGCAGGATCAAATCAAAGCTTTAGAAGTACAAAAGGCCAAAGTTGAAGCTTCAAGTATTACTAAAATGCAGAAATCACATAGACTTTTGGAGAAGTTGCAGAATGTAGAAAGGGATACCTCAATTGGTCAGACCTTGGCCCAAGCCAAGGAAACCATCTGGTTGAGTATTCTAGATTCTATGAATGAGATTTGGCCATCTATCCAAATCATCTTTGAGAAGAAGGAATTGATAGAAAAAGCTACAGAAACCATTGTTCAGGGAAGGGAAAATCTTGGAGAAATGCCCACGGAAGCCTCCAACATTATCAGATTCCTGAATTCTAAGTCAAAATATGAACTTTAAGAATTACGAATCAGGGACAGAACTACCACTATTTTATAAGTCAAGAAAGTTTTGACCAAAAGGAACCTTATTGATCAGTTACAAGAAAGGTGTGAAACATTAGAGCTAGGAGTAAACAGGTTCTGCAGCAGGATTGAAGCATTGATCCAGAAAGGGCTACCCATCATTTATGTAATAAATGATAAATTGATCACTTAGGAAGACTTGGTCCTGAAGATGAAGGAAATGACCAAAAGCAGTATCAATTTCAGCGGGATAAAGGGTAGCATGACAACAAGGGAATTTTTAGAAACCGTGTCAAAGGTAAAACATGTTTTTATAGTGAAAACTACTTTTTCCAAATACACAGAGGTTGATGAAATTTACCTGAGGGTAATTAAATTAACCATACCAGATGAAAAGAGATGGGAAGAGCTTTGTGATTTACTAGATTGAAGAGTAATTTAGGTGTAGTAAGACAATGACCAACACATTAGCCAACACAACAATCAACACATCAACGCATCACAGTTTCAGGTTGACTCAACAACCGAATCCACCAAAACAGATCCACCTTTCTTTCCAGCTGTCTACATGGCCTATTTTTCTGCCAGAGATAAATATTATTGTTTGTAATTAGGTTAATAATACACTGTTAGTTTAACACAGATTTTGTAAATGATTTTGTAATTTTTAGTATAAATACTTCATTGTTTGAAGTATTAAGGGTTGATTTCTGAGTGTAATTTCTTCTTCATATTGTAATTTTCAAAGTACTGGAGCATCAATAATACAAGGACCTTTCACAGGATGCATGTGGTGTACCAAATGGTGATGTGTCTCTTCGGTTTATTTGTTTAAACATTGTTTTTCTTTCTCCGTTATTCTGAAAAGCTCAATTATTTAACAGAAACTGTGATGAATAGGATTTGTTATTTAAAGCACCCTATTCTGGCTGTTAATAATTTTCATGTTTTCCACTAAAGTCAAATTAAGGAATTCTTAATTGTTCGTTAATTTCTACCAAACCTTACACTTCTGCTCTTTCACCATCCATTTAAATTTCTGAAAAGATCCAAATAGTGCAACCTAGCTTGCCCTGTGAGAACTCCTCTAAAATTTTGATGCCAAATCCAGTTTGATTCATAGACTCCATAGCCCAATGGAATTATAACACTTAAATCAACCAAACCAATCAAATCAAAACAAATAGTACAATCATAACTAGCCTAAAATTTACATGAAACAAAGCTAAATTAAACACAGAGATCCCTCTCTGAAGCTGGCAGGGCTAGATCCCAGCTTCCAAAGTGTTTTTGATGTTGTCCTATGTGTTTACTCCCTCAACCTCAAAAATATAGAATGACAACAGTATTGAGAACCCATGGTTTGGCCCATGACAATTTAATAAAGCTTAATTATATATTAAGAATCTTCATGGTAAAATGGAAGTAAATCTCCATAATTAAGAATCATGTTCCATGTTTTGTTTTGAAATGTATATATGTTTAAATTATATATTGATTCTTTTTATAATTAAATAAGGAGGTGAGATTATGATTAAATAAGTATTTTGATGTTTATTATGGCTTGATGCCTATAGGTGTTTACTAGCCAATTAATTTATATGACTACATCAATCTATGATAAAGATCAAAACACTTACTTCAAGATACATCTCATATTTTATGTTTTTTTGTTAGATTGATCCACAGGGCATTTGAGCATTGAATCTCATGCTTTACATCATACTTTATAACATGAAAATGATCAATTGAATGTGGGAAAGATACATATAATATTATTAAAATTTAAAAATTCATAAAAATTAGTTAAATTATAACTTTATTTTATATTATTATATGTTATAAAAAGAGTTAATATATAAGTTAAACATATATGCAATACAAAAATTAACAATTTTTTTAACTATGAAGATTCACCATTCTTCATCATGGATATTCTTAATTTCTTTGTTACAATACTATGGGCCAATAACATGGCTTATCAATACCATATGCCCAAAAAGTCACAACTTATTTCATATAACACTTGTTCATAAGACATTTTTTAATTAGTCAATTAATTAAAGGGGAAAAATAGTATAACTACTTTGGAAATAAATAGTAGAATTTGTGCATACAATTAAGAAAATTTTAAAATATTTTGTGGAGATTAAATCCCTACTATTATGATGTAGCAAAGCTGCAATCTCAAATCAACATGCATGGACCTGTGGGTTATGGACCCACAAAACATTTTAGAAGCGTTCTTTTAGTATTTAATGCTTAAATTCCCAGGAAACACATAAAATTGAAACCACACGAGTAATACATGAAAACGTGCTTCAACACATAAAATGCCGTATCTCAAAAAGATTGAGCCTGTGTTCATAAATCTCTCAGGTCTGCCCGTTTCACCCGAACTCTATCAAATTAATCTCCATCATCCCTTTGCATTCACTGATCCTACGGCTGACGTTACTCTCGATCAACCAACCTAATCGATGATCCTCCACCGTCGATTAACCCGTGACAGATCCAACGGTGCACAAAGATATTGGGGGCACAACTTGCGCAGAGAGTACCCACTCGAAAAGCATTTTTTCTCTCACCTCCTCGCTGCTACGTGTCCTCCATTGAATGGAATCGGAGGTCTTCCTTGAAATACCGGTTATTTCCTTTTCTCCACCTGATATACAACTTATACTATTTCAAACCCACTCTTATATTAAATAATCTTGTGGTGCAATATATGTTGATTCGACGGTTGGGGAAGGTTCATTCTGTTAGTTCAAACTGGAATCAATGGCTGAGAACTTATCCGACTCAACACTATTTAAAATACAAAGGTCCGCGACTTTTCTTTTAACTCTGTGTTTGCTAATACAAAGCATGAAAAAATAGAAATCATCAACCCTATTCCGAATACAAAGAAACAAAAGTACAACGAGATTTCCACAGGCTCGATAATTAATTACACACACACATCAATTATTCATAATAAAAGAGATTAGAGAGTCTCGGCCTTGGCCCGATTACACAAATAAAAAACCTCTGTTTCAAAAGGAAATCCACACACTACTCTTGATTCTCGCTCCACTCAATCCTCTCTTTCATTACCTTTTTTTTCCCTTCTTTTATCAATCAAATATCATTCTATTATGTGCCTAACAACTCAATCCCTATTTTTAATCAATCTAATAGCAAATCTCTAATTCCTAGCTCTACCACACACCTATGCTAACAACTCATCTTTGAACCGAAAATAAGACAATTTCTAACTATTACAATAGTGAAATACAACTCATTTCTTGAGAGATGCAACCCTCTCAGTAAAACTGACTTTTGATCAATCAGGTCAATGAAATTCAACTTGTTTAACCACAACATGTGAACAAACTTTCACATTGCTGGCTAAGTATGGATGCTTCTGCATCAGACTCCCAGGGAAGAAAATAATCGTCCTTCAAACTTTCAGGACTTACTCCATACTTCTGCAATTCTGCTGTTGTCAACCGGCTAGCATCCTCCACTGGCTATCCTTTCCACTTGACTAGATATTGGAAATAAGTCTGTCCTCTCTTTCTTTTAGATACTCTTTTCTCCAAAATAACTTCTACTTATTTTCCTAGCTGTCTTTGGCATTTGTTCTTCCCAGTTCACAGTTTGAACTTCATCTTCTGTAGTTTCCTCCTGTAGCTCTGTCTCTGTCTCCTTGTATGGATACAAATCTGCAACATTGACTATAGGTGATATCCCAATCCCTTCTGGCAATTCAATTTCATAAGAATTACTTGAAAACTTTCTTTTAATTCTACATGGTCCTATCTTTTTCATCTTTATTTTATTGTAAGTCTGTTGGCATTATGATGCATGTGTTGTACCTGATGGAAACCCACTTGTAGAAGAACAACTCACTTATATATAACTAGATGAATCTACATAAGAGATATCAGATGTGACAGAATACATGGGATACACGACAACTCAAAGGAATCAGTTCAGATGTAATGAACAATGACAACTCGTTAAGATGACAGTTTAGCTTTGCCATCAAGTCCAAAGGGGGAGATTGTTGGCATTATGATACAAGTGTTGTCCTTGATGGCAACTCACACAGATGACAGATCATAGTGTAGCAGGTCAGCAGCAAAGAATTGATGATCAGACTACAAAGAATGAAGAAAGAAAAGTATATACGCAGGTTCACTATATACCAAGTTGCATATATATGCAGGTTCACTATATATCAAGTAGTGTATACACACAGGTTCACTATATACAAAGGTGCGTATACACACGAGATTGCTGATCAAAAGTCGCGTATGTGTATGCATGCACTTTCATGCACAGAAAAGCACGTACATGTGGGAAAGCTTATTTTTGGGTCCGTGGTATTTAGACCTATGGTTTTGGACCTTGGTATTGCATCTGAAGTGTTGAACCTAGGTATTGGGTCCCTAGTATTGGTTCTAAATGGTTTTGGATCATGGTATTGACAGGGCCTAAGACTATAAAAGGAAAATAAGATCATTAGGCAAGGGTAATTCAGAAAGTCTTGAATATCTGATGATGTATGAGGTCTAGTATGCAGGTTATGGGTTCACGATGCTTTTCTTGATCTGAGCTAAGGAGGAATCTCAGCGGTTGATGGAGAACAAGATCTAAGGATAGATCGGGATCAAATGGTTTGGAATGAATCATATCTATATGGTTTGATAATGCTTGTTCTAGACCTATATATTGACGCATGTAATGTTCTGATCTGGGTATAACTTAAGATTGAAATAGCTACAAAACATGAATGAATATTTACAGATGTATACATTGGTTGACTTTGATAAAAGTGCGTACATACACAGGTTAGATACATCTAAGTAGCGTATACAATATGAAATATGATATTTGAAGTTACAGGTGGTTCTGGTTGTTGATGCAAAGTCTGAGTTCTGGTGACTATTTACTGGTGTCAGTATTCTGCATATTCAGATTGGTTGATTATGTTTAACTTCAATTTTGATGGATGAGATCTATAATGGATCAGGATCATAATGACTTATCTTTATGTGATCTAATGGACTAGATCTGGTTGCTAACACATGTATTATCCTTGTATATGTAATTATTTGAGTATGTCTGAAGTCAAGAAGTGCAGTGAAGTTATCAGTAAGTAATTGTTGACATATACGGTGGTTCACTTTGGTGAAGTTGTGTATACATGCTAGTTCAGCTCTTCCAAGTAGCATATGCATGATTTCTGATGATACAGTTGGTTCTGAATATTGTTGCAGAGTTTTGTGTTCTACTCTGTGTTATGGTGATTGCAGTTTGTTGACAGGGTTTCAGTGATTCAGTATTGAGTGATTCAGAGATTGATGATGCTAGTGTTGATTGATTTTGTGCTTCAATGATATTGATGGGTCCAGTATGAAAATTGGATGAAACGTGGCCTTTCAGATTATGGTGTTGTGCTTCAGGAGTATCCAGTCTGAAAATTTATGAAATGTGGTACCTGGAGGATGAAAGAGAAGGTTGTAGCCTTCTGTAGGTTGGCACCTACGTACTAGTACATCAGCTAGTACAAGAGCTAAGGGGGTGGTAGCTCCCTTCCAGTAACAACTGGAAAACGAGTGAAGGTTGGAGCATTCAATAGGCTGACACCTACGTACTAGTACATCAGCTACTACAAGAGCTAAGGGGGTTGCAGCTCCCTTCCAGGAGAAGCTGGAGAATGAGAGAAGGTTGTAGCCTTCTTCAGGTAGAAACCTGTGTACTGGTATAATACTGCACCAGTACAGAAATATTGTAAAAAGAAGTTTCTTATTAAAAGAATATAGAGACGACTTGTAGTAGGTGGTTTTCACCCACATTGGGTTTCCACCTTACATCATGTTGTTCATGTGTGATACTTGTGTGTGATGATCTGTTCTATTTTACTGCACTAGTTTACTATTCATATGGTTAAAAAAAGTTATGATGCACTAACTAAAGATCAACATTTAATGGATTAACTGAATCATAAATTTACTGGATATACGCTAGTTGCATTAGACACAGTTGCATGTACATGCAGGTTCCCTTCACTGAAGTAGTGCATATGAATCTGAGTATGGAAATGAAAAAGTGTTTGATTTGATAATACTGATTCACCCCCACCCCCCTCAATATTATTTCCAACAATTGGAATCAGAGCAGGTCCTTTGGAAGAAGCTTGATCGCTTGAAGGAGATCCGTAGAACAATGGGAAAGAAGCTTAAGAAGAAAGCGCCTAAGAAGAAGAAGACATCTCAGAAGAACTATGACAGTGGGAGAATCGATTGGGGAATATGTGGAAGACGCACTTCAGATTCAGAATCACTTCAAAATGAAGATGAACAAGCAAAAGAACTGTCAGGTATGAATTTGTTATCCTCTGGTGATACATTTATCCATCCATTTGAAGATGATGAAAGTGATAGTGAAACAACTGAATTTGCTTTTATGGGTGAAAATGAAAGATATCAAATAGAGGCAGAATTTAAAAGGTTTACAGACAAAATTAGAGATCAACAAGATCTATTGCACAAAAGGGAATGTATCTCCAAAGAAGAAGTTACCAAACTAAAAGCTCAACTAGAGGAAGGAAACAAGGTAAGGAAGTTATTCAAGGAAAAATGTCAAAAGTTGCAGGATGAAGTGACATCATTAAGAAATGAAGTAAATGAAAGGAGCACAACAATCAAGAAACTCAGAGAAAGATCCAGTTACTATGAAAGTCTTGAAGCCACAATCCTCTCGCTAAAAGAAGATCTTGAAGAATCAAATAAGCAGAATAAAGAACTACTCCAAGCTCTTGAAAAACAAGAAAATGAAGTTCTTGAATTAAGACACCAGTTGGAAGAAGGAAGAAAAGCTGAAGAAAACATGAAGAAGCAGTATCGTGAAAAGGAAGAGCAACTTCAGGTTGAGGTAAATATTCTAAAAGATAACTTAGAAGAGAAGGATAAGCTCTTATGATTTCAAGATAGTACTAAGATCTTGGATGATATTCTTAGTAGTCAAAGGTCTCTTGCTATCAAAACTGGTCTTGGTTTTCATGAATCTGTTGAAGGTGAATCTAGTTCACAAAATGCACAATCTGAAATACTCAACAAGGAGATAAGAGGTCAATCCCATCAACAACCAAGGAAAGAAATTCTTCAAAGAAATTCTTTTACTCCTCCGATGAATAATGTTTAATGTTATGTATGTCATAATCTTGGACATGTTGCAGCCAGATGCAGAAGTAGAATGGTTTAAGACCATCACACAGAAAGATCATCTCGTTCCAGGTACTTTAAGGGATATTGTTTTTCTTGCAATATGTTTGGTAACAAAGCTGTTGATTGCTACAGAAGGAATATGAAAAATATAAGATGTTATGCATGTAACAAGCTGGGACATATAGCAAAGGAATGCAGGAACAAAGTACGTGCACCATACCAAAAGGAGAAAACATCATCACACTTGAAGATATGGAAGAAGAAGGAAGTACAGTAAGGAAAATGTGGCACAACACAATGTATAGACATAACAAACTCAGAGGGAACTAAGAGTGTGAAACTTCAGTGTTCTAGATCTCATACGCAAGTTTCATGAAGAAAAGTCGTGTATATACGTGAGTTAGATAGAGCATAGTCGCATATATGTCTGTTTGAGAAAAGCAGTGGGATAGGCTACAATCTGCTGATGATATGTGGAAATTTCTTGATACTTGTAAGATGTTTAGAAGTGTTTTGATCCTAAATTAATGATGATGACGCCTTGATACTTCTTGCTGATATATGCATGATCAGATCTGACACTGAACAGATGGCACAGGTTCAGGGGGAGCATATGCTTTTAATAATGCATTGTTGGCATTATGGTTAGTAGTCCTTGGTAATGATGCTTATATGGCTAAATGATATATCTTTCTATCATATGGTTATGAGTTATCCATGACAAAATCTCATATGATTCTTGGGGTTACATAGTTGATGTTCAGATCAGATTTGTGGTTGATTCTCTGATGATGCATATATGGTGCTTACATGGTGATATTCATAAGGATAAGGAGAAGTGCAAAGCTTGAATACACATCTTCATTACGTGATGATGAGTCACTCATATGCTGCTGTCGTCATATGCATAAAGATCATATAATACAATTATGATGCAAGATTCCTATAGTTCTTGGCACTCATGTGGATGAGGATTGTTGCTGTTGATGATATCAAGAAGTCTTGACAAATGATCTTGAGCTCAATATACATAGTGCTGGATACATGAATGATTACTCAAAGTTGCATTGTCGGAGACTGGATGATAATGATTTCTTACCTATATGATGATAGGTTGATACTTACATATGTTGATTGATGCAAATGTTCCCAAAGTGATGATACTTGGATCATGCAGATCTTGATGAGACGGCTATGGTGTTTTTCACATATGATATAATGTGAATGATTTTGTTGCTGGTCTAGATGCTGTTGACAAATGCTTATGGAGCAGATCATACATTGTGTATGATAGTTGCTAATGACTATCATGGTCTTATTTAGATGTTTGGTCTCTGTTATAAATGTCATGTAAAGGTCATATCAAGGCTCATGATGTAATAGTTTGTATCTATCTATTGTAGTCATTTGATGAATCCCTTTTGGTCATATGATGTAATTTGTACCCCCAATATGCACGGGAAAGATGATGTAATATTTTAGTCATGTATAAACAATTGGTATCTAGTGTATCCCCACTTGGTTGGGTGGATGAATCGATATTGGTATATCCCCACTTGGTTGGGAGATGGATGTGTGTATGAGTCTTTGGTGATAGGAAGGTCATTTATGATAGAGTCATGTTCTTCTTGTAGAACATCTTTTTGTAGACCTTGCTTACAGTCAGGGGGAGCATGAACAACACTCTTCAACAAAGCAGAGATTTCAGCATGTACTCAGAGGGAGCATGGACAGATTGGTACAACTTGGCATATACAAAGGGGGAGCTCAATCAAAGATTTCAGCAGGTACTCAGGGGGAGTATGGACAGAGGAATGTATATCAAGGAAGAGAATATCTTGATTCATCCTTTGCCCTTGATGTCAAAGGGGGAGAGTGACTTGGTATGGTTGTTTCCATCAAGTCCAAAGGGGGAGATTGTTGGCATTATGATGCATGTTTTATACTTGATGGCAACCCACTTGTAGAAGAACAACTCACTTATATATAACTAGATGAATCTACATAAGAGATATCAGATGTGACAGAATACATGGGATACGGGACAACTTAAAGGAATCAGTTCAGATGTAATGAACAATGAAAACTTGTTAAGATGACAGTTTAGCTTTGCCATCAAGTCCAAAGGGGGTGATTGTTGGCATTATGATACAAGTGTTGTCCTTGATGGCAACTCACACAGACGACAGATCATAGTGTAGCGGGTCAGTAGCAAAGAATTGATGATCAGACTACAAAGAATGAAGAAAGAAGAGCATATACGCAGGTTCACTATATACCAAGTCGCGTATATACGCAGGTTTGCTATATACCAAGTAGTGTATACACGCAGGTTATACATGTAGGTTCACTATATACAAAGGCGCGTATACACGTGAGATTGCTTATCAAAAGTTGCATATGCGTATGCATGCACTTTCATGCACGGAAAATCGCGTACATGTGGGAAAGCTTATTTTTGGGTCCGTGGTATTTAGACCTATGGTTTTGGACCTTGGTATTGCATCCGAAGAGTTGAACCTAGGTATTGGGTCCCTAGTATTGGTTCTAAATGGTTTTGGACCATGGTATTGAGTAAGGCCTAAGATTATAAAAGGAGAAGAAGATCATTAGGCAAGGGTAATTCAGAAAGTCTTGAATATCTGATGATGTATGAGATCTAGTATGCAGGTTATGGGTTCACGATGCTTTGCTTGATTTGAGCTAAGGAGGAATTTCAGCGGTTGATGGAGAATAAGATCTAAGGATAGATCGAGATCAAATGGTTTGGAATGAATCATCTCTATATGGTTTGATCATGCTTGTTCTAGACCTGTATACTAACGCATGTAATGTTCTGATCTGGGTATAACTTAAGATTGAAATAGCTGCAAAACATGAATGAATGTTTACAGATGTATACACTGGTTGACTTTGATAAAAACGCGTACATATGCAGGTTAGATACATCTAAGTAGCGTATACAATATGAACTATGATGTTTGAAGTTATAGGTGGTTCTGGTTGTCGATGCAAAGTCTGAGTTCTGGTGACTGTTTACTGGTGTCAGTATTCTGCATATTCAGATTGGTTGATTATGTTTAGCTTCAGTTTTGATGGATGAGATCTATAATGGATCAGGATCATAATGACTTATCTTTATGTGATCTGATGGACTAGATCTGGTTGCTAACATATGTATTATCCTTGTATACGTAATGATCTAAGTATGTCTGAAGTCAGGAAGTGCAGTGAAGTTATCAGTAAGTAATTGTTGCCATATATGCTGGTTCACTTTGGCGAAGTTGCGTATACAAGCTAGTTCGGCTCTTCCAAGTGGCGTATGCATGATTTCTGATGATACAGTTGGTCCTGAATATTGTTGCAGAGATCTGTGTTTTGCTCTGTGTTATGGTGATTGCAGTTTGTTGACAGGGTTTCAATGATTCAGTATTGAGTGATTCAGAGATTGATGATGCGAGTGTTGATTGATTTTGTGCTTCAATGATATTAATGGGTCTAGTATGAAAATTGGATGAAACGTAGCCTTTCAGATTATGGTGTTGTGCTTCAGGAGTATCCAGTCTGAAAATTTATGAAATGTGGTACCTAGAGGATGAAAGAGAAGGTTGTAGCCTTCTGTAGGTTGGCACCTACGTACTAGTATATTAGCTAGTACAAGAGCTAAGGGGGTGGTAGCTCCCTTCCAGTAGCAGCTGGAAAACGAGTGAATATTGGAGCATTGAGTAGGCTGGCACCTACGTACTAGTACATCGGCTAGTACAAGAGCTAAGGGGGTTGCATCTCCCTTCTAGGAGAAGCTGGAGAATGAGAGAAGGTTGTAGCCTTCTGCAGGTAGAAGCCTGTGTACTGGTATAATACTGCACCAGTACAGAAATATTGTAAAAAGAAGTTTCTTATTAAAAGAAGATAGAGATGACTTGTAGCAGGTGGTTTTCACCCACATTGGGTTTCCAACTTACATCATGGTGTTCATGTGTGCTTCTTGTGTGTGATGATCTATTCTATTTTACTACATTTGTTTACTATTCATATGGTTAATAAAAGCTCTGATGCACTAACTAAGATCAACATTTAATGGATTAACTAAATCATAATTTTACTAGATATATGCTAGTTGCATTAGGCACAGTTGCATGTACACACAGGTTCCCTTCACTGAAGTAGTGTATATGAATCTGAGTATGGAAATGAAAAAGTGTTTGATTTGATAATATTGATTCACCCCCCCCTCTCAGTATTATTTCCAACAAAGTATTAGCAGGAAATATTTCTTTTCTCAAATACACCATCACTAAATCTCCCACTTGGAATGCCTTCTCTCTTCTCTTCATATCTGTTCTCTGTTTGTATTTTCCATTGCTTTCCTGCAATCTGCCTTTGACATCTTCTTGTAGTCTCTACATTTTTTCTTCAAACTATTAAGCTTTTGCACTCTTGATCTCCTGTTTTCCCAAATCTCTGAGCTCATACACACCTCTTGGATTCATTCGAAAAACAATCTGAAATGGACTCATCCCAGTACTTCGGTTTGGAGTATCATTATAAGCAAATTCAGCCTAAGCTAGTGCTAAATCCCACTATTTAGGACTTTGATACACTAAACTTCTCAATATGTTCCCCAAGCTCTTGTTTACTACTTCGATTTGTCCATCTATTTGAGGATGGTATGCTGAACTAAAACTGAAGTTAGCTCCTAGTTTCTTCCAAAGAGTTCTCCAAAAATGCCCTACAAACTTTGTATCTCTATCAGACACAATACTTACAGACAATCCATGTAATCTTACAATTTCTGAAAAAAATAGATTACCAATATGTGTTGCATCACTAGTCTTCTTACATGCAATGAAATGTGCCATCTTGGAAAATCTATCTACCACAACATAAATAGAATCATTCCCCCTTTGAGTTTTAGGTAAGCCCAACACAAAATCCATGCTAACTGCTTCCCATGGTTGGTTTCGTATTGGCAATGGCTGGTACAGTCCTGTATTCTGGCTTCTCCCTTTAACATGCTGACATACCCTAAACTTCTCAACAAATATCTTAATATCAATATGCATCTTTGGCCAATAATAAAAAGCATTTACCTATGCAAAGGTTTTGTCTTGTCCAATGTGACCAGATAATCCTCCACTATGTTTCTCCTTTATTATGTTTTCCCTCATAGAACATTTGGGAATACACAACTTGTTGATTTTAAACAATAAGCCTCCTTGAATGAGATAATCTAACAATTGACTTCTGTTATGAACTATTGGATTATGAACTGCTATATAGATACCTTTGAAATTTGCATCATCTTTATACATTTCAACCATTTCTTCAAATCCTACAACACCAACTTTGAATTCTTGCATAATAAAACTTACCTTGCTCAATGCATCAACGACTTTATTTGACTTACCACTCTTGTGTTTTATCACAAAAGTAAAGCTTTGCAAAAATTCTACCCACTAGGCATGTTTCTGTTCAACTTTGGTTGGTTATTGATGAACTGTGAGGCATGATTGTCTGAATACAATATGAATTCCTTTGGCAGCAAATAATGTCTCCATTTCTTTAAGGTTTGTAAAATATCATAAAATTATTTATCATAAGAAGAATACTTCTTCTTAGCTTCATTTAGTTTCTCACTAAAGTATGCTATTGGTCTCTGTTCCTGACTCAAAATTGCTCCAATTACAACTCCACTAGCATCTATTTCAACTTGAAATACCTTTTGAAAATTAGGTAAAACCAAAACTGGTTTCTCTATGATTTTCTCCTTCAGCAACTTAAAATTCATGTCTGCTACTTCTGTCCACTTGAATCGTTGATTAGTCTCCTTGAATGTTTCAAGAATTGGTGCACAAATTTGACAAAAACCTCTGATAAAATTCCTATAAAAACTTGCAAGACCATGGAAGCTTCTTACCTCAAATATATTTCTGGGAATAGGCCAGTTCTAAATTAATTGGACTTGCTCTGGATCCATTTTCAATCCTTCTTTAGAGACAACAAATCCCAGGTAAATTAATTCTTCCTTCATGAAACTACATTTCTTTAGATTTATCAATAGTTTCTCTTTCTGCAGAGTTCTTAGAACCAACTTAAGATGCTCTAGATGTTCTTCTTTACTTCTACTAAAGACTAGAATATCATCAAGATAAACAATAACAAACTTGCCTGCATATTCCTTCAAGACTTCATTCATCAATCTCATGAATGTGCTAGGTGCATTAGTGAGTCCAAAAGGCATCACTAACCACTCATACAACCCACAACCCACTATTTGTTTTAAATGTAGTCTTCCATTCATCAACTTCTCGAATTCTTGTTTGATGACATCCACTCTTCAAATCTATTTTAGTAAAATATGTTGATCCACTCAAACAATCCATTAAATCATCCATACGTGGTAAAGGAAATCTATACTTGATAGTGATCTTGTTTATAGCTCTGGAATCTGTACAGTTTTTCCATTCACCTCCTTTCTTTGGACTGAGTACTATTGGTACAACACATGGACTACGACTCTCTTTGATTAGTCCCTTATCCATTAGCTCCTGCACTTGTCTCCCAAATTCTGCATTCTCATGAGGAGTTAGTCTATATGCTGCTTTGTTTGGCAAACTTGCCCCTAGTATTAGATCAATATGATGACTAAAACTCCTGATCAGTGGCAATGCATTTAACAACTCATCCACAACAATATCAGCAAAATCATTCAACAAAGTTTTGATTTCTTCAGGGAAATCATCTAAGTTTGTGGAAGTCAAAATTACCTTAAGTCTCCCTATGACAGCAAAATGCATTTCTTCACCTTTTTCAACCTCTTGTAACAACTCCTTTTCACTCATTAGCATAACACTACTTCCAGGTGTTCCTTTGTCAGCATTGTCCTTCAATGGCAACAATGTATGTTTAGTTCCATCCTTCTCCAGAGTATAAGTATTTCTCCTCCCATCATGAATAAATTTTCAATCAAATTTCTATAGTCTTCCCAATAATACATGGCATACATCCATAGGCATTACATCACATAATATCACATCTTTATACATACCAATTTGTATCTCAACCTTGCATTGTTTTGTCACAATAATCTGATGTCCCTTCTGTAACCATGACACTCTGTAAGGAGTAGGGTGTGTTGTCTCTGCTAGTCCGAGCTTGTCCACCATCTTTGTAGAAGCAAGTTTGTCAATGCTTCCACTGTCAATTATCACTTTACAACACTTACCTTTTGATTTACAAGTAGTTCTAAATAAATTCTTCCTTTGCGCTGGTTATTTAATCTCCTTCTCTGTCTTAAGCAAGGTCCTTCCCAATAACAGGGATTCTCCTACTTCAAGGGGTTCTTCCTTTTCCACAAGTAGAGGTGGTTTTAGCTTTGCCTTGGCCACATTCGCATTCCTCTGACTTGTTGGTTTATTATGAGGATAGTCCCATGAAACATGTCGCCATTCTCCACATATGTAACACTGAACATCTCTTCCTCGACCACTTCCTCTAAGTGAAAATCTTCCTCTATTAAAGTCTCCCCTCTATGGTGGTCTGCTACTTGAGCTACGTGCTTCATGATGATGTTGTTGTCCCCTTGGTCTGGTAGTTCCTCTACCTCTTACTAAGCTTCTTCCTCTATTCCTCTGATTCTGTTTTCTCAATATCTTCTCTTCTGCCTTGAAACCTGCTTGATAGGCATCTTCAATAGTCTTCAGACTCAACAAGCTAATCTCATCCTGGATGTCATACCTTAAGCCATTGATATATCTAGCTACCTTCTCCATGTCATCTTCTGCATGTCCTTCTCTAATACTCAATCTATAAAACTCTTCTGTATATTCTTTAATAGACATTCCTTTTTTCCTTAAATTCTACAATTGTTTGAAAAGATTTAACTAATAATCTTTAGGCATAAATTTGGCTTTCATTTTACTCACCATTTTTTCCCATTGCTTGATCTTGGACTTTCCTTTCTTGGTTCTGGATGTTTGTAATTCATCCCATCAAATAGTTGCATGGCCCTTCAATCTAGTAACTGCAAATTTCACCTTCTTTTTGTCGTCCGCTTCCTCTTCATAGTCAAAATATTTGTCCAATGAATTGATCCAATCCATTAGCTCTTCTGTATTGAGACTCCCTTCGTATGTAGGAATTTCCATCTTTGGTTTTCCTCCTACTTTCGCCAACATCTTGATAACTCTGGTAGTTTCATTTTCCTCCTCATCTTCTTCCTCAAAAGATTCTTCTTTAGCACTGTCCGCTCCTTCATCAGGTGTTCTTCTCCGAGTAGTCTCGATTATTTCCATTCTCGTACGCAGACTCCGAATCTCTTCCAGTAGCACTGCATTTGCTTCAGGTCTTCCTCGACCAATGATAACTCCTCTTCTCGGCGCATTTTTTCTGCAATCAACTTTAATCTCTGTGCTCCGATACCACAAATGATGCAGCAAATCTGCAATCTCAAATCAACACGCATGGATCTGTGGGTTATGGAACCACTAAACCTTTCAGAAGCGTTCTTTTAGCATTTAAGCCTTAAATTCCTGGGCAACACATAAAATTGAAACCACATGGGTAACACATGAAAACGTGCTTCAACACATAAAATGCTGGATCTCAAAAATATTGAGCCCGTGTTCATAAATCTCTTGGGTCCGCTTATTTCACCTAAACTCTATCAAATTAATCTCCGTCATCCCTTTGCATTCACCAATCCTACGGCTGACGTTACTCCCAATCAACGAACCTAATCGCTGATCCTCCACCATAAATTAACTCGCGACAGATCCAACGGTGCACAAAGATATCGGGGGCACAACTTGCGCGAAGAGTACTCGCCCGAAAAGCGGTTTTTCTCTCACCTCCTCACTACTACATGTCCTCCACTGAATGGAATTGGAGGTCTTCCTCGAAATACTGATTACCGCCTTTTCTCCACCCGATATACCACTTACACTATTTCAAACCCACTTTTCTATTAAATAATCTTGCGATGCAATATATGTTGATCCGATGGTTGGGGAAGGTTCATTCCATTAGTTCAAACTGGAATCAACGGCTGAGAACTTATCCGACTCAACACTGTTAAAAATACAAGGGCTCGCGACTTTTATTTTAACTCTGTGTTTGCTAATACAAAGTGTGAAAACAGAGAAATCATCAACCCTATTCCGAATACAAATAAACAAAAGCAAAACTATATTTCCACAGGCTCGATAATTAATTACACACACACATCAATTATTCATAATAAAAGAGATTACAGAGACTCAGCCTTGGCCCGATTACACAAATAAAAGACCTCTGTTTCAAAAGGAAAGCTACACACTACTCTAGATTCTCGCTCCACTCAATCCCCTCTTTCATTACCTTTTTCTTCCCTTCTTTTATCAATCGAATATCATTCTATTCTATGCCTAACAACTCAATCCCTATTTTTAATAAATCTAACATCAAATCTCTAATTCCTAGCTCTACCACACACCTATGCTAACAACTCATCTTTGAACCTAAAATAAGACAATTTCTAACTATTACAATAGTGAAATACAACTCATTTCTTGAGAGATCCAACCCTCTTAGTAAAACTGACTTTTGACCAATCAGGTCAATGAAGTTCAACTTGTTTAGCCACAACATGTGAACAAACTTTCACATTGCTAGCTAAGTCCGGATGCTCCTACATTATATTAATAAATATTGTTTATTAAACTAAATTTCTAGAAGTCCCATTCCAAAATAGACACACTCATCCACACAATTAAAAATTATATATATATATATATATATATATATATATATATATATATATATATATATATATATCTAAAGTGGGCATCTTGTATTATATTATATCAAAAAGATACATCAATAAAATAGGTGAGTAATTTTAATGGTTTGATACAGGGAAACCATACAAGTAAGGTAGCTTTAGTTTCTTAGTTATATCATAAAATATCTTCTATTTAGTATGTAATATAGCAATAATATCTAGAAATTATCTCTATTCTACTTTCTATCTCTATATATATGATATTATGATTGATTATATCTATTACACACTAAAAAAGTAAACTACCAAATGTTTAGAAAAATTAAGGGAATCCACATTAATGGTTTCCCCTATCTTCCTTTACTTATCTACCACTATGATTCATCCAATTATATATATAATCCAATTATATAAGTATTTCTTGTTTCTCTTCCAATTCCACTAAGACTTTTCCCTGAGGTTGGAGATCCATTTCAATTGTTATCACTATACTTTTGAGGCCTATGACCTCTCCTCCTCTCCATATATTGGGTACATTAGACGGGTTTGAACCTTGGATCTCTTAGTTTACAAAGATAATTCATATCATGGAGATCACCAACTAAGCTACAACCAAGGACAATATTACTAACTAATAATTAATGGATAATTAATATTCCCTATTCAAAATAGAGAATTATAATAATAAGTATTAATAATTAACTAGGTAAAATGGGAGGGTAAAATATAAAAAATAGTGAATAAATATTAGTAAGAATTAGTATAGTAAATAATTGATAATATTAATGTTAGATCTTATACTTTTGTGATCCCTTGTATTAGATTTTATATAATTAATTTTTATAGTATTTTTATAAATTATTTTATTTAATTAATATAGATATATAATGGCTAATTCCTAACATCTAGTTTATAACTTAATATTATTTTAATTAATTTAATAACTAATTCGTAATGGCTAACTCTCGACCTGATGTATCCTTGCTATTTCTTCTTGAGGATTGTTTTTTTTCACCTTTGTGATTAATCCAAAAGACATTCTCATATAATAATAATAATAATAATAATATTAATATTTAATATTATTTAAGGTAAAATATTAATGTTAGAAGTGTTATTATTTATAATATTATTTTTATAATTAAATTATTATATTTCACATTGAAATTTTTATAGTCAAAGTTTCTAGCAATCAAGTGTAGCTCATCTTCAAAACAAAGATATATTATTAATAATATAGGAATTGTTATATATATATGCATCTCCAAGCCTGTGGTGGGGAAAAATCTTCGTGGAAGTTTTAAGCATCTCCAGGCTTGCGGTGAGGAAAAATATCCAGGCCTTCGCTTATGCAGTCGAGGTTTGCGTAAATTTCTAGGCCTTCACTTATGTAGTCAAGCTTCGGCTCAAATATGACGATTATAACAGTGGGATCGTAGGGGAGGTCCGGCTAAGCTCGATATCTTACAATGAACCGGTGGCACTGCTTTGGATCAAACGTCCGTGATTTGGAATGAAGGCAATGTGCCCAATGGCATGCTTTTATCAAAGCTAGGATTAAAAGGCTTACTGAGACTCTGTGGCTGGGTTCTAGATCTAATCTTCTGCGGCTAGATCTAGATCTAGATCTAGATCTAATGTTTTGCCTTATTTCTCTGCAGCTGGGTTCTAGATCTAATCTTCTGCGGCTAGATCTAGATCTAATCTTCTGCCTTATTTCTCTGCAGCTGGGTCTCGGCTCCCACGCTGTGTTTCAGCACTCTCCGCTATCTCACGCTGTGGGGTTATCAAAGGCAACAACCAATTTCATAGACGAACCACCTGTTCAATCTTCTGCGGCTAGATCTAGATCTAATCTTTTTCTTTATTTCTCTGCGGCTGGGTTCTACGGGCAAGTAAAATATGGCTCCCAGCTTTGCAAAAATAGATGTTGACTCAGTTCTTTCCACTTCTAGAGGGCAAGATCCTTCCCATATCGTCAATGAAGCCCCAGCTCCCACTGTCCAGATGGTCCAGGCCTCACTCGATGAGGCTTTGAAGTTTTTCGAAAGTTCCCTAATCTATCGGTTCAATGGGTTTTGGCCGCAGCTAACAGCTCTCCACAATTGGATCTCAGAGGTATGGAAGCCTGTCATTTCTGATGAAATTAATATCTACCCCTATGCTAGGGGCTTCTTTATAGTAGATTTTGAAAATTGTGAAAGTAGACAATGTATTCTAGATTCCGGCCCTTGGTTTTGGGAAAACTCAGGCCTATTCATGAAGCCATGGAACCCATCATTCGATCCTTCAACAACAGTCATAACCTCAGCACCAGTTTGGGTGACTTTTCCAGGCCTACCCTTGCATCTCTAGAACTCTCCTCACTAAAAGCCATTGGAAATGCAATTGGGAAATTTTACTATAGGTTCCCAAAAACAGAGGAATATGCCAGAACCACCTATGCACGCATCTGTGTGGAAATAGGCTTCAGCGCCGGATTCCCAGCTGAAATAAACCTAACAAGTAAATACTATGTGTGGAACCAGAAACTCGATTATGAAAGTGTCCTCTTCAGATGTCGATCTTGCTTTGAGATAGGTCATCTAGCAAAAGATTTCCCAAAAGCTTCCCAGAAAAATTATGCTAGAAAAAACCACTAAAGATCTACATAGTGGGAAGGAGCACAAAAAGAACACTACACTGTCATCAAAAAAGAATACTCTAGAGAAAACTCTGAATCACAAGAAATCGAGCAAGAAAGAAACAACTCTCAAGACAAGTAGGGAGAAAGCCCCACCCAACAACAAAATAGTGAACTCGACGACCCCTCAAGCATCAACAATTATGAGGATTCGAATACCGCACAAAATAAATCTTCATTTAACAACAAAGCAGATCTCCTAGACCAAACTTCTTCTTCGACTATCTTCATATGGATGAATACAATAGATCGCGAAGCTAAGACACCAATGTCCCAAGAACTCAAAGAGATGAAGCAGATGCAAGATAAAGGAAGTTGGAAGACTGTAGAGAAAAAAAGAAAGATACAGCACCAATCTCGCCAAGAAAGATGAGGAGCCAGACAATTAAAAACTAAGAAAATTATAGGTCTAATAAACCATTTTGGTCTTAGTGGACATTAACCACTATCATCATCATCATCATCATTATTATTATTATATATATATATATATATATATATATATATATATATATATATATATATATATATATATATATATATATATATATAATGTTAAAAATTAAAAGTATTAATGATTTGTTTATAATTAACAAAATTAATATTACAAAAAAATATAACACATTATTTAAATTTAAAATATATACAAAATATGAGTAATATTAATATAGAAAATATTAAAAATTTTTAAAAATAATAAAAGTGGAATGTATTAATGGTTTTAATATTAATATTAATTTTTCTATAATGGAATTATAGAGATTAAAATATAAAAATATTAATGGTTTAATAATATTAAAATATTTTAATAGAAATAATAAATATAAAAGTTAAAGATATTAATATTTAATTAATAATAATAATAATTTCTAGAATTTTCCATGGAATTTTGGATAGACAATGATCGGGTGCGCAGTTAAGAAACTCCTAGATGTTAAGTCACGAGTTCAATTATCGGCCCTATTCAAGTGTTATTCTTAAACATGACCATGATGTAGCTTCACCATCACTGAACTTAATAATTACTAGTCTAGATCCATCTAACTCTGGATCTATCATGCGCCGAGAGGGATCAAATCCCTCGAGGTGCAAACCTTTTTTTTGGAGTGTGGAATTTGAGGAAATGTTTTCACCTCGAGGGATTTGATCCCTCTCAGCACATGATAGATCCAAAGTTAGATGGATCTAGGTTGGTTCTAGTTGAGGGCAACAATGACACATTTTTAGATTATCATTATTATGTATATGTTTGAGATAAACTTCATACTTTGAAATTTACATTATGTTTTCTTTGTTTTGACATTACTATATCATTATCTTCTTTAATTTTCTTTTTGTTGCTTCCCTTGAATGGTTTGTACGTCTGCTCGTGGATGCTTTGAGTGGTTTGTGTGTTTATGTGTTTGGATTTGGATGGTAATGTTTGTGAATGTTACAATTGTTGTGTTATATTTCTTTGTGTATGTAATTATCTCTTATTAATTAGTTGGTGATGAAGAAGGGAGACGATCTTGTCAATAGTTTGCAAGAGGATTGATATTGCACATACATTTCATTTAATTTTAGGTATCACAACTTTTGAAAATTAATAATTATTAATAGTGTCCCTCTGGGTATTATTAAATATATTTTGAAGAATAGTTTTAATAATTTACTGCATCAAGATTACTCTTGAAACCATTTGTATCATTGTTAATGTTTGAAATAATTTATTTCCTTCAAAATATTTTGATGATTTTTTTTTAATCTATATAGTTTGTTTTGCAAAAGTCAAGAAATAATGTAACTTTGATTTTTTTTTGTGGTCAGATTTACAAAATATTTACATTATTTGTTACTTTTTCCATCTTTTCATATCAATTATATGAAAAGGATAGTTGAGATTGTACTAAACATCATACCTTGTCTTTCTTACTCTCAAATACTAATAGGCTGAATTACTATAACACAAAAATCAATGCAAAATATTAATCATTTTTTTGTGCTTATGCTGAAATCAATCCACATTGCTAATCCAATCACTTTAAGTTAATGTACCATCATACATTGAGTTACATCAAATCAGAAATCATTGTTTGCACTAAAATCAATGCATATAATGCACACAATTAAATAAGATTAGAAAATATCTACACTTAAATCAATGAATCTAATGCAAGCAATCAAATAAGATTAGAAATCAACATCTACACTAAAATCAATGCATCTAGTGCAAGCAATCAAATAAGATTAGAAATAAACATTTACACTAAAATCAATGCATCTAGTGCAAGCAATCAAATATGATTAGAAATCAACATCTACACTAAAATCAATGTATCTAGTGCAAGTAATCAAATAGGATTAGGAATCACCATCTACATTAAAATCAATGCATCTAGTGCAGGAAATCAAATAGGATTAGAAATCACAATCTACACTAAAATCAATGCATCTAGTGCAAGAAATCAAATAGAATTAGAAATCACCATATACATCGAAATCAATGCATATAGTGCAAGCAATCAAATAGAATTAGAAATCAACATCTACACTGAAATCAATGTATTTAGTGCAAGCAATCAAATAGAATTAGAAAACATCTACACTGAAATAAATGCATCTAGTGCAAGAAATCAAATAGGATTAGAAATCAACATCTATGTTGAAATCAATGAATCTAGTGAAAGAAATAAAATATCATTATAAATCAACATCTACACTGAAATTAATGCATCTAGTTTAAGAAATCAAATAGGAGTAGAAATCATCATTTATCATGAATTCAATGCATTTAGTGAAATAAATCTTCTCCCCTCTCTTCCCCCTCCATATATATATATATATATATATATATATATATATATATATATATATATATATATATATATATATATCCCTCCATATCTCCTTCTTTGTCTCTCTATATCACCCCCAAACACACACACACTATCTCTCTATCTCTTCCTATTCACTCCCCCCTAATCTCTCTCTCTCCACTTTTTTCTCTATATGTATTTTTTCTTCCCTCCATCTCTCCCCTTCCAAATCCATCTCTTTGTCCTCCCTGTCTCCTCCTCTATCTCCCTCCCTCTCTCCTTCTCTCTCTCTCCCTCTCTTCCCCCTCCATCTTTGTATCTCCCTCTCTCACTCCTCTTCTTCTCTCTCTATTCATTCCTCCTCTCCCATGTCCTTCAGTTTATCTCCTTCAATGCAAGCAATCAAATAGGATTAGAAATCACCATCTACACTGAACTCAATGCATCTAGTGCAAGAATTCTTCTTCCATCTCTCCCCACTCCATATATATATATATATATATATATATATATATATATATATATATCCTCAATATCTCCTTCTTTTTCTCTTTATCTCACCCCCCCCCCCCCAACCCATCCAAACACACATGATTTCTCCCTCCATATCTATCTATCTCTCCATCTCTCTATATCTCTCTCTCTGTCTCTTTTTGGTCTCTCTATATACCCCCAAAACATACACACTCTTTCTCCATATTTATCTATCTCTCCCTCCATCTCTTTTTTCCCCTTCTCTCCCTCTCTCCCCCCTTCTATCTCTCTTCCCTCTTTCTCTCCTATATCCCTCTCTCTCTATCTCCCTTATCACTCCCTCTCTCTAACTCCACCTTTCTCTCTCTATGTATTTCTGCTTACCTCCCTCTTTATCTTTCTTACTCTCTCCTCCTTTCTCTCCTGCCTCCCTTTATCTCTCCCCCTTATCTCTCTCTCTCTATCTCTCTCTCTCTCTCTCTCACCCTCCAACTCTATCACTATCTCACCTTCTCTCTATCTATCCTTCTTTATCTCTCTATCTCACCCCCAAACATATACACTCTCTCTCCATCTCTCCCTTGTCACTCCCTCTCTCTTTCTCCACTTTTATCTCTCTATGTGATTATTCTTCCCTCCCTCCCTTTCGTTCCAACTCCATTTCTATATCCCTCCCTCTCTCCTCCTATCTCTCAATTCCTCTCTCATCCTTTATCTCTCTTCCTTTCTCTCCCTTGTATTAATATTAGAATTAATGATTTTTTTTTAATTTTTTTTTTTATCGCATGATAACAAAATTTTCAAATATTACAAATTTAACCTCGAAATATTTATGTCTTTAGAGATTGTTATATATCCATAGGATATGGTTTTACTTTTAAAGATTCATTTTACAAATATTTAATTAAAAGAAACATTAAAAGATTTTGGAGCAAGATTTTTGATTCTTTGTGTTGAAATAACCTTTTTACTTTATTTTACGAAATGGTATTAACTTTAGTAAAGAGCAAAAATGTTTAAAATTTTACCTGATTTGGAATTTTAATGTGGTAAAATTTTTTTCTCAAGGTAAATTTACAATCCATTCAAATTAAAAGTATATGATAAAATAATTATTAAACACATAATTGAATTTGAATAACTATATAAAACATTTAAATTTTTTTATTTTTTTTTTGGCCGACATGAGAAAAATTTCAACATTGATGACAGATAGACACACTTGCACATCATATTCGGTTGTAGAATGTGCCTCTCTACACAACCAATCTATATCCATCTAGCTTTAGATCTATCATGCGCCGAGAGGGATAAAATCCCACGAGGTGCAAACTTTCTTTTGGAGTGTGGAATTTGAGGAAAGGTTTGCACCTAGAGGGGTTTGATCCCTCTCAGTGCATGATAGATCCATGATAGATCCAGAGTTGGATGGATCTAGGCTAGTTCCAGTTGAGGAAAACAATGCCACATTTTTAGATTATCCATATTATGTATATGTTTGCAATAAAATTCATACTTTGAAATTCAGATTATGTTTTCTTTGTTTGACATGACTATATGATTCTCTTCTTTAATTTTGTTTGTGTTTCTTGCCTTGAATGGTTTGTACATCTCCTCTTGGATGATTTCAGTGGTTTGTGTGTTTATGTGTTTGGATTTGGATGGTAATGTTTTTGAATGTTATAATTGTTGTGTTATGTTTCTATATGCGTATGTAATTGTCTGTTAGTTATTAGTTGGTGATGGAGAATTGAGACAATATTTTGTCAACAGTTTGCAAGAGGATCGATACTGCACATATATTTCGTTTAATTTTTGGTATCACACTTTTGACAATTAATAATTCTTAATAGTGTCCCTCCAAGTATTAATAATATATTTTGAAGAGTAGTTTTAATAATTTAAATCATTTTTTTCAATGCTAATGTTTTAAATAATTTATTTCCTTCAAAATATTTTGATGATTTTTTATTATTATCTGTAATTTGTTTCGCAAAAGTCAAGAAATAATTTAATTTTTCTTCTTTTTTTTAATGAGATGTCAGATTTACAAAATCTTTACATTATTTGTTAGTTTTTCTATATTTTCATATCAATATATGAAAATGATATTTGAGATTGTAGTAAACATCATACCTTGTCTCTCTTGCTCTCCAATATTAATAAGTTGAATTACTATACCAAAAAAATCAATGCAAATTGTCAATCATTTTTTAGTGCTTACATTGAAATCAATGCACATTGTTAATCCAATCACTTTAAGTTAATGTATCATCATACATTGAGTTACATCAAATCAGAAATCATCATATACACTTAAATCAACACATCTAATGCACACAATTAAATAAGATTAGAAAACATCTACACTAAAATCAATAGATCTAGTGCAAGCAAAAAAATAAGATTAGAAATCAACATCTACACTAAAATCAATGCATCTAGTGCAAGCAATCAAATAATATTAGAAATCAGCATCTACACCGAAATCAATGCATCTAGTGCAAGAAATCAAATATGATTAGAAATCAACATATACAGTAAAATCAAGGTATCTAGTGCAATTAATCAAATAGGATTAGAAATCACCATCTACACCGAAATCAATGCATCTAATGAAAGAAATCAAATAGGATTAGAAACCACAATCTACACTAAAATCAATGCATCTAGTTCAAGCAATAAAATAGGATTAGAAATCAAAATCTACACTAAAATCAATGCATCTAGTGCAAGCAATCAAATAGAATTAGAAATCACCATCTACACCAAAATCAATGCATATAGTGCAAGCAATCAAATAGAATTACAAATCAACATCTACACTGAAATCAATGTATTTAGTGCAAGAAATCAAATAGAATTAGAAAACATCAACACTCAAATCAATACATCTAGTGCAAGCAATCAAATAGGATTAGAAATTAACATCTACACTCAAATCCATGCATCTAGTGCACACAATAAAATATCATTAGAGATCAACATCTACATTGAAATTAATGCATCTAGTGCAAGCAACCAAATAGGATTAGAAATCACCATCTACCATGAACACAATGCATTTAGTGCAAGATATCTTCTTCCCTCTCTTCCCCCTCCATCTATATCTATATCTCCCTCCATCTCTCCTTCTTTGTCTCTCTATATCACCCCCAAACATATACACTCTCTCTCCATCTTCCTTTTCATTCTACTTCTCTCTCTCTCTCTATCCACTTTTATCTCTATATGTCTTTCTTCTTCCCTCCCTCTCTCCCCTTCCAAATCCATCTCTTTGTCCTCACTCTCTCCTCCTCTCTCTCAAGTCGTTTCTCTCTCTCTCTCTCTCTCTCTCTCTCTTTGACCTCATACCCTGTCACTAGCTCCCTCCCTCGCTCCTTCTCTCTCTATCCCTCTCTCCCACCTCCATCTATAGCTATATCTCCCTCTCTCTATCTCTCTCTTCTTCCCTCTCTTCACCTTCCATATATATATATATATATGTGTGTGTGTGTGTGTGTGTGTGTGTATGTCTCTCTTTTGTCTCTCTATATCACCCCCAAAACATGCACACTCTTTCTCAATATTTATCTATCTCTCCATACCTCTCTTTCTTCCCATTCTCCCCCTCCCCCCCCCTTCTATCTCTCTTCCCTCTCTCTCCTCTCTCCCTCTCTCTCTATCTCCGTTATCACTCCCTCTCTCTTACTCCACCTTTCTCTCTCTGTGTCTTTATTCTTACCTACCTCTTTCCCTCCCTTCCTCTTTCCTCTCTCTCACATCCAAGCTCTCTTCCTTCCTCTCTCTCCCTTTCTCTCATGCCTCCCTCTGTCTCTCCCCCTTATTATTCTCTCTCTCTCTCCAACTCTATCACTATCACTTGTTCTCTCTCCCTCTTCTCTCTATCTCTCCTTATTTATCTCTCTATCTCACCCCAAAACATATACACTCTCTCTCCATCTCTCCCTTGTCACTCCCTCTCTCTCTCTCTCTCTCTCTCTCTCTCTCTCTCTCTCTCCACTTTTCTCTCTCTATATGATTCTTTTTCCCTCCCTTCGTTTCCTTCCAACTCCATTTCTCTATCCCTCCCTCTCTCCTCCCCTCTCTCAAGTCCTCTCTCATCATTCCTCTCTCTCCCTCTCTCTCACTATCTCTCACTCCCTCTATCTCTCCACCTCTATTACTATGTGTTTGTTCTTCCCTCCCATATATATCTAGAGTTAATATATAGCATGATATATTAATATGTATTATAATATAACAAATTTAATATTATATTAAATTCAATATTGTATTAATCCTAAGTTATTAAATTTATAATATTAATATTATAATATATTAATATTAATATTATACTTGATGATATTTTTTACATCGCATGATAACAAAATTTTCGAATATTACAACTTTGACGTTGAAATATTTATGTCTTTAAAGATTCTAATATATACATAGGGTATGGTTTTACTTTTAAAGGCTCATTTTACAAATATTTAATTAAAAGAAATATTAAAAGATTTTGGGGCAATATTTTGATTCTTTGTGTTGAAATAACCTCTTTACTTTATTTTATAAAGTGGTATTGACTTTATTAAATAGTAAAGATGTTTAAAATTTTACCTAATTTGGAAATTTAATGTGGTAAGTTCTTTTTGTTGAAGGTAAATTTACGATCCATTCAAATTCAACGTATATGATAAAATAACTATTAAACACATAAGATGATTGTATTACAATACAATTATATTATGAATTTAATAGTTATTTTATCATAAATGTAGAATTTGAGTAACTTTATAAAACATTTAAATTAATTATTTTTATTTTTAGATTTAAAAAAAAAAATTGGCCAACATGAGCAAAAATTCAAATTTGATGATGAACATACACACCTACACATCATACTAGGCTTTTAAATGCACCTATTGGTGCAATAATAATAATAAACTCTAGAATTTTTAACCAAAAATATATTATAAATTAATAATATTAATACTAGTAATATTAGTAATATAATTAATTTTTTTCTATGTGGTTCACGAACACCAGAAATTGGTGACCACTACATCCATGAAATGTTTGTACTAGGAAAAGCCACCCGAAGGGATCACTTCATGTCGGCTCAACCACAGATCCTGACTCCGAGATGGTAGAGAAAATTGAACTTGTGACCTCTCAATAGTAAAGGTTCCTTAACAACGATGACTCAACCGATTTAGCTAATCCTTAGGGCTAAAATGATAAAAAGAATATTATTAATTAATCATATAAATAATAATATAAGAAAGTGGGGGGAACGGGAAAAAGGAGACAAAAATATATTGGAGGAAAAAACTTTTACGAAAATTGGATAAAAGGGTTCTAGTGAAAATGGAACCAAAAAGGAATCCAATTTTTGTAATTCTCCAACCATCATCCTTTTCTAGGTTGTCGGCACGTTTCTTGATTTTAATGGATTTCTTAAATTTTCTATGATTGTAGTGACTAATTTTAACAAGAATACTAGAATATTTGATACATATGTGGTGCTGGATTTTCTTATAATGTTTGGCTAGGCTGAAAAATGAGAACAATTATGTTTGATGTCAGCAGAGTGCTTTTGAATTCTAAGTTTTATGGAGAAAATAATCTCACCCATGTATGGTTTCCCAAAATTAAAATCATAAAATCCTCAATTCTGAAATATATCTTCTCCATTGATGAGAATGCTCCTCATCTACCTCAATTTATTATCTGATATGGGAAGGAGTATTCATGAAATAATGTTCAGTAGAGTGCTTAGTATCTAGTTGAGCCCTCGGTGACTTCCCTAGAGTTATGTCTACTCCCATGTCCACCTCGTCCTCTTCCATGAGCCATTTTCTATTCACCCATAATGAATGACAAACCAAATTTCAATTGATGTTTAAATCCTTTTCCAACAGCCTTGTTATCATTCTGTGATTTTGAAGATTGGCAAGATAAAGTCACAAAAGACACATCAAACCGTTTAGGAGCCTAGGATCTAGCCCTCCTAGACTCAGAGAGGGCTCTCTCTTTATTTTAAGATTTAACTTTATTTTCAGTGTTCTAATGTGTTAGGCTAGATATAAAAATGAAGGAAATTTAATACTTAAGTGCTTGGTTGTTTGTTTGGTTGGTTGGGGTAGATCATATTTGAATCCTTTCCATTGGGCTATGGAGTCTAAGGTTGGGTGGTAGCATCAATTTTCCAGAGAATTTACAAGGCGAGCTAACTGTCTTTACTGGATCTAAAAGCAAAGTGGAAAGTGAAATGACAAAAAAGTGATATCAGTAATGATTAAAAATAAGTTAAGTATTTTTTTTAATCATACCTCAGAGGAAAACATTTAGATTGCAAATACAACTAGTAATAAGGTGCTCCAACAACATATCTTCAACTAGAATTTCAGCTTTGCAATATGACTCAAAGATGCATAAATGAATAAACAAAGATACATTCAGTAGAGAAAAGAAGACATTAGCAGGTCAAAACAGATCAAGTATCTTGCAAACTATCCTTTTATTGATGCTCCAGCTCAAAATTACAATGCTCCAAAAAGAAAATATAGTTCAAATGACTTGGGTCCAACCCCTAATACTTCCAATGCATGAAGTATTTAACAAAAACCTACAACGATTTGCCTTATACACTTGGAAATCTATTATTAATTATAATGAAAGGAAAAATGACTAATGTAACCACGAAGTGGCCACGCTAAGAAAACTGGGACATGTGGTCCTCTTTTTTAGGGATTTTGTTTCTTGATACATCAATTTAGCTGTAGTGGTTCTGCTGATGTGGTTGGTGCTGACTCAGATCTGTGATATCACTTTAATCATCCTTGTCTTGTTCCTCTTGATAGTCACACAGATCACTCCATGCTTCCTCATCTGGAACTTTGACCTTAATTAATCTTCTATATATTTCATCAGCTTTAGTGTATTTAGCAAAAGTTGGTTTTACCTAAGACACGTGCTTCAGTGCATGCTCAATGTAAATTTGATTACTGATAGCTTCCAACAATGCCTTTCCTGTTATGCTTCCTTTTATATTGGAAATATTTGCAGCATCTGTGGCTATGCCCTAGAGTCTCTGGCATAATCCTCTCTGGCCATGAGTTTTTCATTTATGACAAACAAAGAGGGGAGGCCTTTCTGATGTAAAGGTTGCATTATGTTGAAGAACCTGTTGACTATCAGCTCCAGATTTTGACATTTCTCTTCTAGCTACACATTCAAGCTCTTCTTAGTCAGCACCTTCTTCACTTGAAGTATAGTCTCTGTCCTGTCTACTACTCCCAACTCTTCCAGATCATACCTATTTCTTGAATTTAAAATTTTGATTATCCTGTTGGCTGTTGTTGGCATGTCTCCTAGCTCTTCATTAGTAGCTGAAATAGCTTCTCTGGCTTTTTCAATTAATTCTTTCTACTCAAAGATAATTTGGATACTGGGCCAAATTCCATTCATTCCATCGATTATAATATTCCAAATAATCTCCTTCAACCCCCCAGAGTGTTCCGAATAGATGATTATTTCTCTGATTTTTGTAGTACTTCAATAAATGTTTTTGCCCTTTTCATCTCCACCAAGTGGTTACTTTCAGCCCTTTTGATTTGATCTTGCAGAACATTAACTTGAGTTTCTAGTCTTTCAATCTCCTCAGTCTGCAGATTCATGCCGTCCATTGATCTGGCCAGTTGTTCTATGCTGCTTCATGCTCCGGTGGCAGCACTTGCTAGAGTGGTTATGGGAGGGGTTGTTAGAGGAAGGGCCTCCATTGTTTTGTTGGCCATCTGTGCTACCTTTTCTTCTCTTGCACCATTTTTTCCATCTATACTTCCATTTGTTTGATCTGGAGAGACTTCTCCACTATTAATTTCATCATATCAACCTTTTGGCTCTCTGTTTCCTCTATCTCCTTGGTTAGTGGGTCATGTGTAGCAGGCATCTTCAGCCGCTTCTTCAAAGCTTCTATATTCATCTCTTTTTTCTTTATTACTTCTTCAGATGCTTTCACATCTGAGGGGTCATACCCAATCTTTACTTCTAAGTATTCTAAATACTTAATTTTAGTGTCCTTTGATTGTGATGAAATCCTTTCCATATTTAACTTGGATGGAGCATTTGATAGGGCTACCTAAAATTTAAACAAATTCATGGAAGTGTTGGTTAGAGTAGATGAAATCATTTCACCTATTTGTTCGTGCATTTCCAACTGATCAAGTCGATGAACACTTTTTGCATCAAACTCAAAATAAGTTTGCTTGTAATCTGCTGGAGTTTTGGGTTCTGCTGTCTGTGCTTCTAAAAATGCCATATGCATTTTTCCCTTTTCTGAATCAAAGGCAGAGAGAAGTCTGCCCTGTGCAGTTGCACTCTATTTCCAAAATTGAGCATAAGTGCTCTTTTTCAATATTTCATTCCTGATTTTAATCTCCATGAATGTGTCAAAGGCTTTTATCTTCCTTCTCTTTAGTCACATTTGTAGATGAGGACACTTGAAGAGACTCCTGCCTTTCTGAAATTGGAGTGGCAGGAAAGGATTTCCCCCAATTTGGGGATGAATCTTGAATATCAATGATATTGGTGACTGTTTGCTGTGGTGATCCTTTGTTTATGTCTATGTGCTTTCTGGGCTTCTTCCCATATTTTAGCTTGAATTCCCTCATAGAAGTATCCATTCCCGGTGACTAATATTCTCTAGGCCTCTTCCCTGTTACTCCTTGTTCTTGTTCTTTTCCCTTTTCTATTCTGTCTTTAGTGGTTTTCTTTTTCTTCTGTCTTGAAGTCTATGCACTGGAAGAAGAGATCACTTGTTCCTCAGCCTCCTACAACGTGTCAGGCATCCACTCAATTGCGTTCATGTATTTTTCAATTTCAGGCCTTTGAGTGTGAATATAGGTTTTTGACTTGTTCTCCACCCTCTTCTTGGAGATGATACCCTACGGGTCATAGGACCATGTAAAACTATGGGTGAAATTCATTTCTTTCAGTATTTTATCTGCCCCCTCCCTTGCTGCTCTGCTATTACAAATGAAGGGACTAACTTGAGATTTGCTCCTAAACTAGGACTTTTTCTTAGCTGCTACAAAATGCACTTCATCTCCATTAATCATTTGTCTGATGTATTCAAGTTCAAATATCCTCATAGGGAGGAAAATTGGCAGCTTATAAGGGGCCAAATCACAGCCATATACTCTTAATTCAGTGTAATTTTGGTACAAGTACCAATCACCTGTTCTTGCTTGGTTTGTCAACTGCATAATTCTTCTTATTTCTTCACTGATCTTGGGTTCTGCAGTCCCACTGAGGAGGCTCATTGCTGGGTGAACAAACATTTCTAAAAATGTTTTGTAGCTGAAGTCTTTTGAGTCCTTCATCACTAATGTTGTCCAGAAAATAACAGATTGGGGTTCACCTTCCTCATTCAACTTGCTTATTGAAAATTGGAACCTGTCTGCCTAAAAATAAACAAGATATAAACCAAAACTAAGGAGTATTGAAACACCTCCTCTGTGAATAAATTGACAAACTACTCATGAATGGCATCTGCTAAAAATTGGCTGAAATTGAAGAGGACAGAGGGCTTGGATTCAGTTGATAGAATAGACGGAAGCTCTGATAGCTTCATCAAGCCATTGATCTGAATAATAGCCAAGTAAATAAGAAATGACAGTGACAATGTGTCTAGTTCCGTCTGGGAAAACAAAGGAGGAATAAGGAGGATTCTTGCTTGGCAGAGGTGTGTGCTCAGTCATCAAGAGTTCTAAGGTTTTAGCTCTTTGAGAGAAATCAAGCTTTTGATACATTTTAGTGAGAATCTCATGGGAAAAGAGAGTGGTTCCTTTAATAATAGGGCCTGCATCATCTGCATAATGGACTTGGCATCAATGGTAAAAAAAAATATGTCATGTTGGGACCATCAATGCCCTTTGCTGTGGATTGTAGCATGAGTGGCATTTCCTGATCAGTTCTAGGCAACTGTGTGTTTTAGGAAAAATATAAAAAGGTAAATTAGTGTCCCAGAGACCTATGTCATCCATCTCCTCCACAAATTTATCCTCCCACCAGCTGCACATGTCAAACAAATCAAACTCTGAGAGTGTTTCATGTATCTTAAAATACCTGTCTGTAAGTAGTATGTGATCCAAATCCAATGGTGGGTGCACCATTGGATTAAATATTTCTTGTTCCTTTTTCTTTGGTGCCATGGCTCTCTTCTCTAAAAACCTTTGAAATTGTCATGTGTTGAATTTGTAACAGAAAGGGAATAGAAAGAAAAGGGAATTCAATGAGGGAGGAAGAAAAGGGATAAACCAGAAGTGGGATTCAAGAATGGGAACATTCGATCACTGCAAAAAATGGATCTTTCTGCGATTGCACTTCTGCTTCTGTATGCCATGTGCGCTCTTTGTGTATGTCTAGAGGGAAATGAAATGCACCTGATAGTAGAAATAGAGTTAAAATTTGAAAATGGTGTAACATGGTGCTTTTATGGACTTGGAGTGATGTCATTGGATTGGCTTGACTTAGCATGGATCCGTTGGCTAACGGTCTAGCTAATTAAATGCATAACAGTAGGAATGGAGGTGATAGGGTGGATGGGATGGGTTGGTGTCGTGAGGTGGCAGGAGTGATCAAACGGTCACAATGGCAGAGTAGTTTAAGTAACGGCATAAACCACTTTTCAGGGGGCCTAGGGAATGGTAAGAAGTATGAGAGGGGGGGAGTGTGAAATTATGAGGGCGCGACATGTTAGTGGTTTGAAACCACTAATTTTGGACCCCCCACCAGGATTAACTTTTAGAGGGTGAGGGGGGGCGAAAAAAAGCACACGGGCTGTCAGATAATATGGGATGAGCGGGGATTTGAGGAGATATGGGGGGTAGATAAGATAGGATGTGACAGATGAGTACATAGTGGGGTAGGGAAATAAATGAGGGGTGTAAGACTATAGCGATAGAGAGTATAGCATAACGTTATGAAACTTAATATTGAACCCCTTCCTGTTTTAATTTCTTTTCCCGACCTTGGGAAAACATTGATATTTTTTCCAACCTAAAGAACTTATCATGTCCTTTTTTCTTTGAATCTTCGTTCTACCTGTTATCACTCAGAATTTTCTCTAGATTAAAAGAAAGAAAATGACCGATGTAACCACAAACCAACTTTTGGGCATAGGCTCTAGCCAACCTAGGCTTAGAGAGGGCTCTATCTATGTGATTTAGCTTTGCTTGCTGGAATTTCAGGCTAGTTATGAATGTTTAGGGGGGTTTTTGATTTGTATTGAAGATTGGATGGTGGGATCCTTAAAATAGATGGATAGAATGATGTATTTAGACCATTGGGCTATGGAGTCAACAGAAGGGCAGCTGGACTGGATCAACTCACTAAAGGGAATGTTCAGAGGGCAAGCTAGCAGAGTAAAGTGCAGGTCTTTGGAACAGGAGGGTGAAATGGTTTTAATCAGGGTGATAGAGAAATTAAGAATTCTAAGACCGAGATATAAAGGAGGAATAGAGGGTAATCGAAACAAAGGGCAATTAAGAATCCTTTGATATGGATTAGCAAGAAACAACCTAAACTAAGGAGCAATTAAGAATTCCTTAACTTAGATATCAGTTGAAAACATTTAAATGCCTAATTGTTAAAATAGAGTGTAATTAAACAAATTCTGAGATATTGTTCCAGTTATAGCATTCAGATTCAGAAATACATTAAAGATTGTGGAAAAACTTTAAGAAAGATAACAACAACATGAGAAAATACTTGTCTACACTTCGCTTAACACATGAATCTTGTGAAATATCTTGTCTTTATTCATCAATCCATCTTGCTGGCCCAGTCAGTGATACAATAGCTTTATAGTCTTATAGAAATGTCTAAGAATCCACCCTACATACTTCGAATTGTGAAGTATTTATACAAAAGTTTATTACAAAATATCCCAAACTAACTTGAGATTTAATCTAGGAAATAAAAATATCTTCTTGCTAGAAGGTAGAGACAGCTATTGAATTGCTTCATGCTGTCCCTAGTATTTTGGTGCTGTTGGCCTTTATAGTTGGGTTTCTAGCCTTTTATGCTGCCTTGCTATTTGGTTTTTTACGATAGAAGCTGCATTCACTTTTGGCTTTCATCTAATACAATTTTACACTGATACTCTTTAATCATGCTGACCTGCCTTTACCTTTTACCCTCCTGACTATACATTAACCTTTTTACTACATTTTTCTATAGTAAATCAGTCAATTTTTCCCATAATTTGCCTCGGTGTACTTAGAAAAAGTAGGCCTAGTGATGAATAGGTGTTTCACCTCATGCTGGAGGAAAAACAGGTTTTCAAATGTCTAGTAAAGAACTTTGCCTGTTGGCAATGCCTTTATCGATGATGTACTGGCCTGTTCTTTAGCTAGCTCTCTGATTTTGTTGTCATAATCCTGTTGTGTCATGAGCTTGTCATTTATGACCAAGGGACTGGGTAACCCTTTCTCTCTCAAAATTTGAAACTTGGCCATAAATCTATCAACTGCTACCTGCATATTTTGACACTTGTCCTCCAAGTTTAACATTAAGTTTCTCTTGGAAAGGACCTTTCTTACCTCCAAAATTGTTTCTGTCCTATCCTCTATATCCAATTCCTGAAGTTCATACTTGTTTTTACTGTTGAGGAAGTGGATAAGTCTGGTAGCATCTTTAGGAATGTCTCCTAGTTCTTCTTTGACTTTTTGGATAGCTTTTATAGCTATCTTTATCAGATCTATTTGTTCAAAAATCACTTGAATGGATGGCCAAATATCATTGACAGAGTCAATGATATTGGCCCATAATAGTTCCTTGGCTTGCCCAAGGGGTTCCTTTAGTGTTAGATCTTTCTCCATGGCCTTTAATCTTTCATTCATTCTGGTAGCTTTCTGCACTTCTTCCTTGTGCATGATCTTGGCAAGCTTGCAATCTGTTTCCAAGCTTGTCATTTTTTCCTTTAGCTTATTCATCTTTGTAGTCTGTATGGAAATTTACTCCATGGCTCTGACCAACTTTGCTGCTTCTTCACCTGATGCACCTACTGTTGATGTAGACTCCATTGAAACTAGTTGTGTTGTAGGCATAGGAGCTGTGGGAGCTAATGAGGCTGCCAACGTGGAAGGGACTACTGTTGAGACTGCTAGGATGACATTTTCAGATGTAGTGGCAATATCACTTTACTTCAATTGAATTAAAGTGTCTAATTCCTTCTCTGTCTCCCTTAATTGATCATTCAATTTCAGGACTAGGTCCATTAATTCTTCATGTCTAGTCTGGTTCTCCAAAACTTCCAATGTTTGGGGATGTTGCAGCTGAGGTATCTTCAATTGTTTTTTCAGTGCTGCAATGTCATCATTATTTTTCTTAATCAGTTGTTCAGAGGCTTTATTGTCTTTGGGATCATGTCCCAATTCAATCACTAAGTCTTCGAAAGACTTGATTCTAGTATCCTTTGCCTATGAGGAGGCCTTCTCTAACTGATATTGAGTTGAGATGTTGGTCAATGAATTCTATAGTTGATGGGAAGCTATGGCTTTACCTGTAAGGGTGGAGTAAATCATTTCTCAGCCTATTTATGAAACTCAATTTGGTCTTTGGGATGAATATCCCTTGCCATCACATCAAAATCAATTTTCTTATAATCTGCTAATGTCCTTGGCTGTTGTGTAGTTGGTTTTATGAAGGACATTTGTAGTTTTCCTTCTTTGATGTTGAAAGCAGACACCAACCTGGTCTGATTAGTAGGTGTGAGTTTGAGATACTGAGCATAATTTTGGGCCTCTAAATTCTCATTTATCATCTTGATCCTTTTATATCTATCTTTTATATCCTTATCCTTATCAAAAGACCTATTTGTTATAGACATTTTTGTGCCTTACAGCATGAAGCATGAAATGTCAATAATCTAAGGGATCCAAAGTCCCTAAACATGTTGTTCCTACCCCTAGAGGAACAAGGTCAACAAACCACAGCACTGAATATCAGTTCTCCACCTGAAAACACTCAAAGACAAGCTAATTCTGGATCATGTCAACTGCTCCACTGAGCATCGACGCTGAATGTCAACTGCTCCACTGTGTACCTGCGTTGAATGTCAACTGCAAGGAAGGCTACCTGCGCTGGGCGAGTTGGGACAAGTGGCACAGTCATTCTTCAAGGTGTCAATGCCCAGGAAGCTTCCAAAATGACACTTGGATCAAGGAATTCGACTGGTGATGAGTAAGAGGGTCTAGATCTCCAAGTGGAAGCAAGAACCTCCAAGTGGACTCAAGAACTGAAGAATAACTGAAGTGGGAGAGGACACTAGTCAGCTTCATGCCAGCTACAAGCTGACTCATCCTTTCTCCAAATCTCCTATATATAGAGCTCTCTCATGAGGTCTAGGGAGGCTGGAATCTTGTGAATGTAAGGAAGTGTTGTTGGTTTGAGTATAGAACTATTAGGTGATTTGCTTGAAGGAGGTGAAGAGGAGATTTCTTTCTGCTGGGAGGTGATGCTGGATTGGGCCTTTTATGGTTGTATTACTTCCTGAACTTTACTTCTTCCATTAATAAAGCATTTGAGGTTCTTCTATATGCATGTGTCTCAACGGTGTATTGCTATACTTGTGTATTTGATTTATTCTAATCCTTGAATCAATTATGAATGTATGCTTCTTGTAGTTTCCCTCTCTTGCCATTTTGCAGGATCTTGGTGTAGCTGGGAGCAAGCAGCAAAGAGAGAAGATTGGATCAATCATTAGCGGAAGACAACGGTTAGTGGATCTCTTTCTCCCCTCTCTTACATCTCATAAAGAAGTAATCTCGAATAGCTTTTCTTTGATTGTTGCTGAGGTACTATCACCCTTAGAGTGGGATAGGGTCATTCCGTATTGGATACTTTTCCCAACAACACTATTGAAAGAGGATACTTCTACACTTAGCTGCTTTCCAAAATCTAGGTCTGTGATGTGGATGGCCCCTATGTTTCCTCAGATGGAGTTGTGCCTTTACTTTTGTCCAACTTAGTATGAGTTATTTCTACAAATCCTTCTGTGTCTTCCTGCTTTGAAATAGGATTTAGCCTAGGTCTTTTGCTCTGACTGGTCTCATATTGTATATTTGATGTGCCCATTCCTGAACTTGAGGGTTCCTCCCTTGTCCTTTTGGGGTTCTTTTCCTCATTCTGAGGAGTCTACATGATAGGAGGGATGCTCATGGCTTCTTCGTGCTGTTTAGGTACCTGCAGAAATGAGCTCTCATCAAGTTGTCTTTCTAAGTCACATAAGGTATTCTCTACATCTACCTTTGTACTATCTCTGTCTACAAGAGTATTTTCTACCCACTTAGATTGATTGGCATATCTTTCTATCTCTAGTATGGGGTGGTGAATATAAGGTCCCAACTTGACCTTCTTTCTCAATCTGGTCATAAGTTCTTGAGGGTCATACGTCCACATGAAACTCTTTTCGAACTTCATTTGCTGCAAAATTTGGTCTACCTCCTCCCCTGCCTCTCTAGAATTGTAGATAAAGGGGCCTAACTAGTTTTTTACTTTAAATTGTGATATTTTCTTGGCCGAGACAAAACTTATCTCATCAGAGTTCATTATTTTTCTATAGTACTCTAGAGAAAACAACCTCATGGGGAGGTATTTGGGTAGTTTATATGATGCAAGCTGGCAACCATAAATTCTTATCTCTGTGTGCTTTTGGTAAAGGTACCAATCTCCCACTTTGCTTTGTTTAGACAACTAAAGGAGCCTTTTGATCTTTGGACTTATCCTGGGTGGAGGGCTTCCTGTCAGCATAGTCATGACTGGATGAACAAAAGAATCTATGAAATCTAAATAGGTATATGGTGACTAAAACTTATGGAACCATAATTTTGGATGGTAATTGGGAGCTCTGCAACTCAAACCCTAATGGCAGCAAGGCGGTGAAAACCTAAGGAAATCGTGAAGGAAGTGTGGAAAACTGACACAGACAAGTCCAGCAGCAACTGACAGCGGCCAAAGAAACAAAGGTATGACAGAAGATGTCAGGAGGGGAGAGATCCCCTCCTACCGAGATACGGCGGCAGGAGATGGACAAAGTAGCCAGGAGACAGAGGAACGAAAGAACACAGGCCCGGTGCTAGGAGCTACCTGGCAAATAGGTCGCAGAGGAAAGTGCCTGCCATGTACAACAGAGAAACCCAGATAAGTGATCCCAGCGAACAAGCTGGAAAAGTACTGAAATTACATGAGGGACCATGCCCTTATCTGTAAGTTTGTCGGAGTCTGGCCATCGGAAAGAGACCTCACCAAGTGGATACAACAAAAATGGCAGCCCCAAGGCCACATCGAGCTCAAGATAGGAGCAAAAGGCTTCTTTATGGTAATCTTCTTTAACCTGAAAGATAGAGAAAAGGTATTTGAAAATGGCCCGTATTTTTATTATAATGCCGGTCTGTTCATGCGCTTCTGGGAAGATTGCTACAACCCTGACAAAGAAACCTTTCTGGTTGCTCCTGTCTGGGTCCGCTTATTTGGGCTCCCCATAGACTTCTGGGACCCGGATATCCTGGAAGGAATATGAAACTCAATAGGAAGCTTCGTGAAAATAGCAGAAACTACAAAGAAAGGTAGATACACCTTGTATGCCAAGATCTGTGTCTACATGAACCTAGCAAACCCCATCCCTGACACCATAGAGCTTGAATATCATGAAGAAATTTGGCAGCAGAACATAGACTATGAACACATCCCGTTTAGGTGTCGCAGGTGCCATATCCACGACCATCTAGCAAAGGAATGTCCGTTAACCAGGGAGGAAGAAGAAAACAGAGGGCCCCAAAAAAAAAAGAGAGAGCCGGACCAGGAGGAATTCCAAGAGGTGAGAAACAAAAGGAAAGCCAACAAGGAACCCCCCCAGAAAGATAAGAAAGGGAAACAACCTGACACAGTGAAACCAAACAGTTTTGCTATACTGCAGGTAGAGGAAGATGAGGAAGATCAACTCATGGAAAATCAGGAGGATAAAGGCTTAGACTGTAGTGAGAGTTGCGAAAGAAACCTAGCTAAAAGAAAAGCCCCGAGTGAGACACCAGAACAAGATAAGGAAATAGATGAACAAACTGAACGGATGGAGACAGACCAGGAGACCAGTAGGGAGGACCTAAGCCAGGAAGAGGAAGTGTTGGAAAACTTGCTGCATGAATGGAAGAACCTGGATGAGAGGTTTATTCCCGAAGAACAAAAGAAGTTATATACTGAAACCTTCCAACAATATAAAACCAAACTAGAAAAAAGCAAAGCCTCAACAAAAGAAAACCAAGAGACTCAAAAGGAAGGCAGACCAGATCAGAATGGACAAAATAAAGGGGAGAAAAAAAGAGGAAGAAGAAACATTAAGGACTCCATCCAACTCACGGGAGAAATGTTAGTCAATACTGGAAAAGTAGTCCCACTATCAGTGGTGTTTCAAACCCTTTCCCAAGTTAACCAATGATTTTGACATCGTGGAATATCAGAGGCTTAAATAGCAAAGGAAAATAGAGACATCTGGCAGCATGACTCAAAAAAGACAAACCTCAGATAATGCTTCTCCAAGAAACCAAAATCCCAGGCCAGAAAATGGATGAAATTATCAATAAAATAAAACCAAGATACGAACATGTCACTATAGATCCCAAAGGAAGTGCAGGAGGGATAGGAATTCTCTGGAACCCAGCTGAAGTCCTCGCCGACTGGTGGATAGGAATGCCACGAATCCTCACTGGGAGATTCAAACTAATAGGAAAAAGCGAATGGGTGGTAATCTCAGCTATATATGGTCCACAAACCCGTGCAGACAGAGACCTGTTCCTTAATCAGCTGACTAAGCTTCGAAGTTTGCACCAGGAGCAGAGATGGATCCTAGCAGGAGACTTCAATTTAATCGCTTCTCGAGAAGAGAAAAAATGTGGAATAAGCAGGGAAGACCTGGAAATGGAAAGATTCAGAGAAGTGCAGACAGAATTAAGAGTGGTTGACATCCCAACCATAAACGGGAAATTCACATGGAATAACAAAAGAGGCGGGTCCAAACAGATTGCTTCAAGACTGGACAAATTTCTCATTTCAGAGCACATAATCGGGCTAGATATCTTCTATGAAGCCTCTATCCTACCCTCAATAGGGTCAGACCACTGGCCAATAAAGTTGGAAATAGCCTTAAATAGCCAGAACAAAAAGAGACCCTTCCGGTTCGAGTCCTTTTGGCTCTGAGCCCCTGACTTCCTAAATAAAGTAAGAGGCTGGTGGTAGGATAGCAAAAGTTGAAAGGATCGCCGAAACAAAATGCACTCATTTCAGCTAAGGCTCAAAGAAATTAAAAGCAAAATAAAAAAGTGGAACAAGGAAGAATTTGGCAATATCCAACAGGAGCACGGCAAACTCCAATCGAGAATGGAAAGAATCCAGTAGCAATTCATCTTGGAAGGTCGAAGCCAGGATCTTGCAGAGGAGGAAGGCAGAGTAATCACTCAATTAGAGGAAAGGCAAAAATAGGAGGAAATCCTGTGGAAGCAGAAATCTTGAATTCAATGGCTCAAAGGAGGAGAAAAAAACTCCAAATTCTTCCACAAAGCCATGCTGAACCATCGCCAACACAACAAAATATTCTCCTTGAAAGATAAGGAGGGAAATAGAGTGACTCAGCAGGATGAAATAGAACATCTCTTGGTGGAGCACTTCAAAGGTATTCTCTCCGAACCAAATGTCAATAGATCTGAGGACATAGATAAAATCAGCCACCATATTCCTAAGAAAGTCTCCAGAGATCAAAACCTGGCCCTTCTCAGGGTAATCACCAAGGATGAACTTGAAGAAACAATAAACAAAATGTCTAAAAATAAGGCCTCGGAGCCCGATGGCTTCACCATCGAATTTTATCTGGTGACTTGGAGCTTCATGGGGAATGATCTGCTTGATATTTTGGAGGAATCTAGGTGCTCCAAGCGCATGCACCAAGGCTTGAATGCCACCTTCCTAGCGTTGATACCAAATACTGGCTGCTCAGATGAACCACAGGGTTTCAGGCCCATTTCCCTATGTAACGTTGTCTACAAAATCCTTGCAACTATCATGGTCAACAGGCTCAAGCCGATCCTGCCGAATCTCATTGCCCCGGAGCAAACTGGCTTTGTCAAAGGATGACAGATCACAGATGACATCATAGTAGCCCAGGAAGTGATTCACTCCCTGAAAAGCTACCGTGCCCTAGGCATGCTTATCAAACTTGACCTGGACAAGGCGTTTGATCGGCTCAGCTGGAACTACCTGGCAGGTATCCTAAAAGCCTATGGATTTGATCAAAGATGGATAAAATGGATCCTATCTATGGTTAGCTCTCCTGTCATGTCAATTCTCCTAAACGTCTCCCCCACTGAAGCTTTCACTCCCTCCCGTGGGTTAAGGCAGGGAGACCCCCTATCCCCTTTCCTCTTCATCCTGGCCGCAGAAGGCCTAGGCAGATTGGTTAAGGCTCAGGTTTCCAAGGAACAGATAAAAGGCCTCCGAATCTACGGAGAAGACATTCTGGTCTCCCACCAGCAATTTTTAGATGACGTGATGCTTTATGGTCAAGCCACTCTAAAGGAGGCCCAAAGAATTATCAAATCCTTATCTCAATTCAGCAAAGCCTCTGGAATGGAGATCAATAAGGATAAATCGGAAGTGTTTTTCTTCAACACCTCTTTGGCTACCCAAAGATTCCTGGCTCGTACTCTAGGCTTCAACAGGGGATCCTTCCCATCCAAATACCTGGGTATCATGCTACACGAGCATCAATTCCGGTCGGCCAACTTGAATCTACTAATCAAGAAAATCCGAAATAAAATGGAGAACTGGACCCATCGCTCGTTCAATGCCCCAAGTCGGATAACCTTATTGAAAGCTATTCTGCAGGCCATCCCTGATTACCAGCTCTCATTCCATGCTATTCCAAAGACTGTAAGCCAAAAGCTAGTTTCCCTGTTCAAAAATTTCCTCTGGCAGGGGACTAGCAAAACAAGAAAGTGGGCCCTTATCTCTTGGGAGTGGATTTTCCGGCTCCCCAAAGATGGCGGTCTAGGAATCCGCGACCCCTTCGTCCTCAACCAAGTTATGGGTGCAAAGCTCTAGTGGAGGTGGCTTCAGGGTGGCCTTGACCTATGGAAGGTGCTATGGGAAAGAAAGTACGACGCAGCAGGGGAAACCGAAGAAAGAATGAGAAGCACGACAGAGACCAGAGGCTCTGCAATCTGGAACTTGGCGAGAGGCAGCAAAGACCTGATAAGGGAGCACAGTTTCTGGGAAATTCGTGCAGGGGACAAAGCCAGATTTTGGGAGGAATCCTGGCAGCAACTCGACCGCCTCATACAAAATGACAACCTCCATGTCATCCTTGCCTTCTCGTCCTAGGCCAGGGCTTCAACTGTCGATAACTTCTGGAAGCCTGACGAGGCTGGATACTGGCGCAATTGGAAATTTAAATAGGACTGGGAAGGAGCACGAGAAACCGACAGATGGCAAGACTACTATACAGAGATGGCTTCTCGGAAAATAGCAAGGAAAACAGGGTCTGACATCCTCAGATGGGGCAAACGAATTCAAGGAAATTTCACAATAGCAGAAGCCTACTACCTTAAAAGCAACCAAAATCATCAACTGGAAACAAATCAATGGAAAAATCTTTGGGAAATCAAGCACTGGCCTAAAATCTCTTTTTTCATTTGGACCATTCTACACGGTAGAGCGCTCACCTGGGACCAGATTCTGAGGAAGGGAAGCCAAGGCCCATCCCGCTGCGCCCTCTCCTTCTCCCAAGAGGAAACCATGGAACATTTGATGAACCGCTGCTCCATCAGCTCCTCCCTGTGGGAAAGCCACCACAAATTGTTTGAGTGCCAACACAGAAACCAACAAAACATCGTAAGCACCATTGTCAATTGGCCGAAAAAGCCTTACCTGAACCCAGTGGTCAATCATGCCTGGCTCCTTTCCACCGGGTTCCTCCTCTAGAATATCTGGAATGATCGGAATGGGGCCATCTTCAAATCAGAAACCCGAACCCCCGCAGCAATCTGGGAGCAAATCATTAGAAACACTTGGGAAACAAACCTATCGGAAAGCTGGAAGGACGAAGATTGGCAGGTTTTGACTACGGAAGAAACAATCCTAAATAGACTAGAGGTCAGACAGAGTATGGTAACCGGAGGGGGGTCTTGAAAAGAACTAACCAAAACAGTGGCCAAAAGCAACCAATGCAGACACCCCCCACAAGGATTCATAAAATTAAACTTCGACGGCGCTGCAAAGCACAACCCAGGAGAGGCCAGTATTGGAGGAGTCTTTAGAGATGCCAGGGGCAACACTCTAAGAACTTTCGCGATGGACTACGGGGAAGCTTCGAATAATGAAGCCGAGCTACACGCCCTGAAGTGGGGCCTGGAAATAGCTCTTCGGGTCAACTTCAAACGTCTCCAAATTGAGAGGGACTCGAAAATTGTAACTGACATGGTTAGGAAGCTCCAACAGCAACAACCAGTGGAAAGGATTAGCAAAAGCTGGAGAACTACTTGGCTGGTTGGCGAAATTGGGAAGCTCCTTCCCAGAATAGACTACCTCCTCCCGACTCACACCAGGCGTGTAGGTAACAAGCCGATGAATTGGCTTGCGAATTGGGGATGCCAGAACTGGGGCAAAGAAATCGACAACGAAGGTCTACCTCATCTGCACCAGGAGGAGAAAGCTCAACTTCAGCAACTGCTAAAAGTTGATAAAGGTGGTAATGGCATGAAAGAGATGAATGGTCAGGATCAGGCAGCACACAGTGGAGGCGGAGATAATCTTCAACAACAGGGATCGGGCAGCTCATCCATGGGAATAGGTAGAGGAGAAAGGCAGGAAAAAATCGGGCAGGTGACGGGGCATGGCAAGAATGGCCATAGGAATGGAGGGGACGTGCAAGCTGAGACGGTATTAAGGAATGATCTAGAGCCAGCTCCGGAATTCGGGATAATGGACAAAGGAAGGACAATAGGTGGCACCAGGAGTACAGGAAGGCTACGGCAAGAGCAGTCTGACGGAGGTTGGAATAATGACGCATAAAGTGGAAAGGTCAAGTCATGCCATTTCCCGAGATGGGGAAGCCAGAATGCGTGACGGAAAATTAAACGACCAAGCAGAGGCCGGAACTTCAACCAGCCAAGTGGCGGCCCAATCGAAATGGCAACGAGTTAATAAGCCCGAGAAAACAGATGGCAAGCTCATTCAGGTTGGTAAGAAAGATGAAAAAGAACAGAAAGACGCCTGCTCATCTCTGCGACCAGCCCTCCTCCTCGGCTTCGGCAAGAAAAGGTGGTATGTTTCCTACAGTCCTCGTCCTTCAGACATGCATGCTTGTTTCTCTGTTCTCTTGGTCTGGCCAGATATGCTCTGGCCTTGCATGCAGAATCCCTACTGCTGTGATGATAAGGACCCTCCGGGTTCTCTTTGGTTTCTCCTTCCCCACCCCCGTTATGGGAATGTTTCGATTTATGCTAGTTTCGCGTCCTGCTCTGAGAGTCAGGCCGTGTGGGGGGATTTTCCGAGCTTCGTCATGCTTCTGGAGGGTCCTCACACCCCTGGTCTTTTCTACTGCCTGGCCTTCTTCCGTGGCTGGCTCCTCATCTGCTTCTCCCTTCTGCTGGCCAAGGCTGTCAGGTTTCACCGCTTCGACGGGTGGGAGGTTCTCTGGGATCCTATGAGATGGTGGTGGGTCTTCAGCCGCCGTGCCCATAATGGAATTGCTCCAAGGACTCGGGCATCCATTCATGCTGAGTTTGCCGTTACAATGGAGCAGACCTCGATTGTGTTCCATCTCTCTCGCACTGACCTATGGTTTTCTGCTGTGACAGGTTGGAAAGCTTCCTCAATTCCCAAGCCCAGGCTAGAGGTAAGATGGCTCCAAGGAAGACCAGTTCTGATAAGAAGAGGGATGCTGGCACTAGTAGTCAATCGAACAAAAGGGGCAGGAAGCCCGACTTCGACAAACTCCTTCACCTGATCGATGGTTACATGACCGACATTTCTCCTGAGGTCCACTCTCTTATCCATGAATGGGAGCGCGAGCTGAGGGAAATCAGCGCGAATCAAGAGATACCCCGCGAGGACTAGGAAGTAATCACGGACCCTGCACCACCAGAGGCAGGAACATCTTATTCAATAGAACGTTTCAATTCTATTGGATCATGAAGCATGTGGTCGGTAGGGCTATGGAGGTTAACCAGGCTATTCGCGAAGAGGAGGATGAAGAGCGCAAACAGGCTGAAGAACTCCTCAAACGCCAACTGACGGAAGAATCGGCCTCCATAAAGAACATTCTCCTGAAAGAGCTTGCGGCTGTCCAAGTCCAGGTTTCCAGAAACCATCTGCTGCTAAAGGACATGGAGCAAATGATGCTGGAACTCAAATGGGCCATTGAGCAAAATATCCTGAAACCGGGCACTAACGACTCTAAGCCTACCTCGGTTAATTTGTCGGATGAAGATTAGTGGTGTGTGCCTTCTCTAGTTTATTTTGTGATGAATCTGAACTGTATCTGGGTATCGTATTATGTTACTGTGGTTAGCCTCAATTTTAATAAGCAGAAAAATGGTTACGATAGGAAGAAGGAACTAAACATTTTTAAATTTTGGTCAGGCTTTCAGGCCAAAAGGTGGCAGTCTGGGTTCCTTCGGGAAGACCTGCCACCCGAACTCTAGTATGATGTAATTTTGCTGTTTTCGAGAATGAAGAATGCCTAAGTTTACAAAAAAAAAAAAACTTATGGAACCATGGGGTCCAAAAAATTACAGACCTGAGCTGGCATTTGGTATCCAGCTTCTGAAGGGCAAAAGGAAATCTATCTGGTTGATAGTATAGGAACACATGTTAGAGGACATATGAAGATTTAAGCACTCTCTCATTGTGCATCTTGGTGAACTGTTCATGCATTCTCTCAGCTATGAACTCAACATAACTATACAAAACATTAGGAGGATGTCCTGGGGTATAAATTGACATGAAGGCTAGGAAAAGTTCATCAACAAATTCATCAGTGGTGCAACCAGGAACACATGATATCATGGTGATGATCGTTTTCCCCTTTCGGAGAACATGGCAGAAACATATGGAGGGGGATATTTGGGAATATACTTCTCTTCTACAATGAATGTCTGGAATATTTGGGCTAACCTAGATAGGCTCAACTTGGAGTACTGGTCTAGAAAATCCCCAATGGAGAGTGGGGTTAGGTTTTGACCTGGTTGGGTTTTCAATATTTCATTAATGGAATAAGATGTAATGGTGAACAAAATATTTTGGTCAGGGGACATAATAGCTCTCAGGCTGGGAATGTAACAGGCATGGCACTGGTGGACAATTTTAGGGAAAACATATACCTCTGGGAACTGGTATTTGGGAAAATTTGACTCCCAAAGGCCAATATCATCAGCATGGTTGAGGTATCTGTCTCTACTTAAATAATGGATTTTAAGCTGGAAGGTCTAGGTAGATGTATCCTTAATTTGGAAATCCTTGTCAGCCAAGGGAAGGTGGTTGAGGTCCAAATGGGGAGTTGTCAGAGGTCTAACGTCCAAGGAAATAGAGGTAGCCATAATTTAGTTGTGGATTTAAATTTGGCTTTACAGGTTTATTCAAGGGTTTTGAACAGAAGCTGGAAACTTTCAGAGGGTTTGGTTGCGGTTTTTCAAATTTAATGTATTTTTTAATTAATTTTACTTAATTAAAACACCATACAAGGCTGAACGTTTCCAAATTTGAAAGGGCGAGTGGTAATTTGTGCTGAAATACCTAGAATTGGGTGAATTATCTGCAAATTTGGAGTTCAAGGTGGCTGCAGAGGTTCGAATGAATCTGGTATGGACTAGGAGGTCGACTGGGGTCTCTGCAAATTTCTTTAGGAGTAAATTTGGAGTTCAAATGGTGAATTCAACATCTATAGGAATCACACTGGTTCGTAGAGGTTCATAGAGAAAACGATCAAAAAAAGGTGAAAAAGGGCTTCTCGGCCTTTTTATGGAGCAACAGTTATTTTTTGGCAGGTGATTTCAAATGAACAATAGGTGGTTTGGCGGGTTGAGCAGGGAGGTGGTTTCCCGGGCCATCGCATCGCTTTCAAGGCGAAAGTGGTATTGAGGAGAGGTCACCTGATCTACTCCAGAGCATGACACATAGCAGTCGGGGGTTCGGAGAAAGCCGCTCTATCGGGCGGGTAACGGTCGGCCATCGGGCGCAACCGATATGGCTGTGGACCATTGGATGAAGGGGAAGATGATCGGATGGCAATCGAGAAAGGGAGGTGCATGGGTGATAAGAGCATTGGTTTCGAAGGGGCCCAGAGCTTTAATCCCTAGCGGTTGGTGATTAATTAAGACTTAATCACGGGTTTAGTTAATCAGGCAGGGTTTTAATGATGAGTTTTATTCATTTTATCGGGATAAGGGGTAAACTATATAGTTTTTATCAAAACTAAGTGTTGGGATATTTATTTAAGGGATTTATTTAATATACAGGGATAGGTATATCGGGGATTTATATAATTAAATTAAAAATTAATATGAAATGTGATGAGTGGAGTGGGTATATCTTTAAGTATAAATGTAAATGTAGTATTTGAGTGCTTTATTTACATATACTCAATACTTAGGATAAGATTTTTTTATGGGTCTTTTGAATGAAAAGGGCTTTAACATGGATTTGTCTTTACTTTTCCTAGGCAAAAGAGTTTTAACCTGAGGAAAAGGGGTTTTATTAAGGTAATGATGGGGAGATGAAATTCATGAAGCGGATTCTATCACTTGATGTCCTTAAGTCATTAAGTTGAGGGTCCGGTCCCACCAAAAGTCAGAGAAATGCTCTGATCCTCTTTGACTTGAAGGATTTAAAGTGCTAGAGCATACTTGTGGATAGGAAATTAGTAAGTAAGGGGAAAAATGAATGACAGGGAGTTAATCACATTAACTTTCAAACCTTTGTTTTTACTTTCATAGTTGATCATACATATTGAATATGTGTCGAAGCCTTATGCATGTGTTTTGATCCAATCAACTTTGTAGTTCAACAACCTTTCTTCTACTTACCCATTTCTTACCCTAACATGTTTTCTTCATTTCTTTGGGTGCATTTAGGCTAGAAAACCCTTAGTCTATCTTTTCTTTAATAAAACAAACTATCTATTTCTAACCTTATATCATCCAAGGGCTCAGATTAAACTGATGAGCTCCTTTTATTTTCTCTACCTATCTAATGATTTGCCAAGATTAAATTGTTTGGTAAAATTTTAATCTTTAACTATAAACATAAAATTCAAAGCATGATATAATCAAGATTAAATAGTTTGATTACCATGGATTGTGGCATGAATAACAAGCTACACACAATCATTACTATGCATAAAAGTAAATAGTAGTGGCATTTAGCCTTGCTCACTTTCATGATCTCTTTTTGTTTTTTAGGGTTCATATATTTTCATTTTTTCACCTTCTCTTTTTCTTTTTGTCCCTTGATATTTCTTTTTGGACATACCCTCTTTACTTTTTTTAATTTTTTAATATCGAAAACATTTGCAGAAAGCAAAGGTATGTACAATATTACAAGGCTTAACCTTAGTCATTCAAAATTATGACTCCTATTGGTATAGGAACCTAACACTACCTACCCTTATTTTCTACTCTAGCATTTTTTCTTTTTCATTTGCAGGTTGCACTTGGACTTGCAGACCCTTTCTCTATTTATCTCTTTCTTCTTTTAAATTCTAACCTACTCTATCACTTATTTCTTCCCTTGGTCTAGATTAAAGAGTTGAACCAATTTTATTTCTAACTAGCTACTGATTTTCCAAGATTAAATTGTTTGGCAGATCTTTATTTTCTACCCTCTCAACAAAAATTGAAATTTGTTCAATCATGCTTAGACTATATGATTTGAACAACATTTGGGTGTTTTTTTTTTTGAAATCAATTGAATATTGGAATCTATGAACAATTTGAAATCTGCAGACCATGAAATACTCAATCACCTTGAGATCCTATAAATTATAGGACCCTAACAGTGGCTCCAGCTGGAGATGGTACTTCTCAGCTTGAAGCATCTAGAACACATGACCAATAGCCTTCAATCCTTCAAATTTGCATTATCTTCAATCTGGTTTCTTTTTGTCAAATGAATAATCGAACTAAGAAACTGAAATACTGTGATATTTACAATGAAGTGAGGAAATTTGCGTACTCAAGAAAAGTAATGCTTCAGCCTCCTGCCATTGACAGGACCTCCTGACAATTATGTTCCATCTAATTCATTGAGTAAAAATGCATTATTTCCTCCGAAAGCATAAATGATATATGGGCCTTTCCAAAGATGTTCAAACTTACCATGTTTCCCTTTGTCTTCTCTTATTGAGTCCCATTTCAGCACTTTGTCTCCCAGGTTGAAATCATCTGCTTTGGTTCCTTTATCAAAAAAATTCTTTATGTTTTCAGGAAAAATTGACTTCTATTGTATACCTCTTGTCTGGATTGTTGTAATTGAATTGTCTGATATATCCTTCTTTGTATATCATTCGGTTCATTTTGTACCTCTTGAATGATCTTCATAACTGGTACCCCCATGGAAGAAGGGAAAACTGAATCTATTCCATAAACCAGTTGAAATGGGGACATGCTAATGGATTTCTTTGTAGTCAATCTATTATCCCATAATGCATAGATCATTTTTTTGTGCCATGACTTTTTATTGTCCTCCAGAATATTCTTAATGATGTCCACCAAACTCTTGTTGGAGGATTCAACCAACCCATTACCTTGAGGGTAATAAGTTGTTGAATGATCCAAAGAAACATGGTACTTATGAAAGAAATCCACCATCTTTTTTATTTGAAAGCTGTAGCATTATTAGTGATCAGTTTTCTAGGACAACCAAATCTGGAAAGGATATTGGTTTCAATGAATTTTATAATAATAGAATCAGTAGCAACTGTTACACTAAAAAATGTCACCTTGACTACTTACAGTTAGTATGGCTCCAATCAACAAGTCATGCTACCCTCTTAGGCAAGTCTCATGCCTCTGTTATCCATCTCAAACTCAAAGAAGAGAGAAAGTCTTGTAAAAATCATGTTTATCTCTGGGGTCGCAGGTTCTCTCTAGCCTTACCTGCGGGGACGCTGATCATGTTCACAAAATATGCGTCCATGGACGCTCTGTATGTTAAGGGACAGGTGCGTCCCTCTGTAAAAGGCAAAATGCGCGAGTTTTATCTTGAAAAAGTTACTTGTGGTTACTTCTAGAACATTCTAGAGGTCGGTTTGATGAAATGGATGCGCCTCCAGTTGGTTCATGTATCTCTATTAAGGGGGAACCTATCCCATCAATAAGGGAGCTATCCCACCCATAGAGGGGGATGATCCCATTGATAGTGGACCTGAATAACCTCTTTACAGCACTATAAATGAAGGCATTGAGCCAGAAGGAGAGGAGGTTGGAGCTATACATTTTCTTTGGGTAAATGCTGCAGGATTTAGGTCTTCCATTAGAGCCTTTGTGAGGAGAGATTGTCTTCACTTGATTCTACTTGGGAGAGGGTGAGCTTTGTCAAAGTAGAGGAAAACCCTTGATGGACCCTGGGAGGAACTTGCACAACACCAAGGCCAGGTTGTAAGAGTTTCTTTGTTTCGTTATTAATACAAACTGGTTTATTTTTCTCAATAGCTTATGTTAATGAGTTATTTCATGTGTTCCTTGGTCTGCATGTTGAATATATGTTTTATTATATGAAATGCAAGTGCTTGGTAATTGTTTGATTGTTTGTGGTTGCAGGAATTGACTTGAAGGAGGAGCTCATCCGGATCGTCAAGAACGGACTTCAACAACAGCGTTTTGGAATAAGGTAAGCCTAAACACTTGTAGTTTTCATGTTGTAAAAGGTGTATTTAGAGAAAGATCACTCCATTTTGTCTTGTTTGTCATTAGAATGTCTTAGACTTCTAGGAAGGTCAGTCGTGTCCGCACCCTTGACAGATTCCGTGTGACAAATTGGCGACTCCGCTGGGGAATCCATTAATGAGAGAGTCTTTTCCTTTATATGAACTTTGCTTTGAGAAAATCATTTTTATTTTCTGGTTTTTGACTGTGAGAATTAGTATTTGGGTGGCTTAGCTGTAGCTTTAGTTGGCCTTAGTTTTTCTTCCTTTTTCCAGAAAGACGCAGTCTCTGTGTGCTGCACAGTGCGTCCTTGGACGCGCTGTTGTCGACTGCACAGTGCGGAGTCGCACCTGTGACAACTGCTGACCTGCGTCTTCCTGTAAAAGTTAAGAAAATTCCATTTTTGCCTTAAATTACTTTTAGATTTTGTTTTTTCTTAGTGTTTTCTGCCCAGATCCTTTAGTACCCTGTCAAGAATTCTTACCTGAACTGGTTTTGTGAGCTTTGAGTGTTTTAGTGGTTTTCAACGAAGTTTAGACCTAGGGTTTGATTTTTGGAAAGGCTTTGTAGTAACTTTGAGCTTAGAAAGTTGTTCCAGCCTTAGATATCTCTGGTTAGTCAACCTTCTTAGAAGTTGAGCCTGCCGTAAAGTCTCCTTGTTTGAGCAACTTGTCATTTGAGTTGTTTTGGGTCAAATTTCGAATTGCTTGTTTTTAAAGTATTGATTTCCATTTTCAAAAAGGACAAAAAGATTAGAATTTTGTTTTGACTAGTTTTTGGTTCTGCAATAAGCTAGTCCTTGATTTGATTGTGATCAAGTAAAACACCTTAGAAATAATCATTGTTAGTTTTGGCCTCGTTAAGATTGCTTAGAGTAAATTTGCCTTTAGTTTGCTTATGAGTGCATTTTCATAGATTTTAAGAGTTGTTAAGATTGATTTTTGGTTATATTAGATTTATTTGCTTTATTAAAAGAAAAATACAAAAACATCTTCTTAAAAGTCTTGTTTCAAGTAGCTTTTTGTTTTCAAAAGAAGGAAAGAGTTTTTTCGTGCATGTAAAGAGAAGTTATGTTTTTATGCTTGGAAAAGAAAAACGAATTGTTTCTTTGATTGTCTTCAATTAAGAAGTTGCTTTTATAAGGATTGCATTCTCTCAACTTTTTAGTTAAGCAATTCATCGAAAAAGTAAAGTAGTGGATAAATCATTTTAGGTGCATTTTGTAGTGGTTTCGAGTCGAGTCAACACACCACTAGTTTCACTTCCATCACCTTTTGACTTAAGAAACAACCTTAAAAGTAACGCTTAAATTAAAATCAATCTAGTAATCTTTATTTTTCTAGGGCTCTGAAGCACCAACATAGCTTAGGCTAGGGTCTTGGAGTAGGTGAGTACTTAACTCTCCAAGACTACAAAACCAAACAGATAGTCTATCTTGAGTAGAACAAATCCAATTGTTTCAGTTACATTCTGGGAAAGCTCCTCTTAAAGGAGAAACACGAGCTCGTGTCCGAACCAGTGAGGGGATCATTCCTCCCTCGTTGGGAACGACGCCAGACAGTACGTATTACAAACGGTAAACCTCGGATTAACCATTGTCGAGGAGCCAGGGGTCACTTATCGGTAAACCTTGGATTGTTGTCAAGGAGCCGGTAAGGGGATTGGAGCTTGCTACTCTGCCCTTGCGTGCTGTCGGAGTTTAGACTGTTCCCCCAGGTGTAATTGTTGTGATTGGTAACCTTAGTGGCCATAATATCTAGGATTCTACCCAAGGTGACGGTGGAGGGAAGGTCCCACTGTACCTGGAGCAGACGTCGGTTATACTCACTTGGATTTTCTGGGGGGTTCACTTCACTTCGAGACGGTTAAAGTGGAGGAACTTGGTCCAGTCTATTCATTAAGCAGGTTGCCGGGGTAACTGTTCCACCCACTATTTCTGTACTGAATCCTGCGAGGTTGGGCCTAATCACCAACTAGCGCTTTTGGTCCGGAAGACTACTGTTTGTGTGTGGTTTGACGCTCTAGATTATTTAGGCGTGTGCTTCAAATTTGATTGGTTCTTTAGAAGACTTTAGGTGGTTTGATTTGAAATTTTTTACTTTGTTTTCGTGTGTTGTAGTTAAAATCTTTAATTGTGGCGGAATTACCGAGAAGGTCCCGTCGTATTGCGGGCCAGTCTCCTGAAGTTGTATCTGTGGCCGAATTGTTGAGAAGATCCCGTGAACTTAGGGGTTCACCTCCTCGAGACGACCCCAGTTATTTAGAGGGTTTAAAGGTCCTTGTAACTCCTAGTGGCAGTAAAGTAGGTCCACCTGAAGAAGGAGAATCTTCTTTGGTAGTCCATCCAGATTACGAAAGATTAGAAACAGGTTACAATCCCGAAGCTGTTACAGTTTCCGAGCTTGCTGGTAGTTTTTCATCTGCCAGTGAAACAGGCGAAGAACCTGAAATTTCAGAACCTGTTACTCCAACTCCTAGTGTTCCTGATTCACCAAGAATAGAAAGAATAATCACCGAAAATCTTCCTGTTGGGTTAATTGCTATAGAAGAACTTGCTCCAGAGGAAGATATAGGCGTGTCTGATTCTGAAGATCTAATTACCCTTGATCTAAGGGAGCGTGAATCCATATTTTACAGTCCTCCTAGAAGTGAGTCTTGGTACCTTGCATTAACCAATTTTTTAGACAACTCAGTAGGTTTTTCTACACCTCGTACTCCGGTTCCACCCAGAGGAATTCATTCTCCTGTAAATATGTCTGGTCAGTCGTCTGTGTTTTCGCAAAGTCCTGAATCATTTTTACATGGCGGTCCTTCTGTTCCTACTGGGTATCAGTCACTTTCTGGTACCTTTGCGGGAGCATCTCCTCAACCTGTTGATCATGGGTTATTAGTTGGAAACAGTGGTAATGTACCATTGAGTATAGGTGAAGTTTATATGATGTCAGGTTCAACTCCCATTAACCAACCTCAAGGTGGCCAATTACCGCCTGGGGGGCAACCTTCGTTAATGCCTGGGGGGCAACCTCAAGGTACTTCATTTGTGACTGGGGGGCAACCTCAAGGGTATCAACCCCAAGGGTATCAACCCCAGCCTCAATATGTACCCCAAAGTCAACCTCAGTATCAGTATCAACCTCAAGGATGGCAACCTCAAGGATGGCAACCCCAAGGGTATCAACCCCAAGGGTATCAACCTCAAGGATACCAACCTCAAGGTCAAGGTCAACCCCAGTATTCGTATTTACCTCAAGGTTATCAACCTACGGGTCAATACCCTGGTCAAGGTTATCAACCACCTCAAGGGCAATCATATGGGACTACACCTTACAGTTATCAACCCTATCCTCAATACGGCTATGGATCTCAGTATCCTCAACCTGTTATGAGTCAATACCCTGGAATGTTAACATGGGATCCGTCACAGGGTCAACAGATGTCGCAACCAAGTATACAGTCGGTACCTCAAGCAGGACAACCTGCAGTTCCTGGTCCATCCCAGCAACCGCAACTTGTCCAGTCAAGTGTTCAGACCCCTGTAACTTCTGTAGTTACTCAGCCGCCAATTGCACCGAGTACTCCACCTCACACGGCTGCAGCAGCTACCGCTTCATCTACCATGCTTACATCTGGAGTATCGGCAGCTCCGGTTTCTACTGTCCCTGTAACCGTTCCTCAGACATCTGTACCGTTGTCTGGACCCACGATTCAAACCACAGTCCAGATGCCTGCAGGTCAACCTGGTACAAGTACGGTTGTTACTACTCAACCTCAATTTGTTCAACCTCCGTACCAGGGACAGTATCAACCTGGTCAAGCTGCCCAACAACCGGTTTACCAGTATCAACCGTATCCTGGGTACAATTATCAACCACCTCAACAACCCCAGTACGGTCCGGTTAATCCTGGTTTTCCAGGAGGATATAATATCCCCAATGCGAATCCTGTTCCTAGTTATCCTGGATATCCTCCTCCTGGGGCTGGTATTGTGACTCAGAGTTTCCGAGATCCTAACCGGCAGTTACCATTTATTGCGACTTTAGATTTACCCGACTTGACGCGCCTAACGAACGATCCAATTCAATATCTTCCGTTCTGGCCGCCAATGCCAAATAAGTTGCCCAGCGATATACCTAAGTTCGAAGGTAAGTCTGGAGAGGATCCGTCTAATCACGTGATGACTTACCACCTCTGGTGTGCATCAAATTCCATCTCAGATGATTCTATCCGCTTACGTCTTTTCCAGCGTACACTCATTGGTCTCGCAGCCAAGTGGTACATTGAGTTGCCACGGGCTTCTTTTTACAACTTTAGCCAGTTAGCTACTTCATTCTTAACTCATTTTCAGTTACCAGTCAGATACGATAATGGTACAGAATTATTAACTTCGCTAAAACAATCGACATCCACGTACATTTCTGATCACATCCATGAGTGGAGACGTCGAAGGAGATTAGTGAAAGTTTTTATCCCGGACCAAATTTTAGCTGAATGGTTTGTAAAATCATTATTACCAAGAATTACTGAAGATGTAGCTAAGGCCGGCGTAGTTACTGAGGAGCAAGTCATTGCTCAGGCACAATACCTTGACTTAGTTTACACTCAGTCGGGTACGTTACACGAGAAAATTCCGGATCTTCCAAGTCAAACCAAATCGCTGCTGCTCCTTCGGGATCTCATGCCGCTGATGGTATGATCGGTATCGTGACTACGAAGAGTAAGAAGAAGTCTTCCAAGACCTCCAATACTCCAATTATCACTTTGCCTGATTCTCCGACAGGAGAGTCTTCTCCTCCTGAACTTACCGCCGACATTCACGCTGTAGAGTCATCTACGGCCAAATCCAAAAACGGTGGAAAGAAGAAAGGAAAGAAGAAGGCTAAAGCAGACAAGGCTCCAAAGGAGAAAACGGAAAAGTCGGAAACTAATGACGAAAAGCGCAAACCTCGTTATCCTTGTCTCATTTGTGAAGAAGATCATTTTACGAGAGACTGCCCTCATCGGGCCGAGGTAGTGAAAATAGTTAAAGGTTCTCCGACTCCTGCTGTGTTAAAGAATCCATTCCCCGAGCAGGAAAATAAGATGATAGGTTCTTCTTCGAATGCCAGTGAAGAACCCATTTTGATGATGTCTCATGTCAGGATTGCGACTCGATCGCAAGATTATGGTAGTAAGGCTCCTGTTGATGGTAAAGAAGCAGAATCTTCTAACTCTAACCCATCAACCTCAGCTCCTGGTTCCGATCCACTACAGATCGAAAAACCTAACCCAGACTTAGTGATTAAGCCGCCCGCCAAGGGTGTACTTCGAAGGTCTGCTTTCAATCCACATGCGAGAGCAGCCCAGAATTACAACATTGTTGAAGATTTAGCTGTTTCACCTTCAGCAATGTCGGCACTCGAAGTGCTGCAATCATGTCCAGCGCAACGAAAATTGCTTTTGTCGGCTATTGGAGCTGTCGATGTTCAGGACCCGAACCTAATGATCTTTGATCTAGAAAGTAGTACACCGCGTCTCCCCCATCAAATGGCTTTCCAAATTCCAGTGATAGTCAAAAACAGGCCTATTCATCGGACTGTGATTGATGAGGGAGCTTCTACGTGTATTATGTCGATTCAATGTTGGAGATCGCTTGGTTCTCCTTCGTTGAACCAATCCCCCACCATCCTTAAGGCCTTTGATGGCCGTGGGTTCCGTCCGTTTGGTATTCTACAAGAATTGCCTATAGGGGTCGAAGGTAAAACCGTTAGTCTGGATGTGGAAGTGGTTGATGCCCCTCTAGACTACAACCTTCTTTTGGGTCGAAGTTGGTCATATGCTATGACAGCGGTCGTTTCATCGGTCTTCAGAGTCATTAAGTTTCCACATAACGGTAAGATCGTGACTATTGATCAGCTGACATACTTTTCATCCGACCCAACCTCTTCAGAAACTATCCAGCATGTTGGTAAAACGACAATCCCTTATAGGGACATTGGTGTAGGTTTAGTTAAGGATTCCGGTTTACTGGGAACTTTTCCTCTCCCTCCACTCAATGCAGACCCTTCGTTCGCAACAATTCATATGATCACGTCAGAAAACATTATTTATGATGATCCTTGGTATGTTCCCTCTGACTCTGAGCTAGACTCACTCGGTGATGTTATGCCGTTGAGTCCGTATGAGATTGCTTATGAAGCTCTTATGTCTTTTACCGACTTTCATTCAACCGACCAAATGAATGTGGTCAGTGAAGAGTCACTTTTCACCTCACCCTTAGAACGGATAACGTTTCCCGAAGAAGTGTCATCTGACGAACAACTTCGCGAAATCCTAAGTGTAGATGATCTACCATGGGACGATCTCCATCACAGATCTTCGTTTTTACCTAAGGATGATGTCTTTGAAAATGATTTTTCATCTATCTTTACCGCTGAATATGTCAAAGACGCTCAGGATCCAACGAAACATTCTGATTCAGAGCTGAATTTAGGGAATATTTCTCGTACTATTCCCATTGATATTTCAGTGAAGCCCGGAATCAAGGAGAACATTCATATAGGTGCCGCATGTACTGACGAAGAAATTGAAACTTACAAGGCCCTATTCCAAGAATTCCGCGACGTGTTTGCCTGGTCCTACGAAGAAATGCCAGGAATCGATCCTGCCATTGTTGTTCATGAAATCAAAACCTACCCGGATGCTAAACCCATTCGGCAACGGTTGCGTCAGATTCACCCTCGAAAAGCAGCTGCAATCAAAGCCGAAGTCGAAAAGCTGTTGAAAGCAGGTTTCATTTATCCGATCCCGTTAACGGATTGGGTATCGAATATTGTTCCCGTCAATAAAAAACAAGGAACAATAAGAATCTGTATCGATTATAGGGATATCAATCGAGCTTGTCCAAAAGACAACTATCCTACGCCTTATATCGATCAAATTATTGATGATTGTGCCGGAAGTGAGATGTTTTCCTTCATGGATGGTTTCTCGGGTTATAATCAAATCAATATTCTACCTGCCGATCAACCAAAAACGGCATTCATTTGTCCATGGGGGACATTTGCTTATTGCAAATTACCTTTTGGCCTTAAGAATGCCGGTGCTACTTTTCAACGGGCCATGTCTTATGCATTTCATGACATCAAGCACATTGTGCAACCCTATCTCGATGATTTGCCTGCTCATTCTTTACACCGAGCTGATCACCTTGTCCACCTACGAGCAATCTTTATGAGGTGTAGGCATTATCGAATTCGGTTGAATCCCCACAAGTGTGTTTTCTGTATAGAAACAGGTCGATTGCTGGGATTTGTTGTTTCCAAAACCGGCATTCGCGTCGATCCCTCGAAAGTCGAGGCTATCATCCAATTGCCTCCTCCTTCGAGTTTGCGCCAACTCCAAAGCTTGCAAGGGAAAGCAAACTTTTTACGCCGATTCATCCCTAACTACGCCGAGGTCACTAAAGGTTTTACACGGTTGTTGAAACAGAATGTACAATTCTTTTGGGACGAGATTGCTCAACAATCTTTTGATGCACTGAAACACGCGTTGACCCATGCACCGTTATTGCATCCTCCCAACTACAACCAGGACTACTTCTTATACCTCGCAGCTTCGCATTCCACCATTGGAATGGTGTTAGTTCAAGAAGATGAATTCAAGCAGAGCATGTGATATATTACCTTAGCAGAACCTTAAATCCAACTGAGTTAAAATATTCACATGTGGAGAAATTGGCCCTGGCAGCCGTTCAAGCTGTCCAGCGTTTTCGTCACTACATTCTTCTCCGCAAAACTACTGTTATTTCGGATTGCAACCCTATGATTTATATCTTGACAAAACAACTGCTAGGGGGCAAGTACTCTAAATGGATCGTCATCCTGCAAGAGTTCGACTTGGAGTTTGAGAAGTCCAAGTCTAAGAAATCTTTAGTCTTTGCGGAATTGATGTGTGATTTCCCGAGTGCTGACACAGAGACTGTGGCAGAGGAGTCCATTGCGGACGAATCTTTGTTTCTTATTAGCACTGTAGATCCGTGGTATGGGGATATAATCATCTATCTCCAAACCCAAACCTTTCGGCCTGAAACTTCCAAGGAAAACCGTCGAAAAATTCGGTTTCAATCCCAGCAATACAGAATTATTGGAGATACACTTTATCGCCTGGGGGCAGACTTAGTTTTTCGACGTTGTTTAACTCACGATGAGGCTGAGAGAGTTTTGAATGATTGTCACTCTGGAGCATGTGGCGGTCATATGTCTGGGTATGCCACAGCTCAGAAGGTGTTGCGCGCTGGCTATTTCTGGCCGTCTATGTTTAAAGATTGTATCCTTGCCGTCAGAAAATGCCACAACTGTCAAGTGTTTGATCGCAAGATGCGCGCTCCACCTGCTCCTCTCCACCCTATAATTGCCGCTGGTCCATTCGCCAAATGGGGCATTGACTTTATTACTTGTAACCCTCACTCGGCCGGGGGCATGCGTATATCATCCTTGCGGTTGATTATTTTACTAAGTGGGCCGAGGCGATGCCTACATTCGACGCAAGCGGCAAGACAGCTGCACTTTTCGTATTCAATCATATCATAACTAGGTTTGGTGTCCCACAAGCAATCATTACGGACCATGGAAGCCATTTTCGAAATGTCATGATGACTGAACTTACAAGCCAGCTTGGTTTGCGCCACGATAGCTCTACACCTTATTATCCGCAAGCCAACGGTTTGGTTGAGTCAATCAACAAAGTTCTAGTCGTCATGATTCGACGGATCATTGGTATCCATCGAACGAATTGGCATAACATGTTATTTTCGGCACTATGGGCATATCGAACTTCAGTGAAAAATTCAACAGGTTTCACCCCTTTTCAGCTAGTTTATGGCTTAGAAGCTGTGTTACCTATTGAGTGCGAAATCCCATCACTTCAAATGGCTGTCGAATTACTTCCAGCTACTTCCGAAGAGGAGAAACGGTTGTTATACTTAGCTAAATTAGATGAGACTCGACGTGACGCTACTTTAGCTATCGAGACTCACGCGAAACGAATGAAAGCTCAGTACGATAAAAATGTAACCCCTCGAAGTTTTTCGGAAGGAGACCTAGTACTATTATATGATCAAGCGAACGATAAGCTAGGTGCTGGAAAATTCGTTCCCATGTGGCATGGGCCCTACATTGTAAAGCGAAAGCTAGCAAAAGGGGCTTATGAGTTAGTTGATTTTGATGGGGACTCTTTGGGCAAACCCAGAAATGGACTTTACCTAAAGAGGTATTATGCTTAAAATGGTGGATGGAGAAATTTTTAGATAGGTTAGATTTCCTTTCTAGCTAGCAAGTGTGTTAGTTTAGTCAGTGTGCTTAGCTTAGCAAGTGTGTTTTTCGTCATTATTTTGGCTCATCTTGGTTTTACTCTTGATATTGTAGATGTCGACGCCTCTCCAAACATACATTGGATTTGCTGATGGTGCTTGTCGTAGTACACGGAATATCTCTTCCGCAGCTTGGGTTATCTATTCGCCCTCTGACGAGTTAGTTTCTATGCATGGGGTAAGCCTCGGTCAAACAACGAATAACATTGCAGAATACAGTGCAGTGGTTGAATTATTATCCGAATCTATTTCATTTGGAATTCGACGTTTGATAGTGAGGTTAGATTCTGAACTTGTTGTATTACAGCTTAATAGAGTTTATGCCATTAGAAATCCTGTGTTATTAAGGTTGTTTTTGAGAGTGCGTCTCTTGGAACGTGAATTTGATTACATTGAATATCAACATATTCCAAGGTCTTTGAATACATTAGCAGATGCAATTGCTTCTCAAGTGTTGGACAGACATTTATAATAATCATGCAAGTAAATTTAAAGACATTTCATCATACATGTTAAACAAGATAAGCCGATAATAGTGATATATAGATATAGATAGAAGTGTGTCCAAAAATATATACATCGTCTTCGATCATAGGTTTAACACACCTTATGATCGGCAAAATGATAGTGCAAAAAGTCAAAAATGTCACATGTGACTACAAAAGTGACTAGTCAATCACTGGTGGTGCTCTCTGTACGACACCACTGCGCGGGCTATCTTGCGCAGAAATCTCCTAAACGGTCCAGGGACTGCAACCACGAAGCGCTGAAGCCTCATTGGAATGTCATCCATAGTAGTCTCAGGTATATCTGCCGTGAGACGCTCTAGATCATGCTCCAAATCGGCTAGTACTTCTGCTGTCGCATCCTGTAAGGCCGGTGCCGGTGCAGCTGGATGTCGTCTGTCGTAAGGCCGGAGATTGGCTGGACGCTGTGGTCCAACATCTGCATTTTTAAAATTTTACTGTTACTTTGAGACGATATATATGAAAAATAAAAAATACATAATTAGAAAACTTGTGAAAATGAAAGTACCTCTGTCATCCCATTGTTCTCCCTGTGGAAGAACCATGTCCGGATCACCTCTGAAATCCATTCCGGCATATGGAAAGTCTTGTATCACAAAAAGCTGGCCCTCTAGCCAGTCGAAGTAACTGTCAGAGAATCGAACCACTGCAGCACCCTCGTCAGGATGCCGGGCCATTACCGCAACCCATCGAACAAGCTTTGGCTCCCGAGGACCCAAGACATCAACAGTGAGTTGCTGAGGGATCAGCATAGGAACTCTCTCCAAGGCAAAGCTCACGACTAGAGGCCCATATCCAAAAGTCTTTAGTCGTCCGTTCTTTGCCTTGGTTAGTTGGCTCTTCATATGAGCCGACACAGCTTCGCACCAGTTGAAGATGGTGCCTTGGTAACAGTCAACTGCCATCCGCATTTGGGATCCGGAAGCAATGTGCAAGGCGGCCGCGCCACAAATCCTAGTGACCGTAAATGCAATAACTCTAAGTTCCGCCAGAGCGATGTGCTTTATCTCCACACCTTTTTTATGGTGAGTCCCTGGTCTGCACCACTCCTCGCGGAGATCATCAAGGGATTGGCCACCCGGCCTGGTCCCCGCAAGGTTGAGTTGCTCACCTCTGTTTGGCAAGCCAGTGAGAAAGTATACATCCGAGGGCTCTATCTCGAGCTGGTGCCCTCCAATGTAAAAACATTGATCTTGAACGTTCCATCGCTCAACTAGCCATTCCAAAAATCTTACCTGGCCCCTCATGCCCGGTATGGTCCAATATTTGTACAATCCACATGTTCTTAAGGCATCCAGAGAGGGTTGGTGGTTAATCGCAGCTTCATCGTCTTCTACGTGCTCTCTCTCTCTCCAGTCTAACATGTTTTGGCCCCTGCACATCAAAAGAGTCAATTAGAAATTAATTTGAGAAAATTTGGTGGTTTTTTGAGAGAGTTAGGGTTTTGAAATGCGCCCTTTGCGGAAGACGCACCCCGGCTTTTTAGCACAGGGCGTCCGGACGCAGCTCGCCTGAAGGCGGACTGCGTCCCCAGACCTTTTTCCCGTGTGAAAAAAAGTCGGGGGACGCGGCCACCCGAAGGGCACCTGCGTCCGCCGAGGGGCGCATTTTGAACCCAAAACCCCCCCAAAAAATGAAACAGAGACCAAAAACAAAAAACTAAACGGATAAAAATGAAGAGTGGGATGTGTAAAATACCTCGGTGAAGCGGCGTTCGATTCCGACGGTCAGATTTTCCGCAGCAACCACGGGAAGTTTCTTGTCAAAAGCTCCTTTTTCAACCTCAACAGTGAAACGGTAAAAATGACATGGTAAAAGGTCTTTTTATAGGTTTTTTGGATGAATTAGTTCATTTTTTACCATGAAAAGATGTTTTCAAATGTATTTTTGCCTATTTTAAACAGGTATGAGTAATGTGTCGCTTTTGTGCAGGACGAAGGGATTTCAAGGGAATAATTTTTCACAAACAAAATTTCAGAGTCATCTTTTAAGCCCTTTTCTGACTCCTAAAACATGAAAAGATCGCCGAGTGTTTCTTTTTCACTCGTTAAAACGGAATTAAAAGACGGTCCCCTTTTAGCTCTTTTCTGACCGTAAAATCAGGAAAAGATTGCCGGGTTTTTGTCGTTTCAAACTCGATAAGGAAATAAAACGACGTGTCTTTGATCGCTTTTTACTTTTCAGATCAACGATTCTATTATGAAAGTACTCCTTGGTCGCAAGATCAAGCGGTTCCCCCAGGTATTATTTTATACTTTTTCGGGCTTGAGGGACACAAATATACGAAAAAGTTCAACGTGGAGTTTCCTTAAGTTTTTCAGACTCTCTAAAAATGAAAAACGCCGAGTTTCTCCTATACTGGGCTCGTTAAACTTTTACAGTAAAGGACCTGTTCAATTACAAACAGGAACGAACCACTCCTTCCTAGGGTTCGCATTTAAACTAGGTTGGACTCGTCCGAAGGATGAGCTTATAATCAAGCATATGTTATCCTCCTCAAGCTTGTTAAAAATAAAGAGGTACTTGCCAGAAATGGTGGGGGAAAAAGAGAAGAATGAACCTATTTGTCACCTTTTGCCTCAGAAGAAACTTTATTACCGCTCTTGAACACGACACTTTTCATTCACCTGGGTTGGGAAATCTTTTACCTCACAGTTGACTAAATCACTTTGAAAATCTTTAACCGGGTTCAGGGATCAACTTTGAGTTATTCGTCACCAAACCATCTGTTGTGTCGTTATGTGTTCAAGAGGTCTGCAAGCAAAACTTTCATCTGCAAAATACTTGTCATCCATTGACCATCCCTGAGTCAGTCCTTACAGCAACATTTCTTCAACTTGAACAATGATTTCGTGTTGCAGGCTTGCCTGCAACGGGTCGCTTTCTATCGACATCGACACATTATCTAGAAAGATGACTTAGGAATCGACAGTACCTTGAAGTCTGCATGCATCAATGGCAGGTTTCTCGCCTTTGACGTCAGTTTACATCATTGACTTTCGATCAAAGGATTCCGTGAAGTGTTCGACATCAAAACATCTATTCACATTTCACGGGTTGTGCTTGGTACTTTGAGGACCATTGACATTACTGGTGGTTTCTCTCACGCTTGTTAACAGTTTACATCATTGACTGGTAATCAAGTGGTTTCTACCATGTTCGACATCGAATCATTTAATCACATGGCTAGAATCGTACCAATTCGGGAAGTAGAAGTGAAGACCCTGGATCTAGTTTCTACCATCCAGGCTGCGAGGAGTTTTGTATTCATTATCTATGTAGACTAATCATAAACAGATGGCTGCGTCCATACTGTGTCTACAAAAGTCTATAAAAATGATGTACTGCAAGATCATTCCTGTATCAGAATAGTTAGTCCATTAGTTAAAGTTTTGAATCTGAGTATGGGAATGCCTACCTCAGTGATGATATAATCTTATCCATGTATTTTGTGTTGAAAATTGCAGGTTCCAACCAGGCCATCCACAAGGCAATCCTTGAAATGATAAAGCGCTTCACCCTTCCTAGAATTACAAAACCCTATTCTATTCCAGGCTTCGCACTTTAGGGGGCAATCTGTTACACTAAAAAATGTCACCTTGACTACTTACAGTTAGTATGGCTCCAATCAACAAGTCATGCTACCCTCTTAGGCAAGTCTCATGCCTCTGTTATCCATCTCAAACTCAAAGAAGAGAGAAAGTCTTGTAAAAATCATGTTTATCTCTGGGGTCGCAGGTTCTCTCTAGCCTTACCTGCGGGGACGCTGACCATGTTCACAAAATATGCGTCCATGGACGCTCTGTATGTTAAGGGACAGGTGCGTCCCTCTGTAAAAGGCAAAATGCGCGAGTTTTATCTTGAAAAAGTTACTTGTGGTTACTTCTAGAACATTCTAGAGGTCGGTTTGATGAAATGGATGCGCCTCCAGTTGGTTCATGTATCTCTATTAAGGGGGAACTATCCCATCAATAAGGGAGCTATCCCACCCATAGAGGGGGATGATCCCATTGATAGTGGACCTGAATAACCTCTTTACAGCACTATAAATGAAGGCATTGAGCCAGAAGGAGAGGAGGTTGGAGCTATACATTTTCTTTGGGTAAATGCTGCAGGATTTAGGTCTTCCATTAGAGCCTTTGTGAGGAGAGATTGTCTTCACTTGATTCTACTTGGGAGAGGGTGAGCTTTGTCAAAGTAGAGGAAAACCCTTGATGGACCCTGGGAGGAACTTGCACAACACCAAGGCCAGGTTGTAAGAGTTTCTTTGTTTCGTTATTAATACAAACTGGTTTATTTTTCTCAATAGCTTATGTTAATGAGTTATTTCATGTGTTCCTTGGTCTGCATGTTGAATATATGTTTTATTATATGAAATGCAAGTGCTTGGTAATTGTTTGATTGTTTGTGGTTGCAGGAATTGACTTGAAGGAGGAGCTCATCCGGATCGTCAAGAACGGACTTCAACAACAGCGTTTTGGAATAAGGTAAGCCTAAACACTTGTAGTTTTCATGTTGTAAAAGGTGTATTTAGAGAAAGATCACTCCATTTTGTCTTGTTTGTCATTAGAATGTCTTAGACTTCTAGGAAGGTCAGTCGTGTCCGCACCCTTGACAGATTCCGTGTGACAGCAACTCTAGAAGGGATGGATTCTATCCATTTGGTGAAGTAGTATGTGGCTATTAGGATCCACTTGTGTTGGGTATAAGATGAGGGATGAATTTCACCAATGAAATCCAATCCCCATTGTTGGAAAGGGCTTTCAACAGAGATAGGTTTTAGGGGCAAGGTAGTAATTTTCTCTTCCATTCAAAGATTTGGAATTTATGGCAAGCAGTCACCATCTTATGGATGTCTGGGAAACGTGTAGGCCAATAGTAACTTACTCTAAGGATTTTATTAGCAGTTGTCTGCCAATAAAGATGGCCTCCACAGTCACCTTCATGAAATTCCTGAATAACTTTGTCAGCATCATCTTTTAACAAACATCTGAGTAAGACACCTCCAACATCTTTCCAATATAATGTATTATCAACAATGCAAAATTTGATTTCTTTTAATTTAAGAAATCTAGCCTTTGTTTTGGATAATCCAGGAGGAGCATTTAAATTGAACATAACATATAAAAGGTCTGCCTACCATGGGGAATTTAGATATGTCTCGTCTATTGGTAGAGTCACCAGTTCCTCGAAATCATCCAAAGAAAATCCCATGTTAATGTCTAATGCATTGAAATTTGATTCAACCATCAATTTGGCTAATCCCTGTCCTTTGATCAACTTGGTGGGCTTGATTTCTATATCATATTCTAGAATCACAGCTATCCATTTGCCTCTCTTCCCATCAAGTCCATTTTGTGTAAGAATATCTTCGACAATTACATTAGGCACACAAGCAATGATATGATAATGTAAAATGTAAACCCTGAAATATTTTATTGACTTAACTAGAGAAACTGTCTGTTTTTCCATGATATTGTATTTTAAAGAAGCATCTTTCAGAGCTTTGCTAAAGAAAGCTATTGAATGTTCATGTCCTACATCGTTTTTCTGTAATAGCACAACAGTAATAGTATGTTCAGATGCAAAAGAAAAGATAATGAAATCTTTAGTGAAATCATGGCTGATTAAAACTGGAGCTTCTGTTAATGCATGCTTAACTAGATCAAAATATTGTTTGGCTTCAACATTCCTTTTCATTTACGTGTCTTTCTTATGCATGTTTGTTATATTTCTGAGTAGTTTAGCAAGATTCGGTATAAATCTTCTCAAAATATTTATTTTTCCCCAATAAAATATTGAAGTTCTTTCATGTTTCTTGGATGACTGATTTTAAGGATACCTTCAATCCCGCTGGGGTCAATTCTGATACCATCTTTATAAATGATATGGCCTAAATTTTTTCCTTCTTAAAGACCAAACAATGTTTTCTTGGGATTAAGGGAGATGCCAAAATTTCTGGATTTTTCAAATACTTTTCTTAGATGTGTTAGGTGTTCTTCATCAATCTTTGAAAATACAATGATGTCATCAAGGTAAATCACACTAAAATGTCCAATTTCATCTGAAAAAACAATATCATTGCTCTTTGGAAAGTAGCACCTGCATTCATTAATTCAAAAGGCATTTTTACATACGTGAAAGTTCCCCAAGGAGTAGTAAAGGCAGTTTTATCTTGATCATCAGGATGTACCAAAACTTGATTATATCCGGAAAAACCATCTAACAAGGAAACCCTACTAGAACCCACTACCCTTTGCAGTATGTGATCTGTCTTTGGTAAGGGATAGTTTTCCTTCAGGGAAACCTTATTTAAATTCCTAAAGTCAATACACAATCTTATTTTACTAGTTTTGTTCCTTGTAGGCACAATATTGGATACCCATTTAGAATATATAATTTGGGCTATGATCTTAGCCTCATACATTTTCTTGATTTCCTTTTCCACCAAAGCCATTAGGATAGGTTTTATCCTACACAATTTCTATTTGAATGGTTTTTGATCTTCTCTGATTGGAATTTTGTGTTGTATAATGCTAGTGTCAGAATATTTTAAATCCTCATAGCTCCAGGCAAACACATCTACAAATTCTTTGAACATAGCTATATACAAGGAAAATTTTAAGGATGGAAAATTTTCTTGAAGTTTAAAACATTGGCGAATCTCACTAATCCCTAATATGCAAATAATAAATGTTTATTGATATATTTGTAAAATTAATCAAATTTATAATTATTTTATATATAGTCTCTATATAATGTTGGCGATTTTTAAGGTAAAATAATTTTATATTCTAAAATTTGGGCGAATCGTCTTTTATAAAATTGGAATTTGGCGAATCTTTTTTGTGGAAAAATCATGGAAAATTAGCCCACTGGGCGAACATTAGCCCCTAAAATTTTCCCTGGCTATATACTTTTGTTTAACCATGAGAGGCAGTGATTTTGACAATTTTATGATTTTGGGGTTTAGTTCACTTCCTATGTTGCATTCATTAATGTTTGTTCCCGTTGGTTCCATTTTTGGCTTTCTAGCAACATCATTAAAGTCAAACAACTCTTCCAAAGGGGCAAGCCCTCTAGGTAAGACATTATCTTTGAGTTGTAGTACTTTGAATTCTTCCTTTTCTAGATCTTTATGTATTTCAGTTTTATGTACAGTCTTATTTACAGAAATGTTTTCACCAGAAGCAATAGGTTGATTTATACTAATATGTACATCAATTTGACTATCTAGTTCATCCTCCAGATCTATGCTGCTATCCTCAAATTCATCCTTTGATTGCAGAAAACTCTCAATCTGTTTATCACTTCCAAAAACTTTCCAGTATCTCATGTTATCAGGCACTGCAGGATGGTGTTTCACTTCAACTGTGTATTGTTTATTTGGATGAGGTAATTTGCAAGTGCTAGCTGAAAAATCTAATCCATTTGCCAGGTCATTCTGGAACCTAGGGATAACAGCAAGGTCACACTCTTCAAATCTTTTAAGAAAATCAATCACAACATTTTGGTATTCTCTCAATGTAGGATGTTTTGTAGAGTATTGACCTTTTATTTTTTTGATGATGTTTCCAAAGTCTCCCTTGACATAAATTATTTTAGCACCTACCCTTTTAAGCAATTTCAAGCATAAGAGTAATGCCTCGTATTAAGCTATGTTGTTTGTACACATAAAATTCAAATTGTAAGAATGACCTTCAGCCTCATTAGTTTTTTAATTATACAGCCAGACTCCTGCTCTTGCCCCTGTTTTACCACTTGAGCCATCAAAAGTCATATTACAGAGGGGTTTTGTTTCAGGATCCTGTTGGATAATGGGTGTTTGAGTGTCAAGTCTTTCACTGAGATCATTTTTTTCCTACTTGACCTATGTATCTATATCTGCATCATTGTCATTGTACAATTTGAAGGAATCAAGATTAGTATGGACATAGTAGAGGGGATAGTTGTCTGGAATTTCTTGGCTACTCACCATGTATTTCATTAAGGTTTCTCTATAAATTCTCCTTGGTTGGCCAAATATTGGTATTGTGGCATATGTCATATCCATTTGTAGTGTGCCTTGTAACTTAGCTCCCTAAGATCTTGATAATAGCATACCATACTTAGGAGGAATGTCAGCTACTACTATATCCATCACTAAAATTTTTGCTGGTATCTAAGCTAGAGTGACACAAAGGTCCTTAATTAGACCTAGACATCTAACCTTGCTAGAATCAAATGAGTATAGATCTTTGTATGGTCTAGTGATTTCAAGTCCAAGTTTCTCCAGAATAATATTTGGCATGAGATTATGTGATGAACCTGAATCTAACATTGCATTATGAAGGATATTGTCATGAATATTAAGGATGACATAAAATGGAGGAACACCCCCTTCTTGAGGCTTGCCATCAACTTCTGGACCAAACGAAAGTTCAGGCTGGTCATCATTCAAATTCACTGTATCAATTTTTTCTCCTATGTTGAGTACCTTTAGAACCTGGGACCTATACATATTTTTGTTTACCAATTCAGTAAGAGGAATAGAGATCTTGAGTTTAGCAATTTTGTTCTCAACACTGAAGGGTGGTTGATTTTTAAGACAATTTGAGAAATCAGTCCTTTTGGCCACAACCTTTGTTATGAGTTATGTTTGCTGACGTGTAGTAGGCATTCCAGATTGGGTAGCTTTTGTTGAGACATCAATTGTTTTCTTTGCAATATTTTATGTGTTTCTCCTTTTTAGATTGTTTTCATTTTTCTTAGAGCTTTTAGTTGTCTTCTTGGGATCATGCTCTAAAGTTTTCTTGGCAGAGTTATTAGAATCCTTTTTATTTGAGTTATCATTGTTTTTCTTTCTCCTGAGATTATATTGTCTGTGGACTTCTAAGATAGCATTCTCAAATCCATGTTTATAGTCATCATATTCTTCAGATTCCAGTTGTATTTGAGTTAATAAAAATAATTCTTGTTCTTCTTGTGGAAGAACAACAAAACTATCTTCATTGGTTCCCATTAAATTAATATAATTTTACTCAACTTCTTCAACTACACTTATACCTTCATCAGCGTAATTTTATTGAAATGGTGGCTAATTTGTTGATCTGGGCCTCTTTGATCTCTTTGTCTGATTTGTGGAGTGCTTCTCCTAGGGTTTGGATTTCGGTTCTGTTGGATAGGTGGATTATACATAAGCACATTCCTATCATTTATACTTATTCTCTCCATCATTCTTTCCATAGTCCTTACCAAGGAATCAATTTTGGCTTCTGCTACAGAAGTCAAAGCTTCTTCCTTAAAAGTCACTTGTCTTTCAGTTCTCATCCTGGGTCTTTTAGCTTGTAAATTGGCCTCTACACTCACAACATCTCTTTGCATTTCTTCTAGTGTTGGAGAATTTATTTCCCTAAGTTGATAAGACATATCTATATCAAAACCATCTGGAAACTTTATCGAGGCTAAATCTTGGGGTGGTTTAAGGTTTACAAGTATTGCATTATAGGTATTGTTGAATCTAGCATAATAGTCCTGTACACTTTCACCTACCTCCCTTTTAATATTTTCATATTTTGATAGAATCTATAAAGGATTGTTCTTGACTTCCCATCTATTAAGAAAGGTTTGGTGGAATGTAGGGAGATAATTTATACCATTTCCAAGCAAAGACTTAAACCATTTTCTGACTTCTCCTCCTAAACTTTGAGCAAACATTCTGAGCTTAATACTTTCGTCATCTACCTCTTGCAGGTCAAAACAATAATTATTTTTATCCACATGTTGTTGGGCTATTAAAGGACCTGTCCCATCAAATAGTGTGATCTTGGACTGATAGTCTTGTGGCATATTAGCTAAGGGGGCAAGTAACACTAAAGGAGCACCTTGGCAGCCCTGATTGGTGGCAGTGGTGGAGGACCACTTGAAGGAAGTTGAATAGTGGATGAGGAAAGTTGAATAGTGGATAAGGTTGGACTAGTACTAGGTGGAAATGAGAGTAAAGGAATTTGAGCAACCTTATGTTGAAGGATGAAAGAAGGGGTAGGAATTATGGAGGAAGTAGGACTTGGTGACTGAATATATGCAGGTTGAGATGTGAAGGAGGAAGCTGCTAGGTTTAAAGCAGTTAATTCTACTGAATGTTGAAGGTAAGCCCCATCAATTTCTAAGGTGATATCTATCACTAGATCTTCAAGGGTGTCAAAATGCTGTAAGGGTTGAAGATATGATTCAGTTTGTGAAGAAAGTTCTCTTACTAGGCTTTTTGGGAAGATTGATGGATAAAAAATAATTTAGGTTTTAACCCTGTACATAAATTACCTACATACGAATTCTAAACCACAGAAAATAAACAATGTGCGAGCATAACACATAAAAAACATATACACAGAGATTTTCGCCTGGATCCCAAAACCGGGACTACCAGATTGATTTTTCGTTATATTCCTTTCAATGTTACAATACATATTTATAAATGCCGAAGCATCCAATACCATGGACCGAAAACCATCACGTCCAAAACCATGGACCAAAAACCATCGCGTCCAAAAAACATGTGTGAAAATCATGCACAAAACCATAAGTGGGTCCACCCAACCTAACATAGGGTCCAAAACCAAAATTTTCCGGGGCGCTGCCCTGGACCCCATAAAGTGGGGTTACGGGTACCCCTCAAACCCCCTATGACCTCCTCCCATCTAACCCCTGGTTATCTACGTGGGCTAGTCATCAAAAGAATATAACACAACCGAACATTCTACCACTTGTTGTTTTCTTTCCACAGGGGGCCACAAGAGAGCTTAGTCATTTATCCAGCCCTGCAATGCCCATTGTTTCTCTACACCATGAGAACTTCTCAGAGCTCACAGATTTTGTCAATGCATCTGCTGTATTCTTCAAATTGTCCACCTTTACCAACAACACCTTTTTGTCTTCTATCATATCCCTCACAGAGTGATACTAAACATCAATGTGCTTCATCTTTGAATGATATGCGGGGTTCTTTGCCAAGAAAATTGCACTTTGGCTATCAAAATCTATCCTTATAGTTTCTTGTACTAACCCCATAATTGAACACAATCTCTGCAACCAAACTGCTTCCTTGATTGCATGAGTCGCTGCCATGTATTCTGCCTCTGTAGTTGATAGTGCCACTACATATTGTTTCTTACTCATCCAACTGACTGCACCTCCAAATAGGTTAAACACATACCCACTTCTAGATCTTCTCTGATCCAGATCTCCAGCCTAGTCTGCATCAACAAAGCCATGAATATCCAACACTCTGTCCAATCCTGGTCTTCCTTGGTAGAACAAACCATAATCACTAGTGCCACGCAAATACCTAAAAGCCCACTTCACTACTGTCCAATGCTCCTTTCCTGGTTTTGACATAAACATGTTCAATACTCCCACTGCATGCGCAATGTCTGGACTAGCACAAACCATTGCATACATTAGGCTACCGACTACACTTGCATATGGAACGCGGGACATGTCCTCTTCCTCTTCTTGTGTCACATGTCCTCTTCCTCTTCTTGTGTCTTCGGACATTGTTTAGCAGATAACCTAACACCTACAGGAATAGGAACCTTCACCGGTTTACTATCCTGCATATTAAATCTCTGCAGTATTGTCTCAACATACATCCTCTGGTTTAACCAGAGCTTCCTCTTTGCCCGATCTCTTTTAATTTCGAAGCCCAAAATATAGTTTACAACACCAAGATCTTTCATGTCAAATTTGGAGGACAATTGGGTCTTCAAATCCTGGATAATTTCTTTGTCATTTCCAACCAGCAACATATCATCCACATACAAGACCAGATAAATAACACAGTCACCAATCAATTTAAAATACACATAGTGATCTGCTGTGCTTCTGGTGAAGTCAAGTCCCCGTATAAATGTATCAAATTTATGATACCACATCCTTGGTGACTGTTTCAACCCATACAAAGACTTCTTTAACTTGCATACCAGTTCTTTCTTACCCTTCACCACAAAGCCTTCAGGTTGCTTCATGTATATTTCCTCTTCCAGATCCTCATGAAGAAATGCTTTCTTCACATCCATCTATTCTACCTCAAAAACAAAAGCAGTAGCAACAGATAAAAGTAATCTAATAGAAGTTACCTTGGCAATAGGGGAAAAAATATCGCCAAAATCAATTCCCAGCACCTGGAAATAACCTTTTACTACCAACCAAGCTTTGTATTTCTCCAGCTTTCCTTCTACATTTGTCTTCTTCTTGAACACCCATTTGCTACCAATGGGTTTCCTTCCAGCCGGCAAATCCACCAGATCCCAAGCCTCATTTTTGTGCAAAGATACCATTTCATCAACTATGGCCTCTTTCTAGAGTTTTCCATCCTCTGAATCCACTTCTTCCTTCACAGTTCTGGGATCATCATCAGTAACAGTCAAAGAAAAATTTGAACAAAAAGTAGATGGACTATACCTTTTTGGCTGCCTTCTTTCTCGAACTAATCTTCTCACAGCCAGAGTTTGTGGCTCTTCATCTTCTGATTCCTCCTCTGCTGTAGAGTCTGATTCTTCCTCCTTTAGCTCAAACTCTATCTTCTCAGGTTCCTTTGGTTGGAATTCATGTTTAATAACATCTTTCACCTCTCTGAACAGCACATCTCGGCTGTACACAACCTTCCTTGTTACTGGGTTGCAAAGCTTATAACCCTTTAAACCATCCTTATACCCAATAAAGATGCACTTTTCAGATTTACTATCCAACTTGGTTCATTTCTCCTTTGGAACATGTACATATGCATCACATCCAAATAACCTTAGATGTGAAAGAGAGGGTTTCTTACCAGTCCATACCTCTTGTGGAGTCTTATCCTCCAACGCTAATGAAGGTGACTTGATGACCAGGTAACATGCAATATCCACTGCCTTTGCCCAGAATTCCTGTCCTAACCCGGCACCACTGAGCATGCTTCTTACCCTTTCCATCAACATCTTGTTCATTCTTTTTGCAACTCCATTTTGATGAGGTGTATATAGAGTAGTCTTCTACCGTGATATACCACACTTCTTACAGAATTCTTCAAATTCCTTGCTACAAAACTCTCCACCATTATCTGTCCTCAACACCTTTATCTTCTTCTCTTTCTAATTTTCCACGAGAGACTTAAATTCTTTAAACCTGTCAAAAACTTCATATTTCTTCTTAAGGAAATATATCCATGTATTCCTTGAGAAGTCATCTATAAATGATACATAGTACACATACTTACCCAGTGATGGAACCTTCACAGGTCCAAACACATCACTGTGCACAAGCTCTAATATATGTTTTGCCCTCTTACTACTAGAGGGGAAACTCACCCGATTCTGCTTCCCATATACACAATTTCCACAGAAATCAAAATCCAGAGAGCTATTACTCATACCTTCTACCATACCTTTACCATGAAGTATTCGAAGGCCTTTCTCTCCAATATGTCCAAACCTTTGATGCCACAACATGGTCTTCTCTCCAAAGACCACTAGATTTTCTGCTCCACTTTTAGGAACCACAGAACTATTGCACCCGTCAACAATAGTGCTACCTTGCAGCTTGTACAGAGTTCCAATCCAAACTCCCCGCATCAATACTAGTGCTCCACGAACCATTTTGCAGGTATTCTTCTCGAACACTATTTTTACACTTGCAGTATCCAACTTGCTTACAAAAATTAGATTTCTGGCCAATGCAGGAATATGTAGAACACCTGGAAGTGTTCTAACCCTTCCACCTTGCAACTTCAATTTTACTTTTCCTCGACCAACAATTCTAGCCTTCCTGTCATCCCCCAAGAAGACATCACCACCATCGTATTTCTCATACTCGTAGAACCACTCTCTATGGGGAGTGAAGTGAAAGGATGCACTTGAGTCAATCAACCATGCCTCATGATCTACATGTGTACTTGAAGAAGCCAAGTACACATCCCCACCTTCATCTGAGGTGGTTTTCACCTTTGCAAAAGGAGCATCATCAAATCCCTTTCCTTTATCAGGAGCTTTATATTTACAGTCCCTTTTGTAGTGCCCTTCCTTTCTGCATTTCTAGCACACCACCTTTATAGGTTTTCTTAGAGATTTAGATCTCCCTCTAGATTTAGATCTCCCACTCGATGACTTATTTTTGTTTCTGTTCTGGGACCGTCCTCGTACAGACAAGGCATCACCATTCTGGCTCTCCATATTTTTCTGTCTCATCTCCTCTGTCAACAAGGATGAGACTATTTCATCAAACTGCAAGGCAGTTGCATTGCTACCTATTGCAATAACCAGACTATCCACGAATCTGGTAGAGAACACAACAAACTGATGCACTTATCTTCATCTGAAATTTTAATATCAACACATGTTAACTGACTTACCACAGTATTAAATGTGTTCATATGATCTGTCACTGAGTCCCCATCTTTCATCCTCAGGTTATACAGCGTTTTCCGCAGGAACAGTTTATTCACCAGAGACTCAGATTGGTAAAAGTCCCTAACTTGTCCCACAAAGCCTTCGCTGTAGCTTCCCCTGATACATTCAGCAAAACTAAATTTGAGACACACAATTGTATTATACTCTTTTCCATCCAATCCAACTTCTTCCATTCTTCATCAGACACTCTCGTTGGTTTAGTACCTGAATCTACCACGATCCACTGATCTTTATCCATCAACAGATCCTCCATCTTGAGTTTCCACAACTCAAAACTCTGACCATTAAATTTCTTGATCTCTATCTTTCCACTGCTCGCCATCTTCTTTCACCACCAGAATCGATCTCGCAGATCTCCCACTGAACATGGTCTACCATAGGCCCGAGCGAAACCCCTCAGCAACAAATGCATCCCCTTGAAGCCAAAACTACTCTAATACCAAATGTAGGTTTTAACCCCGTATAGAAATTACCTACATATGAATTCTAAAACACAGAAAATAAACAATGCGCGAGCATAACACATAAAACACATATACACAGAGATTTTCCCCTGGATCCCAAAACTGGGACTACCAGCTTGATTTTTCATTATATTCCTTTCAATGTTACAATACATATTTATACATGCCGAAGCATCCAATACCATGGACCAAAAACCATCGCGTCCAAAACCATGGACCGAAAACCATCGTGTCCAAAAAACATGTGCGAAAATCATGCACAAAACCATAGGTGGGTCTGCCCAACCTAACATAGGGTCCAAAACCAAAATTTTCCAAGGCACTGCCCCAGACCCCATAAAATGGAGTTACGGGTACCCCTCAAACCCCCTATGACTTCCCCCTCTCTAACCCCCGGTTATCTACGCAGGCTAGTCATGGAAAGAATATAACACAACCCAACACTAATATGATATTTCCGATTCAATGATTTAGTCCTGAATAATCCTTGTTCAAAGTGTAAATCAGATTGGATATCCTGGAAGGTAACAAAGTTTTCAGGAAGTGAGTTGGCTTTGTGAAGAAATCTACTACTTGTATAACTATCAGTCTAGGACTTTTCCTTAAGATCCTTTTAGGATTGTCCACTATAGTTGGAGGATTTAGATCTGGATGGGATCTACTAGAGATTCTTTTGGGAGCTAGTGTTCAGATCTAAAACACAGACAGACTGAATATACAAAAATAGAAAAAGAACCAATCTTAGGAATAAACTTATCATAAAAAATATTTTAACTGGGTACTTTGAATTGGAATGAAAGGACAAATTTTCAATAGATCCCCAATATCATCAACATTATGTTATCGTTCTGTGATTTTGAAGATTGGCAAGACAAAGTCACAAAAGACACATCAAACTGCTTAGGAGCCTAGGAGCTACCCCTCCTAGACTCAGAGAGGGCTCTCTCTGTATTTTAAGATTTAACTTTATTTTCAATGTTCTAAAGTGTTAGGCTAGATATAAAAATGAAGGAAATTTAATACTTAATTACTTGGTTGTTTGTTTGTTTGGTTGGGGTAGATCATATTTGAATCCTTTCCATTGGGCTATGGAGTCTAAAGCTGGGTGGTAGCATTAATTTTCTAGAGAATTTACAAGGCGAGTTCACTGCCTTTATTGGATATAAAAGCAGAGTGGAAAGTGAAATGACAGAAAAGTGATATTAGTAATGATTAAAAAGCAGTTAAGTATTTTTTTAATCATACCTCAGAGGAAAAAATTTAGATTGAAAATATAGATAGTAATAAGGTGCTCCAACAACACATCTTAAACTATAATTTCTGCTTTGCAATAAGATTCAAAGATGCATAAATGAATAAACAGAGATACATTCAGTGCAGAAAGGAAGACATCACCAAGTCAAACAAATCAAGTATCTTGCAAATTGTCCTTTTATTGATGCTCCAGCTCGAAATTACAATTCTCCAAACAGAAAATATAGTTCAAATGACTTGGGTCCAACCCCTAATACCTCCAGTGCATGAAGTATTTAACAAAAACCTACAACGATTTTTCTTATACACTTGGAAATCTATTATTAATTATAATGAAAGGAAAAATGACTAATGTAACCACGAAGTGGCCACGCTGAGAAAACTAGGAGATGTGGTCCTCTTTTTTATGGACGTTGTTGCTTGATACATTAATTTAATTGTAGTGGTTTTGCTGATGTGGATGGTGCTGACTCAGGTCTGTGCTATCACTTTAATCATCCTTGTCTTGCTCCTCTTGATAGTCACACAGATCACTCCATGCTTCCTCATCTGGAACTTTGACCTTAATTAATCTTCTATATATTTCATCAACTTCAGTGTATTTAGCGAAAGTCGGTTTGACTTGAAACAAGTGCTTTAGTTCATGCTCGATGTAAATTTAATTGATGATAGCTTCCAGCAATGCCTTTCCTGTTATGTTGCCATTGGTGTTGGAAAGATTTGCAGCATTTGTGGCTATGCCCTGGAGTATCTTGGCATAATCCTCTTTGGCCATGAGTTTGTCATTTATGACAAATAGAGAGGGAAGACCTTTCTGATGTAAAGGCTGGATTATGTTGAAGAACCTGTTGATTGTCAGCTCTAGATTTTGACATTTCTCTTCTAGCTGCACATTCAAGATCTTCTCAGTCAACACCTTCTTCACTTGAAGTATAGTCTTTGTCCCGTCTGCTACTCCCAAATCTTCTAGGTCATACCTATTTCTTGAATTTAAAAATTTTATTATCCTGTTGGTTGTTGCTGGCATGTCTCCCAACTCTTCATTAGTAGCTGAAATAGCTTCTCTGGTTTTTTCAATTAATTCTTTCTACTCAAAGATAATTTGGATGCTGGGCCAAATTTCATTTATTCCATCAATTATATTATTCCAAACAATCTCCTTCACTCTTCCTAGAGTGTTCCCAATATATAATTCTTTCTCTGATTTTTCTAGTGCTTCAATCAATGTTTTTGCCCTTTGCATCTCCACCAAATGGTTACTTTTGACCCTTTTGATTTGATATTGCAGCACAATAACTTGAGTTTCCAGTCTTTTATTCTTCTCAGTCTGCAGATTCATGCCTTCCATTGATTTGGCCAGTGGTTTTGTGTTGCTTCCTGCTCCGGTGGCAGCATTTGCTAGAGTAGTTATGGGAGGGGTTGTTAGAGGAAGGGCCTCCATTGTTGTGCTCGCCATATGTGTTGCCTTTTCTTTCTCTTGCACCATTTTTTCAATCTATACTTCCATTTGTTTGATCTAGAGAGACCGCTCCACTATTAATTTCATCATATTAGCCTTTTGGCTCTTTTTCTCCTCTATCTCCTTGGTAAGTGGATCATGTGTAGCAAGCATCTTCAACTGCTTCTTCAAAGATGCTATATCCATCTCTTTTTTCTTTATTATTTCTTCACCTGCTTTCACATCTGAGTGATCATACCCTATCTTCACTACTAAGTCTTCCAAGGAATCAATTTTAGTGTCATTTGATTGTGATGAAATCCTTTCCATCTTTAACTAGGATTGAGCATTTGATAGGGCTACCTGCATTTTAAACAAATTCATGGAAGTGTTGGTTAGAGTAGATGAAATCATTTCACTTGTTTGTTTGTGCATTTCTAGTTGATCAATTGGATGAACACTTCTTGCATCAAACTCAAAAGAAGTTTGCTTGTAATCTACTAGAGTTTTGGGCTCTGTTGTCTGTGCTTCTAAAAATGCCATATGCATTTTTCCCTTTTCTAAATCAAAGGCAGAGAGAAGTCTGCCCTGTGAAGTTGCACTCTGTTTCCAAAATTGAGCATAAGTGCTCTTTTTCAATATTTCATTCCTGATTTTAATCTCCCTGAATGTGTCAAAGACTGTCTCTTCCTTTTCTTCAGTCACATTTGTAGATGAGGACACTTGAAGAGACTGTTGCCTTTCTGAAATCGGAGTGGCAGGAAAGGATTGTCCCCCAGTTGGGGATGAATCTGGAATATCAATGATATTGGTGACTGTTTGTTGTTGTGATCCTTTGTCTATGTCCATGTGTTTTCTGGGCTTCTTCCTCCATTTCAGCTTGAATTCTGTCATAGAAGTATTAGTCCCTGGTGACTGATCTTCTCTAGGAATTTTCCCTATTACTCCCTGTTCTTGTTATTTTCCCTTTACTGTTTCGTCTTCAGTAGTTTTCTTTTCCAATTGTCTTAGAGTCTGTGCACTAGAAGAAGAGATCACTTGTTCCCCAGCCTCCTGCAATGTGTCAAACATCCACTCAATCTGGTTCATGTATTTTTCAATTTTAGGCCTTTGAGTGTGAATATAAGTTGTTGACTTGTTCTCCACCCTCTTCTTGGAGATGTTACCCCATGGGTCATAGGACCATGTAAAACTATGGGTGAAATTCATTTATTTTAGTCTTTTATCTGCCTCCTTCCCTGTTGCTCTATTGTTACAAATGAAGGGACCAATATGAGATTTGATCTTGAACAGGGACTTTTTCTTAGCTACTACAAAATGCACTCCATATGCATTAATCATTTTTCTGATGTATTCAAGTGCAAAGATCCTCATAGGGAGGAACTTTGGAAGCTTATAAGGGGCCAACTCACAACCATATACTCTTAATTCAGTGTAATTTTGGTACAAGTACCAATCACTTTTTCTTGCTTGGTCTGTCAGCTGCATAATTCTTCTTATTTCTTCACTGAGCCTGGGTTCTGTTGTCCCACTGAGGAGGCTCATTTCTGGGTGAACAAACATTTCTAATTTTTTTTTTTGTAGTGGAAGTCTTTTGAGTCCTTCATCACTAATTTTGTCCAGAAAATAACAGATTGGGGTTCACCTTCCTCATTCAACTTGCTCATTGAAAACTGGAACCTGTCTGCCTGAAAATAAACAAGCATATAAACCAAAATTGAGGAGTATTGAAACACCTCCTCTGTGAAGAAATTGACAAACTGCTCATGAATGGAATCTGCTAAAAATTGGTTGAAATTAAAGAGGACAGAGGGCTTGGATTCGTTGACAGAATAGACAGGAAAGCTATGATAGCTTCATCAAGCCATTGATCTTAATGATAGCCAAGTAAATAAGAAAGGACAGTGACAATGTGTCTAGTTTTGTCAAGGAAAACAAAGGAGGAATAAGGAGGATTCTTGCTTGGCAGAGGTGTGTTCTCAGTCATGAAGAGTTCTAAGGTTTTAGCTCTTTTAGAAAAATCAAGATTTTGATACATTTCAGTGAGAATCTCATGGGAAAAGGGAGTAGTTCCTTGAATAACAGGGGCCTGAATCATCTACGTAATGGACTTGGAATCAATGGTAAACAAAATATGTCATGTTGGGGCCATCACTACCCTTTGATGTGGATTGTAGCATGAGTGGCATTTTCTGATAAGTTCTGGTCAACTATGTGTTTTAGGAAACATATGAAAAGGTAGATTAGTGTCCCAAAGACCTATGTCATCCATCTCCTCCATAAATTTATCCTCCCACCAGCTGTATATGTCAAACAAATCAAACTCTGAGAGTGTTTCATATATCTTAAAATCCCTGTCTGCAAGTGGTATGTGATCCAAATCCAATGGTGGGTGGACCACTGGATTAAATATTTCTTGTTCCTTTTTCTTTGGTGCCATGGTTGTCTTCTCTAAAAACCTCTAAAAATGTCCTGCGTTGAATTTGTAATAGAAAGGGAATAGAAATAAAAGGGAGTTAAATGAGGGAGGAAGGAAAGGGATTAACCATAAGTGGGATTAAAGAATGGGAACATTCAATCATTGCAGACAAATGGATCTTTCTCTGATTACACTGCTTCTTTTGTATGCCCTGTACGCTCTTTGTGTATGTCTGGAGGGAAATGAAATGCACCTGATAGTAGAAATAACAGCTAAAATTTGAAAATGGCGTGACATGGTTCTTTTATGAATTTGGATTGATAACATTAGATTGGATTGACTTAGCACGGATTCGTTGGCTAAAGGTCCAGCCAATTAAATGCATATTGGTGGGAATGGAGGTGATAGGGCAGATGGTATGGGTTGGCATCATGAGGTGGTGGGAGCGATCAAACTGTCAAAATGGTGGAGCAGTTTAAGTAATGACATAAACCTCTTTTCAGGGGGCCTGGTTAGTGGTAAGCGATATGAGGGGGGGGGGTGTGCGAAATCATGAGGGCGCAACACATCAGTGGTTTGAAACCACTGATTTCGGACCCCCCTGGATTAACTTTCGGAGGATGAGGGGGGGTCGAAAAAGTGCACAGGCCATTAGATCATATGGGATGAGTGGGGATTTGATGAGAGATGGAGGGTAGATAAGATAGGATGTGACTGATGAGTGCATGGTGGGGTAGGGAAATAAATGAGGGGTGGCAGACTATAAGGATAGAGAGTATAGCATAAGGTTATGAAACTTAATATTTAACCCCTTCCTGTTTTAATTTCTTTTCTCAACCTTGGGAAAAAATTGATATTTTTTCCAACCTAAAGAGCTTATCATTTCTTTTTTTCTTTGAATCTTCAGTCTACCTACCCTTATTTTCTAGTCTAGCATTTTTTCTTTTTCATTTATAGGGTGCACTTGGACTTGCAGACCCTTTCTCTATTTATCTCTTTCTTCTTTTAAATTATAACCTACTCTATCACTTATTTCTTCCCTTGGTCCAGATTAAAGAGTTGAACCAATTTTATTTCTAACTAGCTACTGATTTGCCAAGATTAAGCTGTTTGGCAGATCTTTATTTTCTACCCTATCAATAGAAATTGAAATTTGTTCAATCATGCTTAGATTGTATGATTTGAACAACTTTTGGGTTTTTTTTTTTCTCTTTTGTTCTTTTTCTTCTTTTTATGTACCCTCTTTTCATTTTTTATTTTTTTGTGAAATCTATTGAATATTGGAATCTATGAACAATTTGAACTCTGCAAACTGTGAAATACTCAATCACCTTGATATCCTATGAATTATAGGACCCTAACAGTCCTCACCAAAACAAATCCTTTGTAGCTTACTGTAGGAAAAATAGATAGATTTTCCCACAATTGCATGACTCACCTAACGTGACTCTTGAGATGAAATATTACTCTATCACAATGATATGGACACTAAAAACACCAGCCAATGAGTAAGTTGATTAGATATCAACCCAAAAGCACATCGAGTGTGGCTCGTGTCCCTTGCAGAAATTCTAACCAGAAAAGTGGTGAGAAGTTCCTACGCAAAGGGGAGTAGAAACATCTATCCACTAAACCAAAGCTCATCACCCTTTCCCCGTAGAGATAGAAGGAGCTTGCATTGAGAATATAAATTATCAACCATGGACCATAGAAAATGGGGGAACCCAAATAGATAAAATTTCCAGATAAATTCAACCTAAGAAACCTAAAATAAGAATCTTGGAATGAGAGATACCTACTAGAGAAAATTTTCCACCCATAAAAGAAGTTTATCCCTCCAAAAGACAACCTGAATAATATAAATGGTGGGGATCTTTAAGATGAGCCTCCTCATTTTTCAACTGATATATAAAGGGTATTTGAGGCTATACCTAGACCCAACAAAGAATATAGACCCCATGAGGTTATTCCTAGAACAGAAGGCAGTCACCCGGAGGCTATGCCCAAACCATAAAAGATACTCCCTTGATTAATGACAAAGAAACCAAACATAGAGAAGCATCTATAAACTAGAAAACATAAATAAGAGCATAGATTTTGACAACTTTACCTCGAGGCCATAACCAAGTAGAGTGACATAAGACCTAAATCGAAAGAATCCAAGGCAAAAAATATACCTTCCTCCTCTATGGATTTATGGACCATTTCCTTAAATTTTCATGATTTATCCATCCTTTTGACACTCTCATATTAGAGAAACTACCAGGCAAGGATATAATGGTGATTACTATCACCATTTTTGTGGGTCTTCATCTTCTTAGCCACTGTCCTTCTATTGCCATGAGTTCCTCTTTGAAAAACACCATATTGTTTATGGGAAAATAACTCTTGCAAACAAGATCAATCTCCCTAGGTTTAGAAACCAAACACTAGAACAAAATGCACAAAAATATACAAGGTTTCCCCATAATATTGTTGAAAATGTAAACATGGATATACCTGGTAATATGAATATTGTCCTCAATTGTCCTTTGTTTGTTGTAAATCATATTATGCCTTTGATCCCCAAAGGCAAAACCTGTAATATCACCAATAAACAAATAATCAAATAATTTTTTATATGAAATCCTCAATTGATTATAAATGGATTATCAATGAGTTCCATTACAACCATTCATACAATGAGACAACATATGTGGGAAATAAATATATTTTGTATTAATAAAGAAAGGATATAGTTATAACCATTTCCTTGATGTTGATAGCTTCCTCCCAATAGTTCTTGATTCAACCTTTGTATTTAAAAGCCATCAATGGATACTTTAGTAGAGTGAAAGTATACTTCAAGAGTCTAAAATCCAACCCGTTTTCCTTTTGGGTGTATTGTATTTATAGGACAAGGATGGAAGTTCGATAAAAACCTAGGTATGAATTATATCCACAATGGAAGGGAAAGATCCATATATGGTTGGGATCAGAACCATTTGAGCAGGTATTCAAGTCCTTATCCTCATTAATTGGAAAGATACCTCCATGAGGCTTCTAAAATGAAAGCTTCATGACCTTTTTTATTTTTTTACCCATGTAAAAATACTGACACACTTTTTGATAAAGAAATTTACTATGATGACACAAGATATTAGTTATGCAAGGTGTGATGTAGTAGGTTCAAATGTTGCAACCTATGAGAGTCTCCAAAAATAAGGTTTTTAAGGTATGAAATCCAATATTCTTATATTTTATGGAGTGGTATTTCTTCCATATTCTTCATGGATTGATGATAATAGTTCTTCAAATAATGAAAGAGTCATTTCCCTCGACGTGACAAAATAATGTTCAACAAATTGCCCCCTAAAGTACGAAGTCAGAAAGGTTACGGTGATATATTGTTCATGGATTGATGATAATAGTTTTTCAGATAATGAAAGAGTCATTTCCCTCGATGTGACAAAAAAATGTTCAACAAATTACCCCCTAAAGTACGAAGTCAGAAAGGTTACGGCGATTGAAGTGCTTTATCATGCAAAGGTTTGAATCAAGGAACAATTTGTTGGAAACCTTTAAGTCAACAATCAAAAGATTATAGTCCAATAACATCATATGATCATCTTTGACATAGGCATTCCCATACTCATAATACAAGTAACTCTAAATATAGGTGAAAAGATCCATGTCAACAAAGCGAAGTCATGGCCACTGGACATAGATCATGGATCCATGCTCAGACAATTTAGTATCAACATAGCCACCAAATATACATCATGGATCTATGCCATAGCCATAAGTACTGAAAAACTCTATGCAACCTCCTGGATATAAAAGGAAAGATCCAAGGTTTCCATCTCTATCTATCCATAGTATGAACCTAATCATGTGAATAAATGTGTTGAAGTCAAACATGATAGAAACCATATGATTATTGATCAATGATGAAAATAGTTAACAAATGCGAAAGAAACCACCAATAATGAAATGGCCCTTAAGTTTCTCTAGTACATTCTACCAAGTGTAAATAAATGATCTAGAGTCAAACACTTGTAGTATCAATCGATTGAAGGTCAATGACGTAAACTTATTGTCGAAGAAGAGGAAACTTGCCATTAAGACATGCAAGTTCCAAGGTACTGAAAGGTTTCTAAATAAACTTATTATATAATGTTATGATGTCTATAGGAAGTTATTCATCATAGGACAACCTTTATGTATCCCCCATCAACAACTCAAAACAGGTATCAATATTTTGAGTAGAACATAGTAGAGTGTTCCAGAACTAAATCAGGGATGGTCGACGTGATAAAAAGCCTAAAGTACTATAAAACAAGTTATTTTAGGTTGAGCTTATTTTGAACATATTGGTGACATGACAACTGTCTTGGCACCACTACCTCAAAAGGGATCAAAGACCAAGGTGTAGGAATTTTCATAGAAAATGATCAGTAAGAGACAAGTGGATTTCCCAAACTTGACACAAGGAGTGAATGGGGTATTATGTTCAAGATTGACTTTATTCTTTTGAAATATATACTAAGTTTATATGTTTATTTCCAAAAACCCTCCCCCCCACCATTTATGGCAAGTACCTTGTTATTTTTACATGAGCTTGAGGAGGATAACATATGCTCCAACTATATGCTCATCCTTCGAATGAGTCCTTTGGAGCATTTTTAATGAACCCTATGAAGGGGTGGTTCGGTTTCATCATGATGGATGAGTCCTTCACTGTTTTAAATTTTAACGAGTCCAATGGAGGCATAACTCGATGTCTTCTCATGTTTAGAGAGTCTAAAAATAAATAAATAAATAAAATCCAAAATGGCTTGTTTTCATTTAAGTTTAACGAGTCTGAAAAAAGGGTAATGGATAATTCGTTCATTTCTTTCAATGTAAATTTTTAACAAGCTCAGAGAAAGTAAATCTCAGTGATTTTTTCATATTTAGAGAGAATAAAAAAAGATAAAAATTATTCCAAGAGTGTTTTTTTTCATAAATTTAGTCTCCTAGGGTTGAAAAGGGATAAAACAATATAAAGGAGAACTCTTCTAGCCACGATTGGCTAGAGTATAACATTTTCGTAGTTAGTCTATCCAGTCTAAAAGGGGGTAAGTTTACACCGAAAAAATGCCATTTTTTAATGAGTGTAAAAAGAAACAAGTTCACTCAGAAAACTTTTCATTTTTAGGGAGTTTGAAAAAAGCTTAAAGGAAACTCCACAAAGTTCCTTTTTCATATAATTTTTACGAGTCTGAAAAAGTGATAAAAGTATTCTCGGTAAATTATTCTCATGTATTTACAAGAACGATAAGGAAAAATTACTAAGCTCAAGATAGGTTTCATTTTATGCAAGCTTAAAATAGAGAGATAGTTGTGCCTGAGATAGGTTTCACTTTTACACAAGATTGAAACAAAGAAAAACTATGCTTGAGATAGGTTACCTTGCCCCTAGCATGACCTGCAAAGGCTAATGGCTTAATTTTAGCATGATGACGAGAGGCATATGCCCCCAAAAATTTATGGAGGGACTTATGTTTCATTTTTTAATGAGCTTGACACAGGAAAGCAACTATGATCATGCGAACTCTTTCATTTTTTAGCGAGCTTGACACAAAAAGAAGTTATGCTCACATGACCTATTTCATTTTTTTAACAATATTGACACAGAAAAAGAATGATTCTCAAAATGATTTTGATCATGTCTTCCAAGAAGACAAATATTTGGAAGGAATACAGGCCAAGGGACACACCTCGATCATGGCTTCCAAGAGGTCTTCCTTAGACGAAAGAACAATTCTATGTAAGGAATACATGTCAAGGGACTCAATAGGGGTAGTAAGATCAGGCTCCAATGTCCCCATTGAAGTGTTCACCATGTAAATTATCATATATAAGTCAAAAGAAGTTGAGAATACAATGAGAGGCTCATTTTTATCAGTAATTGAAAGCATGGAACAAGTTTCCACATAATTAACCTCTTGTGGGGGGACAACACTTGCGTATAGGGAACAATCAACGAGGTTGGATCGTTGGAAGTTATCTCAGGGTCAACAAATGAAAGTTGGTCAACACTCACAATGTTTCCATTATGAGGGAAAGATATCACATCAAGAGTGTGGACATGACAACTTTCATGGAATATACATAGTCTTACACAAGGAGAAAATTTAAATCCAAGGGGCCTTAGACTACCATAACATTAATATAGATAAACTTCCATGGTAATGGGCAACTGAGGAAGGATCCCTAAAGGTTCACTAGCTCTTTTGTTGAAAACCAGTAGATTCTGAGTAAAAGATACAAGTTGGGGGAACCCAAAGCTTTCTAAGCAGTTGAGGATAGAATGCTAACAAAATCACATTCATCTATAATAGTGTGATATATTTTCTTATCATAAGCCTTCCAATGATTTGGAAAGGGATGCAGGAAGGGATACGAGGCTTTGTCAATCTATTTTAATAAAAGGAAATGACCTCAATACTTGGAAGTGGGAATGGTAGAAATGCCCCCTTGTTGGGAAATGTAACAACCCTGGGTCTAAAGTTCATGTAATAAAGTTAATAAAGGAAAAATAAGATCAAGGTCATGGGAAACATATTCTAAGTTGAATGTTGGGCAAAACATCCTAGTGGGTGTTCAATTTGGTTTATTATGGCTAAGGAAATTGGAAAAGGCATTGGAAAAGGCTTTAAAAAAGCAAAGAGGCATTATTGGCATTTTATTTATGAAATAATGGAAAATATGAGAAAAGGAAGGTGAAATGTCACATGTTGTATATGAGGAGGAAATTGAAGGAAAATTAGAGGAAAATGAAGAAACTAGAGGCCTCAATGATAAAAAGGCTTCTAAGGATCAGTTCACAGCTTTTGTTGATTAGCCTTTTGACAGTTTTGGGTTGGAGCTCTCTCTCTCTTTTCTCTCTCTCCCATACTCTTGCACACTTGAGCATTCTTGGAGCACTATAGAATTCGAGAAAGGAAGGCAAAGGAAGGACAAGGAAGCAAAAGGAAGCAAAAATCAAGTGAGGAAAAGTTGGATCAAGCGGATACAACAAGATTACTTTTCATTATCAAGTTGCATGTATGACTTCATTGCTAGTTTTGGCATTCATTGTAAATGCATGTGTGTATTGGTTCTCTTGCTTTCATTGGCATGGGGTTTTCTAGGTGTGACAGTGGTTTTAGCTTTTCCTTGCAATTTCTGGATAGCCTCATGTGATGGTGTTCTATCATGTGGTTGAGCTTTGGATTGTCGGATGATTTTGGAACTGAGTGAGGTGGTCTCGGGAAAATTCCCAAGGGCCTATGAATCCCTTGAATAGTAATGGAAGGACACACGATAAAGCCTGAGGGTGGAGATGGGAAAATTCCTCAAGGTATTGGTGAATAAATCTGGAGGCATCCAAGCTTGTTTAGGGAGTAATGATCCCTTAACCAATTTTTGTAGGATTGCGGTAAAGCCTGGTAATGTATGTTTCTTTTTTTGGACCTTGGAATCCCTTTACCAGTAATGGAAGGATTGCGGTAAATCTTGGTTGTATAGGTGAGGGATTTGGGCCTAGAAATCCCTTGATTGGTAATGACAAGATATGCGAAAAATCCCGAGGAAGCTCTGGTTGATTTTTTTATGAGTCCCACATTCATGCTTGGAATATGGCATGGGGGTGATTGGCAGAAAGAAATATTTGGTTCAACCCAATCTATGGTTGGGTGGTATGTGGAAGTCCTTAACTTGGTTGGATTTTCATATGTTAATAAGAATAATTTTTCCACTTGTATTTTATGAGTATTTATACTTGTTATTATGTGGCTTGATGGTTGTTCTATCATTATCAATATTTTGGTTATATGTTGGTTATAAACATGGTTTTATGACAAACTTTAACAATGGATCTCAATTTTTTTTTATTTGTAAATGAATGGTTAATGAATGCATGACATAATAGATGTTATTGCATCTATTTTGAGAGGGCATCAAACCTTATTGATGATTTTCAAATAAGTATGAGACCCCTATGTTCAGTTATGCCTTTATGACCTATAGAATTACATGTTCACTATGTGTTTGATAGAATGTATGTCTTGGTTAGGCCTAGTTAGGTCAATTCCTTGATCAAGTTTTATGTTAAAGGCTTTTTTCCTATGTCATTTATTGTTATGGAAAGTTTCATTAAGTTCAGGGTAATGGTTGGGAGTCAGGCCTTGAAAAAGTGGCTCAAATCTCAGGGGTTTCATACACATAACTAAGTAAATTAGACTACAATCATTTTGAGGAAGGGTCATCCATACGAATGGATGGTTACAATCGAATTTAGGTAGTGTTATTCTTGCATCTTGGAGTCTAGATCACTAAAAAATAAAGTTAAGTTAGGGTTTGGGCACCTGGAGTGGTTGTTTGGCTCCTGAGGGAGGTCAATAAAGTTTTTATTTGTCGATTCCAATTCCTTACCTATACTTAAGAGGTTGAGTCATTTCATAGTATCCCTCAACTTATGTTTACCTTGATAGGCTGGTGAAAGTGGGTAGATATGGGAGGTGGTGTTACAGGATGGTATCCGAGCCAATTTCTGTTCTCTTTGGGTGATATTTAATACCACAAAGTGGTATCAGAGCATGGTTCAATGCTTTTACTAGATGGATGGAATGTGTTTGTAATGAACACATGCCAGTTATCTATGTGGATGTTATGCATGCATTGTCATTTTTATCGTTTTCATGCATGAGGTCGATATTTTGTTATGATTATACATTTATTGTGCTAATTTAGACTAAATTTGCAGACGAGATAGCCTCCCCTAAACTTCACTGAGGTATGTTGATTATGTTTATATTTTGTTTTAGCTGACATGGTATACTTCGAGGAAGAAGAAGATAAAATGACTAGGAAAAATGTGGATTACAGTTCACGAGACTCTCCCTAGAGATCAGATAAGCATCATGATGATGGGTACTCTCTTAACATAGTAGACACCTTGAGAAGTTTGAAGGCAGAGATAAGAACTTGAAAAGAAGATAATGACAGAATCATTCAGTCACAAGAGATAATTAAAAGGGCACATGAGAAACAAGTAGAGTTTAATGCAGTTATCCTTCAAATTTTATCAGATTTGCAGAGACATGGACAACCACAAATCAATTATGGGTTGGGGATATGACTAATGGGGCATGTGGCAGAAGGTCTCATGGTGGGAACATGTCAGATAGAGATGGAAAATTCTTGGATACACTTGATAGGAGAGGTAGTGGACATGGGATTTACTCTACTTCTGGTTAAAATAGGTGTCACGGTCGTCATCGCTATCATCCTTACAGGAGGAATGACAGGGGATATTTTCTAGATGAGTTCAAGAAATTGAATCTAACTCGTTCTTGTCCATCTATCCCAACAAAAAACATCCTCTTCCTATTAGTTAACACTTCAAATCGTAAGCATAACTCATGTTTTCATAATTAAATCAACTCTTTTGAAGAATAAAATGATGAAACACTTATTTACCACTTCTAAGGTTCACATCACACAAATGACCATATTTTATACATAAAAATACTAGAAAAATAATAAAAATATAAGGAAACAAGGTAAGAGAATGTATTAATTCTGAAGCCCAACATCTTCCCCCAGCTTATTTGTTTGTATGACCACATGTAAACAAATGATTGACATGGAGGGCAACTAAAGAATAAGTTGGGTAAGACTATTCTCCATAATGTTGGAAACCATTTCTTCTTCAGATTTCTTGGAGAGTGACATACTTACCTGCTTCAGTTAAATCATACTCAGACTTATAATCATCTTGAGGACACAAAATTATTGGACACTTTTACCTACACCCTATCCAATTAAGGCCTTCTTCTAATACCATATGAGTGTCATCCTGTGCTCTGTCCATTCCATCATGAAAATTTTGATAATTGAAGGGTTCTCTATTTTTTATTTCCTAGATGAGGCCTTCCACCTTTGTTTGGGCCCTTGTAGAACCTCAGATTTGATATCTACCAGATATTCTAACCCTCACCATAATACATCATTATAAATAGGTTCTAAAGTATTGACAACACCAAACTTCTTCATGAATCTCTTGTGGAGGATGAGTGTGCGTAAAGGGCTTCGTGGTTCCCCTATGACCCAAAGGTCGAGACCAAGTTCTCTTTTTTGGAACACATTATAAGCTTTTTTCCATATTATCTGATTTTTAGAAAAATATTTGAAAGCTTGGAACTGTACATTTGCTATAAAAGCGGTAGGACTCTCATCTCTCTGTTCTTCCAAAAAGAAATTATGAATGTAAATTTCGCATAAGAAATACCTTGTATTCTCATCTTGTTTATGGAAAGAATAAAAAAAAATTGAAACATTGCTAAGTAAGGTTGCCCACCCAGACAACCTTAATCTTGAGCAATAATTATCGTTCCAACAAAAATAAGGCGTAATTCCTAGTCGGGGACCTACATGACAAAGCATTTGAGTATATAGAGTAGAATTCTTTCATTTGTTCTATAGGTTTTTAGGCTATTTCTCCAAAGATTTAACATTTTTCTTGGCTGCTCGCAACTTGGAATAAGTATCATCTTCTGTGACTGAAAATCCCTTGAAATTTTGCAATAGCTTATGATGTTTTTTTGAGGAGCTACCTCCTTTTAGGATCGTACTATAGTCTCTCGTTGTTCTTCCATTTTCTTATTCAAGACTTGAATAATAGCATCCACAATCAAAGGAGTGTATGGTGGCACAGGCTCAGTCTATGTTTCTCTTGTGATAAAAATTGGTACTTTTGTCTGAGCTCCAACTTGAGTAGTTACAATTTTGATATTTGACATGTCTGACTGAGTCTGAGTCCCTACAGTAAAGAAAACAACAATTTTTTTAGTTTCAGTTTGGGTCTCATTTTCTCAAATTTCCTTCTTTTTCTCATTTCTTTTCTCATATTGCTTTTTGATTTTACTATTTCATAAACATCCCTTAATTTTTCAGACCCTTCTTTGTAATTTCTTGTTTGCTTTCTTCAATAGCTCCATCTCTTTACTATTATTACCTTCTCAATTGTTTCTCAATCCTCTATTAACCTTTTGGGTAAAATTTATGGCTAGGGTGATTGGAGGAGAGGGAAGAACAGAAATGACTGCTAGGATTTCAATCACCAGTTCCTTAGCAGGCTCAATTCTAGCATCAGTTATAGATTCAACAAGTTTTCTGCCATCTTGGGGTCGCTTTCGAGAGTCCACATTGACTTATCGTTCCATACTTTCTTGAGGATATTGTAAGGCTACCTCTTCAGAAGAGGAGGGTTATGAGATGGTTGCAACATAATCAACAGAGTGTTCCTGAAGAGACGTATTCTCAAGATCTCCTAAATATTCTAAAATAACAATAGTTACGGAATTGGAAGGAGAGGTTGGAGATATAGGTGATGTCCTTTGATTAGAAGAATCCTTTGAACAACCTACAACTCCTTCAAAGTCCATATAATTCACAAAGTTTTCCAATCCCTGTAAAACTTGGGTTGCCTTCATTTCATGTTATTAAGGAGGGTCCTTCTCATGATTTTTGGTATGCTCAAAAATTTTTGGGGTTCACTACCCTCCAACGGTTGTTCTGCATAGGGAGAGGTGATGAGGCTCATCATTGGGTAAAATATATGGACCTTAATGCACCTCCAGCTTACTAAAATTAACTCTTCTAATAAATATTTACATGTTTTAATTATATTTTTCTTAATGAGATGAGTAAAAGTAAGATGTCATGTCTAGTGGTCTAATGTGCATTGAATACAAGTTTTTGAGCAAATTGTGGCTAATTAGGGTTCAATAACTCAAATGAGACAAGCAAGAGAGATTATAGGAGATAACATCTCCCTTAACTCCTCACTCACTCGAAGATCCCTCAACCAAATCACACCAGCTCAGAGTTGCAAGCATCCGAGTCATGAGGATCATTGGCAGCCAAGCCAATGACAGTTAAGAACCAGTTGATCTCAAGATTGTCAGATAAGCCTCCCTAGATTTAAGGAATTTTTTGGCAAATTTAGTTGTATAAATAAAGAGGCCTAGAGCCTCATTAGGATTCAAATTTTGTGTTCAAGATAACTAAGCAGTTTTCGAGTTAAAGGATTGTAACCAAGCACTCTTATTCATTTCTGATTTCTTTAATGAAAATGAGCAACATTCCATTGATGAAGCTCTTAGGTTAGGGACCAACCCTAGCAGCATAGGTTCCTCTTGTTGTATATGTATGTTTAGGCTTGTACTCATAGTTAGTTTCTACACTGATTTATGTGTTGTTAATTTGCAAGTACTGGTATATTTTATTTGTGTGCTTCCATTTGTGGATAGTTCTAACAATACCATTATAGAGATAAGAAAATATTAAAAAAAGGTTGAAAAAAATTGGATCTTAACTTATTTCTCCCTTCTAGGGATCATGGCTTGAGGAAAATTTCCCATTCAGCCCAAAAAAGATAGAATTCTGGTTTCTTATGAAATTTAGGATTTTTCTGCTAATTAGGTCATCATCTTTCAGTTTTAGAAGATAGGTTGAAATTGACATTTCTTATATCTTAGGTCCTACATTGATTTCATATTGCTTTCATAACGGTTTCAGGCATTCCCATGCATGAACTTGGCAAATAAATGATGAAAATTTTGTTTTCTTCTATTTAAGTAAACCTTTCTTGTTTTGAGATGAATTTATGGATAAATGCCAACAATGATGTATATGTTTTAAGAGTTTCTACATTGCAGGACGACCTAATATCATCAGCCTCAACCAAATCATATCCAACCATGATTGCCAAAAGCCACTAAGGTCTCAATTCGAATTATTGATTTACAAGGAAAACTTGCCATGCTTATTGAGCAAATCCAACCATTGTAAAGATTTGGTTTGAGTTCTGAGTAAGTGCCTACCACTCCCTTGCCTTATTCCCTCCTTACTCACCTTTTCCAAGCTCCATCTCACCTTTCAAACCACTCCCTATGCTTTCGGCTTGTTCCAGTAAGAAAACAGGGGATCCTGTAGGTGAACTAGGACATCCTATAGGAAAACTTGTAGTGGCCTATTTTGAGCCCAAATTGTGAAAACAACATCACTAAAGCTAGGAGTAGACCCTTGCTTGCCTTCCAAGCCATATGAACCATTGCACTCATCTCCCTCCATGCCTATCTCACCTCCCATGCAACCAAGAAGGATTAACATTTACATTTTTCAAACAAAATGATAAAAAGAAAAAAGTCTTTATATTTATTCATGCACACATCAGTTAAGTGCTTGTTTGGATCAGACTTCATGCTTAGACTAGTTAAGATCTCACATGTATGAAATTAGAGTTCTTTTGCAAGCAAGGTATGTTAACAAATAGTTAGATGAGTTATGTTGTTTTGTAGTAATTTCTTTCAATCTTTGATTACTGCAGTAAGTAGCATTGCAATTCTCTCAATTAGGGTAAAATTATCCTCTCTAGATTGGTAATCTGACTTCTTCTAATCAATAGAAGGTTGGTTTGAGAAACCCTAGTGGTCTATCGCCCCAGCTCAGCAGTGACAAAGAGTGGATCCATTACATATATTTGTGTATACAACATTGTCACCTCCAAGTTTGTACCAACCCTAGCTTGATGAAGTAAAGTTGGTATCCCTAGGAGTTGCAACATCCTTGTTGTAATACTGGTACTCATCTCTTTTTGGCACTGCTTCCGAGAGTTGTTTGAGTAGATGTGATTTCTGCTTTATTTCTTCCATTTATTATCTCTTTCGTTCTACTATTAGTTCCATTCTACAAAGTAGTTGTAAGTTGGTTTTCTTTCCTTTCCTTTTTGCAATTGATTCCATTCAATAATTAGTTTCAATTCAGTCTGTCTTTTGAATTTTGGAATTAGTCTTAAACCCTGAAAAAAAAAAAAAACAAAAACACTCCTTTCATGCCTTGTAGGAATAGGGATAACTTAGGAAAATTTCTACCAAATACCCCCTCCACTTAAAACAGCCAACCTTCCCTCTTCTTCAGTGGCTGTGAATTAGAGGACCCCTTAGGTGAACAACCAAAGATTTTTGAAGAGCCTATAGGGGAAGAAGAAGAAACCATTCCAACTGAAAAAATGGCTGAAAATAAAAATGAAAGGGGAGATAAGGAAAGAATTGAGGGTTCTTTTCCCATCATAGAAACTAATGGAGATGCTAATATGAAAAGCATAAGCCCCTCTTCTCTTCCTCACTTCCATGGACTTGCCTTAGAAGATCCTAATACTTTTTTTTTCGAATTTGTTGTCATATGCAGAACTTATGATTACACCTCTAATGATCATAAGTTAAAATTATTCTCGTCCATTCTCATGGATGCAACCCTCCACTGGTTCACGGATTTACCTGGGGATAATATCACCACTTGGGCTCAGATGCAAAAAGCTTTCAACAAAAATTATAGGGACTACTACATGTCCAAAGATACTAAAGAGGAAATTTTTAGAATGACCTTGGGACATGATGAGTCCTTAGAGGATTATAAGGAAAGATTCCATCTCAGCTATAAAATGGCCATGTGTACACTTGATCCTGAGTCACTTAAGTTAGTCCTTCTCAGGGGGATCAAGGGATATCTCCTAGAAACCCTAAACCTACTATCAGGAGGGGAAATCTACTAGCTACCCTATGATGATATCAAGACTGTTTTCAAGAATCATTCTAGGGCAGCTGGAAAATAGGCTAGGGTTAGTGTTGGCTTGATGGGCCCTGACCTAGGTTCAACGTTAGTCAACCAAGAAAATCGCTACACTACTAGCCCTTTCGGCATCATTCCGCAAAGTGCGCATCGAAGTCTCACCTGAAGCACTATGGGGGGATGCAGGGACCAAGTTTCCACACCCTGAGATGGTTGTGATGTTGGTTTTATACCTTAAACCCTTCCTTCATGTAGATCAATAAGCCTTTAGGGCTTATCAATGTACTTTCTCTTCCGTCTCTTAGAACCTCTGCGAAGGTATACGATCATCCTTCGTGGAACCCTAACCACCAACTCAGGCACTTAAGCACCTTTGTTATTGTGTTATTGTATAATTTTCTGAATTATCTTAAGTGTTCACCAATTTTACCATGCAATTAAGATTACCTTCACGTAAACATATATCCTTATTTGCGTTCATATAGCAGATAGAAAACATATGCATTCGCGCATCAAATTAGCATTATAACATAAACCCAAAACTTAACATAACATAATCGCATGTAAATCACAGAGGAAAAATACACAGTAATTTTAGAATACTTCTCTTTATTAATGATTCAGATGTCCAATACAGACTCTATCTGCCTTGCGCACACATCTATAGGGGTCTGCGCACTTAGTTGTGGACTTCTACCCTAGGCCTCTACGCACCCAGCTATAGATCCTCTTACTACACTAAGACTCTCACTCTTAGCTCTTCACAAACTCATCAAGAACTAAAACTTACTTAGAACTCTACCTCCTTTCCTTAGACTCTTCTAAGATTCCCTTTTTATATAATCCCATGGTCCGCAGACCAAGGGCAGATCTCTAAAGCTGACACAAGCTATCTAAACTAAGGGTGGAAACCCTTTTTGAATCTTGATATCTTCGCACTTCGTGGCCACAAAATGCCGAGACTTTACATTCCTTTATACAAAATTCGGGTTTTCTGCCCCAGACTTAGGTGTTTAGTCCCAAAAATGACCCCAGGGGACCCGTTCCCAACAGGCCCCCAACAAAAACATGATGAATCACCCTCGAGTCACTTGGATAGCATGGAGATCTTGTTGCGAATACCTCCTAGCTCGACTTGGACTAATGTAACTTCAGGGGTACAATGTGTTGCCGCCTGCTTCATCTCCTTGACTAGCTGCTCCGTTGTTGGCCCTGCACCATCTGACTGAATTTTATGCTGAGTCTCCTGCAGACTAGCCAGCTTGCATTCAATAGAGGTCGTGATCAAATAGGCCTCATCCAACCAAAGCTTTAATGGAGCCTTCAACACTTCTTCGTTGTGATGAGCTGCATCTACTTGCTCTTTCAAAGCCTTGGCCTCCTACAGCGTTTCCAAGCTCTGCATGATGGTGACAGTGTGTACCGTCTCCTTAACTTTGTCGTAGCGCTGCTACAGCTCCCGCGCTTCTGTTTCCATCCTCTCCATAGTGGGGTCTTCTTGTAGGCTGTTGACCACCTCGAGTGACTGCTCAAAGAGCGTCATGCAGTCCTTCACTGTGCTATCCACTACTGCTACGACGTCTTTCACAGTTGATTTGTGTTGTTCTCTGATTTCTGGCAGAGTTGAAAGTTGAGCCTTCAACTGCAACTCTGCGATTTTGAGGTTCAGTTCCAACTGGACCTTTGCCAATTTGGTGCGTGTGTCGCGTACTCCAGCAGCAAGCTTTGAAACCCATACATCTACTGGCTCAGCCTCGGGAATGTCTAGCTCTGGGACAGATCTACATGCCTTAGACATGACCTTAGCCATGTGCTGATTCTTGTCCATAAGGTCTTTCATGAGGTCAATGGCAGAGTCTTGTTGTACAACCATCTAGGCGTTTTTGACCTTTTACTCATTGATTACCTGTAACGTGCGTTGTTCACAGGCTCGCAGTTCCGCTATCATGCCATCCTGCAAAAGTTGAAGTGCCTCACTGGGAAGTGTGTCCAAGTTAAGGCCAACTCTCTTGAGGTTGCCGACAGTGGGTCTGTCAGTATCTATCTCTGTAGTCAGTGCTCCATATGGTAGCACTATTGCTAGGGGATCCCGTGTGTGCAACATCCCTGTGGCTTCTGAGGTATCAGGCGCCAAATTGGTTGATGCCACGTCAGTCTGTACTTGTGATGCGTGGATATGCAGCTCACGCAAACCCATCTGGATAGCACCCAAAGCCTACTATTGTTGTTGCTTGAACTGTTGCAACAATTTCGCGGTGGCATCCCTCACCATATCACCTATGTCATTCAAGTCCCCCTCTGTTAGGGTGATCAGGTCAAGAGACGTCTTGCTAGCCTTGTACTTCTTTTGCGGCCCTAATTTTTTTGGATCTTTGTTGTGCTTGATGCGGAATGGAGTCGTCTTTGGGTCTACTCCTCCCTGCTCCATCTGTTCATCCTCTTCTTATGTCTCTAGGGAAGGTGACTTCTAACTTCGGTAAGAGCCACGCTCGTCTTCCTCCGATTTCCCACCCATCTACTTCGCGACAACACGCTTTTCCTTGGCCTTATCCTTGGCCTCCTTTCTTCTCTTCACGTCCAGCTATTCCATTTTCAGCTTGGCTTCTTCCTTCTTTTGTTGTGCGGTGGACTTGCTAGATCTCACTGTTAAGTCTGTGGTAGTGCGCCAATCTACCGGCCAGCAGTTGAGTACCACTGCAATTGCATCATCTGTGGCCAAGTATGGCAGGTCATTCCACTTTTGTTCAAGGTCCTTTCACACACATATTGAGACACGGTGGAAGTCATCCTTGAATTCCACGTACTTTTGCAGCTTATCAAATTTTTTTGGTGACAACCGTGGCTTGTGGTTGATGGCCATATGGATGCTCATCTCCAACAAGATCTAGAAGATCTTGCTATCCTTGATTCGTTGAGGATCCTTCATAGCCCATAGAGAAGCGAACTTCGCTGCTTCCTGAAGGTCTGGCACAACAGGAGGAAACTATCTGTCCTCGAGTAGCTCCCACTCAACCAGCACTATGGACAGTAGTAGCCATGCATAGTGGAATGTCTTACTATGATTCTGCACCTCACGACAGTTCGTGAGGAACTCATCGCAGAGTTAACGCACCCAGTTAAACTATACGCCCTCCATGCACTGGGCTGCCAAGGCTATCACTGGTGTCGGTACTTCATCTGCGCGACACTTCCTCATGAGCTTTCCTTCCAAGATTTGCGTCGCCACTTTGACCGCGGGGTGAGAGATACTTGTGATGGCATAACCGTGCAACTTCTTTACTAGCTTGAATTTTTCCTTCATCGCCTCAGCAAGGGCATGCTCACCGGCCTTTCCACCAAAGGCCATGGCTGGATTTTCCCCTGAGTATGACAACCATGTGATCTTATGGACCAGCATGTCATTGATGGGTATTGGCTCCTCCAGCCACAGACACCCATCGTGCACCAAGCACAACATCTACTTGATCATGATCATCATGATGGGTGCGCAGTTGTAATCCGGAACCCATAGCAGGTTTAGTAGGCCTGCCTTGTCCACGCCTTTCAGCCACTTCCTCGCCACCTAAGTGGTGACTCTAGTGTTTTTGTGGAAGACACGGTGCATAAGTTGGTCTGTCACTAAATGAGGGAAGCGCTCCTTGTCATCTAAATCCCAGTCTTCCTATTTTATAAGGGGGACACGCCCTAAGCATGGTCCCTCAAAGACAATTTTATCTAGTAGTAGGGGTGTGTGCAGGTTGATCTTACTCTCATCAATATCCTTTGACACCTTCATTTTACCCCTACGCGGAGGAATGTACTCAGGTAGCTTAGAAATGGGGTTAGACCCCTCAACATCAACATCCTCTGTTTCCAACACAATATCCTCATCATCCATGGGGACTTCTTCGACCTATTATTCCAGTTATAGGTCAACCACCTTGCCCTTTTCCTATGCAGTGGGCTTATCCTTTTGTGGGTTCTTTCTAGGTGATGCGCACATCGGATGCGGTGTCATGACCTGCTTGCCTTTCTTGTTCTTTGAACCCTCCTTTGTTAGAGTAGGCCTCGGCCTAGGTGACCGTGGTGACTTAGGTACTTCAGCTGGTACTTCCATAGTTGCAACCTTTGGGGAAGCTCCCTCGGTTTCCATGGCTACCTCTGGAACAACTCCTTCAGTTGTCATTGCTTCCCCAACATTTATAGTCTCAGCTAGCATCGACATGATGCTATTTAAAAACTCCTCTATCTCCTTTGGAAACTTCTCAAATGCTAAAATCACGACCAAAGCTTCAAAGTATCCATGGTTCATGCGCACCTGAGCACTCAACACCTCAATTCTCAAAATGCCAAGTGTTTTCTGCTAGGAAACCCTTTGTAATTTATAGGCATTTTTGAATTCAAATCCAACCGTTCCCCCCACAATCGATTCATTAATGCTAGATTGGCGGCAGATTTTCAAATATCTGGTCCATAAATTCTGACTTAAATGCCACCCCCCGTTCCATTTGGCTGTTTTTTCATCGTCAAATCATGAACAGTGACTTTAACGGTCACTTTCAAGCTATCCTACATGGTTTTTCCTTTGGTAGCGCAGCTCCTTGTGCACTTCTACTGGCTCTGTGACATTTCTTCGTTTCGTGCAGTTCCCTAATTAAAGCAGCTCTCTGACTCTGGTAGTGTAGTTTATAGTCCCATGCTTCCTTTCAACTGTCTAGAGCACTAAGATTGTGCTTCCCTCATATAGTCACCTAACTGGATCACCAGTGTATGGCTTCAATCAGCTTCCATTCACCTTCCCTGGGAAGGGTTCTCCATTCAATTTGACCAGCTGAACTGCTCCACCATCAGTAAAGTTTGCGGTGTGCACTACTAGTTCCTTCCTCTATTGACTTGTGTAACCTTTTGGAGCCGTTCATGTCATCGGGAAGTGGATAAATCTTCAAAGTGATTTTCTGTGACACGCACTACAAAGAGTTATGTGTCAGGGAGTCCTTCCTCTAAATTAGTAGGTTCCTCTCCAGTTTCAATGCACGACAGATGATCAGGTCCAGCATTTAGTCATCCTGGCTTCACAATAACTTCAAAGTCGTACTCCTGGAACAACAACAACTACCTACATATTTCCCCTCCAACATAGGCTTGTTGACCAGGTACTTCAATGCAGAATGATCCTTATACATCTTAAAGTGTCTGCCCAATAAATAGTGCATGAACTTCTGGAGCACGTACACCATAGCTAATCCTTCGCACTCTGTTGTGGAATAATTTTTCTCCACTTTAGACAACTTCCTAATTGCGAACGCTATATGATTATCTAGTTCTCCTTCACTGACTTGTGTCAGTATGGCTCCTAGTGCAATACATGATGCATCCACATGCACATGAAATTCCTTCTTCCAATTCGAGAAGACTAGGATCAACGCGATGACCATTTTCTCTTTCAGCGCATGCAAGCTCTTCTGACATTCATCATTCAAATAGAACGTAGCATCCTTTTTCAACAATTTTTCCATAGGTGCGGTGATCTGGGCATAGCTCTTGATGAACTTCCTATAGTATCCGGTATTCCCCAGAGTTATGCGCAGTTGTTTCACACTCCGCGGCGCCTCCAAGTTGATTATCACCATGATCTTTGTGGGGTCTACCATCAATCTTTGTCTGCATACCACATGACCCAACAAGATCCCAAAAGGGACACAAAACAAACACATCTTCAGATTGAGCGTGATCTAGTATCTCCTACATGTATCTAGCATCAAGCATAGACTTGCCACATGGCGCTTGACCAATCCAAACACTGTCCAATCGTCAAAGCATACCTCCAGAAATTTATGAATCAAGTCTTTGAATGCCGCAGTTACTATGCACGAAAAGATCGTTGGTGCATTATTCAACCCAAAAGGCATTACGGTGTATTGAAAACATCCCCATTCAGTTGTGAAGGTCATATTGCTTCTATCCTCAGGCGCGATTTTGATCTAATGGTACCCAAAGAACCCATCAGTGAAAGAGTGTGCTTCTTGGCCGCCTACATTATCCAGGACCTCGTCGATGAATGGGGTTAGGAAAGGATCATGCACACAAGCATCATTCAATTTCCTGAGATCTATGCATATCCTTATTTCATCCTTTTGTTTCTTTTCCTAAACCACTATTGGGCTTACCGAATCATATTCTTCCATCGGTTCAATAATACCTGTCACGAGCATCTTATCTAACTCAACGTATACCCTTTCCTTATACTTTGTATTGAGGCGGTAAGGTATTTGTTTCACAAGTTTCGCGTCTGGTTTCAGGGTGATCCTAATGACACTCAGGTCTCCTATTATTCCTTTTAGGTTAGAAAACTTCGTGGGGAACAAATCCTGATATTCATGGAGTAGTTTGGCAACCTTATCTACTATCGCATCGTCCCAATAGTCCCCAATCCTTGCAAACTTCGACTCTACTTCGGTGCCAATGTTCACTAGCCTAGTTTTGAGCGGTGCAGTTATGCCTGTGTTTTATATTTGTAGTCCTTCAACTTTGTAGTGAACTTCAATTTATGGAATATTAATTTTCCTGGGATCCTTGTCTTCTTCTTCAATGGTCACGTTATAGCATTCTAGTGCGTGGCTCAGCTAAGTGGTCCAATCAGGTTGAATCATATCTAAAGAATCCTATGGTATCCTAAAGATCATTGCTTTAACCTCTTGTAGTGCTTCATCAATACAGTCAAACCCATCTTCAAAGCTGAATGTCATTACGAACCCCTAGCGCAAAATATCCCATTCTTCAGTTCCATGGCGGAGCTCTGTCTCCAGGTACCAATTCATTGGTATCACATCCAAGCTATGACAGAATAGATGCACCCATTCAAGCTGAGGTTCCATTACATAAACTTTAGTCCGTTTCGCCAAGTGATCGCTTGGATCATCCCTCCCATCATACTTGTCTGTCATCTGTACTTTCGGCTGTCCAAAGCGTATTCTCATCATCCTCCTATATTTGCGCCAATCATTGAAACTACCCTTGTGTGTACCCCACTATTTTGTAGGTTTAGCACACAACGCCCAATCCAAGTCCTGGAAGTGATGTGTTTCTGGCACTTCCCTTTCAAATGCATCCAAAATATATCCACATCAATTAACCCATCATAGGAAGGCAGATTCCTTACCTTCGATGACACATAGCGCAGCATTGTAGTCATCATATTACAGCACAATGTAGATACTTCATGTAATCAATTCTACCAGTGCTCTAATTCTTCATCCGAGTTTGATGTGTAGGAACTTTCGTGGTCCCATGCAATACGACCACCCACTGTTGGATTAACCCAATCTTGATCTCACACTGTTATCTTATATATATCGTCCAAATTTTCATCGCTTTCATAATCACGGACTGGTTCAGTATAACACGGTCCTTCTGCAGGATCCAAAGGTACTACTACACAAAGAGATTTCTTTTCAAACGTCATCTTTCTCTTCTTTAGGTTGATCACCGCATTCATGTCAGTAGCCCAATCAATCCCAAGGAGCGCAGGGTAGGAGTTGGTGTCATCCATAATTTCTATTACTTCAAAACTAGCCAATGCACTCGTGCCTTCAATATCTACAGTTACTCCTTGCAATCCTCCCATGGGAATGATCTTCTACTGACTTTCCATTCTTAACTGAATCAGAGACCACTGTAGTGCAGGTATCCCCATCTACTCCCACGTCTTCTTAGGTAGAACATTCGCGTCTGACCCTAGATCCAGAATAACTTAATCCATCTCATATTCTCCTATCTTCACGTTGAGTCTCATCTCACTTCCTGTACTTGCATTATGCTTACCAAGCTTTCTAACTGCGTGCGGTTTGCTAATAGCGCTATCATTTCCAGTGCACCGATTGATCAGTGCCTGTAGTCCCTTCACAACCTTACTATCATGGAGTAGTTTCATGTAGGTCTCCAAGAACGTGGTAATCATGGATGGGTCCATTTCTTCAACTGGTTTCTCCTGACTTCCTGAGGTAGAGGCCTCAACGAAGCTTTTCTTTGCTTCCATAACTGTTTCTTTTACACGCTCTAAATCAAACCCAATCTCCCTTTCTAGTGCTTTGCAGACCCACTCACCTTTGGCAGGTTGCTTCCCTTTATACTCACCAATCATCATTCCACTTTGTTGCATAATGTTTACCTTAGGGTCTTCCTCGTGAGGCTCAACCCTCATCATCTGTAGGTTCTGTGTCAGCTACAGAGGCTGCACCCCCTTTTCGTGAATCTTAGCCAACGAAATAGGGAAATCCTTTGTCGCATGGTCAAACTGAGTACAATAGTGGCATGACAGCACATTGGATTCGGGCAGTTTCTCGCATAGTTTCCTCGACCTCCACAATTGTAATGAATGAGCTTCCCTCGACCTCTACTAGGCCCTCCTCCACCTTGGCCTCATATGTGCCCCTGATACTCACCTCGTGCTCCTGCAATGCCTTAGTCCAGAGGCCTGATTTTGCCTGCACCCTGTATGCAGGTGTCCTATCCATCATTAATTAGTAACTACAGAAATTGCGCTCATCATGACCCATTGATTGACAAAAATTGCAAAAACAGTTGTTGTGGTGTATGTACAAACTTCTGCAGTAAATGGCAATTGTCAATTGCACGTTCCCTAGCTATCTGGTAGATAGCACACCATAACGCGGGCACTGTACTTGGCCCTATTGTAGCCTCTAGCCTTAGAGGCATTAGTCCCCTTGCTGCAGCATAATTCGCGAAGACTGGACAATGATCTTTGTCGTACCCTTAACCTTTGCATTTCAGGCACCAAACCTCTTCACACACTTCTAGACAAGCTTCTCTGTCTTTCTTCAGACTTTGCAGTTCGAGGCAAAGGTTTTGTGACTGCACGTGAATGTATTTCACCCCTAGATTAGCATCCTACATTGGTGTCTTGTGCAATCTTATCACGATTTTTAGAGCTTCTGCTTGGGTCCCGATCTTCTGCTCTAATAGTGCAACCCTTGGGTGGGGCAGGAGTGACGCCACAAATGATTCACGGTGCTGCCCATCAGTCGAATTCATGTTAGCTTCATGGATTGTATACTTCAATCATTGATCCAACTCCCTGGGTGTCTCACAAGGTTTCATTGTGATCTCCTTGAATCCCACAATGGATTGTGCTTCAGACTTAGGTATACAAAATTTCTTATCCAGTGCAGTCTCAATATCTGCTAACGCGGATGTTAGGTTATCAGTGCAGTACTTAATGTACCACATTAGTGTGCAGTCTTGCAAGGCACTAACCGACGTTGCTTTCTTCATTTGATCATCTATGATACCCTGAGCTTCCCATACAGACTTTGCGACAAACCAAAATTGGTCTAGATTTTCATTTCCCAGACCCTTGAACACTGGCAGCTTTACTAAATTCGCCATACTCAACGTTGGTGGAGGTAGCAGTGGTGTGGGCGAAGGTCTAAGTGGTGGAGGCGGTGTGGGTGGATGTGGTATTCGTGGGAACCCCTATTTTATCAGGTGAATAGTGCTCTGTGGAGACACCTATTCTGCTTCCTCGTCATCACTCAGAGGGGGTTCAATCAGTTGGCTATACTGATGCCCTATTCTTCCTTCATACCTGAAAGTTCTTCCACTTCACGTAGCTCCAAACATCAAGGCAACTAGATAACCTACTTTTCACACAAGAGCATCTTAATCCAAGTATTTAACGATTTCAAGTACTTACCTCGCAGCCCCTTGAACAAGCGGTGCTCTGCTTCGCTGTAACTAACCAAGGTATCGAACACGAACTCTATCACAAATCCTCCTATTATGCGATCGAGCCAATGATCGATATTGCGCATGATCTTTTCTTCTAAGGTTTCCAATCTTCCCACCAACTCCAGTATCCAAACAATTGGACTATCAAGCCTCCATCTCCCTCGGCTGTCTGTCAACTATGCAATCCACTCGTACAGTTAGGCTTGGAAGGAATAGAAGAATATTTTGAGTATCTCCGTGTAAAGATATCTGTCCAACCACTATTCTTTAGTTGGATTCCAGTGATACGACATCACACATCTCTCATGTAGATCCAAGTCCTGGCAACAGAACCATTTGTTGGCTTGATGGGCCCTAACCTAGGTTCAACGTTAGTTAGCCAATCAAATCCCTACACTACTGGCCCTTTTGGAATCAATCCCTAGAGTGCAGACCAAAGTCTCACCTGAAGTAGTATGGGGGGATGTAGGAACCAAGTTTCCACACCCTGAGATGGTTGTGATGTTGGTTTTATACCTTAAACCCTTCCTTCATGGAGATTGATAAACCTTTAGGGCTTATCAATGTACTTTCTCTTTTGTCTCTTAGAAACTCTGCAAAGATATATGATCGTCCTTCGTGGAACCCTAACTAGTGACTTGGGCACTTACACGCCTTTGTTACTACGTTATTGTATAATTTCCCGAATTATCTTAAGTTTGCAAATTTTACCATGCAATTAAGATTATCTTCGCGTAAACATACATCCTTATTTGCGTTCATATAGCAAATAGAAACATATATATTCACGCATCAAATTAGCATTATAACATAAACCCAAAACTTAACATAACATAATCGCATGCAATCCAGAGAGGAAAAATACACAATAATTTCAGAATAATTCTCTTTATTGATGATTCAAATTTCCAATACAGACTCTATCTACCCTACACACACAGCTACAGGGGTCCGCACACTCAACTGCAGACTTCTACCCTAGGCCTCTATGCACTTAGCTGCAGAGTCTCTTCCTACACTAAGACTCTCACTCTTAGCTCTTCACAGACTCATCAAGAACTCAAACTTACTTAGAACTCTACTTACATTCCTTAGACTCTTCTAAGACTCCATTTTTATACAATCCCATGGTCCACAGACCAAGGGTAGATCTCTAAATTATCTAAAGCTAACACAAGCTATCTAAACTAAGGGCAGAAACCATTTTGACTCTTGATACTTCGTGCTCCGCGGCCACAAAATTCGGAGACTTTACATTCCTTTATACACAATTCGGGCTTTTTTCCCCAGAATTAGGCTTTTAGTCCCAAAAATTGCCCCAAGGGACCCATTCCCAACAGGAAGTGGAACCATTTGTTGGCTTGATGGGACGTGACCCAGGTTCAACATTAGTCAACCAAGAAAATCCCTACACTACTGGCCCTTTTTGCATCATTTCGTGGAGTGCAAATCGAAGTCTCACCTGAAGCGGTATGGGGGGATGCAAGAACCAAGTTTCCACACCCTGAGATGGTTGTGATGTCAGTTTTATGCCTTAAACCCTTCCTTTGCATAGATTGATAATCCTTTAGGGCTTATCAATGTACTTTGTCTTCCGTCTCGTAGAACCTCCGTGAAGGTATACGATCGTCCTTCATGCAACCCTAACCAGTGACCTAGGAACTTATGCACCTTTGTTACTGTGTTATTGTATAATTTCTCAAACTATCTTAAGTGTTCACCAATTTTACCATGCAATTAAGATTATCTTCGCATAAAAATATATCCTTATTTACGTTCATATAGCAGATAGAAACATATATGTTCACGCATTAAATTAGCATTATAACATAAACCCAAAACTTAACATAACATAATCGCATGCAATCCACAAAGGAAAAATACACAGTAATTTTTGAATACTTCTCTTTATTGATGATTCAAATTCCCAATACAGACTCTATCTGCTCTGCGCACACAGCTGCAGGGGTTCGTGCACTCAACTGCAGACTTCTACCCTAGGCATCTGCACAGTCAGCTGCAGAGCCTCTTCCTAGGTTAAGACTCTCACTCTTAGCTCTTCATAGACTCATCAAGAACTTAAACTTACTTAGAACTCTACTTCCTTTCCTTAGACTCTTCTAAGACTCCCTTGTTATACAATCCCATGGTTTGCGGACCAAAGGCAGATCTCTGAAGCTGACACAAGCTATCTAAACTAAGGGTGGAAACCCTTTTTGACTCTTGATATCTTCACGCTCTGCGGCCACAAAATGCAGAGACTTTACATTCCTTTATAAAAAATTCATGCTTTTTTCCCCATACTTAGGCTTTTAGTCCCAAAAATGACCCCAGGGGACCCGTTCCCAATAGTTAATCAAACAGTGGTCAGTGCATCCTCTTCCAACACCTCTATAAAAAGTGAAATTGGGAACATGTTGGAAGATTTTAAGAGTGAAATGTTGCAAACCCTTTCCCTGCAGATGGACACTGTGAAAATCAAGAGGAAGCAGGAGGAAGAGGAGAGAGAATTTGCCATCTGATGCCCTATAGGCACAAGGAGGCACCCTAAGAATGAATGTCCATTGAACATTATAGAAATTTGCTCGATCTATGAGGAGAACCACTCCACAGAAAAGTACCTTTCTCTACTTGGACTAAAACCTACATATCAGGGAACTGAAGGGTGACTGAACAACTCTGCTACATAAATCAAAGGAGGCCTCATGGGCCTCAACCATACCAGAAGGGCATGCAACGGTCATCCCATTCATATTACAACCCTAATCAAAAACATCCATTCCCTCTTGGTGCCTCCCTGCTCATCCCTCTTGATCTACACCTTCTCCCTGGTGTTTTGCACCTCAATACGATTCCTAGTTGACCAACCAACCATTTCAGCCATATACTCCTCCACAACCTCAGTGGAATACACCACCCCAGGGGTGGAGGCCCCCATACAACAATGATCCAACTTTATTTCCTTCACTGCCATCTCAACGACATATTTTACACCTTGCTCCACCTAAACAACCTTAGATGCCTACCCAACCAAGCCCGAACCTGAACAATAGATAGACACAACAGGTCTATAGTGGAGAGACATCCTACCCTGCTTATCCTGTGGAAATTCATGAAATCAACCTTAGGTTTGGGAGAGTGCTCCCAGATAACCAACCTCCATATCCACCTAGGGAGAGTGAGGAAGAAAGAGAGGAAAGTATGCCTAGAGTAAATCCACCACCAGGTTAACCCATCCAGTCCAGCACACCCCAAAAGAAACTGAACTTCTGGGTGAGTTGAAAAATCTGTGTGTTAAAATTCTGCTTCTCCAAGCTATTAAAGATGTACCCATTTACAACAAGCTAATCAAAGAGAAGTGTTTCAAACATCCTGGGAGGTGAAAAAGAGGCACCCCTACCATTAATGTCATTGGACAATTGTGTGACTTAATGATGTGGTGGGTAATTTTCCCAAAGTACTTAGACCTTGGGAGCCCTGTAGTATATTTACACATTGATGGCACCATTGTGCCCCATACCTTAATTGATCTTGGGGCTACCATCAATGTAATGACTAAGGACACTATGCTCAAGTTGAATCTCCAGGAATCATTAAGGAAGATCACAATAGTCTTGCAGCTTGCAGACCAATCCACAGTAGCCCCTAAGGGGAATTTTTAGGATGTGATGGTCTCCATTAATTCCTAGGAATACCCTGTGGACTTCTTAGTTCTGTAGCCTAAGACCAAATTTAATTGTTATCCTCTCATCCTTGGGAGGCCTTGGTTAGCCACTTTCGATGCCTACATAAGCTGTAGGGCTAAAAATATGACTATAAAAAATGGGCATCTATCCAAGCAGTTGGTCCTATACCATCCTACTCAATCATCTCTAGAACATGACTTACCTTTATGGCTAGAAGAGGAGGAAGAAGATGAAGTCTACTCCTCCCAAATCTATACCCTAGAAACTTCCATAGGAGGAGGATAGTCTGATGAAGATGATTTGATTGAACACATCCTCCAAAATCAAACTCCCAACACCTTGTCTCTGGAGGAAGTAGTGAAGGAAACTAAGGACAACCATCGAATTGATCTATGCTTGGCTGACTCAAAAACTACTTGTGTCAAGACAATAGAATTTGGCCCTCAAAGAGTATTGAAAATCAACCCCTGTCTCTCTGTACACCAAGAAGAAGAGTTATGTAATATGCTAAGAGAGAATTTGGATTCCTTTGCTTGCAATTACAAAGAAATGAAGGGAGTGCACCCCTCAGTGTGTATTCACCAAATTTACATCAAGGAAGGTTGCAAACTAGTCCGACAACCCCAAAGGAGAATGAATCCAACTCTCAAAGATATAGTCAAAGAAGAGCTGCAGAAGCTGTTAGATGCAGGATTCATTTACCCTATCTTGGATAGTGAGTGGGTGTCTCCTCTGGTGTTGGTTCCAAAGAAAAATGGAAAGTGGAGGATTTTTGTCGATTACCGAGAGCTAAACAAAGCCACAAAGAAGGACCATTTTCCTCTACCTTTCATTGACTAAGTGTTAGATGGTCTGGCAGGAAATAAGTTCTTCTCTTTCTTGGATGGATTTAGTAGGTACAATCAAATCCAGATTAACCCAGAGGACTAGGATAAAACCACCTTCACCTGTCCTTGGGGTAATTTCACTTATAGGGTCCTTCCTCTTGGTCTATGCAATGCCCGTGCCACTTTCCAGAGAGTAGTCCTGAGTATCTTTGTAGAGCCAGTCCATGATGTAATAGAAATTTATATGGATGACTTCATACACTATGTGTGTGATTTCCAGGAGGCTCTCTCTAACCTGGGAAAGGTGCTAAACAAATGCATTGAAATTAACTTATCTCTTAGTTGAATTTAGGCTTTTGTGATCAATATCAAGTTTATTGAGAAGATTCTTCAGCGAAAATCACATGATAATTCATTTGTTGACACGTTTTGAACCAACTAGTGTGGTTCATCATTAGGACAAGTTGATAAACCAGATCATGGTTGCATGTTAAATAGAGAAATCAGATCATCCAATGGCTATATTTGACTAGGAAACGAGTATATTTGACTGGGTAACTAGACTGGACCAATGACTAAATTTGACTAAGAAATGGCTGTGAGTTCTTGATGACTGCAGGGATTGTTCTAGGTCACTCAATATCCCAGGAAGGACTGCAAGTAGACCCAAATAAGATAGCCATCATCAAAAGGGTCCTAACTCCACAAAAGAAGAGGGATTTCAGAAGCTTTTTAGGTTTACTTGGATACTATAGGATATTTATAAAATATTTCAGCAAGTTATCTTCTCCCTTATTTGGGTTATTTATAAAATATTTCAGCAAGTTATCTTCTCCCTTATTTGGGTTATTGGACAAAGACTCCAAATTGTGATGGTCAAAAAGCTGCCAAGAAGCTCTAGACACCCTAAAGGACAAGTTGACTACTCCACCTATTCTTTGAGGCCCAAATTAGGCTCTTCCTTATCATATTCATGGTGATGCCTCTCACAAAGCTATAGGAGAAGCTCTAGGCCAGATAGATGACAAGCTACCTTATGCAATTTACTTCATCAGTAAGAATCTGTCAAAAGTCGAGTTAAACTACACAGTAATTGAAAAAAAGCTCCTAGATGTTGTGCATTCATTGAATAAATTTAGACATTACATTACTGGTTACCAAACATTTTTACATACCAACCATGTTGCAATTAAATACTTGATGAAAAAACCTGATGTAAATGCTTAGATTATTAGATGGTTACTTTTATTGCAACAATTTGATTTAACTATTATTGATAAGCCTGGAAAGGAGAATGTAGTTGCAGATTTTTTATCCAAATTGCCCTTGCCTGCAGGGGAGGAAGGAATGGTTGATGATCAGATACCAGATGAACATTTATTCACCATTTTAGTTCTCTCTCCATGGTTTGCAGACATAGCAAACTACTTGGTATCTGCATAGTTCCCTTCAAATTTGTCCTCCAAGGAAAATAGCAGAATCATAAGAAAAAGTGCCCTATTCACTTGGATTGGGGGTAATCTCTTCAAGCTAGGTCTGGATCAAATTCTAAGAAGATGTTTTAGGGAGGAGGAATTCTTCGACATCTTTCTAGCCTATCATGATGGGCCTTGTGGAGGCTACTTTGCAGCCAAAAGAAAAACATTCAAGGTACTACAAGCTGGTTATTAATGGCCCACTCTTCACCAAGATGTAAGGAGGTATACCAGCCAATGTGATCGGTGCCAAACGACGAGGAAACCTACCTCAATGGATGAAATTCCTCTGCAACATCAAGTGACTTTCGAGCCATTTGAAAAGTGGGGCATGGATTTCATCAGGCCCATTGACCCTCCATCCAGACAGAAGTAGTACATCATTGTGTGCACTAACTACTTAACAAAATGGGTTGAAGCCAAAGCCATGAAAGAAGAAACAAAAGAAAAAGTGGTTGAATTCTTAAGGGAGAATGTGATTTATAATCTTGGGTACCCTAGAGAGTTGGTCACTGATCAGGGTAGTCAATTTACATCTCACATGATTGAAAATATGTTAGGCCAACATAAGATCAAGCATAAAAAATCCACCTTTGATCCAAATGGATCCTAAAACACTCTCTAAATTCTTCGAAACCTCTTCAAATCATGCCAAAGATCAAAATAATCGCATATGAATAACCCTTAGAATGGCGGAAAAACACTATCGGGAGGCCAAAAACACGTGAAAACAGTGAAAGACAGAGTATCGGAGGTCTGAACAAATGAATGCATAGTCACCGTCAGATCTGGCCGATCAACTGTCCAGATCTGATCGGCAAATCACAATCAGTGGTGGCAATCAGAGGATATCGGTGTAGACTATATAACACTTGCGATAGAGACCAATGGAGTCAACTAGGACCGTCGATCAAGCGCGCAGATCAACGACCCATGTTGCATCGCAGGATCGCTATCGGAGATTACAAAGAGCACTTACACCAGCTTGGGGCATGAGCGATATGTGATTGCGATTAATCGCATTGCGACATCGCAATCAGGAAAATATTATGGAGTAGGGCCTGTACACATACATATATGCGATCCGATGAATCGGATTCGATAGCTATATAAATATTATTGCATAGATTTTGAGATCCACCGAAAGGCGTTTTTTAATGTATTTTTATGTATTTTGTTATTTAATGAAATACAAAGAAACAACGTTGATGTGATAAGACGTGGACCCAAAAGGGTTCGTGAAGGGAAATGTATATTGTTTCAAGTCTAAAGAAAAGCCATTTCTAATGCATTTTCACAGTTTTGATGTATTTTTAAAAATACAAAGGAATTCACGATAAGAGGGATTTTGGGCAGGGCAAAGGCGGAAAGTGGTTTGGACAGGGCTCCACCTGAAACCAAACATCAGTTGCAACGTCTCCAGGGCGAGGAGAGAGGAAACCACCCTCATCAAGCGGTTAACCCCTGTACGAAAGGGCCACCCGAAATGGATCTCAGCCATCGGATCTGGATCTCCTAGATCAACGTTGGAGATGTGACATCACGACTTATAGGCAGACCCAATAAGAGAATAGGGAGAAATTCTGAAGATTTGAAGTCCAGAATACTATGTTTTGGTGGATTTTCTCAGTTTCAAATACATTTCTCTGTGTTAACAGAGAGCGTCTGGTTTAGGAGTTCTGAAGGCCCGATGACCTGTCCCGTTACAGTACAGGTGGCCACCATCCTTGGGAGCATTTAGCAATGATTGATAATGACTAAAAAGGGATCTGAGCAGACAAAGGTTGGGAGATAGAAAGCCAAGAAGCTGAAACAAACAGGCAATGCAGTTTGGCTTTAAAGCCACGGACAGAGAGTAAACAGAGGCAAACAATATTGAAGGCAGTGTCAAGATAGAGCTAAGACAGAGAGAGAGAGTGATTAAGAGAGTCTATGTACTCAAAGAGGCTTGAGAGGTTCAAGTAAACTCTTTCTGTTGTATCTGTTGTGTATTGAGTCTCAAAGTGAGCTCATACTATTGTAAAACTCTGCTTAAAGACATAATAGAGAGGCCACCACTGAAGGCCTGTTTCCAGGAAAACTAGTGTCTTTTCAATCTGCTAGTGCCACTAAGATTGGTAGCTATCTTAGAAACAAACAATCAAAGAAATTTGCGATTTCCTCTATGTATGATAGATAAGAGAGAAGCGAAGGGACCAATCTGGATCTTCTGCTTGACTCCTTGCTTGATTTATCTCCCCCTTGATAGAGTTTGCAACTCCTCTCCTACTTGTCCTGCTTAGAGAATACCTTTAGAAACAAAGTGACAAAACACCATCAAAGCATCTCGATCTATTATATCATAAACAATGCAGAATCAGAAATACATTGAACATACAATGGCATTCAAAAATAACAAGATTCACAAGTACACAATTGTATGGAGGAAAACTCAAAGAACTTTATTAAAATAGAAGGGAGAATTACAACCCAACTGTCTGATCTAGCATCATCCTCCCAGCATCAAAGCCCTCTTCACCTCATGAAAAGCAAGATCACCCAACAATACAATGCTTCTTTCTCAAAGAAAAACTATCAGCACTTCCTTACAAATTACAAAATTCCAGCCTCCAAATCTCTCAGATGAGGGATCCATTTATAGATGTCTGCGAGGGTGTGAGTCATCTTTGGGTTTTTTATTAGTTTCATTCCACTTGTTGTTCTTGGTTCCACTTGGAGATTTCATTGATCTCTTACTCATCCTTGGGCGAATTGAGAGAGGCAAGTGTCATAGGAGAAGTTTCTAGAAGACTCCATGAGCATCCACTTAGCAAACTGTCTCGGACATTTGTCCATCCTCACTCATCGCACCCTACAAAAGGCCTCTTCAATATGCATCACACCTGGCTAGTGTAGCAGTTAGTATGAATCACACCTTGACAGTGGAACAATCAATATGGTCTAGTTTTGGCCAATTCTGAGTGGTTTTTCAGGTGGAACTTCTGGGGAATGATGTAATCAGTTGACCATGATCCTTTAGGGTATGAAACAACAATTTTAGGGGTTAAGAGCCCTTGGTTTATTGACATATAAGATTGGGGTTACAGTGCCCAAATATGTCTATAACAGTTGCCCCCTAAAGCATGAAGTCATAAATCTTTTGATGTGAGGTGAAATGCTTTATCATGAGGATCTGAGGTATTCGAACTGGAAGGTGACCTGTATAAGATACAATACAATACATCATCATCATATTATTTCCATGATCCAGATGAGGCAGTCATTCCTATGCTCAGCTTTATAACTTCATTTTCATGTACATATGACAGATAATCGTCTGCGGTCGCAGACTGGTGATTCTTTATATGTAGAGTCATCATCCCTTAGCTTGGATGATCATCTGTGTAGCTTTTGTGTACATTTTATGTCTTTATATTCCTGAATATATCGCAGCCCGGATGGATGAAACTAGATCCGGGGTCTTCAAAATCATTTAATCTTTGCCCGATGTACAAGTTGATCCATGTGAAAAGATGTCCTGAAGTTGAACATGGAAAGACATCGCCTGATTACTAGCCAATAATTTAAGCTGTTAACAGACGCGAGAGGAATCATCGATAATGATAATGACCCTCAAGATACTACAGTACAATTCATGTGGTGTGAATATATAATCCGATGTTGAACACCACGCAAAATCTTTCGGTTGAAGGCCTTTGATGTAAACCTGTCGCCGGAAGTGAGAAACTTGCCATTGAGGCATGAAAGCTTCAAAGTACTGAAAGGGTTGTTTCTAAGTCAACTTCTTGGATAATGAGCCAATGTCTACAAGAAGTGACCCATCGTAGGAAGGCCTTAATGTATCCCACATCTATGACACGAAACGAAGCAAATGATTTTATGGAGGTGAAAACGATCTGATGATACAAGGTTCAGGAATGACAGTCATGAAAAATGGAGGGTGAAGGTATTGCAGTGGATGAGGCATTAACTGGATGATGAATTCTCTGAATGACTTCTCTTGAACATATCAGTGACACTGAGATGGATTGGTAGCGTTAACCCCAAAAATGGATGGTATGGAGGACCAATGGTGATATGACCGGTGAACGGAATAACCCAACCTGACTTTATCATGGTGATGGAGTGAAAGTGTCATGTTCAAGAGCAGCCTGCTACCAATAAAGTTCTTCAAGTTTTCTTCCCTCTTTCCCCAGTCATTGCTGACCAGTAAATTTTTTTTTTTTTCAAGCTTGAGGAGGATAACATATGCTTGTTCTATAATTTTCCCTTCGGGCAAACCTGTCACTATGTTTTAGCGAGCCTAGCAACAATGAAACTCGTTCTTGTCTAGGTAGACAAGTTTGTCGCTATTGTTTTAACGAGTTTAACGACAAGGATAACTTGGTCCTTTTCATGTTTAGATAGTTTGAAAAGGGACGAAAAGGAAACTCCAGCAGTTCTTTTTCGTAGCATAATCCCTTGAGTCTGAAAAATATTAAAATAATACAAAAGGGATGAATTTTTCGATCACTTTAGCGAGCCGAAAAAGACAGGTGCTCGATATTTTTGTGGGATAATCCCTCAGGTCCAAAAAGATTAAAAAACAGGAGGGATGGCACTTCCAATCACTTTAGCGAGCTCAAGAGGCCAATTGCTCGACAATCTTTTCATATTTAGTGAGTCCGAAAAGAGTTTAAAGTAGACTTGTTTTTTGAGGAACGAGTGGTGTTTAGGGTAGCAGCTGGTTCCGGGTAATCTTGCAACTTCTCAAAACATGGTGATGTGAAGAGGGTGGCTAACAGGACCACTCATTGTAGCTGTTCCTCAAAATGGTAAGCAATTAAGTGGAAGCATATGATCAGCCAAAAGAATGGATGTGATGGCAGGAACACAACCAAGGTTCAAAATGGCAGATAGAATGGCAATCACAAAGGTTATTTACCGAAGGTGGGTTCATTTTTTAATGAGCTTGAACTCTGGGGGAACATATGCTCATTGGCAGGTTTATTTTTTAGCAAGCTTGAACCTTGCGGAAATATTGCTCATTTGGCAGGTTCATTTTTTAACAAGCTTGAACCTTGTGGAAACATTGCTCATTTTCCTTTTTATGCAAGCTAGGAACGACCAAACTAAAAAGCTAGAAAAAATAGAAAGCTAAAGAACTAATGAGGTTAGGTAGGATGGTTTCATTAGCCACTTAGACAAAACCCTTCCTATGGTCCGTCTGCGATGCAGACATTGCCAGAACAATCACCTAACCTAAGAAGTTAAAAACTAAAAAGCTAGAAAATCTAAAAAGCAAAAAAATGAAATTGGTCATTTTTCGCTTGTATAAAAAGGTTTGCATGCCCCCAGGCATTGAGAAAGGAAAGGCTCCAAGTAACCATATGGAAGTCACTACAATTAAGTAGGATTGTTTTTGTCAGTGGTTAGACAAGAACACTTCCTTGGCTTTGTCCATAGCACAGACAAAAGTGAATGGTGTTTCAGACCAATCACATAACCTACAGGGAAACCTATCTTTTCAGTTGGGCTCATCTGCCAAATGGACAAGGGTGCATTCCCCCTAAGCTTCGTTATATTCACTGGACTACTTGCCGCAATCAGGTGGATGGAATGAAGGTTGAAGAGACACTCTTGATGCAAAGAGACCATTTAGGGATGATGTTTGTCTTACAGTTGTGTTTGAACCAGGAAATGAAAGCTGGTCAATAAGCTGGACAATTTTGCCTTCATGCGGGAAACACATCACTCGAAAGAGTGTTGAAACAATAGCTTCCATGTTGTAAACATAGTAGCGTCCAAGGAGTAGATTGTAATCTAACGGCCCTTGGACTACAATCACGTTCAAGTGAACGATTTTCCTTTTCAAAGTTATCGGCAACTTAGGAAGGATCCCTAATGGTCGAGTGGTTCCTTTGTTAAAGCCTGAAAAATTCTGTGTAACAGGCATAAGCGATCTTGAACCCAGTGCTTTCCAAGCAGTTGAGGAAAGGATACTCACTGAAGACCCTTCATCTATGATAGTGCCAGACACGATGATTTTGTAAACTTGTACTATAATTCAGAATGGTACATTAGAAGGCAGGCGAGATTTCGCTAGTCGATTCCAATCAAAGGAAGTAACTAGACTGCTTGGAGGGGGTACTGAATAAACGGTTGAATTGACCCCGTGAGTAGTGGGAAATGGGGAATTCTCTTCCTATTGTGAAGAAAAAGGCAGATTGCCTCCAAGTTCATCGGACTCTGAAGTAACAAAAAGAATTTGAACAGTATCGTTCTCACTCTCTTTGTGAATGGTATCATCTGAAGGTGGATATTCTAAAGGTAAAACTGGGTTGACTGCCATCTCGACCTGTTGACTTTGGTCCAATGTGGACTTAGAAGATTCGCTTTCAGCGATAGGTGTTTCGACCGACAGTTGAGTTATGTCAATCGGATTTTCAACTAGTAAAGGACTTGAGGTGAGTTTCTTGTATCCAAATGGAAATCATTGTGGTGAAGCAGGACAGTTATACAATACTCCTTTGGCCTCATCCAAAAAAGGACAACGGGGAAGGGTATGGTCCCCTTCACATAACTTACATGGAATTTGGACCCTTCTTTTCTGCCCATTATTACTAGTTGATGGTGTGTTGTCAACTTTACCACCAGAGGTTGATGACACCATTTGGTGCGAAAGGGGGGACCATTCTCTCAAGATCCGAGGAATGCATGGACATTCTCAATGAAAATGGTCTCCTTTGCAAATTACGTATGGAGATCTGGGTTTGGAAAGTTCGGTGTGTGGATTTTTACTAGATGCTGCATGGTTGCCCCCTACCTTAACTGACTTCTTTTTCTTCTCCTTCCCATTATTATTCTTCTTAGTCACCTGGTTACTAACATCACTATTTTCACCAAGGGTCAACTTCAGTATCAACTGGTTGATGATTCAATTGCTAAGGAATCACTGTATTTTGAACGACAGAGGTTGAGAATACCCATATTGGTAGGCCAATTCTGATTCCTAGAAGGGACAATGTAGCCATATACGGAGCACCAATATCTCCCCAAGAAGAGAATGGACTAGGATTCCCCCCAAGAGGGATTCCATGATTGGTGAACTCCATTATCTGAAGCTAAGATCAACAAAGGAATAGGGATGTTATTCCGAATTAAATAAATATTAATCACTCTTTGACACAACTTTGCTTTTTCAATTTTTAAGAGTCGAGAAAAAGCTAAAGATGACTCTAGTCCCCTTTGATTTTTAATGAGCTTGAAGTGACAAGTGCTTAGATGGACCTTTTCTTTTAAGGAGTCAAAAAGGAACGAAAGTGACTACTTTGGAAATCTAGACAGAGGGATTACCAAACCAATCGCAAAACTGCAATATACACCTCGGTGGTAAATTAAAGAGAAATTACCAAGGACTTATGTACGGCAGTCAATCTTCATGAATGTTGTGTTCAGTGCATTGCGATCGATAGGGTGGCAGACATGGCTTCCTATGGATAAAGGATATAAGCCTATTGTGGTCTCCCAACATATACTTGACGGTACGGGGAGCACAAGTCCATGCCAGGTTGTATCAAAGAGGAGGAATCACCCAACCTTCGATGAAACGATAGTTACTAGAATTTACGATGCCGGAACACGTCTCTAGCCTAGACCTCTAGATGTGTTGCATTAGGTTCCAAAGCATTGTTAAGTTCATTGACATTTATTTTAGAGTTGATCTTGTTTAGAAGTTTTCCTTTCAAGGTTCACCGTGCGATGTAGATGTACAATTCCTAAATATGCAATCTAAAATGATAAACAATCGTTGTTTATTTTTAGCAATGAAAATCCTAGCTACTAAGGAAAGAAGATTACGATTCTTTCAAACAAAGAGCAAAGAACACACACTGAATGCACTTTTCCTAAATCATTTTCGCACACAGTCTAAATGCAAATGCAAATGCATGTATTTTTTTTCATTCCCTTAATGTGAGAAATGCCAAAAAGGAAAACTAAGTATAGATCTAAAATTTTTTCTTCAAAGCGACATTTCGACAATTTGTTTTTCAAAATGAAAGGAAGACTTAAATGACACTTTTCGATTTCAAATAGAAAATGCTTTCGACACTTCAAATATCAACAAATCTAATCAAATACATGACAGAAAGTTCAATCGACTATCCAAAGAAGGAAGACTCAATGACACTTCCCTTTTTGACACAAAACGATAGTTACGACACTTTTTGCAACCAAAACGACAGATCGATTTAAGCAAATTTTTGACAAAGGATTTGTAAATGATGGACAAATACATAAAAACACTTACTAATCCTAATCAATGGAGTCTGGTCTATGTAATGTAAGGAGGCTTCAACAATGAGGTACTGTTCATAAGCAGAAAAAACAACTAAACAGAGCTAAAAACAAGGACAAAAAATCCAAATTTCAAGGAGAGAAATAGGATTACTCAGTCATCGCACCTATGCTTCACAGAAACAGGGATGCATCTCACCTAATACACTTGAGAAGTGTGATGCATACTGGATTCTAGTGACAGACAGTGCGATGAGCCAGGGAGTGCAACTGAGATGGGCTTTGGGTCAAATTTGCAATTGATTTCAGTGAGTTAAGCTAAGCTATGATGGACAGTAAAGAGAAAAGTACAAGGGTATGATCTTGGGAGGTTATTGAGCTACCAACGGGGCATCTAGAATGCTTGTAAGTCAGATGTTCAAATCATAAAATAAACCAGAGATTGACTGAAGCAGCATTCATCTACTTTAGGCTCCGTCTATAGTTTATAAAACAAACAATCAACAACAAACAAACAAACTATTCGATCCCCAGTGGAGTCGCCATTTTGTTTATGGGAAAACAAGTGTCTTTTCGATTTGCTAGTCCCACTAAGATTGGCAGCTATCTTAGAAACAAACAATCAAAGCAATTTACGATTTCCTCTATGTATGATAGATAAGAGAGAAGCGAAGGGACCAACCTGGATCTTCTGCTTGACTCCTTGCTTGATTTCTCTCCCCCTTGATAGAGCTTACAACTACTCTCCTACTTGTCCTGCTTAGAGAATACCTGTAGAAACAAAGTAACAAAACACCATCAAAGAATCTCGATCTATTATATCATAAATAATGCAAAATCAGAAATACATTGAACATACAATGGCATTCACAAATAACAAGATTCACAAGTACACAATTGTATGGAGGAAAACTCAAAGAACTTTATTAAAATAGAAGGGAGAATTACAACCCAGCTATCTGATCCAGCATCATCCTCCCAACATCAAAGCCCTCTTCACCTCATGAAAAGCAAGATCACCCAACAATAAAATGCTTCTTTCTCAAAGACAAACTATCAGCACTTCCTTACAAATTACAAAATTCCAGCCTCTAGGTCTCTCAGATGAGGGATCCATTTATAGATTTCTGCAAGGGTGTGATTCATCTCTTGATTTTTTATTAGTGTTATTCCACTTGTTGTTCTTGGTTCCACTTGGAGATTTCATTGATCTCTTACTCATCCCTGGGCGAATTTAGAGAGGCAAGTGTCATAGGAGAAGTTTCTAGAAGATTCCATGAGCATCCACTTAGCAAACTGTCTCGGACATTTGTCCATCCTCGCTCATCGCACCCTACAGAAGGCCTCGTCAGTATGCATCACACCTGGCTAGTGTAGCAGTCAGTATGCATCGCAGCTTGATAGTGGAGCAGTGAGTATGGTCCAGTTTTGGCCAGTTTTGAGTGGTTTTTCAGGTGGAACTTCTGGGGAATTATGTAATCAGTTGACCATGATCCTTTAGGGTATGAAACAACACTTTTACAGGTTAAAGAGCCCTTGGTTTATTGACATGTAATATTGGGGTTGCAGTGCCCAAGTATGTCTATAACAAGGCTGGACCAGGAGATGTAGCCCAAGAGTATTGGGTGAAATCCTTAATAAACTTGTTGTGCTTTCATGTGTTTGTATATTATAGTCTTTTACTGCTTCAAAGTCTATGTATTTCACAATCTGATTGATCCATTGCATAAAATAACATAGGCGCATCCGAGCACATGAGTCTGTAATATGTTATTAATTGTCTTATATCTCAATATTAGATCAAGTTGTATTAGAGCTTTAGGTTTTCTAAGGTTAGACAAGCTTGTGTCAGATCGGTGAATGATAACTAGGTCAAAGCTCAAATTAGGAGAAGGAGGATTGGTTTAAGCTAACCCAGAAATTGGTAGAGTCTATCCTAGGAGGAAAATGGCAGAAGAAAGTCCCATGGAATCAAACTCTCAGTCCATGGATAGTTTCATGACCATTCTAAAGGAAAAGGGAAAGGAAAAGAGGCTCCTCTATCCACACCTCCTGATAGCCCTAAAAAAAAAAGAACAAAACATGTTAGCTTAAGTTAGATGTTAAATTTGATTTTCCAATATATGATGGAGATTAAATGCAGAGAAGCTAGATAATTGGATTAGACAGATTGATGTGTATTGCAGGGTGCAGAACATTGATTCAAACAGGAGTAAAATTTAGCTGGCTAGCCTACGCCTTGGAGGAGCTGCCTTGGTATGTTGGGAAAGCAGGACACAAGCTAACTTGAAGAAGCATGGTAAAATTCATTCTGTCTGGAGTGAATTTGTTTCTGTAATTAAAAAAAAATTCTATCCACTAGCTTATATGCAGCAAGCTATGATGAGTTGGCAAACTCTTTGCCAATTAAAAGGGCAAAGTGTACAAAGCTACACCCAATAATTTAGAAAAAGAGCTTTGATTCTAGGAATTTCTTTAGACTCACCTGAAACTTTGCTAAAGTATATAGGTGGTCTACACAACTATTTGAGGCACACCATTCTCATGTTTAACCCTACTAGCATAGATGAGGTATATGTCTAGGCTACCCATCTAGAGGCTAGAGGCAATAATTTGAACCCAGAGATTGGGGGATCATCAAAACCCACTGCAAGCAATAATAAGGAAAAGAGGAAGCAGAAATGGAAAGAGAGGAAGGAAAATTTTGTACAGAAAGCCAAACCTTCATGCACTCACTGCAAGAAGGATGGACATGATGATGAACATTGCTGGTCTTTGCATCCGGAGTTGAAACGCAAGAAGTTCGATGGCAAGAAGAAGAAGACTACTACTACTATAAAGAAAGATTTGGGGTCAGACTCAGGTGATGAAACAACAATCATAGCCACAGCTATAAAAGGTAAAAATTCTAAAGCATTTACTAGTAATTCTGCACAAACTATTGATAGTGAAGAAAATGAGAAGAAAAGACATGAGCTTCTTCATATTAGAGTTATTTACAAGCATCAAAAGATTAATACTTTGTTTGATAGTGGCTCACAAGTAAACTTAATTTCTGAAGAATTTGTAAAGAAATTGGGACTAATAACCACACCTCACAAGAAGCCATATCCATTAGGTTGGGTATGTGATAGAGCAAAGCTACAAGTGACTAGGCAATGCAAACTTAGGTTTTATTTTGGGTCAACATTTGTAGATGAGGTTGAGTTAGATATCATTCCCTTGGATATATGTGGAATTGTTTTAGAAAGTCCTTACTTGTATGATAGAAAAGCCATTTTCTATAGGGCTGAAAATAAGTATCAACTCGTTAAAGATGGAATCAAATATATTGTAAGAGCTCATAAACTCAAGAATAATTATACTCTCATAAACTCAGGGTAGATGAAAAGAATTGTAAATTCATGAAAGCAACTTTTACTGATGGTTGTAAAGGAAAATAAACTTGATAAAACCAATGTATTTGAAGCTTCTGATGCTAAACAGTAAGCTGATTTAGAAAAAGTTGTTTCAGAATATGATATCCTATTTCAAGAACCTAAAGGTCTGCCACCAAAAGGGAAATTGTACATGATATTAATTTGTAGCAAGATGCTCCATTGCCTAACATCAGAATGCACAGGTTATCTACTTTAGAGAATACAGAGATCAAGAAGTAGGTACAGGAGCCACTCGAGAAAGGGTTCATAAGACCAAGCACATCACCGTGCGGATCTCCAATCATGTTGGTGAGGAAGAAAGATGGTTCGTGGAGGATGTGCATTGATTACCGAGCACTGAATAAAATAAAGATCAAGAATCGTTATCCCCTTCCTTGCATTGATGATATATTGGATCAGCTGAAAGAAGCTATTTAATTTTCCAAGTTGGACTTGCATAGTGGTTACCATCAGGTCAGAGTAGCAGAGCAAGATACATGGAAGACTGCTTTCAAAACAAAGCAAGGGCTGTATGAATGGCTAGTTATGCCTTTTGGCTTAACTAATGCTCTTGGCACTTTGATGAGAGTAATGAATGACATACTCAGGCCTTTTATTGATGATTTTGTAATTGTATATTTGGATGACATTCTTGTTTTCATTAAAACATGGGAAGAACATTTGAAGCATGTAAAGTAGACTCTAGATGTTTTGAAAAAAGAAAATTTTTATGTAAATTTATCTAAATGTGAATTTGGCAAAACATCTTTGAATTATTTCGGTCATATTGTAGGGGTTGGTGAATTGAAGATAGATCCCTCTAAGGTTGAAGTCATTGTAAACTGGCCTAAACCCAAATCTGCTACAGAAGTTAGAAGCTTCCTAGGAGCAACATAGTATTGGAGAAAGTTTATTGCTAACTTTTCCTTAATTGCAGCTCCCTTACATGCTTTGAGAGGATTGAGCAAGGTGTTTCAGTGGGGAGGCAAACAACAAAAAGCCTTTGACACCTTGAAAGAAAAAATTAGTACAACACCAGTACTAGGATTGCCAAATCTTCAACAACCATTTGAGATCAAAACAAATGCCAGTGACTATGCCATGGGAGCAGTGTTGATGCAACATGGTAAACCCATATGCTACCATTCTGAGACATTTAATTCTGCAGTAGTTAATTATCCCACATATGATAAAGAATTGTATGCATTAGTATAGAGTGTGAAAAAGTGGAAACATTACCTATTGGGCAAAGAAATAGTTATAAATACTGATCATCAACCACTTCAATATTTACACTCACAAACTAAGTTGCAGCAATCAAGACACTATAGGTGGATGGGATTTCTACAACAGTTTCATCTTGTCATCAAATATAAGAAAGGCATACATAATAAAGTTGCAGATATGTTATCCAGACCAATTATAAGTGCATCTACTATACTTAAGCATAACTCAGTAATGCATGAAAGCTACATTGAACAGTATGCTCAAGATATAGATTTTAAAGATGTATATGCAACTTTATGTCATGGCAAACAAGTAGAAGAATTGGATTATCATGTTAAGGAACAAATCTTGTATCATTTGGGAAAGTTGTGCATTCCTCAAACTGAGAGAGTTAACATAATCTGAGAAGCACACACTTCTCTAATATCATGTCATTTTAGTGTGAGTAAAACAGTTGCATAGCTGCAAAGATTTTGTTATTGGCCAAGAATGCACGAAATAGTTTCTAGATATATTAAAGGGTGTACCATGTGTGCTAAAAGCAAGCTCAACAATAGAAAACTAGGCTTGTACACTCCACTTCCAGTTCCTTCCCGCCCTTGGGAAAGTGTTTCCATGGACTTTGTTGGGGGATTGCCAAAATCTAGAAAGGGACATGACTATTTATATGCTATTGTGGACAGGTTCAACAAAATGTGTATTTTAATACATTGTAATAAGCAGATTACAGCTGAACAAATGACGAAGTTGTTCTTTCAACATGTTTGGGTGCATTTTGGGTTACCCACTTCCATAGTATCTGATTGAGACTCCCAATTTTCTAGGAAGTTTTGGTCAAGTCTGTGGGAATTGATGGACACCAGACTGAAGAAGAGTATAGCCTTTCACCCACAAACAAATGGCCAAAAAGAGGTAGTCAACAGGATAGTGATCCAGTTGCTCAGGGGTTATTGTGGTAAGCATCCCAAGCTTTGGGATGAACATTGATGTTATGTGAAACATGCTTAAAACCGTGCTAAACATTCTTCTACACAAAGATCTCCTTTTGAGACTTGTTTTGGTTTTACACCAAGGTCTCCCTTGGATTTTGTCTTTGAAAAAGACATAACAGTTGATGGACACAGTGATGTGGACAAAGCAACTAGGTTCATTGAACAGATCCAAGAAATTCACCAGGCAGTGTAGGAACAGTTGGAGAAGAGCCAAGCCAAGTACAAGGCAAGGCATGATAAGTATCGGATGGAGCATAGCTTTCAAGTTGGTGATCAAGTCTAGTTGTATATCAGCAAAGACAGAATACAAGGTGAAGGAAAGAAGCTGAAGCCAATAAGGTATGGGCATTTCAAGATACTTGAGAGAATTGGTGAGAATGCTTTTCGCCTTGATTTGCCAGCATACATGCACATCTATTTAGTGGTAAATGTAGAAAATTTAAGACTATTTGAACCTTCATTAATTGAAGATCCCAAAGAGCAAAGTCAATTGCCTTCTATTGATGATCTGTTGCCTGAATATGTCAATGAGTTGCAGGAAGATACGGTTCTGGACAGAAAGGTGAGAACTATGTGCAGAGGGGATGTTGAGTACCTAAGAATTGGACTCAAAGGTTCAAAACCTAGCAGTGCAAAATGGATAGAGATTGGACAAGTGACGAAGCTGTATCCTCACTTGAGTGATGCTTGAAAACCAACTTTTGGTGGTCCAAAATCCTTTTTTAGTGGGAAGGCGTGATCCAGATGGATCATAAAACACTCTCTAAAGTCTTCGAAACCTCTTCAAATCATGCCAAAGATCAAAATAATCACATATGAAGAACCCTTACAATGGTGGAAAAACACTATCGGGAGGCCAAAAACATGTGAAAACAGTGAAAAACAGAGTATCGGAGGTCTGAACAAGTGAATGCATAGTAGTCGTCAGATCTGGCCAATCAATGGTCTAGATCTGATCGATGAATCGCAATTGGTGGTCGCAATCAGGAGATATCGGTGCAAACTATATAACACTTGGCGATGGTGACCGACGGAGTTAACTAGGACCGTTGATCAAGCACGCGGATTGACGGCCCACGTTGCATCGCATGATCGCTATCAGAGATTACAAAGAGCGCTTACAATGGCCCAAGGCATAAGCGATATGTGATTGCGATTACTCACATCGTGACATCGCAATCAGAGAAATATTATGGAGCGGGGCCTATACACATACATATATGTGATCCGATGGCTATATAAATATTATTGCATAGATTTTGAGATCCGTTGAAAGGCATTTTTTAATGTATTTTTATGTATTTCATTATTTGACGAAACACAAAGAAACAACGTCGATGTGATAAGACCCAGACCTGAAAGGGTTCGTGAAGGGAAATGTATATTGTTTCAAGTTCGAAGAAAAGCCATTTCTAATGCATTTTCACAGTTTTGATGTATTTTTAAAAATACAAAGGAATTCACGATAAGTGGGATTTTAGGCGGGCCAAAGGTGGAAAGCGGTTTGGATAGGGCTTTTCCTGAAACCACACATTGGCTACCACGTTTCCAGGGCAAGGAGAGAGGAAACCACCCTCATCGAGTGGTTAATCCCCGTATGAAAGGGCCGCCTGAAATGGATCTCAACCGTCGGATTTGGATCTCCCAAATCAACGGTTGAGATGTGACATCACGACTTATAGGCTGACCTGATAGGAGAATAGGGCACAATTATGAATATTTGAATTCTGGAAGACTATGTTTTGGTGGATTTTCTCAGTTTCGAATACATTTCTCTATGTTAACAAAGAGCAGTTGGGTTAGGAGTTCCAAAGGCCTGATGACTTGTCCCATTACAGTACAGGTGGCCACCATCCTTGAGAGCGTTTAGCAATGATTGCTAATGCCTAAAAAAGGATCTTAGTGGACAGAGGTCAGGGAGATAGAAAGCCGAGAAGCTGAAATGAACATGCATCGTAGTTTGGCTTTAAAGCCACAGACAAAGAGAAAACAGAGGCAAGCAGTATTGAAGGTAGTGCCGAGACAGAGCTAAGACAGAGACAGAGAGTGACTAAGAGATTCTGTGTACTAAGAGAGGCTTGAGGGGTTCAAGCAAACTCTTGCTGTCGTATCTGTTGTGTATTGAGTCTCAATGTGAGCTCATACTATTGTAAAACTCTGCTTAAAGACATAATAGAGAGGCCACCACTGAAGGCTGGACCAGGATATGTAGCCCAGGAGTATTGGGTGAACTCCTTATTAAACTTGATGTGTTTTTATGTGTTTGTCTATTATAGTCTTTTACTGCTTCATAGTCTGTGTATTCTGCAATCTGATCGATCCATTGCATAAAATAACATAGGCACATCCAAGCACATGAGTCTGTAATACCTTATTAATTATCTTAGATCTCAATATCAGATCAACCCCTTACCACCCATAAGATAATGGGAAAGTTGAAGTAACCAACTAAGCATTGGAAGGAATTGTGACCAAGGTAATTAGCAGTAGCAGAAAGGATTCGGCAGACAGATTAGTTGAGGCCACCTGGGCCTACAATACCACTTGGAAGACCACCACTGGCTTCACTCCTTATGAGCTAGCCTATGGGAAGAAGGATTTACTATCCATTCAGTTTGAATACAACACCTTAAGGATGGAAGCACAACTAGATCTAGATATCACAAGGGCACAACAGGAAAGATTGCTCCAACTGAATGGGTTAGATGAATTTAGGATGCAGGCACTCCTGCACACAGAAGTGACACAAGTACAAAGGAAAATCTGGCATGAAAAGAATATAAAAGACAAATAGTTTCAATAAGGCGATTACGCCTTGCTATATGATTCCTAGTACAAAGATTTCAAAGGAAAGTTAAGGACTAGATGGTTAGGGCCCTATGTAATAGAAAAGTGTCATGATAATGGTGTTGTTGAAATAAGAACCATTGATGTAGAGGCTATCCCTTTGCTTGTCAATGGGTACAGATTAAAAATCTACAAAAATCCCTTATCAAAGAAGGAATTCATCAATAGCATCAACAAGATAGTGATGGTGGTTGAGGAAGTCTTAGCTTCCACCCCACCAAGTCCTTGAAAAAAAATAAAAATAAAGAGACTCAAGTGAAAACCTCCATGAGGCACCTGAGTAGAACTGTTGGGTTGAAAACTTCTTGAGGCGGCTCAAGAGTGTTAATAATAATAATAATAATAATAAATGATATCTGGGTGAAAACCTCTTTTGAGGCACCTAGGGCAGGCAACTACGATGAAAACTTCCTTGGAGGCAGACTAGTTTTTTTTCAAAAAAAAAAAAAAGAGAAAAGAGGAAAAGATACAAAAATGACAATTTTGTTTTGCAGGTCTGCAAGAGGAATATAAGCACAACATAGGAAGGACAATAGGCCCTACAAAAACTATGTTTTACTTCACCCATCTCATATCCTCTATTATCCCCCTAGTCTTCCATCTATACTCCACTCCAAATCATTTCAAGCAGTTCTGTGTTTTCTACAGGATTCCCTGTAATATCAGAGGAGTTTCTTGTAGGAATTACATGAGGTCTTGAAAGCTACAGGAAGAGAACTCCAATGGAAAGGTGGTGACACAAGCCTATGTTTGAATGTAAAAATAACCATTTACCTCACCACACCTCAACCAATGCCTTTCATAACCATGTCGCCCCTGTATCCATCAAAGAAATCAAGTTCAAAGAAAAAAGAAAATAATAATAATAATAATAAAATATCTCTAAGTGAAAAACTCTTTTGAGGCACCTAGGGTAGGCAACTACGATGAAAACCTCCTTGGAGGCAAACTAGTTGTTTTTCAAAAGGAAAAAAAAAAGAGAAAAGAGAAAAAGATACAAAAAAGGAAATTTTGTTTTGCAGGTCTGCAAGAGGATGATAAGCACAAGATATGGAGGACAATAGGCCCTACAAAAACTATGTTTTACTTCACCCATCTCATATCCTCCATTATCTCCCTAGTCTTCCATCTATACTCCACTTCAGATCATTTCAAGCAGTTCTATGTTTTCTACAGGATTCCCTATAATACTACAGGAGTTTCCTGTAGGAATTACAGGAGGTCTTGAAAACTACAAGAAGAGCAGTCCAATGGCAAGGTGGTGACACAAGCCTATGTTTGAATGTAAAAAAAACCATTTACCTCACCACACCTCAGAAAATACATTTCATAACCATGTCGCCCCTGTATCCATCAAAGAAATCAAGTTCAAAGAAGAAAGAAAATTAAAAATAATAATAATAATAAAATATCTCTGGGTGAAAACCTCTTTTGAGGCACCCAGGGTAGGCAACTACGATAGAAACCTTCTTGGAGGTAGACTAGTTGTTTTTCAAAAAAAAAAAAAAAAAGATAAAATAGAAAAAGACACAAAAATGATAATTTTGTTTTGCAGGTCTGCAAGAGGAAGATAAGTACAGCATATGGAGGAAAACAGGCCCTACAAAAACTATGTTTTACTTCACCCATCCCATATCCTCCATTATCCCCCTAGTCTTCCATCTATACTCCACTCTAGATAATTTCAAGCAGTCTTGTGTTTTCTACAGGTTTCCTTGTAATACCACAGGAGTTTCCTGTAGGAATTACAGGAGGTCTTGAAAAGTACAGGAAGAGCAGTCCAATGGAAAGGTGGTGACACAAGCCCGTGTTTGAATGTAGAAAAAACCATTTACCTCACCAAACCTCAAAAATACCTTTCATAACCATGCCGCCCCTGTATCCATCAAAGAAATCGAGTTCAAAGAAAAAAGAAAATTATATAAAAAAAAGGAAAAAATGGAAAGAGGAGGCATACCAAAAGCACCATCCCTCACCTGCCATTCGATAACCCCATCTTCCACTCATTTCAACACCCATTCTACTTCAAAGCTGAGGAAAATTATGAGAGTTTAAGGAAAAGGCAGCTACAACACATTTAGTAGACATCATGTAGGAAATACTGTAGCAGCCTATCCCACAAAAGAGACCACAGAAACAACAACCATCTTTAGCACAGAGACTACAAGGATGAGAAAGCTCCTCCAGAGCTCAACAGCAGCAGGAATATCAACAACAAAAAGATCTAGAACCTATACATCATCAAAGGAAAAATTCATCAGAAGAGGAAATATACAATTGAAAATATGCAACTCGAAAAGAACAACAAATTGGCACCACTCTCCAGCATGCATCATCAATGGAGCAAAGGAACCACAGGTATGTCATATTACCAATACTCCCTCATAGGTATGATATGATTGAATAATGCGGGAGTTGATTTTATAAGTGAAGGTGGCCACTTAAATTGGCCACCCTCGGTTAGATGATGAGAAGAAATGGGTTAGTCCACTATACACAGGGCAAGGTCAAAGAAAAGGAAAAAAGGGAATGAATCCAAAAATGGTTAAGTTATGGAGAATAAGAGTGGGAGATGATTACAAAGTAAGGTGATATGCTGAACTGGTAGTGGGACCAACGGTCCAAAAGAAGGTACTCATACTCGGCCAGCCAGCTCATCAACCAACACAATCATCCACAAATAGAAATAAACACTGACTCCCACATGAAGAAGGTAGAAGCAACTTTGAGGAGTCATCGAAAGAAGAGGTTACTCTCGGCATTCCTGAAATAGCACCTACATGAAACAGTCAACACCTACAACAAACAGGAAACCTACATGAGACCTACAAGATACAGGGAGATTAGCATACAGAGCTATCCGTGGGCACTAAAGGAAATAAAGTCAAGGGTTATCGTCACCAGAACATAGAAAAGGGAGGTAGGTGCCATGCCTTTTATGTTTCCATTTAAAAAGAAGAAATACTCACTTCGATTAAGAATTTATAGTGCATATAGGGATAGAAAGATTACTTAGAAGGTCAATAAAGCTTAAACTCCAAAACTTCCTCACTTACCAGAATTATTGAACATTTTCCACCCAAACCTCAAGAATTACTAGGGAAATATGATAGGAGGTTTCAATAAAAGAGAACCCACCAACACAACAAGAATCCACCGGCATCCTCCTATGGTGGAAATTTTTACAAGGCATCAATGGATGGGTTCCTTTGAGAAGATGAGAGGATATGATGATGATGTGGCTAGAGAATTTACGAGCCAGTATCACTGTTGTATTAAAGGGTTTGTCAGTAGAAATTACCCCTAAGGTCATAAACAGGGTGACTACACTCCCCCTAGGGTTACAATGGAGGAAAGAAGACAAGACTAGTAGTACTCTTACAAAGAAATGGTTTTTATTGGAAGGAGAAGAACCAATGGAAGATAAGAATGGGGGTTAGAATGGAAAGCATTTCATACCCTTGGAATGAAGTCAGTTACCACATCATCAAATCAAGGAAAACTTTAAGGATGGAAAAATTTCTTGAAGTTTAAAAACATTGGCGAATCTCACTAATCCCTAATATACAAACTATAAAATGTTTATTGATATATTTGTAAAATTATTCAAATTTATAATTATTTTATATATAGTCTCTATATATTGTTGGTGATTTTAAAGGTAAAATAATTTTATATTCTAAAATTTGGGCGAATCGTCTTTTATAAAAATTGGAAATTGGCGAATATTTTTTGTGGAAAATCATGGAAAATTAGCCCACTGGGTGAACATTAGCCCGAAAATGTTTCCATGCATCAAATATATTTCGTGTGAAGGTAAATATAGTGAAGTGTATGGATACCACTTCAGACTCCTCCAGGAACTGATATTTGGAGAGAACACACCTCTTTATAACAGGCTTAGCATACCTTATTTTCTCTTATAATCAATGATATATATGATCATCAAGGTACAAGAAGGGAAACATCATCATCTAACACACCAAGGGTTGATCAAACACCTCCTAGAAGATGCCTTAAACAACTTAAGAATCCCCATTGGATGGTCAACATTTACAGACCTATAGGAAGAAGGTACAATTCGAGCAATTGAGTATGACAGAAGCCCTACTTCTAGTAAGGGAGAAGAAGAAACAGAGGAGGAAAATGAAGAAGAAATAGAGGAGGAAACAAAAGAAGAAACAAAGAAGGAAAATGAAGAAGATACAAAGGAGGAAACAAAAGAAGAAACATATGAGAAAAATGAAGAAATAGAGGAAGAGAAAGAAGAAGAAAAAGGAGACAAAGAAGAAGATGAAGAAGGAAGTGGAAAAGAGGATGAAGGACAAAAGGATGAACAAAAGTCTGCAACTCAAATCAAGGAAAATAATCACCAAGAATGTCTCTGGAGCCTACAAAGAAGGAGGCAGCAACTACTCTGACTACCCTAAGTACACCTTTCAAATCAAAGGGAAAGATGCAAAGGAAAACTCCACTTTACTTCAGGACAAGGAAGAGCACCAGGATTAGACAAGGGAGACCTCAAACCCCTACAAAAACTCCAATTGTCATAGAGGTCTCACCAAAAAAACAAGAGAAAGCGGTCCCTTTAGGAAAGAAGGAAGGGGAAGGAACATCAAAACAAGCCTCTCCCAAGCCTCCAATCACCTATGTTAGGAGGCCTATCACCGGGTCAGCCTCACCAAAAGGAAAAGGTCTCCTAAAGGAGACATAGTTAGACCTACATGAAGAAAAAAAAAATCCTACAGGAAGCCCTGTCAAACCTACAGGAAACACAGAAAAGAGACTAGGAAGGAATTACTAAAGAAAAAATAGATGAAGAGGCCCAAGAACTAAAGGAACCTATCCCACAACCAAACCTTAGTTGCTACTACAGATTCATTGAAGGAGGTAGGGTGATACCACAAAAATTAGTCATTCCTCTATTCTTTGAACTTGAAAAAGAGAGGGCAAGGACACATAGGTGGATGAAAATTGCTAACTAAAAGGGGGTAGAGTATGTATGCCACATGGAAGAGAAATTGAAAGAAATGGGAAGAGAACTAAGTAGAATAAGAGATAGGGAAACAATAATGAAATCTCAGTTAGAGGCTAAGAACACCTGGCTAAGGAAGCAACTACAAGAAAAGGAAGGCCAATTGGCAACTATGACAAGTTTATCCATGGAGGCACTTCAATGCAAGATGCCAACAAAGTCATATGCCTTATACCTCAAGGAAAAATGGCTACAATTCCATATAAAGACACTAGCACAAAGAGGAACTATTCCTTTCCAAGACTACAGGCAATTCATTGACCTATGTGACCAAAGCACCCTAAAGGATAGAGAAAAAAATTTTGTGTTCTACCTACACAATTTGGCCCTGATAGATCTGAATGCGTGGGAGCCCAACCCAAAGCTAGGGAACCTACAATTAATGGCATTAGCATCATGGATGAACCATGAGGAAGCAAGGGCTACAGAATCAAAAGGGATATTGGCAAGAGAAGAAATATAACCTCTCTTTATCAGAGTAGAATAATCCAACTCAATGGTTGTAATTAGCACCCACAATCTCATTGCAAATGATCCCACATTGGCACCGAGATACCTTTCTACACAAGAACAGGCAGTCACCCACTCTGAAGAAATGCATAGATTGCTAGGAGAAGAGAGCCAACAAGCCTGCCAAAGGAGATGGAACACCTTACCCTATAGCCTAAAAATCAGAGAATATCATTCTCCTGACAAAATGAGAGATGCACTAAATAGAACCACAATGTATAAGAAAGCATTACAAAGACTCAAAGTAAATTGGATTGGATTGAAGCTCTGTCCACCATTTCTTTTAGGTATGTTGGAAGGAAGAAAAGAAGAAGAATAAAGAACTACAGTAGAAGCATGGAATGTCAGGGAGGCCACCAAAGCAATGAAGGACATGGACATAGATTGAGTTTCTCAGAGGATGAGAAACACTTTCAATAGGGGGGTGATGATGAGGCTCATCAATGGGTAAAACATATGGACCTTAATTCACCTCCAACTTACTAAAATAAACTCTTCTCATAATTCTTTACATGTTTTATTATATTTTTCTTAATGAGATGAGTAAAAGTAAGATGTCATGTCTAGTCGTCCAATGTGCATTGATCGCAGGTTTTGGAGAAAATTGTGGCTAATTAGGGTGCAAAAACTCGAATGAGACAGGTAGGAGAGATTATAGGAGATAGGATCTCCCTCCTTAACTCCTCACTCACTTGAAGATCCCTCAATCAAATCACACTAGCTTGGAGTTGCAAGCAGTTGAGTCATGAGGATAATTGGTAGCCAAGCCAGTGACAGCTAAGAACTAGTTGATCTCAATATTGGGAGCCAAGCCTCCCTAGATTTAAGGAAGTTGTTGGAAACTTCAGTTGTATAAATAAATAGGCCTAGAGCCTCATTAGGATTTGGATTTTTTTTTCAAGATAGCTAAGCAATTTTCGAGTTAAAGGATTGTAACCAAGCATTCTTATGTATTTCTGATTTCTTTAATGAAAATGAGCAGCATTCCCTTGATCCAACACTGAGTTGAATCAGAGGGTTGAAGCTCTTGGGTTAGGGACCAACCCTAGCAGCAGAAGTTCCTCTTTTTGTATATGTATGTTTAGGCTTGTACTCATAGTTAGTTGCTACACTGATTTATGTGTTGTTAATTTGCAAGTACTGGTATGTTTTATTAGTTTGCTTCCATTTGTGTATAGTTCTAAAAGTAGCATTATAGAGATAAGAAAATATTCAAAAAAGGCTGAAAACAAGTGTATCTTACCTCATTTCTCCCTTCCAGGAATCATGCCTTGAGGAACATTTCCCATTCAACCCAAAAAAGACAGAATTTTGGTTTCTTATGAAATTTAAGGTTTTTCTACTAATTAGGTCATCATATTTTAGTTTTAGAAGATATGTTGCAATTGAAATTTTTGATATATTAGGTGTTGCGATGATTTCATGTCGATTTCATAACGGATTCAAGCATTCTCATGCATGAACTTGGCAAATAAATGATGAAAATTTTGTTTTCTTCTATTTAGGTAAACCCTTCTTGTTTTGAGATGAATTTATGGATAAATGCCAACAATGATGTATATGTTGCAAGAGTTTCTACAATGCAGGAAGGCATCCCATCATCAGTCTCAGCCAAATCATATCCACCCATGATCGCCAAAAGCCACTATGTCTCAATTCGAATTATCGATTTATAAGGAAAACTTTCCATGCTTGTTGAGAAAATCCACCCATTGTAAAGATTTGGTCTGAGTTTTGAGTAAGTTAATACCACTCCCTTGCCTTATTCCCTCCTTACTCACCTTTTAAACCACTTCCTATGCTTTCTTCGTGTTCCTGTAGGAAAGCAGGGGATCCTAGAGGTGAACGAGGACATCTTGTAGGAAAACCTGTAGTGGCCTGTTTTGAGCCCGAATTGTGAAAAAAGAATCACTAAAGCTAAGAGTAGACCCCACTTGCCTTCCAAGAGATATGAACCATTGCACTCATCTCCCTCCAAACCTATCTCGCCTACCATGCAACCAACAAGGATTAGCATTTACATTTTTCAAACAAAAAGATAAAGAGAAAAGAGTCTTTATATTTATTCATGCACACAAGAATTAAGTGCTTGTTTAGATTAGACTTCATGCTTAGAATAGTTAAGACCTCACATGTGTTAAATTAGAGTTCTTTTGCAAGAAAGGTATGTTAACAAATAGCTAGATGATTTATGTTGTGTTGTAGGCATTTATTTCAATATTTCATTATTGCAATAAGTAGCATTTCAATTCTCTCAATTAGGGTAAAATTCTCCTCTATAAATTGGTAATCAGACTTATTCTAATCAATAGAAGGTTGGTTTGAGAAACCCTAGTGGTATATCGCCCCAGCTCAGCAGTGAAAAATAGTGGACCCATTACATCTATTTGTGTATACCGCACTGTCACCTCCAAGTTTGTACGAACCCCGGGTTGATGAAGTAAAGTTGGTAGCCCCAGGAGTTGCAACATCCAAACTGCAATACTGGAGCTCATCAAGAGGCCATCCTCTTATATAACCTTGTTAATTATTGAGGGCGAGGGGTCTGCAAAGTCTCTTCCATCGTAAAGTTCTCATTTTTATTGGTTTCTTCATTTCCTTCTGGCTGCTTATCATCAAATGGAATATGTTCGGGTTCTTCACTAAATGCTTCATTTCTTGGTGGAGTCTCAGAAATTCCCAAGAACTCTTCCCAGTTTAAATGTGATTGATTCATATTTTTAACAATTATCAATTTTATAAGCCCATGGTGGATCACCACTAAAGGCTAATCCTTGGACCTCTTAAGTCTTAAAATGGTCTCATGCAGTAATGAACTCAGAAAATGAGGTAGGTTCAAGGTTATCTTTTGTCTTAGTGCCACTAGTAGCTTTAGGTGTCCACCCGTTACCACATCATAATGACCATCACATGTAATGTATCTTTGTACCACACATGCTAGTTCATTCCGTGGTTCTTACAATGAGGTAGGGTTGTACCCCTTCCCTTTTCTCACCAATTCTTCCCTGGGATTTACAAACAAGGATGTTGCGTTATGTAACAGAGTTTGCATCTCAAACAATTTCTTTCCTTCCGAGGGTAGTCCTGTTGCTTTTTCCATTACTTCTACATTAACCTGGATTTGTCTTCCTTTTACTGTTATCATTCCACTACTCAGATTCTTCGTGAATTCCAAAGCCACTTAACTATCAAAACCTTGCAACTGTAGGACTTACTTTGACCATCCCACCTAGTCTAGAATACTTCCTACCTCTTCAAAAACTTATTGTTGTGAAGGTTCACTTCGTATCAAGTGACCACCCATTTCAGTTGTACCTACAAGAAGCAACTTGGAAATAAAATAGAAACATCAAACTTGGCAGATACAGGGTTAGAAATATTGTGTAGAGTAGAAAATTCGAAGAACATAACATACAACAATTGTTGTAGAGTTTGTAAGCATCTTGTTATATGTTTACTTTTCACCAACCCCCCCCCCCCCATGAAATTAAAGGTCATCCTCGACCATTCATTATGTTTTTGATTTGGAAAGAAAATTGACATGAATAATTAGATAAGAACGCATTAATTTGACATAGTGGAGACCCCACTAGAGAAATGGAAATAATGGTGAGGCGTGCGACATACTTATTGAAGGGATTGATCATGGAATGTGCTGGAAAGACTTTCATATTCATGTGTGTCCATTAGACTTCCACTTTACATTACATTCGATTTACAATAGACATGGCTCATAGTAGTGATGTGGCATTTGACAACTCATGACATGACACTGCTGACATTGACTAGCTTTTTGAGGTAGCAATGTCAAGCTGATGTTACTGCTAAGTGATAGATGTGTTTTTGGATGCCATTTATCTTCTCCTTCGCATATCTTGATGATGTGGGGTATTCAATGATCTTTGGTCTTAGGAGGTGGTTGCATGCATGTGTTCCCTTTTCTTGTGCTTTCTAAGCTTCTTTTTCTGTCCAGCTGTAAGTGAGTCTTCTAGCATGTCCACTCCTTCTTCATCATCTTTCCATGATCTAATAGTGTACCTATTCCTGCAATTCAATCATGGTGGGATGACATCAAATCCAAAATCTCCCTAGTCTAAGATGATGAACTGTTATCCATGGATTGGGCCTCGGACAAGCGATAGGGAGGGAGATGAGTCACTAATATTGCATAGAGAGTATCTTAGGCATTGTTGAGGAACTCTTGAGCATAGTCTTCACTACAAGGAAATATTGTGTAGAGGGCACTGGAAGACAGGATCATGCATTTGAGACCATTAGCAGTTGCTTCAAGGTGGGACCCTTGGAGGCAAGTCTGCATAGTTTTCAGAGGCAAGTCAAGACTGGGCAGTAGAGGGGCCTAGAGGAGATATCCATTCACTTTTTGAGATTAGTGAGTCTCGTACACTGGGGGGCACTTCTGTGTAGTTTTGAGAGGCAAGGTAGGTTGGGTTCTATGTGTATTGCGGGCTTCCAGTGGGCAAGGGAGGAAGCTTGATGACTGATCTTGCGAAATGTGCAATTCGAGTGAGGCTAGGAGAAACTTCTGTGCAATTCTGGGGATGATGGAAATTTTCCAAGCTCGAGAATTTCATAGTGCAACTACCCTGGGGGACAGTGATTTCATAATGTGTAGTTCAATCGGGGTCCAGTGAAAATGAGTTTCCTGATCTGGAGGATTTTTGAAAAAATGACTGTGTGGGAGGCAGGTGAACTTGTGAAGAACTTGGGTTTGTGATCACACACTTAGCATACTTTGATGACACAGAAACATAGACCACCAGAACAACTAGACAAAGCATTACCTTCTGTGAGACTGTCCTAAGACAAAAAGCGACAAGTGTGACACTTGAGATAGACTTTAGGATCACCGTGATGACACTTGTTCAATAGTGCTTAAATTTTTTTGTATGAGTGTGACAGGTGTTTAAAAGGCTAGGGAAACTTGTATACACAAATACCAACCTTCATGGTCAGCAGAAAAGTTCATAAACATGACAGAAAAACCAAACATGCCAAAAGATGACAATCGATCCAACAAGCGAAAGGGAGAAAGAAACTTTAGCAAAAACACATGGAATGACTATCAGTGCTTGCAACCATGCATGTCATTGAAGACATAATGATATGAAAATGGTAAGAGGATAGACTATGGAGAACAAGTGCAGAATGACTGTAGGAAAGGGAAAGTTAACAATGCATCTAATCCTACTCCTAACCTAACATTTAGAAGGTTAGGGTTACGTGTAATGAAATTTCCAGTGAAGCCACAGTAATCGTTTCCGACCTACATCCACAATTATATGAATGATTAAAACAAATGAAAATTGATGTGCAACATAAGATATAAAAACTTGAAAAGCTTGCACACGAAAAGGAAGGTCTTGCCTGTGTACAAAAAGATATCTAACAACTACTACTTTCACCTAATCCACATGCTTACCTTTGTGATGAAAACCATTTTCAACAAAACTTGGGAGCTTCTTGCAAATGTGTCCTCATCTACACCAAGATTCTTAGCAAGCATGAGGAAGGATTGAACTTGTTGTCTACAACAGAGCTTGCCAAGTAAGATTGTTCCAGTCATTCAGCAATTGGATCGTAAATTTCATGATGACCCTTTTGAAAAATTTGTGGTCTTTCAAAATATGAATTTTCAATTCGAGAAGCAAGATCATGATGGGAATATTGTAAGGAAAAATAGGTCTGATCATCCTCAACAGTCATGCCGAGACAATGAGAACCTATGATAACCATCACCAAAGGTTGAAGTGCCTTAACTACTTGATAGGAATATGAATAGAGAGATGTTGAACAATGAAGACCACAGGGTGTGAAACAAATATCATCAGATGTGTTGATGGGAAAATCATAAGCTGAATTATAGTCATCAAGGACAGAGGATTGGTCAGATGAGCTAATTGAAAAATCAGATTCCTAGTTTGCAATAAATGAAGAAAAAATGATTTGAACAACCTTGTGAATGCTCTAAATAATCAAACCAAGTTCCTTGTGAGACATATATGAAATACCACCTTCCTACAACTGGTGACCAATTGTACAAGCATCATAGTCATCAAAAGAGTTTAAAAAAGATGTTAGTGCTATGAATACATGAAACTAGTTGAGGCATGGTGAATGGAGAAGAACTTGATTCGTGTGGCAACTTGTGCATTCATTATCACACAAGGAGCTTTCTAGTGTGATGAGAGGATAGATTTGCAATGCAATATTCGCAAGAAGACCGAGAAGCTAACCATTAAGGGAGAAATTTGACAATTATGATTCTTGTGAGCAAATATAGTTTTTGAGATTATCAACTTCATAATTCCATGATTTCATGAGAGATGGAAATTTCCAACTCGAGTTTGATATGAGAGATTGGAATGAAGGTGCACAAATGACAAAAAATTTGTGAATTCAGTAATAAGTGCGATTTTGAAAATTTGAGAGATCACTCCAAAAATACCAAACTTTTTTTACACAGGAATCCACATCAAGTGAAACAATGCAGCTAGATAGATTGTGGGAGAGAAACCAGATTTAATTTAGTTCGGGGGCTTACCAAAGTCGTGAGATCCTGACATAACCATGAATGAAAGTTGAAGTTCCTCGACTCCTTGGAAGGTCTCAGAACTTACCAGAAATGTAGAATCGCATTTTAAATCTTGAACGAGATCATTCATGGTTTGAGGGTGGCTTTTGTTGCTAATTTCAAAACTTCTCTATGGATGGCAGCCATCTTTGTCACAGGTTTCACTAGTTGTTTTAGCTTTAAGAACAATTAGATTACTCAATTGAAGAAGATCTTCTGATAGTGCATTCAAAGATAAATGAATTGGTGAGATCTCATGAGAGAGTTGATTTGAAGAGTTGTCTTCATGCAAAAGAATAGATTATGAGGGGTGGGTAGAGTTCTCTATGATTTGATTGCTCTCAATTTCATCATGGACAGTCTCACCACCTTGTGTTAATCGATGAGATAAATCATCAGATGAAGAAGAAAGAGAACACGGAGTATCTATGTCGCAAGTAGATGCATTGTGAATGGTAGGACACACGGGAAAGTGAGGTCAAGAGGATGTTTTGATATAAACATCTTCTTTGACCAAAGCATATTCTAGATCTAAATTAGAATATTCACGAGAAACAAAAAGATCATTTGATGTGCTTGGGCATCCATCACAACATATGGAAGAATTGGAATGATTACTGCCCAAGGCTAGGGGTTGATTGTACAGGATGTTCCACTGAGATTAGTAAATTGAGATTCATTCAAGAATGGAAACTCATTGTTTTGACATGGAAGATTTCGAAATAGAACAGAAAAATTGATAGTGTCCTCACCTTTCTACTTCTTAACATGCGTAATGTGACTACCTTGTACCTGATCACAATTTGAGCCAACATCTTGAGAATCAAGAGAATGTGAGAACCTGGTTGGTAAAGCAGATCGATCAAGCAATTCATGGTACAAGGAGTCATGGCCTGTAGATGATAGAGGATGGCTGAAATTGGGATCGCCTTGAGACTTGAGTTATGAACACTGACATCCTCTTGTGGAATGGAGGTGTGAGTCTTCATCATAGGCTTTGTGAGCCATTATGGAATTTCCTCCATTGAAGCAAGAGATGAATGAGAAGATGGGTTGGAGATTTGATTCACAGATTTCCTAGTTTCATGACCACTGCAAGGAGGAAACCACCAGGGAAAATTTTAAGGTTGGAAATTTATTTTAAAGTTTAGAAACCTTGTTGAATCTCACTAGTACATAATTTGCAATTTGTAAAATGTTTGGCAATTAATTTTATAAAAGTATTCAAATTTCTAATAATTTTATATAGTCTCTATATAAAATTTGTATCGATTTTTAAGGTAAAACAATTTTATATTGTAATATTTGGGCGAATCATTTTTAGGAAAAAAGGAAATTAACGAATATTTTTTTTTTAAAGCATGGAAAATTAGTTTGCTTGTGAATATTGTCCCCTAAAATTTTCCTTGGCAGCCACATTGAGACTAAAAAAGAAGGAGGACAAGGAACAAAAGGGGTAGTAGGCTCCTCCTCTGTGATTTGAGGTGCCTCATGATTCGAAAGAGTTGGGTAAGAAGAAAAATTGGGAGGTTCAAGTTCACCGCATGAAGAGACAAGAACCAAGCACTCAAACTCTTGTTTCAAGAAATCCTAGTTCAAATCTTCATCTAAAATTTCACAACAAAGGTGAAGGAATCGATCAGAAAAATTCTCAATTGATTCATTAGGCTCCATTCTTAATAGATTGATTCTTACACAAACATCTCAGTAGTTATACTTACCAAAGGATTAATGGAGCTCCCTAAGGAAAGGACAAAGGGAATGGATGGAAGAAGGTGGCAAGGTATGGCACCACCGATTAGCATGACCTTCAAGGGCGAGGAAGAAAAGTACACAAGAAGACTCTTCATTATTGTTTTCATAAGGTTCACAAAATTGAAGAAAATCGGAAATGTGCTTGGTTATGGACATTCCAACTTCACCATCAAAATTTAACTAGGACAAGTGATTAAGAAGCTCATTGGGGGGTGAAAATTGATCAAGGGAAGAAGTGGTGAAACACCCCGAGGGTACAATTTTTGTATGAGCCATTTTAGATAAGAGATTCAAACCAAATGCAATAGGCTCAGCTTGTCATCCGGCCCTCCTTCTAGTGCAATTTTGTTGATGTTTATGGAAATCCATCAACCAAGGGGATCTCCCCAATATGAAGTCACAACTAGACCTCACACCATTTGTTATAGGAGTCCCATATGGTATAAAGGCCCAGTTTCCATATAGTTAGAGATCTACCTTAGCTCTAGCTGTCAACACGGGAGAGTGATGCAATGGTATCTTTGAAAAACAAGGTAAGTGTGCTTGGTGAATGTGCAACACAACTATGTCAAGGTTATCTTACTGCAAAAGGGGGAAGTGTTGTGTAGAAAATCCCTTCTGCAGATAGAAGTGATCTCTCTAGTCCTATGAGAGGATCTAGCAACAAACTAGACAAACATGTGTAGGCCTTCCTAGTTTATATCAAAAAATACAAAGTAAGATAGATGACCTACCTCACTCTGAAGCTGAATGCCCGTTGATTTCATCCTCGATATTCTTACTTCCAAGTTTAATCCTCTTTATGCTGTTATGGATGAGTACCTGCAAGGAAGATCAAACAAAAGAGACAAGAGCATACATAGCATAATTCATTCTAACATAAACTATATGACAGATCAAGGAATATCATACTAAATGAATAATGATTTATACACTTATGGAAAGTAAACACATGATGTATTTATTAATAGAAAATGAGGGAAGAATACAACCATATGAGCCTTGACATTGGAAGCCTCCTTTGGATGAGTTTCCAAGTCCAAGTCAAGACCTTCAAGCAGTCCTCCTTAGTAACATGGGCAACATTTAGGCACAGTTTCAAGATAGGAATGCAACCAAGTAATGACCAACTAGTTGGGGATAGAAGGGATTTCATTTATAGGGAAGGAGAGGGAGTTAGGTATACACAAAAGGGGGAAGAAGGTCCATTGTTGGGCACAACCCAACTTGGATATATTTTGGGTAAGAATCCAAGTTTTATGGAAGCATGCAGTAGAAAGGATGTCACGGAGTATGAAGTGAACCGCACATCAAAGCACGACGAAGACTGCATAGAAAATTCACCGTGCAGCATCGGGGCTTCGCGGTGAAGCCCCTTACCTTTTGTAAAAGCATTAAAATATTGTAAATTTGTTGGTTTTGGGCCATAGCCCCTTGTATTTCAGAAAGAATGTTATCAAGTCTATGGTAATGAAACGATGTAAATCCCTCATGTAATCGTATATATATGGATGGATAATAAAGAAGAAGGCATGATTATGATGTATTGGATCAGACATAGATTTATGTGATAGTTTTGTGGTCTGTATGTTAGATGAAGGGTGAGGCTCTGTAGTTGTGTGCATGGAGGCTTGGGTCTCCAGTTGAGTGCGTAGACCATTTGTAGCTTCATGCGCAGACGCCCTACAATTGTGTGCACAGGGAAGAACTATTTTTTGTATCGAATTCCAAATTATAAGCAACAGTTCTTGCGGATGTAGTCCCACATTGGGATGAACAACAGTAAAATTTGTGTCTTGGTGCTCATTTGCTTATTATCTGCACTTTATTCTAGTATTGTATAGTTTATGAATGTTTATGTTATGCTTAAATGATGAATGTAACTCCGTGAAGTAAAGTATAAGTGTGAAGTAATTTTTTGAGGTTAAGTTATTTATAATAATTAAAGAATAGAAAGAATACAATGGTGCCACAACGTGATATCCCTCAGGTTATAAAAACCTAGTCTTGCCCTCAGGTTGTAAAAACCTAGTCCTGCAACCTCCCATAATCTCTTCGAGTGAGACTGCGACTTGCTTACAGGTCGTTACTAATAGGGCTAGTGGTTAAGGGTTTTTTGGTGTGCAACACACTTTGAACCTGGGTCCAGCCCACTGATGCCTCTAGCTAGGGAAGAGGATATCGATTGATGAAATTTTGATAAGAAGTATTACTGGATTGCCCTACAAAGGAAAGGACCCCGCTGAAGAGTTCAACGGAAAAAAACAAGATAAGGTAATACAACAAACCTTGAAGGACAAGTACAGGCTATTCAAAAAGTCACAAGGCTATGATATTAACTCCATCAGCAACCAAGGGGTGTGCTTCTTCGCACACATCTTAGTGAGAAATATAATGCGGAAGTGTAGAGAAAATGAAGTCCCCGCGGCTATATTTTCCTTAGCCACGTAGTGAAACAATGGGGTTTAGTTCAACTGGGATAGATAATTATGTAGGGAAATTTTGAAGGACTTCTAAGAAGCATAGGAAGTGGGTAAGACATTTCACTATGCACTGTTGATCTTGATCATCATGCTATTAACATGGAAGGAGCCAAAAGATTCACAGTTTTCTCTATTCGAAGCATATTTATGCAAAGCCACGCAGTATGCCTCACTCTAGCATACCAAGGAACCATCGGGCGCACAAGAAAACATGATCTTCTTTGTACTGTTACACATGAAATTGCACATGGTGATGAACCAACATCCTAGGCTATCACCAAGTGTGTATGATCTGATGGAGACATAGCATCCTCTGCCATATTTTGGTCACGGAAGATGATCTTCTCGGCATAATAAAATATGGTCAGCAGATTGGATGACTCCAACCATAGAAGACGTGAGAGGAGAAAAGGACACCGTGCCAAATGCGGGTCCAAGTGGAAAGGACAAAGGAAAACATGTAGAAGCGACATAGCTAGAGCAGGAACAAGGTACTGAGGACCCTCTCAACAATGAAGAGGAAGAAGAGGAATCGTCATTCATCATCAAGAAGAGGATACCTACATGGCCTACAATGAGCGCAAGTAAGAAGCAGAAGGTGGAAAAATATAAGGGTGCAATAGAAGTTGTCCTTACTGATGGGGACATCAACAAAATTGGAGATATAGTCTAGGAACTAATAGTAAGAACCTAGGATAGGATTGATAATCGTTACAGAGAACTCTTCGCAGATGTTCAGCAAGGTATTGCAAAGTTAAAGGCACTGCCATAGACATCCAGACAACCAGAACAAACAGGTCAACAACTGCAGCCAAAGCAATAGATAGAAACAACGTTTGCGTTAAGGATTAGTGTTATAGACATTTTTAGGCACTGCAACCCCAATCAAACATGTCCATAAACCAAGGGCTCCTAAGTCCCTAAAAGTGTTGCTCCATACCCTAAAGGAACAAGGTCAGCTGATTACATCATCTCCCAGAAGTTCTCCATGAAAAACTACTCAGAACTGGTCAAAACTGGATCATCTCACTTGCTCCATGGCCAGGGTGCGATGCATCTCACCTTGTACACACGGGAAGTGCGATGCATTTCAAAAAGCCCTTCTATGGGGTGCAATGGACGAGAGTAGACAAATGGCGGAAGCAGTTTGCTAAGTGGATGATCTTGGAATCTTCCAGAAACTTCTCCTGGGACACTTGCCTCTCAGAATCGCCCAAGGATGAGTAAGAGATCAATGAGATCTCCAAGTGGAATCAAGAACTATCAGAGAGAAGACACTAATCAAAAACCTAGAGCTGACTCACACCTCTGCAAATATCTATATATAGATCTCTCATCCCAGAGATCCAGAGGTTGGAGGCTGGAATTTGGTATCTTGTAAGGAAGTGCTGCTGGTTTATTGGTGCAATATCATAGTGTTGGGTGATCTAAGATTTTCATGAGGTGAAGAAGGGCTTCTTTCCGAGAGGATGATGCTGGGTCAGAACAATTGGTTGTAACTCTCTTGGCTCTTTCTTGATTATCAATAAATCTATTCAAGTTTTCCTCCATACTCTTGTGTGATTTATGTTTTATGCATTTGTATGGTCAATTTACATCTGATCCTAAATTGTTTATGATAATAGATCTATGTTCTCGTATAGTGTTATGCTGCTTTGATTCTATAGGTACTCCGTGAAACTGGGTATACAAGAAAGCAAGTAGCAAAGGACTATCATAAGTGAGAGGAATCGAGCAAGGAACCAAGCGCAAGACAGAGGTTGGTCTCCTTTATTCTTCTCTCATCTATTTCTCATAAAGGAAAACAAAAGTAGTTTTACTTTATTTGTTTCTAAGGTAGATACCAGCCTTAGTGGGATTAGCAGTTCTGCATAGACACTTTTCCCTGTAACAATTAGGAAGATACCAGCTGGAGCATTACAGTTTGAATCAATTGACAACAAATAACAAGAAAAAGGGTGGGACCATTTCAATATAAACATTTCCGGACTACCAAATCAAATATTTCACGAGTTCCACCAAGGTATAACAACTGAATTGCAGGAGTGAGAACAACTCACTTCGCTATTAATATTTAGGTCGAGAAGGAAAGAGCTTCGATAAAGAAGGAGCTCGATCAACTGATTAAGGAAATGGATGGGGAATTCTAGTAACAAAAGAAGCTTCAGGAATTCATCACAACAACTTGTAGTAAGGTTCTGGACATAAAGTTCCACGAAGAAGAGTCACCAGTAAAGAAGGTCACGAAGGTTGGCCTTGCAATAAGGGATTCAAAGAATAAGCTCGCAAAAATGAAGTTTGAATATGAAGTGAAGATTACTGAGCTAAAAATGAGGTTGTAGCCTTTCACGCCACCAGAAGTATGTGAGAAAAGGGAAATGGATCTAAAATTTGCATTGAAAGGCATCTCCAACATAGTGAAGAACTGAGGAAAACTACTAGATGAAACTATGGAAATTTGGACCTCACTACAGGAGGATAGGAACATTCAGAGGATTGAAGAGGAGCTCTAGATAAAGAATCTAATTTTTGTGGATGCACACAGTAGAAAGGATGTCTCAAAGTATGAAGTGAACTGTGTAACAGAGCAACAAAGAACGACGTAGACTACTCAAAATATTCACCACGCAGCATTGGGGCTTCGCAAAAAAACCCCTTCCTTTTCGTAAAATCATTAAAATGTTGTAAAATTTTTGGTTATGGGCCATAGCCCCTTGTATTTCAGAAACCATGGTATCAGGTCCATGGTAATTAAAAGATGTAAATTCCTTATGTAATAGTATATATAGGGATGAATAATAAAGAACAAGGCATGATTACAATGTATTGGATCAAACCTACATTTATGTGATACTTTTTTGGTATGTATGTTGGAGGAAGGGCGAGGCTCTGCAGTTGTGTGCGTGGAGGCCTGGGTCTGCAGCTGAGTGCACAGACACCTTGGAACTATGTGCACAGGGAAGAATTATTTGTTGTATCAAATTCCAAATTATAAGCAACATTTATTTTGGATGTAGTCCCACATTGGGATGAACCATGGTAAAACATGTGTGCCAGTGTTCATTTTCTTATTATCTGCACTTTATTCCAGTATTGTATATTTTATGAATGTTTATGCTATGCTTAAATGATGAATGTAACTCTGCGAAGTAAAGTATAATTGTGAAGTATTTTTTTGAGGTTAAGTTCTTTATAATAATTAAAGCATAAAAATAATAGAATGGTGCCACAACACGATATCCCTCAAGCTACAGAAACCTAGTTCTCCAAGCTCCCATAATCACTTCGGGTGAAAATGTGACCTACTTGCAGGTCGTTTCCGAGAGGGCTAGAGGTTGAGGGTTTTTTTGGTGTGAAACACATATTGAACCTGGGTCCATCCCACCTAAGCCAAAAACTAGTCCTGTTTCTGGGATCGAGATTTGTTTGAGGGTTATGTTTTGGCATCTGTCAAAGAAAGAGATCCAAAAGTGGGTAGAAAATAAGAAACGAGAAATTGTAGATAAGGAGAACATAAACCCTAAAATTCCATCTCAAAGGTGGTTGGAGAAGTATATTTTCGAAGATCAGTACGGAATCTTCTTTGTTTCGTTTCACATCGATATGTACGAGTGGATTTCAAGATTGAAGGAGAGAAAGAATTGTTTTAACGGAGACGAACCTAAGCATTGGACTCCAAAATTGATACAACAACTCAAGAACATTGATAACAAAATTCTAAGAGCTATTGATTTCTGGGTTGACATCATTTTGGGAGGATTTATTTTTGAGTTCGTAGTAGACTTGATGGTGTCCTACAGCAAATCTGAACGAAAATTTTTCAAGGGACCACGAGGTAAATACTTGAGATCGTTGAAATTCTCGATTAAAATGATTTTGTGTGAAAAGGGAATTCTTCGAATGCAGTCAAATTAGTAGATTATGTTTGGAAAAATATATGAAGAAGAGATTGGAACAACGTGAAGTGGGAAAAGGTATAGAGTAGACACTAAGAAGAGATATCATGGCCAATATCCAAAGCTTTTCACATATACTGACTATAGCTCCATGCTGAGTGAATATGAGGGTGAAGGAAGCCCCCTTGAGAATCCCAATTGAAATCCATAGTGTTCATCCTTTCAGCTTGAAAGTGTGTCGAAGCCCGAATCTAGCGAGAGTCGAACAAATTTTAGTTTTCCATTCCCCCCTACCCCCTACCCCACATCCCCCTCCCCTTACGAATTCCCCTCCCCCTCCCCCCTAAGAAGAACGATGGTCGATGATATTAAGTTGTCGATATTTAAAGGAACTGGATCAGAGGATCCAAAGCAGTTCTAGTTCTTATGTGAAGTAGTATGGACCACGAAGCAGGTCCATGATGAAAATGTGAAAAAGGCACAGCTCGCCACAACATTAAGAGATCGAGCATTAAATTGGTATATGAAATAATCGAGCAAAGAGGTAAGGTCTTATGCAGACATAAATTCAGCGCTGGTAAAAGAATTCAGCAAACCAAAATCTGAGTCACAGTGGATCACAAAAGTAAAGGAGATCAAACAAAGGTCGACTGAGTCAATATGGGAATTTGATCAAAGGTTCAAGGTATTGCTGGATTAAGTGAGCTTCAATATAGCTTTGTCGTAGCACAAGGAATGGTTTTGTTGGCTTGTTGGGGCCTGACCCAGGTTCGGATATCATTTATCCAAACAAATCCTGATACTACTAGCCCTTCTGACAACAGTCTACGGAGCGCGGACTGAGATCTCACCCGAAGTAGTATGGGAGGGTGTTAGAACCAGGTTTCCGCACCCTGGGGATGTCTGATGGGTTCCAAGTGGTCCACGGGTTGACCCTGCATGCACGTCGCTACGTGCACTTATCAGTACCTCGCAGCCAGTGATGTTTCATTCGCTTAGCCCTACTCGGGGGTCGAACAGTGTTATTATCCAAATCCTTACTAGGAACTCGATATTAGTTGATTAACTTAGCTTATCTATATGCTTTCATTTATTCATAACAATTTTCACCATTTATACAAAAGCGTGCAATAACTAAATGGTATAATTGCACTTGATATCAAACATGTAATAACTTAAGAATGGATACACGAAATTAAGATAAAACTTCTCTTTATTATTCTTCTTCCTTAGTTACAGACTTGACTCTACCCTGTGCACTCAGCTGCAGGGGTCTACGCACTCAGTTACAGACTCTACCAAACCTCTGCGCACTTAGTTGCAGAGCCTCTTCCTACTATTATGACCCAAGATACTAGACTCTTGTTCTATGCTTCGCTATTTTTCAGACTCCATCTGTTGGCTCACTCCCTTAACTACTTTAAAAATTAGAGCCTCACTTTATTTATACAATCCCATGGTCCGCGCACCATGGGTAGGATGACACTACATTAAAAACTTAGGGCAGATAGCCCTATGACTCTAACATACAATTCGCACTCCGCGCCCGCAATTCGTGGAGTTTTTACAACAATATTACTCAAAACTTGGGCTTTGAGCCCCAAACTATGTTGTGGGGAGGATTCCATGCCCAACAAGCCCCCAACACAAACATTGTGACTCACCCTCAAGTCACTCTATTGGTGCAACGATCTTGGTGCGGAGTCCCTCCAGCTGGTCCCGAACGGTCTTGATGTCTATAGCACACTGAGCTACTGCTTGTTGTACCCACTACATTCTCTCTTCTGAGCCCTCTATTTCCAGTGTGTTGCGCTGCATATGTGCATGCATCCCCTCAATCTGCGCGAGCTTTCCTTCAATATCTATCGTGATTGTGAAGGCTTCATCAATCCATGGCTGGACACAAGCTTTGAGAACTACTTCCTTATGGTGCACCGTGTCCACCTGCTCTTTTAGTGCCTTGGCTTGCTGTATTCTTGCAAGCCGCTGAGTAAGGACTACTGTCTGCACAGTCCCCGTGATGCTATCATACTGTTGTGGGAGTTTGCGTGCTTCTGTCTCCAGCTGTTGGATGTTGGGGTCCTCCTGCAACATCATGAGGACCTCAAGCACCTGTTCCAGCATGTTGGTACAGTCGCACACTGCATGTCCAATCTCTTCCAACCCTGCTGTAATAGTGTTGGTGCATTGTTTTTTATTTCCGGGGGAGTGGAAGGCTGGGCCTTCAAACGCAGCTTAGCGATCTGGAGATTCAGCTCTAATTGTACCCTTGTTGTCCCTTCTCTCATGTCGCGGACTCCACTGGCCAAATTGTGGATCCTCACTTCCACCGGTAGATCTACTGTGATAGCCAGCTTTGGGACACGTTGGCAAGCATCATCTAACACCTGCACCAACCTTTGGTTTTGTGACACCAACTCGTCGTGTTGTAAGCTGAGCTGCTTCATATTGATCTTTTGTTCACTGAGAACTTGGATCGCACAGTTCTCCCTAGCACGCAGTTCTACTGTTATTCCATCCTGTAGTTGATAGAGCATTTCTCGGGGAAGGGTAGCTAGATTAAGGCCAACCCCCTCCATATTCTGCTTCATCAGATTTTATGTCTCTAAGTGCAGGAACTTCTTGTTGTTCGCGAGGTCCCAGTCTTCAAATTTCATGGTGGGCATGCGGCCTAGGTGCGAGCCCTCAAATACAATGCCATCAGGGAGAAGTGGGGTGTGGAGTGAACTCTTTGTTGCATCCAAATATTTTGGTACCTTGGCTTTTCCTTTCCACGGAGGGACATACGCGGGTAGTTTCACGACAGAGTGCAACGGTTGGATGTCCTCCTCCACGTCTTCTTCTTCTTCTGCAGCAGCAATCAGTGCATGCAGATCTTCTTCCTCCTCATCTATTTCAATCATGACTACCTTCCCTTTTTCTTCCATTGATAACTTGTTGTGCCGCGAGTTCCTCGGGGACATGCGTATTGGTCCCATTGCCTGCTCATCCTTCTTCAACCTCGATGTCCACAGTGATTTGGGGATTTCTGTCACAAACCCAGCACCTTCGGGAACATCCTGTACCATGGGGGTCTGCGCGACCTATCCGGCAGTTCCTTACTCAATTCCTAATCCATCCTTAGTGGTCGTCATCATCTCTACATAGTATTTTGTCTTTCGTAAACTCAAGGGCTCTATTATCATTCGTCTCTTAACACTATGTGCTTCGCTCAACCGCTCAATGCTAAAATGACCAAGTGTTGTCAGCTAGCTAGCCCTTTGAGTTTTATAGCACCTTTTGAATTCAAATTCGACTGTTCCCCCCCATTTCGGGCCATCAATGCTTCCTTGGCGGCATATTTTCCCAAATCTTGCCCATAACTTTCGCCTTAAATGCCCGCCGCCTGCTCCATTTGGCCTCAAATTGTACATCTCATCATGAATAGTGACACCAACGATCAATTCCTAGCCGACCCTCATGGTAACGCAGCCCTTCATGCACGGTCGTGAACCCTATGATGTCCTGTTCCTACACGCATCTCTCATATCTCGTAGCCCCCAGGCAGAATATTTTATAGTCCTACGCTCCCCCTCAACTTCTTGGAGCACTAAGATTGTCCTCCCTATGGCTAGTCAAGTGGGTGCACCACCCATGCGGGGCTTCATCTTGTCCTCCACCATGGTTCATGGAGAATCCTCATCTTCCCTTGTAGTGATCGGCATCACGCACTCTACTATTTGCATTGCGCTGCCCTGGTCACTATGTTTGGTGAGATGCGGTCTCAGCGACGACAAAAGACTAACCAATTCACGATGATAGATTTCCAATTTCTCAGTATGATTGTACACACCTTGCCTTGCCATCCTCAATTTCTCAACGATAAATTCTTCCTTTATTTCGTTTTGCAGTGTCTTGACCTCTTCGTCCATTAAAATGCTTTTCTCCCTTAGCCGTACCCAGTCTTTTTCAAGTTCGTGAAGTCTAAAGTTTCCCCATCAGATTTCTTCCTCAAGTCTTATATGTTTTGTTTCGCGCAACCATGTGATTTCTTCATTCCAGTTGGCGTAGACCATCGTATCTACGAGTGCTATTATGCGCGGACTCATCTTCACATGCTCCACAGGTGTTATAGAAATTTTTAGGCACTACAACCCCAATCATACATGTCCATAAACCAAGGGCTCCTAAGTCCCTAAAAGTGTTGTTTCATACCCTAAAGGAACAATGTCAGCTGATTACATCATCTCCCAAAAGTTCTCCACAGAAAACTGCTCAGAACTGGTCAAAGCTGGACCATACAGACTACCCAGTGTAGAGGGTGCGTTGCATCCCACCTGCTCAGTGAAAAAGGGTGCAATGCATACTGAAAAGCCCTTCTGTAGGGTGTGATGGACAAGAGTAGAAAAATGGCAGAGATAGTTTGCAAGGTGCATCGTCATGGAATCTTCCAGAAACTTCTCCTTTGACACTTGCCTCTCTGAATTCGCCCAGGGATGAGTAAGAGATCATCAATCTCCAAGTGGAATCAAGAACTATCAGAGAGAGGACACTAATCAAAATCCTAGAAGCTAACTCACCCCCCTGCAATCATCTATATATGGATCCCTCATCCCAGAGATCCAGAGGCTGGAATTTTGTATCTTGTAAGGAAGTGTTGTTGGTTTCTTGGTGGAATATCATAGTGTTTGGTGATCTAAGTTTTTCATGAGGTGAAAGAAGGGCTTTCATGCTGGAGGATGATGCTGGGTCAGAACAATTGGTTGTAATCCTCTTTTCTATTCTTGATATTAATAAAGCTATTCAAGTTTTCCTCCACATTCTTGTATGTTTGATGATATATGCATTTGTGTGGTCAATATATATCTGGTCCTATATTGTTTATGATTGTAGATCTCTGTTCTTCGATAGTATTATGCTGCTTTGATTCTATAGGTGCTCTTTGAAGTTGGGTAGACGAAGGAGAAGTGGCAAGGATCTGTCAGAAGGGAGAGGAACCGAGCAAGGAACCAAGCGCAAGACTGAGGTTGGTGTCCTTCATTCCCCTCTTATCTACTTCTCATAAAGGAAAACAAAAGCAGTTTTAGTTTGCTTGTTTCTAAGATAGCTACCAGTCTTAGTGGGACTAGTAGCTCTGAGTGGACACTAGATTTCCCGATAAAAAAATGGCGACTCCACTGGGGAGCGAATAGATTGTTTGCTTGTCTATATGTGTTTGTTTTATAAACTTACAGACAGAGCCTGAAGTCAAGCCAACTAGCCTTCGAACTGCATTTGCTATGCAAGTGCAAAGTAGATCAATGCTGCTTTAGTCTATGTCCGGGTTTTGTTTATAAACTGAACAATCGATTTGTAAACCTTATAATTGCCCTAGTGGTGGCTCTAGTAACCTCATTAGATCAACCCCTGTGGTTTATATTTATTGAACATCACTTGCTTGGCCTAAATCCCTGAACTGAGCTGCAAACTATGACCCGGAACCCAGATGAAGTCTCGTCCCTAGACCATCGCACCTTCTCCTCTTGGGAATCTGGATGCATCGCACCTCCCATTTGCAGTAGGTGTGCTACATCACACTTTCCCTATGTTGCAGGTGTGCTGATCAGACAAGACCTCTTCTGATCTCAAATTTTGGTTTCTGTGTTCACTGTCTTCAGCTTTAGTCAGGAGTTTTGTTGTCTGTGATCAGTATACCACTGTGGAAACTCCCTTCCTTTCCATCATTCCGCCTCCATTGTGCAAAGAACTATGAATGTTTTTATGTATTGTGCGCCATTTTCAGTTCTCTTTTACAAAGAAGTAGCATAATCAAACTGTCGTCTTTTGATTTGAAAGTGTCGCAAGTGTCGTTTTCAGTCAAAGAAAAGAATTCTATTGTTCTTGATGGTCAATTATACAGTTACTCTTGTATTTGATTTGAATTAGTAGTTTTTCAAGTGTCGAAAGCAGTTTTCAATTCAAAATAGCAAAGTGTCGTCATTATCTTCCTTTCGTTTTTGAAGAGAAATTGGTTAGTATTGTCGCTTTGAAAAGATAATTCAGATTTGCACATAGCATTCTTCTTGTCATTCACACATTAAGAAAGCTGAAAACAAATACATGCATGTGCATTTGCATTTAGACTGCTTGTTGGTTTGATTTAGGACAGTGCATCTAGTGTGTGCTCCTTGCTCTATGTTGAAAGAATATCATCTCTCTTTCTTTAGTAGCTAGGATTTTCATTGCAAAAAGAAGATTAAATGATTGTTTATCATCTTAGATTGCATTTTAGGAATTGTATATCTACATCATGCAGTGAACCCGAAAGGAAAATTTCTTAAGAAATATCAACTGTAAAATAAACTCAATGAACATAAAAACGCTTTGGAACCTAATGCACAACATCTAGAAGTCTAGGTTAGAGACATATTCCGGCGTCGTAAAGCCTGGTAACTGTCGCTTTCATTATTGGTTGGGTGATTCCTCCTCTTTGAGATGACAAGTGCCAGTACGGACTTGTGCTCCCATGTACCGTTGAGTATATATTGGGAGACCACAATAGGCTATATCCTTTATCCATAGGAAGCCCTGTCTGCCGCCCTATCGATCGCAATTTACTAAACACAGCATTTGGGAAGATTAACTGCCGTACCATAAAAAGTATTCTGCAGTTTTGCGATTGGTTTGATAATCCCTCTATCTAGATTTCCAGAGTAGTCTCTTTCGTTCCTTTTCAGACTCCTTAAAGGAAAAGTTCCATCTGAGCACTTGTCACTTGAGGCTCATTAAAAATCGAAGGCGACTAGAGTCATCTTTTGTTTTTTCTCGACTCTTAAAAATTGAAAAATCAAGTTGTGTCAAAGCGTCTAAAATTTATTTTAATTGGAATAATATCACCATTCCCGCATTGGTCTTAGGTTGAGAAAAATGGAGTCCACCAACCAAGTATTTCCCCTTGGAGGAAATCCTAGTCCTTTTTCCTCTTGGGGAGATGTTGGTGCACCTCATATGGCCACATTGTCACTTCCAGGATTGACGATTGGCTTGCCAATATGGCTCTTCTCAAACAATCGAGTCAGCAACTGGATGATACTAAAGTTAACCCCCAACCTTCTACTTCATTCGATTCTCCCTCTCCTCCTTCCTCTTTGCTTGATAAAGTTGGTAAAGCCAAAAATCAATTAACTAAGAAGGAGAAGAAGGAGAAGGAGAAGAAAGAGAAGAAGAAGAAGGAGCCAAAGGCAAAAAGGGGTAACCAGGCATATTCTGGTGAAAATCCACACACTGCACCATCCAAGCCTAAATCTCCATGTGTCATTTGCAAAGGAGACCACTATCATCGAGATTGTCCTTACATTCCTTGGATCTTAAGGGACTGGTCTCCTCGTTTGCACAATCTGGTGTCATCAACCTCTGAAGATCATGTTGAAAGTACACCATCAACTAGTGAAAGCAAAGCATTTCGGCAGAAAAGGAAATGTAAATTTCCTTGTAAATTGTGTGAAGGCAATCACGTCGTCCACCGTTGTCCTTTCCTAGACGAAGCTAAAAGAGTTTTGGATAACCGTCCGGCTTCACCGCTACGACTTCCTCCTGGATATAAGAAACTCTTACCAAGTCCGTCACTAGTTGAAAATCCGACTGACACGCCATTGTTGTCAGTCAAAGCATCTATCATTGAAGATAAACCTGCTGAATCCATACCAGACGAAAGTCAAAAGGTTGAGGCGGCAGTCGACCCAGTCTTGTCTTCGGAAGGTCCATCTTCAGATGACACAATCATCGAAGAGAATGAGAATGACACCATTCAAATTCTTTTTGTAAACACAGACTCCGATGAACATGGGGGAAATCTACCTGTTCCTTTACCGTAGGAAGGAAGTTCGTCAGAGTCATATCCGGTCGTCTATTCGGTCCCACCTCCAAGCAACCTAGTCATTTCCTTCGATTCGAATCTACTAGGAAGACCCCGTGTACTGGCTAATGTACCATTCTGAATCATTGTACAAGCTTACAAAATGATCATGATCGGTACCATCATAGATGAAGGGGCTTCTGTGAGTATCCTTTCCTCAACTGCTTAGGAAGCACTTGGTTCGCCATCGCTTCTGCCTGAGATGAGAAATTTGACAGGCTTCAACAAAGGAACCAGTCGACTGTTAGGGATCCTTCCCAATGTTCCCATAACGTTGGGAAGGAAAACCGTTTACATGAACGTAATGGTAGTCCAAGGACCTCTAGATTATAATCTACTCCTTGGGCGCGACTATATTTATAGCATGGGAGCCATTGTCTCCTCACTCTTTAGAGTAATGTGTTTTTCGCATGAAGGCAGAGTGGTCAAGCTCGTAGACCAGCTTTTGTTCCCCGGCTCACACATATCTAATAGTCAAATGCCATCCCTAAATGGTATTTTCACGCAAGGAATGTCTCATCAATCTCTAGTCTGTGCACCTGAAGAGTGCGAGTGATTTGGGAAGACATGACTGAAACCCAGGGGGCATGCACCCTGGTCTGTTTCGGCAAGAAAAACTTGGGTATAGGGTAAATTTCCGCGAAAGATTTAAGATTGGTCCGACACCCATCCATGTAGGAAGAGGGAGTTAGACTGGGATAAGATTTTTCATCAAGGTTAGGTGATTGGAGCTTTTGTCCAGATGGACTAAGCTGAGGAAGTGTTTCTGTCTACTGTGCGGATGGAAACTTTCTTGCGAATATAAGAACTTATAAATGGTAGCCTGGGAACTTTACTTCGCTATACCTAGGGGCATGCAAACCTTTTTTCCTGAAAGTAAAGAGTGACCATTTATTTTCTTAGTTTGTAGTTTCTCAACCCTTTAAACTTGTAGGATTGGTCGTTCCTAGCTTGCATAATGAAAGGATCCGGAGCAAAGTTTCGAATGGTGCAAGCTCCTTAAAAATTGAACCTATCGATGAGACATCCTTATTATACGACTGGCATGATTAGTTTTTATGCGAAGTTCAAGCTCGTTAAAAATTAAACCTTAGCAATGAGCAAACGTTCCCCCAAAGTTTAAGCTCATTAAAAAATGAACCATTTTCCGGTAAATAACCATTGTGAATGCATTATCATTAGCTTTTTGAGCCCTGGTCGTGTTCTTACCATCACCTCCACTCTGTTTTAGCCAATCATTCACCTCCATTTGATTGTTTACCCCTTTTGAGGAACAACTGTGAAGACTGATCCTGTTAGCCATCCTTGTGACACTGTCGTGAATGGAAAATTCCAAACCTTACCTAGAATCAGCTGCTACCTAAAATTATCACTCGTTCCTCAAAAGACGAGTCTCCTTTAAGCTCTTTTCATCTGACTCATAAAATATGAAAAGATTACAGAGCGATTGGCCTCTCCAGCTCATTAAAGCGACCGGAAGTGCTATGCCTCCTCTAGATTTTAATCTTTTTAGACCCGAGGGATTATTAAACAAAAAGATCGAGCACTTGTTTTGTTTGGCTCGTTAAAATTACAGAAAATTCATCCCTTTTGTATTATTTTATACTTTTTCGGACTTAAGGGATTATATGACAAAAAAGGATTATTTGATTTTCCTTTACGTCCCTTTCAGACTCCCTAAAATTGAAAAGGACCGAGTTATCTTTGTCGTTAAACTCGTTAAAACCGAATAGTGACAAACTTGTCCATATAGACAAGAACGAGTTTCGCTGTCGCTAGGCTCGTTAAAACATAGCGAGGGGTTTGCCCGAAGTGAAAATTATAGAACAAGCATATGTTATCCCCCTCAAGCTTGACAAAAATAAAGAGGTACTAGTCAGAAATGACTGGGGAAAAATTGGGAAGAAAACTTGAAGAAAGTTTATTGGTAGCAAGTCGCTCTTGAACATGACACTTGCACTCCACATCCGAGTCGGGTTGGGTTATTCCATTCACTGGTCATATCACCATTGGTCCATCACACAATCCATATTTTGGGTTAATGCTACCAATCCATGTCAGTGTCGCCGGTATGTTCAAGAGAAGTCGCTGAGAGAATTCACCTGTGTCTCATCCGCTGTAATACTTTCACGCTCCATTCTTTCATGACCGCCACCCAGAACCCTGTATCATTCAGATCGTTTTCACCTCCAAAAATCATTTACTCCGTTCCGTGTCATAGATGTGGGATTCATTAAGGCCTTCCTACGATGGTTCACTTCTTGCCGACGTCAACTCATTATCCAAGAAGTCGACTTAGGAACAACCCTTTCAGTACTTTGAAGCTTGCATGCCTCAATGGCAAGTTTCTCACTTCCAGTGACAGGTTTACATCAATGGCTTTTGACCGAAAGATTTTGCATGGTGTTCAACACCAAGTCCCTTTTCACCCGACGCGAATTGTACTGTAGTACCTTGAGGGTCATCATCATTATCAGTGATTCCTCTCACGCCTGTTAACAGCTTACATCGTTGGCTAGTAATCAGGTGATGTCTTTCCATGTTCGACTCCAGAACATATTTCACATGGATCGACTTGTACTCCGAGTGAAGATTGAACGAGTTTGAAGACCCCGGATCTAGTTTCATCCATCTGGGCTGCGATATATTCAGGAAAGTAAAGACATCAAATGTACACTATTGCTGCACAGATGATCATCATAATCAAAGGATGATGACTCTATCAGAATCATCAGTCTGCCACACAGATGGTTGTCTGTCTCATGTACATGAAAATGAATTTATAAAGCTGAGCATGGGAATGCCCGCCTCAGCTAGATCATGAAAAATATTATGAAGATAATGTATTGTATTGTATCTTATTACAGGTCACCTTCCAGCTCAAAAAAACTTCGAATCCTCATGATAAAGCATTTCACCCGACATCAGAAGATTAACGACCTCATGCTTTAGGGGGCAACTGTTATAGACATTTTTGGGCACTACAACCCCAATCATACATGTCCATAAACCAAGGGCTCCAAAGTCCCTAAAAGTGTTGTTTCATACCCTAAAGGAACAAGGTCAGCTGATTACATCATCTCCCAGAAGTTCTCCACAGAAAACTGCTTAGAACTGGTCAAAGCTGGACCATATAGACTGCCCAGTGCAGAGGGTGCGATGCATCCCACCTACTCAGTGAAAAAGGGTGCGATGCATACTGAAAATCCCTTCTGTAAGGTGCGATGGACGAGAGTAGACATATGGTAGAGACAATTTTCAAGGTGGATCGTCATGGAATCTTCTAGAAACTTCTCCTGTGACACTTGCCTCCCTGAATTCGCCCAGGGATGAGTAAGAGATCATCAATCTCCAAGTGGAATCAAGAACTATCAGAGAGAGGACACTAATCAAAATCCCAGAAGCTGACTCACCCCCCTGCAATCATCTATATATGGATCCCTCATCCTAGAAATCCAGAGCCTGGAATTTTGTATCTTGTACGGAAGTGCTGTTGGTTTCTTGGTGGAATATCATAGTGTTTGGTGATCTAAGTTTTTCATGAGGTGAAAGAAGGGCTTTCATGCTGGAGGATGACACTGGGTCAGAACAATTGGTTGTAATCCTCTTTGCTATTCTTGATATTAATAAAGCTATTCAAGTTTTCCTCCACATTCTTGTATGTTTGATGATATATGCATTTATGTGGTCAATATATATTTGGTCCTATATTGTTTATGATTGCAGATCTTTGTTCTTCGATGGTATTATGCTTCTTTGATTCTACAGGTGCTCTTTGAAGCTGGGTAGACGAAGGAGAAGCGGCAAGGATCTGCCAGAAGGGAGAGGAACCGAGCAAGGAACCAAGCGCAAGACTGAGGTTGGTGTCCTTCATTTCCCTCTTATCTACATCTCATAAAGGAAAACAAAAGTAGTTTTAGTTTGTATGTTTCTAAGATAGCTACTAGTCTTAGTGGGACTAGCAACTTTGAGTGGACACTAGATTTCCCGATAACAACAGGGACTACAACCCCTGCTTCATAGTTCAGCTTCATAAATGCTTGCACAGTCAGAGTTTTGCACATGGTCCTATAATCCCATACAACCGTTGGTATGCACAGGTCCTAATTGGTGCGTCTCACATGGTGGACCCTATTCAGCACTTCGCACACCTTGTCAAAGGCTTCCTCATGTATGATGTTTGACGTGCTAGGTTTTATCATGCTTCGTCGTTCGCGCACTTGTCTTTCCTGCTTCTAGTTGTTGTTCTTGTTTCCTATTATGATAGTGGTGTGCGTTCGTGCGGGCTGCGTACCATACGCCTGTAGCCATCTAGAAAGGTGGGCACGCAAGCTGTTTCACCCATCATAACTGGCTCTCATCCATAGCTAAGGCTTTCCAAATCGTATAAGCATCCCCTTTCTGCATTCGTGCTAGCTCTCAATACTTCTCTGATGCGTACCCCACCATCTTGCGGGCATTGCGTGCAGTGCCCATTTCAGAGAATCAAAACGCTATTGTTCTGGCACTGCACTTTCAAATTTGTTAAGGAATTCATCCACCGCTATCAACCCATCATACATAGGCAGATCCCTTAACTCTGTTTTCATGCAGCACAGTGATCTAACCATCATGTTTCAATTTAGTGTGGTTACCTCGTGTCACCGGTTCTGCCATTGTTCTATTTCCTCATCTGAATCTGATGTGCAGGAGCTTTTGCGCTCCCACGAAATATGGCCATCCGCTGTAGGATTCACCCAATCCTATTCCCAAGTGGTTATTTTGTAGATACATTCTAGCTCATCATCGCTCTCTTCATCGTGCACTGGCTCTGTGTAGCGCGCTCCTTCTGTAGGGTCTAAAGGCACCACTACACATAGTGACTTTTTCTCAAAAATCATTTTGTGCTTCTTTAGATTTATTACTCCATTCATATCAGCAGCCCAGTCTATTCCTAGTAGCATGGAATAGTGATTGCTATCATCGACAATCTCTATCACTTCGAAATCCGCCAGCGAGCTTACACCTTCAATATCATGGGTAAGATCTTCTGTTGGTTCACCATTCACAATTGAATGGGAGACCATTGTAGCGTGGTTCTGCCCATGCATTCCCATGTTTTTTTCGTTGTATGTTCATGTTTGATCCTAGATCTAGAATTAATTGATCCATTTCATACTCCCCAATTTGCGCAGTCAATCTCATTTCCCTTCCTATTCACGATGTGTGCTTTTCGAGTTTTCGGACTACGCGTGGTTCTCCTGACCCAGTGCACCTAGTGATAAGTTCTTGCAGCCCTTTCATAGGCTTTCTGTCGCACAACAGTTTCATACATGTCTCCAGAAAGGTAGTGATCATTGAAGGATCCATCTCTGGCTCCAGTTGATCCTTACTACCTGAAGTGGAGGCCTCTGTGAAGCTCTTCTTAGCTTCCATGAATGTCTCGTTCACGCATTCTAGATCAAATTCAGGTTCTTTTATAGGAGCCTTGCGAACCCATGCACTTTCTTCAGGTTTCTTACTGTTTTCATCTCCTGTTGCAATACTGCTTATGAGCACTATGTTTACATTCGGGTCCTCTTCGCGTGGTTCAAACCTCATCATTTACAAATTCTAAGTCGGGGGAGGCTGGAGTACCCCTTTCTCGCGCAGCCTCACTATCAGTGTAGGGCAGTCCTTTGCCTCATGATCAAACTGAGTACAGTATAAACATGATGTTCTCATCGGATTCATACAATCGTGGCCATAGTTCCCTGGCCCTCCGCAATTGTAACAAATTAGTTGTCCGCAACCCGTTCCTAGTCCCATTCCACCTTGACCTCGTCCGCACCCTTGAAATCCAGTGCATGCCATTCCTTCATTTGGGTCGAGGGCTCGTGTTTTGGCCTGCACCATGTAGGTTAGCATCCGATCCATCATTAGCTCATAACTTCTGCAGGTGCGCTCATCATGGCCTACCAACCTGCAGAAATTATAGAACAATTGCTAGGATGTCTGCATATACTTCTGTAATAAATGAAAATTATCCATAACATGTTTTCCTCCTATCTAACAGATTGCACACCATAATACAGGCATCGCGCTTGGTACTGCTTGTGCCTCTGGTCTTAATGGCATTGGCCCTCCTCCTACCAAGTAATTCATGAAGACTAGATAATGGTCCTTGTCATGCCCCTGGCCCTTACATTTTGTGCACCATACCTCCTCACGCGCTTCTGGGTGAGTTGTCATGTCCTATTTCAAACTCTGCATTTCTAAACACAAATTTTACAGTTGCGAGTGGATTTGTTAGACTCCTAAGCTAGGATATTGTATTGGGGTATCGTGCGGTCTCATTGCAATCTCCAAAGCTTTGGCCTGGGTGGATAACTTCTGCTACGACAGCGCCATTCTTAGATGCGGTGTTAGTGACGCTACAAACCATGCGAGGTGCTACCCATCTTTCAAGTTCATGTTGGCTTCATGAATCATACTCTTTAGTCTCTGATCGAGATCCCATGGGGTCTCACCTGGAAGCATTGCGATCTCCTTAAACCTGATAATTGATTCTGTCTCCCACTTTGGCCTGCTAAATTCCCTATTCAGCGCCGCTTGGATATCTGCGATCCTCGTGGTGAAATGGTCATTAGAATTCTTAATGTACCATGCCAGTGCGTGATCTTGCAATGCGCTCACCAACGTTGCCTTCTTTATATTGTCATCCACACTCCTTGTGCTTTCCATATGGCCCTTAGCATGAACCAAAATTGGTCCAAATCTTCGTTCCCTACTCCTTTGAATACCGACAATTTTATTGCGCTTGCCATATTGAACTGTGGTGGTGGCGGAGGTGGTGTGGGCAGAGATGGAGGTGAAGATGGTGAGATTGGTGGTGGTGTAGGTGGAGGTTGTAGGCACGTAATTCGCTGCCTTATCAGACTAACTACTCTTCTCGGAGAAACTCTCGCAAGCTCTTCCTCACTTTCCCGCTGAGGTGAAATCAAGGGGCTATTCTCTATCTCTATGCTACCTTCGTTTCTATAGATCCTCCCACTTCATGTAGCCCCAAACATCAATTTATTCGCATAACCCGATTTTCACATAATAACATCTTAATCCAAGTGTTCAGAGATTTAATGTACTTACCTCGCGGTCCTTTGAGGAAGTGTCATTCTACCTCACTGTAACTAACTGTTGTGTCTACCACAAACTCAGTCATAAACCCCCCTATAATTCAATCGAGCCAATGGTCCACAGAACGCGCGATCTTATCTTCTGATGCTTCTAGTCTGTGCACTAATTCTGGAGTCCACACAATTGGTTTGTCAATCCTACACCTTCTCTAAATGTCTGCTAGCTTCACGATCTGCTCATACAACTCAGAGGGAAAGGACGCAAAGAAAATTTCATGGATTTCCATATATAAGTAGCGCTCCAACCACTGTTCCTTTGATACTCGCGAATTCCTGCTGTCCTACATCGTGAACTCGTGAATCTTTCTATTTAACCACCCTTCAATTTCTTTCTTTGTTGGATTCCAGTGACACGACATCAGAGATCCCTCATGCAGATCACAATCCCGATAATGGAACCATTTGTTGACTTGTTGGGGCCTAACCTAGGTTCGGAGATGATTTAGCCAAACAAATCCCAGTACTACTGCCCCTTCTGACAACAATCCATGGAACGCGAATTGAGGTCTCACTCAAAGTAGTATGGGAGGGTTCTAGAACTAGGTTTCCACACCCTGGGGATGTTTGATGGGTTCCGAGTGGTCCACGGGTTGACCCTGCGTGCACGTTGCTACGCGCACTTATCTATACCTCACAGCCAGTGATGCTGCCTTTGCGTAACCCTACTTGGGGGCCAAACAGTGCTATTATCCAAATCCTTAATAGGAACCTGATATTAGTTGATTAACTTAGCTTATCTGTATGCTTTCATTTATTCATAACAATATTCACCATTCATACAAAAGTGTGCAGTAACTAAACAATATAATTGCACTTGATATCAAACATGTAATAACTTAAGAACGAATACATGGAATTTAGATAAAACTTCTCTTTATTATTCTTCTTCCTCGGTTATAGATGTGACTCCGCCCTGCGCACTCAGCTGCAGGGTTTTTCACCCTCAGCTGCAGACTCTACCAGGCCTCTGTGCACTCAGATGCAGAGCCTCTTCCTACTACTACGACCCAAGATACTAGACTCTTACTCTATGCTTCTCTGTTTTTCAGACTCCATGTGTTGGTTCACTCCCTTAACTACTTTACAACTTAGAGCATCACTTTATTTATATAATCCCATGGTCCTTGGACCATGGGTGGGTAGGCCACCACTACATTGAAAACTTAGGACAGACAACCCTATGACTCTAACATACAATTTGCTCTCCGCACCCACAATTCGTGGAGATTTTACAAAAATGTTACTCAAAACTTGGGCTTTGAGCCCCAAACCATGTTGTGGGGGGGATTCCATGCCCTACAGGTTTATAGTTGTGTTGCTTCCACACATCATATTACCTTTGACACAATAGAAAATAGAGACTCCAACCGAAGCTTTAGAGTTGGTAATGAAGTTAGAAGCTTCGTTGATAAGTGATAGAAATATGGTTATGCAGTAGATACAAAGTCATCTGGAGAATTTGAATCTATAGCTATAGGACATGAAGAAGAGTAAAAAAGTTCATGAAGAGGTCTAGTGTACAAAATGAAAATTAAAAGGTCACTCTAAAGAGAAATGTCCTATTTTCATAAATTACATTACTAGGGGAGCACCTAATCCTTTGAATGTTGGATCTAGATTGTGGTGCGAATTATGCCAAACTAGAGGTGAACATTGCTCTGAAGATTTATATTTTTTACAAAAATATATGCAGACCACAAAGAAATTATTTTTCAAGTTCTATAAGTTAGTGGGGCATGATGAAAATTATTGTCAAGCCTATGAACTGATGATGGATCTTGGTGTTGATACATATAGAATGCAAGTTGAAGAAAAAGGACATGAACAAAGTGGACAACACGGTGGTAGAGGTGGTGGAGCTGGTCGAGGTTGAGATCAGTTTATTTGTTATAACTGTGACCAGGCTGGTCACTTTGTAAGAGACCATCAAAATCCAACTATGACATGTAAGTATTGCAAATAATTTGATCATGTAATAGAAGAGTGTCTGTTACTTTTTCAGCGAAAGTGGAAGAAAAGAAGAATCGACAGCTAACCCAGCACATTCAGATGATGACTAAGGAAATGAGGACAGATGAAACTCGTGTTAATATTGTAACAAGGAGTGGAGCTGCGACAAGAAATGACGAAGAAATTGGGAAGAATGTAGTTGAAGATACGTGGGTTAGAAAAACTACAAAAAAAGCACTGATGTTTGATACTCAAAAGTAAAATTAAGTCTTTATGGAGGAAAATCGAAGCTTTATGGGTGTATAACCTTCGACATCCATCGTGTAGCCGAAGCATAAGAATAACAATGACATAATAGTAGCTGCGACAAAAGATATGGATCCAAGTATTTTAAAATATTTCCTAGAAACTTTCATGAAGTTGTTACGGAACCAGAAATATGTAGTAGGACTACAGGAATTGATAGAATCATGCGCATCTAAGGAAGTACCGTGGAGTGAAATGCGAGAAGTGAATAATTTATATAGAAAAAAGAGAACTGGAAAGGAAATGAGGCTTAGTGCAAAAATAAGAGAATATGATATGGACTGAGTTATTTTAGATCTAGGATTGGAAGCTAATGTCATAACAAATAAAACATGGTAACTAATGGGTAAACTGAAGTTGCAATGATCACCTATTCAACTGAGAATGGCAAATCAATAGAATATTGTTCCTCTAAGAAGATTATCAGGCATTACAGTGGATATTGAAGGGGTGCGCACTACTACATATTTTGAGGTAATAGAAATTGTGGATGACAATAACCCCTATCCTGCATTACTTGGATTGGATTGGTCATTTGCTAACATGGCTATAATCAACTTGAAGAAGAGGAAAATGATATTTGAAAGAAACAATATGAGAGTGATCGTTCCATTAGATCCATTAGAAGGGGAAAGGTATACTGAACCTATTAAAGAAGATTACATCGCAATTGATTAGATAACATCTATCAAGTGACAGCCAAAGAATAAGAATGGATTAGCCCCACTACAGATGGAAAGTTGAGTTGGGAGCATAACAACTCATTTTCTTCAAATTCAGAAGAAGAATTAGAAAATTGGAAAAATAGGTTACATGAAGTGTCTACAGGGTGATGTGCGAGAGTGACTAAATCACTTCACTCTATAACCTATGAGGTATATAATTTTCCTTACTATGATGGTTTGCGTGATATAAATATTTTCTTGAAGAATATGAAGAACGGGTAACATAATGTCAAAGATTATTAGCCTTGGATATAGTCCTAAGAGCTACTCCTGCTAGATGGTGGGGCACAAATAAGAGGAATATAGGAACTTGGCAAGAATGTCAAAGCTTGATATGGGTAAGGTTTGGTCAGGTAGACATAGAATTGAGAGATAAATATGATGGTCAAATTGATCCTAGAGAGCACATCCATATTTGCATGATAACATGGAAAGGGATTCCACAAGAGGAATGGGTGCATGAGTGTATCCATACATTAGAGGCAATTCCTCAAAATTGGTATTTGGAAATAGAACTTCGACATGGTACTGCGAGCTAGACAGATATGGTTGATGGGTTTATATTGACATTTAGATTTGAAGATGATTTTCCACATATAGATTCATCCCTTCACATAGTTAAAAATAATATTTTTTAGAATGAGATTCCACTCACTTGGTAACCTCATTGGGTTGCATAGTTATAGAATGTACTAGAATGCTACAAGATCGTTGCAGAAGAAGATGAAGACCCTCACAATATTGACATAGAAGAGTCTAAAGGTTATGACAAAGTGAATGGACCTGAGAGAGAAATGCCTAATATAAAAAATCCATTAAAGACAAAGAAGGTGAATATCGGGTTAGAAAATGAGTTGAAGTTTACAACCATAAGAGATTAATGGGATGAATAAACAATCAGCAAAGTGAAAAATCTTGTGCATGAATACTAGGATTTAATCCCCACTAATTTCTTAGATATTAAAGGCATAGTATGAGACTTGGGAGTTATGAAGATTCCTCTGAATCCTGATGCAAAGCCATTTAAGAAAAGGCCTTATAGACTAAATCCAAAATACAAAGAAAAAGTGAAGAAAGAACTAGAGAAAATGATAGTAGCTGGAATCATTGAACCCGTGGAAGAATTAGAGTGGGTAAGCCCTATGGTTGTACAAGAAAAGAAAACACAGGGTCAAATCAGGATTTTTGTTGATTTAAGGAAGTTAAATGATGCATGTCTATATGATCCATTCACTACACCTTTCACTGATGAAGTATTGGACAATGTAGGACGTTAGGACGTGAGGAAGCCTATTCAATAGATTTCCAAGATACCATCAGATTAGAATTGCACTAGAGGATACACATAAGACCACCTTCACTACAAATGGGGTCCATATCAGTATACAGTGATGCCTTTTGGGTTGAATAATGCCCCTGCCATATTTTCAAGAGTAGTGGTCGTAACTTTCAAAGAGTATATTCACAAGTTTTTGGAAGTATACTTCGATGATTAGACAATGTTTGGGTTATTAAAGAAACATGTTTCCATTTTAAGGCTGATGCTTGACACATGCAGATAATATCAAATTTCTCTAAGTATGAAGAAGTGTATATTTTGTGTACCTTTCGGTATATTGCTAGGAAAAATTGCTTGCAAGCAAGGATTTATGGCGGATTCTGTGAAGATTGTTATTATTGTGAATTTACCTCCACCAAAGATAGTTAGGCAGCTTTGCATCACACTGGAAGATATAGGATATTACAGAAAGTTGATCAAGGGATATGCGCTGATGGAAAAAATGTTGAAGAAAGAAGAACCATTTCTATGGAATGAAGAGTGTCAAAAGAACCTCAACACATTAAAAGAAAAGATGGTAACTACGCCTATTTTTTTTTTCCCATAATGGAATAAGGAATTTCATGTTCATGTGGATTCTTCATGCATAACTTTAGTTGTAATATTGGCACAACCTGGTGCAGGAGAAATAAATCACCCCATAGCTTTTGCAAGTAGGAAACTGTCTAACGTAGAGAACTATACAACTACAGAAAGGGAAGGCCTAGCTATGGTATATGCATTATTTGTTGGGATCACATTTTAGGATGTTCACAGATCACTCTGCACTAAAGTATTCAATCAACAAGCCTGTTTTAGGAGGAAAAATCTACAGGTGGATATTACTATTTCAAGAGTATGACTTTGAAGTTATTGTTAAGCCATTAAGACTAAACTTTGGACCTAATCATTTGTCGAGGATAGAAATAAGAGAAGAACCAATAGATATAGAGGATAATCTTCTTGATGCGTAGTTTTTTTTATAATAGAGGCAGATGAGAATTTTGTTGATATTATTTAGTTCTTAACCACATGAATGGCCCCTTCAGAATACACTACTGTTGTGGGGAAAAATGCCTATGCAGGACGATCCTATCCACCTAAGGTGTGACAATGCCTTAGCAACAAACAGAGACAACTATTCTAGTATTCTTCCTTTATGAATTGAGAATGAAGAGAGATGGATGGACTAACCGGTGTCTTCCGTTTGTCCCTCGATCCGGTTTCTCTTCTCTTTGGGAGTTCCCAGCTACTTGCCTTCTCGCTCGCCCAGCTTCAAGAGGTTTCTGCAAGATCACAAGAAGAGAACACTACACAAAGACATAGATTCATATTCATAACTAGTTCAGGATTAGAAATAAACTAAACATACTAATGCAATCATACATCAAAGATACACCAGTATATAGGAGGAACCAAGATAGCTTTATTGATGAATAACAAGGTTCAGGAAGAGATACAACCCAGCGGGCTCCAATCCAGCATCTCCTTCCCAGCAAATGAAATTCCTATCTTCACCTTCCCTCAAAGCATTAAGCACCCAATGATTCCAATCTCAAACCAACAGCAATTATTTGCAATAACAAAATTCCAGCCTCCTAGATCTCATGGAGGAGAGATCCATATATAGATGTTTGGAGAGAGGATGAGTCAGCTTGAGATCTGACTAGTGTCCTCTCCCTCTGTCAGTTCTTGCTTCCACTTGGAGGTTCTTGCTTCCACTTGGAGATTGAGAACCTCTTACTCATCACTAGTCGAATTCACTGAGGCAAGTGTCATTGAGGAAGATTTTGGAAGCTTCCAGGGTCTTGACACCTTGTTGAATGAACTTGCCATTTGTCAATTCTCGCTCAACGCACCCTGGTAGTGCTTCTACCTGCGTTGCAGTGCAGGTAGCCAGTGCAGACTTTGCATTTCAGCACAGACAGCTAGTGGAGCCTCTGAATTGATCCTGAATTGACTTGTTTTTGAGCAGTTTCTAGTGGAGAACTTCTGTGAATTGTTGTGGTTTGTTGGCCTTGTTCCTCTAGGGGTAGGAACAACATGTTTAGGGACTTTGGATCCCTTAGATTATGGAAATTTCATGCTTATAGCTGCAAGGCACAAAAATGTCTATAACAGTTGCCCCCTAAAGTATGAGGCCGTTTATCGGGTGAAATGCTTTATTAGGAGGATCCGAAGTTCATTCATTGCTGGGAGGAGACCTGTAATAAGATACAATACAATACATTATTTTTCACACTGCTTTCATGATCTAGATGAGGCGGGCATTCCCATGCTCAGCTTTATAAATTCATTTTTATGTACATAGAACAGACAATCGTCTGATGGTAGACTGATAATTTTGATGAAATTATCATCCTTTGGGTAGGATGATTATCTGCTGCAATGATGTACATGTCAATGTCTTTATCTTTCCTGAATATATATCGCAGCCCGGATGGATGAAACTAGATCCGGGGTCTTCAAACTCGTTCGATCTTCACTCTAAGTACAAGTCGATCCATGTGAGAAATGTTCTGAAGTCGAACATGGAAAGACATCGCTTGATTACCGGTCAATGAAGTAAACCGTTAACAAGCGCGAGAGGAATCACCGATAATGATAATGACCCTCAAGGTACTGCAGTACAATTCACGTGGTTTGAATAAAGGACTTGGCATCGAACACCACGCAAAATATTTCGGTCGAAGGTTATTGATGTATACCTGTAGCCGGAAGTGAGAAACTCGCCATTGAGGCATGCAAGCTTCAAAGTACCGAAGGGGTTGTTCCTAGATCAACTTCTTGGATAATGAGCTGATGTCGACAAGAAGCAATCCGTCAAAGGAGGGCCTTAATGAATCCCACATCAGTGACACGGAACGGAGCAAATGATTTTGATGGAGGTGAAAACGATCTGATGACATATGATTCAGGGTGGCAGTCATGAAAGGATGAAGGATAATGTATGGCAGTGGATGGGACACGGTTGACTACTTTGAACGACTTCTCTTGAACATATAGTGACACTTATGCGATGGATCGGTAGCATTACCCCAAATATGGATGGTATGGCGAGACCATGGTGATGTGACCGGTGAATGAAACAACCCAACCCGACTGTGGTACGGAGGAAAAGTGTCATGTTCAAGAGCGACTTGCTACCATCAAAGTTTTCTTGAGTTTCTCCCAATTTTTCCCCAGTCATTGCTGACCAGTACCTCTTTATTTTTGTCAAGCTTGAGGAGGATAACATATGCTTGTTCTATAACTTGCCCTTCGGGCAAGCCCATCGCTACGTTTTAACGAGCCTAGCAATAGTGAAACTCGTTCTCGTCTACAGACAAGTTTGTCGCTATTTAATGATTTTAACGAGTCTAGCGACAAAGATAACTCGGTCCTTTTCATTTTTAGAGAGTCTGAAAAGGTACGTAAAGTCAATTCCGAAAGTCCTTTTTCGTCATCTAATCCCTTAAGTCCGAAAAAGTATAAAACAATACATAAGGGATGAGTTTTCGATAGTTTTAACGAGCTGAACAAAACAAGCGCTCGATCTTTTTGTGCAATAATCCCTCACGTCCAAAAAGATAAAAATCTAGAGGAGGGATAGCACTTCTGGTCGCTTTAACGAGCTGGAAGGCCAAAGCTCGACAATCTTTTCATATTTTAGTGAGATGAAAAGAGCTTAAAGAAGACTCGTCTTTTGAGGAACGAGTGATGAAACGGGTTAGCAACTGATTCCAGGTACGGGTTGGAATTTTCCAATCATGGCAGTGTCACAAGGATGGCTAGTGAAATCACTCTTCGGAGCTGTTCCTCAAAATGGGTAAACAATCATATGGAGGTGAACGATCGACCAATGGAAAAGTGGAGGTGATGGTGCAAACACGACCAAGGCTTTAATGGCTGATGATATTACATTCACTGTGGTTATTTACCGGGTAGTTCATTTTTTAACGAGCTTAAACGCGGATTGAAACACTTGCTCGATCTTATGTTTATTTTTTAACGAGCATGAACTATGCGCTAAAACTGCTCGGATCTTGCGTTTATTTTTTAACGAGCATGAACTGTGTGCTAAAACTGCTCGATTACCCAGTCATATGATAAGAATGTCTCATTAAGATTCTATTTTATGGAGCTTCATCTTACAAAGCTTTGCTCCGGATCCTTTCATTATGCAAGTTCGGAAATGACTAATCCTACGAGTTTAAAGGGTTAGACCTACAGGTTTAAAGGGAGGACCTAAAAATTTAAAAAATAAATAGCTACCCCTTGCTTGCACTCCAAAAGGTTTGCATGCCCCCAGGCATAAAACAGAGTTTCAAGGTTACCCCTACTTCATCTTCCGCCAAAACAATTGTTTTACCAAGAGAGGCCTACCTCTTTCAGGTTACCCAAAGATTGTTCTGTTATTCTTTCAACAAAACACTTCTTCGGCGGTGTCTATCGAGATAGATAAAGGTGAGTGACGACGCCCGCCCTCTCACATAACTTTGACAAGAGAATCTTATTCTAGAACAACCCCACTTCCAACCACGGACGAGGTACAGACTAGTCATATTCTCCCGCAGAAACCTACCCTATACCCAAAGCTTTCCTGCCGAAGCAGACCAGGACGCATGCCCCCTGGGTTCCAGTCATATCCTCCCGGATTACTCACGCTCATCAGGAGGAAGGACCGTGGGTTGAGGCATTTCTTGCGTGAAGAGACCATTTAGGGATGGTATATGGTTGTTTGCGATGCATGATCCGGGAAATGAAAGCTGGTCTACGAGCTTGACCACTCTTCCTTCGTGCGGAAAACAAATTACTCTAAAGAGTGAGGAGACGATGACTCCCATGCAATATATATAGTCTCGTCCAAGGAGTAGGTTATAATCCAAGGGTCCTTGAACGACCATCACGTTCATTTGAACGGTCTTCCCTTTCAATGTGATAGGCACATTGGGGAGGATCCCTAAAGGTCGATTGGTTCCTTTATCAAAGCCTGTCAGATTTCTCATTTCAGGCAAAAGCGCTGGCGAACCAAGCGCTTTCCAAGCAATAGAGGAAAGGATACTCACAGATGCCCCCTCATCAATGATGGTGCCAGCCATTACCATTCTGTATATTTGAACGATAATCCTGAATGGTATGCTTGCTGGCAAACAGGGTCTGCCTAGTTGGTTCCAGTCGAACGAGACAACTAGGTTGCTTGGTGGTGGGACCGAATAGACGGTTGGGTATGACTCTGACGAAGTTCCTTCCTACGATAAAGGAATGGGTAAATTGCCCCCTTGTTCATCGGAGTCTATGTTGATGAAGAGAATTTGGACGGTGTCGTCTTTATTCTCCTCTGTGATGGTATCATTCGAGGATAGAGCCTCTGAAGGCAAAACCGGGTCAACTGCCACCTCAACCTTTTGACTTTCGTCAGGTATGGATTCAGACGGTTCATCCTCAATGATAGGTGCTTCGGCTGACCACCTGAGCGGGCCAGCCGGGTTCTCAACTGGTGAAGGACTTGGCAGGAGTCTTTGATATCCAGGAGGAAGTTGCGCTCGTAAAATCGGGTGATCTTCCAAAAATCTTTTAGCCTTGTCTAAGAAGGGACAACGGTGGATGGCATGGTCGCCTTCACACAGTTTGCAGGGAAATCTAGCTTTCCCTCTCTATCCTATGACTTCACTTTCACTAGTTGACGGTGAGCTGTCAACATGGCTATCAGAGGTTGACGCCACCGAATTGTGCAAACGGGGAGACCAGTCCCTTAGTATCCGAGGGATGCAGGGACAATCTCTGTGGAAGTGGTCTCCCTTGCATATGACACATGGCGATTTAGGCCTAGTCAGTGTTGTGTGTGGATTTTCGTCAGACGCCACTTGTTTGCCCCCAGTCGCTTTTGGCTCCTTCTTCTTCTTCTCTTTCTTCTTCTTTTCCTTCTTCTCCTTAGGAACTTGGTTTTTTGTTTTACCAGTTCCGTCAAGCGAAGAGGAAGGAGGAGAGGAAGAATTAGATGAAGTAGAAGGCTGGTGGGAAACTTTGGTCTGGTCTAACTGTTGATTCGACTGTTCAGGAATAGTGGTGTTCTGAACGACATTGGTTGAGAAGATCCAGACCGGCAAGCCAATTGTCAGTCCTGGAAGCGACAACGTGGCCATGTGGGGCGCACCAACATCTCCCCAAGAGGAGAAGGGACTAGGATTTCCACCAAGGGGAATTCCTTGGTTGGTGTGCTCCATTTTCTCAACCTAAAGATCAATGCAGGAAGAAGGGGTGATTGTTCCGTTTAAAATAAATTTTAACAACGCTTTAGACACAACTTTCTTTTTCAATTTTAAAGAGTCGAGAAAAAGCTAAAGATGACTCTAGTCTCCTTCGATGTTTTAACGAGCCCGAAGTGACAAATGCTCAGATGGACTTTTTCCGTTATAGAGTCTGAAAAAGGCCGAAAGGAACTGCTCTGGAGTTCTAGGTAGAGGGTGTGCCAAACTTTTCGCAAAACCGCAGAATACTTTTTAGGGTACAGGCAGTCGATCTTCCTGAATGCTGTGTTCAGTGCATTGCGATCAGTAGGGCGGCTGACACGGCTTCCTAAGGATAAAGGTTTTATGCCTATAGGGGTCTCCCAATATATACGCGACGGTACATGGGAGCACAATCTGTACTGGCACTATCGTCCCTCAGGAGGAATCACCCACCATCAGCGAGATCGACAGTCACCAGGCTTTACGACGCCGGAACACGTCTCTAGCCTAGACCTCTATGTTGTGCGTTATGTTGCAAAGCATTGTTAAGTTCATTCAATTTATTTTAGGTTGATCTTTGTAGAAGTTTGCCTTTTGAGGTTCACCACGAGATGTATGATACAATTCCTAAATGCAGTCTAAAGATGATAAGCAAGCTTTATATCTTTTCAACTATGAAAATCCTAGCTACAAAGGGAAAAGAAAGACACCATCTTTTCTCAAAGAGCAATCAGCACACTCTAATGCACTTTCCCTAAATCAAGCATGCAAACTATCAAGATGCAAATGCACAATGCAGGTGTTTGTTTTCCGCTTTCTTAGTATTGATGCCTAAAAAGAAAGCTTTTTTTACAACTTTGAATTTGCTTTTAAATGACAAATACAAACAAGTTTACTTTTTCGAAATCAGAAAGGGTAGAAGAGATTACAACACTTAACGATTTTCGAAATGAATACTTGTTTCGACACTTAAAAGAGACAAACTCAAACCAAGAGCAAAAGTAAATGTATAATCAACTGTAAACAGCCAATGAACTCTCTCCTAAGATCACAATCAACAGATCTGAATCAAGGGCCACAGGATGACTATTTCACTCTTGTAAAGGAAAACTGTAAATGACGCCACAAACACATAAAAACACTCACAGTCTTTTTGTACAAAAGGAGGCGGAATTTAAGCAGAGAAAAGGAGTTATCAGACAGGTACCTATGCTGGTTACAGGCTGCAAAAAATCAGAGATCAAAACAAGGCAAAACAGAGCAGAGAACCCCAGCTGCACAAGGCTTAACTGGATCAGCGCACCCTCAACACAGGGGTTTTGACATTCAGCGCAGGTAGCCTTCACGGGACCTGCGTTGAAATGCAGAACCTCTTCACAGGGTCTGCGCTGAAGGAGAAATGAGAGTTTCTCACTGGGTTCTAGGTCACAGTTTGCTATTTAATCTACAGTTTCAGGCCAAATCAAAGAAACAAGCAAGGTACAATCAAAGGGATGCTTTGAGGAAGGGCTAAGATCTATCACAAAGGATCATCAAATCATTTGTGAATCCATTGTTCAGATCATAGACAAATCCAGTGATTGGATCAAAGCAGCAGCTGTCTACTTTGAATCTAAGAATAGCAGATGCAGTTCGATTGTTGTTGTTGAGTCTATGAAACAAACAATGATAGAGACACAAATAAAATGACTAAACAGATCTCCCCAGCGGAGTCGCCAATTTGTTGTGGGGAAAAATGCCTATGTAGGACGATCCTATCCACCTAAGGTGTGACAGTGCCTTAGCAACAAACAGAGACAGCTATTCTAGTATTCTTCCTTTATGAATTGAGAATGAAGAGAGATGGATGGACTAACTGGTGTCTTCCGTTTGTCCCTCGATCCGGTTTCTCTTCTCTTTGGGAGTTCCCAGCTACTTGCCTTCTCGCTCGCCTAGCTTCAAGAGGTTTCTACAAGATCACAAGAAGAGAACACTACACAAAGACATAGATTCATATTCATAACTAGTTCAGGATTAGAAATAAACTAAACATACTAATGCAATCATACATCAAAGATACACCAGTATATAGGAGGAAACAAGATAGCTTTATTGATGAATAACAAGGTTCAGGAAGAAATACAACCCAGCGGGCTCCAATCCAGCATCTCCTTCCCAGCAAATGAAATTCCTATCTTCACCTTCCCTCAAAGCATTAAGCACCCAATGATTCCAATCTCAAACCAACAGCAATTCTTTGCAATAACAAAATTCCAGCCTCCTAGATCTCATGGAGGAGAGATCCATATATAGATGTTTGGAGAGAGGATGAGTCAGCTTGAGATCTGACTAGTGTCCTCTCCCTCTGTCAGTTCTTGCTTCCACTTGGAGGTTCTTGCTTCCACTTGGAGATTGAGAACCTCTTACTCATCACTAGTCGAATTCACTGAGGCAAGTGTCATTGAGGAAGATTTTGGAAGCTTCCAGGGTCTTGACACCTTGTTGAATGAACTTGCCATTTGTCAATTCTCTCTTAGCGCACCCTGGTAGTGCTTCTACCTGCGTTGCAGTGCAGGTAGCCAGTGCAGACTTTGCATTTCAGCGCAGACAGCTAGTGGAGCCTCTGAATTGATCTTGAATTGACTTGTTTTTTAGCAGTTTCTGGTGGAGAACTTCTGTGAATTGCTGTGGTTTGTTGGCCTTGTTCCTCTAGGGGTAGGAACAACATGTTTAGGGACTTTGGATCCCTTAGATTATGGACATTTCATGCTTATAGCTGCAAGGCACAAAAATGTCTATAACAACTACACAACAGAAGAAAGAGCTCATGTTTAAGGCAACATATTTTTCACTAATAGCAGGGCATTTGTATAAATTGGGACCAGATGAAATTCTATGCAGGTATGTTACTGAGCATGAAAGATAGATAATTTTGACAGAAGCTCATAGTCATGCAGCTGGTGGACATTATGCAGGGAAAGCCACTATGCAGAAAATTTTAAGAGCTGGAAAATGGTGGCCTACATTACATAAAGATGCAAAGGAATACCATAGAGCTTGTGATATCTGCTAAACAACATGAAAACCTTCAAGAAGAGATGAAATGCCACTAGTACCATAAGTAACATTAGAGGATTTTGAAAACTGGGCTATTGATTTTATGGGACCGATCAATCCACCATGGAAAAATACTGGTGCGAGGTATATAATCACTGCGATCGATTATTTGACTAAGCAGGCCGAAGCACAACCTATGAAGGATTGTAGTGAAAAAATTGTTGCGAAGTTCATATTTGAGTATATTTTTTGCATATTTGGGTGTCCAAAGATATTAATGAGTGATCAAGGGTCGCATTTCTTGAATCAAATCGTTAAAGCGTTAACTGAGGAATTTCAAGTTTACCACCAAAAGAACACTCCTTATCATCCTCAGGCAAATGGAACTATGGAAGCATTCAATAGGATTCTAGAGAACACATTCAAAAGAGTGTCCAATGTGAACAAAAATGACTGAGATCTAAGGATTCCAGCATTGTTGTGGGAATATAGGACAACATGCAAGAAACTGAGAGGACAAACAACTTTTTGGTTGGAATGTGGATGAGAAGCAGTCATGCCTATGGAATACATTGTACCAAGTTTGAGAATTACAACCCTCACAAACATGGAAGGCTACGATATAACAGAAGAAAGGATGGCATAATTACTTTCTCTGGAACAAGACAGGTTTATAGCAGGTTTTCGTCAGAAAGTGCAAAAGTCAAGGGAGAAATCCTGGAAGGATAGGTACATCAAGCAGAAGACATTCCAAGAAGGAGATCTTGTACTTTTATATGATAGAAAATTCATGAAGTTCCAAGGAAAATTGAAAACACATTGGCTAGGAACGTACATCATCAAGCACATCTCTGATGGTGGTGCAGTTCAACTCGTGAAGTTAAATGGTCAAATGATTCCAGGAGAGTGAATGGTAGCAGATTGAAGGTATACAGGGATGACTCTGTCCTTGTAGCCTCGCGCTAAAACATGAAAGAAGAAGAGTCTTAGTGCCACCTGCAGTTGAAAGTGGGCACTAGACTATAAACTACTCTTCAGAATGGAACTTTGCCAAAGGAAGATTACTGCACAATATTCAGGAGTATGTCTAAGTCCAAAAGAACCATGGCGAAGGAAGGATTGTTGCACCACAAGGGAAGGTGCATTGAATTTCACCAGAAATATGACTATTGGAAGGAAAAAGTTGTCATTAAAAGAAACTTGTCATTAGAAGGCGCGAGATAAATGCATTTATGAAGCATAGTTGGCTGGATCTAGCACCATATATGCATTGAATGATAAATATCTAAGCTAATCATGAGGTTCAAAATTCAAATTCACTGTAAAATCCATGGCCCACTCCACATTTTACACTACGCTATCTGGAGAATTCGATTTTATAATTTATGACCAAGTGTGGGACAAGTGTGTTGTTGTATGTCTGAGAGAAATTTCGAAGAGATTGCTAGATATTTTGCAGAGAAAGGGCTAGTAGGTGTCATGGAAGCCTAGACTGGTAAATCTGCGACACCAAGTATACCTGTGACCCCAATGAGTGCAAGGTCGCCACGAGAACATGTAATCATAAAAGAACAACCACAAACAAGACAAGACAATAGACTAGTTGAAGCCTCTGGAGTAGAGCTAAGGACACCCCTGAGAAAGAAGGTAGCGAAAGGACAACGGATAAAGACCAAGCAGGATAAGAAACCTACACAGAAGGCGAAAAAACCAGTGTAACAGAAAGAACTAGAACAAATCCATGATAGTGAGGAGGAAGCCAAAATGCACCATATGGAGAAAGAGGGCGCATAAATTCCCTCTATGTTGCCACCATATATTCCACCAAGGAAACCGGATGCCAAACCGTTTAAAGATCCCAAAGACATGAAATTTGGCACTTTCGAACTGCTGCTACTAGAAAAAGTGCCATTTGAAGGAGATATAGTGGGAAAAATTCTACAATTAAAGATGGAGGATTGGGAATTCAATGATTGAAGTAAGTATCTGCAGTTCGAGCTAAGAAAGTACCTGCAATGGGTATACTATTTAGAGTGCAGAGTTACAAGGTTGGAGCCACACAAGTGGGCTCAGGGATTGCAGGGATCAAGCTTTTTGAACATGTTAAACGTGACACACTTTGGTACAAGCATGTCTAACACAGCCTGTCTTCGACAGTTACTAGTATTAGTACATGACGAATGCCGCTGGTTGGGGAAGAGGATCTCGATTGATGAAATGTTGATAAGAAGGGTTAGTGGATTTCCCTACCAAGGAAAGGGCCCCGCCGAAGAGTTTTCTGGTAAAAGCTAAGATAAGGCAGTGGCACAAACCATGAAGGAAAAGTATAGGCTAATCAAAACGTTGTGAGGATATGATATTAACTCCATTAGTGACCAAGGGGTGCAATTCACCACACACATCTTAGCCAGAAAGATAATAAGGTAGTGTAGAGAAAACGAATTCCCCGTGGTCGTGGTTTCCTTGGCCGCATAGAGCAACAATGGGGTTTATTTCAACTGGGTCGATATTTATGCAAGGAATTTTTGGAGGACTGTCTAGAAGCATAGGAAGAGGGTAAGACATTTCAATATGCATGATTGATCTTAATCATCGCAATGTTAGCATGGAAGGAGCCCAAGGGCTCACAGTTTCCTCTAGTCAAAGTAGATGTATCCGAAACTGTGGAGTATTCCTCACTCTGGCATACCAAGGAGCCATTCCGCACACAAGAAAACATGATCTTCTTTATACTATTTGATATGGACTTGAACATGGTGGTGAACTAGCATCCCAGGCTATCACCAAGTTTGTATGATCAGTATCACAATATAGCATAATTTAAGGAAAATTTTTACAGGATATACGTGAAGGCTCGGAAGGATCCAATGAAGACATGGCATCCTCTACCATATTTGGTCATCGAAGATTACCTTCTTGGCATAATAAAACACTAGTTAGCATAGTGGATGAATCCAACCATAGAAGACATTGGAGTAGAGAAGGACATCGCATCGGATGTGAGTCCAAGGGGAAGGGAAAAAGGAAAAGATGCAGAAGAGACAAAGCCAGATCAGGAACATGGTATCGAGGACCCTCTCATTGATGAAGAGGCAGAAGATGAATCATCATTCATCATCATGAAGAGGGTACATACATCACCTATGATGAGGGAAAGGAAGAAGCAAAAGGCGGACAAATCTAAGGGTGCAATACCACTTGTCCTTACTGATGGGGACATCGACGAAATTGGAAATAAAGTCCAGGATGTAACAATAGAAACGTGGGACAAGACTGATAATCGTTACAAAACACTCTTGGCAAATGTTCAACAAGGTATTGCAGAGTTGAAGGAATTGTTGTAGATAGCCAAACAACTAGAATAGATAGGTCAACCACTACAGTCAAAGAAATAGATAGAAACAACATTTGGATTAAGGATTATGCAGGTACCAGCTAGAGAATTACAATTTAAATCAATCAAAGAAAAAGAGTGAGAAAAAGGGTGGGACCATGTCAAAATAAACATCGCCACACTTCCAACTCATATATTTCACAAGTTCCACCAAGGTATAACAACTAAACTGCAGAAGCGAGAACAATACACTTTGATATTAAATATTCAGGTGGAGAATGAAAGAGCTTTGCTAAAGAAGGAGCTCGATCAGTTGATTAAGGAAAGGGATGGAGCATGCTGACAATAAAAATAGCTAGAGGAACTCATCACAAAAATTTGTAGTACAATTCTGGATGTGAAGGTCCGCGAAGAAGAGTCACAGCAGAGAAGGTCGCGAAGCTTGGCCTCGCAATAAGGGATTCAAGGAATAATCTCTTAGAAATGAAGTTCGAATATGAAGTGAATATTACTGAGCTATAAATGAGGTTGCATCCAATCACACAACCAAAATTACATGAGAAAAGGGAAACATATCTAAAATCTGCACTGAAAGGCATCTCCAACGCAGTGGCGAATAGTACTACTAGATGAAACTATGCAGATTTTGACCATACTACAAGAGGATCTAAACATTCATAGGTTTGAAGAGGAGCTTCAAACGAAGTAGAAGTAGTTGGAGGAACTCAGGGAAACTACGAAGACCTTACTAGTCTCATAGAGGCTTGCCAAAATCACTGAAGGACAGGCTCTTCAAAAGTAGATCATCGACCTTCGGAGAAAAGAGTAGATTTTGACAGAGAGGAATCAGCAGTGGCAGGATGAGGCCCTCTAGATTTCACAAGAAGGAGATGATAGGATCAAGGAGCTACAAAATAGGGAGAAATAAGTGCTATAGAAGAGTGTCATACCAACAACAAAGGAACTACTGGAAGAAGTGCAGCGAGAGGAGAATCAAGTAGTAGAAATATTTTAGTAGTATAATGCCACCTACATGAGCATCACAGCAAATGATCGGGGCACAACAGTTGAGTGACTCGAGATGAGTCAAAGGTGAGTGTTTGAGGCCTTTTCGGCACAACCCAGCTTGGCCAGATTTTGGGTAAGAATCCAAGTGTTGTGGAAGCACATAATAGAAAGGATGTCGTGGAGTATGAAGTGACCCGTGCAGTAGAGCAACAGAGCACGATGAAGACCGTGTAACAAAGTCACCGCACAACATCGGGGCTTCACGGTGAAGCCCCTTCCTTTTTGTAAAAGCATTAAGATATTTTAAAATTGTTGGCTATGGGCCATAGCCCCTTGTATTTCGGAAACCATGGTATCGAGTCTATGGTAATGAAATGATGTAAATCCCTCATGTAATAGTATATATAGGGATGAATAATAAATAAGAGGCATGATTATGATGTGTTGGATCAGACCTATGTTTATGTGATACTTTTGTGGTCTATACATTAGATGAAGGGTGAGGCTCCGCAGTTGTGTGCATGGAGGCCTCGGTCTATAGCTAAGTGCACAAACCCTCTACAGCTTCGTGCGCAAACACCCTGCAGTTGTGTGCACATGAAAGAACTATTTGTTGTATCTAATTCCAAATTATAAGTAATAGTTCTTGTGGAAGTAGTCCCACATTGGGATGAACCATGGTAAAATTTGTGTCTCAGTGTTCATTTTCTTATTATCTGCACTTTATTCTAGTATTGTACAATTTATGAATGTTTATGTTATGATTAAATGATGAATATAACTCTATGAAGTAAAGTATAAGTGTGAATCTATTTGTTGAGGTTAAGTTGTTTATAAGAATTAAAGCACAAAAAGAATACAACGATGCCACAATGTGATATCCCTTAGGCTACAAAAACCTAGTTCTGTAACCTTCCATAATCACTTCGGGTGAGATTGCGACCTACTTGCAAGTTGTTGCCAAGAGGGTCAGTTGTTGAGGTTTTTGTTGTTCTACAACACACTTTGAACTTGGGTCCAGCCCACCTAAGCCAACATTGACATATTAGGGGGAAGATCCATAATGGTAGGATCAAGGACTCAAAATGGGAGAACTCGACCATGTCCTTATTCAACAATAACCAGCTCATTGTTCTTGAGGCTTCTAGTAAGAGAAGCTTCTCCTCCACTTTAGGAAAAACTGCCAGAAGAGGCTCATCATGGGTTTTCCTATCAAAAGTCATGCCAGCAGTGCTAGGTCAATATGTTGTAATAAGTCATTAACACAGGCCAATAGTGGTGAAAAAAGAGTTCATCCTGAAAACTAGGTTTTTAAGCAACCTTCTTCAGAATTCTGTTAGAGCAACTTTTCTTCTATTCTTCAGGGATGCTTCTGTGTATGCCATTTCATGGTGAATATATTGATAGATTTCATCATTTTGATGCTTCAAGATATGGGATGGGAAGTGTGACAAAATACTTTATAACAGATGCCCCCTGAACCATGAAAGAAAAATAGGGAGTGTTGGTTGAAATGCTTTACAAGTCAAGGCAAGGACTCGAAGAAACATCGTCAGGAGACCCACAAATCAATCACGATACAATATATATCTGACATCTCTAACATAAATATGCCTAATAATACATCTCTGAATAGGCATATAAAAATACACAAATCCACGACATGGGCACAACTATCTGAATAGAAGGGATCATATGTATCGACCCACGGAATGGGTGCAACCATCCATATAGAAGGAATCATGTTTACAATCATGAATAACTAATAACTCCACACAACCTAGATTTATTAGATGAAACCTAGGGTCTTCATATCTATCTCAATCCAACCAAATTATGAAGTCTATCAATAGATGTGTTGAGGTCGAACGTGGTAGAAAACCACCTGATTACTGATCAATGATGTAAGCCATTAAAAGGCATGAAAGAAACCACCAATAATGACAATGGTTCTCAAAGGTACAACAACACAATCTACGAGTGTGAACAATGAAATTGAAGTTGAACACCCACAGAATCATTCGATCGAAGGCCAATGATGTGAACCTATCGTCGAATGTGAATAACTTGCCATTGAGGCATGCAAGCTTCGAGGTATTGAAAGGGAGTTTCTAAATAATCATCCCAGATAATGAGCTGAATTCGATAGGAAGTGATGTGTCGAAGGAGGGCCATAATGTTTCCCACATCATCGACACAAAAAAAAAGATGTAGTAGAGTAGATATGAGTGATTCAGGATTGTTGTAGACAGGTCGGATAGGGTATAAGTAGTAAAAAATGTAGATGGGACATCTTTTGAAAATATCAATGACACGACTCTATAGTTTGGCAACATTTGACTCAACAGAAGATCAGAGGAAATGATGGAAATAAGGTATAATTAGATGAAAAGAAAATGGATTCCAAAAACCTAGGATGGCAAGTGATGCAGTGAGGATAACCCAAACTTGACACAAACGACAAATAAGTGTCATGTTCAAGAGCGACATGTTTCCTTTACACAAAATACAGGACATGTTCACTTCCATTTTCCCCACTATTTCTAGCGAGTACCTCATTATTTTTTATCACAAGATTGAAGAGGATAGAATATGCTTGTTGTATAAGTTCATCCTTCGGATGAATCCATCCTAGTAAGTTTAACAAGCCCTAAGAAGGAGTAACTCGGTCTTTTCATAGTGACAAGCCCTGTGTCGTTTAAGTTTCATGAGTCGGACGAAGGGGTAACTCGACATCTTTTTCATGTTTAGAGAGTTTGAAAAATATTCAAAAAGGAAATTCTAGAGGTCCCTTTTCGTATATAGTCTCTCAAATCCAAAAAGGTATAAAACATTATTCAAAATAACCTCTTAGCCACGTGTGACCAAGGTATTCCTTGTTCATACAATAGTCTATCTCATTCCATAAAAGGGTTAAACTTACACTGAGTAGATGTCATTTCATTTACTTTAACGAGTTTGTAACGACAAGTAGTCGACCACCTTTTCATGTTTCAAGAGTCATAAAAGAGCTGAAAGATGACTCCAGGGGGGTTCCTTTTTCATTTATTGTTTATGAGTCTAAAAAAGTGATAAAATGAAACTCGTTAGTTCAGTAAAAATTAATCACTATCACCATTTATCTATGTCTTGTTACTACACAAGTGAACACACGTTACCCGTTTCGAGAAAAATATTAAAATATAAGCAAAAATGTGCCCTAAATGGTAAAAATATTTCAAAAAACTTATAAAAACTCAAAAAGTAAAAAAAAATTTACCATTTGACATTTGGTAATTTGGAGAGCACTTTTTACCCCAATTTTCCCCAATCTTCAGGCGAGGAGTGCGACCAATCTAGGACATCATTCGACGATTTGTTTGCTGTAAGTAACAGATCTATCCTTCCTCTACATTTTGTTTTTGTTTTAAGTGTTTTCATCCATAGAGTAGGTGGTAAGGAGGGATAGAAAAAATTTATGTCGAAGGCAATTAGCGCGGGTATTACCCAACGGACTCGCACTTCTCATTCTATGCTTAGCTGTGCCATCGTGCTAGAAGCGCGGAAAAATGGGAAATAGTCACGGTGGCGCTGAGACATGAACATTTTGAAAAATCCTCTAAGATTAATGATTGATTTCTAAATTTTATTCCATAGAAGCTAATAAATTCTTAGTTTATGGATGTTCCACAGGTTTTTCACTAAACAAATGGTGATTGAATGGAAGGCAAGAGGTCATGAAGTAGAAGACCGTGAAGGAACCCAAGGTCCAAATTGCATAGCAGCCCTTTGGGCATGTGAACTAATGAATTCTTCCATATCCCTAGGATTAGGACCCAGATTGAATTACTACAACATTTGGTTGGATGGTGGGATGTAGACCGCCAATTGTTTATCATAGAAGAATAACAACTCGAGATTGATAATGCAGACATCTATTTCATTACATGTTTGTCTAGAAGGGGACAACAAATTCAACTATCTGGTTCTCATGTTGGGGGAGAGAGTACATATATGGTGATAGCGAGACATTGCCTAGGCTCTCAAAGAAAAATAGTGGGAAAATAGATATAAAAACTATCACAAATCTCCCACTGAGAATGATTTTTCATACCATGGCATGAATAGATGGAGCTTAGGCCTTGCATGAAGTGACCAAATCTCACTTCTAGTATGAAATAGATTGTCTCAGTCACACAATATTTAACTGGTGTGAAGGGTTGTTGGTCAACATGAAATACCAACTTACTAAATGCATGACAGGGAGATTGAAAAAATTTGGCTATGGAACGATCTTGGTGACATTCTTCCTAGAACTTGTACCATTATTTAGGTATCAATGGATAGAGGTGGAAGCTCTAGGGCCGAGGGATCCACAACTGCTAAGGTGGAGTGATTTGATGCGTCGTCATGGAGGTGGACAACAGATGTATTTTCCTCCAATGTTCTTTGGATGGCTGCAACAATAGCTCATCATGGTAGATGATTGGGATTATGCTGATACATATTTCCAGGGAGATCCTGACCTCCCACATCCACTTGGAACACAGTGGACTGATGTAGGTAAAAACTATTCTTTAAGTTTTTTTCAAGTTTTTGATGTTTTTGTTTTATGTGAATTGAGATTGAGACTTATGATTTTTTCAGATGTTGGACTAGAGAGACCTCCAAGGGCTTCTACGATAGATTGGAGGGTGGCTTGATAGATCGAGGATGCACCCTATGAGGAGGGAGTTGATCTGATAGTAGAGGTGGAATGCAACCTTGAAGCCTTGACAAGTGGCATTACAGATTATGTGAGTATTGATGAGGTGCCACTACGGTATCAGAGGCATATTGTAGGACTGTTAGCCAGACTACGTAGATTGTTGACCTAAGTTATCGAAGTTGTTTTGTGCTACCATGGACACCATGTTAGCGGATAGCCATATCTCTAGTTTTTATTGTCTACACTTATGCAGGCTCGAGAAGCTCTGTGTCTCAAAACATAGATTTTGATATTTTGATTTAACATACATTTTGCAAACTCTCTCTCTCTCTCTCTATTGTTCCTACTATGTGATGGATTTCTTTTTACATGCATCGCAGATGTCTATCTAAAACATGATTTTCCAATGTATCTGTTATTGTATTTAGATGTCTTGGAATATGTTGATAGGTAATGTAATCAAAATTGCTTTCCATGAGATGAACAAGTAAGTACATCCTTAAAATGTTATGGTTTCTAATGGAGTAATGCCCGTTTAACTTTAATAAAATGAGTTGTGAGTCCATTTTAACAACTAATGCCCTAATACCAAGAGAAATAAATTCCAATAATAGTTTGACAACCACACTATATTCAACAATATTATTAGTTTACGACCTAGAAATATGCTCTGTAAACTCATTAACTCACCATTGGGAGCATAGAGTTCCCCCACAATAGAAGAGAGATTTTGTGCACTACGGAAAGCGCCATCGGAAAAACCGACATGGGGAAGAAGTTTCTTCAACATCTACAAACCAAGTAGAACACGCTGTAAACAAGGAAAACATGTTTGCAAAAGTGCAAACATTCACATCAAAGTACAACACACTAATGAAATGCACACTAATGTACAAGGTATCTATGCAAAATATATGCATAATATTTTTTGAGGTAGAGCCCATTGTGGGGCTCAAACAACTGATTGCCATCATAGTCAACTAAATCATATGCACCCTTTTGTAATAAATGTTTAACAATATAGGGTCCATGCCACATAGATTCAAAATTCTCGACTCCTAATTTGTCATTAGCTTGATCATATAACATGATTAAGTCACCTTCTGCATATGCACAAGGGGTTGCAATTTTGTCATACTGAATTTTAACTTGTTTTTTTTTAGAATCAGTTACAAAAGACAAAATTTGACGAGTCTCGTCAAGACGTTCCAAATAAAGTAATCATTCTTCCTCAGATGAAGTACTAGAGATTAATTCGACAACTAGTTTTAAATAGGGATTTCACATTCGATAGGTAGGGTGGCTTCCAGACCATAAACCAACTGAAAAGTTGTGAATCTAGTCATTGTTTTGGAAGTGGTTGGATATGCCCATAATGCCGAAAAAATCATGAGATTCCAATTTTTTTATGCATCCCAATGGTTCGTTGAAGCATTGTGACCAAAACTTTGTTAACAACTTCAACTTGGCCATTAGCTTGTGGATAATACGAAGTTGAGCTATCATGACGTAAGCCAAACTGAGCAGTGAGTTCTGTCATCATGTCATTTTAAAAATGGGATCCATGGTCAGTGGCTATGGCCCATGGTACACAAAACCGAACAATGACATGGTTGAATAGAAACAGAGCCATAGTTTCACAGTCAGCGTTGTAGGTAGGCATCGCCTTAGCCCATTTTGTGAAATAATCAACAACAAAGATGATGTATCCATTCCCCTCGACTGAGTGAAGGCTAAAAGTCATAAAACCAATGCCCCATTTGGAAAATGGGCCAATGGTGATAAATGGGTGTAAAGGAACAGGTGGATTTTGTTGTTTCCGGTTATTAATCTGGCAAGCATGACACTTTTGGACTACAAGAATGCAATCTTTGGAAATAGAGGGCCAAAAATAACCAGTGCAAAGGATATTTTGAGTGGTAGCATATCCTGACATATGATCGCCACCGGTTCTAGAGTGGCAATCATTCAAAGCTTTCTCAGCTTCCTCATCTGTCAGGCACCATCAAAGGATTGAATCCATGCCAAGGCGATACAAGGTGTCCAAAGTAATGCGATAGGGTTGGTACTTGTACCGGATACGACAATGCGCAGAGCGAGATAACTCTGATCGAAAGGTATGAGTTTGGAGATATATGATGATATCTCCATACCATGGATCATGGGTGTTAATAAGGAAGAGAGATTCATCAGGAATCGGCTCATCGGATACAACAGTCTTGTTTCCAAAGGGAAGGTCACAAATTAATTTAGTAAAAACAAGTGATTTATTTGACTTAGCTTTGGTGAACTCTAAGTCAACCTCATGCAGGATGAAAAACCATTTGGAGTATTTTCCCTCGAGAAACTAACGAGACAGAATATAGGTCATGGGGTTTCAATCTGGTATCACTATAGTTTTGTATAAGATAATATAATGATGAAAACGTTGGACAACATGAAATGTTACCAATGCCAGCTTTTCTACATGAACATATAAAGTCTCAACACCAAAAAGGTTACAACTCAAGTAGTATATAACATTCTCATCTTCTTCATCATCATCTTGAACCAACACCATACCAATGGTATTGTTAGCAAATGCAAAGTACAAAAGATAATCACGATGGTAATTCAGAGGATATTACAAAGGTGTGCTAATGAGTTTAGCCTTCAAAGAATCAAAGGATTTTTTAGAAATGTCATCCCAAATGAATGGGACTCCTTCTTTAAGAAGGCGAGTAAAGCGCTTGGCAAGCTTGGCATAATTTGGGACAAAGCGACAAAGAAATTTTCCTTTCCCTGCAAACTCTGAAGTTGATGTAAGGAGGATGGAGGTGGAAAATTGGCAATTGCCTCCACCTTGAGAGGCTCGATGCAGATTCCTTCCTTGGAGACTATGAAACCTAAGAGATGATTAGATTCAATGCAAAAGGCACACTTATGAGGATTCAATCAAATATTGTAGTGTTGACAACAAAGAAAAATCGTCGGAAGGTGAGCTGGATGGTCTTGATGTTGAAGCAAATGTGCGGGTAAATCGTCAAGATATGGCTAAACAATATTTTTAATATCGTGGAAGGCATAAGACATGGCCCATTGGAAAGTTACACCACCAATTTTCAGTCCAAAAGGAAGCTTTTTGTAAGTGAAAGTCCCCCACGAACAGATAAAGGCAGTCTTGTGTTGTTTAGCAGGAAGTATATTAATCCAATCATATCTAGAGAATCCATCCATGAAGGAGAAAATTTCACTCCCAACACAATCATTGATAATTTGATCGATAAAGGGAGTAGGGTAATTATCCTTAGGATAGGCTCAATTGATATCTCAATAGTCAACACAGACTCGTATGGTTCCCTATTTCTTAGTTATTAGAATGATGTTGGAAACCCAATCTATCAGTGGGATAGGATAAATAAATCCAACTTTGATAAGTTTTTCAGCTTCTCCCTTAATGGTAGCTACCTGCATTAGGTGCACCAGAGGAATACGTCGTCAAATAGGTTTCAAGTCCAAATAGTTAGGAATCTCATGTACCACAATACTGGGATCGATGCCATACATCTCTTCATAAGACCAAGCGAAGACATCACAAAATTATTTGAATAGGATTGTATAAATATTAATCTCATCAGCAGAACAAGAAGCTCCTATGTGAATATTTTCAACAATCCCAAGTTTAACTGAGATGTCGATGGGCATGCTTGTTGAAATGTTTCCTAAATTACCTTTAGACAACACCTCGAGAACCAAGATAGGTGTATGAAATGGAGTAGTCATTTCAGGGGAAAGTAAAGTACCTAGACAAGTAGGAATTGACCCAGGGCTAGGAATAAAAGATAAATGATGATGAATATCATTCCAAGGAGTTTCTTCAAGAGACATGACTTCAACAATGCTTTTGTCAGTAAGGAATGTCTCATTCAAAGGATATTCAGAATTATAAGAACCAAGACAAGGAGTTTGTACATACGAGTCTAAGGAAAATCTCAATCAATCATGAGTTGTAGATGTAGTCATGGAAGCCAAAAGGACAGTTTGATAATCTTGCTCAACTGGGCTAAGCAGCATGGCGTCACTAAAATTATCTATCTAGTCAGGACTAAGGATGATCCATTAGTCATAATTAGACGATATCATGTTGATTAAGGAAACATTGGAGGGAGGAGTAAGGGAAAAAGTTCCCATTAAGGCAGGGTATTTGAAAGAACCTGCTCCAACACTTTTGTAAGGAATGTTGGTTTTCCCAACATAAGGCACATTACCTATTGAAGAATCAGAGGAAAAGAAATCCAATTGATCAACAGTGACAATTTTCCCTTGGTGAGGAAAACGAAGTACATGGAAAAGAGATGAGACCACAAAAAACATTGCATGAGTCCAGCTTCAACCAAGTAAAATATTGTAATTGAGATTAGCGTCAACAACCTCAACTTCTAAATTGATTGTATTTCCTTCCAACTGAATGGGTAAGGAGTTGATAATACCATATGGATGGAAGCCAAGACCACTAAAAGCTTCTAAAGTGTTTGAAGACTAGTTGAGAGGAGCGGAACCAATGGCTTTCCAACATGATATGGACATGATACATGTGGAGGCCCCTTCATCAACAATAGTCTGGTGGATAGTATTTCCCATAACAACAACTTGTATAAAAAAAGAAAGTTGAGGTAGTAGGCAAGGTACATGGTTTTCGAGATCTAAAGTAATCAAACTGGAATCCGTTGGACCAATTCCTCCAATAGCGAATAGCAAAGCCTTCCGTTGTGATGGACACATTTGAAGGAATTCCAAATCCGACATTTCCTAGGGTGCTTGAGCCAAGTCTTCTACAATGTTGTAGTGTTGGGTAGCTCACGCATTTGGATTATAGGATGATTTCTGAAGAACACCTTGAAGGGGTGGTCAGATTATGGAATCAGTGCTAGGTTTATCAATATGGAGAGGATCAGAACAGGGTGGAGTGGAGGAAGAGGGTACTTTAGTAGTATCTTTATCCACCACAAGTTTCTCAGGAGGCACATAATATTTTTATCTCGTGGATACATAAATCTATTTTGAGCCACTTATAAACACTTAAGAGCTTCTAGAGGTTTGAGCATGGGATTGATCTACCAGTTGTGTCTATTGAGATGGGAAAGGTTCCTTCAGTACAGTCAACATCCTTGTAGTTCCTTTCAGAAGATGACTTACTTCAGCATGTCAGGGACAATCTTAGTGTAATGATCTTCATCACAAATGAGGTAAGGATATTTACGCTTTCATTTAGGTGTGTCATCAGCTAACAGTTTTTGGGAATCCTATTTAGGGGTATCTTCTTTAGCTTTTCCTTTACCCTTCTTCTTTCCTTTTGAGGATTTATCTGCTGCAGTAGACTAGAAAACATTTACCTCTGAGTCTTTACCACGATTCATAGAATTATCAATAGTTTTGGAAGTTACAGCGACCGAAGTAAATTTAGGTTTTGAAGGAGTAGTTGTAGTACTATTAGGCCACTGAGCCACAGATCCAATGATGCCATTGATAGTGGTGAATCTATGGGTTTAGAAGATGTAGGACTGGTCTAAGTTCACTGGGTAGCAGGTAAGAGTTCATATAATTTTCCAAATTGTGATAAACCAAATCCAAATACTAGGCATGGGCGATGGATTATTCCTCAGTTACACAACCACCCATGGCTATGTCTTTAGCAATAAGAGGGATGAATGATTTAGTGAACCATTCAATCAAAAGTTGATATGGGATATTGAATTTTATAAGATGATGCTTACGCCTCCTTTCATGGATATGATCAGAGATGTGATTAGAAGTCCTATGTTACTAAGAAGTTAGGAGATGGGTCCCAGTCCCATACTGGATAGGAAAATGAAAGTGGCTGAGGAAATCCATGGCTAAAGTATTGAAGTCATGAAAAGCACCATGAGGGATCTCAATGTAGCATTTGGTATCAGTGCCCATTAAAGTGTGTTGGAAAAGATGTAATCTGATATAATCAGTGACCCAAGAGATAGAGGAACACCAAAGGTGATAGGTCATAACGTTTTCTTGGGGGTATTCTTTAGATTTACCTTCAAATTTGGGGCAATCACTAGGTATTTTTGTTGGTACCATAGGCCAATACAATTAGTGAAGTTTTGTGTCATTCATAAGCCTTGTCACATCTGATAATTCCAATGTTGCCAAAAATGACAGTTGTGGGTTGTATGGTGTATAGGGTGTCTGGTATGTACCAAACTGAGTATTCCAGCCTTACTAAATTTGGGTCTACCCCAATTGTGGTGGATTTTTTCCATAAGGCGATTGACCATATGAAGGTTGACGATATGGAGGTTGTCTATAAAGAGGTTGACCATACTGATTTTGGTGACCATATTGGATGCATGGAGTTTGTGAAGAAAACTGACCATATGGTTGTTGGTAAGGTCCTTGTTGCATTTGCTATGACTGTAGCAACAGTTCTTGGTAAGATTCCTGTTGAGATTGGTAAGGAATCTGTTATTGTGGCTTTGAGTAAGGTCTTTATTAGGGTTGAATAGGAATTTTTTGTTAAGGTTACTGGTAAGGTCCTTGTTGGGATTCGTAAGAATCCTGGGGCTGCAGCTGTGGGTAAGACACCTACGGCTGTGGTTGCAGGTAGAAAACCTATGGCTGTGGTTGCGGGTAGGACACTTGCGACTGTGGCTATGGGTAGGAAACTTGTGGCTTTGTCTGCGGGTAGGATGCCTGTGGCTATGGTTGTGGGTAGGGTCCCTACTGTGGTTGAATATGAATTTGTGGCCACAGAGGAGGATTACTAGTCCCATAAGAATATTGTATTTGAGGACCATACTGCATTTGATGACTTGCCTACTGATAAGTAGTTTGGAGTTGTTGAGAGCCTATAGGAGTATAAGGTTGCTGGTAGGAAGGTTGATCCAAAGGGACTTGATGACCTTGCAAAGGGGTCCCTATAACGTTTCATGTAACAGATGGAATTGATGTCCCACTTGGGTTAGAAACAACACCAATGGGTTGACTTGCCCCTGAAGGGGGTGTATAGCTTCCACTAGAAGCAAGAGGTATGTAACGAAAAGGATACCCCCCCCCAAACATTGGGACATATGAATTTGTGAGTTGTCCATTCACATTGGGAACTATAGTTACTGTGGCTATAGTAGGAGGAGCAGAAAGATTAAGAGGAACATGAGTTTCACTTACCAACATTGTAGGTTGAGTAGGGGTCTGTGAAGTTACTAGCATGCTTGGGATAAAAGAGTTGATAGTAGAAGTGACACCAGAGGACCAAATGGGATTGTGAAATAGTGAAGTTGCACTAGAACTATCTGAAAAAGCATCGTCGAGAGAGTTATAACCCGACAGAACCAAGGGTGTACTATAAGTAGGAGTTGTACTTGGTGTCGTCGTCATGTAGGAAGTGGAAAAATAACGAAAGCCTTAAGGAGGAAGAAGTGACACATGACTAATCTCCATACTGGGAATGTGAGTTCTAGAAGTTTCCACTAGAATACATTAGGGTGTTGACCCTATAGGTGGGTTATCACCTTCTTTTTTCATGATTGGAAATAGCTCTCGGTTAGGAACCCAAGTCGTTCTAGGAGAAGGACTCATAGGTATGTTGGGAGTATCAAATGGACTATATGGATGTGGAGGCCATAAATACAAAGGAGAATTCGACTCAAAGGCTGGATTAGGAGGAAAAAGCAAGAAATCTAAAATAGGTTGAATACTAGCCAGAGGAGAGTCCTAGGATGAGCCTACCAACTCTGGAGGTGGTCAGGAAGCAAGAGTTTGGATGCTTAAGACAAGACCAAGTTCAACTCCTTGGTTTTCAAGAGATTTAGGCTCAACTTTATCGGAACTTACAACTCTAGGTGAATCGATGCATTAGTATTTCCATGGATATCCAGGGTCTCGTTTGGTACTCTTGGTGGTTATGCCACCAGGGAAAATTTTAAGAATGAAAATTTGTCGTAAATTTTAGAAACCTTCGTGAATATTAGTAGTCCCCAAATTACAAAAAATAAAATGTTTCTCGATACCTTTGTAAAAACATGCAAATTTATAATAGTTTTATATATAGTCTTTATACAATTTTGGCAATTTTTAAGGTAAAATAATTTTATACTATAAAATTTGGGCAAATCATTTTAAAAAAAAAATAGAATTTGGCAAATCCTTTTTTTGGAAAAACTATGGAAAATTAGCCCACTTGCGAATATTAGCCCCTAAAATTTTCCATGTCTACCATGATGTCTTTTCAGAAAATGAATCATAAATGTGTGTTGGTGAATGATTTGGGCTTAAATCCAATTTTTCAATTAACCATTATTGTTGAGGACAAAAGGAGGTTTTCGTTTCACCGGTAATTGGTGATTCTATGGTCGATTGATTTTATTATCAAAAAGGAAATAAATAAAAAAGGGGTAAAAATAGGCATGAGGGTTTACCAACCATGAACTGCAATATCCACCTTGGAGGAACCAAGGACTTAACGTATAGTAGCCAATCTTCCTGAATGTTGTGTTCAGTGTATCATGGTATACAAGGCGGAAGACTCAGTTACCTGTGGCTGGATAGCAACCTATAGGGTGCTCCAAAAATATGCACAACAGTACATGGGAGTGTATTCCATGGTAGTGTTATCTAATGTGTAACCATTCGATGAGAGTGATGAGCCTCAGTATTGCAACAAGAATGTTGCAACTCCCAAGGCTACCAACTTTAATTATCAACCCGGGGTTCGTACAAACTTAAGAGGTACCAAAACTATATGTGCAGCATACAATGTGTCATTCCTTTGCAGTCATGATGTAATGGAGTGCATGTACTGAAATCAAATCCTAAACTAATTGTAGAAAATGAACTACTCGAAATGGAAACCCTAACCTATTGCAAGAAATAAAGTACAAGGAAAGAAACATATTCTAATTGCATAAAGATCATGAACTAAATGTAAAAGAAATCTAACTCAACACTATTTATCACATGCTATTTTAAACTAACTGAGGATGGAATCTGATTTAGGGAGTATTAACTGCTGCATGCATGTGCTAATTAAGAAATAAAAAGAATTAATTTTCTTTATCTTTTCATTTTATAAATGCAAATGCTAATCTTTCCTTGTTCTTTGGTAGGGGAGATAGGTGAGGAGGGAGAGGGGTACAATGGTTTTGATGGCTTAGAGGTCAAGTAGAGGCCTAATCCTAGCTTAAATGATGATTTTTCTCAATTCGGGCTCAAAACAAGTTTCTATAGGTTTTCCTACTGGACGTCTGCAGGATGTACTAGTTCTCCTACAGGATCCCCTGTTTTACTACAGGAACAGTCCGAAAGCTTAGGAAGTAGTCTAGAAGGTGGAATGGAGCTTGGAAAAGGTGGATAAGGAGGGAAAATGCAGGGAAGTGGTAGGAACTATTGAAAACTCAAGAAAAAGCTTTAAGATGGTTGGATTTGCTCAATGGAAATGGCAAGTTTTCCTTATAAAATAAGAATTTGAATTGAGGCCTTAGTGACTTTTGGCAATCATAGGTGGATATGGCTTGGATGAGGCTAATGATATGAGATTTCTTTGCAATGTATAAACTCCCACAACATCACACATTATTGTCTACATCTATCCACAAATTCATCTATACATGGGAAAGATTTATTAAATAACGGAAAATTACTAGTCTAAAATCCAGAAATTCGAGAACTAGTGAGCTAGTAAATCTATAGAATTCCTAACCTAATCAAGTGAAAATTCAATGGGGTAATTTTTTTTATTAAATATAATGTTTTTTTTTTATCTAATACAAATGGGAAAAAAATGATTGAAGCTCGTTAGCATGGTCTAAAAAATAGTAGAAATTTATTGTTCTTTACTACAAAGGAGTTCCAAAAATCTAGATTTGGGAATAAGAAAACTAATCCAAGTAGCTCAATGATTATTATGACCTTCCAAAGCTTTTACAAGGATGAAATGATGCTTTTTATCCTACAAAATAACTTACATCAACCATTTAACCCAATCCTACAACAAGAAATCATTAATACTAAATGCAGAAGTAGAAAGAAACAAGAACAAGAGATGTATGTGAATAAGAAGTGTCAAGAAGAAAAGAAAATGATACAAAAGGGCTCTGAAGCTCCTAGGATGGCCAAGCCCAAGGAAACTCAGATTCCTACGGAGGAGAACAAGATTGAAGCTAAACATGACACCAATATTCATTATTTTCATCAGTACAATTACATCCCTACAAGAAATTACAATGGAGCTACAAAAATATGAGTTCTCTCCATAAGAAGACTAATCAAAATCTTCCCCTAGAGGCAAGTTTGACTTGGTACTTATAAAAAATGATTAGAAATCATTCCCCATGAAAGGAGGAATATTTCCCCATCAAAATTCCTTGATTAGTAGATCTGGTTCCCAATACTAAGAGTCTGCATTAAATGGCAGGGAACACATTCCTAGATTTTCTCAATCATTGGAGTTCCACAATCTATGCCATAATTCCATAATATCTTGTTGATTTATTATTTAATATTAATCCTCCTGTAGTATGGAGCAAGTCCCTAAATTATCTTCTCCTCCAAAACTTCATAATCTGCTCAATATTCTCATAATATTCCACAAAAATAAATAATATTAGGCACAAATATGCAATTATTCATAAACCTTCCTAATGAACATATTAAAGTTAAAAATACATTATCTAATGAAAAAAGAGAGGTTTAATACGATGAAGGATGGGTAGATGGACCTTAATTTATGTCTAATTTAGATGTCCATCATACCCCCTATTGAAAGTGTTGCTCATCCTCTAAGAAACATAGTGACCTCATTTTGCCTCATTCATGGCCCTAGTCGCCTCTCTCTTATGCATTCCTCGGTCCTTTCTCTTAAGAATCTTGGTTGTAAGTTCTGCAAGGACAAGCCCAAAAATATATTTGTGCATAGAAAAATCATTGTTTCTTGAGACCATTAGCTTGGTTTCTTCTTTTATTTTGTGGCCTAGATGATTTCCTAATGGACTTGGAGTTTTCTATTTTGATTAGGTCTCTCTTAGGCATTGCCTTTTTTTTGGATTTTAGCACCATATTTTCCTTTCTTCCTTCTTGTAGCAACATTTTGTCTTCGTGTAGCAGTCATTCCTTCTCTTTCAGAATCTTTTAACTGTATGGGAGTGATGGGAAATGATGTAGAGGGTTTGGAGGATGATGCTAGGGCTTAGAGGGAGTAGTGTAGGTTTGTTAAAATGTAGAGGATGCTCTGTTTTTTTTTTCCAAGAAATTTTCAGGGTGAGACAAAGTTTAGGGTTTTCTCGTGCAATTATGAAATGGAATGGATGAATGATGGATAGATAGTGAATATGAAGTGGATGGAGGGTTTAGAGTGATGTGCTGACTTGGCCTTTGCAAAAATTTCTTCTTTTAACTATTGTCCCCATTCCTCGAAATCATCACCCTTCATAATTTGACTTTTCCACATTGCATGAGTGAATGAGTGAGCTAAAATTAACTAGTTGAAGGTGGTCAAGACTGCTGACCCATCATTAGCTTATAAAACCTCATCTCTCATGCATTCACAAAAAATTTATAACTATAATATGCTCAAGAGAATAGGTCAAGAATATTTCATACTTGTACCTACCTGATGGTTGTTGGAGAGACATGCATGCCACTATTGAGTTGATGTAGTTGTGCTGCTAATGACTCAGGTACATCTTCTTGACTGCATTTTTCTTTTTTGTTGATCTCATTTTGTTGATAGGTTGTCTTCTTGTTGATGTGCAGGTTTTGTGGGACCTATATCAACCTCCCCTAAAGAATACCTAACCTTTTGACACATTTCTACATTATATTGCTTCTTGTATCTTCTTCTAGGCCTTCCTGTAGAGATCCTATAGTAATTCAGCACAACCTCTTATAGCAGACCTGTTTTGTCCATATCTGCGAAACGGTAGAATGGATTGACCTAAACTTTTCAGAGCATGTTTCCATCATCATTATTAACCTCCCCATAAAATCAAATCTTGGCCAATGGATGCACAAATCTTGAGAAATACTAAAAATGGTTGAAGGTGATGGAGGCTGATTTCTTGGAAACTATGCACTAGAATTTGTTGAAATTGCTTGCGCATGTTACCATCATCCATATGCATCTCTGCATCAAACAACTTTTTAAATGGATGCACATATATAGAGAAAATTCAAAAATGGTTGTAGGTGATGGAGGTTGATTTATCGAAAACTGTGCACTAGAATTTGCTGAAATTGCTTGAACATGTTACCATAATCGATATGTATCTCCCCTTGAAACATCTTGGAAAATGGATGCATGGTTTGCAAGATATGACAAAAATAGTTTTCTGCTCTATGTATTTATGTTTCCTGTAGTAAAACAGAGCATTCCTGTAGTTTTTTAGGACAACAAGGAAAATGAGTGGTAGAAGCTTGGAAATGATGAGTGGATGGTGGAAATAGATGAGGGTGATGGATTTTCATGGCCTTGGTCATGTTGGAGCATTTGAGCAAAGGAGGAGAAAGTCAAAATTTGACTTCTTTTGACTAGGTTTGACCTATTTTTTCTTTTGTTGGTTCCAACTTGTTTTTGTTGCTTGCAGATGTTGGAGGGCACCTACATTCATTAGAGAGATACATGGAGCACATATTTTTTTTATTTTTTCTCTTTTTTTCTTCTAGGCCTACTAGCCACCTCAATGAGGTTTTCAACTAGTAGGTCTGCCTAGGCGCCTCAAAGGAGGTTTTCACCTAAGATATTTTCTTTTTCTCTATTTTTTTCTCCTTTTTCCTGACCCATTAATTGCCTCATGGAGGTTTTAAATCAATGAGCTAATATCAGGCGCCTCAAAGGAGGTTTTCACCTGAGATTTTGTTGTTTTCCTCTTATTTTTCATTTTTTTTTCCTACTCTACCCTACCCTACTTGAAAATAAAAATACTTTCAAGCATAAGAATACTTCCAATGGATCCATGTGTACATTAAGATGACAAATAAATTGATGTGTAGGCTTGCAATATATGATTTAACATGTACTTGAATTTCAGAGACCAAATGATTTGAATTTGAAAGTATCAATCACAGTTGAAGAAGAGAGTGTTGTTGCAACTTAATGGCTCTCTGGAACCATATTTCAATATAGTTGTGATGTCCCTGATCCACTTGTTGATTTGGATCATCTTGTATGTCTTCTTCTTCCATGACCTTCAGATATTCCTCTTTTTGTTGATTGTTCTCTTGAACACATGGAGGATTTGATGGTAACCATGAGGGAGATTTCTTAATCTTTGATTTTGATGTCCTCTCTTCATCAAGTGCAACCCATGATTCTTTGATCTTCTCTTTTGAATCTTCTTTTTCTGCATGTTGTCCTTCAATGGCATCAAGAGAATCTCTTTTTTTTAATATTCTTCCTGAGCTGAGATGAATATCATTAAGATCAAAAATGAGATATTTGGAAGTGTTGTACCTCAACATTGTAAGTGGGCTGAGCTGCTTCATTGTGTGGGTTTGCAAATGGTGGTACAGGTAGTTGAGTAGTAGTGGATATTTGAGATGGATGTGGTTGGGGTTGTGGTTGTGGTGGAGGTGAATGGTAGGGATAACATGGAGTTGGGTATGGAGGATATTGAGGAAAATATTGAGGATATTGTGGATGGATCCCATAAGTTCCTTGCCAACCTTGTTGCCAAGATTGGTTTTGGGGTTGAGATGGACAATGTTGCCAAGGAAAGAGTGTGTTCCAATTACTTTGAGATGGATGTACATAAGCTTGAAATTCTGAATTATGTTCTTGCATCATACTAGGTTGAATAGGCTTCCATGGTCCTCTTGGAGCTACATAACATAGTTGCATTGGAAATTGGCTTGCTCCATTTTCCTCTTGGTAAACTTTCTTCAACCTTGGTAATGAGGGCCAATATTTAACATCATGTGATTCTGCATGCATGACACAAATATCAGCATCTTATTTTTTCTCATTTTGAATTATTAACATTTCTACTTGTTCACTTAGATTGCTAAGAATTTATGTTTTAAAGTTATCAAGCAAATTTCCAAGTTTAGCTTGACTTACTGATCTTGATGTTGATTTACTTACTCTTGCCCTTCCTCTTGATATGTGTTTTCATGTTTCACAAATTTCTTCAAATGATAGTTGGTATACATCACCTCCACTCATGAGATCAAGGAGATCAATCCACTCATCCCTAATTGTTCTAAGTAAGAGGTTTTTAGTGGTGTCAGATCCTAAATGATGTAGCTTTTCCCTCTTAACATTATACATGAACCTATCTATTAGATACTCTATACTTTCATCTTCTCTTTGATTCATTCTAAGGATTTCTTCTTTAAGATCATGACATTTATATTTTTCTACAAATATATTTTGCATATCATTCCATGATCTTATTGAATTAGTCCCTAAACTCATGAACCATTTAAGAGCTCTATCCTTCAATGTTGCCGGAAAAAATCTTAGTTTTTTAGTTTTTAATAAGTAACCATAAGATCTACACACAATTTAAAATTCAAAGAAAAGGGTTGCCGGATCCTCTAACCTTAGACCATGAAATTTTGGAAGAAAAGATGGAGGGATGTTCTCCATGTGCACACTACCATCAGTATCTTGAATGGGAATTCCGAGAGGATCTTCCTCATTTTCATCATCTCCATCCATCTCTTCTACATTATTTTCCATCTTCTTCTTCTACTTGCAAAAGTGAATGGTGATGTGGCTCTTATTGCACCATGTGATCAAATGCAGGGGTTGGGTTGGTGTTGGAGATTTTTTGTTTTGTTTTTATGATTGAATGAAAACACTAATGCAATGCACTTTTCTATTTTTGAAATGAAATATGCCTAATGAAAATCTTTTTTTGTTTTTGCAAAAAGTAAAAATAAATGAATCAACTAGGGAAGAAAACAATGCATACTTTGACACCTCTCCAACAACGATGCCAAAAAGTGATGAGCCTCGGTATTGCAACAAGCATGCTGCAACTCCCAAGACTACCAACTTTAATTATCAACCCAGGTTAAAAACTTAAGAAATATCGGCACTATATGTGCAACATACAATGTGTCCTTCCTTTGTTGTCATGATGTCATGGAGTGCATGTACTGAAATAAAATCCTAAACTAATTGCAGAAAATGAACTGCTCGAAATGGAAACCCTAACCTATTGCAACAAATAAAGTACAAGGAAAGAAACATATTCTAATTGCATAAATATCATGAACTAAATGTAAAAGAAACCTAACTCAACCCTATTTATCACATGTGATGAGTTAAAGTAACTGATCATGGAATCTAATCTAGGGAGTATTAATTGTTGCATGCATGTGCTAATTAAGAAATAAAAAGAACTATTTTTATTTTTATTTTCATTTTATAAATGCAAATGCTAATCTTTCCTTATTCTTTCGAATGGCAGACAGGTGTGGAGGAAGACAGGTACAATGGTTTTGATGGCTTGCAGGTCAAGTAGAGGCCTAATCCTAGATTAAATGATTATTTTTCTCAATTCAGGCTCAAAACACGCTGCTACAGGTTTTCCTATACGATGTACTAGTTTTCCTATAAGATCCCCTATTTTACTACAGGAATAAGCCGAAAGCTTAGGAAGTGGTCTAGAAGGTGGAATGGAGCTTGGAAAATTTGAATAAGGAGGGAATAAGGCATGGAAGTGGTAATCACTACTCAAAACTCAAGCAAAATCTTTAATATGGTTGGATTTTCTCAATGGAAATGGCAAGTTTTCCTTATAAAACAAGAATCCGAATTGAGGCCTTAGTGACTTTTGGCAATCATAGGTGGATATGGATTGGATGAGGCTAATGAGATAAGGTCTCCCTACAATGTAGAAACTCCTGCACACACATTATTGTCTGCATTTATCCACAAATTCATCTATACATGGGAAATATTTATTAAATAATGGAAAATTACTAGTCTAAAATCGAGAAATTCGAGAACTAGTGAGCTAGTAAATCTATCAAATGCCTAACCTAATCAAGTGAAAATTCAATGGGGTAAATTTTGTTATTAAATATAATTTTTTTGTGATCTAATTCAAGTGGAATCAATTTGATCGAAGCTCGATAGCATGCTCTAAAAAATACCAGAAATTTATTGTTCTTTGCTACAAAGGAGTTCTAGAAATCTAGATTTGGGAATAAGAAAACTAATCCAAGTAGCTCAATGACTGTGAACTTCCAAAGCTTTTCCATGGATGAAATGATTCTTTTCATCCTACAAAAGAACTTACATAAACCATTTAACCCAATACTACAACAAGAAATCATTAATACTAAATGCAGAAATAGAAATAAACAAGAACAAGAGATGCATGTGAATAAGAAGTGGCAAGAAGAAAAGAAAATGATACAAAAGGGCTCCGAGTCTTCTAGGATGGCCAAGCCCAAGGAAAATCAGAGTCCTATGGAGAAGAACAAGATTTAGAAGCTGAACATGACACCAATATTCATTATTTTCATCAATATAATTACATCCCTACAAGAAAATACATTGGAGCTACAAAAATACGAGCTATCTCCACAAGAAGACTAATAAAAATCTCCCCCTAGAGGAAAATTCAACTTGGTACTTATACAAAATTATTAGAATCATTCCCTGTGAAACGAGGAAGCTTTCCCCACCAAAATCCCTTGATTAGTGGATCTGGTTCCAAATACTAGGAATCTGCATTAAATTGCAGGGAACACATTCCTAGATTTTCTCAATCATTGGAGTTCCACAATCCATGCCACAATTCCATAATATATTGTTGATTTATTATTTAATATTGATCCTCCTGTAGTAGGGAGCAAGTCACTAAATTATCTCCTCCTCCAAATCTTCATAATCTGCACAATATTCTCATAATATTCCACAAAAATAAATAATATTAGGCACAAATATTCTATTATTCAGAAACCTTCCTAATGAACATATTAAAGTTAAAAATACATTATCTCATGCAAAAAGAGAGGTTTAATATGCTGAAGGATAGTTAGATGGGCCTTAATTTATGTTTATTTTAGAGGCATGGGCCTTAATTTATGTCTAATTTAGAGGCCCATCAGAGAGTGTTACCATATATTTACCATGCATGGAACACCTATAATATACCCAAAAGTATTGGAGAACGGTCTTATACACTTTCATATGTGGAACAGGATTTAACCCTTGGGATACAGTGATGGAAAATAACGACAACTCCTACGTTTAACGACGCCGAAACACATCTCTAGCCTATACCTCTAAATGTTTTTCATTAATGACAAATGCTCCTTAGGTTAATTGAGGTAAATTTTAAGTTAATCTTCAATTATGTTTCGGTTTTAAGTCTCAAATATCAATGTCACCTAAACAGCTATGATGCAACTAGCATGAAAAATTGATTCTTTTCAATTCAATGAAATCTATCTAACATAGGGAAAAGGTTCACAAACTTATGCAACAATCAAGTATGCAAATAACAAATTCTCCTAACTAGAGCTTTCACCTTCACTATTTCAATGAACCCAACAAACAAAATGAAATTCAATTCAAATGCACCTACATGAATCTTCTTACTTTTATGTTTTGAATGAATGATAATGAACTTCTTTCATCTTTCAGAATTAAGAAAAGTGATATATGCTCAATTATAAACCAAAAAATGACTTTTAAAGCAAATTAACCTAATGCAATCTAAAAAGTAAATTTTGAAGTAAAGCCAAAACAAATGCAAAAGTTGTTTCTTTATGATTTCCAAAAGAACAAATAATTCTCAATCAACAGCAAATCAATATCCCTTTCACATAAGCAAGCAACAAGCAATGAATCCAATTGACCTAAAAAATACGTCAGAGGTCAAGACACACTAGACCTTCCTGACATAAACACTAAAATTACTTAAGTTTCAGGGATCAACACAACTGTGACAGTCAAAACCCGTGTTGACAGGGTTTTCAGTGCTACTGTTATTGAAAAAATTGTACTGGTAGCACGACTGTTCCAAGATAAAATGCATTGCACGAGAAATACTTGGAAAAATAAAAAGAATTTCAAAGAAAAGTCCAAACTTAACACTCTAAAGGACTGACTAGTCAAAATGCCAACCTATATAGAATCTAAATGACATGTTACTAAGTAGTTGGCCAAAATGATAAAATATACCAAACATAAGAAAAGAGATTGAAAGGGATATAGGCTCCCTAGTGGAGTCACCATTTTATTTTACAGACAATCTCTTCTATGAATATAAGTGATCTCTCTAGTCCTATCAGAGAGGATCTAACAACAAACTAGACAAACACGTGTACTCCTTCCTAGTTTATATAAGAAAATACAAAGTAAGATAGATAACCTACCTCACTCTGATGCTAAATTCTTGTTGATGTCTCCCTTGATCTTATCACTTTAGCTTTCAATCCTCTTTATGCCATTGTGGATGAATACCTGCAAGGAAGATCAAATGAAAGAGACAAGAGCATGCATAGCATAATTGTTAAGGAATAAATTCCCCTAGGGTTTTGGGTTGATACCCTAGCAGATCGAAGGTTATCTACACAGAGAAACACATATTCCACACAACCATGACGCTAATATAAACAAACTAAATGAAGACGGGTGCACCTGGGGGTCCTTTGTTTGGGAAGATCTAGCTAGGGTCCAAAGCCTCTTGGAGTTCCTTTTGCTCCTTCAACCTGCAAAACAATCAATTCAAGAAAGCACAGCAGTATATGGAACAAGCATCATAAAGAAATCATCTTCATAACATATTGAAAGGTAGTTAGTTATACAATTAAAACAACCATTCATAGGTGAATCATAACATTGATGTCATAAACATGAAGAAGATTTATATCAGGAACAAGACAAGTGTTTCTTTTCTTATAGATAACTAAAGTACAGAAAGGAATGATTTCACCTGAGTCATCCTTTCGCAGGCTCCAAGCGGAACCATCCTCTAGATTCGTCCAGTCTTAAGCCTTCAAAAAAATCCTTCCATGACTTACTCCATGATATCTCAAGTAGTAGAAAGACATCATAACACAAGGAAACAAGGGTTTCCTGTAAATGGGGGAAGTGCTGGAAGCACAAGGATCATCAGACCTGGTCAGGGATAATCTCAGTAGAGTGATCTTTCTCTCTCTTCTCTCCTCCCTTAGGCCTTCCCATTGAAGCCTTTTTATAGTTCTCCCAAAGTAGTTTTTTAGTTGGGAATTCGTTGGAAACAGTTGGTCCATAGGCACTAATAGGTAATCAACAAGTAAAACCAGTGATCTCCGCTTGAAATTAAGGAGATTTAATTTTTTTAAGTGTTTTAAGACATATACACGGGTTGGGTATACACAAACCTACGTACACATGCGTTTAGCTCAGGGAAATGACACGTATAGGGAGTAAAACACTATTTTTTAAGTATTTGGACCAGGTCTAGAAGGAGGGGTTGCCCTAGGCCATGAGTGCAGCATCACAAACATCAAGAGTGAGATTTGGAGCTATAACAGATGCCCACTAATATATGAGGTCAGAAGGGGTACATGATGGCCGAAATATATTATGTAAGTACATGGAAAGGAAATCTGTCAAAAATTGAGAAGGACTTCACCAGAGTTCAGCCTGCCAAGCCACAAAAGGAGATTAGAAAGAAACACTGTCTGAGGTGGGCATACCCATGCTCAGAGAAATTAAAGCATGTCCACATATCAAGTACAAGCGGATCCACTAAGTACACAAGTATAAAAGACTGGAAAATACATAATGGATCATCTGATCATGATTGAACAAGTACATGTATGAATATCACATATAAGGATGTCAATGATGCTAAAGGATGAAGCAGATCACTGATATCAAAGACTGATCCCAAAAAGTACCAGATGAACATGATGGAGTAAAATGGTACTACACTGCAAACTCAGGTGCCAACATATAGAATGTTGCCATGAATGACTGCAACATATAAGGTGGAATGGTATCAACTAGCAGCAATTGGAGCAACTGTCAAGTGAACCAATGAATGCTGACACAACCTGAGGTCTTCACCAATCGCCGTGGTACATTTCTACACCATGGGAATAAATGATCTGAAGTCAACCATGTGAGAAATCGTTTGATTACCAGTCATTGATGTATACCGTTAACAAATGCGAGACTACTCACTGATAATGAAAATGAGCGTCAAGGTACCCAGTACAATCTAAAAAGTGTGAATAGATGAGCTGGAGTCAAACACCTGTAAGAATCTATCAATCAGGAGACAATGATGGTTTCCCACTATCGATAGTGAAGGATCTGCCACTAATGACTGCAAAACCCAAGGTACTACTAAATGGACTCTAGATCTTTGCCCCAGAGCAATGAGTCATAGTCGATAGGGAAAGATCCGCTAGAAGGAAGGCATTAAGGCATCCTTCATCAATCTAGCATGAGTGTAACTCGTAGGCCAATAATGTGGAAGGAATCAGACGAAAAGGATGTAGTAACCTGACCGAAGCATGTTTCCAATGCACACAAGATGTAGCTAGCGCATGACAGAAACCCTCTGAACCAACCAATAATGAAAGTTGACACAGAGGTGAGGTATCCACCAATAGGGTCAATTGGAAACCAAGGTACTGCATGAATCCCAATGTGTGATAATGTAAGCTGATGTCGAACACAAGGGAAACCACTCAATCAAAGACCCATGATACTGATCGATGCTGAGCACAAGGTGACCTATCAATAATGAAAATAGGGCTAGGGTGCAGCTCTAGGTCTGTCCTCAGAGCAAGATGTCATCGTCGATAAGGAAAAGACCTGCCAACAAGAAGTCAATGGGGACCTTCTCAAACTGGCATGAGTAAAGGGCCAATATAGCTGATGTGATGATAGACAAGTCACTGACAACCAGGGATGGCTGACTGAAAAATGAGTCAAGAGACATTGCAGAGAGGCTGACTCAGGTTAACTTCCCTTGAACAAAAGCAGAACTCAATGTGACTATGTGGCAGCATATGATGACTCTGTATAAGCTCGTTGTGTAGGAGGCATGAACGAACCCTCCATATGATTGGAAGAGATAACCAATCGGGGGAGAACTGACTCAATAAAAAGGTTAAGGCGTACCTAATTCAAACTAAATCCCACCCAAACAGAGGAGACTTTGTTTTGAGTGGTTTGTTCAAGGGCGACACGACTAACTCTAGCTACCAACAATAAGTGGAAATATTGTCCCATTCCTGCTCTTTTTGGAATATATAATTTTCTTTTTATTTTTCTTTAAGCTGGAAAAAGAATAAAAGAATGCTATAGTATAGTGGAAAGAATGAGTTTCGATGAAACAGATGATCTAGTTCCTGGGATTGGAACATTCCTATGCTCAATGCGGGGAGGTGAAAACTGGTCAAAGACACTCAAAGGTATGTTCCTTCCACGGGTCAAGGTGTGTCAAGTTGCAGAAGTCAAGGGCATGCAAGTTTGATTTTGCAATCATCATGGTCAAAAGTTGGCTTAAACATGAGTCCAAGTGAAGTCGGCTCAAGGCCAAAAGGTGCAAGTGGTGAAAATGCAATGCAGTAGTACAACTCAACACAAAGGAACCTCTAGGGTATAAGGCTAGAACGAAGTGAAGAAGCAAAGATGAATGAGTCTTCATCACATAAGTCATGGCGGGACTAGAGAGGACTCCCGAGCCTACGCAGATGAAAGTAGCATGGGCAAAAAATGTCAGTGAGGTGCTAACTACGATGCCCATGAAAAGGATGGCTCTACCATCGTGTCATGATTTAAAAATTGGCGAGTGAAGGTGGTTTACGAACCATAACACAATGGGATCGACCCTATGGCAAGTGTATCGACAAATGGAGGCTAGTATGCATAATGCAATGGAAAAATGGCTTCCCTAACCTATATGCCAGTGAGAAAACGATACCTGCCATGACGGGTCAGCAGTCATGGAACCGTCTCGAAACTGTCGAAAAAACATCCAAAATGTCCTGAAAATCAAACCATTCTCAACATTCCAAGCTCCCAAGTTAAAAGTTACATGAGACCAAACAAAATCAAGTTTTGAAAAAAATTTGCATTTTCATAGCCTATAAAATATTTTTTGGACTCACCATTTTCACCATTTGAGTTTGGGAGCAAAGGAATGGAGCAAAAGGAGCAAACTTTTCCATATGATGAATTCAACCGTTAAGATTCTTCCAAATTCACTAGGTAACCCTTAGACTTGTCTTGTATCCAATTGTGACTAGTTTTAGAATTTTTAATTTAAGTTTTACCATTGAATTTTTGTAAAAAAATTCCTCGTGGTGTATACGCGGGTTGGATATATGAAACCCGCGTATACGCAGGCCCTGTTAGATACCTATACCAATAGGTTTCATATTTCATGATTGGCAAAGAAAGTTCCAAATATGCTCTGCTTTGGTGATGCAAAGATCCCATATTTCCAAGAGAATGCAATATGTGTACATAGCTTGATGTTGACTGAATTTTGGATGGATGGTCCAACAGCCTAATCTGGATCATGCCATGTTTCAATTTCTTGTCATTAGAATAGAGAATGAAACCTATCCAAACTGTTTAATCTTGGCAGGCCAGTAGTTAGGTAGAGAATGAAGGTTCCCAACTATTTAATCTGGGGCCTTGGAAGCAATAAGGCTAGCTTTAGATAGAAAATCAAAAGAAAAAGCCAAAGGAAAAGAAAAGACACATAAGGGTTTGCAAGTCTAAGTGCACCCTCTTTGGAGTAACAAAAATGCTAGGCAATAGAGTGGGTAGGTAGATGGGGTTGCAGAAGCATGATTTCCTTTATGTCACTGGCTCAACCAAAGGAAAAACATGGTGCCAGTGCAGGTCTTTTATTCAGCAGTTTTTGCAGCAACTCAATGAAGCATGTCTAACTTCCAGATTATCCCCCATCACATTCATTGCTAACATCCCAATACTACCTATGTTCATGAAAGAAGTCAAACTCTTTTGTTGATTCTTGTTTCTTTAAAAGCCACATTTCTTGTGTAAAATTCTTTTCATTTTGATCTACTTCCTAAACTAAGTTGTTTCCATATAAGACTTAGTGTCTTTCCCCCTTCATCCACCTCTTCCACTCTTATTAACTCCTAATTTCCTATTTATTTAACTCCCTATACTCTGTTTCCCCTATTATTAGGATAATCCTATAGAACAAATCCCAAATATGTACATATTCCCTCCCCCTTGGCATTATAGCCATATGCTTGAATATTGGAAAATCATGCAGGAATAAAGTCTGCTTGCATGTGGTTGTATGAAGTCAGGGATTAAATCGACCTCTGGTCAGTTTAATAACCTAAGCTACACCCCTTTTCCCTTTACAACCCTTTGAAATCATTTACCCACTCTATTTGCAAAGAAGCCTTGTAAAAACCCACCTTTACCCCTTATCCTAAGTTTGTTGTAATGCGCATTTCAACACCAAATAAACCCAATTTTCCGTTTTATCCAAAGCTTGTTTGCAAATGCGCACTTTTACAAAAAGGCATTGAAAAACCCATAAAACCCGCCAAAGTCTAAAGGTTCCGCCTGGGCGCACATTTCCAGAAAAACTATAGAATATGCCCCTCCCGATGCCGTATTGTCCTGCCATCTTATTGAACCGTCGACCGTCGGATCTGGGCTTTCCCATCCGACGGCCCATATCCATATCGGGTCGGCCCCGACAACCGAATGTTACCTGCCGAGAAATTGTCAGAGGGTAACGTCAGGCCTCCGCCACGCGTCGCCCCCAAATCTCATCGGGCCACCCTCTGACAATACCGCGACCGTATCCAGAGCGGTCCGAGCAAACCACTTACCACTTATTGTTTACTGCCTATCCCGTCATGTCCTCGTCATCGCTACGTCACGCCCACGTCATAACCGCTCAGCACCGTGTCAGCGCCCGGCCCGCCACTGCTCCGACCTGTCCACCACCTCACCAATCCCCATGGACCACTCACAGGCCACCACGTCACCCTTCCGTACCCGACCCCACCTAATGATGTCATGCTGACGTCATCCATAAAAAGCGCCAATAACCCAAAAAGTCCATATTTTCGCCAAAAATCGCGGTTTTTGTCACTTTTGACAAAAGAACTATTGCTCCATTCTACATGCATATTACGACCATTTCACCGTCAACCTGCAAATTTCGACTTGGAGACCGTGGGCGCCTGCAAATTCACCTCCATTACTCACCACTGCCCAAGCTTTACCAGGTATTTATCCAAGTTTCCCCTCCGCACCTGGTTTCGTGTATAATTCACCAGAGCTAGCTTAAAAAGAGTGGAAAACAGTGTGTTTGCCAGCAAATCCACAGCGACCAGCATCCATTTTCAGTTGTAAGGTCGAAATTCACCTGCACAGTCCACATTTAGCCAAGTTTTCATAAAATTACAGTCAGTCTACGCATTCTTGGACTTGAAACCTGAGCTGCATTGATTCACCGGGAAAACAGTGGTACTAGTCCCAACATTTGCTCATTCAAACTCTCTTCAGAGCATTCCAAACTGTTCTCACCACAGTTTACCCTATTTTCCCTTGCAATTTGCCTTACTCTTGCAAATAATACCCCTTTTGTGTTGCTCTGTCCAGTAGAACAGGTCCTAGTACAATTCAGAGTACTATTTAACCATGGAAACTCCAGTAGCATTAAATATCCCACCTCTGAATGCCCCACACAGAGAGTTAGAGTGGAAGGCCCTGGGTGATACAGATTATCAGATGACAAAGACATTCTCAATGAATTCCAAATTTAACATTCATATGCTAAATGAGTTAAAGGCTCAACACCTCAGTGGAGCTGATATTTTAGGGATTTGGGACTCCAATTTGCCCATCTTTAACCTTCCTCAAGTCAATGTCCTTCCAGACTTGATCCATAGATGCTGTGAAAACTATGATCCATGTCAAAGAGCTGTTCTCAGTTCCAGAGGTTCAGTCTTTTTCCATATCACCCCTGAGGCCATAAGTGAGATGCTGCACTTTCACACTGCAAAGCCACTGACTACTCTCTCTGTGATGGACTTATTAAAGAAGGGTGGCAAGCTGTCCAGTGCCCAGGTCATCAAGATTAATCAGTTATTTATTCAGCCAAGCTCTGAAGCTGTGAGAACACCTCCTATTGGAAATCCATATCTCAATGACTTGGGCAAAATGCTTGTGGACTTGATCAGTTATATCCTGGGGTACAGGGGAATTGAGGATGTTGATGACACTATTATGGCCATGCTGTCCATATTTTCCCCTGGAAAGCCTCCTGCTGTCCACTATGATTATGCTACATACATTGCCAATAAGATTCATGAGCAACTGATGAATCTAGAGAGGGAGAAGGTGTTCAGATACACCTCATACATCTATCATTTGTTCTTATTTTATCAACCTGACAGTTTCCCTATTCCTCTCAAGAAACTTGATGCCCAGGGAAACCCAAGGTCTGTAGTATTTTGGACTTCAGTTTTTCATCACACCTCCTGTTCACCATACACGTACTGTGAATTCATAGACCTTTTCATCCATCCAGCTATGACCTTGTTATATGGTGTCCCCCCTCCAAGATTGACCGATGAGTTGCAAAGAATACTCCAGCTCTCAAAGGCCTACAGCATTGGTGATTGGTACTTTTACCAACACCATACAGTAATCAGAATATATGGTTGTGAGTTGGACCCTTATAGGCTGCCAAGATATGTCCCTATGAGACTCTTTGCCTTGGAGTATTTCAGGCAATTTGGAAATGCAGACCATGTCCATTTCCATAGTAAAAACAAGAAGGTGCAACTAAAGGTCAGGAACCAGCTAGGCCCATTTCTTTACAACAAAAGGGAGGAGGGATGGAAGGAAGCAGATATGATCCTAGAGAGCCTCCAATTAGAAACCAGTTTCCGCTGGGTACCTTATGACCCTAATCATTTCATTTCTCTCAGGAGGGTAAAACATAAACTGGGTGGCTATGCTCACATCAGATTGCCTCACATTGAAAAATATGCCAATTTACTAAGTTGGAAAGAGGGCACTCTAGAAGAGGCAATCACTAGAGAAAAAATGCTACAAAGAGAGGCAAAGAACATTGAGAAAGAGGCTGACTTGGAAACTTGTGGGCAGGTTTCCTCTTCCTGTCAAAGGCAACTTGGAGCAGCTGCCTCATCTTCTACAGCCCAGCAGCAAGCAGCTAGAACTGTTCATCAGGTGTCAAGCAAGGGCAAGGAAAAGCAGATGGAGTAGGAACAGCCACCTCATACAGAAGAACAGCAAAAAGAACAACAAAAAGAAGAGCAGCCAATGCAGCAGAAACAAATAGTTGAGGCCCGAATATCCACTAGGCAACAGACTCAAGAAACTGTGCCTCCTAGGCAGGAAACGACAGTGGAGACCTCGGTGCTCCAAACTCCTCAGAATGAAGATAGAAACCGAAAGAGGGATAGAGAGCAGGAGACTCCCTTCACCACATCCACAACTCAAGGGGAGAAAAGGCAAAGGATAAATCCCCTTTCTGAAGAAGAGATGCCCATCGGACAATCCTTGGGCATGGGCCCACCAAGCATGGAGGCATCTGCCAGTTCCTTTCAGCAGGAACGAGAAAGAATAATCGGAGGAGAGATCAGCTCCTCAAGCCAGCAAAGGAGAGCTGAAACAGGCATCAAGCAACAATTCATTGACATAAAAAAGAGAAATGAGCCACTCAGGCTCCAGATCTATAATCAATTGCTGAAAATGGCCCCTACAAGTCAGCAGAGGCTTATGTCAGCTTATGACATAAATGAGGGGAAAATGACCATGAGTCATTTAGTGCCAACCATGTTGCAGCCACAGTCAGCTGCAGACTATATAAGGACCAACCTTGAGGTCCTTGCAAAAGACATCCACCCTATGGATCAAATAGAACTTCACAAGCAAACGGGTGAGATGGTGTATTAGACACTTGCAGATAAGACCTTCTTGGCACATAGGTTGGAAAATAGCCTGAACAATACAACTGCCCAACTTGAGTTGGAGAAGGCATCCTCTCAGGCCAAAGGCAACAGGATAAGGTCTTTGGAGGATATAATCATAGAGCTTGGGCATGACCCAAAGGACCCTAAAGCTATTAACGAACTGCTAAAAATTAGAGATTCAGACATTGCAGCTCTAAGAAAGATGATAAAGATCCTAGCAACTCTTCACCCTCAAACAGAGGGGGTTGCCCAGCAAAGAAAGGACCAGGATGTATCAACATTGCTGGTAACACTGCATAAACAACTTGTCCAAACAGAGGAAAAATTGGTAGAAACAGAGGCTGCATTGCAGGCAGCCCTACAGCAGAAAGAAGGAGGCCAAACATTTCAGCCCCCTCCACAAGTAATCAACCTTGAGGAACCCCCTCAAATTGTCACTCCTCCTACAGTGCAAACAGTTGAGACAGCTCCATCTACATCAGCACCAGCACCAACATCAGAGCAGGTTCCAAGCCTTGACATGCAGAAGCTGATGAATGAGATTCAAGCCCTGGAAGCCCAAATGGCAGAGCTAAATGAAGCCAAGGAGAATTTAGCTAAGCTGAATGAAAAATATGACAAGTCCAAGCAAAATGTAGCTGAAAAAGGAAGAGAAATAAAGGCTCTCAAGGAGAAGATAAAGGAGCTGGAGAAAGAGCTCACCCTTAACAAAGTGGTGGCTGAGGTCAAGACAGTTTTATGGGCCAACATTGGCCAATCAATAACAGATCAATGGCAATATATAGAGACTATTCATGAGCAAATGGAGCTCATAGGCAAAGCAAACAGGGAAGTCCAAAGAGCAAGAGCATCTCTAGGCAATATGCCTGAGATAGCCAACAGAATGATCAACGTTCTCAATAACCGCACAGGTCCTCAGCTAGCAGCAATAGGGATCCCCAATAGAACTGAAACCATCCTGGTGATAAAGAGGGTCCTCACATTGAGAAGCCTAGTACAAACATTGGATAGAAGAAGCCAAGACATGCAAACAGAAGTAAACAAATTCATGGATAAGTTTGCAGCATTACAGAGCAGATGCCTTCTTGGCTTGCTGAACAGCGCAGGGAGGCTACTTTCACATGAAAATTATGCCAAAAGGGTGAATACATTTGCCACCAATCAGATCACTGCAGGATCAAGTACCTCAGAGGAAACAGGGCCAGCATCTGGGCAAAGTCTCTATGACAGAGTAGAGAACTTATTTTTTATTATGAATGAGATCAAACATTTGTTTGAGGTGCCTCCAAACTTCTACAAATATACAGAGGCAGATGAAACCTTAGATGCAATTTTGAGACATCAACTGCCTACACAGGAATGGTGGACCAAAATGATACAGTTGTTACTGTAAACAAGAGGTTTTCATCAAGTTTTTTCATCAAAAAATATAAGTCATCATGTTTAGAAAAATTTGATGCATTCAGTATGTCTGGAGAGGAATGTACTGAGCCAGCTCAGCAAACCAATTCGGCCACTAAAGCAACACTGACAGCTACAGATGACAGGGCCGAGAAAGCTACAGCATGACCAAGCCATAAAGACACATCATTCAGCATTAATGCAGAACGCTCAACCGACTCAGTGGCCTCCAAAGGTCAAAAAGACTTCTGACAGAATTAAAGAGTATTCATTTTGTATTTAGAGCAGCAATAACTTCCTTATTTGCTATTTTGTAAAGTTGGTGAGCGTATTTATTTATCAAGTGACTCAGCAGTTCAGATATTTTGTATATATTTCCCCTCGCATAAGCTTGCAGGGGTTGTTGATTTTTTCTTTAGGAGATACTATGTTGTAAATATTCAGAGTTTTAATACAAAAAGCTGATGGAATTTCCAAAGTTCTGTGTTGTCTGATGCGTTTTGGTGTGCTTGCTGAATGCTACAGGATTCCTGCGTATTTCATGGAACAATAAGTTTCTTCGACCTGTTCATTATGTTTGTTATTTCCTTCATACTCCATTCATGTTCTGTGTTTCACAGTTTAATGGCAAAGAAAAAGAATAGTTTCAGGATTTACTCATAGAATACCCTGAACTCAATCTATGCTATTATGTATGTTTTCCTCAGTTATAGTTATAAGAGTGTGATTCTTAATTGCTGCACTTCCAAACTATACCTTTCACAGTGATTATCGTTCAGGAATTCAAACCTGCTCTTGGTCAATACATCTCTTTCTCACATCACCAACTTAGTGGAAATTTCTTAATTGCCTTTCACTGGTTAAACATACTTCATCACCACAATTTCAAGTTTGTCTCATGAAATATTTAAATGGCCCTGCTGTTTCAACAATCCCACTCAACACTTCAAACAACCTGTAACCACAGACTCCATTGCCCAATGGTCTAAAACTGTCTGAAGATATCACCTTAGGTACTGAAAGACATCATTCAACCAAAATTTTTAAAACCGAACCCTCACCTCATATCTAGCCTAAGATTATTAAGAAAAAAGTTAAACAGTCAAAGAGAGAGCCCTCTCTGATTACAGGTTGGCTAGAACCGGTGATCCAAAGCTTGGTTAGTGGTTACCCCGGCCGTATTCCCTCAGGAGTCAAAGGGAACAACCTGGGTGTTAACATAAATGGCGACTGCGCTGGGGAACTGGATGAACTTTGCAACCTCCTATCTGATTCTTAATGCTGTAGATAAAGCCTGAGTGACAGCCAGATAGCCTTAGAATATGCCTCTGCTTTGCATTTGCAGGAGTATATAAAAGTTGTCTCAGTCAATCCTTATTCAGTATTTGTTTTCATATAGTTGTGCTATAACTGATCAGTCCATGTCAAAAGATCACTACCTCCTTAGAAATTCTCACAAAGAAAGTTATAGAAGCTGGTTCCTAAGAAGAAAACTCGTTACACAAGATCAAACCCAGATCCTGATCCAGCACCTGAGTTTCAAAATCCAAACTTGATTGCAAGAATCCTCAAGAGACACAAATCAGAAGGGACTTTATCAGATTCAAGTTCTAAAGCGGGTCTCCAAACCGACATTCCAACCCCTGCTAAGGCTTCTCTACATCCTCATACAACTGGCCCACAATCTCCTAACTCTTCATCCACTTCACAAGGTATCCTTTCAACCAGTCCATCAACTACACACACCCCTTTTGTTCCACTTCCTCCACTTGTCCCATTCATCCCTGTTTTCCCTATTGTCCCACCAAACATGGCTAATAGATATGCCCCACTGTAGTTACCGGCCAATCCAGCTCCTATGCCTCAAGAGTACCAAAGCAAGATCTCATACTTTGATGGTACTGGCTCTTATCCAGCCCTTCAACATACTAAGAAAATGCAGGACTACTTTGAAAACTACGAAATAGATGATGATGGGGTTAGAATGAAAATTTGTGTGCAAAGCTTAACAGGGGATGTAAGAACATGGTTTAGGTCACTTACAGCAAACTCAATAGCTGACCCTGAAGCCCTCTATCAAACATTTATCAACAGATGGGAGAAGAAGAAGGATCCACTTCATATTTTATCCGAATACAATACAATTAAAAGAGGTCCACAAGAAACTGTCCTGGACTACTGTGCTCGGTTTAACAATGTCTACAATGCTATTCCCCAAAATCTTAGACCCCCACCGGATCTGGCCCTATATACCTTTCCTGATGGGTTTGATTCAGATATGGCATATCAATTAAGGGAAAGGGCTCCCCGAACTTTAGCTGAAATGCAAGATATAGCAGTAAGTGTAGAAGCTAACCTGATAGCCAAGAGAAATAGGACAAGAACTGAGAGAAAGACTACCTTTAAAGAAGAGCCTTCAGGCTGGGATCAAAAACTGGATGCAATAATCACTGGTATGCAGAGATTAGGTGACAGAGTAGAATCAGTTGAGAGGAAGTCATCATGGGAAGCACCACATAATAATCCTATTAGGAATCCCAATTTCAGAAGAAACCAAAATCCTAATGTTGGTAAAGCAAATTCTGAACCAGAGATTAGACCTCCGTTCCAAGAAAATTATACAGAAGCATCCACTTCTAATGAACAAATAGATGACACCCACATTAACCTAATGGGCCTAAATGATGATCAACAAGTTTTTCTGAGTCAAGAAGATCATAAGGATGATGACATTAAGCAGTTCCAAACCAAGTCAGGTGAGTCATTCGACTTTAAACAAGGCTATGAAACAGCTGTTTATGAAGTTCATAAGCAATACAAGCTAAGGAGCAGAACTATAAATGTGACACAGCCTAAGAAAACCATGGTCACAGAGCCAATTGACAAAACTAATTCAATTACAAATGAAGTAACAGTTGAAGAAATAACTGAATCATCTTCCCCAAATCAACAATCAATGGCTACATCACCCTTGCAGCCTAATCCAAGCATTACTCCCCAAAAGATGAGGAAAAAGGACAAGCCTCAAGATCAGAGTGAAAACCAAGAAGAAAATTTGAACAACAAAGAAAGGGTTGTCAACCACAATACCAAGGTCCAATCTGAAAAACCCTTTGACTTAGAAGCTGGAATTGGCAAATTGAAGATAGCCATTCCTCTTTCAGAGCTAGCCAAGCATGACATTTACAAACAACAAATTAAAAAGTCCCTTCAACTTACCCATAATAAAGATGATGTCAATGTGTTGGATGATACCCCAGAACTACTTTTCGGTCCAGAGGTTGATGGAAAGACAACAGTTACAGGGATCTTACCTTTTTATGTCAGCTTGCATGTTCATGATAAGATATTACACAATGCAATGTTTGATTCAGGCGCCTCTCATAACCTTATGCCTAAATCAGTAATGGAGAGACTTAACCTAGACATTACAAGACCATATAAGGACCTATTTTCATTTGACTCCAGCCAAGTTAAGTGTTTAGGTTTGATAAAAGATCTATGTGTATCCCTTGTCCAGTATCCTAACAAAACAATCTTAATGGATGTTGTAGTTGCTGATATCCCACCCAAATATGGAATGTTGTTATCAAGATCATGGGGGGCTAAACTCCAAGGTTCCCTGCAATTAGACATGTCATATGCCACCATCTCAGTCTTTCGTCAACCCAAGAGGCTATATAGAGAGTCACTTATGAAATACATGGTGAGTAGTGAAGAAAAGCCTCAAAATTTCCCCATTTATGCAGTCCATTTAGATATGGATTCCTTTATTCTGTTCAATAATGATACAAGTCCTGAGAGTGATAATAAATCGGTCACACTTGAACAGAATACGCATAAGAGTAAGCAACCGAGTCCCCAAGAGATCAAGATTGAGAAACCAATTGATGAGTCAGTCCTAAAAGATAAACCAGATGAAAGACAAGAACTCCAACTGATAATCCCAAGTTACAGAAAGGATGTTGAAAATCCCTTAACACAGGAGATCTTATGGTTTCTTGAGTTTGATGGATCAGTCAAAAAATTAGGGGCAGGAGCTGGAGTGTGGATTCATAACAAATAAAGCAATCATGCACAAGGTCGGGCCTATAGGCTTAATTTCAGATGTACCAACAATATGGCAGAATATGAGGCTCTTTTGCTAGGCCTCAAACTGGTAAAATCATTAGAGGCCACAAAACTTTCAATCATGGGAGATTCAGACCTTATTATCCAACAAGTGAAAGGCAATTTTGTCACCAATGACAAAAGGCTAAGGTCATATAGGTTTGCTGCTATTGAAATGCTTAAAACTTTCACTGAATTTCAGATAACCAAGATAGCTAGAGCCCACAATCTTCATGCACATAGTTTAGCCACATTTGCTAGTACATGCAAATTGCCTTTTGAACCTAACCATTGTTTTACAGCCGAGATACAACACAGACCCTCTGTCCCAAACAATGTTAAAGACTGGAAAGTATTTGAGGATGACACACAGATAAATAATTTCTTAACCTTGCAGCACGAATTTTCAGGTTTGAACATTGATGTTGATTCTGTAAAAGACATACAACCATTGAGTGAACAGGACCAAAACAGCAAATCAAATGCTTTGTTCAACAAGCTTTGACAAGCAACAAATACAAGAACTTGAACAACTACATTTGGATGAAATAGCTGGTACAGAGGCTGAAATCATAGAGCTAAAGGATAACTTTCTGCCAACAGGTCTAACTCCATTGGAGGACATTTTTGACTCAAATGATGTCCCTAGAAAACCGAAAATGCAGCCCCTCAATGCTGCCATTGAAGAATGTAACATTGGGACTCCTGAAAAACCCAAGATAATAAAATTGTCTGCATCCTTACCTCCTGACCAGAAGCCTAAATACATTGACCTCTTTAAAGAGTTCCAAGCTGTGTTTTCATGGAGTTATGAGGATTTGAAATCCTATGACACCTCTGTTATCCAACACACCATCCCTCTCAAGCCTAATCAAAAGTCATTCAAGCAAAAATTGAGAAGAATCAATCCTATGCTTCTCCCTTCAATTGAAAAAGAGGTACAAAAAATGTTTAAAGCTGGTATCATAGCCCCAATCAGGTTCTCAGACTGGATTTCAAATTTGGTGCCCACAAGAAAGAAAACCGGTGAGATTAGGCTTTGCGTTGATCTAAGGAATTTAAACCAAGTATCCCTCAAAGACAATTATCCCTTACCTAAAATGGATCACATTCTCCAAAGAGTGGTGGGGGCTTCAAGAATATCGTTACTTGATGGATTCTCAGGCTTCAATCAGATCCTAGTCCACCCTGATGATCAGGATGAAACAACATTCACAACCCCATGGGGAACTTTCAAATATGTTAAAATGCCTTTTGGATTGAAAAATGCAGGAGCTACATTTCAAAGAGCAATGGACATTGCTTTTGCTATAGAGATCCATGACTTTCTTGTCATTTACTTAGATGACCTCACACCTTTCTCAAAATCTGACCAAGAACATCTGAAACACTTAAGACAGATATTCATAACATGTAGAAAATATGGGATTTCCTTAAATCCTAAGAAGTCTCTATTTGGTTTGGAAGAAGGTAAGTTGTTAGGTCACATCATTTCTAAGGATGGCATTAGAATTGACCTAGACAGAATACAGGCCATCTTGCAAATGCCCCATCCAAGAAACATCAAAGAATTGCAAGCCTTTTTGGGAAAGATCAACTTCTTAAGGAGATTTATCCCAAACCTAGTAGAATTGATTAGATTACTAAACAACATGCTAAAAAAGGATTCAAAAGTAAAGTAGACAGTAGAAGCAAATCAAGCTTTTGAAGGTATCAAATTGGCCCTTACCCAAACTCCAGTCTTAACAAATCCTCAATTTGACAAAGAGTTTATCATTTTCTCTTTTGCCTCCCAGCATACCATTGCTGCTGTATTATTGCAGAAAGATGACCAAGGAAATGAGAAACCTATTGCTTTCTTTAGCAGAGCTCTTAGAGATGCACCTTTGAAATATCAGATCATGGAAAAACAAGCTTATGCTTTGGTCAAAGCCATCAAAGACTTCAGGATCTACATCCTATACTCCCATGTTATAGCTTATGTACCAAGTCCCATTGTGAAAGACATACTCACTCAAGAAAAATTAGAAGGCAGAAGAGGAAAATGGATTGCCAACATTTTAGAATTTGATATTGAGATAAGACCAACAAAACTGATAAAAGGGCAAGGTTTGGCTAAGTTAATGTCTGAAACAAATTTTCAAGCCTTGGACATTAACCAACTGGACAATGAACCGGAGTTGGCGACTCCAAAGATCAATGTAGCCTTTGAACAATCCCAGTGGTATTCTGATATCTGTTATATATTGCAAAACCTGTGTGCTCCCCCAGGATTGTCCAGAACCAAATCTAGATTTTTAAAAATGAAAGCTTCAAAATTCAGTGTTATAGATGGTAATTTACTATGGAAAAATCATGAAGGTATACTGCTGAACTGTTTGAATATGGATGAAACTGATAATGTTATGAAAGAATTTCGTGCAGGTGATTGTGGTGGACATTTGTACTGGAAGTCCACTGTGGACAAGATACTAAGAGCAGGTTACTATTGGCCTACTCTGTTCTCTGATGTTAAAAAATTTACCACTTCATGTCACAAATGTCAAGTATTTGAGGGAAAGAGAAAATTACTGCCCCTTCCTTTGAGGCCTATTGCAACAGAGAAGCCCTTTCAGCAATGGGGCCTGGACTTCATTGGGGAAATTCATCCTTCTTCTTCAGGCCAACATAGATGGATTCTGACAGCCACAGATTACTTCACCAAATGGATTGAGGCTGTTCCATGTAGACAAGCAAATGATTCTACTATCATTCAGTTTCTGGAGACTAATATTCTTTCTAGATTTGGCTGCCCTGACAAGATTATAACAGACAATGCTGCCGCTTTTAGATCCAAGAAGATGGTGAACTTCTGTCACAAATTCCATATCACTTTGGGTCATTCCATAGCATACTACCCTTAAGGAAATGGTTTAGCTGAATCATCAAATAAAAGCCTTGTAAACATCATAAAGAAGGTGTTGGAAGAAAATAAGAAGAATTGGCATAAGAAACTTGTGAATCCCTTATGGGCAGATAGACTAACAACCAAGAGATCCATTGGGGTCAGCCCATATGAGTTAGTCTATGGATTAGAAGCCAAGTTCCCTTCATCCTTAGGGGTCCCTGTCATGAAACTTCTTCAAGAAAGTCAAGCTGAGCCCAATGACATGCAAAGAAGGATCAATCAAATAATATGTTTGCAGCAAACTAGAGACCAAGTTTACAGCAGAGTTCAAGTTGTACAAGAAAAGTTAAAGAAAGCTTTTGATAGAAGAACTAAGGCTGAAGATTTCAACATGGGTGACAAAGTCCTCAAGTGGGATTCAAGAAGGGAAGATAAAGGAAAACATGGAAAATTTGATTCCCTTTGGAGAGGACCATTTGTTATCCAAGCAGTGCAAGGAAACAACACTTACTTCCTAAAAAATCTGGATGAAACTGACTTGGATGAAGGTCCTGTGAATGGCAGGATGTTGAAGCACTATTTTGACTACTTCCCATGTATATAGTTTGACTTTCCCTTGTACATTATAGGGTGTATATATTACTTTCTGTTAACATGTATAAAAGGCAGCTTCCCAAGTTTTGTAAGTTATCAGCAGAAGACAAATAAGTTCAGAGATCTACCAAGATGGAAAGGGCACAATTTTGAGATCTCAAGGAGGAAAACTCCAAGTTTTGGTAAAAAGACGTCAGGGGCCAAGGCATTCTGACCTGCTGTTCTTGGTCTTTCAAATGGAAAAACCATCCCCATGTGGAGCCACTGTTAGATACCTATACCAATAGGTTTCATATTTCATGATTGGCAAAGAAAGTTCCAAATATGCTCTGCTTTGGTGATGCAAAGATCCCATATTTCCAAGAGAATGCAATATGTGTACATAGCTTGATGTTGACTGAATTTTGGATGGATGGTCCAACTGCCTAATCTGGATCATGCCATGTTTCAATTTCTTGTCATTAGAATAGAGAATGAAGCCTGTCCAAACTGTTTAATCTTGGCAGGCCAGTAGTTAGGTAGAGAATGAAGGTTCCCAACTATTTAATCTGGGGCCTTGGAAGCAATAAGGCTAGCTTTAGATAGAAAATCAAAAGAAAAAGCCAAAGGAAAAGAAAAGGCACATAAGGGTTTGCAAGTCTAAGTGCACCCTCTTTGGAGTAACAAAAAATGCTAGGCAATAGAGTGGGTAGGTAGATGGGGTTGCAGAAGCATGATTTCCTTTATGTCACTGGCTCAACCAAAGGAAAAACATGGTGCCAGTGCAGGTCTTTTATTCAGCAGTTTTTGAAGTAACTCAATGAAGCATGTCTAACTTCCAGATTATCCCCCATCACATTCATTGCTAACATCCCAATACTACCTATGTTCATGAAAGAAGTCAAACTCTTTTGTTGATTCTTGTTTCTTTAAAAGCCACATTTCTTGTGTAAAATTCTTTTCATTTTGATCTACTTCCTAAACTAAGTTGTTTCCATATAAGACTTAGTGTCTTTCCCCCTTCATCCACCTCTTCCACTCTTATTAACTCCTAATTTCCTATTTATTTAACTCCCTATACTCTGTTTCCCCTATTATTAGGATAATCCTATAGAACAAATCCCAAATATGTACATATTCCCTCCCCCTTGGCATTATAGCCATATGCTTGAATATTGGAAAATCATGCAGGAATAAAGTCTGCTTGCATGTGGTTGTATGAAGTCAGGGATTAAATCGACCTCTGGTCAGTTTAATAACCTAAGCTACACCCCTTTTCCCTTTACAACCCTTTGAAATCATTTACCCACTCTATTTGCAAAGAAGCCTTGTAAAAACCCACCTTTACCCCTTATCCTAAGTTTGCTGTAATGCGCATTTCAACACCAAATAAACCCAATTTTCCGTTTTATCCAAAGTTTGTTTGCAAATGCGTACTTTTACAAAAAGGCATTGAAAAACCCATAAAACCCGCCAAAGTCTAAAGGTTCCGCCTGGGCGCACATTTCCAGAAAAACTATAGAATATGCCCCTCCCGATGCCGTATTGTCCTGCCATCTTATTGACCCATCGACCGTCGGATCTGGGCTTTCCCATCCGACGGCCCATATCCATATCGGGTCGGCCCCGACAACCGAACGTTACCTGCCGAGAAATTGTCAGAGGGTGACGTCAGGCCTCCGCCACGCGTCGCCCCCAAATCTCATCGGGCCACCCTCTGGCAATACCGCGACCGTATCCAGAGCGGTCCGAGCAAACCACTTACCGCTTATTGTTTACTGCCTATCCCGTCACGTCCTCGTCATCGCTACGTCACGCCCACGTCATAACCGCTCAGCACCGTGTCAGCGCCCGGCCCGCCACTGCTCCGACCTGTCCACCACCTCACCAATCCCCGTGGACCACTCACAGGCCGCCACGTCACCCTTCCGTACCCGACCCCACCTAATGATGTCATGCTGACGTCATCCATAAAAAGCGCCAATAACCCAAAAAGTCCATATTTTCGCCAAAAATCGTGGTTTTTGTCACTTTTGGCAAAAGAACTATTGCTCCATTCTGCATGCATATTACGACCATTTCGCCGCCAACCTGCAAATTTCGACTTGGAGACCGTGGGCGCCTGCAAATTCACCTCCATTAGTCACCACTGCCCAAGCTTTACCAGGTATTTATCCAAGTTTCCCCTCTGCACCTGGTTTCGTGTATAATTCACCAGAGCTAGCTTAAAAAGAGTGGAAAACAGTGTGTTTGCCAGCAAATCCCCGGCGACCAGCATCCATTTTCAGTTGTAAGGTCGAAATTCACCTGCACAGTCCACATTTAGCCAAGTTTTCATAAAATTACAGTCAGTCCGCGCATTCGTGGACTTGAAACCTGAGCTGCATTGATTCACCGGGAAAACAGTGGTACTAGTCCGAGCATTTGCTCATTCAAACTCTCTTCAGAGCATTCCAAACTGTTCTCACCACAGTTTACCCTATTTTCCCTTGCAATTTGCCTTACTCTTGCAAATAATACCCCTTTTGTGTTGCTCTGTCCAGTAGAATAGGTCCTAGTACAATTCAGAGTACTATTTAACCATGGAAACTCCAGTAGCATTAAATATCCCACCTCTGAATGCCCCACACAGAGAGTTAGAGTGGAAGGCCCTGGGCGATACAGATTATCAGATGACAGAGACATTCTCAATGAATTCCAAATTTAACATTCATATGCTAAATGAGTTAAAGGCTCAACACCTCAGTGGAGCTGATATTTTAGGGATTTGGGACTCCAATTTGCCCATCTTTAACCTTCCTCAAGTCAATGTCCTTCCAGACTTGATCCATAGATGCTGTGAAAACTATGATCCATGTCAAAGAGTTGTTCTCAGTTCCAGAGGTTCAGTCTTGTTCCATATCACCCCTGAGGCCATAAGTGAGATGCTGCACTTTCACACTGCAAAGCCACTGACTCCTCTCTCTGTGATGGACTTATTAAAGAAGGGGGGTAAGCTGTCCAGTGCCCAGGTCATCAAGATTAATCAGTTATTTATTCAGCCAAGCTCTGAAGTTGTGAGAACACCTCCTATTGGAAATCCATATCTCAATGACTTGGGCAAAATGCTTGTGGACTTGATCAGTTATATCCTGGGTTACAGGGGAATTGAGGATGTTGATGACACTATTATGGCCATGCTGTCCATATTTTCCCCTGGAAAGCCTCCTGCTGTCCACTATGATTATGCTACATACATTGCCAATAAGATTCATGAGCAACTGATGAATCTAGAGAGGGAGAAGGTGTTCAGATACACCTCATACATCTATCATTTGTTCTTATTTTATCAACCTGACAGTTTCCCTATTCCTCTCAAGAAACTTGATGCCCAGGGAAACCGAAGGTCTATAGTATTTTGGACTTCAGTTTTTCATCACACCTCCTGTTCACCATACACGTACTATGAATTCATAGACTTTTTCATCCATCTAGCTATGACCTTGTTGTTGGAAATAATACTGAGAGGGGGGGTGAATCAGTATTATTAAGCAATTTACCAAATCTTCCTTATTTGATCTTTTGAATTATTCTTGCATATCAGTACCATAAAATAATGAGCTTGAATAAAGAAAATAGACAGTCACACCAAAGAACACAAGATGTAAGGTGGAAACCCAATGCGGGAGAAAACCACCTGCTGCAATATGTCTCTATCTTCTTTCAAGAAATTCTTTTACAATGATTTTGTACTGGTGCAGTCCTTTACCAGCACGCAGGCTGCAACCTGCAGAGAGCTACAACTCTCTCTCGTTTTCCAGTTTCTCCTGGAAGGGAGCTACAACCCCCTACTTCTTTTCATGAAGAATCAAATGATCAACAAGTATATAACAGATACAGTCCACTACAGATATCAGATCAGTAATTACAGAAATAACCCAGAACACCTTATGAACAGAAATATACAGTCAACAGATCATCTTAAGACAGGGACGCATATTTTCTTTCTGTGGCCTGCGACTGGACGCAGTCTACCCTCCGCTGTTCTGCGTGCAGACGCACTGTTCCTCTATGCTTTGCTGCGACCGGCGCACCCCGAAACACTATCGCGCCGCGTCTTTTGCTTCAGAGACGCACCCAATAACACAGTCGCGCCGCGTCCTTTGCCTCAGAGATGCACCTGAGCCTTTACTGTACTGCGTCCCGGCGCACTTGCCCTTCACTGAACCTGCGTCCCTTCAGATATAAAAGATATGAGGACTTCAGAACCAACCCAAACACTCAGATCCACAGATCTGATCATGCGCCATAGAGATCACAGTCCATTAGAAGATTCGCCCTCATAGATCTGGACTAGATCTCACCAAAAGATATTCAACCAAGATGATGCTTAATCCAAATGAACTCCTTTGCTTTATATAGGCAAGCTTCTCCCCAAAACATGGAACAATACCACGAGCCGACACCATAGAAACACAAAACCGTCGGCTAGATACCACGCAAGAAACCCCCACGTGCTTTTCTCTGCCTTGAAATGTGTGCACTGGGCGGACGCACCTCCTGAACGGCTGGCCGGCGTCCCTGGACGCGGGTTCTGTATGGTATACCTGCGGGGACGCACTTGCTGAACATATTTCCTGCGTCCTTCTTGATTTATCACCTGAATGGGTTTGCCATCAAGGACAACACCTGAATCATAATGCCAACAATCTCCCCCTTTGGACTTGATGGCAACCACATAATCTTCAGCTTCATTCTCCCCCTTTGACATCAAGAGCAAAGGGTATGCTCCCCCTATGCTCATGCATCTCCAGATCTGTAACCAGAAATCCATCATGAAGGAGATAGAGACATATTGCAGCTATTTCCAAGATCTCCTTCTCCATAATGCCAACAATGCATTATGTGCTCCCCCTGAGCCTATACCACCAATAGGAAGATGATCAACAGTAAGATGATGCATCAACAACCCCCAGCTTTTGCCTGAGGTATTCAAAAGTGTCCCTGGGCAATGGTTTGGTGAAAATATCAGCAACTTGTTCCTTAGAAGGAACATACTCCAACTTGACCTTCTGTTCAAGTACTTGTTCCCGGAGAAAATGGTACTTGATTGGTATGTGCTTGGTTTTTGAATGCATAACCGGATTCTTTGAGATGCTGATTGCACTTGTGTTGTCACATAAGATAGAGATTGGAGGTGTACAAGTGATTTGATAATCCTGCAAAGTCTGCATCATCCAAAGGAGTTGGGTGCAACAAGATGCAGCAGCAACATATTCTGCTTCAGCTGTAGACAAGGCAATTGAACTCTGTTTCTTGCTGAACCAAGAGACCAGTCTGGGACCCATAAAGAACGCACCACCACTTGTGCTTTTCCTGTCATCCACGCTTCCGGCCCAATCTGCATCTGTATAGGCATGAAGAGTAAGATCTGTATCTCTAGGATACCATAAGCCATAATTTTGAGTCCCTTGAAGATATTTGAAAATTCTCTTCACTGCTTGAAGATGAGTCTCCTTCGGATTTGCCTGAAATCTTCCAACTATTCCAACTGCATGCATGATGTCTGGTCGGGTACCTGTTAAATATAGTAAACTTCCAATCATAGATCTGTAGGTTGGTTGATGTACTGCTGCAGATTCATCATTTGCACTGAGACTGCATCCTGTGACCATGGGTGTACATACTGGTTTTGCATCTTCCATGCCATATTTCTTCAAAATCTGCTTGAGATACTTGGTTTGAGATAAAAGGATTCCTCCTTCCTTTTGTTGGATTTGCAAACCAAGAAAGTATGTCAGTTCTCCTAGCAAGGACATTTCAAATTCTTTCTGCATGACTGAGGCAAAGCTTTGACTCATAGCTTCTTCATTGCTGCCAAAAATAATGTCATCTACATACACAACAAGTATTAGCAATTTGTCATTTTCAATTTTTATATATAGATTGCTATCTGCTGAACCTTTTGAAAAACCTTGTTGATGAAGATATTTGTCCAACCGGTAGTACCAAGCCCTTGGGGCTTGTTTGAGACCATAGAGAGCCTTTTTCAATCGGCATACAAGATTTGGATCATTTCCAAGAATGAAACCATCTGGCTGTTCAATGTACACTTCTTCTTCCAAGTCTCCATTCAGAAAGGCTGATTTTACGTCCATTTGAAATACTTTGAAATTCTGAGAACTTGAGAGAGCAAGGAACATTCGGATGGCCTCAAGTCTTGCAACAGGAGCAAAAGTTTCTTCAAAGTCTATTCCTTCTTGCTGTGCATATCCTTTACAAACAAGTCTGGCTTTGTTTCTAATTACTTCTCCATTTTCATTCAATTTATTTTTGAAGACCCATTTTGTTCCGATAACATTCTTATCCTTTGGTCTAGGAACCAGCTCCCAAGTGTTGTTCTTTTCGATTTGCTCAAGTTCTTCATCCATTGCTTTCACCCAACATTCATCTTTGCATGCCTCTTTCACATTTTGTGGTTCAGTAGAGGAGAGTAATGCCAAATAACTTGAAGCTTCTGCAACTGTTCTTCTAGTTTGTATACCTGCTTCTTTCTGTCCCATGATCTGAGATTCTGGATGGTTCTTTTGAACATATCTGGATGGAGTCTTTTCTTCTATTCTTGTTCGTTCTTCTGCTTCTTCGTGAGGTTCTTCTTGAGATTCTTCTTGCGGTTCTTCTTCTTCATCATTCTGTCTTTGAGGGTGGCTTTCATCTTCTTCGATGTCTTCACGATGTATTTGCCTAGGAATGTATCCCTTCTCATCAACCACTACATCAATGCTGTCAACAATTTTGCCAAGTCTTTTATTGTAGCATTTGTATGCTTTGCTATGTGGAGAGTAGCCAAGAAGAATACCTTCATCTGCTCTAGGATCAAGTTTACCAAGCTGCTCCTCAGTATTCTTGATATAGCATTTGCTCCCAAAGATTTTGAAGTGCTTTACCGAAGGAGTTTTACCACTCCAGAGCTCATGAGGAGTTTGAGTGCTGTTCACTCGGACATTTGTCTTGTTGAGAATAATAACCGCCGCATGTGCAGCTTCACCCCAGAAGGTTGCAGGGGTTCCTGATTCATCAAGCATAGCACGAGCCATTTGCTGGATTGTTCTGTTCATTCTTTCAACTACTCCATTTTGCTGAGGAGTTCTAGCTGTAGAAAATTCTCTCCTTATCCCATGTTCATCACAGAAATCGAAAAATTCATTTGAAGTAAATTCCCCACCTCTGTCAGATCTGAGGCACTTAATTTTGTGACCTGATTCATTTTCAACCAAGGCTTTGAAGGATTTGAATTTTTCGAATGCTTCATCTTTGTGCTTCATAAGTCCTAACCAAACAAACCTGGAGAAATCGTCAATAAATAATATCAAGTATTCCTCTCCTCTAGGTGTTCTTTTTCTGAATGGTCCACATACATCTGTATGTACTAGCTCAAGAGGCATGCTGGCTGATCCTTCTTTCTCTGGAAAGTTAGTTCTGGTTTGTTTTCCAAACTGACATGATCTGCATATGGTGTTGTCAGGAATTTTGATATCTGGAAGATCGCGAACTGCCTGATATTTGCAAGCTTTCCTTATTTGTGAGAAGCTTAGATGTCCCAACCTTCGATGCCATAGCCAGTGCTCTTCATCCTTGCTTAGATAGCATTGTTGTTGTCCTTCATCAAATATGTATAGATTATTTGGAGTTCTTTTTCCTTTGAGAACTGTTTTACCTGTATCAAGATCACGAACAAGGCATCCATTTGATCTGAATATAACCTCGGTTCTTTGATCACACATCTGGCTGACACTTAGTAGATTATGCTTCAATCCATCAACAAACAAAACATTTCCAGCCTTAACATCTTCTTTTAAAGGAGCAATACCTTTTCCTTTTATAGTTGCAGGAGTATTATTTCCAAAAGAGACTTTCTTTCCCTTTTCTAAATTAGAATAAGACTCAAGTTTTTCTTTATCACCTGTCATATGCTTCGAACATCCACTGTCAATGTACCATAGATTTTCTTGTCCTTCTGCATAAAATGCTATCCCACATCTTTCTGTTTGAGGTTCCTTTATTCTCCATGTTTTGGTGCCTGAGGCTTGTTCCTTTTTCTGCTCTTGTACCTTTCTTTCCGGAAACCTGCTTCTGCATTCAAAGTCTTTATGTCCAAAATTATTGCAAATAGAACATTCAACTTCATTTTCAAGAGCTGAAAAGTTGTTATAGGTCCTTTTTGTAATCCCTGTCATACTTCTTTGTTTTTGAGCTTCCCTAGTCATGATTGTTTTATACGCAACACATTGAGCTGCTTTGTGACCAAAGTTATGGCAAGAAAAGCATTGTCCATTGAAGAAGCTTCTGCGATTATTGGATCTACCAGCCAACTGATTGTAATTTCTATTTTCATCTATTCTTGAACCAAATTGAGAAGATTTTACCTGTGGCTGGTTGTGGCTTTTGTTCACCCTTAAGCTGGATTGCCCCTGATAGTTTCTGTTTGACATTTGTCCCTGCTTTACCTGATGATCTTCCTTGTGCTCTTGCTCATTTCTTCTTGCTGCATCAAGATAACTTTTTGAAGTGGATGCTTGAGAAGTTTCTCCATTATAGCCCAAACCTGTCTTATTTAGTGGAGACCGCTGCACACTGATAATCTCATCCAAAGTTTCAGATCCTTTGACAAACTTGAGATTAATAGTTTTTGTTTTCTCAATTTCTTTTCTAAGACCAACAATTTCACCTTCTAATTTTTCAAGATGTTTTTCCTTTTCATCAATTTGGAATTGTAGAGTATCAATAATCATGTTCTTTTCTTCTATGCATCTCTTGAGTCTAGTAATTTCATCATAAAGGTTATCCACATCTACAGCATCCTCATAATCATCATCTTCAAATGCCATTAACAACCTATATTTATTACCTTGTTCATCTTCATCACTGTTTGATAAGCCATCACTATCTTCATGGGTGTAGTAGCTTTTCTTATTTGCGCTTTGTTTCTTGTTCCATCTAACTGGTTCCTTTCCTTTATCCTTATAAGAGCATTTTGCAGCATAATGACCTACTCTTCCACAAGCAAAGCATTTGAAAGGTAGCTTACCTCTGAACCTTCCAGAACCTCTTTGAAGATTTCTGACAAAATTTGATTCTTCTTCCTCTTCTTCTGGATCATGGCTTGCTTCATAGTAATCTTCTTTGCCTGATGCTTTAAAAGCAGCCTCCCTTCTGTCTGATGGTCCTCCCTTTCTCATTTCATAAGCAGTTAGAATTCCATGTAGCTGAGACATAGTAAGAACACGGAGATTTTCTTTTTCTTCTATTGCAGATACTTTGGATTCAAACTTGGGGGATAATGATCTTAGAATCTTTTGAACTACTATGGACTCCTTTACTTCTTCACCCAAATTTTTCATACAATTAACAATCTCATCTACCCGAAGAAAATAATTAGCCACACTTTCATCATTATACATCTTGAGAGTCTCATATTGAATCCTGAGAGTTTGAAGTTTAGCTTGTTTTACCTGTTCATCTCCTTCATAGCTTGTGATCATTTTGTCCCATATTTCTTTTGCTGATTTGAAGTGCATTACCTTCATGAATTCTGTTTGGGATATACTTCCTAATAGAGTACTGACTGCTTTTGCATTTGTTTCATACTTCTTTTTCTCAGCTGGATCTGTAGGAGTAGCTGAAGGAAAAGCATAGCCTGTTTCTACAATGTCCCAAACTTCAGTACCAAGAGATTGAAGATATGCAGTAACTCTTACCTTCCAATAATTGAAGTTTGTCCCATCAAAAACTGGTGGCCTGATTGATGCTTCTCTCTCGTAGTTGCTCATGATGAACGATCTACCTTCAAGCGATCAAGCTTTTCTGAAGGACCTGCTCTGATACCAATTGTTGGAAATAATACTGAGAGGGGGGGTGAATCAGTATTATTAAGCAATTTACCAAATCTTCCTTATTTGATCTTTTGAATTATTCTTGCATATCAGTACCATAAAATAATGAGCTTGAATAAAGAAAATAGACAGTCACACCAAAGAACACAAGATGTAAGGTGGAAACCCAATGCGGGAGAAAACCACCTGCTGCAATATGTCTCTATCTTCTTTCAAGAAATTCTTTTACAATGATTTTGTACTGGTGCAGTCCTTTACCAGCACGCAGGTTGCAACCTGCAGAGAGCTACAACTCTCTCTCGTTTTCCAGTTTCTCCTGGAAGGGAGCTACAACCCCCTACTTCTTTTCATGAAGAATCAAATGATCAACAAGTATATAACAGATACAGTCCACTACAGATATCAGATCAGTAATTACAGAAATAACCCAGAACACCTTATGAACAGAAATATACAGTCAACAGATCATCTTAAGACAGGGACGCATATTTTCTTTCTGTGGCCTGCGACTGGACGCAGTCTACCCTCCGCTGTTCTGCGTGCAGACGCACTGTTCCTCTATGCTTTGCTGCGACCGGCGCACCCCGAAACACTATCGCGCCGCGTCTTTTGCTTCAGAGACGCACCCAATAACACAGTCGCGCCGCGTCCTTTGCCTCAGAGACGCACCTGAGCCTTTACTGTACTGCGTCCCGGCGCACTTTCCCTTCACTGAACCTGCGTCCCTTCAGATATAAAAGATATGAGGACTTCAGAACCAACCCAAACACTCAGATCCACAGATCTGATCATGCGCCATAGAGATCACAGTCCATTAGAAGATTCGCCCTCATAGATCTGGACTAGATCTCACCAAAAGATATTCAACCAAGATGATGCTTAATCCAAATGAACTCCTTTGCTTTATATAGGCAAGCTTCTCCCCAAAACATGGAACAATACCACGAGCCGACACCATAGAAACACAAAACCGTCGGCTAGATACCACGCAAGAAACCCCCACGTGCTTTTCTCTGCCTTGAAATGTGTGCACTGGGCGGACGCACCTCCTGAACGGCTGGCCGGCGTCCCTGGACGCGGGTTCTGTATGGTATACCTGCGGGGACGCACTTGTTGAACATATTTCCTGCGTCCTTCTTGATTTATCACCTGAATGGGTTTGCCATCAAGGACAACACCTGAATCATAATGCCAACACTTGTTATATGGTGTCCCCCCTCCAAGATTGACCGATGAGATGCAAAGAATACTCCAGCTCTCAAAGGCCTACAGCATTGGTGATTGGTACTTTTACCAACACCATACAGTAATCAGAATATATGGTTGTGAGTTGGACCCTTATAGGCTGCCAAGATATGTCCCTATGAGACTCTTTTCCTTGGAGTATTTCAGGCAATTTGGAAATGCAGACCAGGTCCATTTCCATAGTAAAAACAAGAAGGTGCAACTAAAGGTCAGGAACCAGCTAGGCCCATTTCTTTACAACAAAAGGGAGGAGGGATGGAAGGAAGCAGATATGATCCTAGAGAGCCTCCAATTAGAAACCAGTTTCCGCTGGGTACCTTATGACCCTAATCATTTCATTTCTCTCAGGAGGGTAAAACATAAACTGGGTGGCTATGCTCACATCAGATTGCCTCACATTGAAAAATATCCCAATTTACTAAGTTGGAAAGAGGGCACTCTAGAAGAGGCAATCACTAGAGAAAAAATGCTACAAAGAGAGGCAAAGAACATTGAGAAAGAGGCTGACTTGGAAACTTGTGGGCAGGTTTCCTCTTCCTATCAAAGGAAACTTGGAGCAGCTGCCTCATCTTCTACAGCCCAGCAGCAAGCAGCTAGAACTGTTCATCAGGTGTCAAGAAAGGGCAAGGAAAAGCAGATGGAGCAGGAACAGCCACCTCATACAGAAGAACAGCAAAAAGAACAACAAAAAGAAGAGCAGCAAATGCAGCAGAAACAAACAGTTGAGGCCCGAATATCCACTGGGCAACAGACTCAAGAAACTGTGCCTCCTAGGCAGGAAACGACAGCGGAGACCTCGGTGCTCCAAACTCCTCAGAATGAAGACAGAAACCGAAAGAGGGATAGAGAGCAGGAGACTCCCTTCACCACATCCACAACTCAAGGGGAGAAAAGGCAAAGGATAAATCCCCTTTCTGAAGAAGAGATGCCCATCAGACAATCCTTGGGCATGGGCCCACCAAGCATGGAGGCATCTGCCAGTTCCTTTCAGCAGGAACAAGAAAGAATAATCGGAGGAGAGATCAGCTCCTCAAGCTAGCAAAGGAGAGCTAAAACAGGCATCAAGCAACAATTCATTGACATAAAAAAGAGAAATGAGCCACTCAGGCTCCAGATCTATAATCAATTGCTGAAAATGACCCCTACAAGTCAGCAGAGGCTTATGTCAGCTTATGACATAAATGAGGGGAAAATGACCATGAGTCATTTCATGATTGAGAACTGCGTACATATATACTGCCTGGGACATCTAGAGAAGGTTGGAAGTCAAATTCCAATCAAACATGTGGAGAGTATATCACTGAGGATAATCTTGTTCACCATAGCTAGAGTGAACGGATCAGCTTCTTTGCACCAGGCATCATGGCTAGCCATGAGCTTGGCAGTAGACTGTCTGACCACTGTATTTGACTGGTGTACTCCTCTTCTGGCCAACCTGAAAAGCCAGCTTACCTCTATCAAGAAAGGGCAGACCAAAAACTTCGGATATGGAACCATTTTGTGCTCTTTCTTCTTTGAGAGGGTCCCTGCACTTCGTCCTAGAGTACCGGTTTCAATCAGCACCCCACGAGATCCATGCATGGGCAGGTGGGCTGACTTGATGAAACGTCTAGGAGGTGGGGACATCCCACGGACTGCATTTGACGATGACTTCTTCTCCTGGTGGGAGCAGCAAATCATTGTCGTAGATGACTATCCTTATGCTAGGTTGGACTTCCGAGGAGATCCCGATCTAGTATTACCACCGACCGCAGCATGGGGCAACATAGGTAAGTGTTTTTTGATTTTATGATTTTTTGTGAATTTTCAAATATAATAATGAATTTTGAAAAATATTTTTGATAGGATTCAAATGACTGATATGATGATCATGTTCTAGACATTGGGCCGATACGACCAGATGGGTTCCCACGGCACAGACATCATGGCCGAGGGGCCGAAGAGGCAGCTGCAGACACAGAGCGACTTCTACACACAGTTCAATGGCACTTTGTGAGACTAACTCACCAAGTACCGATGGAGGCGGTAGAGGATATCCCGGTAGAGATGAAGCGTCATGTGGTTGGCATGCCATGAGATTGGGTTTGCACTCTTAGGCGTGTGGCCAATGCAGTAGTTTCCTACTTAGCTGCTCATCCCGAGCCAAGGTATTAGATGTATTGGACATGATTATGGGCATTTGAGTCCCAATTTTGTATATTATTTTGGACACGCTTATGTACACTCGGGATGTTTTATGATATATATATATATATATATATATATATATATATATATATATATATATATATACAGTTTGACTTTTTGATGCTTGATTTTATTGTGATGAATGATTGATGTGCCAGTCTAATGCTTGATTAGTGATAGAATTAGCTAACCAATTATGGGATCTTGGAATGTGCAAATAATTAATATAAGTAAATGATCTTTGCAACAACCTCACCCTTAAATACTAGCATTATAAACATGGATCCCTTACCCGATAAATGTTATTCAATTGTGACACTATCAATTGTGAATCAAGATAAACTACCAACGAATCGATTTCATAAGAAATTGCTTCGGATAGTAAATTAATTACGACAGTATACTTAGCCATATTATTTGAAGCAGGACCAATGCATACTCCCATTGACACCATCAACTGACCAATTGGATAGTAGAGTACCCAAGCTGCAGAAGTGAGGTTCCGAGTGTGCCAACTAGCACCATCGGCGAATCCAAAATAGACCAAGTCATCCATCAACACCTGCCACAGCAGATCAAAAAGTGTTGATATCAAAAGAATCTCGATGAGATATGTACACATATACAAAATGTACAAAGAAACCATTGCCTAGCTGCTACTTAAGCAAAGTACTTCTTGAGGTAGATCCCATTTTGCGGCTCTGCCAACATGTTTCCTTCAAAATCGATTAACTCATACGACCCTTTTTCTAAAACTCATTTAATTATGAAGGGACCGTACCACATAGGCTTGAACTTGCCTGCCCCAAGGCATCCTTATCTTTGTCATAGACCAAGACAAGGTCGCCTTCAGAAAAGACTCGAGGACAGACAGCTTTATCGTACTAAGTTTTAACCCTTTTCTTATGAGCCTCATTGATTGTGGTGGCATTTCGACGCTGCTCATCAAGATGTTCCAAATGAAGGAGGTGTTCTTCAAGACTAGAAGTCTCTAGAAAGAGCTCAACAACTAACTTGAGAGATGGAATTTCACATTCAATAGGAAAGATATATTCCATCCCATAAACTAACTAAAAAGGTGTAAAACCTGTAGCAGTCTTTACAAAGGTTCGGTATGCCCAAAGAGCCAGATACAACATGAGATGCCAATTGGACCGATTTTTGTCGATCGTCCTTTGCAGGATCGTCTTAAGGGTTTTGTTCATTGCCTCAACCTGTCCATTGGCCTAAGGATAATAAGGAGACAAATGTTCCTGCCGAAAACCCAATTTGAGAGCCAATTCAAACATTAGTTGATTTTGAAAATGACTGCCATGGTCAGTGACAATCTCTCTTGGGATACCAAACCTTGAGATAATCTGATTAAAAAGGAACAATGCCGTTGTTTCACTATCGGTTTTATAAGTGGGCATGGCCTCAACCCACTTGGTGAAGTAGTCTACGGCCACGATAATATACTTTTGATTCGTTGCCGAAGGCAGATTACAAGTTGTAAAATCAATACCCCACTTAGTAAAATGACTGACAATGACAATGGGAAAAAGAGGAGTTGGATGTGCACGCATCTTCCTAGTATAGATTTGACAAGGGTGACAGTGTTTGGCCGCTTCAACACAATCTTTGAAGAGCGAAGGCCAAAAATAGCCGGCACACAAGATAAGTTGAGCTGTAGCAAGCCCTGAAAGATGACCACCACAAGCTCCATTGTGGCAGTCATTGAGCACTGACTCTGCTTCCTCTAGGGTTAAACAGCACTGAAGAATTGAATCAACCCCTCGACGATATAATGTATCACCAATGATAACATAATTTTTAGCCAGGTGACGTAATTTTCAGCATTCATCCTTAGAGAAAGTAGAGGGAAACTTCGAAGTCTAGAGATAGACAATGATATCTCCATACCAAGGGTCGAGTGAAGAGATGAGGAATAAATGTTCGTCAAGAAAAATTTCCTCATAAATAGTATCCTCTCCACAAGGCAGCTCGGAAATTAGCTTGGCAAAAACCATAGATTTCTTAGACTTGGCGGACAAGAACTCGAGATCAAATTCTTGTAAAATGACTATCCATCGATTATATTTGCCCCCAATCACTCGCCTACTGAGGACAAATTGAAATGGATTGACCGCTGCTAAGACAAAAGTTTTGTGTAGCAAGATATAATGGCGGAGCCATTGGATAGCATGGACAGCTGCCAAGGCCAACTTCTCAACCGGAGAATAGCGAAGTTCAGGACCTATCAAGCCTCGGCTCAAATAATAAATCACATGCTCTATGAGAGCATCATCTTCCTGAACGAGAACCATACCTATGGTTGATTCTACTGCAGCGAGATATAAACAGAAGTCCCTATCATAATCTAGTGGACTCAAAAGCGGGGCAGAGACTAATGCCTTTTTCAAGGCATCGAGCGATTGCTGCGCAAAGTTGTCCCATACAAATGGAACTCCTTTCCGTAGCAAATGCATGAACCCTTTAGTGATCTCGGCATAATTCGCTATGAACCGTCTTAAGAAATTAGCCTTCCCTTGAAGACTTTGAAGTTGCCGAATTGAGGATGGGGGAGGCAACTGAATTATTACCTCTACCTTGAAGGGATCAACCTTAATCCCTTCATTTGACACAATGAACCCTAATAACCGACCGGATGTAACTGCGAAAATGGACTTATTGGGATTCAACCAGATCTTGTAAAAATGACATTGCTCAAAAACCAATCGAAGGTGACTAGGGTGATCAGTTCTCTTTCGAGAATGAGTAGCTAGATCGTCCAAGTATGCTTCGATGATATGTTTAATGTCATGGAAAGCATAGGACATGGCTTGCTAGAAAGTAGCTCCAGCATTTTTAAGACCAAAAGGCATCTTTTTGTATGCAAAGGTACCCTAGGGACATATAAAAGCTATCTTATGCTGATCTTCAGGATGGATAGAGATCTGATTATAACCAGAAAAACCATCCATGAAGGAGAAAATCTCATTACCTGCACACTCATCAATAATCTAATCAATAAATAGCGTGGGGTAATTATCTTTGGGACAAGCCTTGTTTAGGTCTCTAAAGTCGATGCATACTCGAATTGTTCCTTGATTTTTATCCACAAGGAATGGATTAGAAATCCAATTGGTAAGAGGAACAGGATATATAAAACCCACCTTGAGAAGCTTCTCTACTTCAACTTTAATGGCTGCTACTTTCCTAGGATTAACCGGCCGAAGCCTTTGACGAACCGGTTTGGTGTTTTCATACGTCTTGATCTCATGTTGAACTATAGATAGATGAATGCCAGGAATTTCTTCATAAGACCAAGAGAATACATCTCAAAATTCCTTAAAAAGGTCGGTGTAAACTTGAATTTCTTCAGGGGAACATTCAACTCCGATGAAGAGATTCTCGATCACGTTAGGGTTCCTAGAGATGTTTATAGATATCATTTTTGAAATCAGCAACATATCACCTTTGGCATGAAAGTGTGCTGGAGCCAAAGGATTTGATATCGTACAAACATCACTAGTAAAGAGCTCAGAGAACCTAGATTCTACTTCCTGCAACGAAGGAAGAAAATACGAACGATGGTGTAAGTCTTCCCAAGGTCAATCTACACCCATTATTACTTCTAAGATTGCTTCTTCAGAAGGTAAAACTGTATCTTAGTAGTCCATGGCGAAGGTAGAATCAAGGGTCCAGGCTGGGGCCACATCACCATCTAGCTCCTCCTCAGAGAAAGGAGTAGATTGGTTGTATGCAGAGTTGACAATAGACTAATATCTAAGCTCTGCTGCAGACATAGGGAATGCCATTCCACTGACTTGTCCTTCAACTAATGTGGTCGTAGATGAAGGCAAGGTCCAAGGATCTGAAAAATAATGAGTTCGAAAGAACCCTTCTCGTGAAGATTTCTTGGTTGATGAAACAACATTGATTCTAGCAATAGGAGAGGCAAAATCAAAGGTACCCATCGATGAAGAATACATCCCAACTCCTAGATTCTCAGTAGGTGGACGAGGGTTATCCACTAAGGGAATAGTAGAGTCGAAAGTTGCTTGAGGATCGACTGGACAATAATCCAATTGATCAACCTTAACTATTTTCCCTTCATGAGGAAATCAAATGACACAAAACAGAGTCGAAACAACAACGTCCATTTCGTATACCCAGTTCCTTCCTAAGAGGAGATTGTAGTCTAGGTTAGCATCAATGACTTCTACTTCGATATTGATGACCTTCCCCCCAACACATATGGGAAAGGTCGAGACAATCCCGTGCATCTTATGAGAAAGCCCATCAAATGCAGTCAGGAGGGTATGTGAAGGGACATCCGAAGGCGATCCAATGGCCTTCCAGAATGACATCGACATGACGCACGTGGAAGCTCCTTCATCAATAATGGTACGAAAAATGTTAATTTTATGGTATGTAGACTTTATTTGAAAAGCCATATGATGAGGGAGTTGCATTTTGACATTTAACATGTTGAAAGTGAGCACTAAAGAGTTAGTTGGATCAACTACCCCAATTGCCGAAAGTAAAGCACTTCGTTAAGCTGGACACGACTGGAGAACCTCTAAAGCGGACATGGCACATGGAATCTGTTATAGACATTTTTGTGCCTTACAGCTCTACGCATGAAATGTCCATAAACCAAGGGATCCTAAGTCCCTAAAAGTGTTGTTCCGACCCCTAGAGGAAAAAGGTCAACCAATTACAGCTTCTCCCAGAAGTTCTCCACCAGAAACTGCTCAGAATCAGTCAAATCAGGATCATTTCAGCTGCTCCACCAGCTAGCTGTGTTGCATAGCACCCAAGTACACTAGCTAGGTGCATTGCAACGCACCTAAATGCACTACCAGGGTGCGCTGAGCGGGAAATGACAAATGGCAGTGTCATTCGCGAGGTGGACAGACATTGGACGCTTCCAGAATCTTCCCCAATGACACTTGCCTCACTGATTTCGACCAAGGATGAGTAAGAGGCTCTCAGTCTCCAAGTGGAAGCAAGAACTGACAGAGAGAAGCCACTAGTCAAATCATAAGCTGACTCATCCTCTTTGCATACATCTATATATGGATCCCTCATCCCAGAGATCCAGAGGCTGGAATTTTGTACATTGCAGAGAATTGCTGTTGGTTTTGAGATAGAGATCAGAGTATTGGGTGATTTATGCTTTGTTGGAGGTGAAGAGGGGATTCCTTTGCTGGGGGGTTGATGCTGGATCAGGAATCATTGGTTGTAACTCCTCCTGGACCTTCTTGTTATATCAATAAAACTATTTGAGTTTCTCCTACATGCTTGTGTATCAATGATGTTTTGTTATATTTGCATGTTTAGCTTAAATCTGATCCTAAGCTATTTATGAATATAAATCCATGTCTTTGTGTAGTTTTCCTCTTCTGTGATCTTGCAGGAACTTGGTGAAGCTGGGCAAGTAAGGGAGCAGGTAGCTGGAAGCTGTCAAAGAGGAGAGAGATTGGATCAAAGGACTAGCGCAAGACACAGGTTGGTTCATCCTATTCCTCTTCGTTTATAGTTCATAAAGAAGAATATGAAAGTAGTTTTCTCTGTTTGTTTCTAAGGTACTGTCACACCTTAGTGGGATAGGGGCGTTCTGAGTAGACACTTTTCCCGTTAACAAAATGGCGACTTCGCTGGGGATCATGTCTAGTTAGTTTGTTTGTGTTTCTCTTGTTGTTTGTTTCATAAACACAGAAGTAGCAATCGAACTGCATGTGCCATTATCAAATGCAAAGTAGACACCTGCTACTTCAATCCATTCAATGGATTTGTTTATGATTTGAACAGCTGATCCACAAATGATCTGATTACCCTTTGTGATAGCTCTTAGACCTCCTTTAAATCCACCCTCTGATTGTGCATTACTAATTGCTTTTACTCGGCCAAAAACCATAGATTAAACTGCAAACCGTGACCCAGAACCCGGATAGAATTCTCGTTTCTGCCCCAGCGTAGGCACTCTGAAGAGATTCTGCATTTCAACGCAGTTCCCGAGAGGGCTACCTGCGCTACAATCCAGTTTCTCTGTGTAACAGGTGTGCTGATCAGCCTAGCCCTGTGCAGTTGAGGTTCTTTGCTTCATTTTTTTCAGATTTGTCTCTGATTTTTGCAGCCTGTGATCAGTGTGTGTCTGTTTAAAAACCCCTTTTCGTTTGCCTTAATTCTGCCTCCCTTGTACAAAAAGACTGTAGATGTTCTTTGTGTGTTTGTTACATCATTTACAGTTTTCCATTGAAAGAGTAGAATAGTCATATTGTCGTCCTTGGATTTAGATCTGTCGTAAGTGTCAATTTTGATCTTAGGAGAAAGTTTATTTGCTGTTGACAGTCGATTATGCTTTTACTTTTTCCTTTGGTTTGAATTTGAGACTTTCTAGTGTCGAAACAAGTGTTTATTTCAAAATCATAAAGTGTCGTAATCATCTCTACCTTTTGATTTCTAAAAGAAGCTTGTTTGTGTTTGTCACTTGAAAGCAAATTCATATTTGTACATCAACTTTCTTTTTAGGCATCAATATTAAGAAAGTGAAAACAAATACATGCATATGTGCATTTTCATATTGATAGTCTGTTTGGCTTGATTTAGGAAAAGTGCATCTACAGTGTGCTCTTTGCTCTTTGAGAAAAGATTGTGTCTTTCTTTTCCCCTTGTAGCTAGGATTTTCATTGCTGAAAAGAGATAAAAGTTTGCTTATCATCTTTAGATTGCATTTTAGGAATTACATCTACATCTCGTGTTGATCCCAAAAGGCAAACATCTAAGAAAGATCAACTTAAAATAAATTGAATGAATCTAACAACGCTTTGGAACTTAACGCACAACATTTAGAGGTCTAGGCTAGAGACGTATTCCGGCGTCGTAAAGCCTGGTAACTGTTGTCCTCACTGATGGTTGGGTGATTCCTCCACTTTGAGATGATAAGTGCCAGTACGGACTTATGTTCCCACGTACCGTCGAGTATATATTGGGAGACCCCTATTGTTATAGACATTTTTGTGCCTCGCAGCATGGAGCATGAAATGTCAATAATTACAGGGATCCTCAGTCCCTAAACATGTTGTTCTTACCCCTAAAAGAACAAGGTCATCAAACAACAGCACTTCCAATCAGTTCTCCACCTGAAAACACTTCAAAACAGGCTTATTTTGGATCATGTCAGCTGCTTAACTGAGCTTCTGCGCTAGAATGCAACTGTCCCACTCTGTACCTGCGCTGGAAGTCAAAAGTAATGAAGGCTACCTACGCTGGGCGAGATTGGCCAAGTGGCACAGTCATCCTGCAAGGTGTCAACTGCCCAGGAAGCTTCCAAACTGACACTTGGTTCATCAGATTCGCCTTGTGATGAGTAAGAGGTACTTGATCACCATGTGTAAGCAAGGATCTCCAAGTGGACTCAAGAACTGAAGATTAACTGAAGAGGGAGAGGACACTAGTCAGCTCTATGCCAGCCTCAAGCTGACTCATCCTCTCTTCTTCTCTCCTATATATAGAGCTCTTCTATGAGGTCTAAGGAGGCTGGAATTTTGTGTAAAGCAAGGAGGTGCTGTTGGATTACAGTTAGAGCTATTGGGTGATTGTTTTACTAGAGGTGAAGAGGAGAGTTCTTGCTGCTGGGGAGGTGCTGCTGGATTGGAGCCATCATTGGTTGTAACCTTCTCAGAACCCTGTTACTTCTATCAATAAAGTTTTGCATGTTCTCCTATATACTTGTATTGCATTGATGTATTGTATTTACATGTATATTTGATTCACTCTAATCCATGCATCAGTTATGAGTACTTGTATCTTGTAGTTTCCTCTCTCGTTTTGTGCAGGGCTTGTGTGTAGCTGGACCGGCAAAGAGAGCAAGGAGCTGGGAACAAGAGACAAAGAGAGAGGATCAAGATCGACTAAGCGAAGGATACCAGGTTGGTTGATCATTTCTTCCCCCTCTCTGTACTTTCATAAAGGAAAACATCAAAGCTTTACTTTCAGTTGTTGCTAAAGACTGTCACCTTTAGAGTAGGGATAGGGTCATCCGCATCGGATACTTTTCCCCACAACAAACTGGCGACTCCGCTGGGGAGCCTAGTATCTTGTTGGTGTTTGTAGTATTTTGCTATTCATTTCTTGAAGAAAAGAGTACCAAATCGAAAAGCTTTTGACTATATCAAAAGCGAAGTAGAGGGACTGCTACTCTTGCTCATTTGCTGAGCAAATTCAAGATTTGAAGAGCTTATCTACAAAAGACTCTTTACTCTTTGTGATAGATCTTCATCCTCTTGATCATACCTTAGCCTGTACTTGACCTATAGCTTTTTATTTCATCAAAAACAGTGCATTTTTGAGCTTTTTATGACCCGGAATTCTTTGTAGACGAAACTCTCGTGAGTCAGTGCAGGCTGTACACAGGCAGCCTGCATTACAGCGCAGGTACTCCCTTCGGGAACTGCGCTGAGAGTGAAATTGGCAGACTAGAACCTGCGCTGGTCCAGTTAGCCCTTGTCTTGCTCAGTCTTCCTATTGTGTCTTGGCCCTGTTTGCACTTGTTTTTGGCTGATTGCTTGCTGGTTATTGTACTTGCTGTAAGCCACTTCTCCTTGACATTATTCCGCCTCAGTTGTGTGATGAAACTGTGAATGTTCTTTCAGTATTTCTTGTTTCAGTTACAGTTTCCCATTGTGAAAAGCGAACCAGTATAGCTGTGGTCTCTTAGATCCTGAACTGTAAAAGTGTCTTTGTGATCTTTTGAGTTAGTTTTATTACTGTTCATGGCTGTTTGAGTTTGTTTGTTTTTCACTTTATGGTTTGAATTCATATATTTTTAGTGTTGAAACAAGTACCTGTAAAGCGTTTTTTCATTTTAGAAAAAATTGGTTTGTTTACGCTTCAAATTGAATTCGAAAGACATACAACAGTTTTCCTTTTGTCTACATCAACATTAAAGGGAAAGAAAAGAAATACATGCATCTTGCATTCGCATTTTGATAAGTTTGGGTGTCTGATCTAGGAGAAAGTGCATTAGTTTGTGCTTGGTGCTCTGTGTGGAAAGATATTGTTTTTCTCTCCCCTCAGTAGTTAGGATTTTCAAAGCTAAAAAGATTGTGAAAGCTTGCTTATCATTTTAGCTGCATTTAGGAATTTGTACCAATACATCTCGTGGTGATCCTGAAAGACAAACTGATAAACAAGATCAACTTAAAATATATTGAATGAATCTAAAAACGCATTGTAACATAACGCTCACAATAGAGGTCTAGGTAGAGACGTGTTCCGGCGTCGTTAAACGTAGTGACTGTCGATCTCTACGAAGGTGGGTGATTCCTCCTGAGAGACGATAGCACTAATACGGACTTGTGCTCCCGCGTACCGTCGCGTATATTGGGAGACCCCTATAGGCTTTTATCCTTTATCCTTAGGAAGCCGTGTCGACCGCCCTACTGATCGCGATGCAGTGAACACAGCATTCACGAAGATCGACCACCCGTACCGTAAAACGTATTCTGTGGTTTCGCGAAAGGTTTGGCACACCCTCTGCCTAGATCTCCAGAGCAGTTTCTTTTGGCCTTTTTCAAACTCTATAACTGAAAAAGTCCAACCGAGCATTTGTCACTTCGGGCTCGTTAATACATCGAAGGCGACTAGAGTCATCTTTAGCTTTTTCTCGACTCTTAAAACATGAAAAAGCAAAGTTGTGTCTAAAAGCGTCTAATAAAATTCATTCAATACGGAAACATAATTCCCCTTTTTGTATTTTAGTTGATCAAGTAATCCGCAACCGTGGAGGAAAGTCAATTAAAACCCCGTCGTTCAGGGAGGCTCGCGAGTCAACCACCTTCGTCCCCGGAACCGAAAGTAGTACGGGCGAAGCGATCTCGCTGGACCAGGTCAAAATCTCCTTTTAGAGTTAGAACGGAAGTTCCAACAACATCTGAGATTCTGGTCACTCCCAATATTTCTGGAATCCCTGCCTCTATTGAAGAAGTTCAACAGCAACAGAGGGACAGTTGTACTGATCCTAGTCTGAAGACAAGTACTTGCATAACTGAACCAGTTCCATCTGAAACCGGTCCACAGAGTCTTGTTGTTCAAACAACTATCGCTGTCGAAGCAACCCCTTCTTCGGCACCAGAAATCTTTTACGGACCTGACGGTCTTCCTCTTCCTCCTGGTCTGATTGCAATAGAGGAAATCGTAGAGGACCAGCAAGCAAATACTCCAATTCATTTTGGAGTAGGTACCACTCTTTTTCCTTCTGCATCAGAAGTTTGTCTATCGCCACAAGAAGTTCCTGAAGAATCGTTAGGAAGTTTATTGGATAGACTTAAAATGTCTGAACAACCGTCGACATCTAGAACTGTGCCAAACGACACAGCGACAGCAGAAGCTCCTGCTGCCATTCCAACGATGTTTGCCGGCATACCAGCCGTCCCAACTAGCTCTCATCAGCTAGAAGGAGTCCACCCAGGGACTATTATGACAACTTGGTCTGTTCCAGTTTGTTCTTCCGGTATAATACCCGGTAATTCTTATGTTGAAACTAGACAAATTGATCCCTTTGGGAATCATTTTGGGCCATCCAGTCCTCAAAGGCCATCTATGCCCTTGAGCTCCGGATTGTTACCGTATGGGGGGCAATATGCCCTTTCACTTCCTCTTCCGGGAGGATACCCATACGGCAGTTTTCAACCACATTCAGGTTTGACTGAAGTAACGACGAGTGGTTGGGTACCTATGTTACCCCAACAACCGAGAGTTGTATATTCTATGCAACAATCTGTACCTATGTCTAGTATCCCGACGACGCCAGCAATTGTAACCGTGTCGCAAGTTCAATCGATGCCTGTTGTATGTCAACCCCAAGTTGTAATGCAACAGCCTATTGACCCTGCAACACAACTACAATCGCCAATTGCCGGGACGACACAGATACAAACGGGGACTATAACCCCGCATCTTGGTCCGTCGGTTAGTGTCGCACAGCAAAACATGGCTTCACAACCATGGATGGTGCAATACCAACAACCTCAGTTTCAACAGGTGTACCAGGGATCTGAGCAACAGATCTTTGCGAATAGTGGGCAACCCTATATTCAGAACGGGTTAAATCAACCACTTTACAGTGGCCAAGCCCACCAGCCATATCAGTCATATCAACATCAGTTGCATTATGCTGGTGTGCAAAGGCCTACTGCTCAGGCGATTCCATCGTATCCTGGGTACGCCTCGCCAAACCTGAATCAGCAGTTGCCATTTGTGGCGACCTTAGAATTACCAGATTTACATCGATTAACGAACGATCCAATCGCCTATGCCCATTGGTGGCCAGCGATTCCTCACAAACTTCCTTCGGACATTCCTAAATTCAATGGAAATCCGGGCGAAGACCCGTCGAATCATGTGATGACATTCCATCTGTGGTGTTCGTCGAATACCTTGAATGATGATTCGATAAGGCTTCGTCTTTTCCAGAGGACATTGACTGGTCCGGCGGCCAAATGGTATATTGAATTACCTAGAGCCTCTTTCGACAATTTTAGTTCCCTAGCCACGACTTTCTTAACACACTTTCAGTTACCTATAAGGTACGAAACTGGAACAGAGATTTTGACCAATTTCAAGCAGACAACTGCCACACATATATCTGATCATATACATGAGTGGCGTCGTCGACGAAGAATGGTAAAAACCTATGTTCCAGATCAGCTATTAGCTGAGTGGTTTATAAAGTCGCTTCTGCCGGCAATTACAGAAGATGTGGCCAAGGGAGGCATCGTAACAGAGGAGCAAGTTATTGCTCGTGCTCAATATTTGGACTTAGTGTATACTCAGTCGGGCACGCTCTATGATAAGATACCTGATGCCCCCAGACCGGAATTTTCAATCCCTCCTCCTCCCGGATCGAATAGTGACTCTCATGCCGGTGACGGCGTGATTGGAACTGCAAACGCTAAGTCGACAAGGGATTCGAATAAGAAAGCCCGTAAGACTTCGAATCAAAAAGCAAATCAGGAGATTCTTGCTTCGGAGGTAAACGCTGTATCTACGGATAAAGACAAAAACTCCAATCAACCAGGAAGCAAGAAGAAACAAAACAAAGGGAAGAAGAAGAAACAAGGTGGATCATCCCCTCAAAAAACTTCTTCAAACCCTCCTGGGCAAAAGAAACAATTTCCTCCATGTCAAATATGTGATGAAAATCATTCAACAAAGAACTGTCCGTTCAAAGCTGAGTTAAAGAGGTTCCTAAAGAGTTCCCAAACTTCAGCTGTGTTGACTGATCCGTTTCCCGCCCCAGGTCAAAATATGGTTGATAGTGGAAATGCTTCCCCGTCTCAAGTGCTTATGCTGTCGGTTTCTAAGCAAAGTGATGCTTTGATCTCGACTAGGAATAAAGATTATGGGAATCTGCCGGTGTCGAACGACAAAGGGAAAGATCAATCCAGTAGTTCGACAACGACTTCGGCAGAAGTTGTACCCCCCCTCACGCATGAATTAACAATAAAGCCGCCTAAGGGAGTAGTCCACAAATCGACATTCAACCCTCGCGCCAGAGCGGCGCAACACTATAATATAGTGGAGGATTTGGCCCAATCGCCATCTGCTATGTCGACTCTTGAGGTACTACAAAATTGCCCATCCCAAAGACAGGCATTGTTATCTGCAATTGGTGGAGTGGATCCTAAAGATTCCAGTCTTGTATCCTTTGATCACAAAGGATATGATCCTCAGTTACCAGCGCAATTAGCTTTCCTTATTCAAGTGAAAGCACTCAACAAAACTGTTCATAGAACGATTATTGATGAGGGTGCATCGACATGTATCATGTCGATGAGTTGCTGGAAAACTCTTGGATCTCCAACCTTGTCGCGATCTTCGACGACATTGAAAGCATTTGACGGTAGGTCGTACACTCCGTACGGTATCCTAAATAACTTTAAGGTTGAACTAGGAGGAAAAACAGTAGAAATTGATGTTGAAGTCATTGATGGCAATCTGGACTATAACATCCTACTGGGAAGACCATGGATATATGCCATGGCAGCTGTAGTGTCGACATATTTTAGGAAGATTGCATTCCCGTTTGAAGGAGGGATTACGATCGTCGACCAACAGAATTTCCTCCCTAATGGTTCACAAGTTACAGGAAGCATTCCCCTGATCCATGGGAGCGACCATTCGATAAGAGATATCGGAGTAGGCTTGCTAAAAGATCCCACAATGATGGGAACTTTCGCGTTGCCACCTCCTTCCCATATAGTGGATATACCGTTTGTAGCAACATGCAACATGGTATCTTCATCGAAGGTCGCAGAAAACAAAGTAGTCATGGATCATCAAGTGGTATTGCCTCCTAGCCCCATTGAGATATTGTAGCAATCAATGTTTCAGGCATGGGAGGCGAGCCCAAATGAACGCTCGTCAAGCGTTTGGGTAGATAGGTCCGAAGAATATGGTACCCCATTAGATCCATGGTCAAAAGTTCATGGGACTGACGAAGGAATCTTCTTCACGACCTATACCACCCTTCAGTGTTTGAATTCCTAACAAATACTGTAAATACGGTGGATTCAGAGAGAAACCTATCCAATATTGAAGAGACAGTAGCCATAAACATCTCGACGAAATCTGATGTTGTTGAGAATATTCATGTCGGCAAAAGTTGTTCCCCTTCAGAACTGGAAATATATAGTGCTCTCTTTCGCGAATTCAGGGATGTCTTTGCATGGTCATATAATGAAATGCCAGGCATTGACTCGAGCATAGTTGAACATGAGATTAAAATGTATCCTGATGTCAAACCAGTAAGACAACGGCTTCGGCAGGTACATCCGAAGAAAGCCGCTGCCATTAAGGCGGAAGTTGAAAAACTCCTCCATGCTGGATTCATCTACTCGGTTCCTCTAACCGATTGGGTATCGAATATTGTCCCTGTTATGAAAAAACAAGGGACGATAAGAGTGTGCGTCGACTATAGGGATGTGAACAAAGCTTGTCCAAAGGACAACTACCCTACACCCTTCATCGACCAGATAATTGATGAATGCGCCGGATGTGAAATCTTTTCCTTTATGGATGGATTTTCCGGGTATAATCAAATAAATATCCGCCCACAGGACCAGTCTAAGACTGCATTCATCTGTCCGTGGGGCACATTCGCTTATCGAAAATTACCCTTTGGTTTAAAGAACGCAGGGGCGACGTTTCAGAGGGCAATGAATTATGCCTTTCATGACATCAAGAACATTGTTCAACCTTATCTCGACGATCTTCCGGCTCATTCGCGAAAGCGGACTGATCATCCGCGGCATTTGAGAGCAATATTTCTACGTTGCCGACATTATAAGATAAGACTCAATCCGCACAAGTGTGTGTTTTGCGTCGGTTCTGGTCGTTTACTTGGCTTTGTTGTCTCTAAGGATGGGATTCGTCTCGACCCCTGTAAGGTTCAGGCAATCATTAATTTGCCTCCACCTTCAAATTTGCTTCAGATTCAGAAACTCCAAGGGAAAGCAAACTTTCTGAGGAGGTTCATTCCAAATTACGCAGAACTTGCCAAAGGTTATACTCGTCTTTTGAAAAAGGATGTACCTTTTGTCTGGGACCAGGTTGCGCAAGCTTCCTTTGACGCTCTGAAAGATTGTCTAGTAAGAGCATCATTAATGTACGCCCCGGACTATCAAAGAGATTTTAACCTGTATCTAGCTGCAGCAGATACGACCATTGCGATGGTCTTAGTGCAAGAAGTCGATGGAATTGAACATCCTATATATTATTTAAGTAAAAACTTAAATGATACGGAAAGTAAATATTCCTATGTTGAAAAACTAGCGCTTGCTGCTGTTCAAGCGATTCAAAGGTTTCGACATTATGTCCTCTTTAGGAAAACTACCGTTTTGTCAGATTGCAATCCCATGACATATATACTGTCGCGACAGTTGCTTGGGGGCAAATATTCAAAATGGATAGCCATCCTTCAAGAGTTTGATTTAGATTTTGTAAAATCCAAATCGAAGAAAGCTCTAGTTTTCGCGGAATTATTGTGCGATCTCCCATCGTCATCCAACGATGAAACATCAGAAGAGTCAATCGTGGATGAAAATTTGTTTCTGATATCAGTAAGCGATGAGTGGTATGGAGATATCATTGTTTATCTCCAAACCCAGAAATTTAGGCCTAATACCTCACACTCGGAACGGAAACGTATACGATACCAATCAAAAGACTACATGATCGTCGGTGATGCACTTTACCGTCGTGGCGTCGATACGGTTCTGAGGAGGTGCCTTACCCATGAGGAGGCCGAAAAAGCCCTGAATGATTGTCACTCAGGCGCGTGCGGGGGGCATCAATCTGGATATGCAACAGCACAAAGAATCTTACGAGCAGGATATTTCTGGCCAACTATGTTTAAAGATTGCATAATAGCTGTCAGAAGTTGCCATGCATGTCAGATCTTTGATAGCAAAACCAGAAGACCGCCCGCACCCTTACAGCCAATAGTTGCTGTTGGGCCCTTCGCCAAGTGGGGCATCGATTTCATGCAATGTAACCCCACCTCGACCGGGGGGCATGGGTATATTATAGTCGCTGTTGACTATTTTACCAAATGGGCCGAGGCGATGCCTACATTGGATAACACTGGTGAAACAGCTGCCCTTTTCTTTTTCAATCATGTAGTCGCCAGGTTCGGCGTTCCGCAAGCTATAGTGACAGATCATGGATCGCATTTTCGCAATCACATGATGGTTGAGTTAGCTGCCAAACTAGGACTATCGCACGATAGCTCTACCCCGTATTATCCACAAGCCAACGGACAAGTTGAAGCAATCAACAAGGTCCTGAAGCGTATGTTGCAAAGGATGATCGGGGTTCACAAGAGAAGATGGCATCTAATCCTGTACTCAGCATTATGGGCTTACCGAACCTCGGTAAAGAACGCCACAGAGTTCACACCATTCCAATTGGTGTATGGCCTAGAGGCGGTATTACCGATCCAGTGTGAAATTTCGTCTCTTAAACTCGCAATTGACCTCCTCCCTGGAACCTCAGAAGAAGAGGCTCGTTTCCTGGAATTGATCCAGTTGGATGAAAACCGTCGTGATGCCGCTTTGGCAAACGAGGCTCATAAGAAACGAGTCAAAGCACAGTTTGACAAGAATGTCAAACCGCGCAACTTCTCTGAGGGTGACTTGGTTTTGCTTTACGACCAAGAATCCGATAAATTGGGAGCAGGAAAATTTCAGTCCTTATGGATGGGTCCCTATATTGTTAAAAGGGTGTTAGCAAAAGGAGCCTACGAGTTAATGGATTATGACGGAATACCACTGGCGCAACCCCGTAATGGGTTGTACCTCAAGCGTTACTATGCCTAAATAGTAACCTGAGTGCTTTTGTTGTATTTTGTTTTCGCTAAAATGTTTGTTTCGGTAGTAATCCACCCTTCTCGTTTGTTGCAGATGTCGAATTATTCTGATACATATGTGGGATATGCCGACGGAGCGAGTCGTAGTACGCGGAATTTGTCCTCCGCTGCCTGGGCCATTTTTGATCCAAGCGGCGAGTTAGTGAGTTTCAGAGGCGTGTGTATTGGACGGTCAACAAACAATATCGCTGAGTATAGTGCGTTGATCGAACTCCTCTCTGATACCATCGCTCATGGTATACGCCGACTAATTGTTAGGCTAGACTCACAACTTGTGATACTACAACTCACTGGTATATATTCAGTCCGCAATCCAGCTATTTATCGTATGTTTCTAAGAGTTAAGATTTTGGAAAGAGAGTTTGATTCAATTCAATACCAACATATTTCCAGAAACTTGAACACATTAACAGATTCATTGGCAAACTATGTATTAGATAGACATTTACAACATATATAAAAGAGATGCATCGGTGCTATGTAAGTGGATCACAAATAAACTGAAATAAACTCCGAAAATCAAAATATATAAAGCTGTTTATAGTTTGTACATAATGTGCTGTAATCAAAACAAAATTGGTCATATGACCTAGAACTCAAAAAGATGCTAGGGGGCACCCTAGCCTAGTGGTGCTCATGAAAGTACGTCACGGTCTGTGCGATCATGCGCAAGAGACGAGTCCATCGTCTAGGCACGCCAATGGTGTGCCGCTGCAACTGTAAAGGTAACTCGTCAATCTGTACATCCGGAAGACCACGAGTAAGGCTCTCAACCTGCTCCTGCACAGCTGCAAGTATCTCAGTATCACCAAGGTCGCGAATAATAACTCTCCTAGCAGGCTCTGCTGCTGGGGCAGCAACTGGCGATCGTGGACGAGCTACTGGACGAACAGGACCAACATCTGCATGCACCCAAGAGTTTGATCAGTTTTGAACAGTAAACATCATGAATGAAAACAATAAACAGTGATATGGTCAGAGATTTTACCAATAGCGCCCCATTGCTCGCCATCCGGAAGCACCAAGTCCGGATCACCTCGGTAGTCCATACCCACATATGGATACTCAGAAAATGCCATCTCCTGACGCTCGAACCACCTAAAGAAGGACTCAGTGAATGTAATATGAGGTTGACCAGCATGCCGGGACATATGGTCAACCCACCTCTGCATGCGTGGCTCGGTCGGAGAAGGTACATCAAGCAAGATGTACTGAGGTTGCATCAATGGGATTTTCTCCAAGACAAAGGCAGTGAGAATAGAACCAAATCCAAAGTTCTTCAGCCCCCCGTCCTTTACCTTGGTCAATTGACTTTTCATCTGAATAAGTACTGCATCACACCAGTTAAATACTTTCGGTTGGAGACACTCCAAGGCGTGCTGCATATAAGATCTGTTGGCAACATGCAAAGCTGCGCTACCGGCCATCCTGCCAATAGTAAACAGAATGGACCTGAGAGACCTATCAGTAATGTCACGGATATTGATCTTGCCGTCTTTGCTCGGCTGTGAACCTTCCCGGCAATACTGACGGATATAGTCTCTGGTGGAAGTAGTCCCTCGAGCCGTACCTGACAAAGAAATGGGAGCACCCCGCCTTGACAACCCAGTCAAGAAGTACATGTCCTCTATGGTCAAAGGGAAGGACTTCCCCCTAATCTGAAATACTTGGTTAACAGGATCCCAAGCATCAAGCATATACTGCAGTAAAGAAATCTGTGCTCTCATGCTAGAGATACGGAAGAACTTCAGCAGGCCACAGTTCTGAAGCGCGTTCACCGTGACTGGGTCATGGAGTGCAACCATGTCCTCTGCTTCATGTTCTCGTTCTCGCCATGTAAGGGACATTTTGTCAAAAGTTCCCTACAACCAAACAAGAGAAGGAGTAAGTTCCTGATTTTGATGAAAATCTGGCGAAAAATCATCAAAAACACATGCAGGATCAGTCTTTCTAGGCCCAACGCAGGCAGAGAAGCTTCCCCTTGCGCTGAGAGGCAGTCTGCCTTAAGGCTGCCCGAAATACAGCGCAGATTTCGAAAGGGGAACCTGCGCTGATGCCAGGGCGCCCTAATGAAACCCCTGGGGCCCAGAAACCCTGAAAAATGTGCATGAAACTGAAAAAGGAAACCATGAAAGTAAAGGGCTAAGGTTTAGCTCCTACCTGATCCAAACGGCGCCGAAAATCGTCCACAGAATCTCCCGGAATCAGCTGGTGAAAATCAAGGAAGAAGAGGCACCTCCAGAGCTCCAACAAGCAAAATGCAAATGAAATGGTAAATGAGAGGTAAAAACCCCTTTTATGACTTTTTACACAGTTTAAAGTTAAATATTAGGGTTATAATCTCGTTTTCATGCAAATATTGTCCATTTCTAACAAAATTTGTTGCAGCAATTGAAGATGAAGTACTATATTTGAAAAGAGAAAAGCTAGTAAAAGTAAAAAATTAAATTTGACCATGAATCGAGCAGTTTTACCACGGAATTTATGCTCGTTAAAAAATAGAAAAGTGTGAGCAGAGTTTTTCCGCCAAAGTTCAAGCTCATTAAAAAATGAACCTATCTCGGTAAATAACCATTGCGATCGTAAATTTATAAGCCTTAAAAGCCTTGGTCGTGTTTTCATCCACCACCTCCATTTCATTTGGCCGATCGTTCACCCCCACATGTGTGTTTACCTATTTTGAGGAACAGCTGCGAAGAGTGATTTCACCTAGCCTTCCTTGTGACACTACCGTGATTGGAAAATTCCAATTTGTACCTGGAATCAGTTGCTATCCCTGTTTATCACTCGTTCCTCAAAAGACGAGTCTTCTTTGAGCTCTTTTCACTGACTCGTAAAATATGAAAAGTTTGCCGAGTTTTGGCCTTCTAACTCGTTAAACGACCGAAAGCTATCCCTCCTCTAGATTTTAATCTTTTTGGACCTGAGGGATTATTGCACAAAAAGATCGAGCGCTTGTCTTGTTCGGCTCGTAAAAGTACCGAACAGCCATCCCTTCTGTATTGTTTTATACTTTTTCGGACTTAAGGGATTAGATGACGAAAAAGGAATCATGGAGTTAACTTTCTGTACCTTTTCAGACTCTCTAAAAATGAAAAGGACCGAGTTTTCCTTGTCGTTAGACTCGTTAAAATGATTAAATAGCGACAAACTTGTCTTTAGACGAGAACGAGTTTCCCTATCGCTAGGCTCGTTAAATCATAGCGATGGGCTTGCCCGAAGGGCAGGTTATAGAACAAGCATATGTTATCCTCCTCAAGCTTGACAAAAATAAAGAGGTACTGGTCAGAAATGACTGGGGAAAAATTGGGAGAACATTCAAAGTTTAATGGTAGCAAGTCACTCTTGAACATGACACTTTTCCTCCGTATCACATCGGGTTGGGTTGTTTCATTCACCGGTCTCATCACCATGGTCCTCGCCACACCATCCACGTTTGGGGTAATGCTACCGATCCATCGCATCAGTGTCGTTATATGTTCAAGAGGGGTCATTCTGAAAGTGTCAACCGTGTCCCATCCACTGCCATACATTATCCTTCATCCATTCATGATCGCCGCCCTGAATCATGTGTCACAGTTTGTTTTCACCTCCACTAAAGTCATTAGCTCCGTTCCGTGTCATTGATGTGGGATTCATTAAGGCCCTCCTTTGACGGATCAATTCTTGTCGACTTCAGCTCATTATCCAAGAAGTTGATCTAGGAACACCCCCATCAGTACTTTGAAGCTTGCATGCCTCAATGGCAAGTTTCTCACTTCCGGCGACAGGTATACATCAATGACCTTCGACCAGAAGATTTTGCGTGGCGTTCGACGCCAAGTCCTTTATTCACGCCACGTGAATTGTACTGCAGTACCTTGAGGGTCATCGTCATTATTGGTGATTCCTCTCGCGCTTGTTAACGGTTTACATTATTGACCGGTAATCAAGCGATGTCTTTCCATGTTCGACTTCAGCGCAATTCTCACATGGATCGACTTGTACTTAGAGTGAAGATCGAACGAGTTTGAAGACCCCGGATCTAGTTTCATCCATCCGGGCTGCGATATATATTCAGGAAATATAAAAGCATTTGCCATGTACATCATTGCAGCAGATGATCATCCTACTCAAAGGATGATAATTTCGGCAGAAAATTATCAGTCTATCTTCAGACGATCGTCTGTCATATGTACCAAAATGTATTTATAAAAGCTGAGCATGGGAATGCCCGCCTCAGCTAGATCATGAGAATAATGATGAATGAAAAATAATGTATTGTATTGTATTGTATTACAGGGCACTCTCCTCAGTACTGGAACGAACTTCGGATCCTCTAGATAAAGCATTTCACCCGATAAACGGCCTCATACTTTAGGGGGCAACTGTTATAGACATTTTTGTGCCTCGCAGCATGGAGCATGAAATGTCAATAATTACAGGGATCCTCAGTCCCTAAACATGTTGTTCTTACCCCTAAAAGAACAAGGTCATCAAACAACAGCACTTCCAATCAGTTCTCCACCTAAAAACACTTCAAAACAGGCTTATTTTGGATCATGTCAGCTGCTTAACTGAGCTTCTGCGCTGGAATGCAACTGTCCCACTCTGTACCTGCGCTGGAAGTCAAAAGTAATGAAGGCTACCTGTGCTGGGCGAGATTGGCCAAGTGGCACAGTCATCCTGCAAGGTGTCAACTGCCCAGGAAGCTTCCAAACTGACACTTGGTTCATCAGATTCGCCTTGTGATGAGTAAGAGGTACTTGATCACCATGTGTAAGCAAGGATCTCCAAGTGGACTCAAGAACTGAAGATTAACTGAAGAGGGAGAGGACACTAGTCAGCTCTATGCCAGCCTCAAGCTGACTCATCCTCTCTTCTTCTCTCCTATATATAGAGCTCTTCTATGAGGTCTAAGGAGGCTGGAATTTTGTGTAAAGCAAGGAGGTGTTGTTGGATTACAGTTAGAGCTATTGGGTGATTGTTTTACTAGAGGTGAAGAGGAGAGTTCTTGCTACTGGGGAGGTGCTGCTGGATTGGAGCCATCATTGGTTGTAACCTTCTCAGAACCCTGTTACTTCTATCAATAAAGTTTTGCATGTTCTCCTATATACTTGTATTGCATTGATGTATTGTATTTACATGTATATTTGATTCACTCTAATCCATGCATCAGTTATGAGTACTTGTATCTTGTAGTTTCCTCTCTCGTTTTGTGCAGGGCTTGTGTGTAGCTGGACCGGCAAAGAGAGCAAGGAGCTGGGAACAAGAGACAAAGAGAGAGGATCAAGATCGACTAAGCGAAGGATACCAGGTTGGTTGATCATTTCTTCCCCCTCTCTGTACTTTCATAAAGGAAAACATCAAAGCTTTACTTTCAGTTGTTGCTAAAGACTGTCACCTTTAGAGTAGGGATAGGGTCATCCGCATCGGATACTTTTCCCCACAACACCTATAGGATTAAAACCTTTTATCCATAGGAAGCCGTGTCGACCACCCTACTGATCGCAATGCACCGAACACAGCATTCAGGAAGAATGACTGTCGTACCGTAAAAAGTATTCTGCAGTTTTGCGAATGGTTTGGTACTCCCTCTACCTAGATCTCCAGAGCAGTCCCTTTCGTTCCTTTTCAGACTCCTTAATGGAAAAGGTCCATCTGAGCACTTGTCACTTCAGGCTCATTAAAAATCGAAGGAGACTAGAGTCATCTTTTGTTTTTTCTCGACTCTTAAAAATTGAAAAAACAAGTTGTGTCAAAGCGTCTAAAAATTTATTTTAAACGGAATATTCATTACCCTTTTCCCACGTTGATCTTAGGTTGAGAAAATGGAGTCTACCAACCAAGGAATTCCCCTTGGTGGAAATCCTAGTCCCTTCTCCTCTTGGGGAGATGTTGGTGCACCCCATATGGCCACATTGTCGCTTCCAGGACTGACAATTGGCCTGCCAGTATGGCTCTTCTCAACCAATGTCGTTCAGAACAACACTATTCCTGAACAATCGAATCAGCAACTAAACGAGTCCAGAGTTGCCCACCAACCTTCTACTTCCTCTAATTCTTCCTCTCCCCCTTCCTCTTCGCTTTATGGGGCTGGCAAAGCCAAAAGTCAAGTTCCTAAGGAGAAGAAGGAGGAGAAGAAGAAAGAGAAGAAGAAGAAGGAGCCAAAGGCGAATGGGGGAAAATGAGTGTCGTCTAATGAAAATCCACACACTGCACTGACCAGGCCTAAATCGCCATGTGTCATTTGCAAAGGAGACCACTTTCACAGAGATTGTCCTTACATCCCTCAGATACTAAGGGACTGGTCTCCTCGTTTGCACAATCCGGTGTCATCAACCTCTGATGATCATGTTGAAAGCACACCGTCAACTAGTGAAAGTGAAGCCCCAGGACAAAAAGGGAAAGCTAGATTTCCTTGTAAACTGTGCGAAGGCAATCATGCCCTCCACCGTTGTCCCTTCTTAGACGAAGCGAAAAGAGTTTTGGATGATCGTCCGGTTTCACCATTACGACTTCCTCCTGGATATAAAAAACTCTTGTCGAGTCCGTCGCTAGTTGAGAATCAAGCTGGCCCGCTCAAGTGGTCGACTGAAGCGCCTATCATCGAAGATAAACCATCTGAATCCATGCCAGATGAAAGTCAAAAGGTCGAGGCGGCAGTTGACCCGGTCTTGCCTTCAGAGGTTTTATCTTCGGATGATACAGTCACTGAAGAGAACAAGGATGACACCGTCCAAATTCTCTTCATCAACACAGACTCCGACGAACATGGGGGAAATCTACCCATTCCCTTACCGCAGGAGGGAAGCTTTTCAGAGCCATACTCGGCCGTCTACTCAGTCCCACCTCCAAGAAACCTAGTTGTCTCCTTTGATTAGAATCAACTAGGCAGACCCCGTTTACCAGCAAGCATACCATTCCGAATTATCGTTCAAATATATAGAATGGTCATGGCTGGTACCATCATAGATGAGTGGGATTCTGTGAGTATCCTTTCCTCTATTGCTTGGAAAGCGCTTGGTTTGCCATTGCTGTTGCCTGAGATGAGAAATCTAACAGGTTTTGATAAAGGAACCAGTCGACCTTTAGGGATCCTTCCCGATGTGCCCATAACATTGAGAAGGAAGACAGTTCAAATGAACGTAATGGTAGTTCAAGGACCCTTAGATTACAATCTACTCCTTGGACGAGACTATATTTATTGCATGGGAGCCATCGTCTCCTCACACTTTAGAGTAATGTGTTTTCCGCACGAAGGAAGAGTGGTCAAGCTCGTGGACCATCTTTCATTTCCTGGATCACGCATAGCAAATAGTCATATACCATCCCTAAATGGTCTCTTCATGCAAGAAATGTCTCAATCTCCAGTCCGTCCTCCCGATGAGCGTGAGTAATTCGGAGGGATATGACTGAAAACCAGGGGGCATGCATCCTGGTCTGCTTCGGCAGGAAAACTTCGGGTATAGGGTAGGTTTCCGCGGGAGAATATGACTAGTCTGTACCCCGTCCGTCGGTGGAAGAGGGGTTATTCTAGAATAAGATTCTCTTGTCAAAGTTATGTGAGTTGACAGAACTGAGTCACTCACCCTTGTTTATCTTGGTAGACATCACCGAAGAAGTGTTTTGTTTGCACCGCGAATAGAACAATCTTTAGGTAACCTGTAAGAGGTAGGCCTTTCCTGATAGAACAAATGTTTTGTCTGCAAATTGAGAGGTAACTTTGAAACCATATTTTATAACTGGGGGCATGAAAACCTTTTGGAGTGCAAGCGAGGGGCGGCTATTTATTTTTTAAATTTTTAGGACCTCTAACCCTTTAAACTCGTAGGATTAGTCATCACCTAACTTGCATAAAGAAAGGATGTGGGGCAAAAATCTAAAAGTTGCCGTTTTATATGAGACATTCTTATCATATGACTGGATTAATCGAGCAGTTTTAGCACATAGTTCAAGCTCGTTAAAAAATAAACATAAGACATGAGCAAATGTTTCCACCGGCGTTTAAGCTCGTTAAAAAATGAACTATTCCCCGGTAAATAACCACCGTGAATGAAGCATTTCAGCCATTAAAGCCTTGGTCGTGTTTTCACCATCACCTCCACTTTTCATTGGCTGATCATTCATCTCCATTTGATTGTTTACCCATTTTGAGGAACAGCTGCGAAGAGTGATTTCACTAGCCATCCTTGTGACACTGCCATGATTGGAAAATTCCAACCCTTACCTGGAATCAGCTGCTACCCATTTTATCACTCGTTCCTCAAAAGACGAGTCTTCTTTAATCTCTTTTCAACTGACTCGTAAAATATGAAAATATTGCCGAGTTTTGGCCTTCTAGCTCGTTAAAGTGACCGGAAGTGCTATCCCTCCTCTAGATTTTAATCTTTTTGGACCTGAGGGATTATTGCACAAAACGATCGAGCGCTTGTTTTGTTCGGCTCGTTAAAACTATCGAAAATTCATCCCTTCTGTATTGTTTTATAATTTTTCGGACTTAAGGGATTAGATGACGAAAAAGGAATTTCGGAGTTACCTTTACATACCTTTTTAGACTCTCTAAAAATGAAAAGGACCGAGTTATCTTTGTCGTTAAACTCGTTAAAAAGATTAATAGTGACAAACTTGTCTTTAGACGAGAACGAGTTTCACTATCGCTAGGCTCGTTAAAACATAGCGATGGGTTTGCCTGAAGGGCAAATTATAGAACAAGCATATGTTATCCTCCTCAAGCTTGACAAAAATAAAGAGGTACTGGTCAGCAATGACTGGGGAAAAATTGGGAAGAAACTCAAAGAATCTTTATTGGTAGCAAGTCGCTCTTGAACATGACACTTCCACTCCGTGCCTGAGTCGGGTTGGGTTGTTTCATTCACTGGTCACATCACCATGGTCACACCATACCATCCACATTTGGGGTAAATGCTACCAATCCATCACATAAGTGTCACCGACATGTTCAAGAGAAGTCATCCAGAGAAGTCATCTGTGTCCCATCCACTACCATACATTATACTCGTTTTCACCTCCATCAAAATCATTTGCTCCGTTCCGTGTCATTGATGTGGGATTCATCAAGGCCCTCCTTTGACGGATCGCTTCTTGTCGACATCAGCTCATTATCCAAGAAGTTGATCTAGGAACACCCCATTCAGTACTTTGAAGCTTGCATGCCTCAATGGCAAGTTTCTCACTTCCGGCGACAGGTATACATCAATGACCTTCGACCGAAAGATTTTGCGTGGTGTTCAACGCCAAGTCCTTTATTCACACCACGTGAATTGTACTGCAATACCTTGAGGGTCATCATCATTATCAGTGATTCCTCTCGCGCTTGTTAACAGTTTACATCATTGACTGGTAATCAAGCGATGTCTTTCCATGTTCGACTTCAAAACATTTCTCACATGGATCAACTTGTACTTCGAGTGAAGATCGGACGAGATTGAAGACCCCGGATCTAGTTTCATCCATCCGGGCTGCGATGTATATTCAGGAGAATAAAGACATTGAAATGTACAGCGTTGCAGCACAGATAATCATCCTACCAAAAGGATGATGGCTCTATCATAATCATCAGTCTACCATCAGACGATTGTTTGTCCTATGTACATGAAAATGAATTTAGAAAGCTGAGCATGGGAATGCCCGCCTCAGCTAGATCATGAAAATAGTATGAAGATAATGTATTGTATTGTATCTTATTACAGGTCTCCTCCAAGCATTGAAAGAACTTCGGATCCTCCTAATAAAGCATTTCACCCGATAAACGGCCTCATACTTTAGGGGGCAACTGTTATAGATATTTTTGTGCCTTACAACTCGAAGCATGAAATGTCCATAAACCAAGGGATCCTAAGTCCCTAAAAGTGTTGTTCCAACCCCTAGAGGAAAAGGTCAACCAATTACAGCTTCTCCCAGAAGTTCTCCACCAGAAACTGCTCAGAATCAGTCAAATCAGGATCATTTCAGCTGCTCCACTAGCTAGCTGCGTTGCATAGCACCCAAGTACACTAGCTAGGTGCGTTGCAACGCACCTAAATGCACTACCAGGGTGCGCTGAGCGGGAAATGACAAATGGCAGTTTCATTCCGCGAGGTGGACAGACAATGGAAGCTTCTAGAATCTTCCCCAATGACACTTTCCTCACTGAGTTCGACCAAGGATGAGTAAGAGGCTCTCAGTCTCCAAGTGGAAGAAAGAACTGACAGAGAGAAGCCACTAGTCAAATCATAAGCTGACTCATCCTCTTTGCATACATCTATATATGGATCCCTCATCCCAGAGATCCAGAGGCTAGAATTTTGTACATTGCAGAGAATTTCTATTGGTTTTTAGATAGAGATCAGAGTATTGGGTAATTTATGCTTTGTTGGAGGTGAAGAGGGGATTCCTTTGCTGGGGGGTTGATGCTGGATCAGGAATCATCGGTTGTAACTCCTCCTGGACCTTCTTGTTATATCAATAAAACTATTTGAGTTTCTCCTACATGCTTGTGTATCAATGATGTTTTGTTATATTTGCATGTTTAGCTTAAATCTGATCCTAAGCTATTTATGAATATAAATCCATGTCTTTGTGTAGTTTGCCTCTTCTGTGATCTTGCAGGAACTTGGTGAAGTTGGGCAAGTACGGGAGCAGGTAGCTGGAAGCTGTCAAAGAGGAGAGAGATTGGATCAAAGGACTAGCGCAAGACACAGGTTGGTTCATCCTATTCCTCTTCGTTTATAGTTCATAAAGAAGAATACGAAAGTAGTTTTCTCTATTTGTTTCTAAGGTACTGTCACACCTTAGTGGGATAGGGGCGTTCTAAGTAGACACTTTTCCCGTTAACAGACTCTAAGCCATATCCTCAACAATGGAGTAATTCTGGGTGGCCCTAGCATTAGGATTAATATTCGTGCATTTAGCGAAACCTTTTGGTATCTGTGGTATAGTCTCGACAGGGGGTCGCTAAATATGAAGGTCAGTATTTCCGAGAGAAGTTTTGTCCTTGGAAGTTTCAGCTTCACCGTAATCACGCGACCGAGTGGCCACATGGACATTAGAACCCATCATGAAAACATTTGATGATTTCTCCCCCTCCTGGTTGCCCCCTGCGGAGGTACCAAGATTTGAACTCGCGACAACAAGCATTTGCTGCCCTTGGGGAAAAGGGTTGGTTAACATAGCTTGAGAGCTAGAAGTCCCTTGCTACCCTAACAAGTGCTGATCGTCTTGAATCTTTGGGCAGAGATGAGTTAAATGGTCTCCACTGCATAACTTGCGCGAAAGCTTAACTTTCTTTCTAGACTCATTTCTACCACCACCAGCATTTATTGTCGGATTTATTTGTGTCAGCCTTCCCATCTTGACTCTTTTTCTTACTTCGTCCTTTCTTTTTCCCATTGGAATTTTTATTTTCTTTGGGGTTGTTAGATTGAACGGTGTTAATCGAAGAGGGTTGGGAAGACGAAGGGTTAGACGATGTGACCTGGTTTTTAGGAGTAGTTTGTAAAGACAACTGTTGCAATTGGCTCAACAGGTTCACCGCATTTGTGTCTATCGATCCAACGATACCATCCGCATGGGGACCTGGCTTCAACTTGGCTATATCAACCTTAGTTCCGGGAGCATCAGGCAATATTTTTTTGTAGAATCCCAGATTGAGAATAAATCAACTCTAATTACTGGACCCTAAAAATTGCTTGCTCCTCAAAATAGACTCTGGACAGGGAGACATCCTTAGAGATTTTAGGTTGTAAAGATTTCAAAAACCATTTGAGACGGTATTCCGGAGGAATTTCAGCTTTAATAAGCCTCCTTCTCCATCTCCATTCCTGAATGTGGTCAGAAATGTGAGTTGTCGTATTCTGACGGAAATTGGCCAGAAGTTCAGTTCTGGCATCATAACGGACAGGAAACTGGAAATGATTTAAGAAAATATTAGCTAAGTTGGTGAAAGATGTAAAGCTGCCCCCTGGAAACTCTATATACCACTTGGCCGCATTAGCAGTCAAGGTGCGTTTAAAAAGTCTCAACCTAATCAAGTCGTCAATAAGGGAGTTTGATGAGCACCACAAATGGAATGTGGTTACATGGTCGCCTGGGTCTTCACCGCCCTTCCTCTCAAACTTTGGAATGTACGAAGGGAGTTTGGTTGGGACCGAAGGCCAGGCCGGATTGTATTTGATTGGATCGTTTGTTAATTTCGTGAGATTGAGCAAGTTCAACGTTGTTAGAAAAGGAAGCCTAGGAGGACCTTGGGGATTCCACCCAGACTGGGCAGAGCTCCCAAAGTTATGAAAAGACTGGCCTGGATTTTGGAAGGCACCAAGCTGCCCAAAGTAACCAGCCAAACCAGCTGAACCAAAAGGTGAACCTTGTGATCTAGCAAAACTCAGAGTTTGACCAGCTCCGGCCGAAAAACCTCCATAACCGGCGAAGCTCCCTCCTAAAGTATTATAAGGAGTCGATAACCCTCGATAAGGATTCCAAGAAGAAGCTAAGGGAGGAATACTTCGAAACCAACTAATTGTGGAGTACGGCCTATTCCCTTGTTGGCCGAAAAACAGATTCCCAGTTCCCATGCCACTAACTGTAGGGTTAGTCCAACCTTGAAATTGATTGTTGCTTTGTCCTATAGAAGAAAAAGGCGTAGATCCTATTGTTGGGTTGGAATGTGGTATATGACCACTTCCAAAAGGAAAACCCTAAAATGAAGTCGATCCACCCATCATGGATGTGGAGGCACTAAATGGAACTGACAAAATACCCTACGAATGGGTGCCAAACGGGAAGAATCCAAAACTGAAAGCATTGGTTTGGGAATTTCCACTCGCAAAAGGAATGGAGGTAGACCCAACTAAGGATGTGCTAGCAAAAGACCCGAATAAATATGCAGAGGGGATGGAAATGGTTCGTCCCACTTGTATTGATGTTGGAGTCTGCATAGTTGTAGCACTTGTAGTAGAAGCCATGCTTCTAGTAGTGGTCATCGATGGTAAGTGCGTAATATGACCTGGACTTGACGGTCTATGTGTCGGAGTCCCAACATATTGTAATACTTCTAGATAGCTAGATGGTAGTGGAGAATTCGGAGCCGCTAACAACTCTAAGAATTCTTCTACCTCAATGTTATCTTTCGATTAAAAGAGAACTCGAGAAAGGACCAGAGTGTTCCTCTCTAATTCAGCGGAAGTACCAGGCCTATGGTGAACACTAATGCCCTAGAGAGGAGGATCAATCCTCGATGTGACAGCTACCACAGGATGAAACCCACCGACAGTATTACCTCTGCGCCTTCTAGGAGAAGGCTCTAAACTTGGTGGTGAAAGACCACGAAGTCTTCGAGACCGTCTAGGTGATCGGTCAGCCACTTTGAATTTTTTATTAAGATCTAATTAAAGACTCAAGAAAAAATGAAAGCTAGGCCAACTAAGAGCACAAAGCACACACTAAAAAGTCCCTAAAAGATATTAGCTAGTCAAACAACTTTCAAGTATTTCTGCTCTCGGTGATGAGGACCGGACACCAAAATATAAGAAAGTGAAGATGCCTTCCGAAGATAGTCTAGGATAGTCCTACCAGCGAAGGTAACAGAGGAAGTTACGTTGACCTCCTAACAGCAACCTACACTGGTGCAAGCCCCCAAGCTTCACAAGGGTGCCCTCCAATAGTACCGTTGAGAGTGATACAATGTCGACCTCAGGTGCCACGGGATTCCCCTCTGCAGCCACCTATGTAGATCCCTAGGAGTAGCAACTAAGGTTACCAACTCGTGTCAGAAGCCAGGCGGAACAGTCTTGAGGTAAGATCTGACAAGTAGGAGAGGGGGTATCTCTCTTCCTTATCTTCAAAAACCCTCATGCTTAACTCCCAGATCTAAAGCTTTCCTGGTCTCCCTAACGTTATTGGATTTGCACTCACTATTCAGACTCCTATGTTTGACAGTTTAAATGGCCTTGGAGAGTTTTCTCTCCACTCGTCTAATCCAAGGCCCTAAAATATCCTAAAACTTGTTGGTGTGTCTAACTTGACAATTATGAAAAGTTCTAGTATATTTTAATTAGCGCTTCTTTTTAAATGGGTTGTTCTTAAGTCAAGGGATAAGAGGAAATGAAACTTGTGGTGTTTTAACGCAAAAGAAATTAATAAAAACCAAACTATATGCAAATGCACTCGTTTTGTTCTTCGATGAAAGAAATTTCTACTAGGTTCAGAGGAACTTCAAAGAAAGCAACAAATTTTTCTTTTCTTTTACTCAAGCTTCACATTCACAAAAATTAACAAAACTATGGATGCCCTAAAGGATGCAAAAATTTATCCTAATGCAATGAGTACATGCTGATGCAAAACTTAAGACTACTCTAAATCAAGAAATGAAAGTAACTTGTTTATCAATACTAATTTGCCACTTAAAATGTTTAGATGGAATATGAGTTCCTAATGCTCATTTTCATCTTTACACTAAAAGCAAGTTTCAAGACAAACAAAAATGCACTTTCATTCAAAAAAAGAAACTAAATCAAAACAAAGTTTAAGAAAGAAAAACCAAGTTTTCAAGAAGTTTTCTTCAAAAGGAAAACAAAAATGACTTTTCAAAAGTGCTCTAAACAAGACTGAAACTTTATGATCGAAGAATAGGCAACAAAACACTTTGCAAGTTGACAACACAAAGCGGGTGAAAACTCAACAAAAATGTGTTTCAAGATGCTCTTAACAATCAAAAACAAGCAATAAGAGCTTGGCAATAAAGACCAAAAGATTGAAATGACAACTTTCAAGAAAGTGTGAATCAACAACTTTCGGAAAGTAAGAAAAGTAGATGGTCATAAAAGTGTAGTTTTGACATGCAAACAAAAAGTCACCAAAACAATATTTAACACAAAGATTGAGATCAATCTTTTTTCCCTGGAAGTCCAAAGCAGACAAGATTCCCAACAAGAAACCTCGTGTGCTTAAAAAAATGATGACGCTTGCAACAAAACAAAACAAGACCAACACTTTCCACAACCGGAGAGAGTTTGAAATCATGAACTTGTTGTAGAAATAAAGACTGACACAAAAAAGTAACTATTCAGGACTGATTTAGACCAGCAGACAGACCTTCAGAAACAAAAATATTTGAAAAATCTTGAAAATTTTAGGGTATACGCGACTGTGTTAGTGTACAGCTGCATGTATACACAATTTAGCCTAGGGAAACATGCGTATACACATGTTTACTTAAGGAAACATGCGTATATATGCTTCTGTAAACTAGAAAAACAGCGCATATAAAAGATTACAAGAAAAATAAAAAAACAGTATCAAGAAACTGATCAAACTTACAATTCAAGTTCCTACAAGAACAGAATACACAATAATAGCAAGCAAATAGACAGTCGAGCCCTGATTGGCTTGAATAAACCCAAACTAGGAACAAAAATACTATTGTCCCTAGTGGAGTCGCCAATTCTGTTAAGGGATAAATTCCCCTAAGGTCTTGGGTTGATACCCTAGCAGATTGGAGGTTATCTACACAGAGAAACACACATTCCACATAGCCATGACACTAATATAAACAAACTAAACGAAGAGGGGTGCACTTGGGGGTCCTTCGTTTGGGAAGATCTAGCCAGGGTCCAAACCCTCTTGGAGTTCCTTTCGCTCCTTCAATCTGAAAAACAATCAATTCAAGAAAGCACAGTAGTATATGGACCAAGCATCATAAAGAAATCATCTTCATAACATATTGAAAGGTAGTTAGTTATACATTTAAAACAACCATTCATATGTGAATCATAACATTGATGTCATAAACATGAAGAATATTTATATCAGGAACAAGACAAGTGTTTCTTTTATTATAGATAACTAAATTACAAAAAGGAATGATTTCACCTAAGTCGTCCTTTTGTAAGCTCCAAGCGGAACCGTCCTCCAGATTTGTCCAGTCTCAAGCCTTCAACAAACTCCTTCCATGACTTACTCCATGATATCTCAAGTAGTAGAAAGACATCATAACACAAGGAAACAAGGGTTTCCTGTAAATGGGGGAAGTGCTGGAAGCACAAGGATCTTCAGACCTGGTCAGGGATAATCTCAGCAGAGTGATCTTTCTCTCTCTTCTCTCCTCCCTTAGGCCTTCCCATTGAAGCCTTTTTATACTTCTCCCAAAGTAGTTTTTTAGTTGGGAATTCGTTGGGAATAGTTGGGCCACAGGCACTAATAGGTAATCAACAGGTGAAACCCATGATCTCCGCCTGAAATTAAGGAGATTTAATTTTTTAAAGTGTTTTAAGACATATACGCGGGTTGGGTATACACAGACCCGCGTACACACACGTTTAGCTTAGGGAAATGTCACGTATAGGGAGTAAAACATTGTTTTTTAAGTATTTGGACCAGTTCTATAAGGAGGGGTTTCCCTAGGCGATGAGTGTAGCATCACAAACATCAAGAGTGAGATTTGGAGCTATAACAATAATTCATTCTAACATAAACTATATGACAGATCAAGGAATATCATACTAAATTAATAATGATTTATACACTTATGGAAAGTAAACACATGATGTATTTATTAATATAAAATGAGGGAAGCATACAACCATATGAGCCTTCGTGTTAGAATCCCCCTTTGGATGAGTTTCCAAGTCCAATCCAAGACCTTCAAGCATTCCTTCTCCTTTGTAAGATGGGTAACATTTAGGCATAGTTTTAGCATAGGAATGCAACCAAGTAATGACCAACCAGTTGGGGATATAAGGGATTTCATTTATAGGGAATGAGAGGGAGTTAGGGATCCACACAAGGGGGCTAAGGTCCACATCTTAAGGGGAAGATCCCTAAAGGTAGGCTCAATGACTCAAAATGGGATAAATCGACCATATACTTATTCAACAATAACCAGATCATCGTTATCGAGGCTTCCAGTAAGAGAAGATTCTCCTCCACTTTAGGAAAAGCTACCAAAAGATGCTCAATGTGGGTTTTCCTACAAAAAGTTGCACTGGCAGCGCTAGGTCAGTATGTTGTAACAAGCCATCAACACAAGCAAGAAATGGTGCAAAAATCGTTGATCCTGAGAACTGGGTCTTTAGGCAAGCTTCTTCAAAATTCTCTCAGAGAAACTTTTCTTCTCTTCTTTAGGGATGCTTCTGTATATGTTTCATGGTTAATATACTAACAACTTTCATCGTTTTGATTCTTCAGGATACAGGGAAAGAAGTGTGAAAAAATATTGTGTAATAGGAAGAAAAGTGAGCATCTAAGTGATAGGTAATAGTACCACCCAGGAAGAGACACACGTGAATCAGGAAGGTCCACCCAACATCTAGCGTAATAATCCACAACATATATGGAAGTTCTTAAAACAAAAGTACAAGGAAAGATATATCCATCTTCTAGCAAAATAGTCCACAACATATGTGACGGTCGTTATAACCAATAAGTAAGGAAGGTCTGTCTAATATCCTGTAGAGTAGTCCACAAGGATGAGACAACAGTGATAATCAATACAACACATCCTCAATGAGGTCAGTACTAAAACAGTTGAAATAGTTCAACTATCTTAGTACATGTGAAACAAACATGAATTACAAATGCTAAAGAATAGTATTACAAACATCTACAAACATGCATGAAAACTTGTTGGCCTAAACATGCTTCTATTAAGCAAAAGTCTCAAGACACATATTTACATCATACATCACTAGCCCCAGTAGTGGGACATTGAAGCCACTCTTCACTCCTCAAAGAACTGACTGAAAACTCTCTATGCTTTGTGGGAGGAGCCAAGGTGAAAATTTGTTTGCTCGTACAATGAGGGGGTATATATAGCCAAGAGTGATGCTTGACCCTTGTGACTCTTCACCTACCCTCATGATTGTTCAACTTCCTATGACTTTTCAACTGACATGACTCTTCATATTCATGTGTGTCTATTGGAATTCCACTTTTCATTACATTCGATTTACAAAATTCATGGCTCATAGTAGTGATGTGGCCTTTGACAACTCATGATATGACTTGACATGACATTGCTGACATGGACTAGCTTCCTAAGGTAGCAATGTCAAGTTGTTGTAGCTGCTGAGTGATAGGTGTGTTCTTGGATGCACTTTCTCTTCTCCTCCGCATAGCTTGATGGTGCAAGATCTTCAATAATCTTTGGTCTTGGGAGGTGGTTGCATACATGTGTTCCCTTTGCTTGTACTTGATAAGCTTCTTTGGTTGTATAGCTATAAGTGAGTCTTTTAGCATTTTCGCTCCTTCTTCTCCTTCTTCATCATCTCACCATGATCTGACAATGTACCTGTTCTTGATATTCACTCATGATGGGACGACATCAAATCCAAAAAATCCCTAGTCTAAGATGATGCAATATTACCCATGGACTGGTTATGGGACAAGTGATAGGGAGGGAGATTGCACAGAGCTTAGCTCAGACTTGGCTGAGGAACTCCTAAGCACAGTCTTCACTGTCGGGAAAAAGTGCATAGAGGCCACTCGGAGATAGGATTTCATAGTTCAGACCATCAGTGGCTATTGAAAGGTGGGACCCTAGGAGGTAGGTCTGTGTAATTTTCAAAGTAAAGGCAGGATTGGGCAGCAGAGGGGCCTGGAAGATAGATCTGCATAGGTTTTGAGATTAATGAGTCCCGGTTAAGGGAGGACACTGGGGGACACTTCTATGTAGTTTTGGGAGGCAAGGAAGGACGTTTTTTTTTTTGTGTATTGTGGGGTTCTAGGAGAAAAAGGAGAAATATTGATGACTGATCTTGCAAAATACGCAGTTTAGGTTAGGCTAGGAGAAGATACTGTACAATTCTTGGGATGAAGGTAGTCTTCTAAGCTTTGGAATTGAACAATGAAATTACCCTGGGGGACAGTGACTATGCATTATGTAGTTCTCGACAATAGTTTACATCACTAAGGGTTGATACTATGAATTGCATAGTTCAAACAGGGTTCAATGAAGGTGAGTTGCTCAGTTGGGAGGATTTTCGGAAAAATGACTAAGTGTGTGATCTGAAAATGGGGCACTAAAGGCTTCTTGTCAAGCTTATAAGAACCTCTCCCACTTCCAAAGCTTAAATGTTCCCAAGATCTAGTGATTAACCAATTGCAGAATTAATAATGCTTGAAAATAGGTGTTTGTTTTTAACTGTTCAAATGCCTTAAGTTCTGTTGTTTGTGCTAATATGTAAATACATGTAACAGTAAAACAATGCAGCAAATAACAAACTCATAATACAACAATTTATTTAGGAGTTCACCCAAAACTCTTGGGCTACATCTCTGTGAGCTCTAGTCAACTCAACTAGGCTCTCTAAGATTATGGCATAAGTCCTTTTACAAGCTCCATGCTCAACTCCATTGGATTACACAGAAATAATGGGCTTAGAACACCATCTTATCCCCGGCTCTGAAGTTCTCAGGCTTTCTGGCTCTGGCTCTAGCTCTGGCTCTTGGCTCTGGCTCTGGCTCTTGGCTCTGGCTCTGGCTCTGGCTCTGGCTCTTTGGCTCTGGTTCTGGCTCTTCGACTCTGTGAGCTATCAACAATTCACTCAACCTCCAAGCGACTCCAAAAACTCCCTCATCTACCTACGCTTCTCACTCTAGCTACCTCATCAATTGAGCTCTCTGGCTTCTTCGAGGCATTCTTCCAGCTCTATGGCTTCCTTTCCATTTCTCTGTGTATAATCATCCCTTTATGACTCTGCGGCTTCCTCTACTCCCTGTGGCTCTACGTCTGGCCCCTCTGGCTCTGTGGCTCTACATCTGGCCATCTGGCTCTACGCGTTGTGTAATGAATTCATGTTACAAATGCCCACTTACAGTGTGGTAAGGAGAATGGGAGCCATTTTTACAGTGGGAAATACACAGGTGACCTCTTTCCTCCATAATTCCCGAAATAGACACATAACAAAAATACACAGGAAAAACTCATGAAAACACATGATTGAGCATTTTCCTGGACTTCAAATATTATAGGATCGCGCTTCAAATCCTATTGGGTCCACCATCCATCACAATATCGCAATTGCTTATGCAGGAGGTCTAAAAACCTCAATACACTGGAATACACAGAAATCCCGAATTCCCGGATTTCAAAATTTATGAAATCGGGTCTATAAACCCATCGGGTCCAAACCTTAATTGCTTATGGAAATCATAATTGTATTGTCCCTGGCATCGAGGATCGCTGATTAAATCTGGACCGTTGATCTTCTCCTTGATTGGACGGTCAATATCGCATCGCATGTCGCTATTGCATCGGCCCTTTGTATTGGGGATCACCAATCTCCCAACCGCCGATTAAATCCTGATAGTTGATCTATGCACCCGATCCAATGATCGATATGACATCATGGCATATCGCATCGGCATATCACAGATGTAATGGCCTAGGGGTTCTTCCCTTTGAATATGTCGATCCACCGATCCGATCATTGGCAATCGCATGTCGCATAGCCTGGGGTCCTGATATCGCATGCTGGCCTATCTTTGAACCTTTAAGTCTGCCCTTTGAACCTTTTGTGATGCAATTTCCCATATAAGGCCTTTTATGCCATTTTTAGAAGAAATGCATCCTTTTTCAAAGGACAAAGGCAATCTTCTTTCTGCGATAACTTTATCATCCGAAGTCTATTTTAGCCCATTAAAATTGCAGTAGATTCAGAATGAGAAGATCTACGCAATGGGACTATTTCCAGGAGCATCCTTGGACTTTCATTTTTCTCTATGAGGAACACTTTAGACTTAGAAGTCTATCCAAGATCCATTTTGGATCATTCCTTCCCACTAAAAGAACTTTTGGTCTCAAGAACACTGATATACTAATCTAAATAGTAAATGAGAGTACATCACCCTCTTCTTTCAGCCTCCATACACTTGCCTTTCATAGTGCCTCTGAACCAAAGCCTTTGACCACTCTCCTTCCTAGATGTGCTGGTCCTCTTGGGAAGAACTATTTTCCTCCTTGGCTTCATGCAGAACTCCTACGGAGATGGTCACAGAAGGTAGTTTGAACTTCTCTTCCTTAATCATTGATCCAAGGTGGCTCAAACAAATGTGAATTTACATTTGCTTCACAAAATTTTCATTTGTGCCTATTTGAAAAGCTCTCAACAACAACAAAAATATATACAACAACTGGATGGCTTAACCTCCTGCTTCAACAAAAGAAACATATTTCACATCTTGTGAACACCTCCATGTCTTACATCTACATACAAATGATGGACTAGATAACAAGCCCACAAAACATGCCTTTAAACAAATGACCCTTCAAGTCAAGCATGTAGAAAAAGACCTTTAGGACTCTTTTTCAAAAGATGAACCACTTCATCATCATCTCCATCTTGGAGACCAAGTTAACTTTTCCCAAGTAAACATTACATGCATGTTACAACAAAGCAATCAACCCTTCAAGTTAATTAAACATACATGTTCAAATACAAGGAAATCATCAACATCCCTGTGTTCGTGCACATCATCCTCATGCATGCATTTCATCCTTCAACTTTCGCTTAAGCACACTGTATTTTTGAAGCTGAATTGAAATATAATGTTGCAGCAACAAAGTGAGTCTCCTACTCAACCTTTTTCCATTCACCATCTTAGTAAAAACCTGCAACTTGCATTCCATCAACGAAGAAATGCAAACAGATTCCTTATATCAATAGACATGCAATCTTAATTGGATAAGAACTCTATCCATTTCTTACCAATCCATTTCAAAGGTCTTTCCTTTGTTTGCACATCAGCATCAACATGTGAATCATCCTGAAACACATCAATCATGGAATCTTCCTTTCCATTCCTGCCATCTTCTCTTTCAACTTTCTTCAGCTTTTGTGGAAGCATTGTTGGATTCAGAGTTCAACATCTTTCCGCAAGATGCCCTTGCTTATGGTAGTAAGTGCAACACATGTGCATCCTCTTGACAACATGATTTGCCTTGTCCAATGGACCTTTGGCTTCTTGCTTCTTTTCCTTCAAAAGTTTCTTGCATGTGGCTATCCTCTTCCAACATCTAGAAACATTATGGTTATCCAAATCACAAAAGGAACATGCAATCTTTTTCGCATATCTATGTGGAAATTTATCATGCTTTGCAAAATCAAAAGGAAGATGATTAGAACCATATTTATACCTTTCTCTTTCAGCTTTATTGCCTTCATGAGGAGGTGAATCAAATGAAGAACTGGCTCCCTTTGGAACACCATCAATCTCTTCGTCTTTTAGAGTTTCCACAACTCTCTAGTTCAAGTGTATGCTTCTAAACACCTTCATTTTTAAAATGATATTTCAAGCTATTGCATTCCTCCTGAATGCAACCTTTACACTCTTGAGGTAGAGGACCTGAAATTAAACTCCTTCTTGGAACTATTTCAATGGCCTTCATGGCAGCTTTGGTACTTTCTCCATAAGACTGTCCATAGCCAAGACCCAAATACTTAGACCTCTCCTCAACCATTATTGGCTCAACAATACCTTGTGCATGTTTACCCAAGCCTTTTCCCTCATAGCCCATCTTAGACATTAGCTTGGAACCTATGCCTCTGGTATGCTTTCAAAACAACCAATACAAGCATTCTTAGAAGAATTTGAAGACAAACTAGAATGGTTTACCTCTTCTTCAAGATGACACTTGACTAAGGCTTCTTTGGCAACAAAGAGCCATGTCTCCAACTCATGCATCCTTTTTAGGTTCATATTTGCAATATGAAGTTGCCTCTCCATTTCCTACAATTTGTTAGAAGGCAACTTCTTCTCTTCCTCCACGGAATTCAACTACTCTCTAAGTATGTTGCTCTTCCTTCCATACTCATACATTTCTCTCACCTTGTCCATCATGGTGAACAAATCTTGCTTCATGTCTCCATCAAAGAATCTTGTGATGAAGGAGGAATTTGAGGATTCACTTGTAGAAGTTGTCATTATGCCAATGAACAAAGAAACTTCAAACAAGATCAACAAAGAGCTTAATCAAGCAACCTTTTGCAACAAACCTCTTATGCTTCCAATATTGCCTTGAGGTCCTTTGGGATGAGAAGAATGCCTTCAACCCTTCTTCCTTCTTGTCCTTCCTAGACTGAGCTATCAATAGCTTTCCCTTCACCTCTGCAAACTCAAACAATAGTCAGTCTGCAACCAAGCATACAATCAATCAAACAATCAATCCTTGACTACCCAAACATATTTTAGACAAGCAATCTTTGCTCTGTCAATCAAGAATTCTGCTTCATGATACCACTTGCTCTGGTATAACTAGCTTTGATATCACCTTCTTGAAGGTGGGGTTAACCAATCTTAGGCTCTGATATAACCAGGACTGATATAATCGCTCTGATACCACCTAATCTGAAAATGGGGCACTAAAGGCTTCTTGTCAAGCTTACAAGAACCTCCCCACTTCCAAAGCTTAAGTATTTCCAAGATCTAGTGATTAACCAATTGTGGAATTAATAATGCTTGAAAATAGGTGTATGCTGGTGTTTCTTTTTAACTGTTCAAATGCCTTAATTTATGTTGTTTATGCTAATATGTAAATACACGTAACAGTAAAACAGTGCAGCAAATAACAAACACATAAGACAACAATTTAATTAGGAGTTCACCCAAAACTCTTGGGCTACATCTCCGTGAGCTCTAGTCAACTCAACTAGGCTCTCTAGGATTATGGCATAAGTCCTTTTACAAGCTCCATGCTGAACTCCATTGGATTACACAAAAACAATGGGCTTAGAACACCATCTTATCCCTAGCTCTAAAGCTCTCAGGCTTTCTGGCTCTGGCTCTGGCTCTAGCTTTGGGTTTGGCTCTCGACTCTGGCTCTGGCTCTGGCTCTAGCTCTTGGCTCTAGTTCTTGGCTCTCACTCTCGCTCTCGATCTAGCTCTTCAGCTCTTTCTCTGGCTCTTCAACTCTGTGAGCTATCAGCAGTTCACTCGACCTCCAAGCAATTATCTCAGCAACTTTCAGCTCTCTAGTTTTTCTCTTGACCTCCAAGCGACTCCAAAAACTCCCTCAACTTCCTGTGCTTCCCACTCCAACTACCTCATCAATTGAGCTCTCTAGCTTCTTCAAGGCATTCTTCTGGCTCTGCAGCTTTCTGTTCGTTTCTATGTGTATAATCATCCCTTTGCGGCTCTGCGGCTCCCTCTGCTCCTTGTGGCTCTGCGTCTGGCCATTTGGCTCTACACGTTCTATAATGCATTCCTATTACAAACACCTACTTACAGCATGGCAAGGAGAATGGGAGCCATTTTTACAGTGGGAAATACATAGGCAGCGTTTTTCCTACATAATTCCCGAAATAGACACATAACGGAAATACACAGGCAAAACTCATCAAACGCATGATTGAGCATTTTCCCAGACTTCAAATATTATAGGATCATGCTTAAAATCCTATCAGGTCTGCCATCCATCACAATATCGCAATCGCTTAGGCGGGAGGCCTAAAAACCTCAATGCACAGGAATACACAGAAATCCTGAATTCCCGAATTTCAAAATTTATGAAATTGGGTCTATAAACCCATCAGGCCCATCCCTTAATCACTTATCACAATCACAATCATATTGGCCCTGGCATCAGGGATCGGTGATTGGCGTTTGGACCATTGATCTTCTCCTTGATCAGATGTCGATATCGCATCACATGTCGGTAACGCATCGGCCCTTTGTATCAGGGATCACCAATCTCCCGACCGCCGATTAAATCTTGACCGTTGCTCTGCACACCCGATCCAACGGCAGATATCGCATCATGGCATATTGCATTGGCATATCGCAGATGTAACGGCCGAGGGGTTCTTCCCTTTGAATATGTCGATCCGCCGATCCGATCATCGGTAATCGCATGTCGTATAGCCTGGGGTCTCGATATCGCATGCGGGCCTATCTCTGACCCAATATATCGGAGATCACTGATCGGGGGTTCTTCCGCCTCCGCTTTAAGTCTGCCCTTTGAACCCTTTGCAATGCAATTTCCCATATAATGCCTTTTATGCCATTTTTAGAAGAAATGCCTCCTTTTTCAAAGGACAAGGGCAATCTTCTTTCTGCGATAACTTCATCGTACTAAGTCCGTTTTAGCCCATTCAAATTGTAGTAGATTCAAAATGAGAAGATCTACACAATGGGACTATTTCCAAGATCATCCTTGGGCTTTCGTTTTCCTCTATGAGGAACACTTTAGACTTAGAATTCTATCCAAGATCCATTTTGGATCAGTGTGGGAGGCATGTGAACTTATGAGGAACTTGGGATTGTGATCACAAACTTAGCATACCAACGACATGAAAACATAGACCACCAGAACAACAAGACAAAGAAATACCCTCTATGAGACTGTCCTAAGACAAAAAGTGACAAGTGCAACACTTGAGATAGACTTTAGGACAACCATGATGACACTTGTGTGATAGTGCTTAAAACTTTGTGTATGAGTGCGACAGGTGTTTACATGGCTAGGGAAACTTGTATACACAAAGAGCAACCTTCATTCTCACCAGAAAAGTTCACAAACATGACATAACAACCAAACATGCCAAAATACGACAATTGATCCAACAAGCGAAATGGAGCAAGACAGTTTAGAGGAAACACGTGGAATTATTGTCAGTGCTTGCAACCAGGCATGTAAATGAAGACATAATGATATGAAAATGATAAGCGGTCCTTCATGCTACACTAAGAGGTGAATTTCAAAAAGATGTTCTTTGTTTTCCATACCTACCCTCCAAATGGTTATGTATCGGATGGAGTCTTCATGTTGTCCCGATATTCTTTCATACCCTGGGTTCCTTGGTCTTTTTATCTTTCTCCTTAGCTCTTTGAGATTCATCTAGCATGTCATCCTTCTTCAAGGCCAGTGAGAGACACAATTGTGCAGATTAAGTGGGTAGTGGCTGTTAGGCCGTTAATATGCCATTATTATTATCACTTTTGAACACTTATTCCACCCATTTCTACCATTCTTCATCACGTCATTTATCATATAATTCTATTTTACAATGATTTATGCTCTTATGAATGAATATTATTTATTCTCCTTTATTTCTAATAAATTGATGATTATGCATGATTTTATCAATGATAGTTTTAATAAATTGGTTGTAACATTATTTATCATTTTTAGCCTCCAATACAATTTCCAGATTGAAGATTTGATCATTAAAAGTGCCAACTCAAAAATTCGCTGGAATAAGAAGTGACAGTTTTGCGGTTGAGATTATGAGCAAATGAAGAAGAATCAGGAAAATCCGGAACATGGGTTTTGTCTAGAACGGACCAAATTAACTTTAAAATAGAACAGTTTGCCAAAATTCGGCTTGTATTGAGAGAAATGCAGGGGTCGTTGAGCATGATTTTCTCAGATTTGTTGTGTGGCCGTTTTCCAAATCCCAGCTGCAAAGCCAAATTCGCCTTCCTCTTGTTGAAAGATAGATGGAAATATATTTTCTTGTTGATCAATTGATTAGAAGAAAACCAATTTTGTAATATAAATCATGTTGTAATTATCTCTGTTGTAACTTCTCTCTGATCTCTCTCTATTTAAATGAAAATAGAGATCGGAGATAGGGAGGGAGAATTGAGGACTCAGAATTAAGGATTCATGATAGGATAGGAGGAAAAAGGGATTGTTGCATTACCATTGTAAATCTCAAAGCTTCTGCTATTGTAATGATTTCACAGTTTGATGATTAATATATGATTTCGGAGTTGTTGTTCATTCGCCTTATATGAAGTAGCCCAGCAACATCCACTGGTGGCTAAGGGCCCAGCCTCTGGTGGATTACGCTACTGTTGTATTATATCTTTACGATTTTTGCCATGTGATGGTTTGATTTAATTTTTATTCATTTGAATTGCATTTCTTTACAGTTTCATGTTTTTACAGCGTGTTGTTATAGTATTTTATGGAATTGTTTTATTGGGCAAGTTGAGATTAAATCGTGTAGCTGTTCTTTTCCATCATAACAGAGATTATTATCCTTTTCAACATATATTGTTATGATGTTCATTTCAAATGTAGAGCTTTGTTGTTCATTTCAGACTTTGATATTTATTATAGATTGTTGGTTATTCGATTCCTTTAATTACAGCTTGTTGTCTATTTACTTTGTTGTTCATTTTTTATTAATTGAAAAGAGTTTTCTTTTAAGGAGTTTTCGTAGTTTACTTTCAATAGTAGCTTTAGTTCAATTTCTATTTCCTTTTAATTGCTTTAAAGCAGGACTCTCAACTATAGAGAACATTGGTTATTGCTTCCTCGTTCTCAGATTGATTGTCTTGTTCCAGTTTGATTTCAATTGCATCAATCTCTAGAGGAATGAGTTATTGCTACTGTATCCTCAATTGATGGTTGTTTGAGTGAATGATTTAGTTGCAGAGCATTTGAGTTTCTTGCTGTTCCGATTATATTTTGTTTCCAACATTCATTTACTTTTGGATTTTAAGCACTATACTGCAAAACATTACTCTTGAGTAAATAGCCGCCTCAGACTGAGTACACTCTTGAAATAAAAAGTCGTCCCTGAGTTGACAATGAACGTGAAGATAATTAGGAGTTAAAAAGACATCTTTTTATTACTCAATATTTTGGTGCCGTTGCCGGGGATAGTGTGGCCATTTTTAAAAGAGTAGTGTGCATCTGATGAGTGCCTGTTAGGAAAGAATTGGGTATTAAAAACGGAAGGTAAGAACCTACGTACAGAGCATGTAGAAGCCCTGCTCCCCCGCCCTTTTCCCAACAGATCTGTTAAAGAACTTAGGGTAGAAATAAATGTTTGAATTTTTGTGTGAATGATTAAAAAAAATAAAAAAAATAAATAGAAACTTTGAAAAACAAATCTCATGATTTCACTTAAGTGGTGATGTAAGCACCACCCATTTCACTAACCAATTGACAGGAACATTCGAAGAAGGAGCCTCAAATAAATACATGAAGAACATCTTCTATTATGGTAAAAAATGGCTCACATTTCTACTTTTGAATTTCCTATCAAAGATAGACTAGGAGGAGTGACACAAATGCACATAATTCCCCCATATTCTCTACCAAATTTTCATGGTTTAGCAAATAAAGACGCAGATACATTCTTATTTGAGTTCGAAATACTTTGTAGAGGATATGATTATTACACTAATGATCAAAGGTTGAAAGTGTTTCCTCTTACTCTAAAAGGAGCAACCCTCCAATGGTTCATGAGCCTAGGTGGGAACTGCATCAAAACATGGGAGGACATGAAGAACATATTCTTGAAGAAGTACCAAGACTATTGCAAATCCGATGAAGATATTTTCGATATGATACAAGGGGAAGATGAAATCTTGGAGGAATATGTAGATCGATTTCATTACAACCTTGAAAAATCAAAATATAATCATTTGGAAAAAGAAATCTTAAAAACACTTCTTCTTAAAAGAATCAAAGATGAATTTTTAGAGCTCTTAAATATGATAGGAAAAGGTGATGTTTTTCAGTTGTCATATGATGATGTTTGTGAATTGTGCATAAGGTATTCAAGAGGAATCTCCAAGGTTAGTAAGAATTCTAGAGATGCTTGTTCTTTCTTTTACAAATTTTCTACAAGATCAGGAGACATAAGAGATGAAATCAACGTTTTATTTGAAAATTTTAAAGTTGATTTTATTAGCTCTCTAAATGCAAAATTGGATGTTTTGCAGGTTCATAAAAATCAAGAATTTGATGGAGTGTTTTGCCCTCATGACCAAAAGGAGCATCCCATAGATAGTTGTTCTTCCTTATCTAGGATGGAAATAGCATATCAAAGAGATGAGGAAGTTGCAACAAGGTCAAAAGCATGGAAATCATGGTCTACAAGTATGGTTCAAAACACTTCTTCTCCATTCTCTTACTTGCATAATCCATTATGGAAGACTAATGTGTTAGGGCAGCCATGTCAATATAACCACCACCAATCTTGTCTATAAGTTTGGCATGGTTCACCTTACGATTGCATGACTACTCTCCCTAATCTTGTAGCACAAACACATTCTCCTTACTCTTCACCAGCTCTTCCACAACATCTTGCTTTCCCATCAAAACCATTCATACAACCCAATCATCTACATCATCACAATGCTCCATTCTCTACACAATTTCCTGCTCAACTAATTCCATACCCTCACCACAATAAACCAGTACAACATGCTTATAGTGTTGAACTGCAAAATTTACCCACCCTTCCCACCCATTCTATCTCACATCCACCATTTGAAAAAACTTACAATGAGATTCAGAATGTTTCAAATTCCAAAATTGTAGAAGCTATGGAAGAAAATGAGCTTTCTTTTAGTATGCATCAACAAGTCATTTTAAAAGCTCAAGAACTTCATGATATGATGGCTATGGGAAATCAAGAAAGTAACGGATACTTTGAAGATTGGTTTCACTCCATCATTTGTTTGCAGCATCACTCCATACTTCAACAATTTTTGATACCATCTTTTCAAGGAAAGTTGGCTTCTCATACCTTAATATTCATTAATATGCATTTTTCAAATTTGGGTATGTGCATACATGAAGCCCTATTTCAAAAATGGCTCCATTGGAAGTACTCCTATACGTAGTCATATTCATTTTTCAAATCAAAATAGGTTAGTGTAGAAAATAAATAAATAAGGACATAAATAAATACATTTTTTTATGTAAAACTAGTTGTTTTTTTGTTGCAACACACTATCGAAATCAACATCAGTGATAAATGTTTCAATTCATTTGTATATGTAGATGAATTATAATTGAAATAATAGTTCTACAAACACTTATATTCATTTTTATCATCAATATAGAAAAAATGCTTGAATATCATTTTTTTGGCTTGTGGGCTTGATGAAATTTCTGGAAAAACAGTCAGGACAGTCATGTATTGAGGGACCAAAAGGGAATATTTTTAAAACCTGTTTCTATCCTAGGTAACCCTTGATGTCTACATTCCAACCCAATTTGAATCACTCAATTTGGATTTGAAATGAAAAAGTTAGAACCAAAACGTTGACAGAATATCTAGCAGGAAGCTCAGGAACAGAGTTGGGACAGTCAGCTTTTGGAGGACTAAATGAATGAATTTTTAAAACTTGCTTCTATGGTAGATTCCCCCATGAATATAGTTTACAATTAAATTGGAATCACTCATTTTTGATATCGTATGGGGAAGCTATGATCAAAATACTGAATGTCTATTGTAAATCAGCACTCTTAAAACTCTGTTTTTTCGGCTATTCCTTAGAGTATTTGACCTATCAATTCTTTTTTTCTTCAAAACATGTTTCTATTAGAGATACACCTTTGCATTCTCTCTCATATGGCTTTGGAATCACTCAATTTGGATGAAAAACAAAGAAGTTGTGATTAAAACACTGCTAGTTAGTATGGTCGACCACTGCTCTCCCGCAGGGGACAAATAAATTTTACTTTGTTATTTTCTTCGCGGATTTGTTCTACAGAGTAAGTACTTGTTATTTTTTTGCATAATTCTTGGATTAGGGGAGCCCGCACACCTCTCTTTCTCCATGATTTAATTTTTTATTGCAGATAGATACTCATTTTTTGCAGGTCCTAGGAGAAAAAGAAGGTCAATTTATAGACAAGTGATTCTTGAAAGAAATTTTAATGAAAGAAGGGAATTTCATCCAACTCATTACCCAACGGATTCATAATAGAAGAAATGAAGAATTGATTTCCATTTGAAGATTCATGTCTTGTCACTGCTGCCAAAACATTTTCCAAAGAAATTATTTTTTTTACATAATATCATAGTTGTTGTAACTTAATTTATTTATTTACATACTGTTTTTTAAATAAAATGTTATTTCTTTCCTAATTTCTCTTATATTTTGTGTTTCAGGTGTTGCTTCATTCAAACTGTAACCCATCCTTAGCATCAATACAGTGAACAGCTAATTCATTCTTTGCGTACTTGCATTTTTTTCTGTTGTTCTTTTTTCAAGAGGAACAGCACTGTCGTTTTGTTGTTCCTTTTATGAATGGACAGCATTTGTGTGCACTTTGGTCGTTTCTGCTATTCCTTTTCCAAAGGGACAACGTTTTTGTTTTGCTGTTCCTTTTGGGCCAGCTGTTCATTTTGTTGTTCCTTTTTTACCATTCATTTTGTTGTTCCTTTTTCACGATTCATTTTGTTGTTCCTTTTCCACGATTCGTTTTGTTATTCCTTTTTCACCATTCATTTTGTTGTTCCTTTTCCATGGTTCATTTTTATGTTCTTTTCTCACGGTTCATTTTGCTGTTCCTTTTTCACGGTTCATTTTTTTGTTCCTTTTCCACGGCTCATTTTTCCATTTCTTTCCCACGGTTCATTTTGCTGTTCCTTTTCCACGGTTCATTTTGTTGTTCCTTTTTCACGTTTTGTCGTTCCTTTTTGAATGGAACATCACTTTTTCACTTTCACGTTTTGTTGTTCCTTTTCGAATGGAACAACACTTCTACACTTTCACGTTTTGTTGTTCCTTTTCGAATGGAACAACACTTCTGCACTTTTACGTTTTGTTGTTCCTTTCCGAATGGAACAGCACTTCTGCACTTTCACATTTTGCTGTTCCTTTTCGAATAGAATAGCACTTCTGCACTTTCACGTTTTTTCTATTCCTTTTCGAATGGAACAAAACTTCTGCACTTTGTTGTTCCTTTTCAAAAAAGGAATAACACTTTCACATTTTTGCCGTTCCTTTTCAAAGGAACATCATTTTCGCATTTCCTATTGTTTCTCTTAGTGAACAACACTTTTTCACATGCATTTTTTCGTTGTTCCCTACACAGAACAACACTTTTCGTGTGTATTGTTGTTTTTTGGTGTGCATTTCCTTTGTGGTTCCCTACAAGGAACAACATTTTTTTTGAGTTTTTTGTTGTTCCTTCAAAGGAGCAACACTTTGGGAGTATTTTCGAGAGCAACCCTTTCTTCCTCTTGTGGGATTATTCCTCGTTCATCTCAATCACATTTTACTGATTCCCTTTCATGGCATGAAGTATACTACTTTTATGAGGACAAGAATTATGGATTCTATTGAAGCAAGTTAATATCATTCACGTTATGATCTTTAACAGGACAACTCCTTGATAATAGATTCTTTTCAAAAGGGACACAATTATTTATATACTACTTTACTGCATTGTTTTCTGCTATACATGATACTGATTGATCATCTTAATACCATGCTGGTTCCACCCTTCATGGTTATAATCTTCTCTGTCTGTAATAAATGAGATTATGGGTATATTTTTTTTTTCTATTGACATGTTCAACTTCTTCCACCATCCCTACTCTTAAGGAGTACTGAGCCTCCCTCTTTTTATCATAAAAATGTGTCATAACAGCAAAATTTTGTTTGCAGATGGAGGATAGGGGGTCTCATTACGAGCCAGCCTACCATGTTCATAAGGCTGTAACAAAGTGACATTCCCATTATGGGCACCACACCAGGGTTATGATCCATTGGATAGCCAAATTATCCTTGGAACAGGAGGTCTCATCATGAGCCGGCTTGATCACTTTTGCTACATCCCAGTGAATGGCAGTGTGGTTATATGATTACCACGCCAGCACACTGATCTCTTCTGTAGAACAACATTGTAACTCTCCATTTATAAATTGAGGATCCTGGCCCATACAGGTTAAAAAGCAACCCTGCCAAGGCTATGGACGCTTGCTGGAAACAGAGGCTCTGCTTATGGTATTGAAGTTATATCTTATTGTCAATTATTACTATAATACCATTTTCTTATTTTTTCTTTTTTATCAGAGAAGTTATTTCCTTAATTTCCCTGTTTTGAACCTTTATGCATGAGAAATTGTTTTATGATCAATCGCATCATTTTCAGCTAGAATACCGTCAGTAAAGCATCTTTTTGACATATTGTTGTTCTTTTTCTTTTTCGCATAACTTATCATCAATCCAAAGCATCCTATATTTTATTCATAACTATCTTTGCACACTTTGCTCTCATTATAACCAGAACTCTCGCTGTCCTATCATTGATATGTGTACTCTACTTCATTTACTGCTATATTGTTCATTCTCTTGCCTTGCCGTCGGCATCGCACCTTTCATATGCTTTATGGTCATGGAATCCCTTTTCCAATTGGAGTGGGGAATGTATGCATTATGGGATAGCATGCGATATGATTACTGCACTCTGCCATAACTTGTTGATTTGACAACATATTAGTATTGCATGTATACATAAGTTTTTCTGATTGAAATTTTTGCATGCATCTTATCTGTTGCTATTCAAAGCTAACACTATGGATTGAAGAACATTGTATGCACAAGTGTGATTTGTTTATAGGAGAACAACAAGTATGGGGGGGAAACTCTATTCGCATCATGACCACACTATTGCAATCCACTGAAGAGGCTCGCGAACGTGAACAATTGTTCAGACATGATGTGCTTGCCTGGATTCCACCTTTTGCATCACTTTCAGCACCAACTCTGCCTACATCAGCTTCAGCAACTGCCAGTACATACATATCATTTCACATTTTTCTTTTTGGAGGTAAAACTTGAAGTAAAATAGCATAATTTTCTGATTTATTACGAATTTAGGAGAATTTAATGAAAATCCATTTTGAGCATTATTTATCATACTTCATTCCACATCTTTACCGCTTCCCTTTTTTCCAGCAGCATATTATCTTTCTGTTTGGGGGAGTGTTTCTTTTATTCATTTCTTTTTTATGACCATGTCATTCATAATCTTTATCATCCATTTCTATTCTTATTCATTCTCAACACCTCCCTTATTCCATGTTGTTTTACACCAAGCATAGAATTCAACAGATGGTAGCAACCACCTCAATTTTCTTTTCTAGCATTGCATGAGGGCATGCTAATTCTTCAAAGAGGGGGAGGAATTGCTACGCATGATGGATGTTTTCTACTTTCTTTCTCATTTAAGGCAGACAATTTCAGTGCAGAAATTGATTTCCATAATATTTTTAAAACTATGAACTCAATTCTTGTGATTTCTAGAAAACACAGACGTATTATTAAAATATACAAACCCAGACAATTTCAAGTTATATTGATTCATAAAATTTCAGAAATCATGCACTCTCACGTACAACCATTTTGTTTATATCTCATGATCCATGCATCAAAATGATCTGATTTTTGGATCATAGAAGCATTAATATAGTAGAAATCTACTTGCACAATTTCAACAAAATCTGGTTTGTACTTTTTGGGAAAATGGTTAATGAAGGTTGCTATCACTTATATCATATTTTGTTGCAACTTCATATGCACATAACTTGAACGCCAATGTAAAAATTGTTATGCCTTCATCAAGATTGCTAAAAATTGAATATTCATTAATTAAAGAAGCATTCATTTGTTCTATCCATTTCATGAGTTGGGATGAACAAATTTTTATTGCTTGGTTAACACATGGGTTTTGTCTTTGGGTTGCCTGAAGACATGCAATATATTCAGTTTTTGTTGCATGAGGACATGCAACATATTGAGTGTGGGGGTATGTTGGGCCGTTAATATGCCATTATTGTTATCACTTTTGAATGCTTATTCCACCCATTTCTACCATTCTTCATCACGTCATTTATCATATAATTCTATTTTACAATGATTTATGCTCTTATGAATGAATATTATTTATTCTCCTTTATTTCTAATAAATTGTTGATTATGCATGATTTTATCAACGATAGTTTTAATAAATTAGTTGTAACATTATTTACCATTTTTATCCTCCAATACAATTTCCAGATTGAAGATTTGATCATTAAAAGTGCCAACTCATAAATTCGCTAGAATAAGAAGTGACAGTTTTGCGGTTGAAAATATGAGCAAATGAAGAAGAATCTGGAAAATCTGGAACATGGGTTTTGTCAAGAACGGACCAAATTAATTTTAGTAAACAATGGTTTGCCCAAATTGGGCTTGTATTAAGAGAAACATAGGGTTCGTTGAGCATGATTTTCTCAGATTTACTGTGTGGCCATTTTCCAAATCCCAGTTGCAAAGCCAAATTCGCCTTGCTCTTGTTGAAAGATAGATGGAAATATATTTTCTTGTTGATCAATTGGTTAGAAGAAAACCAATTTTGTAATAGAAATTATGTTGTAATTATCTCTGTTGTAACCGCTCTCTGATCTCTCTCTATTTAAATGAAAACAAAGATCAGAGATAGGGAGGGAGAATTGAGGATTCATGATAGGATAGGAGGAAAAATGGATTTTTTCATTACCATTGTAATTCTCAAAGCTTCTACTGTTGTAATGATTTCACAGTTTGATGATTAATATATGATTTGGGAGTTGCTGTTCATTCGCCTTATATGAAGTAGCCCAGTAGCATCCGCTGGTGGCTATGGGCCCAACCTCTAGTGGATTACGCTGCTGCTGTATTATAGCTTTACGATTTTTGCCGTGTGATGGTTTGATTTAATTCTTATTCATTTGAATTGCATTGCTTTACAGTTTAATGTTTTTACAGCGTGTTGTTATAGTATTTTATGGAATTGTTTTATTGCACAAGTTGAGATTGAATCGCGTGGCTGTTATTTTCCATCATAACAGAGATTATTATCCTTTTCAACATATATTGTTATGTTGTTCATTTCAAATGTAGAGCTTCGCTGTTCATTTCAAACTTTGATATTCATTATAGATTGTTGGTTATTTGATTCCTTTAATTATAGTTTGTTGTCTATTTACTTTGATGTTCATTTTTGATTAATTGCAAAGAGTTTGCCTTTAAGGAGTTTTCATAGTTTAATTTCAATAGCAGATTTAGTTCAATTTCTATTTCCTTTTAATTGCTTTAAAGCAGGACTCCCAACTGTAGATAACATTGGTTATTGCTTCCTCATTCCCAGATTGATTGTCTTGTTCCAGATTGATTTCAATTGCATCAATCTCTAGAGGAATGAGTTATTGCTACTGTATTCCCAATTGATGGTTGTTTGAGTGAATGATTTAGTTGCAGAGCGTTTGAGTTTCTTGCTGTTCCGATTATATTTTGTTTCCAACATTCATTTACTTTTGGATTTTAAGCACTATACTGCAAAACATTACTCTTGAGTAAATAGCCGCCTTAGACTTAGTACACTCTTGAAATAAAAAGTCGTTCGTGGGTTGACAGTTAATGTGAAGATAATTAGGAGTTAAAAAGACATCTTTTTATTGCTCAACAGTGGTTGTTGCGGGATAACGCCTTGGGAGGACACATTTACGCAATTTTAGGTTGCAAGGTTGATTGGGTAGCTGAGATGCCTGAGGGACAAAACTACACAATTTCTAGAGACAATGGGTTCTGCTGAGGAAACGACACTAGAGGAAGCCACTGCGTAGTTTTGGATGCCAAGGGAGGTTGGGCTTTCTATGTATTACACAGTTCCAGTAGGCAAGGGAAAAGCTTGAGAGATGCAGATGTGAAGTGTGTAGTTTAGGAAATCTAGATAAGTCTAGGTTGCTAGGGAAGCTCCAGAATTGGCTAAGTGTGGGATTAGTGGAACCGATGTGAACAGTGATATAAATTGACTATGATCAAACACTTGAACACCTAGTTATAAACATAGACCATCTAGAACATATAAAAACATACTTCGCTTAATGCAACAACCTTTGTGGCAGCTTACGACAAGTGAAACTCTGATGATAGAATTTTGGAGGATAAAGGTGAAAATTGTGCAAGAGTGAATGAAATGAGTGAAAAACATGTCTATGTGATGAGTAATGGGTGTTAGTATTGCAGCAAGAATGTTGTAACTTTTGGGGCTACCAAATTTACTTTATCAACCCGGGGTTCGTACAAATATGGAGGTGATGGTGTTGTATACACAAGAAGATGTGATGGGTTTAGTCTTTGTCACTGCTGAGCTAGCGATAGACCACTATGGTTTCTCAAACTAGCCTTATGTTGATTCAAAAGAAGTTTGATTACTAATGAAGAAAGGGGAATTTTACACTAATTGGAAGAATGAAAAGATTTTCTACTGCAACAATGAAAAACTAAAATAAATGTTTTAAACACACCACTCATCTAACTAATTTCTAAGACATATTGCTTCAGAAGAATTCTAATATAACATGTGTGTAATCCTAACTATCCTAGGCATGCAATTTGAAATAACCAAACATTTTACTATTGTGCATATGAATGAACACAATAACTCTTTTTTTCCTTTTTGTCCTTCTTTGTGAAAATGTGAATGCTAAATATTATCAGTGATGTAGCAGGTGGGTTAGATATGGTGGTGAAAGGTCAGATGGCTTGGGAGGCAAGTAGGGGTCTTCTCCTATCTTCCTAGATGCTTTTTCCACAAATCAGCCTCAAAACAGGCCACTACAGGTCGTCCTACAGGATGTCCTAATGCTTCCTATAGGGTCCCCTATATTCCTACGGGATCTGGCCGAGAGAAATATGAGTGATTTGGAAGGTGGTATAGGGCTTAGGGAAGGTGAATGATGGAAGAAATAAGGCAAGGGAGTGGCTAGGACTTCCTCAGAGCTCAAACCAAAGTTTGTAATATGGTTGGATTTGCTCAACAAACCTGGAAAGTTGTTCTTATGGAATGATGAATTGGTTGATGGACTTAGTGGATTTTGGTGATCATGGATGGATGAAGTTAGGTTGGGGATGCTGGCATGAGATCTTCCTGCACTATTGAAAACTCTTGCAATACATACATCATTGGCATTTACCCATGAATCATGTCAAGCAAGGAACATTTCCAATCAATTGTTAGAAAATTATATATTACGGAGCAATGGAACACATAAAATATTGTAGAAATATAAACACAGAAAACGCACAAAACAAGAGAGACACAGATATACGTGGTTCACCCAGTTTGGGCTACGTCCACCCCGAACAGCCAATCCTTCCTTTCTATTATCCAGCAAAATGAAGAGACACAACCTACAGCAAATCCGCTGTAATATCCTCTGTTTTCTCTCACAGTCTCACCTCTCTGTTTCTCGCTCACAGAATACACATCTATCTCACAGCCTCAAATACAATACCCTCATACAAAGAGAGGGGTTTCCTTCTAGGGCAAAAAACCCTAAACTAAACATAAGTTCTACCGTCAGACCATCCGCCTAATGAACGGCCCAGATTGACTAGAAATTACTATACTTTTACAAGGCAATGGAGCAGCCGTCCCCCCTGGACCCCCCCTGCAGTGAATATTTTACGGGCGGCGTTGCCGCCCCCATTTCGAACTGGGGTCCTATGTGGCGATACCTTTGAATATAGAAGATAATCAGGCTCCACACCCAACAATCTCCCACTTGGAGACTGATTGTAGCAACTCCACCGCTGCTCCATTTGCTGGACAACGACTCCTCTTTGGACCTGGCTGTTTCTCATCTTCATCGTCATCCTTGAAGACCAACTGAAACTGAGCATATTCTCAGTTTCTCCCTGGTTACAACTTTTGTTAGCATATCTGCAGGATTCTGGCTAGTGTGTATCTTTTCCAGCTTCAACTCTCCATCTTCCAACACTGATCGTATGAAATGATACTTGAGCTGTATGTGTTTAGTCCTGGAATGAAATGTTGAGTTCTTTGCAAGATGAATGGCACTTTGGCTATCACTGTATAACGTGCCCATATCATGCTCCTTACCCAATTCACCCATAAACCTTTGTAACCAAATCATTTCTTTACTAGCCTCTGTAGCAGCAACATACTCTGCTTCTGTTGTTGAAAGTGCAACAACACTTTGGATTTTTGAAACCCAACTGACAGCTGTTCCTCCAACAGTAAATACATATCCTGTAGTGCTCCTCCTGTTATCTCTGTCACCTGCCATATCTGCATCAACATGTCCTTGTAGGGAGATGTTTGAACCACCAAAGCATAATGCTTGATTTGTGGTACCTTTCAAACATCTGAGAATCCATTTCACTACCATCCAATGTTCCTTTCCTAGATTGTTCATGTACCTGCTTACAACTCCCATTGCATGTGCAATATCAGGCCTTGTGCAGACCATTGCATACATTAAGCTTCCAACTGCTGATGCATATGGAACTTTAGACATATAATCCATGTCTTCTTGGGTCTTTGGGCACATTTCCTTGCTAAGTTTGAAATGGCTAGCAAAAGGTGTACTAACTGGTTTTGCATTGTGCATGTTAAATCTTTTCAACACCTTTTTTATGTACTCATTCTGAGACAATGTTAATTTACGATTTTTCCTGTCTCTAGCTATTCTCATACCAAGGATTTGTTTCGCAGCTCCCAAATCCTTCATTGCAAATGAATTTTCCAATTTTCTTTTGAGCACATTTATTTCCTGCATGTTAGATCCTGCAACAAGCAGGTCATCTACATACAGTAACAATATAATATAGCTGCCATCATTTTGGTTTTTCAAATAAACACAATGATCAGAGTGACATCTAGTATAACCTTGTTCAGACATAAACTTGCCAAATTTTAGATACCACTGCCTTGGAGCCTGTTTTAAGCCATACAAGCTCTTCTTCAACCTGCACACTAGTTTCTCCTTCCCTTTCACCTCATATCCTTGTGGCTGCTGCATATATATCTCTTCCTCCAAATCCCCATGGAGAAAGGCTGTCTTTACATATAACTGCTCAAGAAGCAAATCTTCAGCTGCTACAAGACTTAAAATAGTTCCGATTGCAGTCATTTTAACAACAGGAGAAAATATTTCATCAAAATCAATACCTTTCTTCTGTGCAAACCCCTTCACCACAAGTCTAGCTTTATACCTCTGTTTTCCTCCATCTTCTTCCTTCAGCCTGTAAACCCATTTATTCTTCAATGTCGTTTTTCCTACAGGCAACCTGACTAAATCCCAAGTCTGGTTATGCATTAAGGAGTCCATCTCTTCTTCCATGGCTACCTCCCACTTCTTCCTGCTTTCAACCTGCATTGCTTCTTCATAACATTCGGGTTCACCGGAATCAGTCAGCAATAAATAATATAATGAAGGAGAGTATCGTTCAGGGGGTCTACTTATCCTGGTAGATCTTCTAACACCACTTTCAGGTGTTTCGGGTGCCTGTTGTTGTTGTGGTGGTTGCTGTTGTTGTGGTTGTTGATTATTATTATTTTCAGGCACCTTTACTTTTTCAGTGATTTCATCAAAAACTGCGTATTCCTTGTTTTCCTTTTCCTGTTTCTTTTCCTGCAACTGATTCTTATACAAGACCTTTTCATTGAATATTACATCTCTGCTCCTAATGATTTTGTGATTTTCGTAATCATATAAGCGATAACCAAAATCATTAACACCATATCCAATAAAGGTACATTTCTTTGACTTTGCCTCAAGCTTTGTTCTATTTTCTTTATGAATATGGACAAAGGCCTCACAACCAAAAGGCTTTAAAATAGAGTAGTTTACCTTTTTACCTGTCCATGCTTCCTCTGGAACACCACCATCCAAGGAACTTGAAGGCCCTCTGTTTATTAGATAAACAGCAGTATCTACAACATCTGCCCAAAACTGTAAAGGAAATCCTGCATGCAATCTCATGCACCTTGCACGCTCTATGATTGTTCTGTTCATCCTTTCTGACACACCATTTTCTTGTGGTGTTCTTGGAACTGTCTTCTCTCTGCGAATTCCATGCTCTGAACAGTACCTATCAAACTCTTTGCTGCAATATTCACCTCCATTGTCTGATCTAAGACACTTCAATTTCTTTCCTGTCTCAATCTCAACCAAAGCTTTCCATTTCATGAAAGTATCAAATACATCAGATTTATTCTTAATACAATAAATCCAAGTTTTTCTAGTTGCATCATCAATAAAAGTAACATAATAACGAGAGCCACCAAGAGATGATACCTGAGCAGGTCCCCATACATCTGTATGCACAAGCTCTAATTTTTCATTCTTCTTTCCTTTCCCAACTCTGTGAAATCTGACTCTCTTCTGTTTTCCATAAATGCAATTCTCACAGAAGTCCAAATCAACATTCTTCAAACCCGGCAACAAATTCCTTGAGTGAAGAATCTTCATCCCCTTTTCACTCATGTGTCCGAGCCTATGATGCCATAATGCTGCATCTGCTCCTTTGGAAGTTAAAGTATTAACAGAGTTAGAAATACCATTGCATAAATACAATGTACCAACCTTTTCGCCTTTTTCTATTACCAGGGCTCCTTTGGTGACCTTCCAAGCTTTATCTGTGAAAGTTGTCACACAACCTTCACCGCCTAACTGCCCTGTTGAAATCAGATTTTTCTTTAGATCTGGAACATGCCTTACCTCCTTTAATAGCCATTGGTTTCCATTCTGCTGTTTTACAAGAACCTTACCCATTCCAACGATTTTACAAGGTTTATCATCACCCAGACGAACTTGTCCAAAATCTCCTTGAACATAGTCATGAAAGTATTTCTTATCAGGTGTGGCATGGAATGAAGCCCCTGAATCTACCACCCAGGAATCAGTAATATTTTCGAAAGAAAGAATCAAAGCATCTTGTAACACCTCACCTGTCACATTTGCTTCATGATTGTTTTCTTGCTGTGCATCTCCTTCTTTTCCCTTCCGAGATCTACAATCTTTCTTTAGGTGTCCTTTCTTTCCACATTTCCAACACACTATCCCCAATCTGGACTTGGATCTGCCTTTCCTTGATTTACTGCGATATCCTGAGCTCTTTCCTCTTTCCATTTTTCTTCCTCTAGACTCTGCACTCAAAGCATTTCCCGATGTCTCACCGGAGCTTTTCCGTCGCATTTCCTCGCTAAGGATAGCACCGACAACATCATCAAACTTTAAAGTACTAGATCCAGAAACAGAGTTACTAATGGCCATTACCAAACCATTCCAACTTTCTGGTAATGAGCACAAGAATAACAGAGCTCTAACTTCATCATCAAAGTTTACCCCTACAGAACTTAACTGACTTGTAACTGTATTAAAATCATTTAAATGGTTTGCAACAGATCCACCTTCCGACATATTCATATTAAGTAACCGTTTCATAAGAAATACCTTGTTTGAGGCCGAGGGTTTTTCATATAGTTTCGACAACGTCTGCATCAAACCCTCTGTCGTGGTTTCCTTCGAAATGTTGAAGGCGACTGACGCAGCAAGGCACAACCGTATTGTTCCGAGTGCCTTTCTATCGAGAAGGTTCCATTCTTCGTCTTTCATACCCGTCGGCATCTTTGTTTTTCCGCCCAATGGTAGGTATAGATCTTTCTGATACAGATAATCTTCCATCTGCATCTTCCACAGCGAGAAGTTTTGGCCGTTAAATTTCTCAACCCTAAACTTACCATCTTTCGCCATTGCTCCCACTCGAACCAGGAATCCTTCTTTCCTGCGAGTTTATTAGCCAAATATACCTTCGGCTCTGATACCAGTTGTTAGAAAATTATATATTACGGAGCAATGGAACACATAAAATATTGCAGAAATATAAACACAGAAAACGCACAAAACAAGAGAGACACAGATATACGTGGTTCACCCAGTTTGGGCTACGTCCACCCCGAACAGCCAGTCCTTCCTTTCTATTATCCAGCAAAATGAAGAGACACAACCTACAGCAAATCCGCTGTAATATCCTCTGTTTTCTCTCACAGTCTCACCTCTCTGTTTCTCGCTCACAGAATACACATCTATCTCACAGCCTCAAATACAATACCCTCATACAAAGAGAGGGGTTGCCTTCTAGGGCAAAAAACCCTAAACTAAACATAAGTTCTACCGTCAGATCATCCGCCTAATGAACGGCCCAGATTGACTAGAAATTACTATACTTTTACAAGGCAATGGAGCAGCCGCCCCCCCCCCCTGGACCCCCCCTGCAGCGAATATTTTATGGGCGGCGTTGTCGCCCCCATTTCGAATTGGGGTCCTATGTGGCGATACCTTTGAATATAGAAGATAATCAGGCTCCACACCCAACATCAATCATAAGAACACAGAATTCCACTATTTAGTTACCTAGTTCATGCATGGAAATACTTGCAGAATATTGTGAAACACCATGAGATCTAATACAAAGCTGGAGATATCAGAAATAACAATTGAAACCTATTCTTGAAAACTAAAAAGATGCTAGCCAAAGTAGCAGAAAACCCTAAATTCCATAAGAAATCAGAATTTTGTCCTTTTGGGGCTGAACATGAGTTTTTCCTCAAACCATGGTCCCTAGAGGGAGGAGTGAGGCTAAATCCACTTGCTATCAGCCTTTTTCGTATTCCTTTATCTTTCTAAAGCTACTGCTAAAGCTACGCAAAAATGGATGCAAACTAATCAACTTCGCCACTACTTGCAATGAAATAATGCTAAAATCAATTCAACAATTAATTTATGAAATAACCTAAGCATACAAGTAAAAATAAGAGGAATCTCTACTACTAGGGTTGGGCACTAACCCAAGATATTTAGCCCTCTGAGTCAACTCAGTGTTGGATCAAGGAAATTCTCATTCTCATTATCATATCAGAAAAGTTACATAACAATGTTTTGCCACAAAACTTTAACTCAAAAATGCTTAGTGCTCTTACATAAAAAATCTGACTCCTAATGAGGCTCTAGGACTCCTTATTTATACAAATGGAGTCTCCAAGAACTTCCTCAAATCTAGGGAGGCTTGACTTTCAAAATCAAGATGAACTGGTTCTTAACTTTCACTAGCTCGACTGCCCATGATCTCCATGACTCAACTACTTGCAACTCCGACCTAGTGTGAGTTGATTGAGGAATATTCAAATGAGTGAGGATCTAATGAGGAGGATCTATCTCCTATAATCTCTCCTCCTTGTCTCATTCAATTTTCTGCCCTTAATTAGCCAAAATTGCCATGATTTTCTCTCAAAAACCTGCAATCAATGCACATTAGACCACTAGACATAACATCTTATTTTTACTCATCTCATTAAGCAAAATATAATTAAAACATGTAAGGAATTATGAGAAGATTTTATTTTAGTAAGCTTGGAGGTGTATTAAGGTCCATATAGTTACCCAATGATTTGCTCATCATCACCCCCTACTAAAAGTGTTGGTCATCCTCTGAGAAACTTAATCTATAGCCATGTCCTTCATTGCTTTGGTGGTCTCCTTGATATCCCATGCTTCTGTTGTAGTTTCTTCTTCCTGTGAATAAAATCCTGCCTTCCTCTCTATATCTTCCCACTGCTTTCTTTCTTCTTCTTCTTTCCTTCCTTCCAACATTCCTAAAAGAAGTGGTGGACTAAGTTTGAAGCCAATCCAATTGACTTTGAGTCTTTGTAGATCTTGCTTGTACATGGGTGTTTTTTTTAGTGCCTCTCTCATTCTTTGAGGAGAATGGTACTCTCTTATTTTCAAGCTGTAAGGAAAGGTGTTCCATATCATTTGGCAAGCTTGCATGTTGTCATCTCCTAGAAATTTGAACATGTCTTCAAAGTGTGTGACTGCTTGTTCTTGTGCAGCAAGGTACCTAGGTGCAAGCTTAGGAACATTTGCAATCAAGTTGTGGGCATTTATGACAACCATTGGATTAGATTGCTCTGCTCTAATCATAAGGGGTTATGTCTCTTCTCTTGCCATTACCTTTTTCATCTTTGTATCTCTTTCCTCCTCATGATTCATCCATGATGCTAGGGCCATCAATTGCAAGTCCCCTAGTTTTGAATTTGGGTCCCACACATTCAAATCTGTCAAGGCCAAGTTGTGTAGGTAAAACTCAAACATTTTTTCTCTATCTTCCAAGGTGCTTTGATCAGCGAGATCAATGAATTGTTTATAGTCTTGGAAGGGCATAGTGCCTCTTTGTGCTAAAGTATTAATTTGGAATTGTAGTCATTGTTCCTTGAGATACAAGGCATAAGAATTTGTTGGCATCCTGCACTAGATTGTCTCTAAGGATAAACTGGCCATAGTTTCCAACTGCCTTTCCCTTTCTTGTAGCTTCCTTAGCCATGCATTCTCTACTTCTAACTGAGCTTTTATCATTGCCTCTCTTTCCATTATGCTACTCAGTTCTCTTCCCATCTCCTTCAATTTCTCCTCCATGTGGCCTATATCCTCCACTCCCGTTGATTTGGAAATTTGCATCCACTTGTTAGTTCTTTCCCTTTCTTTTTCAAGTTCAAGGAATAAGGGGATGGAAAACTTCTATGGGATGAACCTACCCCCTTCAATGAACCTATAGTAAGAGTTGAGGTTGGTTTGTGGACTAGGTTCTCTTAGTTATGGGTCTTCCTTCTTCGTTTCATGCTGAGTGATACCTTCTTGGTCCATTTTCTGAGTTTCTTGTAGGTTTAACATAGTTTCCTGTAGGATGGCCTCTTCTTCCTGTAGGTATTTTTGTGTCTCCTATAAGAGACCTTTTCCCTTTGACGAGGCATACTTTGTGACAGGCCTCCTAATATAAGTGATGGGAGATTTTGAGGAGGCTTGTCTTGATGATCCTTCTCCTTGATTTTTCTCTAGAGGAGCTATCTTTTCTTGCTACTTTGGTGAGTCTTCAATGACAATAGGAGTTTTGGTGGGTGTTTGAGGTCTTCCTTGCCTAATCCTTGTGCTCTTTCTTGTCCTAAAGTATAATGGTGTTTGTCTTTGTCTCTTCCCTTTTGACTTGATAGGTGTACTTAGGGCAGTAAGAGAAGTTGCTACCTCTTTCTCTGTGGGTTTTGGAGATACCCTTGGTGATTCTTCCCCTTATCTGCCTTGAACTGTAGACCTCTATTCTTCCTTCTATTCTATTTCCTCTTTTCCATTCTCCTTCTCATCCTTATGTTTCTATTTCTCTTCTTCCTCTAGTTCCTCACTCTACTCATTTGTCTCTTCTTTGTTTCTTCTTCTGTCTCTTCTTCATTTTCCTCCTCCTTTTCTTCCTCTTTTTCCTCCTCTATTTCTTCTTCATTTCCTCCTTCTGTTTCTTCATCCCTCTCACTAGCAGTGGGGCTTTTCTCATATTCAAGAGTTTGAATTGCTCCCTCTACCTGCATGTCTCTAAAAGCTGTCCATGTAATAGGGAGTCTTATGTTTTGTAGAGCATCTTCTAGGATAAGTTTGATCAACCCATGATGGGCTATTTGTTGATGTTTTCCCTCCTGCACTTTGACTCTCGAATCTATCATTGATTGAAGAAGAAAGTAGGGTATATTTAATCTATTTTGAGGAGGTGTGTCTGCCCCAAATCTCAGTTCTTGGAGGAGTCTGAAGTGGTATCCATCCACCACACTGTATCTCCCTTCACATGATATGTATTTAATGAGGTGGTAACTAACTTCATTCCAAGGGTATGGAATGCTTTCTCTTCTGACCCCATTTTTGTCTTCCATTGGCTCCTCCCCTTCCAAAAATAATTTCTTCTTTGTGAGGGTGTTGTTACCCTTATCTTCTTTTCTGTGAGGTAACCCTAAAGGGAGTGTCGTGCTTCTGCTTATAACTTTAGGGGTGATTACTACTGATAGGCCTTTCACCACAGCACTAGCATGGGTCCTAGTGAGGGGTATGAGTGAGAGAGCAAATTCCCTGGCCACCTCATCATCATATTCTCTCATCCTCTCAAAGAACCCCCTCCATTGGTGCCTGTGAAAATCTATACTACAAGAGGATGCTAGTGAATTCTCACTATGTTTGTGGGTTCTCTCTTGTTAAAACCTCTTTTCAATGAATTCTCGAGATTGCTAATGCTCTTTTAGTGTGGGAATCAATGTTTTCTTTCCTTATATGGATTATCGTGTGGGATGGTGTGTTGGCTATCTAAGTACGTGCACCTCCTTTTGGACCGTTGGTCCCACTATCAGTCCATCATTCCACCTTACCTCATAATCATCTCCCACTTCGTTCCTCTGTAACTTAACATTTTTTTGGACTTATCTCCTTTTTCTTCTGATTTGACTGCTGCCACATGTGGAGTGGTCTAACTATTTTCTCCTCGTTGACTAGCTGAAGGTGGGCAAGTTAACTGGCTACCTTTGCTTATAAAACCAACTCTTACATAATCCTACATTTTTTATTATATTGTGCTAATGAGAGAGCATGAGTAAGATAACATACTTGTGGGTAAGATGCTTTGATGATGATGCATATTGGAGAATGATGTCCCTGTGTTGTGTATTTGCTACATATCCTTTTTCTCTATTGGCCTCTTTTGATGCTTGTTTCCTTTGATGTGTAGGTGTTGTAGAGTGATGTTGGTGATCTTGTTGCTACTTCTGAGCTATGGAGAAGCTTCCTTAACCTTGGAATCTTTGTATTGAAGATGGCTGCAACCCTGTGAAGTTTCCTTTGTGGGATAGGTTGCTACAGGATTTCCTCAAAATAGATTAAGTACACCCTACTTTCTTCTTCAATTAATGATAGATATGAGAATCAAAGTGCAGGAGGGAAAACATCAAGAGGAGGATCAGTTTGCCTCCAAGGAGGTTTTCATCCTAGAAGCCTACCCTAGGTGCCTCAAAAGAGGTTTTCACCCAGAGATCTTTTTTGTCTTTTTTTTCTTTTTTCAACACCATTGGGCTGCCCCAAGAGGTTTTCAAACCAACAGTGGGACTCAGATGCCTCATGCAGGTTTTCACCTGAGTCTTCTTTTATTTTCAAGGACTTGATGGGGTGGAAGATCAGACTTACCCCACCACCATCACTATCTTGTTGATGCCATTTATGAATTCTTTATTTGACAAGGGCTTCTTATAGACCTTCAATCTGTACCCATTGACAAGTAAAGTGATAGCCTTTGCATCAATGGTTCTTATCTGTACTGAACCATTATCATGAAATTTTTCTATGACATAAGGCCCTAGCCATCTAGTCCTTAACTTGACTTTGAAATCCTTGTATCTAGAATCATAAAAAAAATCCCAATCACCTTCTTGAAACTATTTTTACTTTATGTTCTTGTCATGTCAAATATTCCTTTGAAATTGAGTCACCTCTGTGTGTAGGAGGGCCTACATCCTAAATTCATCAAACCCATTTAGCTAGATCAATCTTTCTTGTTGTGCCTTGGTGAGATTTAGATCCAGTTGTGCTGCCATTCTTAAGGTGTTGTATTTAAATTCAATGGACAACAAGGCTTTCTTCCCATAGACCAACTCATAAGGAGTGAATCCAGTGGTGGTCTTCCATGTGGTATTCTAGGCCCAAGTGGCCTCAACTAATATATCTACCCAATATTTTCTACTGCTGCTAATCACTTTGGTCATAATTCCTTCCAGTGCTCTGTTGGTTACCTCCACTTTCCCATTAGCCTGTGGATGGTAAGGAGTGGATGTTATATGCTTGATCTTGTGTTGGCTTAACAAAGTTTCAATCATGTGAGATGTAAAATGATTGCCTTGATTAGTGACCAGTTCTCTAGGGTACCCAAACTTATAAAATACATTCTCCCTTAAGAATTCAACCACTTTCTCTTATGTTGCTACTTTGATGGCCTTGGCTTCATCCCACTCGGTTAAATAGTCAATGCACACAATGATGTATTGCTTTTGCTTGGATGGAGGGTCAGTTGGTCCATTGAAATCCATGCCCCACTTGTCAAATGGCTCAATATTCACTTGAGGTTGCAAAGGGTTGGGGTAGGTTTCCCCATCCTTTGGCACTAACCACACTGACTAGTATACCTCCTCACATATTGGTGAAGAGTGGGCTGGTAATAACCAGCTTGTAGTACCTTGAATGTTGTTCTTTTAGATGCAAAGTGACCTCCACAAGGCCCATCATGACAGGTCAGAAGGATTTCAAAGACTTCCTCCTCCCTAGAACATCTTCTCAAAATTTGATCTAGGCCTAGTTTGAAGAGGTTGCCCCCAACCCAAGTGAATGGGGCATTCTTCCTTACAATCTTTTTCTTTTCCTTAGAGGAAAAATTTGGTGGAAACTGTGTAGACACCAAGTAATTTGTTATGTCAGCAAACCATGGAGAGACAACTGAAATGGAGAATAATTGTTCCTCTGGTAACTGATCATCAACCATTCCTTCCTCCCCTACAGGAAAAGTCAATCTGGATAAAAAAATCTGCAACAACATTCTCCTTGCCAGGCTTATCAATAATAGTTAAATCAAACTGTTGCAATAAAAGTAACCATCTAATAATCTGGGAATTTACATAAAGTTTATTCATCAAGTATTTAATTGCAGCATGGTCAGTATGTACAAATGTTTGGTAACCTGTAATGTAATGCCTAAATTTTTTCAATGAATGCACAACAACTAGAAGTTTCTTTTTAGGCACTGTGTAGTGAAGTTTGGCTTCTGACAGATTCTTACTGATGAAGTAAATGGCATAAGGTAGCTTGTCATCTATCTGGCCTAGGGGTGCTCCTATGGCATTTTGAGAGGCATCGTCATGTATATGGAAAGGAAGAGCCCAATTTCGGCTTTGAAGAATAGGTGCAGTAGTTAGCTTGTCCTTAAGGGTGTCCAAGGCCTCTTGATAGCTTTCTGACCATAAAAATTTAGAGTCTTTGGCCAATAACCCAAATAAAGGAGAAGCTATATTGCTGAAGTCTTTTATAAATCTCCTATAGTATCCAACTAAACATAGAAAACTTTTGACATCCCTCTGTTTTTGCGAAGCTGGGACCCTTTGGATGATGGCTATCTTATTTGGGTCTACCTGTAGTCCTTTCTGGGATATTGATTGACTTGGAACAGTCTGTGCAGTCATCAGGAGCTCACATTTTTCTAGACTAAGGAACAGGTTCATTTCAATGCATTTGTTTAGCACCTTACCCAAGTTGGAGAGAGCCTCCTTGAAATAACACGCATAGGGTGTAAAACCATCCATATAAATTTCCACTACATCATGGACTAGCTCGGCAAAGATACTTGGGACTACTCTCTGGAAAGTGGCAGGGGCATTGCATAGGCCAAAAGGAAGGACCCTATAAGCGAAAGTACCCCAAGGAAAGGTGAAGGTGTTTTTATCCCAGTCCTCTGGGCTAATATGGATTTGATTGTACCCATTGAACCCATCTAAGATAGAGAAAAACTTTTTCCCTGTCAAATCATCTAACACTTGCTCAATAAAAGGTAGAGGGAAATGGTCCTTCTTTGTTGCTTTGTTTAACTCCCTATAATCAACACAAATCCTCCACTTCCCATTTTTCTTTGGAACCAACACCAAAGGAGAAACCCACTCACTATCCGAGATAGGGTAAATGAATCCTGCATCCAGCAACTTTTGCAGTTCTTCTTTAACTATATCCTTAAGAGATGGATTCATTCTCCTTTGGGGTTGTCGGACTGGTTTGCAACCTTATTTGATATAAATGTGGTGAGTACACACTGAGGGGTGCACTCCCTTGATTTCTTTGTAACTCCAAGCAAAGGCATCTAAATGTTCCCTTAGCATGTTGCACAACTCTTCTTCTTGGTGTACAGAAATAGACGGGTTGATTTTCAAATTTCTTTCAAGCACGAATTCTATTGTCTTGACACGAGTAGGGTATGAATCAACAAAGCATAGATCAATTTGATGGTTTCCCTTGATTTCCTTTACTACTTCCTCTAAGGATAAAGTGTTGGGAGTTGGATTTCGGGGAATGTGTTCAATCAAATCATCTTCATCCGGTTGCCCTCCTCCCATGGAAGTTTCTAGGGTATAGAGTTGGGCTGAGTATACTTCATATTATTCCTCCTCTTCTAGCCATAAAGGTAAATCATTTTCTAAATATGGCTAAGCAGGATGGTACAAGACCAACTTCTTAGACAAATGCCCATTTTTTTAAGTCATGTTTCCAGCCCTACAACTGGTGTAGGCATCAGCAATGGCTAACCAAGGTCTCCCAAGTATGAGAGGATAACCATTAAGCTTGGCCTTAGGCTAGAGGACTAGGAGGTATGCAGGGTACTCCCAGGAGTCTATGGAGACCATCACATCCTCAACGATCCCCTCAATGGCTAATGTGGAACGGTTTGCAAGCTGTAAGACTGTTGTGGTCTTTCTTAATGAACCCTAGAGATTTAGCTTGAGCATGGTGTCTGTAGTCATTACATTAATGGCATCCCCAAGATAAATCAAGGTGTGTGGGACAATGGTTCCATTGATGTGCACATCTACTACAGGGATTCCAAGGTTTAAATACTTTGGGAAAATTACCTGCCCCAATATTAAGTTGGACAGTTGTCCAATGACATTAATGGTAGGGGTGTCTCTTTTTCGCCTCCCTGGATGTTTGAAACACTTCTCTTTAATTAGTTTGTTGTAAATAGGTACATCCTTAATGGCTTGGAGAAGTGGAATTTTGACACATAGATTTTTCAATTCACCCAGAAGTTCATTCTCTTCTAGGGTAGGATAGATTAGATGAGTTAATCTTTCAGGAAAGGGTGGTGGATTCATACTGTTATCACTTAGAACTAAAATTGATACATGTAACCTTTTATCCTAGCCCGATGACAAAGGTCAGTGCTAGTTTAATTTTGTTTTAATTTTTTCCCTTAGAATCTGGAGTTTTGAAGAGTTTTTGAGTCAAGTTATTCTCAGCTCCCATTGGTTCCCCTCCATCTACCATTTTTCTATAGCCACTTGTTATCTTATGTCAGTCACTGTGCATGTTTGCAATTTCGCAGCACAATCATAATTAGGCAGTTTCGCAGCGCATCATTAAAATTTAAAACTAACAGCGCTGCGAAATCATGGATTCGTACATTCCGCAGCGAGTCTTTCCCGAAATGTCAAGTCCGTTAAGTGAGTCATAGGCTGTGTCTTCTCATGTCAGCTCATGTACCTCTCTTATCACATTTTACCACTCATTGCCACTATCACCACCACTAGATCTGTTGATACGCACGAATTATCATTCCCAAGAAAGACAACCGTGCATAAATCTTAATGATGGCCGTAAGTCTTGCATGAATGAAAAATCTGCAAGATTACATATTGAAAGATTTTAAACAGAAAAATTTAAAATTCAAGCGAGGCTGATAATCAAGCGAGGCTGAATTCAAATAGAAGCTGAAACACAATTCCAACCGGAGCTGGTAGTTATTGTTTGCGAGGATTTGGAAGAATCAATGGAGAAAAAGGAGCACAGATCTGGCAAATGTCTAAGGACTGATCCTGAAGGCCTGGATATAACGCTGAGAAATGAAGAGGTGAAGAAAGCATTTAAAAAGGCCGGGTGCTGGAAGTTTTGCAAAAAGTTACAAGGAGGACACGCACAGGTAACTAAAGAATTTGCACTTAACTACACAGGCTTGAATTCAAAAGTAGCCATGTTAGAATTGCAGGTTTCGCCAGAAGTGATATCTACTGTGACAGAGATCCCACGAGGACAAGAGGAATGGTTTAAAAACTTCAAATTTGACATGAATCCTTGCAAGGAGTTTTTGAAGGATGAATTTGTAAATGAAGATTTAAGTAAGGCAGTGCCCAAGAATTATGTCAAAGAATATTATGCTCACTTACTCACCTGCATACAGAAATATCTAACTTGTGAAGGAAGGTATAACAAGGTTTACTCTTACCATTTTAAACTCCTTTTGCATTTCACCGGGAAGGTCTCCGTAGACTTACCTTTTTATCTGTTCCGTAGTTTGAGTAAGATGTGTGATAAGGTACAGCTGAGGAAAGAGGATTGTGAAACCTCTTTGTTTCATCATGGTTTGATCAAACTACTGGTTTTAGATGGACTCCAAAAGATAGACAGAGATTGGAATTCATTCATTTTTATTGCTGGCTTCAAAAGCCAGACTGGCCTCACTCCTCCACCTGCTAGAGATTTTACAATAGCTGAGCTCCAAACAGAAGCAAGAGCTAAAAGAGTTCCAAAGTCACAAGTAAGAAAACAAGTGAAGCCACTCGTCATCCAAGATCAACCTCAGCAATCAACTAAGGAAAAAGCTCATGGTAAAAAGACTGTACCTGAAACAAGCACATCTGAAGTAGTCTTAAGGATAAGAACAAGAAGCCAGATGAATAAGGAAAAAGGTAAAGCTATAGCAGTCGAAGAAAGTCCAGTGTCCAAGGCAAGTTTAAATGACTTATTACAGGCTATTGAATTTGAGCAGTCTCTACTAGTTCAAATCGAGTTAATACAGTCAGAACAAGAAAGCACCAAGAAATCCAAGGCCTCAAAAAGGCTTAAATTTGATGAGCCAGCTGAAGAATTCGTTTTTAAACCTAGAAGACCTATGACAAGGAGATTCCAGCAAGTACAGGAAGTACTGCCAAGAACAGAGGAAACAGGGGAAGAGGCACAGAAAAACGCAGGCAAAACGGTTATTACACCTAAAGAAAATAATATAGCAGTCCTGAAGAGCCAATTAGAATCAGCTAAGTATGAGATTGCCAAATTGAAGAAAGCCGTTAGAAGACATGCAGTCATACACGCAAAGTATTATAAAACTCTATGGGAAGGGAATGCAACTGTAGAAGCCCAGCTGAATTCAGTGGTTGATGGCCATTCACAATTTCACACTTGGACAGTACCAGCAATCAAAGAAGCCAAGTACATCAGAAGAATCAATATGCAACTGAGAGCTGGGAATAAGGCTATGAAGAAACAAATTGAAGATCTGAAGGCACAACTAAGCCAGCTTAAAGGACCAGCTAAATGAGTTCTCATTTCAAGTAAGATTTTGTTTCAAAAATTTTGACAAGTTTGCTTGATCTTATCTTTCTGAAGAAATATAAATTCCTATTCGACCTGTGGAAAGTCTAAAGAAGATTTTGGAAATCAAGCACTTGGCTAATAAAGGTCTCAGGTTAAAAACAAGTTGTTTTAAATAACTCAGCAGTTTCGTAGCGCGCTACGAAACTGCTGAAAGTGATGATTTCAACGTAAATCAAGCAGTTTTGAATTATAAGCGGGAATTTTGAAAGGGAAATGCCTAAAAGGCGTACAAGGCATCATCTGAAGCTATCAACAGTCAACCAGGTCAAGACAGGTGGAGAAAATATATATTCAAATCCAACTTTAAATTTTTGCCGTAAAGTGAGCACATTTACCACAGTTCAGGATATATCAAACAGTTTACAAGAAACTTTTGCTTGCACACATGTACATGGGAAAAAGCTTACAATGCATCAAGGACGTGGCAGTCTGCTCCATTTTGGGTAATTAAAGGATAAAGGACATGCTTATTTTCATTCGAATATTTTGGGGAAAACTAAAGACCAGTAAACAAGGGTAGTTTCCTATCTTTCAGGGCATTGGAAAACATGTGTCATTGAAGACAACCATGGAGCCTTGAAGACCATCACAACTAAACTAGAAGGGAACCAGATGTCAAAGAACGAGGAATCATCTTAATTAAAGCCATCATGCATGTAATATGGAGTTAGATTCATAGTTGATTTAGATCTCTAAAAAACTCCAGTCAACACTTTGTTGTATTTATTAGTTAGTTAAAAGGTTAATAGGTGTCATTAGAAGTAGTTTTCGAATTCCCCTCGTGCTGGAGGAGGAATCTCGATCAGTTAGAATAAGAGCTCTATATATAGTTGAAACAGAAATGTAATCAGGGTTGGAAAACTTTATAACAAAGCTTGTATTTGGCTTATGTAAGACTCATTTTCAGTAATATAATTTTGACTTTACTTCTCAGGATTCATGAAGCATTTCTTATGTTCAGAATATGTGATGTTGTCCTTTTCTTAATTCTTACAGTGGTATAGATGTATAATCACCCAGAATTCACTGAATGTGCTCTGATTTCCTGTATACATTTATAAATTGTGTGGTCCCATATGATTTGATGTTCTGAATGTCTAAATGTTGAATGCCCTGACTTCTATGTAAGGTTAAGTTCACTGTTATATTGAGGTGTTGTTGACTCCATAAGCCCAATGGATAGTTGTTTAATGTGTTTCCAGCATTCATATTTTTCACAGTTGTGCTATAAGAGTTAGCCATCTTATCTTTAATCAAAATCATTAACCCATCAAGAGAGAGCCCTCTCAGGTTGAGGAGGCTAAGCCTCAGCCTAAAGCAGGTTGAAATAGTTACTTAGAGTCAACCTGATCAGCAGCCTATCAGGATCTGATTTTGAGATAACACATTCTAGGCATACTTTCCTCTCTTTCCTCCTCACTCTCCCTATGTGGGGATGGAGGTTGGTTGTCCGGGAGTACTCTCCCAGACCTTAGGTTGATTTCCTGAATTTCCACAACATAAGCAGGGTAGGATGTCTCTCCATTGTATACTTGTTATGCCTGTCTATTGTTCGGGTTCGGATTTGGATGGGTAGGCATCTGAGGTTGTTTAGGTGGAGCAGGGTGTAAAAGTTGTGGTTGAGTAGGAGGTGAAGACAATAAATCTGGAGCATTGTTGTATGGCGGCCTCCACCCCTAGGGTGGTGCATTCCATTGAGGCTGTGGAGGAGTATATGGTTGAAATGGCTGGTTGGTTGGATGGGAATGGTACTAAGGTACAAAATACCAAGGAGATGGTGTAGACCAGGAGGGATGAGAAAGGGGCCCCCAAGAGGGAATGGATGTGTTTTGGTTAGCGTTGTAATATGAATAGGATGAACCTTGCATGCCCTGTTGGTACATTCAAGGTACATGAGACCTCCTTTGATTTATGTAGTAGAGTTGTTCAGTCACTCCTTTAGTTCCCTGATACACAACTTTTAGTCCAGGTAGAAAAGGGCACTTGTCTATGGAGTTTTTTGCTTCATAGACCGAGCAGATTTCTATAAGGTTTAATGGGAATTCATTCCTAGGGTTCCTCCTTGTGCATCTAGGGAAGAAGATGGCTAATGCTCTCTCTACTTCCTCTTGCTCTCTTGATGTGCATAATGTCCATCTGTAGGGAAAGGGTTTGCAGCATTTCACTTTTGAAATATTCCAACATATTTCCAATTCCACCTTTTATGGATGTGTTGGAAGACAATAAGCTGGCCATTGGTTGACTACCCCTACCCTTTTTCCTAGCTGCCCTAGAATGGTTCTTAAATACATTCTTGATATCTTCATAGGGTAGCGGGTAGATGTCCCCTCCTGCTAGCAGGTTTAGGGTATCCAGAAGATCTTCCTTGACCCCTCTAAGTAGGACTATCTTCAGTGACTCAGGATCAAGTGGGCACCTAACCCTTTTGTAGCTAAGGTGGAATGTTTCCTCATAATCCTCTAGGGATTCATCATTCCCCAAGGTCATTCTAAAAATTTCCTCTTTAGTGTCTTTGGACCTGCACTATTCCTGATACATATTGTTGAAGGCTTGTTGCATCTGAGCCCAGGTTGTGATGCTATCCCCAGGTAAACCCATGAACAAGCACAAAGCTTCATCCTTGAGAGTGGATGGGAATAATTTCAACTTTTGATCATCAGTGGTGTAATCATAAGTTCTACATATGACAACAAACTCAAAAAAGAAAGTATCTGGATCTTCTGAGGTCAGGCCATGGAAGTGAGGAAGAGCGGAGGGGATTATGTTTTTCATATTGGCATCCCCATCGGTTTCTCTATTGGGAAAAACACCCTCAATTCTTTCTCTATATCCTCTGTCATTTCTATTTTCAACCATTAGGTGAGTTGTTATGGGTTCTCCTTCTTCTTCTCCCCCTGTAGGCTCTTCAAAAATCTTTGGTTACTCGCCTAAGGGGTCCTCCAATTCACAACCACCGAAGAAGAGGGAAGGTTGGATGTTTGAGGTGGTGGGGTATTTGGTAGAAATTTTCCTAAGTTATCCCTATTCCTACGAGGCATGAAAAAAGTGTTTTTTTTTCTTTTGTTTTTCGATCTTTGAGATTAATTGTAGAATTGAAATAACAAAATGAATGGAAACTAACTGTTGAATGAAGTCTTACTTGCAAAATGGAAAAGAAGGCACACCAAATTACAATTGCTTTTGTAGAAATGAAGCTAATAGAAGAATGAAAGAGATAAGAAATGGAAGAAATAAAGCAGAAATCACATCTTACTCAAACAACTCCCCAGAAATGACACCAAAAAGTGATGAGCACCAGTATTGCAGCAAGAATGCTACAACTTCTGGGGCTACCAACTTTACTTTATCAACCTAGGATTCATACAAACTTGGAGGTGATAGTGTTGTATACACAAGAAGATGTGATAGGCCCACTCTTTGTCACTGCTGAGCTGGCGATAGACCAGCACGGTTTCCTAAACCATCCTTCTATTAATTCAGAAGAAGCTTGATGACCAATGAAGAAAGGGGAATTTTACCCTAATTGGAAGAATGGAAAGATTGTCTACTGCAGCAATGAAAAACTGAAATAAATGCTTTAAACACACCACTCATCTAACTAATTGCTAATAGATCTTGATTTAGAAGAATTATAAGCTAACATGTGTGTAATCCTAACTATCCTAGGCATGCAATCTGAAATAACCAAACATTTTACTGTTGTGCATATGAATGAACAAAATAACTCTTTTTTTCCTTTTTGTCCTTTTTTGTGAAAATGTGAATGCTAAATATTCTTGGTGATGTGGCAGGTGGGTTAGAGATGGCGATGAAAGGTCAGATGGCTTAGGAGGCAAGTAGGGGTCTTCTCCTATCTTCCTGGATGCGTTTTCCACAAACCGGCCTCAAAATAGGCCACTACAGGTCGTCCTACAGGATGTCCTAATGCTTCCTACGGGATCCCCTATATTCCTACAAGATCCGACAGAGAGAAATAGGAGTGATTTGGAAGGTGGTATAGGGATTATGGAAGGTGAATGAAGGAAATAATAAGGCAAGGGAGTGGCTAGGACTTCCTTAGAGCTCAAACCAAAGTTTGTAAGATGGTTGGATTTGCTCAACAAACCTGGAAAGTTGTTCTTATGGAATGATGAATTGGTTGATGGACTTAGTGGCTTTTGGTGATCATGGGTGGATGAAGTTAGGCTGGGGCTGCTGGCATGAGATATTCCTACATATTTAAAAATCCTACAATACATACATCATTGGCATTTACCCATGAATCATGTCAAATAAGGAAGATTTCCAATCAATCATAAGAAAACAGAATTCCACTATTTAGTTGCCTATTTCATGCATGGAAATACTTGCAGAATATTGTGAAACACCATGAGATCTAATACAAAGCTAGAGATATCAGAAATAACAATTGAAACCTATTCTTGAAATCTAAAAAGATGATGGCCTAAGTGGCAGAAAACCCTAAATTCCATAAGAAATCAAAATTTTGTATTTTTGGGGTTGAATAGGAATTTTCCTCAAACCATGGTCCCTAAAAGGAGGAGTGAGGCCAAATCCACCTTCTATAAGCCTTTTTGGTATTCCTTTATATTTCTAGAGCTATTTCTAAAGCTATGCACAAATGGAAGCAAACTAATCAATTTCTCCACTACTTGCAATGAAACAATGCTAAAATCAATTCAACAATTCATTTATGAAATAAGCTAAGCATACAAGTAAAAATAAGAGGAACCTATACTTCTAGGGTTGGGCCCTAACCCAAAAGCTTCAGCCCTCTAAGTCAACTCAATGCTGAATCAAGGAAATGCTCATTCTCATTATCATATCAAAAAATTTACATAACAATGTTTTGCCACAGAACTTTAACTCGAAAATGCTTAGTGCTCTTACATAAAAAATCTGACTCCTAATGAGGCTCTAGGCCTCCTTATTTATACAACTGATGTCTCTAGCAAATTCCTTAAATATAGGGAGGCTTGGGTTCCAAACTCAAGATGAATTGGTTCTTAATTTTCACTGGCTCGGCTGCCCATGATCTCCATGACTCGACTGCTTGCAACTCCGAGCTAGTGTGAGTTGATTGAGGAATATTCGAATGAGTGAGGATTTAATGAGGAGGATCTATCTCCTATAATCTCTCCTCCTTGTCTCATTCGATTTTCTCCTCTTAATTAGTCAAAATTTCCATAATTTGCTCTCAAAAACCTAGAACAAATACACATTAGACCACTAGACATAACATCTTACTTTTACTCATCTCATTAAGCAAAATATAATTAAAACATGTAAGGAATTATGAAAAGAGTTGATTTTAGTAAGCTTGGAGGTGTATTAAGGTCCATATAGTTACCCAATGATGAGGCTCATCAATGAGAACAACCCATTCTCACAAGTATTTCCCTTGAATCAAAACAAACTTCCCTTTGCATGACAAGCGATAATTCCCATGCCCAAAGATGACACATACTATATAAAGATAAAAGTGTGAATGACTCTTAAGTTCAAAGAGGGGATCTTTAGATCATCATCTTACCAATAAGTGACTAAGGAACGATCGATCACAGGATCCACAGTAGGCTCCGAAATTTAGGTGCAGGCCAAAAGTTTGGAGGGTGTTGCAGCCACTACAACACTTGGCTTGGTGATGAGAGTGGTAATGTCGCCACATTAAATCTTATGATCATGGTAGGTTGGCTTGTGATGTGACTTCCTATCCTTTATCCATTTTTGCTTCTACTTCATTTATTTATATTTTTTATTTTTTTGTTATGATAAAATATTAGTGGATGGGGTGGATTTTCAACTCCTTAAGAGTTAGGGCTGGTGTAAAAAGTATTGCAATGATCACCTTTTTAGTTTTCCATTTTGTTGCCCAAAAATCATTTTTTGAGGAGATAAAATAATTATAGGAAACTTTGAAAAGAAAGAAAAATATTCTAGTGGTATTTTGAAGAAATGTAGCGTAAATATCTTTATAAATTTACAATATTAGGGTTGTTTTATAAACTTATGAGTTTTTCAAGGTCTATTTTAAACATTTCTTATAAAACATTCTCTAATGGGAATCATTCAAGGAACATATTAATTTTACCATGATTCAAAAGAGGACTTCAAAATCAATTTAGAAGAATAATTATCTCTAGAAAAACAACTATGGTTAGAAGGAAACAATCAAGAGTAAAGGGAAAAGCAATTAAAACTAGGAAACAACAAGCGCGGCCAAGGGAATAGCAACTATGACTAAGGGAACAGCGACCGCGACAAAGGGAATGAAAGTTGTGACTAAGGGAACAACAAGAGTGACCAAGGGAATGGAAATTGTGACTAAAGGAACAACAACCGCGCCTAAGGGAACAATAACTGCAACCAAGGGAACAACGACTATGACAAAGGGAACGAGAGATGTGACTAAGGGAGCAGCGACCGTGAAAAATGGAATGAAAGATGTGATTAAGACAAAAACAACTGTGACCAAGGGAACAATAGCTGTGACTAAGGGAATAACAACCGCGCCTAAGGGAACAACAACTATGACGAATGGAAGAACAACCATTACAAAGGGAAAGAAATTTGTGACTTAAGGAAATAGAAACTTCCCCATATGTGTTATTAGGTATATATATATATATATATATATATATATATATATATATATATATATATATATATATATATATATATATATATATATATATATATATATATATATATATATATATATATATATTAAAAAATAGGTTTTCACAACAAGTATATACATTATGTACAAAATGATAAGAATTTCAAAAAAGAATGCTTCAGTTGGTTGTGGCTATGGGGTTACCTCCCCTATCAGCTAAAACTTGCATATTATAATCATTGTTTACCCATGAAGAAAAGACTCCCATGTAAGACGCTAGTGATATAAGTGTAATCAGTATCCATTTGCAAGGAGAGAGATGCTAGACCCATCAATAGTAGTGAGGCTCACCATACCATTATCATGAAATTCGGTGACCTCATATTGTCCCATCCATCTAGTTTGAAGCTTCCTTGGGAAATCTTGAAATTTGGAATCATACAATAGCGCCCATTTGCCTTTTTGAAAAACATTATTCTTGATAAGGTGATCATGTCATTTGGCCCTTTGCTTCTGAAAAAAGTATGTGTGTTGTAAGGCTGCGAGGCACATTTCATACAGTTCATTAAGTTGTTTCAGGCATTGTTTCTGTGCTTCTGTCAAATCTAGTCCAATTTCCCTTGCGGTCTTGACAGTCTTGATTTTAAATTCTATTAGAAAATGGGCTCCTTCCTAAGAACAAGCTGGTATGGTGAATAACTAGTAGTATTGATCCAAGTCGTTCAATAGGCCCATAGGGCCTTGGGGAGTTTGGCAACCTAGTTCTGGCGGTTTGTAGATATAGTTTTAGTCAAAATATCCTCAATAAATTTATTGGTACTTTCCAAATATCCATTTGCTTGGGGATGATAAGGGGAAGTAATCATGTTTTTGATGTGATACTTTTGCATTGTAGCAGAAATTTTGTGGGCAGTGAACTGTGAGCCTCCATCTATTATGATTTCTCTAGGAAATCCATACTACACAAACAGTTCAAACAAAAAGTTAATAACTTCTTCTTTTGTAGCCTTTGAGAGAGCTACTGCTTCCACCCATTTGGTTACATAGTCTGTGCAAACCAAAATATATGTCTTTTGGTTCAATGGTGGGTTAAAGGGGCCCACAAAATCTAATGTCCATATTTCAAAGGGTTCAATTACAATTTGAGGCTACAGGGGAATTTTGATCAGCTTTAATGGGGCAACCCATCCTCTAATAGCTATCACAGTTCTTAACATATTTCTTTGCATCCTTGAATATCGTGGGTCAATAATATACCCTCTACAACACTTTATGTTGAGTCCTTCGATCAGCAAAATTCCCGCCGCATGGTTCATCATGGAAATCATTAAGGATATCGTAAACTTCATCTTCTCTAATACATCTCTAGATTTAAAGATCAGACCCTTTGTGGAAAAGATGTCTGTCAGTCCAGGAAAACCTTGCATTGTTCTGAACAATGAGCTTCCTTTCCTGAGATGGTAAATGTGCTGGTAGTTTTCCTAGTGCCAGATAATTTTCCACATCTGCATACTAGGGTGTTTTGACCATTACAAAAAATAGATGTTCATCTGGAAACTGATCTTCTACAGGTGAAGAGTCAGCCACTATAGGAATTCTAGATAGAAAATCTACAACTAGATTCTTCTTTCCTGACTGATCTTCTATGGTAATATCAAATTCCTATAATAACAACAACCAGCATATTATTCGACCATTAGTAGTAGGTTTATTAGCTAAATACCTAATGGCATAATGATCGGTATATAAAAAAATGGATATCCAATTATATAGTGACGAAATTTATTAATAGTGAAAACAATAACCAAAAACTCGTTTTCCATCACTGTGTAATTTAGATGCACCAGTGTAAGATTCTTGCTAATATAATAAACAACATATGGCTTTATGTCTTCTTCCTATCCAAGTAAAATGCTTATTTCTGCATCAGATGCATCAGCTGAAATGTTAGGGAAAATTTTAAGAACCCCCCCTAAATTTATAAATATAATAAATGGGCGAATCTCCATGGTATATATAGGAAAAATGGAAGGCGATTTTATCAATAATATAATATATATAGATATATAATTTTTTGGCGAATCTCTGACCAGGCATGGCGAATATTTTACTCAATTATAAAATCTTGTAAGATCTTGCCGAGTCTTTCACTAAATAATAAAACTTTGTAAATTCCTAGTGAATCTTAGCATATGCTACATGCTGGTTTAATTCCCCCATTTCAATAGGCTACATTCCAGGTGAATACCATGGGTCAATACCATGTCCCATTTTGGTGAATACCATGGGTCAATACCATGTGCCATTTTGGTGAATACCATGGGTCAATACCATGTGCCATTTTTATTTTTATTAATTCTAATATTAGGGTTAATAATGGTTTTTTGCATGGTATTAATAACAATCTAGTCCATGGTATTTGTCCCATAGTATTTTGGCCATAGGTTTCACCTAAATATAACCCATTTTTTGAGTGTTCGTAAATATAAGGTGACTTATGGAGTAAATATTAAAAAATGTTTTATTTGTTTACCATACTGTTATAGACATTTTTGTGCCTTACAGCATGAAGCATGAAATGTCAATAATCTAAGGGATCCAAAGTCCCTAAACATTTTGTTCCTACCCCTAGAGGAACAAGGTCAGCAAACCACAGCACTGAATATCAGTTCTCCACCTAAAAACACTCAAAAACAAGCTAATTCTGGATCATGTCAACTGCTCCACTGAGCATCTGCGCTGAATGTCAACTGCTCCACTGTCTACCTGCGCTGAATGTCAACTGCAAGGAAGGCTACCTGCGCTGGGCGAGTTGGGACATGTGGCACAGTCATTCCTCAAGGTGTCAATGCCCAGAAAGCTTCCAAAATGACACTTGGATCAAGGAATTCGACAGGTGATGAGTAAGAGGGTCTAGATCTCCAAGTGGAAGCAAGAACCTCCAAGTGGACTCAAGAACTGAAGAATAACTGAAGTGGGAGAGGACACTAGTCAGCTTCATGCCAGCTACAAGCTGACTCATCCTTTCTCCAAAACTCCTATATATAGAGCTCTCTCATGAGGTCTAAGGAGGCTGGAATCTTGTGAATGTAAGGAAGTGCTGTTGGTTTGAGTATAGAACTATTGGGTGATTTGCTTGAAGGAGGTGAAGAGGAGATTTCTTTCTGCTGGGAGGTGATGCTGGATTGGGCCTTTTATGGTTGTATTACTTCCTGAACTTTACTTCTTCCATTAATAAAGCATTTGAGGTTCCCCTATATGCATGTGTTTCAATGGTGTATTTTTATGCTTGTGTATTTGATTTATTCTAATCCTTGAATCAATTATGAGTGTATGCTTCTTGTAGTTTCCCTCTCTTGCCATTTTGCAGGATCTTGGTGTAGCTGGGCCAGTGAAAGAGCAAGGAACTGGGAGCAAGCAGCAAAGAGAGAAGATTGGATCAATCATTAGCGGAAGACATCGGTTAGTGGATCTCTTTCTCCCCTCTCTTACATCTCATAAAGAAGTAATCTCAAATAGCTTTGCTTTGATTGTTGTTGAGGTATTATCACCCTTAGAGTGGGATAGGGTCATTCCGTATTGGATACTTTTCCCAACAACAAATTGGCGACTCCACTGGGGATCGTATCTTGTTGGTTGTTTGTGTTTTTGCTATTCATTTCATAAACACAGGGAGTACCGAATCGAACTGCATTTGGATCTTTCAAATGCAAAGTAGAGGGCAGCTACTCTAGCTCAGTTTCTGGGCATGTTTATGATTTGAAGAGCTGATCTGCAAGGACTCTAAATAGCTCTTAGTGATAGCTTTTCATCCTCCTTTTCATCCCTTAGTGTGTACTTGATTGATAGCTTCTGATTTGACCAAAAACTGTGAATTTTTGAGCAATCTGTGACCCGGAAACTGAGAAAAACGAAAGTTTATCTCTTCAGTGCAGGCACTGTGAAGGCAGTCTGCATTTCAGCGCAGATCCCAAAGGGGCTACCTGCGCTGAATGTCAAACTGATAGTGTACTACCTGCGCTGAACCAGTTTTGCCTAGTGCTACTGGGGTTCCCTCCTGTTGGTTGCCCTGTTTTCACCCTTGTTTTTGCAGCCTGTTATCAGTCAATGTACCTATCTGAAACCAACTTTCCTTGCCACTATTCCGCCTCGGTTGTATAAAGAAACTTTATTTGTTCTTTGTGTATTTCTTATATCATTTGCAGTTTCCCATAACGAAAAGTGAACTAGTCTTGCTGTGACCTCTTAGATCTAGACCTATGATAAGTGTCGTTTTGATCTTAAGAGTTAGTTTGTTTGTTGGTCATAGCTGATTGAGCTTTTGCTTTCGTCATATGGTTTGAATTTATATATTTCTAGTGTCGAAACAAGTAAATCTTAAGGTGTCTTTTGGTTTTGGACAAGCTTGTTTGCTTTCACTTGAAATTGAATTCAAAGTTATACAACAACTTTCTTTTTGTATTACATCAACATTAAGAAAGAGAAAAGAAATACCTGCATTGTGCATGTGCATTTTGACAGTTTGCATGTTGATTTAGGGAAAAGTGCATTAGTGTGTGCTCTATGATCTGTGTGAAAAGATGATGTCTTTCTTTTCCCTCAGTAGTTAAGATTTTCATAGTTAAAAGATTGAAAAGCTTGCTTATCATCTTAGACTACATTTAGGAGTGTTACTATACATCTCGTGGTGATCCATAAAGGCAAACTGCTAAACAAGATCAACCTTAAAATAAATTGAATTTACATAACAATGCATTGAAACATAACGCAAACACATAGAGGTCTAAGCTAGAGACGTGTTCCGGCTTCGTTAAACGTGATATCTTAGCGTTGAGTGGTTGGGTGATTCCTCCACGGTGAAGCGATAAGTATCAATACGGACTTGTGCTCCCACGTACCGTCGCGTATATATTGGGAGACCCCTATAGGAACAAAGCCTTTATCCATAGGAAGCCGTGTCGGCCGCCCTACTGATCGCAATGCAGTGAACATAGCATTCACGAAGATCGACCACTCGTACCGTAAAACGTATTCTGTGGTTTTGCGAAAAGTTTGGCACACCCTCTGCCTAGAACTCTAGAGTAGTTTCTTTTGGCCTTTTTCAAACTCTATAACTGAAAAAGTCCATCCGAGCATTTGTCACTTCGGGCTCGTTAAAACATCGAAGGAGACTAGAGTCATCTTTAGCTTTTTCTCGACTCTTAAAAAGTGAAAAAGCAAGTTGTGTCTAAAGCGTCGTTATAAAATTTATTTTAAACGGAACATAATCACCTCCTATTCCTGCGTTGATCTGTAGGTTGAGAACATGGAACGCCCCAACCAAGGAATTCCACATGATGGAAATCCTAGTCCTTTCTCCTCTTGGGGAGAAGTTGGTGCGCCCCACATGGCCACATTGTCGCTTCCAGGACTGACAATTGGCCTGCCTATTTGGCTATTCTCAACCAATGTAGTTCAGAACGCCATGGTTCCTGAACAGTCGAGTCAACAGTTAGATCAGTCTAGAGCTGCCCACCAGCCTTCTACTTCCTATAACTCTTCCTCCAATCCTTCATCTTCGCAAGGTAGAGCCGGCAAAAGCCAAGCTCCCATGGAGAAGAAGGAGAAGAAGAAGAAAGAGAAGAAGAAGAAGGAGCCTAAGGCGACTGGGGGCAAGCAAAAGACATCTGACAAAAATCCACACACAACACAGACCGGGCCTAAATCGCCATGTGTCATATGTAGAGGAGACCACTTCCATAGAGATTGTCCCTGTATTCCCTGGATACTAAGGGACTGGTCCCCTCGGTTGCACATTTCGGGAGCATCAACCTCTGATAGTCATGTTGAATGCTTACCGTCAACCAGCGAAAGTGAAGGTTCAAGACAAAGAGGGGGAGCAAGATCCCCCTGCAGACTGTGTGAAGGCGATCACGCCATCCACCGTTGTCCCTTCTTAGACGAAGCGAAGAGAGTTTTGGAAGATCGTCCGGTTTCACCGTTGAAACTTCCTCCTGGATACAAAAAACTCGTGCCAAGTCCTTCGTTGGTTGAGAATACAGCTGGCCCACTCAAGTGGTCAGCTGAAGCGTCAGTCATTGAAAATGAACCTACTGAATCCAGACCGGACGAAAGTCCAAAGGTCGAAACGGCAGTTGACCCGGTTCTTCCTTCAGAGGTTTCATCCTCAAATGACACCGTCACTGAAGATTCATCTTCAAATGACACCCTCACTGAAGAGAATAAGGATGACACCATCCAGATTCTTTTCATCAACACAGACTCTGATGAGCGTCAGGGCAATGCGCCCATTCCTTTATCGCAGGAAGGAACATCGTCAGGGTCATATCCGGCCGTGTATTCGGTCCCACCACCAAGCAACCTGGTTGTATCCTTTGATTGGAACCAACTAGGTAGACCCCGGTTGCCAGCCAGTATACCATTCAGAATCATCGTCCAAATTTATAGAATGGTAATGGCTGGCACTATCATTGATGAAGGGGCGTCTGTGAGTATCCTTTCCTCTATTGCTTGGAAAGCACTGGGTTCCCCGGCGCTTTTGCCTGAGATAAGAAATCTCTCGGGTTTTGATAGAGGAACCAGTCGACCATTAGGGATCCTCCCCAATGTGCCTGTTACATTGAAAGGGAAGACCGTTCAAATGAACGTGATGGTCGTTCAAGGACCCTTGGATTATAACCTACTCCTTGGACGAGACTATATATATTGCATGGGAGCAATAGTCTCCTCACTCTTTAGAGTAATGTGTTTTCCACACGAAGGAAGGATGGTCAAGCTCGTAGACCAACTTTCATTTCCGGGATCACGCATCGCAAATAGTCACATACCAACCCTGAATGGTCTATTCAATCAAGAAATGTCTCCACCCCCAGTCCTTCTTCCCGATGAATGCGAGTGATTCGGAAAGATGGGACTGGAACCCAGGGGGCATGCGTCCTGGTCTACTTTGGGCAGAGAAAACCTTGGGTATAGAGTAGATTTCCGCGGGAGAATATGACTAGTCCGTACCCCGTCCGTCTAGGAAGAGGGGTTGTTCTGGAATAAGATTCTTTTGTCAAAGTTATGTGAGTGAAATAATCTGTTTTTCACCCACCTTTGTCTATTTCGATAGGCATCGCCGAAGAAATGTTCAGTTTGAAAGATTAACAGAACAATCTTTGGGTAACCAGAAAGAGGCAAGCCTCCCTCAATATCAACAATGTTTTGACTTTGAGTAGTGTTCTTCTCTTGTCGCAAGTAGCTGCTCTCTTATCGCAAGTAGCTGTTCTCTTGCGATCTTGCGAAAGATCTGCCAAAAGTTGGGCTGACGAGAAGACAAGTATCGCATAAGACCCGTTAAAAATAACGAGAAGACAAGTATCGTTAACATTAGACTGGCAAGACGACAAGTAGCTGTGAACACCCAAAGAAAAGCAGAGGTGGGGGAGAGGAGGGGCAGCCTTGAAATTGTATTTTATACCTGGGGGCATGCAAACCTTTTGGAGTGCAAGCAAAGAGCGGTTATTTATCTGTTTTTTTGGATTAGTCGTTTCCTAACTTACATAAAGAAAGGATGTGGGGCAAAGGTCAAAATCTGCCAAATTAGGAGCATAGCTTCGTGAGATAAAGCTCCATAAAAAATAGCTATCTCATAGGAGACATTCTTATCTTATGACTGGTATAATCGAGCAGTTTTACCGCGGAATTTATGCTCGTTAAAAAATAGAAAAGCGAGATCCGAGCAGTTTTAGCACATAGTTCATGCTCATTAAAAAATAAACATAAGATTGAGCAATGTTTTGGCGCATTCAAGCTCTTTAAAAAATGAACCCAGTACCGGTAAATAACCTCTGTGATCGTAAATTTATCAGCCATAAAAAGCCTTGGTCGTGTTTGCACCTGCCACCTCCACCGTCATTTGGCCGATCGTTCACCTCCATATGATTGTTTACCCATTTTGAGGAACAGCTGCGAAGAGTGTTTTCACCTAGCCATCCTTGTGACACTGCCGTGATTGGAAAATTCCAACCTGTACCTGGAATCTGCTGCTATCCCTGTTTATCACTCGTTCCTCAAAACACGAGTCTTCTTTGAGCTCTTTTCATCTGACTCGTAAAATATGAAAAGTTTGCCGAGTTTTGGCCTTCCAGCTCGTTAAAAGGACCGGAAGAGCTATCCCTCCTCTAGATTTTAATCTTTTTGGACCTGAGGGATTATTGCACAAAAAGGTCGAGCACTTGTTTTATTCGGCTCGTTAAAGTTATCGAAAACTCATCCCTTCTGTATTGTTTTATACTTTTTCGGACTTAAGGGATTAGATGACGAAAAAGGAATTTTTGGAGTTAACTTTCTGTACCTTTTCAGACTCTCTAAAAATGAAAAGGACCGAGTTTTCCTTGTCGTTAGACTCGTTAAAATGATTAAATAGCGACAAACTTGTCTTTAGACGAGAACGAGTTTCCCTATCGCTAGGCTCGTTAAAACATAGCGATGGGCTTGCCCGAAGGGTAGGTTATAGAACAAGCATATGTTATCCTCCTCAAGCTTGACAAAAATAAAGAGGTACTGGTCAGAAATGACTGGGGAAAAATTGGGAGAACCTCAAAGCTTTAATGGTAGCAAGTCGCTCTTGAACATGACACTTTTCCTCTGTATCACATCGGGTTGGGTTGTTTCATTCACCGGTCTCATCACCATGGTCTCGCCAAACCATCCATATTTGGGGTAATGCTACCAATCCATCGCATCAGTGTCGTTATATGTTCAAGAGATGTTGTTCAGAAAGAGTCAACCGTGTCCCATCCACTGCCATACATTATCTTTCATCCATCCATGACCGCCACCCTGAATCATATGTCACAGATTGTTTTCACCTCCACTAAAATCATTAGCTCCGTTCCATGTCACTGATGTGGGATTCATTAAGACCCTCCTTTGACGGATCGCTTCTTGTCGACTTCAGCTCATTATCCAAGAAGTTGATCTAGGAACAACCCCCTCAGTACTTTGAAGCTTGCATGCCTCAATGGCAAGTTTCTCACTTCCGGCGACAGGTATACATCAATGACCTTCGACCGAAAGATTTTGCGTGGTGTTCGACGCCAAGTCCTTTATTCACACCACGTGAATTGTACTGCAGTACCTTGAGGGTCATTATCATTATCGGTGATTCCTCTCGCGCTTGTTAACAGTTTACATCATTGACCGGTAATCAAGCGATGTCTTTCCATGTTCGACTTCAGCGCAATTCTCACATGGATCGACTTGTACTTAGAGTGAAGATCGAACGAGTTTGAAGACCCCGGATCTAGTTTCATCCATCCGGGCTGCGATATATATTCAGGAAATATAAAGACATTTGACATGTACATCATTACAGCAGATGATCATCCTGCTCAAAGGATGATAATTTCAGCAGAGAATTATCAGTCTACCATCAGACGATCGTCTGTTATATGTACCAAAATGAATTTATAAAGCTGAGCATGGGAATGCCCGCCTCAGCTAGATCATGAAAGCAGAATGAATCATAATGTATTGTATTGTATTTTATTACAGGTCACCTCTCAGCGATTGAATGAACTTCGGATCCTCCTGATAAAGCATTTCACCCGATAAACGACCTCATACTTTAGGGGGAAACTGTTATAGACATTTTTGTGCCTTACAACATGAAGCATGAAATGTCAATAATCTAAGGGATCCAAAGTCCCTAAACATGTTGTTCCTACCCCTAGAGGAACAAGGTCAGCAAACCACAGCACTGAATATCAGTTCTCCACCTGAAAACACTCAAAAACAAGCTAATTCTGGATCATGTCAACTGCTCCACTGAGCATCTGCGCTGAATGTCAACTGCTCCACTGTCTACCTGCGCTGAATGTCAACTGCAAGGAAGGCTACCTGTGCTGGGCGAGTTGGGACATGTGGCACAGTCATTCCTCAAGGTGTCAATGCCCAGGAAGCGTCCAAAATGACACTTGGATCAAGGAATTCGACTGGTGATGAGTAAGAGGGTCTAGATCTCCAAGTGGAAGCAAGAACCTCCAAGTGGACTCAAGAACTGAAGAATAACTGAAGTGGGAGAGGACACTAGTCAGCTTCATGCCAGCTACAAGCTGACTCATCCTTTCTCCAAAACTCCTATATATAGAGCTCTCTCATGAGGTCTAAGGAGGCTGGAATCTTGTGAATGTAAGGAAGTGTTGTTGGTTTGAGTATAGAACTATTGGGTGATTTGCTTGAAGGAGGTGAAGAGGAGATTTCTTTCTGCTGGGAGGTGATGCTGGATTGGGCCTTTTATGGTTGTATTACTTCCTGAACTTTACTTCTTCCATTAATAAAGCATTTGAGGTTCTCCTATATGCATGTGTTTCAATGGTGTATTGTTATGCTTGTGTATTTGATTTATTCTAATCCTTGAATCAATTATGAATGTATGCTTCTTGTAGTTTCCCTCTCTTGACATTTTGCAGGATCTTGGTGTAGCTGGGCCAGTGAAAGAGCAAGGAACTGGGAGCAAGCAGCAAAGAGAGAAGATTGGATCAATCATTAGCGGAAGACATCGGTTAGTGGATCTCTTTCTCCCCTCTCTTACATCTCATAAAGAAGTAATCTCAAATAGCTTTGCTTTTATTGTTGCTGAGGTACTATCACCCTTAGAGTGGGATAGGGCCATTCCGTATTGGATACTTTTCCCAACAACACATACCTCTCGTTTATTTATATTTTTATTAATTTACCATACCTCTTTTACAAATATGGTATTTGGCCCACAAGATTCACTTAAATAAAACCTCTTTCTTGAGCCTTCATAAATAGAACGAGGGTTATGGACTAAATATAAAAAGAGGTTTTATTTATTTACGATACGTCTAGTTTATTTATATTTTTATTTATTTACCATACCTTTTGAGTAAGTATAAAAAGACGTTTTATTTTTTTACCATACCTCCACTTTACTTATATTTTTATTTGTTTACACCCTTACATGTATATAAGGTGACTTATGGAGTAAATATAAAAAATGTTTTATTTATTTACCATACCTCTCATTTATTTATATTTTTATTAATTTACCATACCTCTTTTATAAATATGGTATTTGGCCCATAGGATTCACTTAAATAAAACCTATTCTTGAAAATGGGCCAATGGATTCACTTAAATAAAACCTATTCTTGAAAATGGGCGAATGGAAGGTTGTAAGTCCTAATTTCAAGGGCTAAATTTACCTTTGTTACCCTCTCCCTTAAAATAAGGTGGGCTATTTGAGGTGATTTGTAAAAATGTACTATGATACAAAATATTTGCCCACTAAAAATTTAAAACCCCTTAATTTCGCCAAAGGGCGAACATTCGCCCCTAAAATTATCCTTGTGAAATGTGGAATGGTAAGTTCCAATTTTTCCCTCGTAACATAGGGGTTGTTGAGACCAACTTCTTAAGATTTGAAAAAGAAACATCACACCTGTTAGTCCATTCAAACTCCACACTTCCTATTAATACATACAAAGGTGTTGTTATCTTTTAAAAAAATGTTATAAAGCGACAATAATAACTAGCATAACCAAGGGAACTACGCACCTCTATTTTTGTACAAGGAGTAGGTAGCATAATAATAACCTCAGTTTTTGTTGGATCTAGTTGGATACCTGTAGCAAAGATATAATTCCCCAGAACTACACCTTTTATCATCATCATGTGACATTTTTCATTACTAAGGAATAATCTAGTGTCGATGCATCGTTCAAGAACATTCTCCAGGTTTTGTAAGGCTTGCTCAAATTCATTACCATAGGGATTAAAATCATCCATGTAGAGTTTAATTCCCTCACTGATTAAATCAGAAAAAATACTCAATATTTCTCTCTCGAAGGTGGTTGGTGCATTGCACAGCCCAAATGGTAGAACCATGTATGTTATTATCACTCAGGTTGTTCCCAAAAGTTGTAAGAAAGGGAATACGGCCGAGGTAACCACAGAACAATCTTTTAGACACAGATTCTAGCCAATCTGCATCCATAGAGGGCTCTCTCTTTATAAATTAGCTTTGTTTTGAGGTGTATTAGGCTAGTTATGAAGTGCAAGGGTTTTGTTTTGAATTTTGGTTGGAAGGATGGGGACTCAATAGAACAGTGAGGTGAAGCTGAAGCATTTCAGTCCATTGGGCATGATGGAGTCAAAGAAAGATGGCTTCCTGGGTTAAGTTTGTTATCAGAGGATTTATCACAGAGCAAGGTACTCAAATATGGAACAATTTATAGAATGAAATCCAATGGAATGGAGTCAATGGGTGAAGGGCAATCAAGAATCCTTCACCATGTTGACAGAGGGAAAATGGATGATTACTGCCAAGGAGCAATTAAGAATTCCTTCGCTAATATTCAAGATGAAAGAACCAGGGGAAAAAGGAGCAATTAAGAATTCACTGTTTATGCTAATTCTTGTAGAAAACATTAATAATAATAGAGATTGAACACAGAGTGCAAACAAGCAAATTCTGGGTTATACTTTTTCTCTATTAGTTACATCATGAAACATAGATGATATAGTAAACACAGAAACTATAAAAAACATAAGTTAGAAGAGACTTATTGATCCATGAAATGATTCAAGAATTCTGCAACATGGTCCTTAGCATCAATTCTTCATCCAGTGAGCAAGACAAAATGGTTCCAACAGCCACTTTTATTCCAAAATTGTTCAGTATTACAGTCACAGATACGAATATCCACCACCAACCAACCCCAAATACTTCGTCTCAGGGGGTCTTTATACAAAAATATCAATATATTATGCAAAATATCTGATAGAAATAAATATCTGCTGACAATTAATGTTTATTTTACATAGATAGAGACAGATAATCTCGAAAACAGGGAGACAATAAATGGTGCAATAAATTTGTGCTGCACTGGTTGATTCGAATTTATGAGACGTATTGGAGGTAGGTGCTACAAGTTGGTTCCCAGCTATTTCCTACGGATCCTCTGCGCTAATCTTTCTACTTTGGCCGGAATTCCTTTAATGCTGATGTGATACGCTTTGATTTGCAGGACCGTGGTTCATTTCTGTTTTGCGCATTTTATAACAGATGGTGCACACATTTGATTTGACCAATGATAAGTCTAGAGGATCTCCAGCACGCTTTGCCACCACTCTGGTCCTGGTATTTGATGTCTCTGTAGCTTCCTTAAAGTCTCATCAGTCTCTGTGTACCTGAAGAAATTAGGTGGGGTGGTGAACAGATGCTTCACTTCATGCTCTATGTAAAAAAGATTTTCCAAGCTGTCATAAAGGGATTGGCCAGATGGAAGTGCTTTTTCTGTTGAAGGACTTGAAGATGCACTATTTTGATTGATAGAAAATGTATTTAATTTGTGTACATAATCCTTGTGCTTCATCAAACGATCATTATCTTCCAAAGGACTTGGTAAACACTTTTGATTCAGGACTGTAAATTTGTCCGTGAAGGAATCAATTTCCACCTGCATGTCCTGGCATCTTCTGTCCAAGTTTTGCATTAGAGTTCTCATGGTTAGAACTCTATTGATGTCCAAAATGGTACCTATTCTGTCTCTAATATCCAGTGCTTCCAGTTCTTCACTGGTCTTGTTATTCAAAAAATGTATTAGCTTGTTAGCTTGCTCAGGAATTTGCCCCAATAAGGCTCTTGTTTTGTGAACTTTCACTTGAGCTACTTTTATCAAATCAATCTGTTCATAAATGGTCTAAATAGACCTCCATACACCACTAAGTGATTGAATGATATTGGTCCACAAAATTCCTCTAATTTCTGCCAGAGGTTTATGCAGAGAGAGATCCTTTTCTAAGGATCTTACCTTATTTTCCAATGCTTTGACTTCCTTGTCTTTTATGCCACGGTCATTTTGGATTTATCATAGCTTTGTTCAATCTTTGCTAGTTTTTCTTTGACTTGCTTCAATTCAGATACTTGGAGTTTTAACTCCTCCATGGCTTTGATTAATTGCTCCGTGGTCATAGCAGTACTGCTGCCTGGTGTTGTTGTTGTTGATGTTGATGTTGCTCCTATGATGATTTCTACAGTTGATGCTGGGACAGTGGGAGGCACTGCTATTATAACTGTGGGAGGGGCAGTTGTGGCCATTGGAGTTACTTCAGGTGGCTGGGAGGCCGACTCTCCCTGCTTTTCTTGTAATGCTTTCTCCAATGCCTGCTCTGTCTCACTCAATCTTTCATTCAACCTCATGAGCAGGTCCATCATGTCCTCCTCAAATTTCTGCTGCACAACATCTGTTGTCTGTGGATGCATAGAAGGAGGCATTTTGAGTTGTTTTCTGAGGGCAGCAATGTCCTCTTCCTTCTTCCTCATTAATGCTTTTATGCCTTTGGCGTCTTTGGGATCATGTCCCAACTCAATAATAATATCCTCCAAGGATTTGATCCTGTTGTCTTTTTCCAGAGAGGAACCTTTCTCTAAATCTAGCTGAGAAGAGGTGTTCTCCAATGAGTTTTGTAAATTATGAGCCAACGTTGCCTTGTCAGCTAGTGTATGTTAGGTTCCTATGCTAATAGGTTTCATATTTCATGATTGACTATGGAAGAGCCAAATATGTTCATCCTTGCATGCTACAATGGTTCCATATTTTGTATACAAATAGGGAAAATTAAAAAATGTAAAGAGGGTATGCCCTAAAAGAAAAATCAAAGGGCAAAAAGAGTAAATTGGTCAGAAAAAATAATAGAAATGAACCCCAAAGAAAGACCAGGAAAGTGGCCAATCAAAATGCCATTGCTATTTTATTTGCAAGCTCACAATGTGCAAATATTGTTGTTTCTCACACTTGATGGATGGCCCAACAGTTCAATCTGGACCATGCCATGTTTGAATTTCCTGCTGTAGAATAGAGAATGAATATCTGTCCAAACAGTTTAAGCTTGGCAGATGAGTAGATAGATAGAGAAAATAAGGAGCTCAACTGCTTAATCTGGGCCCTTGGAAGAGATAAGGGTAGACTTAGATAGGAGGGTAGTCAAAAGGAAAGAGGAAAATCAGGGTTTGCCAGTTCAAGTGCACCCAATCAAAAGGAGGAAAATATGTTAGGTGTAGTAGGCTAGGTAGGTAGTTTGAGGTTGCAGAAGTAGGTGGGTGCTCACTTTTGTCTTGTCAAGAAGACTCATCTCATCAATGACATTGGTACCATGGCAGTTGTTTGTTTGCATAACAGTGGAAGCATGACTGATTTCCCCTTCATTCCCCATAAATCTTCGATTAACATCCCCTCAAGGAGCTTGGAATCTGCCCAAGAGTCCTGTTTCACTTCATTTCATGATAAATGTTGAGTTGAATCTTGACTCCACTTAGTGAAAAGAAGCCACATTTCTTGTGTAAAATCATTACTCCATACTCCTTTCATCTTCTTATGTCTAAGTTTTCACTCCATATTCTTAGAATTCACCCATACAGTTTCATTCCATAAAGTCATATTAACATATAACCCTATTATATAGCTCCCTTAATCATTTCCATATCCCTATATTACAAAAAAATATAATAAAAAACCCCAAAAAGTGTAAATATCCCCACCCCTTGGCACTATAGCCATATAACCTAAGTTTGGGAAATACTAAAGTCCATTTGGGACTTATATTATCCCTTCTGCGTATGTACCTTGGGATTAATTTAACATCTGGTTAAATTAATAACCATGCTGCCCACCCCCCTCACACATAAGCCATACTTTATTTACCCTCTGTGCTCATATATTTCGGGGTTTGTTTGATATTTTGATTAAACAAATAAACTATATCCCCAGCGTCAAACACATAACCCATATAATCTAAAGTTTTATACCCCACATATATTGTTAAACGTTTAAATATGCGCGGGCCCCGTCATTCCAAAACCCCACAACTTTAACGTCCCAACCGCCGTCCGATCCAGGGCCTCAAATTTAACGGTGGGCGGCCATATCGAGCACTCCAATCCGCCGAATATTAGCATCCGGGGGATGGGCAGTATTGTTGCCGTACCCCTGCCACGCATCAATCACCCGGCGTGATCGGAGGCCCTCTTCGCAAAACCGCCTAGGGCCAAAAGTGGTGCGGGAAATCCGGAAAATGCCCGCCTCCTTCCGCTGACGATAGGCCCACGTCACCCCATGACCGCACATCCACGTCACCCCCAGCCCTCTGCAGTACAGCCACGTCACCCACTCACATCACCACCCCGCCAATGTGTCGCCTGCCACGTCATCATACACGTCAACTGCCACGTCATCTCCGTACGCACTACGCACCAAAAATACGTCATGCTGACATCATCAGTCAAATGCGCCGAAATGCCCAAATTTTGTTAAAAAGCGTGAAAATGACCGTTTTGTTTCAATTCTATTGGTTCACTGCTGGAGCGCCCTGCATGCTTTTACGACGAATTTCCGCCAAAACTCAAATTCGTCGACCAAGCTAGTTCTTCCTGCAATCTCGACCCCTCAGCTCAGCACTGCACCAGTCAAATTGCCCTCTGCGCCATTGAAACAGGTATTTACCCGTCCGTTCGCATGCAAACCCTATTTTTTCCACTCTTTCTCCATTAAAGTGGTTTGAGCATCTGCAAATTAAGACCAAAAGAACTCCAGCACCTAAAAGTTCACCTGTAAATTCGCTTATTGGCCCCCCTGTTCAAAAGCAACCTGGCAAACCTGCCCTCCTCTGTAAATTCACTATAAAGCGCCTTTTAAACTTGTTTTTCCCAGCAGAATCTCCAAACTGCCCATTGACTGAGCGCATTGGCCAAATTTCTTTGCCAAAGATCCCATTGCCCTTGTATAAGCTGGTCTTCTAAGTTATCTCTGCACAATTTTATCTTCCTGAGAATTTTACCCGTTGAACCCGTCTCATATTAAACTTCAAGCTGCAAATTCTGTGAGAGAAGCTTCATATTCCCTGTTCTATTGACAGTATTACACTCAAGCTCAAGTTTCTGGTCATAAACATTCAGAATTTTAAATGGCCACTCCAGCAGCCTTGAACATCACTCCTCTCAATGCACCTCACAAGGAACTTGAAGCAATGCCTTTGGCTGATAAGGACCACCTAATTCAAGACCTGGTTGGTGACAGAAACCACCTGCAGACATTCTGTCAGCTGAGAAATAGTTTTTTAAACAACTGTGATATGTATGGCATATGGGAATCAAACTTGCCCATCTACTTCCTCCCTTCTGTCAATATTTTCCCTGAAATTATTCGCCTCTGTTGTGAAAACTATGACCCATCTCAAAGAGCAATCAAGTCTCCATCTGGGAGCATTCTTTTCCAAATAACTCCTGATTCAATCAACCAAATGCTTAACTTCAAGCAAACTCAGCTTCTGATGCCTCTCTCTATGAAATTCTTGCTTGATGAATGTCCTAAACTTTCCAGCTCTGAGATAGCCCGAATTGCTAAAATATTCATGAGAGCAAACTGCCAGCCTACAGGGCCACCTCCTTTTCTCTATGTGTGCTTCAATGAAGTGGGCAAGTTGCTGGTTGATATGATATCCTATGTACTAGGTTTCAAAACAAGTGAGCACATTGATGAAACCATACTAGTCATGTTGTTTGCATATAGCCCAGGACAGCCTCCTGCTGTCAAGTACAACTATGCCAAATTTATCTCCAACAAGATACATGACCAACTACTGAAACTGGATAGGGAGGGAGTCTTCAAATACTCATCATACATTTATCATTTGTTCATGTATTATCAGCCATATTGCTTCCAATGCCCCATCAAAAGATTGGACTCAAAAGGAGAAATGAGGTCTGTGATTTTATGGACCTCAGTCTTTCATGAAGTCCAGAACTCCCCCTACTCTTACTGTGAGTTTATTGACCTGTTTGTCTATCCAGTCTCTTGTCTTCTAAAGAGAACTCCTCATGCTAGGCTATCCTATGACATGCAGAAAATATTGCAACTTTCAAAGAAATGCAAAATAGGTGACTGGTACTTTTACGAGAACCACACTATCATTAGGATCTATGGCTGTGAGCTCGGTCCCTACAGGCTCCAAAGGTATGTTCCAATGAGACACTTTGCCTTGGAGTATTACAGGTAACTCATCAATTTAGATTTAACTCATTTTCATAGTACCAAGAAAAAGGCTCGCCTAAAATTCAAAGACCAACTAGGCCCCTTTGTTATGAACAAGAAAGAAGGTTGGCAAGATGCTGATCAAATATTGGGGCAGAAACTAAAGTTGAAAAGGAGTTTCTAGTGGGTTCCTTATGACCCAAATGGCTTTATCAGTGCCAGAAAAGTAAAATATAGGCTGACAGCTTATGAACATTGTAAAATCCCACAGATTGAACAATTTGCTAATCAAGATGAGTGGGTGCAAGGTACACTAGTTGAGGAATTCACTCAAGAAGAAATAATGGAGCAAAATGTCAAAGATTTGGAAAAAAACTCTTGACTTGGATTCTTTTGAGCAGGTAACATTCAAACTGCCACAATAAGTCAGAGAAGGCCCATCTACTACTGCAGCTTCACAAGCTGCCCAAGAAGGATCTACATCAACAATAGCTACAACAAAAGGCAAGAAGGTAATGGATGCAGGGCAGGAAACAGTGATAGAACAGTCTGCTACCTCAAAGGAGCAGGGTCAAGGACAAACCCCTCCACAGCAAACAGCGCACTACAAATGCCAGCTTTACAGACTCCCGTCAATGAGGAAAGAGGAAGGAAGCAGGACCGAGGAGAGACTACACCTGCTAGTGGGTCAACACAGCAACCAGAAGCCAAAAGACAAAGAGTTGATCCTCAAGTTGAGGAGGAAATTAGTGAAGAAGTCCTAGAGAGTCCGAGGAGAGAAAGGGAAACAAGCCAGCAGACACCTACTAGCTCATTCCAGCAAAAGAAAGAGAGATAGCATGGTATGGAGGTGTCTTCCTCAAGACAGCAAAGCAAGCAACCGCCTAGCATCAAAGCAACTTTTATGGAAATGAAAGCTTAGAATGAACTGTTAAGAGTACAGCTATATGATCAGTTTCTCAAGGCAAAACCCTCCAAACAGCAAATATTAATGGCAGCCTATGACTTTAAAGAGGAGAAAATTATACTAAGTCATTTCAAGCCGAAGATACCACAGCCCCAGACATCTGCAGACTATATAAAGACAAGCTTAGAGGTCCTCTCCAAAGACATACACCCGATGGACCAAATAGAGCTGCACAAGCAAACAGGTGAGATGGTCTATGCCACCCTGGCAGACAAGGCCATGTTGGCTCATCAACTGAAGGAATCATTAAAAAACATTAACACTCAATTAGATTTGGAAAGAATGTCTTCCTCGGCCAAAGATAACAGAATAAAGACATTGGAGGAGATCATAGTGGAACTGGGGCATGATCCTAAGAAGGATGATAAAGCCATCCAGGCCCTCATAAGGAAAAAAGAGGATGACATTGCTGCACTTAAAAAATAATTGAGGTTGCCTTCAACTATGCACCCTCAAACTGCAGAACTTGTACAAGAAAAGGAAGGAGAGGATACCATGGATCTGCTAATGAGGATGAACCAAAGAATAATTCAGATGGAACAAGAGTTGGAGAGAGCACTGCAAGGCAAGCAGGGAGAGTCAACCTCCCAGCCACCTCAAACAGCTCCAACTGTTGTCACTGTTCCTTCCACACAAGCAGCAGCAATCCCTCCTATTATCTCAGCATCTACAACAACTACAACAACTACAGATGCTACAGCAGCAACAACAACAACAGCACCTGAATCTAGCATGAGCATGGAAGAAATGATGAAAGCAGTCAAGGAGCTAGAAGTTCAGGTGACAGAGGTGAAAGAGGTCAAAGAAAAGTTGGCCAAGATGGAAGTAAGCTACGACAAGTCCAAAATGATAGTAGCTGGAAAAACAAGGGAAATAAAAGCCTTGAATGACAAAATAAAAGCCTTAGAGAAGGAGCTTACTTTAGACAAAACTCTAGCTGAAATAAAGAAGATTTTGTGGGCCAAAATTAACTAGTCAATCATTGACTAATGGTGGTCAATTGAGGCCATAAATGAACAAATAGAATTGATAGGCCTAGCCCAATTTGAGACTCAAAGGGCTAGAGTAGCATTGGGAAATATGCCTGAGCAGGCCAGTAAAATGATTCACTTCCTGAACACTCATACCAAAGAGGAGTTGGCAGCATTAGACATTAGCAGCAAGACAGATACTATTCTGACAGCAAAGAAGGTGCTGACCCTAAGAAATTTTGTGCAAACTCTAGAAAGAAAGTGCTAGGAAATGCAGGCAGAAATAGATGATTTCAAGCTAAATCTTGCAGCATTGCAGAGCAGAGGGTTACCCAGTTTATTAACCAGCACTGGAAGACTGCTAACGCGTGAACAGTATGCCACCAGGGTAAATAATTATGTTTCAAATCAGATTACAGCATCCTCAAGTACCTCAGAGGAAACAGGGCCTCCCTCTGGACAGACTCTGTATGACGAATTAGAGAACCTGTTTTATATTGAACATGAAATAAATCACCTCTTTGAACTACAACCCAATTTTTACAGATATACTGAAGCAGATGAGACATTAGTAAAGATACAAAGGCATCAATTGCCTATAGAAGATTGGTGGCAGTCAATGCTAGAGATTCTGCCAAGGTAACTTTGTCTCTGTTTTTCCTTTTGGTCAGCTATGGGTCAGCAGTTCCACATATGTGGGTCACCTGCGAAAGTTTCAACATGGTAGAAAAAGAAGGTCAAATATGATGGCAGCTCATTAAAGAAAAGAAATCACAAGTGACAAGAGACAACACATCAGGAATGCAAACCAAGGCTACAGCCACCGGCCGAAAAAGAAGCCGAAAAGTCAACAAAAGCCACACACCTAAGGCGGCCAAGTACAACATATTTACTCACTCAGGTTGTGCTGGCTTCCACATCAGTTATTGCTATTCAGCAAAGTAGATGGATAAATTTATGACTAGATATTTTCCTACGGGATATTTTTGTAAAAAACTCTCTTATGTATAGACCGAACTCATATGTTTTGTGGGTTGGTGATTTTCTCTCTAAGCTACGCTGTAATTTCTGAGACCCCCTAATGCAAATGGCTGTTGAAGTTCATGGTTTCTGTGCTGTCTGAATGTGGAAATGATGGTCTGGGACCTGCTACAGAATTCCTGTGTCACTCTATGGAGCAATAAGTTATTCTAAAACTCTGTTTTATGTTTTCTGTGTTTGCAAATTTCATATGTCTTCCATAATCTTGGTAGCAGAGAAGAGAGAATAGCCCAGGATTTGTTTAAACACACCATGTGCTCAATCTCTGCTATTAATAATGTTTTCTTCAGGATTAGCCATAAATATGAATTCTTAACTGCTCATGTTTGCACTAATTCCTTTCATTTGAATATTGTTTAGGGATTCTTAATTTCTCCTGAATAACATTCATACACTTTCCCTCTGCCAGCATAATGAAAGATTCTTGATTGCCTTTCATTCCCTGACTTCAATCCACCAATTTCTAGATTTGAAAATTGTTCTAGAACTGCCTACCTCGCTCTATAGTATTCCCATTCACCCAGGAAACACTTTCAGAAGTACACACTCATTGAATCCATTGCCCAATGGTATAGACTGTTCTGGACTTTGCATCATAGCTCTGCCTGAAATCACCATCCAACAAACTCGAAACAAAACTCTGTACATCATAACTAGCCTAAAATACTTCAAAACAAAGCTAAATTAGAAAGAGAGAGCCCTCTCTGGTTGCAGGTAGGCTAGGACCTGCAGCTAAAAGATTGGTTAGTGGTTACCTCGGCCGTATTCCCTTCAGGAGTCAGGGAACAACCTGAGTGATAAGAGTGTAGAATACACCATTCCTCCTGTCTGTTTGTGCATCTCAATCTGGTCTATTGGATGAATGTCTTTGGCCAAGACCTCCAGATTTGTCTTCATATAATCAACTGTAGACTGTGGTTGTTGTACCTTGGGCTTGAAATAGCTCATGATCATTTTGCCCTCCTTTATGTCATATGCAGACATCAATCTTCGTTGTTTTGTGGGGGCCATCTTAAGATATTGGTCATAAATTTGCAGCCTCAATGGATCATTTCTAGCCTTTATCTCTGTGAATGTCCTTTTGACATCAAAGGTCTTCTTGCTTGGTGGCCTTGTGGATGAAACTTCCACACTATGTTTCTTTTCCAGCTCCTACCTGTGTGAGTTGGTTGATGTATCTATCACTTGGGAGGTCTGTGGGCTGGTTTCCCTCTCACCTCTTAGTCTTTCTATTGTCTCTTCAATGATTTCCTCTTTAGATAGAGGATTGAGTCTTTGCCTTTTAGCACCTGGCTGCTCAGCAGGTCCATTGATAGGTGTGGTCTCTTCTCTATCCCTTTTCTTGCCTTTTTCCTCATTTAGAGGAGTTTGTAATGCTGGTATCTCTGGTGCTTTGGTCTGCACTGGAGGAATTTCCTCCTGCTGATCTGTCATTTCTTGCTGCTCTGTGCCTGCCACTTCCTTGCCCTTTGAAGAACCTAAAACTGGTGTGTTGGCCCCTTGTATAGGTTGTTGTGAAGTCCCAGCAGAAGATGTACCCACTTTGGCTTGCTGAGGCAGCTTGAAAGATACCTGTCCAAAAGAGTCCAGGTCAAGGGTCTTTTCTAAATCTTTCATAGCTTGTTCCATTTTTTGTTGGCGAGTAAGTTCTTCTACTAATGTACCCTCTATCCATTCATCCTGATTGGCATATTGTTCTACTTCAGGGATCCTATGATGTGTGTAAGCTGACAACTGGTTTTTTACTTTTCTTTCACTTATAAAGCCATTTGGGTCATATGGTACCCACCAAAATATTGTCTATAAATTTAAGGGCTTCCCCTAATATTTTATCAACATCCTCCCATGCTTCCCTTTTGTTAATGATAAAGGAGCCTAATTGGTTTCTTATCCTCAGCTGAGCTTTTTTCTTCACATTGCAAAAGTGAGTCAAATCTACATTAATAATTTTCCTGAAATATTCTAGAGCAAACAGTCTCATAGGCACATATTTGGGCAGCTTATAAGGGCACAACTCACAGCCATATATCCTAATTTCAGTGTGATCCTGGTAGAAATACTAGTCACTTATCCTGTAGTTCTTGGAGAGCTATAGAATCTTCCTTATGTCACCAGAGAGCCTAGGAGGAGGAGCTCCTATCAATAGAGTGGAGGTTGGATGTATGAACAAGTCAACAAATTCATAGTAAGTATAAGGGGATTCAACAATTCTATGGAAGACAGAGGTCCAAAAGATCACAGACCTCCTTTCTCCTTTGGAATCCAATTTTCTGATGGGAAATATAAAAATGTCTGGGTGATAATACAATAGCAGATAATATATGAAACTTGTGTATTTAAACGCCCCTTCTCTTTCCAAATTCATAAATTGACCATGGATTTTGTCAGCAATGAAAGAGGCATAGTCATACTTAATAGCAGGGGGCTGTCTTAGAGTAAAGGTGGACAACAGAACCAGGACCATCTCATCCACAAATTCACTGGACCTGAAACCCAGGATTATTGATATCATGTCAAGAAGAATTCTTCCAGTCTCATTGAAGGAGACATATGAATAAGGAGGTGGACCTTGTGGCTGGCATTCTGGTTTCATGAATATCTTAGCAATCCGGGCTATTTCTGCACTGGACAGTTGAGAGCCTTGCTCAAGTAAAAATCCCATGGAGAGAGGAGCAAGAGGCTGAACTGGATGGAATTGTAGCATTTCATTGATAGACTTAGCAGTTATGTAAAAGAGCACGGTTTGTGATGGAGAGCTAACTGCTTTACTAACAAGGTCATAATTGGCACAACAGTGGCGAATAATATCTGGGAATATATTGACTGAGGGAAGGTAGTACCTGGGCATATTGGATTCCCATATTCCATAGATATCAGAATTATTCAAATGATTGTTTCTGACTAGGCAGAAAGTTTGCAGATGATTTTGGCAACCAGTTGGGACTCTTATTTGGAAATCTCTGTTGGCCAAGGGTAAATGATGCTGGTCTGTATGAGGTGCATTGAGAGGTGTGACATTGAGGGTGAACGGGGATTCCATTGTTCAATTGTCTGTGTTTTTAACTCGGAGGCTGAATTTCTATGGAAAAAGGCTATAGAGCAGCTATGGGTGCCTTGGACTAGCAATTGTGGACTGTTTTAGCTTGAATTTGGCTCTTACAGGTACAATTTTGTAGAGGAAAGCCAAAAAACACAGGTTTGGGAGAAGGAAGAGGGTAAATACCTGTGTTTTGGAAGTGCATGAGTACAATTGGCAGGTTGGTTGACGAGTTGAGGTGCACAATGCTGGACTTTGCTGGTTGGGGTGGCGGACTGGAGCTTGCGGGGCTGCTAGACGTGCTTTTGCATGCAACAATCTTGAGAAAACAACTAATGAAAATGAAAGAAAATGACGTTTTTTACGGGTTTTTTGATAAAAAATCAGCTTCCTGGGATTTTTGGCACTTTTGGTCAGATGACGTCAGCATGACGTGATAGTTTATCACGTAGTAGAGGGTATGGAAGGGTGACGTGGTGGTGACGTAAGCGGGGGCGGGTCAATGGGAGCGGTAAGTGGTTTGGGCCCACACCGCTTATGGGTCGAAGCGGTTTTGGTGGGGAGGGCCGCGAGCATGGCGGGGAGATGCCACGCGTCCCTGGTACGGCAAGAATACCGCCGGCTCCCCGGGTGGTAATCATCGGAGGGGAAGGGTGCCACGATATGATTGTGGGCCGTCCGATCAACAGGCCCGGATCCAATGGTTGGCAGATATCTGAGGTGGCATAGGGTTACGGTGCAGGGACCCACATATATAAACAATGACTTTAAATATGTCAGAGCGGGTTTGATTGGCCGTTGGGGTGCTTAAACAGTTAATTAACCTGGTATTAATTAACCTTAGAACATTTTCATGCGGGGAGGGTTTTTAATGTATTTCAGCTGAACCATTAATTCCCGAAATGATATGGTTTATAACTAAACCGGGGCGGGATATAATAAAGTCTTGGGTTTTTTCTTTTATGTAGATAATACGGGCAGGGGGAGGAATAGAGGGATTTATATAATAATGTTAGGAGTTAATATGGGTTTGTGAAGGGTAAGTGCCGAGTTATAAGGTTTAACAACTTAGGCTTAGGAGAAAACAAAGGTTTTACACAAGGAATGTGGTTTCTTTGCAAAAATCAAGAATGTTATTTTCCTCAGGCTTTTCATGAAATGGGTTAATTTAGGAGTATTGAGAAGATCTCAATATCCTTGGAGGAGGTTAGTAAGTGTTTTTGGGAGAAGTGTGAGGGGAAGTTAGACATGCATCACTTGATTTGTAACCAAACAATTACCACTGTACTTATGATATCAAATGAGATGAACCTTTTGAGAAAAAAAAGTTAATCATAAGCATGCTTCTACAACACCAAAACTGCCTACCCAGCCTACAGTACCTAACATTTTTTCTTCCTTTTACATGGGTACACTTGGACTAGCAAACCCTTACTCTTTTCTTTTCTTTGATTGCAATCCTATCTAAGTCTGCCCTTATTTCATCCAAGGGCTCAGATTCAACTGTTGAGCACTTTTGCTTCTCTACCTAGCTATTTATCTGCCAAGATTGAACTGTTTGGATAGATTTTACTCTCTATCTCTAAAACAAGAAATTTAAACATGAACTGGCCAAGATTAAGCTGTTTGGCCATCCATCAACTGTGGCAAGAGTGAAACTAACTACAAACAATGAAATTCTTTGCAAAAATAGAATAGTAGTGGCATTTGGACTAGCACACTTTCATTGGTCTTTTCCTTTGGGGTTCATTTCCTTTCTTTTTTGACCATTTTATTCTTTTTACCCTTTGATTTTTCTTTTAGGGCATACCCTCTTTACATTTTTCAATTTTTTGAACTTTTCAAAATATGGAACCTTTGCAGCATGGAAAGGATGAACATATTTGGGATTTTACCAGTCAATCATGAAATATGACACCTATTGGATAGGAGCATAACATTGGCTCCCCTTGGGGATGGCTTTTCCTGGTGAAAAGTAAAGAACAGCAGGTCAGATGACCTTATGTACAATTCTTGTTGTATTCTTGAAATTTTCCTTTGCTGTGTGTAAACAAAACTGTACAGAGGAGCATGTAAGGTAGACCCATCTCTCATAAATTAATCCAAACCATTGTACCTCTATTTTTGGATAATTTGTCTAACTGTTTGTTCCCATATTTCAGCTCCCAAGTCTTTTTCTTCAACTTTTGTTTAAACCAAAAAAAGGGTAACACAAAAAGGTGGCACAGTTCCTTGACTGTTCCTCAAAATTTCCTACATATTCCTTCCCATTCTTATTGCTGTAATAAACTACAAAAACTAAACATTCTTATGTACAAGTTAGACTCTTGGTATGTCAACAAACTGGATCAAAATAGTGTTTCATCATCCAACCATTAACTGGTCCATCTTCTACTCCTGTACCATCCAGGCTTTTCAAAAAGTAGGTATTGTTTCCTTGTGTGTTATAGACATTTTTGTGCCTTACAGCATGAAGCATGAAATGTCAATAATCTAAGGGATCCAAAGTCCCTAAACATGTTGTTCCTACCCCTAGAGGAACAAGGTCAGCAAACCACAGCACTGAATATCAGTTCTCCACCTGAAAACACTCAAAAACAAGCTAAATCTGGATCATGTCAACTGCTCCACTGAGCATCTGCGCTGAATGTCAACTGCTCCACTCTGTACCTGCACTGAATGTCAACTGTAAAGAAGGCTACCTGCACTGGGCGAGTTTGGCCAAGTGGCACAGTCATTCCTCAAGGTGTCAATGCCCAGGAAGCTTCCAAAATGACACTTGGATCAGGGAATTCACCTAGTGATGAGTAAGAGGGTCTAGATCTCCAAGTGGAAGTAGGAACCTCCAAGTGGACTCAAGAACTGAAGAATAACTGAAGTGGGAGAGGACACTAGTCAGCTTCATGCCAGCCTCAAGCTGACTCATCCTTTCTCCAAAACTCCTATATATAGAGCTCTCTCATGAGGTCTAAGGGGGCTGGAATCTTGTGAATGTAAGGAAGTGCTGTTGGTTTGAGTATAGAACTATTGGGTGATTTGCTTGAAGGAGGTGAAGAGGAGATTTCTTTCTGCTGGGAGGTGATGCTGGATTGGGCCTTTTATGGTTGTATCACTTCCTGAACTTTACTTCTTCCATTAATAAAGCATTTGAGGTTCTTCTATATGCATGTGTCTCAATGGTGTATTGTTATACTTGTGTATTTGATTTATTCTAATCCTTGAGTCAATTATGAATGTATGCTTCTTGTAGTTTCCCTCTCTTGCCATTTTGCAGGATCTTGGTGTAGCTGGGCCAGTGAAAGAGCAAGGAACTGGGAGCAAGCGGCAAAGAGAGAAGATTGGATCAAGCATTAGCGGAAGACATCGGTTAGTGGATCTCTTCCTCCTCTCTCTTACATCTCATAAAGAAGTAATCTTGAATAGCTTTGCTTTGATTGTTGCTGAGGTACTATCACCCTTAGAGTGGGATAGGGTCATTCCGTATTGGATACTTTTCCCAACAACAAATTGGCGACTCCGCTGGGGATCGTATCTTGTTGGTTGTTTGTGTTTTTGCTATTCATTTCATAAACACAGGGAGTACCGAATCGAACAGCATTTGGATCTTTCAAATGTAAAGTAGAGGGCAGCTACTCTAGCTCAGTTTCTGGGCATGTTTATGATTTGAAGAGCTGATTCACAAGGACTCTAAATAGCTCTTAGTGATAGCTTTTCATCCTCCTTTTCATCCCTTAGTGTGTACTTGACTGATAGCTTCTGATTTGGCCAAAAACTGTGAATTTTTGAGCAATCTGTGACCCGGAAACTGAGAAAAACGAAAGTTTGAATCTTCAGTGCAGGCACTGTGAAGGCAGTCTGCATTTCAGCGCAGTTCCCGAAGGGGCTACCTGCGCTGAAGGTCAAACTGCCAGTGTACTACCTGCGCTGAACCAGTTTTTCCTAGTGCTACTTGGGTTCCCTCCTGTTTATTGCCCTGTTTTCACCCTTGTTTTTGCAGCCTGTTACCAGTCAATGTACCTATCTGAAACCAACTTTCCTTGCCACTATTCTGCCTCGGTTGTATAAAGAAACTGTGTTTGTTCTTTGTGTATTTCTTGTATCATTTGCAGTTTCCCATAACGAAAGTGAACTAGTCTTGCTGTGGCCTCTTAGATCTAGACCTGTGATAAAGTGTCATTTTGATCTTAAGAGTTAGTTTGTTTGCTGTTCATAGCTGATTGAGCTTTTGCTTTCGTCATATGGTTTGAATTTAGATATTTCTAGTGTCGAAACAAGTAAATCTTAAGGTGTCTTTTGATTTTGGACAAGCTTGTTTGCTTTCACTTGAAATTGAATTCGAAATTATACAACAGCTTTCTTTTTGTATTACATCAACATTAAGAAAGAGAAAAGAAATACCTGCATTTTGCATTTTGCATTTGATAAGTTTGCACATTGATTTAGGGAAAAAGTGCATTAGTGTATGCTCTTTGATCTGTGTGAAAAGATTTTTGTCTTTCTTTTCCCTCAGTAGTTAAGATTTTCATAAGTCGAAAAGATTGAAAAAGCTTGCTTCTCATCTTAGACTGCATTTAGGAATTTGTATCAAACATCTCGTGGTGAACCTTGAAAGGCAAACTTTAAAAAGATCAACCTTAAAATATATTGAATGAACCTAACAACGCTTTGAAACATAACGCGAACACATAGAGGTCTAAGCTAGAGACGTGTTCCGGCGTCGTTAAATGTAGTGACTGTCGATCTCGACGAAGGTGGGTGATTCCTCCTGAGAGTCGGTGGCACTAATACGGACTTGTGCTCCCACGTACCGTCGCGTATATATTGGGAGACCCCTATAGGCATATATCTTTTATCCATAGGAAGCCGTGTCGGCCGCCTTACTGATCGCAATGCAGTGAACACAGCATTCACGAAGATCGACCACCCGTACCGTAAAACGTATTCTGTGGTTTTGCGAAAGGTTTGGCACACCCTCTGCCTAGATCTCCAGAGCAGTTTCTTTTGGCCTTTTTCAAACTCTATAACTGAAAAAGTCCATCCGAGCATTTTTCACTTCGGGCTCGTTAAAACATCGAAGGAGACTAGAGTCATCTTTAGCTTTTTCTCGACTCTTAAAAAGTGAAAAAGCAAGTTGTGTCTAAAAGCGTCTAATAAAATTCATTCAATTCGGAAACACAAATTTCCCCTTTTAATATTTTGGTTGATCAAGTAATCCGCAATCGTGGAAGAAAGTCAATTGAAACCCCGTCGTTCGTGGAGGCTTACGAGTCAACCATCTTTGTCTCCGGAATCGAAAACAGTACGGACAAAGCAAACTCGTTTAACCGGTTCAAAATCTCCTATAAAAGTTAGAACAAGTGTTCTGACTGCATCTGAGGTTCCAGTTACTCCTAACATTTCTGGAAACCCTGCCTCTATAGAAGAAGTTCAACAGCCACAGAAAGACAGTAATACTGATCCTAGTCTGGGGGCAAATACTTGTATATCTGAACCAGTTCCATCTGTAACCGGTCGAGAGAGTTTTGTTCCTCAAACAACTGTCGCTGTCGAAGCAACCACTTCTTCGGCACCAGAAATATTTTACGGACCTGACGGTCTTCCTCTTCCACCAGGTTTGATTGCGATAGAGGAAATTGCAGAGGATCCGCAAGCAAGTACTCCAACTCATTTTGGAGTCGGGGTCACTCTATTTCCTTCATCAGAAGTTAATCCACCACAAGTGGAAGTTCCTGTAGAATCGCTAGGCAATCTATTGGATAGACTTAAAATGTCTGAACAACCGTCATCATCGAGGACTGTGTCAAATGACACAGCGACAACAGAAGCCCCTGCCGTCACTCCGACAATGTTTGCCGGCATACCAGCTGTCCCGACTAGCTCACAACAGCTAGAAGGAGTCCACCAAGGGACTATTTCAACAGTATGGTCTGTTCCAGTTTGTTCATCCGGAGTAATACCCGGCAACTCTTATGTTGAAACTCGACAAATTGATCCTCATGGAGGTCAATTTGGGCCATCCAGTCCTCAAGGACTAACAATCCCTATGAGTTCCGGATTGCTACCATATGGGGGGCAGTATGCCCTTTCATTACCTCCTCCGGGAGGATATCCATATGGCGGTTCTCAACAGTATTCAGGTTATACTGGAATTGTGTCAAGTAGTTGGGTACCTATGCCACCTCAACAACCAAGGGTTGTATATTCTATGCAACAGTGTGTACCTATGACGAACATCCCAACCACACCAGCTATTGTAACTGTGTCACAAGTTCAAGCGATACCTGTTACATGTCAACCTCAGATTTCTCAGGTTGTAATGCAACAGTCTCTTGAACATGGGTCGCAACCACAATCGCCAACTGGTGGGGTGACACAGGTCCAAACGGGTACAATTACCCCACACCTCAGTCCAACGGTTAGCATAGCACAACAGAACATGGCTTCACAACCATGGTTAGTGCAATACCAACAACCGCAATTCCAGCAGGTGTACCAAGGTTCTGAGCAGCAGATCTTTGCGAACAGTGGACAACCGTATATCCAAAACGGTCAAAACCAACCACTTTACAGTGGTCAAGTCCACCAACCGTATCAGTCATACCAACATCAATTACATTATGCTGGTATGCAAAGGCCCACTGCTCAAGCGATTCCATCGTACCCTGGTTACGCTTCGCCTAACCTGAATCAACAGTTACCATTCGTGGCAACTTTAGAGTTACCCGATTTACACCGGTTAACCAATGATCCGATTGCTTATGCCCCTTGGTGGCCAGCGATTCCTCATAAACTTCCATCTGACATTCCTAAATTCAATGGAAATCCAGGTGAAGACCCATCGAATCACGTGATGACTTTTCATCTGTGTTGTTCGTCGAACACCCTAAACGACGATTCGATAAGGCTTCGCCTTTTTCAGAGGACATTGACAGGTCCAGCGGCTAAATGGTATATTGAATTGCCAAGAGCCTCTTTCGACAATTTTAGTTCCCTAGCCACGACTTTCTTAACCCATTTTCAATTACCGATAAGGTATGAAACAGGAACAGAAATATTAACCAACTTCAAGCAGACAACTGCCACCCATATATCTGATCATATACATGAGTGGCGTCGTCGTTGTAGGATGGTGAAAACATACGTTCCCGATCAGCTATTAGCTGAATGGTTTATAAAGTCGTTACTTCCTGCTATAACGGAAGATGTGGCTAAGGGGGGAGTCGTAACAGAGGAGCAAGTTATCGCTCGTGCACAGTATTTGGACTTAGTTTATACTCAGTCCGGCACGCTCTACAACAAAATACCTGACGCCCCTAGACCAAAATTTTCAATTCCTCCTCCTCCTAAATCAAATAGTGACTCTCATGCCGGTGACGGTGTGATTGGCACGGCAAACGCGAAATCGATAAAGGCTTCGTCAAAGAAAGCCCGTAAGAATTCGGATCAAAATGCAAAAGAAGAAATTCTTGCTTCGGAAGTAAATGCCGTATCAGAAGATAAAGGCAAAGAAACCAATCAACCAGGAAGCAAGAAGAATAAAAACAAAGGGAAGAAGAAGAAACAGGGTGAGTCATCCCCTGGAAAAAATTCTTCAAACCCTCCTGGGAAAGGGAAACAAAATTATCCATGTCTAATATGTGATGATAAGGATCATAGCACAAAGAATTGCCCATTCAAAGCTGAGTTAAAGAGGTTCTTTAAAAGTTCCCAAACCTCAGCTGTGTTAACTGATCCATTTCCCAACCCAGGTCAAAATCTGGTTGATAGTGGAAATGCTTCCCCGTCGCAAGTACTTATGTTGTCGGTTTCAAAACAGCAGAATGATGCTTTGATTTCGACAAGGAACAAAGATTATGGGGATCCTCAGCTGTCGAACGAAAAAGGTAAAGATCAACCAAGTAGTTCGACAACAACTTCGACAAAAGTTGTACCACCCATCATCCCTGAATTAACAATAAAACCGCCAAAGGGTGTAGTACACAAGTTGACATTTAATCCTCGCGCCAGAGCGGCGCAGCATTATAACATAGTGGAAGATTTGGCACAATCGCCATCCGCTATGTCGACTCTTGAAGTACTACAAAATTGTCCATCCCAAAGGCAGGCATTGTTATCATCAATTGGTGGGGTTGATCCTAAGGATTCCAATCTTGTATCCTTTGATCACAAGGGATACGATCCTCAGTTACCAGCTCAACTAGCTTTCCTTATTCAAGTGAAAGCCCTCAACAAAACTGTTCACAGAACAATAATTGATGAGGGAGCATCGACATGTATTATGTCGATGAGTTGCTGGAAAACTTTAGGATCTCCAACCTTGTCGCGATCTTCGACGACATTAAAAGCTTTCGACGGAAGGACTTATACCCCATACGGTATCCTTAATAACTTGAAAGTTGAACTAGGGGGAAAAACAGTAGAAATTGATGTTGAGTTCATCGATGGAAATCTTGACTATAACATCCTACTGGGTAGACCATGGATTTATGCCATGGCAGCTGTTGTGTCGACTTATTTTAGGAAGATCGCATTCCCATTTGAAGGAGGGATTACGATCGTCGACCAACAGAATTTCCTCCCTAATGGTTCACAAGTTACAGGAAGCATCCCCATGATGCATGAGAGCAACCATTCAATTCAAGATATCGGAGTAGGATTATTGAAAGACCCCACATTGATGGGAACTTTCGCGCTACCACCTCCTATTTACATAGGAAATGCACCGTTTGTAGCAACCTGCAACATGATATCTTCCACGAAGGTCGACATGGATCGTTCAATGGTTTTGCCCCAAAGCCCTTTAGAAATATTGTAGCAATCAATGTTTCAAGCATGGGAGGCGAACCCAAATCAACGCTCGTCAAGCGTCTAGGTAGATAGGTCTAGAGAATATAGAACCCCATTAGATCCTTGGTCGAAAGTACATGGGACTGACGAAGGAATCTTACAATCAATGTTGATTGAAGGGGCACCATGGAATGATCACCACCATCGTTCCCTTCTTCCGGAATATGAAGAAGATACTCAAAGTGACCTTTATCACCCTTCAGTTTTTGAATTCCTAACAAATACTGTAAACACGGTGGATTCCGAGCGAAACCTATCCAATATTGAAGAGACTATAGCCATAAATATCTCGACTAAAACAAATGTTGTAGAGAATATTTATGTCGGCAAAGGTTGTTCCCCTTCAGAACTGGAAATATATAACGCTCTTTTTCGTGAATTCAGAGATGTCTTTGCTTGGTCATATGATGAAATGCCAGGCATTGACTCGAGTATCGTTGAACATGAAATTAAAATGTATCCCGATGTCAAACCAGTAAGACAACGGCTTCGGCAGGTGCACCCCAAGAAAGCCGCGGCCATTAAAGCAGAAGTTGAAAAACTTCTCCATGCTGGATTCATCTACCCGGTTCCTCTAACCGATTGGGTATCGAATATTGTCCCTGTTATGAAGAAACAAGGGACGATTAGAGTGTGTGTCGATTATAGGGATGTAAACCAAGCTTGTCCGAAGGACAACTACCCTACACCCTTCATCGACCAGATAATTGATGAATGCGCCGGATGTGAAATCTTTTCATTTATGGATGGATTTTCCGGGTATAATCAAATCAATATCCGCCCACAGGACGAGTCAAAGACTGCATTTATTTGTCCATGGGGCACATTCGCTTATCGAAAATTACCCTTTGGTTTAAAGAACGCAGTGGCGACGTTTCAGAGGGCGATGAATTATGCCTTCCATGACATCAAGAACATTGTTCAACCTTATCTCGACGATCTTCCGGCTCATTCGCGAAAGCGGACTGATCATCTGCAGCATTTAAGAGCGATATTTCTACGTTGCCGACACTACAAGATAAGACTCAATCCGCACAAATGTGTGTTTTGCGTCGGTTCTGGTCGTTTACTTGGCTTTGTAGTCTCTAAGGATGGGATTCGTCTCGACCCCTGCAAGGTTCAGGCAATCATTAATTTGCCTCCACCTTCAAATTTGCTTCAGATTCAGAAACTCCAAGGGAAAGCAAACTTTCTGAGGAGGTTCATTCCAAATTAGGCAGAACTTGCTAAGGGTTATACTCGTCTTTTGAAAAAGGATGTACCTTTTGTCTGGGACCAGGTGGCGCAAGCTTCCTTTGATGCTCTGAAAGATTGTCTAGTAAAAGCATCATTAATGTACGCCCCGGACTATCAAAGAGATTTTAACCTGTATCTGGCTGCAGCGGATACGACCATTGCGATGGTTTTAGTTCAAGAAATCGATGGAATTGAACATCCTATATATTATTTAAGTAAAAACTTAAATGATACAGAAAGTAAATATTCTTATGTTGAAAAACTAGCGCTTGCAGCTGTTCAAGCGATTCAAAGGTTTCGACATTATGTCCTCTTTCGGAAAACTACCATCTTGTCAGATTGCAACCCCATGACTTATATACTGTCGCGACAATTGCTGGGGGGCAAATATTCAAAATGGATAGCGATCCTTCAAGGGTTTGATCTGGAATTTGTAAAATCCAAATCAAAGAAAGCTCTAGTTTTCGCAGAATTATTATGCGATCTCCCATCGTCGTCCAACGATGAAACATCGGAAGAGTCAATCGTGGACGAAAGTTTGTTTCTGATATCTGCAAGCGATGAGTGGTATGGAGATATCATATTTTATCTCCAAACCCAAAAATTCAGGCCTAACACCTCTCGCTCCGAACAAAAACGTATACGATACCAAGCAAAAGACTACATGATCGTCGGTGATACACTTTACCGTCGTGGTGTTGATACAGTTCTGAGGAGGTGCCTTACCCATGAGGAGGTCGAAAAAGCCCTGAATGAGTGTCATTCAGGCGCGTGTGGGGGGCATCAATCTGGATATGCAACAGCACAAAAACTCTTACGAGCAGGATACTTCTGGCCAACCATGTTCAAAGATTGCATAACCGCAGTCAGAAGTTGCCATGCTTGTCAAATTTTTGATAGCAAAACCAGACGACCACCCGCACCTTTACAGCCGATAGTTGCTGTTGGGCCCTTCGCCAAGTGGGGCATCGATTTCATGCAATGTAACCCCACCTCGACCGGGGGGCATGGGTATATTATAGTCGTTGTTGACTATTTTACCAAATGGGCCGAGGCGATGCCTACATTGGATAACACTGGTGAAACAGCTGCCCTTTTCTTTTTCAATCATGTAGTCGCCAGGTTCGGCGTACCACAGGCTATAGTTACAGATCATGGGTCGCTTTTTCGCAATCACATGATGGTCGAATTAGCTGCCAAGCTAGGGCTATCTCACGACAGCTCTACCCCATATTATCTGCAAGCCAACGGACAAGTTGAGGCAATCAACAAGGTCCTGAAGCGTATGTTGCAAAGGATGATCGGGGTTCATAAAAGAAGATGGTACCTAATCCTGTACTCAGATTTGTGGGCTTACCGAACCTCGGTAAAGAACGCAACCGGGTTCACACCTTTTCAACTGGTGTATGGCCTGGAAGCAGTCTTGCCAATCCAGTGCGAAATTTCGTCGCTTAAACTCGCGATCGATCTTCTCCCCGGAACTTCAGAAGAAGAGGCTCGTTTCTTGGAATTAATCCAATTGGATGAAACCCGTCGTGATGCCGCTTTGGCTAACGAGGCCCATAAGAAACGAGTCAAGGCTCAGTTCGACAAAAATGTCAAACCCCGTGTCTTCTCAGAAGGTGATTTGGTCTTACTTTATGACCAAGAATCCGATAAATTGGGAGCAGGTAAATTCAAGTCCTTATGGATGGGCCCCTATATTGTTAAAAGGGTGTTAGCAAAAGGAGCCTACGAGTTAATGGATTACGATGGAATTCCACTGGCACAGCCCCGCAACGGGTTGTACCTCAAGCGTTACTATGCTTAAATAGTAACCTGCATGCTTTTGTTGTATTTTGTTTTCGCTAAAGTATTTGTTCTGGTCGAGTGATCAACCTTTTTCATTTGTTGCAGATGTCGAACCTTCTGGAGACATGTGTTGGATATGCCGACGGAGCAAGTCGTAGTTCGCGGAACCTATCTTCCGCAGCCTGGGCCATTTTTGATCCAAGCGGCGAGTTAGTAAGTTTCAGAGGTGTGTGTATTGGGCAATCAACGAATAACATCGCTGAGTATAGCACGTTGATAGAACTACTCTCTGATGCCATCACACGTGGCATACGCCGACTAATTGTCAGGCTAGACTCACAGCTCGTAATACTACAACTCAATGGTATATATTCTGTTCGCAATCCAGCTATTTATCGCATGTTCCTAAGGGTTAAGATCTTGGAAAGACGATTTGATTCAATTCAATATCAACATATTTCCAGGAACTTAAACACATTAACTGACTCATTGGAAAACTATGTGTTAGATAGACATTTGCAACATTTATAAAGAGGACACATCATCAAAGATTGTACATATGGATCATATAACTCAAACAGAATAAAACTAGAAAATCAAAATATATATAAGTTGTTTATAGTTCATACATAATGTTCTGTAACCAAGACAAAATTGGTCATATGACCTAAAACTCAAAAAGATGCTAGGGGGCACCCTAGCCTAGTGGTGCTCATGATAGCACGTCACGGCCTATGCAATCATGCGCAAGAGACGAGTCCGTCGTCTAGGCACGCTAGTGGTGTGTCGCTGCAGCTGTAAAGGTAACTCATCAATCCTCACATCGGGAATGCCGAGAGTAAGGCTCTCAACCTGCTCTTGCACAGCTGTAAGGGTCTCAGTATCGTCAAGGTCGCGAATAACAGCTCTCCTAGCAGGCTCCACTGCCGGGGCAACAACTGGCGGTCTCAGACGAACTACTGGACGAACAAGACCAATATCTGCATGCACCCAAGAGTACGATTAAAAGTCTTGATAGAATAAAGCACAGCAACATTATAAATAAGAACAGTAAACAGTAATATGGTCAAAGAGTTTACCAATGGCGCCCCACTGTTCGCCATTCGGTAGCACCAAATCTGGATCACCTCGGAAATCCATACCCACATATGGATACTCAGAAAACGCCATCTCCTGGCGCTCGAACCACCTGAAGAAGGCCTCAGTAAAAGTAATCTGAGGTTGACCAGCATGCCTAGACATGTGGTCAACCCACCTCTGCATGCGTGGCTCGGTCGGAGAAGGCAAGTCGAGTATGATGTACTGAGGCTGCATCAGTGGGATTTTCTCCAAGGCAAAGGCAGTCAGAATAGAACCAAATCCAAAGTTCTTCAGCTTCCCGTCCTTTACCTTGGTCAATTGACTTTTCATCTGAACAAGTACTGCATCACACCAGTTGAATACTTTCGGTTGGAGACACTCCAAGGCGTGCTGCATATAAGATCTGTTGGCAACATGTAGAGCTGCGCTACCGGCCATCCTACCAATGGTATACAGAATGGACCTGAGAGACCTGTCAGTAATCTCACGGATAACAATCTTGCCGTCTCTGCTCGGCTGAGAACCTTCCCTGCAATACTGGCGGACATAATCTCTGGTGGAATCGGTCCCCCGGGCCGTACCTGACAAGGAAATGGGGGCACCTCGTCTTGACAATCCAGTCAAGAAGTACATGTCCTCTATGGTCAAGGGGATGGATTTTCCCCTAATCTGGAATACTTGGTTAACAGGATCCCAAGCATCAAGCATATACTGCAGCAAAGTAATCTGTGCTCTCATGCTAGAGATACGGAAAAACTTCAGCAGGCCACAGTTCCGCAGCGCGTTCACCGTGACAGGGTCATGGAGGGCAATCATGTCCTCCTCTTCATGTTCTCGTTCTCGCCACGTAAGGGACATTTTGTTCAAAGTTCCCTGCAAAGCAAACAAGAGAAAGAGTAAGTTCCTGATTTTGATGAAAAACTGGCGAAAACTCATCAAAAAATGAGCTGAAACTCATTTTTTCTGAGCCCAGCGCAGGCAGAGAGTCTCCCACCTGCGCTGAGGGTCAGGCTGCCTTAAGGCAGCTTGACATTCAGCGCAGGTTTCGAATGGGGAACCTGCGCTGAAACTAGGGCGCCCTGGCAAAACCCCAGGGGCTCAGAAAGACTGAAAAACAGGCATGAAACTGGAAAAGAAAACCATGAAAAGAAAGAGCTAGGGTTTAGCTCCTACCTGGTCCAGACGGCGCCGAAAATCGTCCGCAGAATCTCCCGGAATCAGCTGGTGAAAATCAAGGGGGAAGAGGCACCTCCAGAGCTCCAACAAACCAAATGCGAATGAAATGGTAAATGAGAGGTAAAAACACCTTTTTATGGCTTTTTACGTAGTTCAAAGTAAAATATTAGGGTTATAATCTCATGTTCATGCAAATATTATTCATTTCTAACAAATTTTGTTGCAGCAATTGAAAATGCAGCACTACCCTTGAAAAGAGAAAAGCTAGTAATGGTAAAAAATCAAAATTTGACCATATAATCGAGCAGTTTTACCGCGGAATTTATGCTCATTAAAAAATAGAAAAGCGAGATCCGAGCAGTTTTAGCACATAGTTCATGCTCGTTAAAAAATAAACATAAGATTGAGCAAGAGTTTCCTCCAGAGTTTAAGCTCATTAAAAAATGAACCTATTCCAGTAAATAACCATTGTGATCGTAAATTTATTAGCCATAAAAAGCCTTGGTCGTGTTTGCACCTGCCACCTCCATTTCATTTGGCCAATCGTTCACCTCCATATGATTGTTTACCTATTTTGAGGAACAGCTGCGAAGAGTGATTTCACCTAGCCATCCTTGTGACACTGCCGTGATTGGAAAATTCCAACCTGTACCTGGAATCTGCTGCTATCCCTGTTTATCACTCGTTCCTCAAAAGACGAGTCTTCTTTGAGCTCTTTTCATCTGACTCGTAAAATATGAAAAGTTTGCCGAGCTTTGGCCTTCCAGCTCGTTAAAAGGACTGGAAGAGCTATCCCTCCTCTAGATTTTAATCTTTTTGGACCTGAGGGATTATTACACAAAAAGGTCAAGCGCTTGTTTTATTCGGCTCGTTAAAGTTATCGAAAACTCATCCCTGTTTTATACTTTTTCGGACTTAAGGGATTAGATGATGAAAAAGGAATTTTGGAGTTAACTTTCTGTACCTTTTCAGACTCTCTAAAAATGAAAAGGACCGAGTTTTCCTTGTCGTTAGACTCGTTAAAATGATTAAATAGCGACAAACTTGTCTTTAGACGAGAACGAGTTTCCCTATCGCTAGGCTCGTTAAAACATAGCGATGGGCTTGCCCGAAGGGCAGGTTATAGAACAAGCATATGTTATCCTCCTCAAGCTTGACAAAAATAAAGAGGTACTGGTCAGAAATGACTGGGGAAAAATTGGGAGAACCTCAAAGCTTTAATGGTAGCAAGTCGCTCTTGAACATGACACTTTTCCTCCATATCACATCGGGTTGGGTTGTTTCATTCACCGGTCTCATCACCATGGTCTTCGCCAAACCATCCACATTTGGGGTAATGCTACCGATCCATCACATCAGTGTCGTTATATGTTCAAGAGATGTTGTTCAGAAAGAGTCAACCGTGTCCCATCCACTGCCATACATTATCCTTCATCCACCCATGACCGCCACCCTGAATCATATTTCACAGATTGTTTTCACCTCCACTAAAATCATTAGCTCCGTTCCGTGTCAATGATGTGGGATTCATTAAGGCCCTCCTTTGACGGATCACTTCTTGTCGACTTCAACTCATTATCCAAGAAGTTGATCTAGGAACACCCCCCTCAGTACTTTGAAGCTTGCATGCCTCAATGGCAAGTTTCTCACTTCCGACGACAGGTATACATTAATGACCTTCGACCAGAAGATTTTGCGTGGTGTTCGACGCCAAGTCCTTTATTCACACCACGTGAATTGTACTGCAGTACCTTGAGGGTCATTATCATTATCGGTGATTCCTCTTGCGCTTGTTAACGGTTTACATTATTGACCGGTAATCAAGCGATGTCTTTCCATGTTCGACTTCAGCGCAATTCTCACATGGATCGACTTGTACTTAGAGTGAAGATCGAACGAGTTTGAAGACCCCGGATCTAGTTTCATCCATCCGGGCTGCGATATATATTCAGGAAACATAAAGACATTTGACATGTACATCATTGCAGCAGATGATCATCCTACTCAAAGGATGATAATTTCAGCAGAGAATTATCAGTCTACCATCAGACGGTCGTCTGTTCTATGTACCAAAATGAATTTATAAAGCTGAGCATGGGAATACCCGCCTCAGCTAGATCATGAAAGCAGAATGAAAAAATAATGTATTGTATTGTATTTTATTACAGGTCACCTCTCAGCGGTTGAATGAACTTCAGATCCTCCTGATAAAGCATTTCACCCAATAAACGACCTCATACTTTAGGGGGCAACTGTTATAGACATTTTTGTGCCTTACAGCATGAAGCATGAAATGTCAATAATCTAAGGGATCCAAAGTCCCTAAACATGTTGTTCCTACCCCTAGAGGAACAAGGTCAGCAAACCATAGCACTGAATATCAGTTCTCCACCTGAAAACACTCAAAAACAAGCTAATTCTGGATCATGTCAACTGCTCCACTGAGCATCTGCGCTGAATGTCAACTGCTCCACTCTGTACCTGCGCTGAATGTCAACTGTAAAGAAGGCTACCTACGCTGGGCGAGTTTGGCCAAGTGGCACAGTCATTCCTCAAGGTGTCAATGCCCAGGAAGCTTCCAAAATGACACTTGGATCAGGGAATTCGCCTAGTGATGAGTAAGAGGGTCTAGATCTCCAAGTGGAAGCAGGAACCTCCAAGTGGACTCAAGAACTGAAGAATAACTGAAGTGGGAGAGGACACTAGTCAGCTTCATGCCAGCCTCAAGCTGACTCATCCTTTCTCCAAAACTCCTATATATAGAGCTCTCTCATGAGGTCTAAGGGGGCTGGAATCTTGTGAATGTAAGGAAGTGCTGTTGGTTTGAGTATAGAACTATTGGGTGATTTGCTTGAAGGAGGTGAAGAGGAGATTTCTTTCTGCTGGGAGGTGATGCTGGATTGGGCCTTTTATGGTTGTATCACTTCCTAAACTTTACTTCTTCCATTAATAAAGCATTTGAGGTTCTTCTATATGCATGTGTCTCAATGGTGTATTGTTATACTTGTGTATTTGATTTATTCTAATCCTTGAGTCAATTATGAATGTATGCTTCTTGTAGTTTCCCTCTCTTGCCATTTTGCAGCATCTTGGTGTAGCTGGGCCAGTGAAAGAGCAAGGAACTGGGAGCAAGCGGCAAAGAGAGAAGATTGGATCAAGCATTAGCGGAAGACATCGGTTAGTGGATCTCTTCCTCCTCTCTCTTACATCTCATAAAGAAGTAATCTTGAATAGTTTTGCTTTGATTATTGCTGAGGTACTATCACCCTTAGAGTGGGATAGGGTCATTCCGTATTGGATACTTTTCCCAACAACATTGTGGGGCCTGAATAACAAGAGGTCCCTTCCACAGGAAGCCAAACTTCCCATGTTTTCCTTTATCTTCTCTTCTAGAATCCCATTTCAATACTTTGTCTGCTATGAAAACATCATCTACCTTTTTCCTCTTATCAAATATCTTCTTGAGTTTTTCTTGTAGCACTTGAGATCTTTGATATACATTTTCTCTGGTTTGCTGCAAATGTATAGTCTGGTTTATTCTTCTCTGGATGTCATTGGGTTGTACTTGGGCTTCTTGCAATAATTTCATTACAGGTATTCCCAAGGAGGAAGGAAATACGACCTCCATACCATATACAAGCTCATATGGACTAGTCCCAATGGATCTCTTGGTTGTTAACTTGTCTGTCCATAATGCATTTATGAGCTTCTTATGCCAATTTTTCTTGTTTTCTTCCAATACTTTCTTAATGATATTCATGAGGCTTTTATTGGATGACTCAGTTAGACCATTACCTTGACGGTAATAGGCTGTGGAGTGGCCTAAGGTAATGTGGTATTTGTGACAGAAATTAATCATTCTCTTGGATTTAAAAGCAGCAGCATTGTCTGTTATAATCTTTTTAGGACAGCCAAATCTTGACAGGATGTTGGTCTCTAAGAATTGCATGATTACTGAATCATTAGCCTACCTACAAGGGATGGCTTCTATCCACTTGGTAAAATAATCTTTAGCAATCAAAATCCATTTATGCTGGCCAGAAGAGGGAGGGTGAATTTCCTCAATGAAATCTAAACCCCATTGCTGAAATGGTCTTTCAGTGGAAATTGGTCTAAGGGGTAGAGGCAGAAGTTTCCTCTTGCCTTCAAAGATTTGACATTTATGGCAAGTAGTAACAAACTTTTTGACATCAGAAAACAAAGTGGACCAGTAAAATCCAGCCCTTAGGATTTTATCGGCTGTTGATTTCCAATATAAATGTCTGCCACAGTCCCCTGCATGAAATTCTTTGATCACCTTGTCAATTTCATCTTTTATCAGACAATTTAGTAGAACACCTTCATGATTTTTCCAAAAGAGAGCACCATCTAAAATACAAAACTTTAAAGCTTTCATTTTTATAAACCTTTTCTTTATTCTGGATAACCCTGGAGGAGCCTGTAGGTTTAATAATACATAACAGATATCAGCATACCATGGTGATTCAAGGAAGGCCTGGCTGATTTGTGGAGTCACCATCTCTTGTTCATTATCCAGTTTATTAATATCTAGGGCTTGGTAATTGGTTTCAGTCATGAGTTTAGCCAATCCCTGTCCTTTTATTAGATTTGTGGGTTTGGTTTCAATATCATACTCTAATATAGTTGCAATCCATTTACCCCTTTTGCCTTCAATCCCCTCTTGGGTTAGGATATCTTTGACAACAGGGTTTGGCACATAAGCTATTATATGAGAGTACAGTACATAGACTCTAAAATCTTTGATGGCTTTTACAAGTGCATAATCCTGCTTTTCCATGATTGGATACTTTAGAGGTGCATCCCTCAATGCTTTGCTAAAGAATGCTATGGGTTTTTCACATCCTTGATCATCTTTCTGTAGCAAAATAACAACAATAGTGTGTTCAGATGCAAATGAAAATATTATGAAATCTCTGTCAAATTTTGGGCTTGTGAGGACTGGTGTTTTTTTTAAAGCTGTCTTGATTTCTTCAAATGCCTGTTTGGCTTCTAATGTCCATTTGACTTTGGAATCTTTCTTCAGCATATTATTCAACAATCTTATTAGTTCAGCCAAGTTGGGTATGAATATTCTTAAAAAATTAATTTTCCCTAGGAAAGCTTGGAGTTCCTTGACATTTCTGGGATGAGGGATTTGTAAGATGGCTTGTATTTGGTCAGGATCAATTTTGATGCCATCTCTTAAGATTATGTGACCTAACAGTTTTCCTTCTTCTAGGCCGAATAATGACATCTTTGGATTCAGTGATATACCATATTTTCTGCAGGTTAAAAACACTTGTCTAAGATGATCTAGGTGCTGCTGATCTGATTTGGAAAACACAGTGAGATCGTCTAAGTATATGACCAGGAAATCATGAATTTCCTTAGCAAAAGCTATGTCTATTGCGTGTTGGAAGGTTGCCCCTGCATTTTTGAGTCCAAATGGCATTTTCACATATTTGAAAGTTCCCCATGGAGTTGTGAAAGCAGTTTTTCTTGATCATTAGGGTGAACTAAAATCTGGTTGAAGCCTGAAAACCCATCTAGCAGTGAAATTCTAGAGGCTCCTACTACCCTTTTGTCAGGCGAAAAGAGTCGATTGTGCGGACACAACCAACCTCCCTAGGAGCCTAAGACTCTCTAGTGACAAACAAGACAAACAAGAGCAATCCTTCTCTAAACATGCATTTACTATATGGGAAATCAAGTGTTTAGATCCTACCTGTAATCCAACGTTGTTGTAGCAGTCCAGCTCCACTGATCCGGATGAGCTCCTCCTTCACTTTGAAACCTGCATACACTAACAATCAAACGATTAAATAGCACTTGATAATCTCATAGAATAAAACATATTTAACACATAGACCAAGGAGTACATGAAACAACTCATAAATAACAAGTTATTGAGAAGAATGGACTCATTTGCATTAATAGGTAACAAAAGGAACAAATACAACCTGAGCCTTGGTGTTGTGCAAGTCCTTCCCAGGGTCCATCAAGAGTTCTCCTTTACTTTGACAAAGCTCACCCACTTCCAAATAGAACAAGCAAAGATGGCAATCTCTCCTCACAAGCTTCTAAATGGGAGTCCTAATTCCTGCAGCATCTACCCTTAGAAATGTATAGCTTCCAACCTCCTCTCCTTCTAGCCCAATGCCTGTATTTATAGTGCTCAAGAGGAAGTTAATCAGGTCCACCATCAATGGGATAATCCCCTCTTTGGATGGGATAGCTCCCTTATTGATGGGATAAGTTCCTCTTTGGTAGGAGTGCATGAACCATCTGGAGGCGCTCAATACACGTCGAACAACCTTCTAGAATGCTCTAGAAATGACCACAAGTAACTTTTTAAAGATGAAACTTGCGCATTTTAACCTTTACAGGGGGACGCACCTGCCCCTTTACATACAGAGCGTCCAAAGACGCAGCTTTTGTGAACATTGGGTGCGTACCTGCAGGTAAGGTTGAGAGAACCTGCGTCCCCAGAGATAAATACATTTATAAAGACTTTCTCTCTTTTTTGGAGTTTGACATGGAGAGCAGAGGCATAAGGCTTGCCTAAGAGGATAGCATGACTGTTGATAGAGCCATACTAACTGTAAATAGTCATGGTGACATTTTTTAGTGTAACAGATTGCCCCCTAAAGTGCGAAGCCTGTAATAGATTAGGGTTTTGTATTATCTAGGAAGGGTGAAGTGCTTTATCATTTCAAGGATTATCTCGTGGAGAGCCTGGTCAGAACCTGCAATTTTCAACACAAAATACATGTATAAGATTATATCATCACTGAGGTAGGCATTCCCATACTCAGATCAAAACTTTAACTAACAGACTAACTACTCTGATACAGGAATGATCTTGCAGTACATCATAATCATAGACTTTTGTAGACACAGTATGGGCGCAGCCATCTGTTTATGATTACTCTACTTAGATAATGAATACAAAATTCCTCGCAGCCTGGATGGTGGAAACTAGATCCAGGGTCTTCATTTCTACTTCCCGAATTGGTACGATTCTAGCCATGCGAATAAATGAGTTGATGTCGAACATGGTAGAAACCACTTGATTACCAGTCAATGATGCAAACTGTTAACAAGTGTGAGAGAGACCACCAGTAATGTCAATGGTTCTCAAAGTACCCAGTACAATCCATGAGATGTGAATGAATGAGTTGATGTCGAACATTTCATGGAATCCTTCGATCGAAAGTCAATGATGTAAACTGATGTCAAAGGCGAGAAACCTGCCATTGATGCATGCAGACTTCAAGGCACTGACGATTTCTAAGTCATCTCTCTAGATAATGTGCTGATGTCGATAGAAAGCGACTCGTTGCAAGCAAGCCCGCAACACGAAATCATTTGTTCAAGTTGAAGAAATGTTGCTGTAAGGACTGACTCAGGGATGGTCAAATGGATGACAAGTATTTTGCAGATGAAAGTTTTGCTTGCAGACCTCTTGAACACATAATGACACGACAGATGGCTTGGTGATAAACGACTCAAAGTTAATCCCCGGAACCCGGCTGAAGACTTTCAAAGTGGTTTGATCAACTGTGAGGTAAAGGATTTCCCAACCCAGGTGAATGAAAAGTGTCGTGTTCAAGAGTGGTAATAAAGTTTCTTCTGAGACAAAAGGTAACAAATAGGCTCATTCTTCTCTCTTTTCCCCCACCATTTCTGGCAAGTACCTCTTTATTTTTAACAAGCTTGAGGAGGATAACATATGCTTGATTATAAGCTCATCCTTCGGATGAGTCCAACCTAGTTTTGATTCGAACCCTAGGAAGGAGTGGTTCGTTCCTGTTTGTAATTGAACAGGTCCTTTACTATGAAATGTTTAACGAGCCCAGTATAGGAGAAACTCGGCGTTTTTCAATTTTAGAGAGTCTGAAAAACTTAAGAAGACTCCAAGTTGAACTTTTTCGTAGATTTGGTTCCCTCAAGCCCGAAAAAGTATAAAATAATACCTGGGGGAACCGCTTGATCTTGCGACCAAGGAGTACTTTCATAATTAGTGCCACTGACCTGAAAAGTAAAAAGCGATCAAGGACACGTCGTTTTATTTCCGTATCGAGTTTGAAACGACAAAAACCCGGCAATCTTTTCCTGATTTTACGGTCAGAAAAGAGCTATAAGGGGACCGTCTTTTAATTCCGTTTTAACGAGTGTAAAAGAAACGCTCGGCAATCTTTTCATTTTTTAGGAGTCAGAAAAGGGCTTAAAAGATGACTCTGATATTTTGGTTCGTGAAAAATGACAATTTTCCCTCTAAATCCCTTTGTCCTGCACAAAAACGACACATTACTCATACCTGTTTAAGATAGGCAAAAATACATCGAAAAACATCCTTCCATGGTGAAAAATGAACAAATTCATCTAAAAAACCTATAAAAAGACTTTTTACCATGTCATTTTTACCATTTTACTGTTGAGGTTGAAAAAAGGGCTTTTGGCAAGAAACTTCCCGTGGTCGCTGTGGAAAATCCGACTGTCAGAATCGAACGCCGTCTCTTCCAGGTATTTTACAACATCCTCCTCTTCAATTTCATCCGATTAAAATTGTGTTTTAGGTTTTAGTTTTGATTTTTGGGGGGGTTTTGGGTTTCAAAGTGCGCTCTGCGGGGGACGCAGGTGCTCTTCGGGTGACCTGCGTCCCCCGACTTTTTCCTGTACAGGAAAAAGGTCGGGGGACGTAGCCCACCTTCAGGCTAGCTGCGTCCCGACGCTCTGTGTTCTAAACGCGGGGTGCGTCCCCCGTGAAAGGCGGAATTTGAAACCCCAAGCTCCACAAATAACCATTAAAAATTTCCCAAATCAATTCTAATCTCTGTTTCTTGGTGTGTAGGGCACTCACCATGTTGGATTGGAGAGAAAGAGAGCACGAGGACGTTGATTTAGCCGCAATTGAACATCAACCTTCCATTGATGCCCTAAAAGCATGCGGGCTATATAAATACTGGGCCATACCTGGCATGAGGGCTCAGGTGAGGTTCTTGGAATGGCTGGTTGAGAGATGGAACGTTCATGAGCAATGCTTTTACATAGGAGGGCACCAACTCGAGATAGAGCCCTCTGACGTATACTTTCTCACTGGCTTGCCAAATAGAGGTGAGCAACTCAATCTAGCCGGGACTAGGCCGGGTGGCCAATCCCTTGCTAGTCTCCGGGCAAATTGGTGCACGCCCAATGCACACCATGCGAAAGGCATAGAAATCAAACACATCTCTCTGCGTGAACTCAAAGTTATAGCTTTCACGGTTACCAGAATTTGCGGCGCAGCCGCTTTACATATTGCCTCCGGGTCCCAAATGCGGATGGCGATTGACTGTTACCAAGGCACCATTTTCAACTGGTGTGATGCTGTGTCGGCTAATATGAAGAGCCAACTGACTAGGGCAAAGAACGGACAACTGAAGACCTTTGGATATGGGCCTCTAGTTGTGAGCTTTGCCTTAGAGAGAGTTCCGATGCTGATCCCTCAGCAACTCACTGTTGATATCTTGGGTCCTCGGGAGCCAAAGCTGATACGATGGGTTACGGTGATGGCCCAGCATCCTGACGAGGGCACAGCGATTGTTCGATTCTCTGATAGTTATTTTCACTGGTTAGAGGACCAGGTTTTTTCGATCCAGGACTTTCCGTATGCCAGAGTAGATTTTCGAGGTGATCCGGACATGGTTCTTCCACAGGGAGAACAATGGGACGACAGAGGTACTTTATTTTTCACAAGTTTTCAAATTATGTATTTTTTTGTTTTTTATATATATCGTCTCAAAACTGTCAGTAAAAATTTTCAAAATGCAGATGTTGGACCACAGCGCCCAGCCAACCTCCGGCCTTTTGAGAGGAGACATCCAGTTGCACCGGTACCGGCCCCACAGGACGCGGCTGCAGAGTCACTAGCTGAGTTGGAGCAGGATCTAGAGCGTCTGACGGTGGATATACCTGAGACTACCATAGATGATATTCCTATCAGACTTCAGCGCTATGTAGTCGCAGTCCCTGGACCGTTTAGGAGATTTCTGTGTAAGGTAGCCCGTGCAGTGGTGTCGTATAGGGAGCACCACCAGTGATTGGCTAGTCACTTTGTAGACACATGTGACATTTTTGACTCTTTGTACTTTATCATTTTTGCCGATCATAAGGTGTTTTTCAACCTATGATCGAAGACGATGTATATTTTTTGACACACTCCTATCTATATATATATCACTATTACCGGCTTATCTTGTTTAACATATGTGATGAAATGTTTTTAAATTTACTTGCATGATTATTGTAAATGTCTGTCCAACATTCGAGAAGCAATTGCATCTGCTAATGTATTTAAAGACCTTGGAATATGCTGATATTCAATGTAATCAAATTCACGTTCCAAGAGACGCACTCTCAAAAACAACCTTAATAACACAGGATTTCTAATGGCATATACTCTATTAAGTTGTAATACAACAAGTTCAGAATCTAACCTCACTATCAAACGTCGAATTCCAAATGAAATAGATTCGGATAATAATTCAACCACTGCACTGTATTCTGCAATGTTGTTCGTTGTTTGACCGAGGCTTACCCCATGCATAGAAACTAACTCGTCAGAGGGCGAATAGATAACCCAAGTTGCGGAAGAGATATTCCGTGTACTACGACAAGCACCATCAGCAAATCCAATGTATGTTTGGAGAGGCATCGACATCTGCAATATCAAGAGTAAAACCAAGATAAGCCAGAATAATGACAAAAAACACACTCTCTAAGCTAAGCACACTAACTAAACTAACAAACACGCTAGCTAGAAAGAAAACCTAACCTAACTAAAAAATTCTCCATACCCACCATTTAAGCATAATACCTCTTTAGGTAAAGTCCATTCCTGGGTTTACCCAAAGAGTCCCCATCAAAATCTACCAGCTCATAAGCCCCTTTTGCTAGCTTTCGCTTTACAATGTAGGGCCCATGCCACATAGGAACGAATTTTCCAGCACCTAGCTTATCGTTAGCTTGATCATATAAAATCACTAGGTCTCCCTCTGAAAAACTTCGAGGGGTCATATTTCTATCATACTGAGCTTTCATTCGCTTCGCGTGAGTCTCGATTGCCAATGCAGCGTCACGTCGAGTCTCATCTAATTTAGCTAAGTACAATAAACGTTTCTCCTCTTCGGAAGTAGCTGGAAGTAATTCGACAGCCATTTGAAGTGATGGGATTTCGCATTCAATGGGTAACACAGCTTCCAAGCCATAAACTAGCTGGAAAGGAGTGAACCCTGTTGAAGTTTTCACTGAGGTTCGGTATGCCCATAGCGCTGAAAATAACATGTTGTGCCAATTCGACCGATGAATACCGATGGTTCGTCGGATCATGATAACCAGAACTTTGTTGATAGACTCAACCAAACCATTGGCTTGCGGATAATAAGGAGTAGAGCTATCGTGGCGCAAACCAAGCTGGCTTGTAAGCTCAGTCATCATAATGTTTCGAAAATGGCTCCCATGGTCAGTAATGATTGCTTGTGGGACACCAAACCTAGTTATAATATGATTGAATACGAAAACTGCAGCTGTCTTGCCGCTTGCGTCGAATGTAGGCATCGCCTCGGCCCATTTAGTAAAATAATCAACCGCGAGGATGATATACGCATGCCCCCCGGCCGAGTGAGGGTTACAAGTAATAAAGTCGATACCCCATTTGGCGAATGGACCAACGGCAATTATAGGGTGGAGAGGAGCAGGTGGTGCGCGCATCTTGTGATCAAACACTTGACAGTTGTGGCACTTCCAGACTGCAATGATACAATCTTTAAACATAGACGGCCAGAAATAGCCAGCGCGCAACACCTTCTGAGCTGTGGCATACCCAGACATATGACCGCCACATGCTCCAGAGTGACAATCATTCAAAACCCTCTCAGCCTCTTCGTGAGTTAAACAACGTTGAAAAACTAAGTCTGCCCCCCGGCGATAAAGTGTATCTCCAATAATTTTGTATTGCTGGGATTGAAACCGAATTTTTCGACGTTCCGCCTTGGAAGCTTCAGGCCGAAAGGTTTGGGTGTGGAGATAGATGATTATATCTCTGTACCACAGATCTACAGTACTGATAAGAAACAAAGATTCGTCCGCAATGGACTCCTCTGCCACAGTCTCTGTGTCAGCACGAGGGAAATCACACATCAATTCCGCAAAAACCAAGGATTTCTTAGACTTGGACTTCTCGAACTCCAAGTCGAACTCTTGCAGGATAACAATCCATTTAGAGTACTTGCCCCCTAGCAGTTGTTTTGTCAAAATGTAAATCATAGGGTTGCAATCCGAAATGACTGTAGTTTTACGGAGAAGAATGTAGTGACGAAAACGCTGGACAGCTTGAACGGCTGCCAGGGCCAATTTCTCCACATGCGAATATTTTAGCTCAGTGGGATTTAAGGTCCTACTAAGATAATATATCACATGTTCCGCTCCGAATTCATCTTCTTGAACTAACACCATTCCAATGGTGGAATGCGAAGCTGCGAGGTATAAGAAGTAGTCCTGGTTGTAGTTGGGAGGATGCAACAACGGTGCATGGGTCAACGCGTGTTTAAGTGCATCAAAATATTGTTGGGCAATCTCGTCCCAAAAGAATTGAGCGTTCTGTTTCAACAACCGTGTAAAACCTTTAGTGACCTCGACGTAGTTTGGGATGAATCGGCGTAAAAAGTTCGCTTTCCCTTGCAAACTTTGGAGTTGGCGCAAACTCGAAGGAGGAGGCAATTTGATGATAGCTTCGACTTTCGAGGGGTCGACGCGAATGCTGGCTTTTGAAACAACAAATCCCAGCAATCGACCTGTTTCTATACAGAAAACACACTTGTGGGGATTCAACCGAATTCGATAATGCCTACACCTCATAAAGATTGCTCGTAAGTGGACAAGGTGATCAACTCGATGTAAAGAATGAGCAGGCAAATCATCGAGATACGGTTGCACAATGTGCTTGATGTCATGAAATGCGTAAGACATCGCCCGTTGAAAAGTGGCCTCGGCATTCTTAAGCCCAAAAGGTAATTTGCAATAAGCAAATGTCCCCCATGGACAAATGAATGCCGTTTTTGGTTGGTCGGCAGGTAGAATATTGATTTGATTATAGCCCGAAAAACCATCCATAAAGGAAAAAATTTCGCTTCCGGCACAATCATCAATAATTTGATCGATATAAGGCGTAGGATAGTTGTCTTTTGGACAAGCTCGATTTATATCCCTATAGTCGATACAGATTCTTATTGTTCCTTGTTTTTTGTTGACCGGAACAATATTCGATACCCAATCCGTTAATGGGATCGGATAAATGAAACCTGCTTTCAACAGCTTTTCGACTTCTACTTTAATCGCAGCCGCTTTTCGAGGGTGAATCTGACGCAACCGTTGCCGGACGGGTTTAGCATCCGGGTAGGTCTTTATTTCATGAACAACAATGGCAGGATTGATTCCCGGCATTTCCTCGTAAGACCATGCAAACACATCGCGGAATTCTTGGAATAGGGCCTTGTAAGTTTGGATTTCATCTTCTGTACATGCGGCACCTATATGAATGTTCTCCTCAATTCCGGGCTTCACTGAAATATCAATGGGAATAGTGCGAGAAATATTCCCTAAATTCAACTCTGAATCAGAATGTTTCGTTGGATCCTGAGCGTCTTTGACATATTCAGCGGTAAAAATAGATGAAAAATCATTTTCAAATGCATCATCCTTAGGTAAAAACGAAGATCTGTGATGGAGATCTTCCCATGGTAGATCGTCTACACTTAGGATTTCGCGAAGTTGCTCGTCAGATGACACGACTTCGGGAAACGCTATCCGTTCTAAGGTTGAGGTGAAAAGTGATTCGTCACTGACCACATTCATTTGGTCGATTTGGGTTGAACGTGAGTCGGTAAAAGACATGACGGCCTCATAAGCAATCTCATATGGACTCAAAGGCATAGCATCACCGAATGAGTCTATCTCAGAGTCAGATGGGACAATCCAAGGATCATCATAAATAATGTTTTCTGATGTAATCATATGAATTGACGCAAATGAAGGATCTACGCTGAGCGGAGGGAGAGGAAAAGTTCCCAGTAAACCGGAATCTTTAACTAAACCTACGCCAACGTCCCTATAAGGGATTGTCGTCTTACCGACATGCTGGATACTTTCTGAAGAGGCTGGGTCGGATGAAAAGTATGTCAGTTGATCAATAGTCACGATCTTACCGTTATATGGAAACTTAATTACTCTGAAGACTGATGAAACGACCGCTGTCATAGCATATGACCAACTTCGACCCAAAAGAAGGTTGTAGTCCAGAGGGGCATCAACCACCTCCACATCCAGACTAACGGTTTTACCTTCTACCCCTATAGGCAATTCCTGTAGAATACCAAATGGACGGAACCCACGGCCATCAAAGGCCTTAAGGATGGTGGGGGATTGGTTCAACGAAGGAGAACCAAGAGATCTCCAACATTGAATCGACATAATACACGTAGAAGCTCCCTCATCAATCACAGTCCGATGAATAGGCCTGTTTTTTACTATCACTGGAATTTGGAAAGCCATTTGATGGGGGAGGCGCGGTGTACTATTTTCTAGATCGAAGATTATCAGGTTCGGGTCCTGAACATCAATAGCTTCGATAGCCGACAAAAGTAATTTTCGTTGTGCTGGGCATGATTGCAGCACTTCTAACGCCGACATTGCTGAGGGTGAAACAGCTAAGTCCTCAACAATGTTGTAATTCTGGGCCGCTCTCGCATGTGGATTGAAAGCAAACCTTCGAAGTACACCCTTGGCGGGCGGTTTAATTACTAAGTCCGGGTTAGGTTTTTCGATCTATAGTGGATCGGAACCAGGAGCTGAGGTTGATGGGTTAGAGTGAGAAGATTCTGCTTCCTTACCATCAACAGGATTCTTACTACCATAATCTTGCGATCGAGTCGCAATCCTCACATGAGACATCATCAAAATGGGTTCTTCACTGGCATTCGAGGAAGAACCTATCATCTTATTCTCCTACTCCGGAAATGGATTTTTTAACACAGCAGGAGTGGGAGAACCTTTGACTATTTTTACAACCTCGGCCCGATGAGGGCAATCTCTCGTAAAATGATCCTCTTCACAAATAAGACAAGGATATTGAGGTTTGCGCTTTTCGTCATTGGTTTCCGACTTTTCCGTTTTCTCCTTCGGAGCCTTGTCTACTTTAGCCTTCTTCTTTCCTTTCTTCTTTCCACCGTTTTTTGATTTGGCCGTAGATGACTCTACAGCGTGAATATCGGCGGTAAGTTCAGGAGAAGACTCTCCTGTCGGGGAATCAGGCAAAGTGATAATAGGAGTAGTTGAAGCCTTGGAAGACTTCTTCTTTCTCTTTGTATTCACGATACCAATCATACCATCAGCGGCATGAGATCCCGAAGGAGCAGCAACGATTTGATTCGATTTTGGAAGATCCGGAATCTTCTCATGTAACGTACCCGACTGAGTGTAAACTAAGTCAAGGTATTGCGCCTGAGCAATGACTTGCTCCTCAGTAACTACTCCGGCCTTAGCTACATCTTCAGTAATCTTCGGTAATAATGATTTCACAAACCATTCAGCTAAGATTTGGTCTGGGATAAAAACTTTCACTAGTCTTCTTCGACGTCTCCACTCATGAATGTGATCAGAAATATACGTGGACGTTGATTGTTTTAGTGAAGTTAATAACTCTGTGCCGTTATCGTATCTGACCGGCAACTGAAAGTGAGTTAAGAACGAGGTAGCTAACTGGCTAAAATTGTAAAAAGAGGCCCGTGGTAACTCAATGTACCACTTGGCCGCGAGACCAATGAGTGTACGCTGGAAAAGACGTAAGCGGATCGAATCATCCGAGATAGAATTTGAAGCACACCAAAGGTGGTAAGTCATCACATGATTGGACGGATCCTCTCCAGACTTACCTTCGAACTTGGGTATATCACTGGGCAACTTATTTGGCATTGGCGGCCAGAACTGAAGATATTGAATCGGATCGTTCGTTAGGCGCGTCAGATCTGGTAAATCCAAAGTTGCGATAAACGGTAACTGCCGGTTAGGATCTCTAAAACTCTGGGTCACAAGACCAGTCCCAGGAGGAGGATATCCAGGATAACTAGGAACAGGAGTCGCATTTGGGATATTATATCCTCTTGGAAAACCAGGATTAACCGGACCGTACTGGGGTTGTTGAGGTTGTTGATAAGTGTACCCAGGATACGGTTGATACTGGTAAACTGGTTGTTGGACAGCTTGCCCAGGTTGGTACTGTCCCTGGTACGGTGGTTGAACAAATTGAGGTTGAGTAGTGACAACCGTACTTATACCAAGCTGACCTGCAGGCATCTGGACCGTGGTTTGAATCGTAGATCCAGACAACGGTAAAGATGTCTGAGGAGTGGTTACAGAGACAGTAGAAACCGGAGCCGTCGATACTCCAGAAGTAAGTATGGTAGATGTGGCGGTAGTTGCAGCAGCCGTTTGAGATGGAGTACTAGTTGCAATTGGCGGCTGAGTAACTACCGAAGTTACAGAAGTTTGAACATTTGACTGGACAGGTTGCGGTTGCTGGGGTGGACCAGAAACTACGGGTTGTCCAGCTTGAGGAACCAACTGCATACTTGGCTGCAACACCTGTTGACCCTGTGATGGATCCCATACTAACATTCCAGGGTATTGACCCGTAACAGGTTGAGGATACTGAGATCCATAACCGGATTGAGGATAAGATTGATAATTGTAAGGTGCAGTTCCCATACTTGGAATATATGACTGACCTTGAGGCGGTTGATAACCTTGACTCGAGTATTGACCTTGAGGTTGATAACCTTGAGGTAAATACGGATACTGGGGTTGACCTTGACCTTGAGGTTGGTACCCTTGAGGTTGATACCCTTGGGGTTGATACCCTTGGGGTTGCCATCCTTGAGGTTGCCATCCTTGAGGTTGATATTGATACTGAGGTTGACCCTGGGGTAAATATTGAGGCTGGGGTTGACCTTGAGGCATGTATTGTACCATAGGCGCATACTGACCTTGAGGTTGCCCCCCAAACACGATTTGTGTACCTTGAGGTTGCCCCCCAGGCGTTAACTGAGGCTGCCCCCCAGGCGGTAATTGGCCACCTTGAGGTTGGGAAACGGGAACTGAACCTGACATCATGTAAATGTCTCCTACACCCAATGGTATATTACCACTGTTTCTAGCTAATAACCCATGATCAACGGGTTGAGGAGATGCCCTCGCAAAGGTACCAGAAAGTGCTTGATACCCAGTGGGAACAGAAGGACCGCCGTGTAAGAAAGATTCAGGACTTTGAGTAAACACGGACGACTGACCAGCCATATTTACAGGAGTATGAATACCTCCAGGTGGAAAAGGAGTACGAGGTGTAGAAAAACCTACCCCAAAGTTGTCTAAATAATTGGTTAACGAAAGGTACCAAGTAGTACTTCTAGGAGGACTGTAAAAGATAGATTCATGCTCCCTTAGATCAATAGTAAGTTGATCTTCAAGGTTAGAGACGCCTATTTCTTCCTCTGGAGCAAGTTCTTTGATAGCAATCAAACCAGTAGGAAGATTTTCGGTGATAATTCTTTCTATTCTTGGTGAATCTGGAACACTAGAAGTCGGAGTAACAGGTTCAGATATTTCAGGTTCTTCGCCTGTATCACTAGCAGACGAAAAACTACCAACAAGCTCAGAAACTGTAACAGCTTCAGGATTATAACCTGTCTCTAAGCCTTGGTAATCTGAATGGACTACCAAGGAAGATTCTCCTTCTTCAGGTGAACCTACTCTACTGCCACTAGGAGGAGTTACAAGGACCTTTAAACCTTCTAGATTACCAGGGTCGTCTCGAGGAGGTGATCCCCTAAGTCTACGGGATCTTCTCAACAATTCGGCCACAGAAACAACTTCAGGAGACTGGCCCCGAAGTCTACGGGACTGTCTCGGTAATTCCGCCACAGCTAAAAACTTTTAACTACTACACACGAAAACAAAATAAAATCTCAAATCAAACCACCTAAAGTCTCTAAAGAACCAAACAAATTTGAATCACACGCCTAAAGAATCTAGGGCGTCAAACCAAGCACAAACAGTAGCCTTCCAGACCGAAAGCGCTAGTTGGTGATGAAGCCCAACATCGCTGGATTCAGTACAGAAGTGGCGGGTGGAACAGTTACCCCGGCAACCTGCTTAATGAATAGACTGGACCAAGTTCCTCCACTTTAACCGTCTCGAGTGAAGTGAACCCCCCAGAAAATCCAAGTGAGTCTAGCCGACGTCTGCTCTAGGTACAGTGGGATCTTCCCTCCACCGTCACCTCGGTAGAATCCTAAAGATAATGGTCACTAAAGTTACCAACCACAACAAATGCACCTGGGGGAACAGTCTAAACTCCGACAGCACGCAAGGGCAGAGTATCAAGCTCAATCCCCTTGCCGGCTCCTTGACAATAATCCAAGGTTTACCGACAAGTGACCCCTGGCTCCTCGACAATGGTTAATCCGAGGTTTACCGTTTGTAATACGTGCGTGTCTGGCGTCGTTCCCAACGAGGGGGGATTGATTGCCTCACTGGTTCGGACACGAGCTCGTGCTTCTCCTTTAAGAGGAGCTTTCCCAGAGTACAAATGAGACAATTGGATTTATTCTATCACAAGATAAGCTACTTGTTTGGTTTTGTTGTCTTGGAGAGTTAATTACTCACCTACTCCAAGACACTAGCCTGATCTAAATTGGTGTTTCAGAGCCCTAGTAAATAAAAGTTACTACGTCGATTTTACTTTAAGCGTTAATTTTATGGTTTTTATTAAAGACAAAAGGTAGCGGAAGTGAAACCAATGGTGTGTAGACTCGACTCAAACCACTACAAAAATGCACCTAAGATGATTTACGCTACTTTCCTTTTTCAATGAAATTCTTAACTAAGAGAGTTGAGAGATGCAAATTTTATAGAAAACAACTTTCTTAGTAAAGACAATCAAAGAAACAATTCCCTTTATCTTTTCAAGCATACAAACATGACCACTCTTTACGTGCACGAAAAACTCTTTTTCTTTGAAAACTTTTCAAAGCTACTTGAAACAAAACTTTTCAAAGGAGATGTTTTTGTATTTTCTCTTTTTAATAAAGCATATAAACCTATTTTAACAAAAATCAATCTCAAAAAACTATAAAATCTATGAAAATTTGACTCACAAGCAAATCAAAAGAAATTACTCTAAGCAAACCTAACGAGGCAAAAGCCTACAAGGATGATTCTAAGATGTTTTACTTGACCAAAATCAAATCAAGGACCAGCTAATGCAGAATCAAAAGACTAGTCAAAACAAAACTCAAATCTTTTTGTTCTTTTTGTTCTTTTTGTAAAATGGAATTCAAGACTCAATCAACAAGCACTTCGAAATTTGCCCAAAGAGACAACTCAATGGTAAGTTTCTCTCACAGGTAGACTTTATGACAGGTCTGACTTCTAAGAATGCTGACAAAACCAGAGAGATCTAAGGCTTGACAACTTCTACCGCCAAAGTCACTACAAGACCTACTCAAAAATCAAACCCTAGGGCTTAAACTTCTATGAAATCCACTAAAACACTCAATGCTATCGAAACAAGTTCAGGTGAAGATCTTTGACAAGAGACTAATGAATCTGGGTAGTAAAAACTGAGAAAAAGCAAAATCTAAGAGAAAAAATGCAAAAAATGGAATTTTCTCAAATTTTAGCAGGGGACGCAGGCAACCCGTTAAGACAGGTGCGGGCCCGCTCTGTGCACACAGCGACAGTGCGTCCAGGGACGCACTGTGCAATACTCAGAGGGTGTGTCCTACTGGAAAATTCAAGAAAAACCAAAATGAATCTAACCCTAAGCTAACCCACCCAAAGACAAAGTCACAGAGCCAAAAACCAGAAAAATAAACCAATTTTCTCAGAGCAAAGTTCATACAAAGGAAAAGACTTTCACATCAATGGAGTCCCCAGCGGAGTCGCCAATTTGTTAGGCGGAAAGAGTCGATTGTGCGGACACAACCAACCTCCCTAGGAGCCTAAGACTCTCTAGTGACAAACAAGACAAACAAGAGCAATCCTTCTCTAAACATGCATTTACTATATGGGAAATCAAGTGTTTAGATCCTACCTGTAATCCAACGCTGTTGTAGCAGTCCCGCTCCGCTGATCCGGATGAGCTCCTCCTTCACTTTGAAACCTGCATACACTAACAATCAAACGATTAAATAGCACTTGATAATCTCATAGAATAAAACATATTTAACACATAGACCAAGGAGTACATGAAACAACTCATAAATAACAAGTTATTGAGAAGAATGGACTTATTTGCATTAATAGGTAACAAAAGGAACAAATACAACCTGAGCCTTGGTGTTGTGCAAGTCCTTCCCAGGGTCCATCAAGAGTTCTCCTTTACTTTGACAAAGCTCACCCACTTCCAAATAGAACAAGCAAAGATGGCAATCTCTCCTCACAAGCTTCTAAATGGGAGTCCTAATTCCTGCAGCATCTACCCTTAGAAATGTATAGCTTCCAACCTCCTCTCCTTCTGGCCCAATGCCTGTATTTATAGTGCTCAAGAGGAAGTTAATCAGGTCCACCATCAATGGGATAATCCCCTCTTTGGATGGGATAGCTCCCTTATTGATGGGATAAGTTCCTCTTTGGTAGGAGTGCATGAACCATCTGGAGGCGCTCAATACACGTCGAACAACCTTCTAGAATGCTCTAGAAATGACCACAAGTAACTTTTTAAAGATGAAACTTGCGCATTTTAACCTTTACAGGGGGACGCACCTGCCCCTTTACATACAGAGAGTCCAAAGACGCAGCTTTTGTGAACATTGGGTGCGTACCCGCAGGTAAGGTTGAGAGAACCTGCGTCCCCAGAGATAAATACATTTATAAAGACTTTCTCTCTTTTTTGGAGTTTGACATGGAGAGCAGAGGCATAAGACTTGCCTAAGAGGATAGCATGACTGTTGATAGAGCCATACTAACTGTAAATAGTCATGGTGACATTTTTTAGTGTAACACCTTTGTAAAATGTGGTCCATCTTAGGTAAGGGGTAGTGGTCTTTTAGAGAAACTTTATTCAAATTTCTTAAATCAACACACAGTCTGATTTCTCCTGTTTTCTTCCTAGTGGGCACTAAATTGGAGACCCATGCTAAAAATCTAATGGGTGCAATTATCTCAGCTTCATACATTCTTTTGACTTCATTTTCAATTAGATGGAGGAGTACAGGGTTGACCCTTCTAAGTTTTTGCTTGAAAGGTTTCTAATTTTCTTTGAGGGGTATGGTATGTTGAATCACAAAAGTATCATAGGATTTGAGATCTTCATAGCTCCATGCAAAAACGTCCTGAAATTCTTTGAACAGTTCAATATATTTCAGCTTTTGGTCAGGAGGTAAAGTTTTGGACAATTTTATCATTTTAGGATTCTGTTCAGTCCCTATGTTACAGTCCTCAATTTCTGCGTTTAAAGCTGCATTTTGGTTTCCTTGGGATATCATTAGAATCAAAAATGTCTTCTAGAGGAGTCAAACCCGTGGGTAAAAAATTGTCCTTTAAATTAATAACCTCAGATTCTCCTCCAACAACTTCATCAAAGTCTATTTCTTTCAGCTCTTGCAACTCTTTGTTGGTAAATTTTGTTGGATGTGGTATTTGAGTTGTTGTTTCAGCTGAAATGTGTGTTTCGATTTTGTCTATTAGATCAACTTCTCCCATAGTGCCTGTATCTATATTAGTGCTGGAGAATTCCTCTTTTAAGGTCAAGAAATTATTAATCTGAGTGTCATTGTCAAACACCTGCCAATTTTTTACATTGTCTAGTATGGTTGGCCTGTGTTTAATTTCAGTTGTAAAATGATGATTAGGCTCAAATGGGAGTTTGCAAGTGCTGGAAAATGTTGCCAAGCTGTGAGCATGCAAATTGTGTTTCCTTGGAATTTTGGCAAGCTGAGTTTCAAGAAAGGTATTGAATATTTCAATTGCTGCTCCTTTATAAGACCTTAATCTGAGATCATTTGTGAGGAAGTTTCCTTTCATTTGCTGAATAACTAAATCAGAGTCTCCTAAAATTGATACCCTGACTGCCCCTAAGCTTTTGATCACTTTGAGTCCTAGCAAGAGGGCTTCATATTCAGCCATGTTATTAGTACATCTAAAATTCAACATATATGCATATACTTCAGCATGATTGTTTTCTGTATTATGTATCCAAATTCCTGCTCCAGCCCCCAGTTTATTGACAAATCCATCAAATTCTAAATACCAAAGGATTTCTTGGCTACAGGTAGTATCAGGGGTCTTAGAAATTTGGTTACTAGGGAGACTTGGATCTTCAGTTTCATGTGGTTTCCCTTGTATGTCTGTTATATCGATTATTTGTGAAATTTCTTGGGTTTGAGCAATAGGTTTTTCATTTATGATATCTTCTTGTTCAAGTGCTAAAACCTTGTCATCAATTGTAGGGTAAATTCCAACATTGTATAGGATAAAGGAGTCCATATCAGAATGTATGGAATAGATGGGAAAATTTTGGGGTTTCTCCTGACTGCTGACCACATATTTCATCAAGGTCTCTCGGTACAATCTCTTTGGCTGGCCAAAAACTGAAATGGTGGCATATGACATGTCCAACTGTAAAGATCCCTAGAGCTTTGCACCCCAAGATCTAGACAGCAACATGCGATACTTTGGTGGAATATTAGCTACAACTACATCCATTAAAATTGTCTTGGCAGGGTATTGAACTAGTGATACACATAAATCTTTGATCAATCCTAGACATCTGACCTAGATTGAATCAAAAGAGAACAAGTCTTTGTATGGCCTGGTGATATCTAGGTCCAACTTTTCCATCACCAATTTGGGCATTAAATTATGGGAAGCTCCAGAATCAAACATTGCATTGTGCAGTATTTTGTCATGAATGTTCAGACTAACATAGAAAGGAGGGACCCCTCCCTCTGCTGATTTACCATTTACCTCAGGACCAAAAATTAATCCTGGTAGGTCATCAAGGACATTTACTGCATCTCTTTTTTCCGAAATTTGAAGTGATCTGCTAATTTATTCTCTATAGACATCATGCTTAGCCAATTCTGATAATGGAATTGCTATCTTCAACTTGCCTATTTCAGTCTCAAGGTTAAAAGGTTTTTCTGCTTGAATTTTTTCATTTCGGGCAGTAAGATTTTCTTTTTCAGTCGTTTTTTCAATGTTTTTTTCTTTATCAAGAGCAGTGGTGTGGGCTGAAGCTGCTTCTATGTCAACTTCTGGGGGTTCTTTCAAAATTTCTTTGGAAGAAATGAAAGCTAAAGACTGTTTATTAGGTTGTTGATTGTCTGAAATATCTTCAACTATTGGACTGTTTGGGTTAGGAACTGTTTTAGGAGGATTTTGCATAGGAGGGTTCTTGACTTTAGATCTGCTAGATTGTTTAGTTTCTTTCTGTTTATTGTCATTAGGGACATCTATTCTCCTGCTTCTCAGATTATATTGCTTATGGACTTCATAGATGGCAGTGTCATATCCCTCTCTAAAATCAAATGACTCACCTGATTGGATTTGAAACTGATTAAGAGTGTGAGCCTCTTGGTCTTCTTGGGTCAAGAAAATTTTCTGTTCACTACTAAGCCCCATTAAGTTAATTTGAGTGTCTTCTGTTGGTTCACTAGAACTTGAAGCTTCAGCATAGTTTTCTTGGAATGGAGGTCTAATGTTTTGATCAAGGCCAATCTTTCCAGTATTGGGATTTTGATTGTTTCTGAAATTTGGGTTTCTTACTATGTTGTTCAATTGACCATCCCAAAGGGACTTCCTCTCAATTGTTTCTACTCTATCACCAAGTTTGTCCATGCCTTTAATGATAGCATCTAATTTCTACTCAAATGCAGAAGGTTCTTCCTTGATGGGTATCCTCCTTTCAGCTCTAGCTCAAGCTCGTTTGGAAATCAGGTTGGCCTCAACACTGACAGCTATACTCTGCATGTCTTCTAGGCTGCGAGGAGCTCTTTCCCTAAGCTGATATGCCATGTCAGAATCAAATCCATCAGGGAATTTTATCAAGGCCAAGTCTAGTGGAGGCCTAAGATTCTGAGGAATAGAATTGTATACATTGTTAAATCTGGTGCAGTAATCTTGAACAGTCTCTTGTGGACCTCTCTTTAAGTTTTCATATTCTGATAAAATGTGGAGGGGATATTTTTTCTTTTCCCATCTGTTTAAGAAGGTCTGATAAAGAGATTCCAAATCATTGATAGTATTTGAAGGGAGTGCTCTAAACCAGGTTCTAACCTCTCCAGTTAAGCTTTGTACAAAAACTTTCATTCTTACATCATCATCATCAATCTCATAGTTCTCAAAATAATCCATCATTTTCTTGGTGTGTTGTTGAGCTGTGTAAGTGCCAGTACCATCAAAATAGGTGATTTTTTTTTTATAATCTTGAGGCATAGCCCCTGGATTTGCAGGTAATTGCAGGGGAGCATATCGGTTTGCCATATTTACAGAGATAAGTGTAACGGCTGGGAGAGCAAGGATACTAGTTGAAATATGTGTTGTGGATGGGGGAGTGGAAAAGATGGTTTGAAGTGCTGATGGTGAACTAGGAGAAGCAACAGTAATGGCAGAAAGGACTGATGCTTTTCCAGGAGTAAGCTTAGATTGGGTAAGGTTCTGCTGGCTTTTAAGGTGTTTAGGAATCAGATTAGGATTTTGAAACACAGGTGGAGGATTTGGATCTAGATTTGATCTAGTGTAATGGATCTTCTTCTTTGGAACCAACTTCTGAATATATTTTTGGTTTTTCTTGAAATATTTGAAGAATACAACTTTAATAGTGTCTTGAAGGAAGTTTTAAAATATGAGAGTTTTGAATTTTCCTAAAGATCTATTGAAATAGGGCACTGATCAAGTATTTGAGACAGTTGTTCAGCGCCTAAAACTAGACTAGAGATAGACTGAAGCAGCTTTTATTTACTCCTGCAATTGCATAGCAAAGAAGTTTCAAAGGCTACCTGGCCAACTCCAGACTCCATCTGTAGTTTATAAAAATAAGCAGTAGTAATAAACAATTATTCAGGTCCCCAGTGGAGTCGCCAATGATGTTATCACTCAGGTTGTTCCCAAAAGTTGTAAGAAATGGAATACAGCCGAGGTAACCACAGACCAATCTTTTAGACACGGATTCTAGCCAATCTGCATCTAGAGAGGGCTTTCTCTTTATAATTTAGCTTTGTTTTGAGGTGTATTAGGCTAGTTATGAAGTGTAAGGGTTTTGTTTGGAATTTTGGTTGGAAGGATGGGGACTCAATAGAACAGTGAGGTGAAACTAAAGCATTTCATTCCATTGGGCATGATGGAGTCAAAGAAAGATGGCTTCCTAGGTTAAGTTTGTTATCAGAGGATTTATCACAAAGCAAGGTACTCAAATATGGAACAATTTATAGGCTGAAATCCGATGGAATGGATTCAATGGGTGAAGGAAATCAAGAATCCTTCACCATGTTGACAGAGGGAAAATGGATGATTACTGCCAAGGAGGAATTAAGAATTCCTTAACTAATATTCAAGATGAAAGAACTAGGGAAACAGGAGCAATTAAGAATTCATTGTTTATGCTAATTCTTGAAGAAAACATTAATAATAACATAGATTGAACACAGAGTGCAAACAAGCAAATTCTGGGTTATTCTTTTTCTCTATTACTTAGATCATGAAACATAGATGATATAGTAAACACAAAAACTGTAAAACATAAGTTAGAAGAGACTTATTGATCCATGAAATGATTCAAGAATTCTACAACATGGTCCTTAGCATCAATTCTTCATCTAGTGAGCAAGACAAAATGGTTCCAACAGCCTTTTTATTCCAAAATTGTTCAGTATTACAGTCATAGCTACGAATATCCACCACCAACCAACCCCAAATACTTCGTCTCAGGGGGTATTTATACAAAAATATCAAGATATTATGCAAAATATCTGATAGAAATAAATATCTGCTGACAATTAATGTTTCTTTTACATAGACAGAGACAGACAGTCTCGAAAACAGGGAGACAATAAATGGTGCAATAAATTTTTGTTGTGCTGGTTGATCTAAATTTATGAGACGTACTGGAGGTAGGTGCTGCAAGTTGGTTCCCAGTTGTTTCCTACGGATCCCCTGCACTGATCTTTCTGCTTTGGCCGGGATTCCTTTAATGCTGATGTGATACGCTTTGATTTGCAGGACCGTGGTTCATTTCTGTTCTGCGCATTTTATAACAGATGGTGCACACATTTGATTTGACCAATGATAAGTCTAGAGGATCTCCAGCATGCTTTGCCACCACTCTGGTCCCGGTATTTGATGTCTCTGCAGCTTCCTTAAAGTCTCATCAGTCTCTGTGTATCTGAAGAAATTAGGTGGGGTGGTGAACAGATGATTCACTTCATGCTCTATGTAAAAAAGATTTTCCAGGTTGTCATAAAGGGACTGGCCAGATGGAAGTGTTTTTTCTGTTGAAGTACTTGAAGATGCACTAGCTTGATTGATAGAAAATGTATTTAATTTGTGTACATAGTCCTTGTGCTTCATCAAATGATCATTATCTCCCAAAGGACTTGGCAAACCCTTTTGATTCAAGACTGTAAATTTGTCTGTGAAGGAATCAATTTCCACCTGCATGTCCTGGCATCTTCTGTCCAAGTTTTGCATTAGAGCTCTCATGGTTAGAACTCCCTTGATGTCCAAAATGGTACCTATTCTTCTCTAATATCCAGTGCTTCCAGTTCTTCACTGGGCTTGTTATTCAAAAAATGTATTAGCCTACTAGCTTGCTCAGGCATTTGCCCCAATAAGGCTCTTGTTTTGTGAACTTCCACTTGAGCTACTTTTATCAAATCAATTTGTTCATAAATTGTCTGAATAGACCTCCATACACCACTAAGTGATTGAATGATATTGGTCCACAAAATTCCTCTTATTTCTGCCAGAGGCTTATGTAGAGAGAGATCCTTTTCTAAGGATCTTACCTTATTTTCCAATGCTTTGACTTGCGTTGTCTTTTCTGCCACAGTCATTTTGGATTTATCATAGCTTTGTTCAATCTTTGCCAGTTTTTCTTTGACTTGCTTCACTTCAGATACTTGGAGTTTTAACTCCTCCATGGTTTTGATTAATTGCTTTGTGGTCATAGCAGTACTGCTACATGGTGCTGTTGCTGTTGATGTTGATGTTGCTCCTGTGATGATTTCTGCAGTTGATGCTGGGACAGTGGGAGGCACTGTTGTTATAACTGTGGGAGGGGCAGTTGTGGCCATTGGAGTTACTTCAGGTGGCTGGAGGCCGACTCTCCCTGCTTTTCTTGTAATGCTTTCTCCAATGCCTGCTCTGTCTCACTCAATCTTTCATTCAACCTCATGAGTAGGTCCATCATGTCCTCCTCGGATTTCTATTGCACAACATTTGCTATCTGTGGATGCATATAAGGAGGCATTTTGAGCTATTTTCTGAGAGTAGCAATGTCCTCTTCCTTCTTCCTCATTAATACTTTTATGCCTTTGGCATCTTTGGGATCATGTCCCAACTCAATAATAATATCCTCCAAGGATTTGATCCTGTTGTCTTTTGCCAGAGAGGAAGCTTTCTCTAAATCTAGCTAAGCAGAGGTGTTCTCCAGTGAGTTTGTAATTTATGAGCCAACATTGCCTTGTAAGCTAGTGTAAAATACACCATTTCTCCTGTCTGTTTGTGCAGCGCAATCTGGTCTATTGGATGAATGTCTTTAGCCAAGACCTCCAGATTTGTCTTGATATAATCAACTGCAAACTGTGGTTGCTGCACCTTGGGCTTGAAATAGCTCATGATCATTTTGCCCTCCTTTATGTCATATGCAGACATCAATCTTTGTTGTTTTGTGGGGGCCATCTTAAGATATTGTTCATAAATTTGCAGCCTCAATGAATCATTTCTAGCCTTTATATCTGTGAATGTCCTTTTGACATTAGAGATCCGCTTGCTTGGTGGCCGTGTGGATGAAACTTCTACACTATGTTGTCTTTCCTTCTCATGCCTGTGTGAGCTGGTTGATGTATCTATCACTGGGGAGGTCTGTGGGTTGGTTGCCCTCTCACCTCTTAGGCTTTCTATTGTCTCTTAAATGATTTCCTCTTTAGATAGAGGATTGAGTCTTTTCCTTTTAGCACCTGGCTGCTCACCAGGTCCACTGACGGGTGTGGTCTCTTCTCTGTCCCTTTTCTTGCCTTTTTCCTCATTTAGAGGAGTTTGTAATGCTGGTATATCTGGTGCTTTGGTCTGCATTAGAGGAATTTCCTCCTGCTGATCTGTCATTTCTTGCTACTCTGTGCCTGCCACTTCCTTGCCCTTTGGGGAACCTGAAACTGGTGTGTTGGCCCCTTGTATAGGTTGCTGTGAAGTCCCAGCAGAAGATGTACCCACTCTGGCTTGCTAAGGCAGCTTGAAATACACTTGTCCAAAAGAGTCCAGGTCAAGGGTCTTTTCTAAATCTTTCATAGCTTGTTCCATTTTTTTTTGCCGAGTAAGTTCTTCTACTAATGTACCCTCTATCCATTCATCTTGATTGGCATATTGTTCTACTTCAGGGATCCTATGATGTGTGTAAGCTGACAGCCGGTTTTTTACTTTTCTTTCACTTATAAAGCCATTTGGGTCATATGGTACCCACCAGAAGCTTTTCTTCAATTTAAGGACTTCCCCTAATATTTTATCAGCATCCTCCCATGATTCCCTTTTGTTAATGATAAAGGGGCCTAATTGGTTTCTTATCCTCAGCTGAGCTTTTTTCTTCACATTGCAAAAGTGAGTCAAATCTGCATTAATAAGTTGCTTGAAATATTCTAGAGCAAACAGTCTCATAGGCACATATTTGGGCAGCTTATAAGGGCATAGCTCACAGCCATATATCCTGATTTCAGTGTGATCCTGGTAGAAATACCAGTCACCTATCCTGTAGTTCTTGGAGAGCTGTAGAATCTTCCTTATGTCACCAGAGAGCCTAGGAGGAGGAGCTCCTATCAATAGAGTGGAGGCTGGATGTATGAACAGGTCAATGAATTCACAGTAAGTATAAGGGGATTCAGCAATTCTGTGGAAGACAGAGGTACAAAAGATCACAGACCTCCTTTCTCCTTTGGAATCCAATTTTCTAATGGGAAATATAAAAATGTCTGGGTGATAATACAATAGCAGATGATATATGAAACTTGTGTATTTAAACACCCCTTCTCTTTCCAAATTCATAAATTGACCATGGATTTTGTCAGCAATGAAAGAGGCATATTCATACTTAATAGCAGGGGGCTATCCTGGAGTAAAGGTGGACAACGGAACCAAGACCATTTGATCCACAAATTCACTGGACCTAAAACCCAAGATTATTGATATCATATCAAGAAGAATTCTTCCAGTCTCATTGAAGGAGACATATGAATAAGGAGGTGGGCCTTGGGGCTGGCATTCTAGTTTCATGAATATCTTAGCAAACTGGACTATTTCTGCACTGGATAGTTGAGAGCCTTGCTCAAGTAAAAATCCCATGGAGAGAGGAGCAAGAGGCTGAACTGGATGGAATTGTAGCATTTCATTGATAGACCCGGCAGTTATGTAAAAGAGCACAGTTTGTGATGGAGAGATAACTGCTTTACTGACAGGGTCATCATTGGCACAGCAGTGGAAAATAATATCTGGGAATATATTGACTGAGGGAAGGTAGTACCTAGGGATATTGGATTCCCATATTCCATATATATCAGAATTATTCAAATGACTATTTCTGACTAGGCAGAAAGTTTGCAGATGATTTTGGCAACCAATTGGGTCTCTTATTTGGAAATCTCTGTCGGCCAAGGGTAAATGATGCTGGTCTGTATGAGGTGCATTGAGAGGCGCGACATTGAGGGGGACTGGGGCTTCCATTCTTCAATTGTCTGTGTTTTTAACTCGAAGGCTGAATTTCTGTGGAAAAAGGCTATAGAGCAACTATGGGTGCCTTGGTATAGCAATTGTGGACTGTTTTAGCTTGAATTTGGCTCTTACAGGTACAATTTTGCAGAGGAAAACCCAAAAACACAGGTTCGGGAGGTGGAAGAGGGTAAATACCTGTGTTTTGGAAGCGCACGAGTACAATTGGCAGGTTGATTGATGAGTTGAGGCGCACAATGCTAGAGTTTGCTGGTTAGGGTGGCAGACTGGAGCTTGCGCAGCTGCTGGACGTGATTTGCATGCAACAGTCTTGAGAAAAAAACTAATGAAAATGAAAGAAAATAACGTTTTTTACGGGTTTTTTGATAAAAAAAATCAGCTTCGCAGGCTTTTTGGCGCTTTTGGTCGGATGACGTCAGCATGACGAGATAGTTTGTCGCGTAGCAGAGGGTACGGAAGGGTGACGTGGTGATGATGTGGTGGTGACGTAAGTGGGCGGGGGGGGGTCAGCGGGAGCAGTAAGTCGTTTGGGCCCACATCGCTTATGGGCCGAAGCGGTTTTGGTGGGGAGGGCCGTGAGCATGGCAGGGAGACACCACACGTCCCCGGTAGGGCGGGAATACTACCGTACCCCCGGGCGGTAATCATCGGAGTGGAAGGGTGTCGCGATATGATTGTGGGCCGTCTGATCAACGGGCCCGGATCCAATGGTTGGTTGATATTCAAGGTGGTAGAGGGTTACGGCACGGGGACCCACATATATAAACAATGACTTTAAATATGTCGAAGCGGGTTTGATTGGTCGCTGGGGTGCTTAAACAGTTAATTAACCTGGTGTTAATTAACCTTAGAACATTTGCGCGCGGGGAGGGTTTTTAATGTATTCCAGCTGAACCATTAATTCCCGAAATTATATGGTTTATAACTAAACCGGGGCAGGATATAATAAAGTCTTGGGTTTTTTCTTTTATGTACATAATATGGGCAGGGGGAGGAATATAGGGATTTATATAATAATGTTAGGAGTTAATATGGGTTTGTGAAGGGTAAGTGCCAAGTTATAAGGTTCAACAACTTAGGCTTTGGAGAAAATAGAGGTTTTACACAAGGAATGTGGTTTCTTTGCAAAAAGCAAGAATGTTATTTTCCTCAGGCTTTTCATGAAATGGGGTAATTTAGGAGTATTGAACAGATCTCAATATCCTTGGGGGAGGTTAGTAAGTGTTTTTGGGAGAAGTGTGAGGGGAAGTTAGACATGCATCACTTGATTTGTAACAAAACAATTGTCGTTGTACTTATGATATCAAATGAGATGAACCTCTTGAGAAACAAAAGTTAATCATAAGCATGCTTCTGCAACACCAAAACTACCTACCCAGCCTACAGTACCTAACATTTTTTCTTCCTTTTACATGGGTGCACTTGGACTAGCAAACCCTTACTCGTTTCTTTTCTTTTGATTGCAATCCAATCTAAGTCCGCCCTTATTTCTTCTAAGGGCTCAAATTCAACTGTTGAGCACTTTTGCTTCTCTACCTAGCTATTTATTTGCCAAGATTGAACTGTTTGGACAGATTTTACTCTCTATCTCTAAAACAAGAAATTTAAACATGAACTGGCCAAGATTAAGTTGTTTGGCCATCCATCAACTGTGGCAAGAGTGAAACTAACTGCACACAATGAAATTCTTTGCAAAAATAGAATAGTAGTGGCATTTGGACTAGCACACTTTCATTGGTCTTTTTCTTTGGGGTTCATTTCCTTTCTTTGTTGACTATTTTATTCTTTTTACCCTTTGAATTTTCTTTTAGGGCATACCCTCTTTACATTTTTCAATTTTTTGAACTTTTAAAATATGGAACCTTTGCAACATGGAAAGGATGAACATATTTGGGATTTTACCAGTCAATCATGAAATATGACACCTATTGGTATAGGAGCATAACATATGAAAAGGTTCCCCATGGACAGGTGAATATGGTTTTGTCTTGATCTTCAGGAAAAATATGGATTTGGTTGTATCCACTAAAACCATCAAGGAAAGAGAAAATTTTCTTTTGAGTAAGAGTATCAAGGACCTGATCTACAAAAGGAAGAGGGAAATGATATTTTTGTGTAGCTTTATTCAATTTCCTATAATCCACGCAAATTCTCCATTTTCTATTTTCCTTAGGGACCACAACCAGAGGTGAAACCCACTGACTGCTAGAAATAGGATATATAAAATTAACATTAAGAAGCTTCTGCAACTCATGTTTTACTATATCCCTAAGTTATGGATTTAATCTTCTTTTTGGTTGGAGAATGGCACGAGCATATTTCTCTATATAAATGTGATGTGCACATAATTGACGACCGATTCCTTTCATATCAGAATGCTCTCAAGCAAAGGCATGTTTATATTTATGGAGGATCTAAATTAATTTTTCACGTTGTAGTTCATCCATATTAGCATTAATGTTCAAAGTCTTTCCAGGTTCAATTTTGATGGGAAAATTGTTATGAACTAGTTGTGGGTATATGATCATTATTCAGAACATTCAATGGATCTTGTTGGGCCCCATTGTCGAACATTTCTTTTAACATTTGGTATGCCATATTTCCAATAGTAGATGATTGGGTAATGAACCCACTAATTACATCGTCCTCATTCTGCCTTTTAAAGTGAGAGCCCCATCAAAAGTAAGAGGAGGCCGCAGATTTGCTTCGTGATATTTTGGAGGGAACCATTGATAATTATCAATTGATAGGCTTGTTCTAGAAGCTGGATATAGGATGAGGTTTTTAATAGTAGTCCCTTTTGCAATGGTCATATGCCATGCTCAACATTTGATATACGCATCTTTAGTTTCCATTCAAGGCTTTCCTAGTATCAGAGGGTGTCGATCTAACTGATTTCTGGGATTGATGACCAGAAAGTCCACAAGATACTCCCAAGAATCTACAAAAATGATAATGTCTTCCAAAGTGCCTTTTGGTTTGAATAATGATATATCAGCCAATTCCAACATAATGGTGGTCGGTTTAAATATTGTAATCCCGAGGAACCCACAGGTTTCTACAGTCAAGATATTTAGTGCAAATCCTAAGTCCACAAGGGTGTTTGGGAAGTTATATCCTTGGATTTGGAAAGTAACCATTGGATTTCTAGGATGTTCATATTCAATAGGTGTTTGCTTCCCTAAGATAAGATCTAAGATAAGATCAGAAAGTGTTCCTAACACATGGACTATATAAGGGTCTTTTAATTTTCTTCCAGACTTTTTAACACACAATTCCTTAGTAGTTTTAGCATAGATTGGAACATCTCAAGTAGCCTCGAGAAGAGGAATTTTATACATAAATTTTCAATTCCCCTATGAGATCAAAATCAGAATAAACTGGTGGATTAATTACAGAAAGTCTTGCGGGGTATGATGGATCAGCGTCCGCAGTTGTGGTGGACTCTTGTTGTTTTGTCTAATTATTAGGTGTCTATGTTTCAGTAAAAACTACGGTGGACAGAGAGTGTTCTATTAAGGGTTGTTTTTCAACTAAATTTTCATTATCTACCTACTCTTGATTTCCTCTACCATCTTCTGGAAATATTTTCTGTCAAAATGTTAATCAAAAGTCTTCACATTAAAAGGAAGTAGAGTCATAATGTAGGTTTTCAACAATTTCAAAATATTAGATGGGTATATTATTAGGATTAGGATTTGGCTGGGCAGGTAGCTAAGGATGCAATGGATATGGAATGTTTGGGGCTAATTGGAGTGGAGTTTATAATGGTCGTTGTGACATAGGAAAGCACCCAATAGATGGGTTGATTGGTCCTGTAGGGTGTTGCCAATTCTAAGACCACATTGGTCCCTATGTAGGTGAATTTTCCCAATGTGACGGGTATAAGTTATTCAATGGGTTTTTCCATGGAGATGTATAATATTGTTGATTAGGCCATGGGGGTCCAGAAAATGTCTAATTTGTCCATGGCAGTGTAGGGTATGATTTATATTTCCATGTGGTATTAAAATGTTGCTAGCCCTGCCACTGTGGTCCAAGAATACTTTGTTGAGTATACTATCTAGAATGAAACAAAGAAAGGTCTTAGATCATGCCTAGAGGGCGTGTATGCCATTGTCGTCAATGTTCCATGAGATATGCTGGCTCAAGATCTTCCTCTACCTCCTTGAATACAACTTTCAATCCTGGGAGTGAGGGACAACATTCCATTGAGTGATATTTAGTGCATATGGCACATATTTCAACTGTGTCCAGCGGGCACTCTTTGTGGCTATGCTTCTTTCGACAACGAGGGAAGAAAATAACTAAGGCTTGTTCTACCTCTACTTGTTTTTTCTTTTCCTATAGGACATTCAACTATGTATTTAACGTACTCAAAATATCAATTTTAAAGTCTTCTAGGAGATTACCAATTTCTGCATGAGTCACCCCTCCTGTAGCCTTGTTGGTTCTGCTGACATTAGGAGAATTTTGAGGTCTAAAATGGGCCTCTTAAGAAAAATGTACAACCAACTAAAATTTATAAGAACCAATAGAATTCAAGATGATGATGTCAACCATGGGGGATGATTCACCATTTTTGGATTAAAAAAGTAAAAAGATTAAAAAATAATAAAATAATAAAAATACTTTCTCGTATTTTCAACTTATCTCACTAATGTTTTACTCAAATTTCGAGTGAGAGTACTTGTTGGATGCAAAATTTAATTCCTCATCCAAGGAGTACCCATGTTGCATACTTTTTATGGACCCTTCTACATGAAAAATGAGAAATACATGAAAAAATGTGATTGCAATCACATTTTTCATGCGTTTCTCATTTTTTGGGTAGTAGGGTCCATCAAAAGTATGCAACGTGGGTACTCACTAGTTGAGGAATCAAATTATGCATCCAGCAAGTGTTTTCGCTCGAAATTTGAATAAACCCATAGGGAGATAAGTTGAAAAAATAGTTTTTTCTTTTTTCCCTTTAAGATTTGATGATGTAATATAATCTTATTTTATTATTTCCACTATTATTTTATAATTTCCTTAGGAGGTCCATTTTAGACCTCAAAATTCCTCTAATGGAGGATCTGGAATCCCAGATTTGGTTCGTGTACTTCCTCGTGAGCACCTGATACAAAGTTTTACGATGTCACCATATTCTTCCTTAGAAATATCACCTTGTCCCATTAAATTAAGTGTTTCTATCCATTCATATTTCATTCCTCTAATCAAAGCAGTTTTCATTTTTTCTCTAGGTAAAGTGGTATAAGGTGATCTTTGCAGATTATATTGGAATCTTTTGACATATTATTCTAAAGTCTCATCTTCTTTAGACATCATTTTAAATATTTATTCTTTTAGATCCCTAGACCTACAATAGTCCTGGTGTTTAGTGAGGAAGGTATTTTTCATCTGATCCCATGAAGTTATGGTACCTCCTCCTAATCCCATAAACCAACGTAAGGTTGCTCCCTTTAAGGTGGAAGGAAACAGTTTCAGTTTTTGAGGATCAGTTGTCTAGTCATAACCTTGGAATAAGACATCAAATTGAAACGGAAACACATCAGGGTCCTCATAAGCAATTCCATGAAATTTTGGAAGATCATATTATGGGATGGTTTTCATTAGTGCATTTGTCTTTCGGTCGAAAATAGGGTACTCTATAGTCAAAGTTTTTGTTTTTGGTGTTGCATTTTCCATTTGGTCAAAAAATTTCCAGTAATCCTCAGGGATCTCATGGTCATGAGGTATTATCTGAAGAATTATATGTTGGCTAAAATCTAGGTTTTGGGTAGGCCTCACAACACTATTTAGATAAGGAATTTCATATTCTTCCTTTTCAACAGGTGTCACTGGGAATCCCGACTCGAAAAGTTGTGGGTGTGGCTCACTTGTCTCACCTTCCCCCCCTATTAAATTACAATAATGCCCCTCACCCTTATTGTAAGGACTGAGATTATTAATACATGTATCTGGGAAAATTTTCTTAGACCTTATATTTTTGTCATGAATCCCAGCGTGAGATGCAATGGATGATCCTGTTGCTTGAGGGGCCACAACAGAACCCTTCCCAAATGTTTTTCAGGGACTTACTGACACTTGAGACTCTGAATGGTGAATGATTTCTTATATAAAGGTATTTCTCACAAGCCCAAAATGGCCTTGAGTTTTTATGATTTTTGAGATAGGTTTTGAATCTATAACTATTTGATATCTAGTCCTAGGCTTTCTCCTAGTCATGAAAACTAAACAATATAAAATTATCAGTTGAGGGTAGGCATTGCACAAGATTTTTACTTGGTGCATGCATAGGTTCTTACCTTCTGTCTTTAATACCCAACCCTACAGGGATACGACTAACACTTCTTTGACAACCTCCACGGCAACAATGCCAAAATGTTGTGTTACTTAGTTGCTCTTAAAAATACCAACTTACTTCCATTAATTAAATTGTCAACTCATAACGCATTTGGTTATTTCAAGGTTGTCCACATAGTATGTACAAACAATAGTGCTAATGTGATCTAATCTGTCTAGCTCTATTGAAAGGTAAATGCATGTAAAATACAAGGAATGGCTAGGATTTCCTAAAAGAACAGTTTATTCACAACTTCGAGAATTCAAACATAAACAATCAAAGATACTTTAAGATGATCAAAGCATTGAATATTCTAGTACAAGTATTAAAGAAATTCTGCTAAACACAAGTTGTTTCCTAGGAAACTACAACTATAACAAAGGAACAACACTTCTGAATAGAAATGATTCTGAGAAATATCGAATCTCATACTTAAAAATTATTTATCAATCATAGGAACCCATAGATAAAATAACACTTCAGAAATTCATTGTGACAATATGGGGGATAACCATCCAGTTTGAACCTTAAAAGCAAATCCTTTTCCGTTTGGTATAGTGGCTTCGACTGGGGATAATGAGACTAGTTTCCTAGAGAGGATTGTTTTGATAATGTTGTTGGGAATGATATAAGATATAATGAAGGATGATTCAACAAAGTATAATCTAAATTTAAATAATAAGCACATGCATATATCTTAATCTAACACAAAGCCCAAAGGGTTAGCTCAGCTGGTCAAAAACTGTGCCTCGCCATCAGGAGGTCATAGGGTCGATTCTGCCTAAAGCCCTTGGGGTTATGTCTTACCAGTAGGCCGAGGGGCAATTAGGCCAGATTTTTTCGTGGACCTAGCAACCACTCACTGACCAGGGTGTTTGTGAACCACACTATAAAAAAAAAAAAATCTTAATCTAACATTATCTAACTATAATTATACCCGGGAATAAACTAAGATATGCAATCTATAGAGACGTCTCAAAGCAATTGGTAATAAAGATCATTCAACTGCCCAAAGAAATGAACTCGTTTAATGACAATTGTTTAGGATAAATAGTTAGACAAAACAATTGAGAAAACTATATCATATATAGTAATTTTTCATGTATTCAAAACGGAATCAAAGCTAAAACATCATACAAAAGTGCAATAATGTAGAACTACAACTCAAATTTTCATACATAAGACAATCAAAAGAAAGTGTATTGCTAATGCATAAATAAAACACAATCATATGATACAAGTACCATATATGAAAGGTTCTTCTCATGGGTTTAGCAATATTGATCCAATTTCATCCAATCAAATACACTCAAAGAGTATAGAAGTGTAATTTCAGTAGAGCATGATCGATATTCAAAGAAAAATAGATCATGTTCCATTAATTTCATCAAAACCTTCCCAAAAATATAGAAGTGTAATGTCTTGAAAAGTGTTTTTGATAAAATTCTGGATCCCTATCTAAATGCATGAGAGGGGTTTAAATACTAAAATACATGCCTCAAAAACAGATTATTAAAAAAATAGCTGAGGAGGTTTGAGTGGGAAAAAAAAACTAAAAATAGAATTAAACTAATGACAAGCTTCTTTCAACATGAACTATCTTAGTCGGCTAACTTGATCTTTGATATTAAAAATGTCGATCATTGGTTTGAGCCGAGTCAGCTGGCTGATTGTGGATTTTAGTTGTCTAGCAAATATGGCATCTAACAAAGATAGCACCATATTTTGTGCTAAGGTAGTTAAACACTACAGAGTCATCCACTCGCTATGTTATTTTACTAGATACTGCCAGTATGTCTCCCAATCTAGTTTGGCCAATTGCTTAATTGATTCTTCCTTGGTTTGTGTTGTTTGTTTACACTATTTCTCCAGTTGTTTGATATTTGGGAGAGACCCTGGTATGCACTCTTTGACAAGGTTGGCACTATGGAGGTTTTCATTAACAACTTCTATTATATTGCTTGCTGCACCTACTGCTATTACTGTCACCCTTTCTACCTGTTTTGACCGTGTATCCCAATCTATAAATAAAATGTCTTTGTGGGATTCTTCTATTTTTGGTAGATAGACCTTTCTTCCCCCTTCAAACTCCTGCCAAGTAATGAATTCAGAAATATTTTCATGGATTTATTTATATTCAAACCTCAAATCAATCACTTCATTTGTCAATTTATCACTTGTCTCACAGTAAGGATTAATCTGTGAGATATTGTGGTAGAACATTTCTTCTTGTTGTATTAATAGGGAATTTAGCTTGATCTCTAATTTGATGAACTCATCTATTTGAGGGTTATCTTTAAATCTATCCACCATGGCTTGCATTTGGTGAATCTATGAGTCCTTTTCTGATAAGCTGGCCTAGTGTTGTAGCCTCATTTTCTTGAGTTCCCTCTGAAGCTGAGCTACCTATTGTTCTGATTGTTGATTAGTTTTTTCTTGTTCTAATTGTTGCTCAAGCAAAAGATTTTCTGTTCTTTTTATTTTAGCAGCAGTCAGACTTTTGTTTCTTTATCAATGGTCGTTGTGGCATAAGCTCCAGCAAACTATAACAATTTCGTAAGATTTTCTGATGGGCCAACAGGAGTATCTTTCCATACGACATCCATGGATTCGTTCTCTAGAGTTGCAACAGTCATGGTATCTAATTTCCTCTTCTTCCGATGTCTTTTAACTACAGTCTTATGAGTAGGACTATAGAATATATCTAATGGAGGTATCTCTTTAATTCTCAAGACAATTTTAGAAGTGGGAAAAGCATGAATAACCTCAATATCTTGAGTGTTTGTAGCCCCTTTATATGTTTTCCATGGATTTTCTTTGTGCTGAGTCTATTTGGGGGTCTGCAATTCAGATGTTTCCTCATGATTTGTTCCAGTTTGGAGCTTCTTATTTAATTTTTCCCATTCCTTGTCTAGGTCAATGATTGGAATCTTCCCTTATTGAGCTGAAGTGGAACCAACCTTTGTCTGCTTCTTAGCTAAGGCATGTTCGTCCATTTCCTCAGTATTTCCCTCTATATCTTTCTCATGATCTTTATTAGGATCTCCTTCTCCATTCTAAGATTGTTGTTCTGAGTGTTTTGACTCGTGAGTCGACTTCTCTTGCATTTCCTCATCATAATTTTCCTTTGAACTTCCCTCCAAGCTTACACTACGAGTTGGTTCTCTTATTGGTTCAATTTGTAATAGGTCGAATGGGACCTTCAACAATCTATTATTCCTATATACATGAAAAGTATTAATATCATCAGGGCTTAATTGGAATGATTCTGAATGTAGGACCTGTGCAAATGTTTTGGCTCCTTGCAAGCCATCAAAGAGATCCTCTTTATGAGTAAATTATTTGACTTTAACCATAGTGGTGAAGTCTTTACCAACTTGATTTGGGTCATACTGTCTCCTTGGAAATGTGGCCAATTTTAGAGACATAATAATCTTTGCTTCTTTTATTACATGCCCATAGTCATGTAGTGCGAAAGTGACACATTGTAATGGGAAGGATGGCCAAATGGTTTTATTCTTTTCTCTCAGGCCTTTGGTTAAACCACCCTCCCCTGTTGTCTGGTAAGCTATCTCTCTGGCCAATAGCTTGTCTGGAACATAATATGGGAGGACATGTAGAGCAACAATGCTCCCAAAAACTCCGATATAAGCGAACATTTCTTCATCAAACCATCTTCCAACTGGAAAGATGTCTATCTTGGCTTATTCCGAAAACCTGGGAGTCGTTCTATCAAAAATGGTTTTATGAATAGGCGACATAATAGCCTGGAAGATTGTAAAAATGGGTATTGAATTGGGATTCCAACAAGATTTTATGGTATACATGGATGGGGAGAGGGTTCTGTACAGTCCACTTCCATCCCATGTTTGGAAATTGAGAACAAAAACAAATAGTGTCCATAACATAAGCACTCATAAAGAAAGGGGGAAAATTTCTTGAGGAAATACTTCTTTTATGTCTATATTCCCTAATGGCCATTACTAAATTGTCTGATAAAATCTGAATCCAGTTCATAATTGTTGCATTAAATTCTACATCAATTAATGGAAGCCACTCCATATAAAATTTGATACTATCACCTTTACCAAATAATCTACACATCATCACAGCTACCAAATTATGTGGGGCAAAGAGGGATGCAATTAGGTACATACCAGATTTCTCCTGTTTGAATTTGCCTCTGCCTGACCTCCAGGTCTGTGTAACGTCCAATGGGTCCTCATTCTCTTTGGCAAAATGCTCAAGGAAATCTTTTTTATAGAGATTTTGAGGCTCTAGTAGATGGTACATCTAGCGCAGATTGTCTGGTGTGAAAGACCCCATGACCTCATGTCTTTTATTCCTGAAATTTCTGTCTGAGACATCTACATCATCAATCACCCATTTTACCATATATGTGTATGGTAATATCTTAGGTCTTGCAACTATTCTGTGTAAAAATGAACATGTTGCCTTGAAGTAGGAAGCGTCTAATGATTCTTTGGCATCAACTGTTGCCTTTGTTTCCAGTGGCTTGGGTTTCAATAATTCCAGTAGGTTATACATAGCTTCCCATGATGTGGTTCCTCTGTCTTTGCTATAGGAAGTATTAGAGAATAGTTTTATCATGTATGATTTCTCAGATGCAGTAGCTTTTCCCTTCTTCGCCATCTTTTCCAATGTTTTTTTCTTCGAAGGTTCCCTGAAATGGAGTAAAGGAGATTATCAGATAAACACAAAGAGAAAATGACAGTGAAAATTCAATGATACGATTAATTCTAAAAGGTGACAAGGAAGAAGATTTTATTCAAAAATCCAAATGAAAGATATCAAATCACGTCGAGCCGATTTAAACCTAAATGCCATTAAAACTGATTAAATACACACTAAGATCTTTTATTGTGGCCTTTATTACTCATTTAAGCCATCACATCGCAAACGTGAAAGGAAAAACTTTAATTTGATGAGTTTGAAGTGTGAAATCTTGATTCTGCGATTGCAATAAAGATTATCGAAATATCACAAATCGTATCCTCGCATTTTCAGTGAAGCATTATATCAAATTTATTTGGAATTTTGTGAGATGCGATGTCAGCAGTGTACCTTTTATCGCTTAAATAGCATTTTACTTGAATGAATACTTACTACATAAAGTGACCTTTTACTATGCACTAGAATTAACCAAAGTTATAGCAATTATCACGTACTTCCATCGGGTCCGATTCATATCGCATTTCACAAACTTGCATGGTTCATGAGATTGGATTTTTTGCAAGCTCCGCGATGTGATGAGTTTTGACTTGTTATGTTGCAATAACGCAATTCACATATTCCAAAGGTTTTCTTAGTTGTTCTTTTCGTGAATGTTGATATGTGATTGCGATAGGCACTTTATTTTGCAAGAAATACTTTAATTCTTAGCTTTAAATGGGAATTTTTAACGATACCATAAGTTTACTACAGTATTCTCTCCTATCACAATTCACAGATCCCGATTGTTTATTAACCTGTGACACATATGATTCGGCGATATGCAATAAAGCGAGAATTACTAGTTGTAAAGGGATTTGGCTTGACACCAAGGAAAATTTTAGGGGCTAATATTTATAGGTGGGCTAATTTCCCATGCTTTTTCCAAAAAATAAGATTCCCTAATTTCCGTTTTTTTCTAAAAATGATTTGCCCAAATTTTATAGTATAAAAATATTTCACCTTAAAAATCGCTAAAATTTTATATAGAGACTGTATAAATTTATTATAAATTTGAATATTTTTACAAAAATATTGCCAAACATTCTATCAATTACATGTGATGGACTACGAGATTAGCCAAGGTTTCTAAACTTCAAGATAAATTTCCATCCTTAAAATTTTCCCGCTTGATACCTTATATTATTTGGAAATTTATTCCTAAGAATTCAAAAAGAAACTGTTTAAGTGATAACTTTTTTGGAGGATTTTTTATAAAGGGTCCCCATTTATCAATAGAATATTAACTATTAAATCAATAAATGGGGGGGTTGTTGAATAGTACAACACCGTACAACACTATTTAGATCAGGAATTTCATATTCTTCCTTTTCAATAAGTGTCACAGAGAATCCCAACTCGAAAAGTTGTGGGTGCGTCTCACTTGTCTCACCTTCCCCCAATCTTAAATTACAAGAATTCCCCTCACCCTTACTATAAGCACTGAGATTATTAATATATGTATCTGGGAAAATTTGCTTAGACCTTATATTTTTGTCATGAATCTCAGCGTGAGCTGCAGTGGATGATCTTGTCGCTTGAGGGACCACAATAGAACCCTTCCTAGATGTTTTTAGGGATCTACTAAAACTTGAGACTCTGAATGGTGAATGATTTCTTATATAAAGGTATTTCTCACAAGGCCAGACTGCCCTTGAGTTTTGATTATTTTTTAGATGGGTTTTGAATCTATAACTACTTGATTTCTAGTCCTAGGCTTTTTCCTAGTCATGCAAACTAAACAATATAAAAGTATCAGTTGAGGGTAGGAACTGCACAAGCTTTTTACTTGGTTCATGCAGAGGTTCTTACCTTCCACCTTTAATACCCAACCCTACAGTGATACGACTAACACTCCTTTGACAACCTCCCTAACAACAATGCCAAAATATTGGGTGACTCAGTTGCTCTTAAAAAGACCAACTTACTTCCATTAATTCAATTGTCAACTCATAATGTGTTTGGTTATTTCAAGGTTGTACACACAGTATGTGCAAAGAATAGTGCTAATGTGATCTAATCTGTCTAGCCCTATTGAAAGGTAAATGCATGTAAAATACAAGGAATGGCTAGGATTTCCTAAAAGAACAATTTAATCACAACTTCGAGAATTCAGACATAAATAATCAAAGCTACGTTAAGATGATCAAAGCATTGAATCTTCTACTGCGAGTATTAAAGAAATTCTGCTAAACACAAGTTTTTTCTTAGGAAACTGCAATTATAACAAAGGAACAACACTTCTTAATAGAAATGATTCTACAGAAAGAAATATCAAATCTCATACTTAAAAATTATTGATCAATCATAGGAAACCACAGATAAAATAACACTTCGGAAAATTAATAATCAGGAATCCAATCTCATGACCTTCATTCAAACAATTGTAGCAACTATCACTATAATGAGCAAATCAATAACCAATGATCAGATCTAGAAAGTGATTGAATAATTGCAAAGAAAGAATTGAAATATTAAGTGTAAATTTAATAACATAAAGAAGGGTAGTAGTCATTCCAAGATTGGGCCCATGATCACTAGAATTCAACTTCCTTAAAGCTAATTTAGTGAAAAGAGTTAGAACTGAACTATAAAAGTCTCTGTTATATTAATTAGAAAGAATATTACAAAGGTTGTCTGTAAAACTTATAGCATAGATCAAAATGATAGTAATTTTCCACCTAATCTATGTTGGAATATAATCCTAACATCTACATTTATTTTTTAGCCTAAGTATCCTTGACTTAGCCACATGCACTAAAAATCATGTTCACACTTGGTTTTTGGTAAACTAGCTCGGTGGACCAAGTTTCCCTTGTTTTTTTCCTTTAAAGGCTTAATATTATGGAAATATTGGTCCAACCACTTTCCTAAACCATTTAGACATCTAAGTGCACGTTCACACCTAACCACACCTCATCCACTTGAGTTATTTGAGGATTGGTGCCCCACGTGAAGATTCCCCCTTAAATCAAGGGATTTGGTCCCCTAGACCATTTTAGCATGTTTTAAAGTTGCCTTCCTTGGTAAATGTGCCCCTCCTCATGTTTTCCTCGTGGCTGATAGTTGGCATAGGTTGTCTTGAGTCATTTTTCCTATTTTAGGCCTCCCTTTATCTTTTCTTAGCCTTTTCTAGTTTTTTACTAGTTTTCTAGATTCGGCAATTTCTATATAACCACCTCCCTTTGGGATTAGAGGTTTGGTTTCTCATGTATTATTATTTTTCATTAATTTAATACATTTATTTTATGGATCAAATTCTTTCTCTCCTCTCTTGAATATCAGCGAATTACTTGTGTTTAATTTAACTAGAATTCTAGATCTAACGGAGTTTCTACAGGAATTCTACAATGTACTGAGGTTTAGTTCCTCCCTTTTATAATACAATTAAGTCTATTTAAAAATAAGGAAGTGATCCTGAGAATCTAAATATTCTCAGGATGCTTAATTCGAATTACAAAATCTCTCATATTTCCGTGGAATAGATGGCCAAGATCTCATTCGCAACTGATATTTCCATGATGACCGCCAGTCTCACCCAATCAGGCTATAACTAACCCAAGAAACTCTGTGTAACTCGTTCCTATCCAGATATCCCAGGGAATAGCATCCTCTATCAAAATTCCTTGTCATTTAACACTTAAAATCATAAGCGTGACTCATCTTTTCATAATTAAATCAACTCTTTTGAAGAATAAAATGATGAAACACTTATTGACTGCTTCTAAGGTTCATATCATACAAATTAGCACTTATATACATAAAAAGATTAGAAAACTAATAAAAAGATAAAGAAACAAGGTAAGATAATATATCAATTCTGAAGCCCAACAGGTTGGAAAGGGAAAGACAAGACTAAAGTTAAATGGACACCAAAGTGAACAAGACCTTAAAATGCAGGTGAGAAAGATAATGTTGTTCCTTACAAGAAGTTAAATGCAATTGAGAAGGAACATGGGTTGCAGCCTGGAGAGTAATATAATAGAGGAAGTGGTAGGCGATAGTTCCAGTGTTGGATATGTGGCAAAGAGCATCTCAAGAAGGATTTTACATCATATTAGGGTGGTAGGCTTCAGATCTACATTGCAGAAGAGGCGCAAACAATTGGGTATGTTGGGCAGAGCATTCCTCGAATCTATGCAGCATTGGATAATAGGCAAGAAGATCACCATGCATCTATTATTAGATGGACATTCAGATTTGTGATCAAGTTGTTTCTATTTTCATTGCCCCTATATGTAATTATATTTATGTTAAACTTGACCTAGTGGACAAGTGTGGTTTTAGAAAAGAAGTGCATGCAGAGTCTTAGTTCGTGCAATTGGCTACAAGTACTAAGAAGAGAGTTCATTATTGGGTAAGATATTATGCATTTGAGTTGAATGGTATTCCTACATCATCGCATCTAAATTTAATTCCATTGGGATCATAAAATATGCTTATGGGTATGTATTGGTTGTATCTTCACAAGACTAAGGTGGATTGTTATGAAAATGCCATTGAGTGCTTGGATGAACATGGAGAATATAGAATCTTGCATGGTAAGAAGAAGGAAACATCAGTCATAATGGTTACATCTATGTAGGAGAAGCATATTCACAGGAAATGATGTGTGTTATTTCAGTTCATATCTCCAATGATAAAGGTAAGTATGTTTAGGATGCAGAAGTATTCAAGAAGTATATGGTCTTACAACAGTTTTAGGATGTATTTCTCGTAAAGATTTCAGTGTTTCCTCCTCACAGGGAACTATACTTTTATATTAAGTTGGTACTAGGAGCTGTAGAAATTCCCACCTATAGATCACCTGATAATGCAATATAATAAAGCAAAATACTTGATCTACTTCTTCAATCAATTCAACGAAAGCTTAATCAATTTGAGCAACATCAATAAGAACACATATAACTGATATGGAGAAATCAATCACACATAACACAGAAGATATAACCAGGGGAAAGCACCAGCCTAAAACCCCATCTCTATATTATCATACAAGTGGAAATATAGCCAATATTACAAAAAGAATCAGCTCAAAAGCTATCTTGCTCTCTATGCAATACCTCTGCTGCTCATAGAAAATCAAAGGCCTCTATCTAACCTCTGGTCTGCCCTCCAAGCCTCCTATTTCTTTGTGCAATTTTGATTGGGTCCAGTGCAGCCACTTGTGTGAATTGGCCTCTTCACACACTCACTAACCTCTATTGCAACTACGCAGTTTTGAAGGAGATAAATCCTCATCATGGATGAGCTTCCTTTATAGGAAAAATATTCATCCAACTGATAGTACATTGTCCCTTCTCTGATCTCAACTGGGTCTCTGTTTGAACTGACATGCATGATTTATTCATGAGAGAATATTTAGTTATCTGAAGTGCAGCAGTTATATGCAAGCATGCATTAACTAACTGAACTCACATTAATTTAAACAAACTGTTTAAAATTAATCTAACTAGACATGAATCAGTTAACTGACCCAACTAATTACTACTCAAATTAGAACTCATCCTTATCTCTTTAACTGATGGATAAATCCCTCAATCAATGGAGAAATTGTTTCATGTCCTCACATAGACTTCATGTTTGATTTTTCACAACTAATTAACTCATGGTGAATTAATTAATTTATTTTCAAACAGCTGTTAAGTTCAAATTCGAATTTTACTTCCTATGTTTAGTCCAGGGACTAAATAAAATAGGAATTCATCCTGAACTGCTAAAAATAGCAATTCTATTTTTAGCACTTCCATTTTTCATTCCCTGTTGCGCAATCCAGCACTGGTACCCAAGCTGCTATTTTTAGCACTTCTATTTTTATCATTTCTTGTTGCCATTTTCAACAGGAGCAACACCAACATCAAACACACCTTACAAGATGAGCACACCAGAGTTAGTGGAATTAAAGTTGTATTTGAAGGAAACACTTGACAAGGCGTACATAAGGCCAAGTGTATCGCCTTAGGGTGCACCAATGTTGTTTGTGAAGAAGGAGGGTACTCTCAAGGTGTATTGATTACAGACAGTTGAACAAGGTGACAATTAAGATGGGTACCCTTTTTAGGATTGATGACTTGTTTAATCAGTTGAAGGGAGAAACAATGTTCTCGAAGATTGATTTGAGATCTAGATATCATCATGCACGCATCAAAGAAGAGGAAATCTAAAAGACTTCTTTCAAGACCATGTATGGGTATTATGAGTTTGTTGTAGTTCCTTTAAATTTGACTAATTCTCTAGCTACTTTCATGTGTTTCATGAATAGTGTTGCATCCTTATCTGGACAAGTTGTTATTGTATTCATTGATTATATATTGATATATTCTAAGAATGAGGAAGAGAATGTCGAAAACTTAGCAGTAATATTGAGATTTCTAAGAGATAATAAGTTGTATTCCAATATTAGTAAATGAAGTTTCTCTCATATAGAGGTAGATTACTTGGGACATGTTATTTCCAAGGAAGGTATATAAGTAGATCCGGAAAAGATAAGAGTTATCATGGAATGGGAAACTCCTAGAAATGTGGATGAGGTTAAATAATTCATGGGGTTAGTAGGTTATTACAGGAGTTTCATTATAAAATTATCACATATTTCCTATCCTATTACATCATTGTAGAGGAAAGGAAAGAAATTTGAATGGACACAAGAATGTGCAACTAGTTTTGAGCAGTTGAAGTAGTTGTTGACTAATTTTCCAGTTCTCAAGATTGCATATCTTAATAAAGAGTTTGTGGTGTGTACAAATTCATGCAAGACATGACTTGGTGGAGTTTGATGCAGGAGGGATAGGTGGTGTGTTACAAATGAAGGAAAATAAATGAGCACAAGCAGAACTATGTGACATATGATCTTGAGTTGGCAACAATCATTCGTGCATTGAAGATGTGGAGGCACTATCTTCTTGGCAGGAGGTTCATTATGATTAGTGATCACAGTGGGCTGAGGTACTTGTTTGACGAAACGAATATTAATGCTAGGAAAGCTAGATGGTTGGCTAAAATTAGTAAGTTTGACTTCAATATCAGATAAATTAAGGGTACGTAGAACAGGGTTGTGGATTCTCTTAGCAGAAGAGTATAGGTAAATCATATAGCATCTATGAGTTCATATGGGACAAATTTATAGGATCAGATCTTATAGGCATGACAATAGGATGATAGATATAGAGAGCTTAAGCACAGGTTATAGCAGCAAGGTACAAGTGAATAGGATGTGGACTATCATCTCACAACATATGGTTTGGTGAGATTTATGGACAAGATCTATGTGTCAAACAACAGTGACCTCAAGAAGCTTATCTTGAGGGAATTTAATGGTAAGTTGTATTCAAGTCACTCGGGATATCAGAAGATATTGAAACAAGTTAAGAAGTTATACTATTGGCCTAACCTGAAGAAGGAAGTGGTAGAGTTTCTGGCTAGGTGTTTGGATTGTTAACAATTAAAGGCAAAGTGTGAGCATCTAGGTGGTCTACTACAGCTGATTCTAATTCTGGGGTAGAAATGGGAGGTAATTTCCATCTATTTCATCACAAGTTTGTTGAGTACATCTAAACAACGTGATTCTATCATGGTTGTGGTTAATATGTTGACTAAGGTAGCTCATTTTATTCCCGTTAATTCTACTTATTCATCTAATGAGGTAGCACATGTCTTCATCATGGAGATAGTGAGATTGCATGGTATTCCTAAGAAGCTTGTGTCTGATAGAGATTCCAAGTGTACTTTCAGGTTTTGGAAAGAGTTATTTGGAGGTTTGGGTACAAATTTGGACTTCACTATAGCTTATCATCCATAGAAGGATGGACATACAAAGAGGGTAAGTAAGATTCCAAAGGACAATTTGAGAATGTATGTTATGCATCAGCAGTAGAAGTGGGAAGAGTATCTTCCACTAGTTGAGTTTAATTACAAAATTGGGTATTGGGAGTCACTGAGGATGAGTCCATTTGAGGAAATGTATGGGTGGAGTCATAATACTCCTATCAGTTGGAGAAATATATTTAACAGGGTATTGATTGGACTAGATATGTTGGAAGAGATGGAACAAGAAATGCAAGTTATTAAGAAGAATATAAAGGAAGGACATGACAGACAAAAGAGTTATGCAGATCAACATAGGGCATTTAAGGAGTTTCATATTTGGGAACATGTGTACTTGTGCATCAAGCCCAAGAAGAGCTCCCTGAGGATTGAATTATGTGTCAAGAAGGCACCTCGATATTGTTGGCCTTTTGAGATCCTTGAGATGATTGGAACAGTGGCCTATAGACTTCCACTACCTTCGACAATAAAATTCCATGACGTTTTCCATGTTTCATTACTTAAACTATATGTGATATATGTTGATCATGTGATTGATTGGTTTGTATTACAAGTGGAACTAGAAGGACAATTCTAGCCAAAACCTCAGTTCATTTTGCAACAGAAAAAACTCATGCTCCAGAACCGAGAAATCGAGAAAGTTAAATTATAGTGGAAGTGCTTTGGGTACGATGAAGCTACATAGGAGATAGTTGATTAGATGAGGGCTATGTATCCTTCATTGTTTTCCAATTGAGGAAAAGGAGTTTTGGTATATGCACATATTTATGTATGGTTATTATTGTAAATACCACAACAAGTTGTGCTATAAAGCTCCAATAAGTGATATGGTTGTCATGTTGTTGTGTTTGGCATGTTTTTTTTATTTTTAGTAGGCTTTTCATTATAAATACTGCATTGAGCTAAGTTATAAATCTTCATGAGCAGTATGTTTTGGTTTTTAGAAGTCCTGTTGTTCGTAAGTGTCATAGAACACTAAGGATGATGTTCCCTTGAAGGGGAGGGGTCTGTAACAACCCCAAGATAAAATTTAATGTAATAAAGTTAATAAAGGAAAAATAATACCAAGGTCATGGGACACGTATTCTAAGCTAAAAGTTGGGAAAAAAATCTTGGTGGGTGTTCATTTTGGTTTATTATGGCTAAGGAAATTAGCAAAGGCTTTGGAAAATGATTTGAAAAGACAAAGGGGCATTTATTGGCATTTAATTTATGAAATAATGGAAAATAAGAGAAAAGGAAGATGAAAGGTCATAGGTTGCATGTGAGAAGGAAAATTAGAGGAAAATGAAGAAAATAGAGGCCTCAATGATAAAAATGCTTTTGAGGATCAATTCACAGCTTTTGTTGGTTAGCCTTTTGATAGTTTTGGTTTGGATCTCTCTCTATATTCTCTCTCTCTCTCATACCCTTGCACACTTGAGCATTCTTGAAGCACTCTCGAATTGGAGAAAGGAAGGAAAAGGAAGGATAAGGAAGAAAATGGAAGCAAAGATCAAGCAAGGAAAATTTGGATCAAGCAACTACAATGGGATTACTTTGTAGGTATCAAGTTGCATGTATGATTTCCTTACTAGTGTTGGGATGCATGGTACATGAATGTGTGTAGTAGTTATCTTGTTGTCATTGGCATGGTATTTTCTAGGTGTGACAGTGGTTTCAACTTTGCCTCACCATTTCTGGATAGCCCTAGTGTGATGGGGTTCTGTCATGTTGTTGAGATTTGGATTGTCAGATGGTTTTGGAACCAGGTGAGGTGGTCCTTAAGAAAATTCCCAAGGGCCTAAGAATCCCTTAACTAATAATTGAGGGATACACAGTAAAACCTGAGGGTAGAGACGAGAAAATTCCTCAAGGTATTGGTGACGAAATTTAGAGACATTCAAGATTGTGTAGGGCCTAGTGGTCCCTTGATCGGTTTTGGAGGGATTGAGGTAAATCCTGGTAGTGTCTGTTCCTTTGTTTGGGCCTAGGAACCCCTTAACCAGTAATGGCAGGATTGTGGTAAAGCCTAGTTGTATAGGTGAGGGATTATCCTAGAAATCCCTCGACTGGTAATGGTGGGATATGCTGTAAAGCTTGAGGAATCCCTAGTTGTTTTTGTTGTGAGTCCCGCATTCATGCTTGGAATATGGCACAGGGGTGATCAGCTAAAATAAATATTTTTTTTAGCCCAATATATGGTTAGGTGGTATGTGGAAGTCTTTGACTTGGTTGGATTTGAATATGTTAATAAGAGCTCTTTTTCCTCTTGTATTTTATGAGTACTTATACTTTTTAGTATGTGGCTTCATGGTTTTTTTATCATTATAAATATTATAGTTATATGCTAGTTATAAGCATGGTTTTCTAGAAGAATTTAACTATGTCTCTCAATATGTTTTGATTAGTAAATGAATAGCTAATGAATGAATGACATAATAGATGTTATTATAGCTATTTTGAGAGGGCATCAAACCTTCTTGATGATTTTTAGATAAGTATGTGACCCCTATGTTCAGTTATGCCTTTATGACCTGTAGAATTATATGTTCACTATGTGTTTGACGGAATGTCTATCTTGGTTAGGAATAGTTAGGTCATGTCCTTGATTAATTTTTGTGTTAAAGGATTTGTTCCTATGTCATTTAATTTTATGGAAAGTTTCATTAAGTTATGGGTAGTGGTTGGCATTCAGGCCCTAAAAACGTGGTCCAGATCTTGGGGTCACATGCACAGAACTGAGTAAATTAGATTGAAATTGTTGGCAAGAGGGGTCATCCATGCAACTAGAGGGTTACAGTCAAATTTATATAGTTTTATGCCTAGATTTGGGAGCCACATCACTAAAAAGGAAATTTAACTTAGGGTTTGGGCACCTAGAGTGGTTGTTTGGCTCTCAGGGGTCTTGTAGTTCCTGAGGAAGGTCAGTAATTTTTTTGGTTTATCAATTCCACTTTCTTAAATGTAGTTAGGAGGTTGAGTCATTCCATAGTATACCTCAACTCATGTTTAACCCGGTAGGCTGGTGAAAGTGGGTAGATATGGGAGATGGTGTTACAGGAAAGATTTGAATCAACAAGAAGAACCTAAGTAGTATTAACTTCACTCTCTAAAGGGAGAGTGGGATGGACCAATGAGAATATTGGATCGATGACTTTAACTTCACTTTTCAAGGGAAGGGTAGGATTTTTTGATGATTGAATCAGATCAATCACTTCCTCACCTGAAGGTAGGTTGGGAGAAAGCTTATAGTAACTAGTTGAAAGTTGTTGTTGAGAAACAACAAGGTTTTCCAACTATTTTGAGGCTTCATGCAAATGAGGGAAAATGTGAGTTTGATGACTCCCTTCACATGACCTATAAGGAAATCTAAATTTACCTTTTTTCCCTAGAACCTTATAATCATTGGTCAATGGGCCAACATTACGTTGATGAGAACCGTTATACCACACTTATAAGACTTTAGTAATGCCAGAAAAATCGATAAGAAGGTGGTCACCCTTACAAAGCTTGCAAGGGAATTTGAGCTTGTGATTCATGTTTGAGGTTTCCTCAACATTATCAACACTTATATCAATGGTTGGTTGGTTGTCGTATTCCCTATTTTGCTTCTTTTTCTTCTTCCTTTTCTTCTTCTTCTTAGCCTCCTAGTTACTAGCACACAAAATTTCACTAGGTAAAGAAGAAGAAATGGAAGAAGACATGATGGGTGAAGAAGGTAAATGGTTAACATGAGGTTGGTGTTTTTGAGGTGGAGAACATGGTTTAGGTGGAGCATCTTGGGTATTTGGGACCAACGAAGTTGAAAACCACCATACCGGTAAACCGATCATGAATATGGGAAGGGACAATGTAGCATTGTAAGGAGGACCAAACTTTCCAAAGTAAGGAAATGGACTAGGATTCCCATTAAAAGGGGTTCCTTAATTAGAAAAATTCGGAATTGTTGCCATCAAATTCAACCTAAGGTATGTTAAATGAAACCCAAACAACACACACTAATAAATATAAGGAAGAAACCCACACAAACAACCTTTTCATAGTGACCACACTAGTTGTTGATGAAATCCAACATCACAGAGATCAATATGAAAAATGGCTAGAGATAGAGTGCATGGAAAATTTTAGGGGCTAATATTCGCAAGTGGGTTAATTTTCCATGTCTTTTCCAAAAAAAGATTCGTTAATTTCCATTTTTTCTAAAAATGATTCACCCAAATTTAATAGTATACAAATATTTTACCTTAAAAATCGCCAAAATTTTATATACAGGCTATATAAATTTATTAGAAATTTAAATATTTTTACAAAGATACAATCAAATTATTTTTATATTGCATATTATGGACTAGTTATATTCGCCAAGGTTTCTAAACTTTATGATAAATTTCCATCTTTAACATTTTCCCTGATAGAGTGGGTGGAACTAGTTATGTTGACAACCTGCTTTCCGGTCCAAACATGGTGCAAGTATCTTCACATATATTGAATTACCCTCCAATAAGGCCCAAGTGAATCTAGCTAATGTTCGTCCTAGGTACAACAAGGACTTTCCCCTCGCCACCACCTTGTGTATGAGCCCTAGGATTATGGTCACTAAGGTCACCACCTAAAAGAACTAGGCCTAGGGTGATAGTCAACATCTGGATATACATACAAGGGTAGGATGAGCTTCCTAGAAATGCGATGTGATAAATGGATTTCACTCTCTATCAAAAGTTTCTATGTTTATTTGCAGCTTTGTAGTGTTTACTCAACACCTATCCCAAATCACCACACTTCAGCTAATGTGGTTGTAGCTAACATAGAAATATAAAAATGTCTAATTTATTTTATTAAGTGTTGATTTTAGGCTATTTTTTACTCAAGAGGGTCCACGGAAAATAAACTAATGATATTATTATTTGACTCCAAATCTAATGTAGCGAATATGAAAATGTATTTTTTTTTCAATTTTGATGAATACTAACTATAGTAAGGAGTGAGAGGTTTCAAGCAAAGAAACAAGTATAACATTCAAAGAAAGAAACATGAACTACTCTTTGAATACAAATCAAAGGAACTGTAGGATACACAATTCTTGGCACCCCAACCATGAGGGCGAATTTTTTTGAGAAATGAAACTTACTTTGCTTAAAAATGCAAGCTAAAAAAAACACTTCACCCATGAACTCCAATACACAATTTTTCTTTTTTAAAAACAAATATTCTATGAAAATGAATAATAAATCTATTCATAAAACACCCCAACAAACAAATATTTGGAAAAGTAATTCCAATGTAGAAGAAGACTGCAAATACTTCAAACAAAAACTAAAAACTAATTCGATCAAAGAACAAAAAATGGATTTTTTTCACAAAAGAAAAATGATTTTCCACAAAAATATAGTCAAACAAAACAAAATTGAAGTGTTCTACATATAATATATCAATAATAGTCTCAAAACATTAGCAAAAGATAAATCTCAGGTCAAACAAGAAAAACCCTAAGAATTTTTCAAATTTCTAGGATCGACACAGGTATTCAGTACATAACAATGTGACGAATAGGGATAATCGCAATTTACAGAAGAACACAATGTGGTTAGATGCACTGTCTCCCACAATAGAGGACAATGGGCTTAAAATTCAAGAAAAAAATTCAAAATATCTAAAATATCTGGGGTCCTAGAATCAAATAGGTTTTTCAATAGACTCAAGAAATGTTCGACTTAAGAAAACAAGGAATACCACCAAGGAAAAACTCGCTTCCCAGTAGATTCACCAATTTTGTTGACAAAAAAATAACTCTTGTACACATGACCGATCTCCCTAGGTTTGGAAACTAAACACTAGAACAAAACACACAAAAATATACAAGCCTTACCTAGAATACTATTGAAAATGTAAACATATACATACCTGGTAATCTAAATTTTGTCCTCACTTATCCTTTGTTTGTTGTAGCTCTTATCTTTCCTTTGATTCTAAAATCCAAAACCCGCAATATCACCAACAAACTACTAATCAAAGAATTTGATATATAAAATACTCGACAGATTCTAAATGGATGATCAATGAGTTCCATTACAAACATTCATATAATGGGTCAACATATGTGGGAAATGAATATATTTTGTATTAATAAAGAAATGAAACAATTACAACCATTGCCTTGATGTTGATATCTTCCTCCCAATAGTCCTTGATTCAAACCTTGTGTTCAAAATCCTTCAATGGATACTTTAGCAGAGTGAAAGTATACTTCAAGAGTCTGAAAGCCAACCCTTTTTCCTTTTGACTATATTGTATTTATAAGTCAAGGATGGAAGTTTTAGATCCACTTAGGTGTGAATTAGATCCACAATCAAACATATGGTAGGGATTAGAATCACTTGAGTAGGGATTCGAGTGCATATCCTTATTAATTGGAAAGATACCTCCACAAGGCTTCTAGAATGGAAGCATTGTGACCTTTTTTTTTTACCCACATAAAAAGGCTGACACAGATTTTGATAAATAAAGTTGCGATGGCTACGCATGATATTAGCTAGGCAAGGTGTGATGTCACAGGTTAAAACATTGCAACTTGCGACAGTCTCCAAAAATAGGGTTTTAAGGTATGTAATCTAGTATTCTTATCTTGCTGACACCCATTCTTTGGGATTAGGTAAATCCATGTAAAATAGTGTAAATAGAAGATAAGGAGAACCGAAATATGAAGAGACAATAAGAGATGAAGCCTAGGAGTCTCTCCCTCTATGTATATATCAATGATCAACCTTAATGCAAAAACACAATTCATTTTTGAGGAGTTACCTCTTGGCTTGACATGGTATCAGAGCCAACCCCATTTTTGGCTTCCTTTCTTCGCTTGTAACTCCCTCCTACCTATATTTTTCAGACTAACACCTTTGGTGCTCCTCAGTATTCTGAAGAAGTTGTGTGTCTTTCACATAGAGAGAAGAATCATGCACAAGTTTCTTCTAGAGGAAGATGTGGTTGAAGAGAAAGAGGAATAAGGAATTTTAGAGGCCAGGGGGGGACAAATAGTTCCAAGTAGAAAAGCTCGATCTTCATTGCATACGATGCTATATAGATGGACATGATGCATCCACATGTAATTTTCCTTGAGACTGAATTGATCCGAAAAGAAATGAAGGCAAAGGTAAAGCAAATGACAAAGGGAAAGGTAAAGCACCCAAATCTGCTCACTATGTTGTAGCACATTGTAATAATGGAGTAACTGAAGACTTGTTTAATGCTTCACTTTCTTCTTGGAAAGGTGATTGGTTGCTTAATACAGGAGAAACTTTCCACATGACATTTAGAAGATATTTTTTTGAATAATTTACTGACAATGTTGATGGTGGAGTATATTTTGTAGACAAGTCAAAACAAAAGCCACCAGGGCTTAGCACCATCAGGTTCAAACTGCGTGGTCTTCTAGACATTATTCTACATGATTTTCTATATCTCCCGGAGCTGAGGATAAACTTGGTGTCTTTGGTCCACATCCACCAGAAAGGACACTACATTCATATGTTTGATGGCAAGGTTGAGGTCAGAAAAGCATTAGATCACTCACTTGTCATGACGAGGATAGAAGAAGAAAGACTTCTGAAGATGCGAGGTACCTCTTCTCATGCACAAAACTTTTCATACAGTTCTCACAATGATGAAGGTACATTTCCATCAAGTATTTTATGGCATGTTAGATTTGGACACTTGAATTATGACAACCTTCGTATGTTGAAGAAAAGCGATGTTACTGATTTGTCTACAATTCCTAGGGAACTTAAGCAATGTGATGCTTGTATCTTAGGAAAGCGCAACAAATCGTATTTTCACAATTCACATTCCAGAGCACATAGAAAACTTGAACTTATTCATTTAGACTTATGTGGCCCAATGCCTATTCATTTTGCAATTGGAAATAAATATATGATGACATTTATTGATGATTACACCAGAATGTGTTGGGTTTATTTTATTGAAGAACAAATTTGATGCTTTTCAAACATTCAAAAACTTTCATGCATGGATTGACAATGATGTATAATCTCATATTTTCTCTATTCGAACTGATAATGGACAAGAATATACCTCAAATGAATTTGAAAACTATCTTCGCTAGCATGGGATCAAACATCAAACAATTATGCCTTATAAACCCCAACAGAATGGAGTAGCTGAAAGAATGAACAGGAAAATATTAAATATGGTAAGTTCCATGATGTTTTTCAAGAATGTTAAATTGATGTTTTGGGCAGATGCAGTTCTATGTGTTGTGTATGTAAAGAATAGGTGTCCATCTAATGCTATTAGAAACAAGACTCCTTATGCAGTGTGGTATGGCCACATTCCTTCAGTAAAGCATCTCAGGGTCTTTGGATCCACCTGTTATGCCTTGATACCTAAGGAACAAAGAAACAAACTCTGTGCAAGGAGTTGTAAGTGTATCTTCTTGGGGTATTCAAATACCTCCAAAGCATACTATCTCTATGATGAATTTAATGAGAAATTTGTAATATCTAGAGATGTGATATTTCTTGAATCTTCCAAGGTTGACAATGTTGTTGAGCAACAATTTGATTGTTTGGATAGATTTGTACATGCAAAGTCTTTTCAAGAATTTGATAATGAGATTCCACATCTTGAAGGAGGAATTCCTATACTGGATCAATCTATGGAATCTTCTTCTAAAGCACCCACTCCCCCACATGAAGCTCTAGCCACTAATAACACTTTAAGTGAGGTGATTGACATAATTGGGAGCCTAAATCTTGATTCATCCCCAAATCAGTCAACTGAGCAGCCTGGGCCATCTTAGAAAGGTCCTCCAAAATGGCTGACAAAGACACTTGAAAGTGTTCATCCTGATGAGGTTGGGAAGACATGAATAAGAAGTTCAACCACACAAAATGGAGTTGATGTAGACGATTCTAATTCACCCATTGATATGGATGTTTCTTATGATTGTGAACTAAATTTGTCTACAGATTTTGAACCAACTTCCTTCAAAGAATTCGCTTCTCATGATGAATGGAAAGAAGCTATGCAAAAAGAGTATGATGCCTTGATAAAGAATGGCACTTAGAATCTAGTTGATCCTCCATTGGGAGCCAAACCAATAGGATGCAAGTGGGTCTACAAGAACAAGTATAAAGTTTATGGCTCACTTGACAAGCACAAATCCAGGCTTGTGGAAAAGGGTTTTTCACAAAAGGAAGGGGTCAACTATGAGGAGACTTTTGCCCCCACAAAAAATGGGCTACCATCCAGACACTCTTTGCCTTGGCAGCTTATAACAGTTGGAAATTCCATCAAATGGATGTAAAAATTTCTTTCTTAAATGGAGATCCGAAAGAGAATTTTTTTATGTCCCAACTAGAAGGATTTGTTGTGAAGGGTCGTGAACATAAAATATGCAAACTTGTAAAATTCTTTATGGCTTCAAGCAACCATTGCGAGCTTGGTAACTGAGCATCTTCTAAAACTTAAATTCAAACATTATGATCTTGATGATTCAACTTTGTTTGTTAAGAAGGCTGGAAAAAAATTTGTATATTATGGTGTATGTAGATGATCTTTTGATGACAGAGAACAATGAGAGCTACATTGCATCCATAAAGAAGGAATTAAGGAAATGTTTTGAAATGACTGACTTAGGTTGTGTTCACTACTATCTTGGTATTGAATTATCTCAACATCCAAAGTTTATATGCCTCTCTCAGAAGAAGTACATTGGATATTCGTTGAACACATTTAGCATGGTTTAGTGCAACCCTTTGACTACTCCAATGGAATATAACTTAAAGCTCACATCCATTGTAGGAAAGGAATTTGAGGATGCAACAAAGTATAAAAAACTTGTAGGAAGTCTCAACTACCTGACTACCACCAGATCAGACATTGCATTTGTTGTTGGAATCCTCTCTAGGTTTATGCAAAAGCCTTGTGAGGGACATTGATCTACTGAAAAAAGAGTTCTAAAGTACTTGAAGGGAACTCAAGACTTTGGACTTAATTATACATAGGTTGGTGACTTCATCTTGATTGGATATTCTAATTCAAACTTCGATGGAGATAAAGAAACTGGGGTATCTACTTCAGGCTATGCTACGAGTCTTGGATCAGGAGGTGTCTCCTGGAGGTCACGCAAACAATCAGTTCCAACAAATTCCATAACTGAGGCAGAATATGTGGCAACAGCTGAAGCAACAAAGGAAATTGTGTGGCTCAAGAAAATTCTGGAAGATTTGCAGGAAAAACAAGTGCATTCAACTCCTCTCATGATTGAAAACACTTCTACAATAAAGTTGGCCAAGAACCCAAAGTTCCATGATCAAACAAAGCATATCAATACAAAATACCATCTGATTTGACATCATGTTGAGGCCAAGACAATTCACCTACGCCATTGTTCCACAAATGAGCATATTGCAGACATCTTCACCAAAGCGCTTGGAAGAGAAAAGTTTGAAAGATTCAAAATGATGCTTGGACTCATCAACATCCCTTCATATTAAGGTGGTTGGGGGCGGGGGGTGGGGGGATGTTGACACCTAATCTTTGTGATTAGGTAAATCCATGTAAAATAGTGTAAATAGAAAATAAGGAGAATTGGAATATGAAAAGACATTGGGAGATGAAGCCCAAGAGTCTCACCCTCCATACCTATGATCAACCTTAATGCAAAAACACAATTCATTTTTGAGGAGTTACCTCCTAGCCTGACATATCTTTTATGGAGAGGTATTTCTTCCATCTTCTTCAGGGATTGATGACAATAGTTCTTGAAATAGCGAAAGATTTAGATTTAACACCATTTGCCTAGATATAAAATAATAATCTATAACACATATTTTATTGCCCACAAAAATCAATTATGTCACTTATTCCTTGCATGAGAAGTTATGGTAATTATAATAAGTTTTATTTTATTTATAATATAGATATTTAAGTACAAATTCTAAAACTTAAAGTCTAGATATTTAATGTTGTCAATTAATTTTATGTTAATATATATTAATTTAAATAGTGTTATATTTAAGTTAACAAGTTTATTTAATCTCAAATTTTATGCTTCTGTGATTCATGATATAATATACCAATTATTCTCTATATAATTTCTTTAAAAAAAATCTATACCTTAAATTTATTTAATATTAAAAATCTTATAAATGTGATAATTTCTTTTTAATTATATATAAAAAAATCTATTTCCAATTTGATTTGAGATGTGTAATATGACCATATATCATTAAAGTGTCATTTTTAAAAAGAAATTATATATATGAATTCTATTAATATTTATTTAAACCAATTTGACATGAGATGTGTAATGTGCGGCTGATCCTTTGTGACCTATTGGTGGTTTGTTGGGAATGTTCGAAGATGTTATGAGTTCGATCAGCCGCACCTCCGGTGTCCCAAAATTTGAAAAAATGTGTGACTTTATAATTAAAGTGTCAAAAATATTTTGGTACATAATTTGGATCTACCCATACATATATTAGAAATTAAAGGATTAGTTATTTATGGCGTTCGTAGGATTTCAGTTTGTTCCATGACAATATGTATTAATATGAATCCCATTGGATTTATTTCAAGAAGTTTATTAGGGATGGCAAGAACATCTCTTAAATTTCTAAATAAAGTCTATATAATTTATTTTTATGAAGATCCTCTTAAATTAATTTAAGTGTACGTTAAATGTTTTTGATGAAATATTATTTTCTATAAATATATAAAAAATTAATATTTACAATTTTTTTGGGTATATTTGATAGATCCAAAATTTAATAATTTAATAATCAATTATCTTTCCTAAATATTTAATTACAAATATACACATTTATTTAACCTATTAAAATTTTTAATATATTATTATTTTATTTTTGATATTATTATTATAAATTTATTAATAAAAAATTTAAATTTAAAATTATCCATAATAGATAACTCATAAATAAATATGAAAAATTAAAAAATAATTACAATTAAACAAGGGTAGTTGCAAAGGGCAATAGTCGATGCTAAAAAAATGGTGGAAAGTAAAATAAGAATAAAAGAACAATACCAGACTCAAAAAAAAGCGAGGTTATTGAAATTGATATCATTGAAATTGATATGTGCATAGCGACCACCACCCTCAACTGTAGAGCAAAGTAAGGTCATTGAAACTAATATATACATTAGCAACCATTACCACCATTCACACCCACATGCTCATGATAAATAATTACAAATGGAGAAAAATATAGTTGAATGGGAAACAATTACTCGTTACATTACGATATGTTCTTATCTCATCTTTGCATGGAGAATTTGCATGCCTAGTTTAGTAAATGCAACTCAAAATCAATACTTTGTTAGATAAGAAATTTCCCATTGAGACATAAACAAGAATGGAATTATTTTTCTCTTAGTCAATACTTAATTTGAGCAATGGCTTTCTATCATTCTTAGTTTGATAATGGCTTTCTTAGTCAATACTTAGTTTGAACAATGGCTTTCCATCATTCTTAGTTTGAGCAATGGCGTTCCATCATTCTTATGGGAGGGGAGCTCATGTGAAATTTCTTGGTCCATTAATCAAGAAGCCAAATGTATATGTCTGACACTCTTTAAAAAAAAATGTTTGATGATCTAGTCCATAAATATCCTGAATCGTATAAACAAAATGATATTTTCCTGATGTTAAAACTAATATGAATGTGAAAATGACACCATAACGTTAGCACGGAAATATAATATTGTTGATGGTCCATTTGATGTTGTGTTCTGTTTTGAGAGGGTATTTAACATGGTGATTAGAGCCTCTAAAAATAGGGAATCAATTTTGATGAGAAGTATGTTGGCAATTAATCTGGAAATCAAGGACAATCATGAAGAGGCTATTGATGGTGCCCACTTGGTACTTGATTTACTTCAAAATCTTGAAGGTATTTTTAGGAGGTGAAATAAGTGGTTTTTGAAAACTATTTCCAAGTACAAGTACTAAATAATTTTTCATTCAGAAATTAGCATAGCCAAAATTGTTGAAGATATTGAATATGTATGTGGTTAGATTGGATGACCAAGCCTTAACTAACAATCTCATAAACAAACCTTAGACAGGCTAACAAGAAAGCAAGAAAACTGAAACAATTATATTGAGAAAAGTATGAAAATAATCCAACAAACTTGTAAGCAAACCTTAGAAAACCTAGCAAAAACAATAAAAAAAACCTAACAAAAAGCAATCAAACCGAAGCAAGCGCAAAGATAATCCAACAAAACAAATGGATTGAAATTTAAGCAATATCTTAATTTATAATTTTTTTAGAATTATGTATATGTAAATAATATTCCTAATACACCTTCAACGAGAGAATAATTAACTAAACACTTACTATGCTTATCCATAACACACGAAAAAAATTAACTAAAGACTTGCTACAACTCTCCAAAACATTTAACGCAGACAGGGAAGACGTAAGCAGAGTAGTGGCAATTTATTTTAAGAATATAACTTCCATGATTTTCCGACCATAAGGCCGGTTGTTGGAATACGAAAATGCCACCTAGAAGAGCAGTGTGATTCTCAAGATCTTTACTTCGCCATTGAAACCTCAATGATTACGGCGCATGTCTCTTCACCATGATTGTATTTTATAAGGGAAGATCCAAATCATGCACTGGAATCCCTCGCTTTGGACAAAAGAGGCATACATACATATATGGATTTTTTATATTTTTTTTGGATTATTAATATAACTAACTAGTTTTTTATATTTTGTTTTTATATTTTGGAGTTGGTTATTATATTGGTAATAAAGTAGTTTAATTAACAAATGATTTTTTATTTTTTTGGGGCTAAAATAGGTCAGTTAATATGTTAATTAAATTATTTATTTTTTGCTAAAATCTGTTTATATATATAGAGAGAGAGATTACGATTTTTTTGGTTATTTAAAATATTCTTTTGAATGCATAAATAGATTCAACACTATGAAAAATTCTTGAACCATTCTAACTTTGCAAATTAAATAGCTTAAATTTATTATTCTTAAAAATTTCTTCTAGATTTTAGACAAAATTGATCAGAAAAAATACTCTAAAAAGGACCATTTCATTTATTAGTTAGACTACATGTTTAACAAATGGTTAAAATACAAGTTTCAATTAATGTACTTGCAATATAAATTATTGTTTTACTATTAAAAACTAAAATATAAAATTAATGAAGATTTCTCCATAAACATTGTATAATATATATATATATATATATATATATATATATATATATATATATATATATATATATTCACTCCAAGATTTGTTAATTTGATACTAAGTGCTTATTTATGGTCATTGTGTTCATTCAAATTTTTTATTACAAATATGTTTGATAGAAGTAATGGTTGCTAGTGCCAAATAATGACACAATTTAGATTATTGTAATGAGATTCCTATGTAGGCGTAACAATAATTCTTTACTATCAATCCTAAGCATAATAGTGAACCTTCACTATGTAGGCATTCAGTAACGTGTATAGATATGTGAGAGTTCATACTAGACATGTGCAATTCATGGCACGTCACAGTTCATTATTCAAATACATAAATGCATATAGTTGAGTATCTTAAGATGGTTGGAAATTGAAGGAGGGACTTCCACTATCCATCCAACTATAGGCCAACTACACTGCATCTTTCTTGCAACTTACCACCCCCAAGTCGGATCCAAAGTCTGAGGGAATGCTTGCTCAAGGAAATTCACACCAAAGATTGGTAGACACTCAAGAGATGGAGTTTGTTGTCAAGGTCGTTTTTCCACTGCCCTCTAGCAATAAGCACCATAGTGACTCACTCACTTCTCTGAGTCAATTGTACGGCTTCATCTAAGGTCCAAATGGGGTATTGCTTAGTCGAGGAGGTTGAATCCACTATTTAGGTGGTTTAAAAATTGTCTTTTCATAGCAATCACTAGGGTTCTACAGTCCACTGTCTAGGTCATTTAATGGCTCTCAGAAAAGCACCACAATGGCTTAGATTTCCCTGTCCAAGTGGTTTAACAACTATAAAAACAAGCACCACAATTATTCACTTACTTCTCTAAGTTCAATCACAGGGCTTCGCCCAAGTTCCAGAGCGGATATTACTCAATCTAGGAGGTTGAATCCACTACTCAATTGGTTTAATAATTGTTTTTTCATAGCAAGAATCACAGGGGTCTACAACCCATTGTCTAGGTGCTTTAACAACTCTCCCGAAAGCACCATAGTGGCTCAAATTTCCCTATCCAAGTGGTACATAGGCTATTCATCAAACACCACAGTGACTCAGTCATCCACTAAGCCTCTCACTTACCACTTAGGCTTAGAACACAAAATCTAGTGGCCTCAACACAATTTTTTTCTACTGTCGATGCTCCAATTACTCCTACGCTCCATGCCTAGCATTAAATTTTCTTTCATTCTCAGAGAGAGCATCAAATTCACTCTTTCATTTTGTATGGTTCTCTCTCCAAAAACATTGTTCCTCCTCTATGTTCCCTTTTGACTACCCATTATCTCCCCTTCTTCCCATATTCTTTCTCTACGTGAATGTCTTCCCTTTTTCCCAAGGTAGCACCCCCCAACCTCGATCCACAAGGAAGGTGGAGATGGGTGGAGTCCTCCACCCACAACATCTAATCCCATCTTATAACTTATATTATCATAGGTGGATGAATTGGTCAGTAAGCAATTTAGGAATTCAATGTGGTTGGTTACAAGCTTGTTCATGACATGCAACAAGTTTTCCCCCTCGGAGATTTGGATCCATGGTGTTCCTCCATTTAGGCTAGCCAATTAAGTTTACATTTAATTTATTTTATGTGTTACAATATATTATCTTATTCATTCATGGATACCATGTTGGAATTGCAGTAACAATTCAAAATCACAAAAACAAGCGGAAAATGAGGGATGTTACGAACCCCACCCTCTTAAAGAAAACTATCCTATGTGTTCTATAAATAGAGAATAGAAATTAAAAAATGAGCTTTATAATTGCATATCTAACATTAGCATCATATTCCATGTCCTTAGTTTCCATTTCAATCTATTCCATTCATAATTCATGGTCTAGTCACTTCTATATCGTCTGGCATTCGAAGACATTCCTACCTAGTTTTCCATTTATCCTAAAGGATTCCACACGGAACACATCCAACTCATTGTATTTATATGACACACCCAATGTATACTTGATCCCAATGAGTATGTACATGAATCTTTGAAACCCAGTTCATTCAAGTCTCCTCTTTATTGCAGTCACACACCTTCCAAGTTTAGGCATCCCCTTCTCTACTTCCTCAGTGCATTGGTAAATCCATTCCTTGGTAAGGCTTCCTAGCACAAGAAGAGTCTTGAGACTAATAGAGTCTTATAGCTAGGGCATCCCTCTGAATTTCTCTAACAATGCAACACATTTTTAATGACACAACTCATAAAAATCAATGCATATCACAAGGCTCCAGTGTCACCACAATGGGCTAGTCCTTAAGATGTTCAGCTTCACCATGGTTCCTATATGATACTTTGTTATCACTTTGTAGCCATCATCATCTATCCTTCCTAGATGGGTCATCATATTAATTCTCTCACAAGCATGTAGTTCCCATGAAATATACTCAAAATCTTCAAATCATATATTTTAATTCCCCAAATGTGCTTCATTCTGAAGTTAGATCTCATAAACATGATACTTTTAGTTACGATGTTGGGCTCCCTTGTAGGTGGTGATATTTTGTCATGGTGGCTTCTATCTCACACCACATTCCAACACTCTACTTACAATATAATCTTTCAATAAGACAAGCAACCATAAGTGCTCATACATACAATATTTGCATTGCAAAAATTCATAATATCTCCTTAAGCGATCTCGGAATTATTACACCCATAATAATTTTATCACTTTCAACTAGGTTCAAATAGATTGAAATGAAACTATCTTGGATTATATACTTGACTCATAGTCATTCTAACCATTTCAAAATGCAATCAAACATTTATTCCAGCATCCCAAAGGGTCTAAACTAAGAGATGAATATCTTTAAATTCATGAGAAATTTAGCTCTCCATTTTGTTTTGAAGGCATTACAAAAGTCCTAGCAATGTTTTCAAAATGAAGGCTTCTTACCTTAAGCATACTCCTTCTTGGGCATCCATGTGATACATGCATTTATTTTGAAACAAAAGATACCAAATTCAGCTGAAAGGAATTCTTACACAGTTCCTTTCCTTTACCTTTTTATCTTTGATTGTTTCTTCCCTTACTTACTTGGCTACCATCACAAACATTCTTGGTTGAAGCCTCTTCAAGGAATTGAGGTGGAATTTATCATATTTGATGTTCCAATATTTATAAATCCCTTAAATTATCTCAACCTCACATATTATTCATAACTCTACCAATTCAACTTCTTACAAGTTTCAATGAAATTTCATAAAGGGAATTTGGGTTATATATCCAATTTACATATTCAAAAATGTCTTCATTCATGCACCCAAACATGTGCATATATTTTATGCTCTGCAAATGTCATACATGCACATAATCCGAGCTATTCATATGTTGTTATTTTTCAGAGTCACAGTTTCAACCTCTATAGTTTTCAATTATTCACACAACAATTCTCATAAGCATAAGCATCAACACACTACCTTCTTTCATGTGGTAGTTAATAGCATGAGATCATTCTTGCACATTTTCCATATGAATATTCCATGTGACATGGAATTTATTAGGTAACCTTAATATATTACCGAAAACATAGAAAGTATTGGTTTCTTATTTTCTTACCATATAAACATCTATATTATTTCAAAAATAAAATATATCAACTAAGCACAAATTTTAGTTAAGGAAACTCCTTTCTTAAGAAATTTTCATAATTGTAACATCACTATCCAGTTGGTTCATATGGACACAGTTAAGTCCTTGTTAACTGATCCTTTATCCATACATGTCCTTTAATGCAATTCTGCAAGGAAAAATTCCAAGTTCATTAGTAATTTCAACAAGGTTAGAAATCACATGAATGCACATAACCATTCCATTACACATATAAATAAGTTTCCTCAAATTTTATCAAGCTTGCAACCCAAATTCCTTTCTTTTAACAACTATGGGGTTCATTTATTTTGCATTCCCATGCACATCAATTGTTTACACTCTCATCATTTTCAGTCAATTAATTCATGTGTGAGATATGACACCTCAATTATACAACATGTCAAGTATATATTTAGATATTTGCAACAACCCCTAGATTTCTCATGCTCATGGTGTCTTGCAATTCAATGTACAACTTGATTTTACTTATCCAAAGTATTCATCTACATTTACTTTATAAATTTCACTTAACTTTACTGTCACATGCACAAATATTTGTTAGAGTCTTTCTTAAGGTCTATAACAACCTTAAGATCCCAAGTTTTTTCTAAATAGTTCAAGAGAAACCTTCTCACTTGCATTCTCATGCAAGTTTATTACCTTAGGTCTACATTGTTAGTTTAAAAATATCAATATACTACCATGGACATTTTATTATATTAAAGATCCTCTAGGTATGCTCCCTATTTTATTTTCACCTACCACCAAAGGTAGGTGACTCTCCCTTCTTGATTTCTCCAAGCATCGACCAACTCCTGATGCGCTCTAATGTCACTGTCAGGGGTTCTTCCTATTGGTCTTTTGCTTTTGTACCTACCCCCAATGCACTTTTGTGTGCTTTGTTCACTGTTGTATTCTCGTGGACATCAATATTTCCCTACTCTCATGCTTCTTATAAGGGTAGTAACAAATCATGTGTTTCTTTTTGTAGCCCAACATTTCAAGGTCTTCTTCTTTGATTTACTAGTTTATGCATTTTTAGTTTATAGTCCATGTGTCTAGAGTTTACATTGGTTGTCCTTTTGTTGTTGTTTATGAGATAATTCATGGAACACATTTTCTCCTCCACAACCCCAATATTTCAATGGCCTTTCCTTCTTCCAAAACTTATGAGGGTTTTTTGTGATCTTCTCATCATGAAACCCTTCTATATCTCTAGTAGTGGTCCATGTTGCCACAACCTTTGCATGTATGACAAATTTTATAGGAGCATTGTATTTAGATTTTTCTTATATTCTTGTTATCTAATGAGTCTTTCATTATTTTCTTTTCAACTCCTCAGTTTAACCCTCAAGCTCTTAAGGGATTCCATTCAATCAGGGCAATTTTCTTCTGACTATTCTTATTGCTCCTAATGGGTTTATCCATACTATACTCCATTTTTGTTGAAAATTGTTTCTTATTGTGTGTTTTCACACACACACAACTAATAACTAAATTAACTATAAACATATTAATTCATTATATTAGGATGCCAGCACTAAGCATGTTGATTGGATGTTGTTCATACATCTAAAACCCATTTCAGTTACGTAAAATAAAAATATATGTAAGCCTTCTATCAAGGTTAGAAACCATGACATTTACAATTTTAAAGTCAACATTTACATAAAAACTAAACTATCATTATAATTTTTTTTTGTTTCTGTGTGAACCTCGTCAGGTTCATTGGTTGAACCTAGCTTTTGATACCACTTTATAACACTCCCTTCCACCCCCTTAAGTATTTTAGGGCTATGGAAGGTGTTACCTGATTGAATTGATCACCAAGGTCAATCATGAAGATGAGGTTACCAAAAACCTCATTTTTGGAATTCCAAGGAATTTAACTCTAATAATACAATTGTGACCAACTTGTCGAGATATTTTCAACGATATAAAATTTATTTCAATCTGAGTCCCAGATCAAAAGTTATGCTTGTTATAATTTTTGGCCTATTAAAAGAGGCCATATCACACCAATACCCATGTGACCTCTCCCAAGCCTGAATAAACTTTTCAAGTCATACTGCAAGGCCCATAGTCACTTTCACAATAGAAAACCAAGTGTATGTTACACTAAAGTGATCACTCCTTCACGAGCTTTCCCGCTACAAAGTAACGAATTACAAAACCTGGTTGTGGGGAGAGTTCCAACACTAGAACCACAACCAGATTAACCTAACTCCCACTTTTATCATGAATTTATGAGTTATACAGTGCAAGGGTAATGGTGGTGGTAGTTTCTCGATGTTAGGGTTCCTCAACTTAGAACCATGGCCAGATCAGCCTAACTCCCATCAGTATCACCTGTTACAAGCTACAAGGTGTGAATGATCATGACGATGGATGGTCTTCTGGCATCAGGTTTCCTCAATCCAGAAACATGGCTGGATTGACCCATCCTCCTTAATTTTCCCAATAGAAAGGTACGAAGGTGTAAATATGTTTGCAGTTGGCGTTCTTCCCATCATAACACCCTGAAAAATATTAAATATTTGACCTTGCAATGGATGATACCAATGCCAAGCTAAAGTGCGGTTGCAAGAAAAGGGGAAGTTACCTCTCTCGATCCACTCTCTAGTCAATATGGTCTAGGTGCATGATGAATCAGGGCTCAATCATCAACCCTTCCATATACCACTCTTTGGTACACCATATGCCTATTTCACGGATCCTCGAGAAAAGAATAGGGGAGAGGGCCCTTCCCAAGCTTCACTAAGCTTGTTAATACTACTCAGGCAATGATGTGCTAGTTTAATCCATATCTATAAGCTTCTTGCATGGCCCTTTTAAGTTTACATCCAAAATTCATATATCCTTAATCACATAAATCTAGAACAGATAAGACTACATAACTACATAGGGAAAATTATAATATGTCCTCGGACATCACAAGTCCAATGAGTAGATTGATCTATTTAAATAAAAATATATTACTTTCAAGAAGGGAACAAAACACACAATTAGTCATATTATTCATGAAATGAATGCACACCAACAGAAACCAAGTACTCAATCAATTCATACCATGTTAGACAACCTACAAATCAAGAATATAGTAGTGAACTACCAATTCAATCACATTCTTATCATTGACAGTTCTCTGTCGTAGTAACGAAATGAAGATGCATAAATACATAATTTATCAAATTATTCATGAACAATTTATTGGACAACATAATCCACACAATAATCTAATTCATAGCATATAAGATATCCTACAAATGAAGTGTATAACAACAAACTTCACAATCCAAGCAATCATTACAACCAAAGACGTATAAGATAGCTTGTCAACCCTAAGCATAATAATGAACCTTCACTATGCAGGAATTCAATAGCATTCATAGATATATAAGAATAAATACCAAACATGTGCAATTCATGGCACATCACAATTCATGATTAAAATACACAAATGTAATTAGATTATTTGAATATCTTAAGATAGTTGGAAACTGAAGGAGGGATTTCCACTCTTCACCCAACCATAGGTTATATCATCACATCTTTATTTTCACTCACTCCAACCCTGAGTAAAATCCAATGTTTGAGGGGATGCTTTCTCAATTAAATTCACACCAAATCTTGGTCTACATTCAAGGGATGGAGTCTATTGTCTAGGTGATTTCTCAACTTCCATCTGGTAGTAACCACCACAATAATTCACTTAATTCTTTGAGTTCAATCACAAGGATTCACCCAAGGTCCAAATGGGATATTTTTTAGTCCATGAGGTTAAATCCACTATTTAGGTGATTTAGCAATTGTATTTTCGTAGAAAGCACCATCGGGGTTTGCAATCGACTCTCTAGCAAGCACCAAATTTTCTTAGATTTCTCTATCCAAGTGCTTTAATAACTATACAACAAGAACCATAGTGATTCAATTACTTCTCTCAATTCCATCACAGGGCTTCACCCAAGGTCCAAAGGGGGTATTTCTTAGTCCGAGAGGTTGAATCCACTATTCATGTGGTTTATGGATTGTATTTTCATAGCAAGCACCACAAGGGTCTACATTCCATTGTGTAGGTGGTTTAAAACTTCTACATCAAGCACCATAATGGCTTAGATTTCCATGTCCAGGTGGTTTAACAATTACACAAAAAACACCACATTGATTTGGTCATCCACTAAGCCTCCCACTAACCACTCAATCTTAGACCACACAGTCTAGTGGCATCAACAAAATTCTCTTCTATTGTTAGTGCTCTAGCTTCTCTTACACTCCACACCCAACATCAAATTTTATTTAATTCTCAGAGAGAGCATCAACTTCGCTCTTCCATCTCATATGGTTCTCTCTCCAACAATATTCTTCCTTTGCCATGTTCCTTTTCATCTATATATTCTCTCCCCTTATTCCTATCTTCCTTTTCTAAGTGTTTATCTTCCATTTTTCCCAAGGAAGTGGTCCCTTAGCCTCGATCCGTGAGGGAAGTGGGGATGAGTGCAACCCTCCACCTACACCACCAAATACAATCTCATAACTTTTGTCAGCACAGGTGGGTGGATTGGTTAACAAGCAATTAAGGAATTCAATGCAGTTGGTTACAGGCGTGTTCATAACACACACCAAGTTCCCCCCTAGATCTTTTGATCCATGGTGTCCCTCTATTTATACCAGTCAATTAAATTTACATTTAATTTATTTTATGTGCTACAACATATTTTGTCAGTTATCTGTGACTCCCATGCTAGAATTTCAATAAAAATTCCATGTTATAAAAATATGGGTAGAACAAGGGATTTTACAATACCTTACTTTCTTGACTAGTTTCTTTTTGAAAAATATTTAAATTGGATATCTATATATTCCAATACATACCATATATATTACTGCACTGCTAGAAATACCTATCTATTCCATGATTTATTAATTTTCTACTAAGTTCTTATTTATGGCCAATGTGTTCATCCAAAAAATGTCAATACATGTGTGGTTAATAGAAGTAATGGTTACAAAAGCCAAAAAAGGGCACTATCAAAATATTTTATTAATAATATCCTTATATTTCTAGATAACACATTCTACAACAACTTTTGGATCACACTCCCAACTATAATATTATGGGAAATTTTGAAATAATTAAAATAGAAAATATTTACAATAAGGAACACTTACATATCATTCCATGTATATTTAAATAAGTAATGTTGTTGTGGGTTGTTATTTTATAGTGCCACAAAATTTCCATCTGTCAAGAAAGTGTTGGCTCTCATATCTGAGACTAGCACAATGTGTCATCGAGATTATATTTAATGAACTAACTAGCATATTAATGATTTATTTTTGAACCTATGGAAATCACAAAACAATTGTATTGATTCAACCAAGCCAACCCTTCATATGTTGAGTAACATGTTCCACACCCTCTACCAGTGGTTTGTACCCCTCCTTGTTGACTCTCGCTGACCATTAAGCTAATTATCTATCAAGTAATCAATGGCACCTTAAGCATACACATTACAACGAGGAGAGAGAGGATGCCTACTACTTTCCGCCCACCTCTCGATGATTCTATACCCTTACCCTTCGATGATTAACCACCCCTTTCTTTCTCTTTAAGTATTGTTATTATTTCAAGAAGAGAGAAACTAAAGTTCCTTTCCAATTGTCTTAGTGTGTGTCTTAACATGCTAACTCACCCACTAATGAATGTCTACCTTAGTTCGTTTAATCAAAGAAGGAAAATACTTGAAAAATAATGATACATAGATGTATCTAGTTATTTATGTCATAAAGCTCATGCTCAATGATTAGGGGAATTTGGAGATTGAAAATAAGCCTCATAAAAGATATAATAAAATATTATGAATTAGTCATTACAAGATGTATATTTGCAATACACCTTTTACACTAGAATCCATGTAACTCTCATTAAGTTAAATTGAAAAGTTGTCTAAAGTAAAAATAATAAAAAATCTTATTATGTGATTTAAAAAAAAATACAATTATAAAAAAATACTTAAACCTTTCAAAAAAAAATCATCAACTAATCTTTGTACTTTACCTTTCAATATTTAAATACTCAAAAATAAAATATAAACCCATAACTTTTTATTTACATAATTAAATCTAAATCACTTTATAGTTTATATCACTTAATCATATAATAAAAATAAAATATAAAAATATTATTTAATATAATTATTTGTAACTTGTTTAATACTATAATACATAATATATTATAATATGTATTAAATTTATATTCCACAGTACTTTATTTCTAATATAAAAAATTAATATAATTTAATTTACTAATTACATTAAGATAAATATAATATAGTATATATTATATAATATCTTGATTATAATATTGTGTTTTACATATAGTGATTTATTATATTTTATTTTTGAAATTTAAATTAAAGTGATACACGTGTATTAGAATTAAACTACATTGCAAAATATACCAACAAAAAGGAGGATAAAATAAAAAATTGTGCTTTCCCTGAAGTGGTATATTATATTTTATTATTTAAATTTATTTTTAAATTAAATATAATATGTTATATTATATTATATATTATATATTATATTATATAATATTTTAATTAAATTATATTTGGTCATATATATATAGATATATTGGAAAAAAGTGTAATTATATTATCCGGAGGATATAAAATTACATATTATTTATACATGACATGTATGTATTTACATATATAGATCTCAAAAAATAGTTTACATAGATAAGGCAATGTTGTTGCATAAAGTTTATATTCTATGTCGTATGAGTAGCCGGTAGTGCCACTTGCTTTCAAAATAGAAAAAGTCTAAAGAGAAGCCTATATAATCATAATTATTCTTGTATATACAACATGTAGATTAGAGTCTCCAATAGGTTCTCATAAAGGGGAGCTAAAAAAACATATTTAGACAATAAGGAGATGTGTGATACGAACAATTTTTTTTTACCTGATGTAGATCAATCCTCTAAATATCTATCCACGAAAGAACAATGATAATAAGAATTGAAGACTTCATTATGCTCCTCCATAATCTGTCAGGTCCTAGTATCCATAGATATTCCCTCTTTTGATAAAGCATTATCAACAACATTTAATTCCCTCCCTGTTGATGTGTGATATGGAAAAAATACTAAAAATATATTTTATCTTGTTGATTTTAGACAAAATGGGAAACAGACAAAGATTGTGGCATTGATAGTTTCCATTGATCCATTTTGACACCAATTGAGAATCACCATAGGCATGAAGTACTATAACATCCACCTCAAGAGCATAAATCATTAGAAGCCTTAGGGCCAACAAATTTGCATAATTATTTGTGCCTACATCCATGCTCATTTTCAACCTGCAAGTGTGTGTCTCATTGAGATGAAGAAGTGCCCCTCCTCCACACGAACAAGGAATGCCTTGAGAGACACCGTAAAAAAATGCCCAGATTACTAATTTGTGGATTGCAATCCCAAAAACAATTCTACGATATAGTGAAGACTTTGGTTTAGGGAGGAGATTGAAAATAGTTGAAACCTTGGTAGAAGTGATCATAGGAGGGAGGGGGTTAATTTTTTGCAAAAAGTAGATGTATTATGTTCAAGCTAGATTCCCCATCAAACTAATAATCAAATAAGTTTGTAATCTTTCACATCTCGGGATGAACACCACTATTACCATAACACTATTAAATAATTCATTTTCCAATAAAACAATGGTCCTAGTTTTGTAGAAAAAAGGACCAAACTTCATGAGTGTGTGATCTGTAAGCTATTATGGATATTCCATTGGATAGTTCGTCACAACAAATCTAATAAAATTATATTTAAAATATGAAATTCTACATATTATAGTTTTATTAGATTTCTGGATTTGTAGATTTACTATTAATAGTGAATGAATGTAAATTAAAATTATGCAGAAAATAGAGAACGGAAAAATAAAAATCTCACAGACATATTCGACACAAGATATTCTCTTGGAAACCATTTCATGAGAAAACCCTAGCTAGAAGGCGAGTCTTCTCCTCTCTCTTTCTCTAAATGTAAATGCGGTTGCAAGTACAAAGAAGTATGGATTGTGGCCCATTTGCTGATACATTGGATCAATCCTCTATATGTGCTCTACCTCCTATCTCTCTTGGCTATTTTTTCTCAACTATGGAATAAATGCAATTGAAAGAATGGAATCCCTTTTCCTCCTAGTGGCTCAGTTATAACATAGCTAGATAGCCTACTCGTGTTTAGGTTTGACTACCTGAACTCTTAACCAAAGTTACAATATAGGCTCTTATATAGTATTCTACATCATAATGACATGGCTAGCCCATTTTTCATGAGTAATGGGTGCTAACATGACATCCTCTTGAATTATGGTGGTTGTTATGTAACCAACTCACAAAATAGAAGAAAAGATAGATCAACGACTTCAAAATCAGCCTCTTCGAGTGGGGAACCTCCTTTACATTACACAAATGAATACTTCTTGGATGATACAAATGACAAAACCTCCTATCTATATATAGGAGTCTAAGGGGTCACAATATAATCAAATCCGACATAAAAATAATAATATAATGGCACAACAATAACAATAGTGGGCTTCTATGGGGCACAATAATAACAATATGGGAACAATAGCGGCACAAAAATAACAATAAGGGCTATAATGACAATAGTAATGGGGGAATCGCTAGTATTATAGGGAACTAACATGTCCCTCTGTTATGCTCTTAACCTGCAAAAATGATCCCCACATACAGAATATGCGAAGAAAAGATACGCAGAACACAGAATAGCAATGATTTTATTATTCAGAGAGTAATGTTCACTTGCCTCTTCGAGGGGGCAACCTCCAATAGAGCAGAGCTCGACTACAGAATAAGACACGATGCTCCTCGCAGGGAGTCTCTATCCTTTATATATGACTCATACATGCAATACCACGGGCCAATACCGTGGGTTTTATTAATACCATCTATCTAATACTATGGCCCATTTGCAACTAACTGTGGTTCCGTCATTAATTGCGGATTAACCACTTACAATTATTAATATGGGCTTTATTGACTCTTGACTATGGCATGATCCCATTACATAAATAAGGGGGTTAGGGTGGGACCCTAACATGCCCTCCCCCTTAAGGCGAGCCTTGTCCTCAAGGCTGAAGCTGCGGAAACTGCTGAAGAATAGTGGTTGGTTCCCAAGTTGCATCTTCCGGAGAGGTGTCTTTCCATTTGACGAGGACTTCCTTAATCATGCGGCCGTGCAGTTTCTTGTCTTGTGTGTCTAGGACCTGTTCAGGTTGAAGCCAGATGGACCCTTCGTCCAATTCAGGTAGACTGGTCTGAATTCTACAATTGTTCCCAATCACTTTCTTGAGGCATGAGACATGGAAAACTGGATGGATTTTTGCAGTAGGTGGCAAGGCCAACTTGTAAGCCACTTCTCCAATGTGCTGAAGTACTTGATATGGTCCCATAGAATTGGGAGAGAGTTTCTGACACCCCTTGTCCTTGAGTGATGTTTGCTTATATGGTTGTAGCCGTAAAAAGACCTGATCCCCTTCTTGAAATTGGCGCTCTGAGCGATGTTGGTCTACCTGTTGCTTCATTCAGTTCTGAGCTTGATGAACATTCTCTCGAAGATGGGCGAGCATGGTTGCGCGGTGTTATAGGATTTGATCCACTGCTTGTACTTTTGAGCATCCCTTGAGATACGAAGTAGGTGAAGGTGGGAGTTGACCATATACTGCTTCATAGGGAGTCATTTTGGTGGTGGCATGATAGTTGGTGTTATACCACCATTCAGCCAGAGGTAACCACTGTACCCAAAGGTGTTGCTTTTCCGAAGTGAAACACCTAAGGTAGGTTTCTAGACATTTGTTGACTGCTTCGGTTTGACCATCAGTTTGCGGATGATAGGAAGTACTGAGTTTGAGTTGAGTGCCTTGTATTCTGAAGAGTTCTTGCCAAAAATTACTGGTGAAGATCGGGTCGCGGTCGGACACAATAGAAGTGGTCATGCCATGCAATTTGAAGATCTGATCCATGAAAGATTAAGCAACCAAAGTTGGTGTAAACAGGTGGGGTAGGGCGCAGAAATGAGCATACTTCGATAGTCGGTCCACAACCACCATGATGACTGACTTGTTCCCTGACTTTGGAAGACCTGTAATGAAATCCATAGAAACCTCCGTCCAAATTGATGCCGGAATGGGCAATGGTTGTAATGTGCCTGGTGTGTTGACGGTTTCCCCTTTGTGGCGTTGACAGACATCACATTCTGCTACGAAAGTAAGGATGTCCTTTTTCATGTCTGTCCAAAAAAATGATCTTCTGGTGCAAGCATACGTCTTCTGAAAGCCCGAATGTCCTGCAATGGGAGATGAGTGCAATTCTGCCAAAATGCGATTTTTAAGGGTGGATGTTGGTGATATTACGACTTTGTCCTTGTAGCGAAGAATATCATCCTGCCACGAGTAGCCCTTGGTGGAATTTGGATCTACCTATAATTGAGAAATGAGTTGGGAGAGCCCGGGGTGTGAAAACCATTCCCTGCGAGCCTCTTCAATCCATTCTGGAATGGGGAGGGAAATTGCTAGTAGAGTACTTTCCTCCTCAAATTGGCGAGATAATGCATCTGCTACACTATTGTCTTTCCCTTTCTTGTAAATGATCTCATAATCATATCCCAGCATTTTGGCTAGCCATTTATTTTGTTGTGGGGAGGATAGGCATTTCTCCAAAAAATATTTAAGACTGTGATGATCTGTGCGGATTTGGAAACGTCGCCCCAATAAGTAAGGTCACCAGGTCTCGACTGCATGTAAGATGGCCATCATTTCCTTCTCGTAGGTAGATTGGCCTAGATTCCTCCCACTGAGTTGTTGGCTTGTGAAGGCCAACGGTCGCCCTTCCTGCATTAAGACCGCCCCAATACCTGTACCCGAAGCATCACATTCAATGACAAAAGATTTGGTGAAGTCAGGGAGTGCTAAGACTAGAGTGGAACACATGGCATTTTTTAGAGCTGTAAAGGCCTGTTGTGCTTCCTCATTCCAGAAGAATGAATTTTTCTTTAGGAGTTGGGTGAGGGGCTTCGCTATGCGACCATAGCTGCGGATAAATTTACGATAATAGCCTGTGAGACCCAAAAATCCTCTCAAGCTCTTCAAGGTCTTAGGTTGAGGCCATTCCTGCATTGCCTGGATATTTTTGGGGTCCACCTTGACACCTTCACGCCCCACAATGTGGCCCAAATACTCTACTTCTGCCATGCCAAACGAACACTTGGACATCTTGACAAATAATTTATGCTTGCGGAGCAGTTGCAAGAGTAGATCTACATGCTGAAGATGTGCGGCCCAAGTGCAACTATAGATGAGGATGTCATCGAAGAAGACAAGGACAAATTTCCTGAGATATGGTTTGAGAATGTGGTTCATAAGGCTCTGAAAAGTAGAGGGGGCATTACAAAGACCAAATGGCATGACCAGGAATTCATAATGGCCTTCATGAGTTCTGAAAGCAATCTTGGGGATGTCGACTTCCTTCATGAGAATTTGGTGGTAGCCTGAGCGAAGATCCAGCTTAGTGAAGAATTGAGCCCCATTGAGTTCATCTAGAAAATCATCAACCACCGGGATGGGAAATTTATCTTTGAATGTCAACTTATTGAGGGCCCTGAAGTCGGGACACATCCGCCACTCCCCATCTTTCTTGAGCACCATGACCACTGGGGATGAATAAGGACTAATGCTGGGACGAATGACACCTGCTTCCAAAAGTTCCTTGATGATTTTTTCTATTTCATTCTTTTGGGTGAATGGATATCTGTATGGGGGCACATTTGGGGATTGGGCCCTTGGAACCAAGGTGATGCTATGATCATGTTCCCCTCGCGAGGGTGGAAGCTCATGAGGCTGGTCAAAGACCGGCAGATGTTTATTTAAAATCTGTTGCATCTCAGGATGAATTGGCAGAGGCTGTGTTTCGACTGCCTGGATGGCATTAAATTGAGCTACATCTCCATGATTGCCCTTTTTTAACAATTTTTTCATCCTATGCGAGCTGATGATAGAGGGCGCTCCCGCCTGGAGTCCACGGAGGGTATGTGTGTAGTTGTTTTGCTTAAAACTCATATATAATTCCTGGAAATCCATTGTGATTGGCCCAAGAGTGCGGAGCCATTCAGCGTCGAGGACAATGTCGCAACCCCCCATGTGTATGGAAAACATGTGGGTTTTCAATTGATAATCCCCCATTTGAAGTTTGACATTTTCACAGCGGCCTTCACATTTCATTGTGCCTCCATCCGCAATTTGAACTTGGAAGTTAGAAACTACGCGTACAAAACAATGCACTGCTTCTACGACTTTTTGATGGATGAAATTATGTGTACTTCCACTATCAATCAAAACTACTACTGGGCGATGTTTAATAAAACCTCTGATTTTGAGAGTTTGAGGGGAAGAAATCCCTGCCAATGCATGCAGCGAAATAACTGGTTCATCAGGGACATTGTCCTGTTGGTTGTCTTCTTCTAGCGCCTCATGGTCCTCAAGTGGTGGATCTTCCTCTGTTGAGCTGTAGTCAGTGGCATCTATTTGAAAAAATTTGGGCTCCTTGCATTTATGACCTGGGGAATATTTTTCATCACAGTAGTAACATAGTCCTTGCTTTCTTCTTTCGGCCATTTCTGCAGGTGACACCTTTTGGACCTTAAGTGTTTGAGTCGTGTTGTGATCCTGTGGGGGGCGACCTTTAGCGGAGAAATTTGGGCGACTGTATTGGGCTGCTAATGCACGTTCCACATTACAAGCTACCTTGCAAGCCTCCGTCCATGTGGGAGGGTGGTGCAGTAGGACTTGAGCTTTGATGGCTTCTTTAAGACCGCTGATAAAACATTCCGTGTAGAACGCATCTGAGAGACCCCAAGTGCAGAAGGCTAAGGCTTCAAAAGCTGTAATATATTCATCCACTGTAACAGTCTATCGGAGCTTAGTAAGACGACCCAAAAAAGAGTCCTCCTGTTCAAAGCGGCCTTGCAGAGCTTTTGTAAATTGGGTCCAAGTCCTAAAAGGTCCATTGCAACGTTGATGCCATTCCCACCATTGCCACCTTTCGTTGTCGAAGTACATGCTCCCCAACATAAGCTGAGTCGCATCATCTAAGATACGATTCAGTTTGAAATACTGGTCCATTTGTGCTATCCATGCTAACGGGTGAGAACCGTCAAATTTATGCATATCCAACTTGGGAGGTCACTGACTGGGTGGTTGGTTGGTGTGCCAGACGTGAGGAGAGTGGCTAGACTCACCCTCATTGTATCCATTTCCATTATACGCCTCCTCGTGGGCTTGCTCCTTGTCCTTCGGGATGAGTTGCGAGACCTGGCTGCTTAGTCCGTTAAGCTGAAGGGTGAGGGTGTGCATGGATTCTTCAAGTTTTTCCAGCCTTTCATTGGCCATCGCTTGAGCTCTAGTTTCTACCATACACCAACCTGATGAAAAATTTGGGACCGCCTAAAAATTTTCACTAATAATTGAATGGTACCACCGTGCTCAGCTCGTCGTCCTGATTCTGATGGGCTAGATCACCAATAAGCGCCCCAGTATAGGAACCCTTCACAACGACTCCGATTTGGTGGATCTGAGAGATCTGAATGGCGGATCTGATGGCGGAACAGACTGCTTCTGCGGATCTGATGGATCTAATAGATCGGAATGGCTGATCTACGAACTCGAGACTGCGGGACTGATGTCTGCTGCTGCTGCACCCCTTTGCACAAGCGGGTCTGGAAGAGATGCTGTGTGATCCCCTGATAGAAAAAAGGAACTATGGTCGTGAGGAGTGTCAGGTGCTACAGATCGCAATATACATAAGGGTCTGGCAGTAGTACTCGGCCCAATGTTTCAGGGCTCTAACTAAGGAGGATCGACCGTACCCTTAGCCGTACAACCCGACTACCCTATCGTACGGGCGAGTAATCTCCCCGAGTGTTGTTCTCGGTGTACTGTAGCCGCAAGACGGCCGACGGTTTATCTATGGCGAGGTTTCAAGGGAGCCTAGGGGGCTTCCAATATACCCCGAGGGTACGTGGAAGACAATCCATGCGTGGTTCTGTCTAATGCGCTACTACTCGAAGGCGTACCCACAGGGGTTACAAGGGAGTCTAACAGACGTGACCACCTCTTGTATTTCCTGCGTGCATGCCTCCCCAAATCTGCAGGTTTATGTGCTCAATGACAGATCCTGTGGTTTAAAGACGCCGAAACACGTCTCTAGCCAAAAATTTTTTTTACTAAGAAATGGAGATCCCACCGGCCCTGGAAAGTGCTCTAATACCACTTGTTATGCTCTTAACCTGCAAAAATGATACCCACATACAGAATATGTGAAGAAAAGATACCCAGAACACAGAATAACAATGATTTTATTATTCAGAGAGTAATGTTCACTTGCCTCTTCGAGGGGGCAACCTCCAATAGAGCAGAGCTCGACTACAGAATAAGACACAATGCTCCTCGCAGGGAGTCTCTATCCTTTATATATGACTCATACATGCAATACCACGGGCCAATACCGTGGGTTTTATTAATACCATCTATCTAATACTACGACCCATTTGCAACTAACTGTGGTTCCGTCATTAATTGCGGATTAACCACTTACAATTATTAATATGGGCTTTGTTGACTCTTGACTATGACGTGATCCCATTACATAAATAAGGGGGTTAGGGTGGGACCCTAACACCCTCTCCTTAAGAAAAGTGTTTTCCTCAACACTTGAAGAGTTCTAGATACTTCTGTATAAAATTCTCACCCTCCCATGTGGAATCTTCAGTGGGTAAGTTCTTCAACTTGATGAGATACTCCGAAATTGGTCGATTTCGTAGTTGTCGAGTTCTTGTTTCTGTGACTGCTTTAGGTTCCAATATGATTTTTCCTTCTTCATCAAGCTCTGGAAATATTGTTTGAACTGGGAGTTTGTCACCTATAACCTTATTTAAGCATGAAACATGGAAAATTGGGTGCACTTAGGAAGCTACAGGGAGCTCCAATTTGTATGTCATAGTACCAATATTTTGCAACACCTTGTACATACCATAATACTTTGGTGATAATTTATTATCCTTCTTAGCTTTCTTGAGGGAATTGTTGCATTCTAGCACGTGGCACAATTGGGTGCTCTAGTGTGGTTGGGTCCATTCCATAGGTTCCATCGACATTCTGAAGATAACTACTTCAATTTCCTACAGTGCTTCATCAATGCTTGAAAACCCATCCTCAAAACTGAAAGTCAATAAGGAGCACTCCTTCAATACATCTCATTCCGCGGTGCCATGGCAGAGCTTCATTTCAAGATACCAGTTCATGAGGATGGTATCCAAGGCATGAAAAAATACGTGTACCCACTCTGGTTTCGATTCTATTCCCCATGCTTTAGTCCACTTTGCTAGGTGATCATGTAGATTGTCTCTTCCATTATACTTCTCATTTATTTTGGTGTTAACCTGCCTGAACTGTAGCTTCATCATTCTTCTGTAATCTCGCCATCTAGCAAAATTATCCTTATGCATACCCCACCATCATGCAAGCGTAGAGCGCAATGCTAATTCTAATGCTTGCAAGCGGTGGTCCTTAGGGACTTCAAGCTCAAATTCATTCGAAAACAGATCTACGTCAATTGAACCACATAATAAGGTAATTTTCTTACCTCTGACAAAACACAGCACAACGAATTCGTCATCATATTGCATTGCAATGTAGATACATCGTATAAGCGGTTATGCCAATGCTCTAACTCCTCGTCCAAATCAGACGTGCAAGAACTCTCTTGGTCACATGCAATCCATCCATTTGCCGTTGGATTGATCTAGTCTTGATCTCACACTGTTATTTTGTAAATATGATCCAGTTCATCATCACTTTATTCGTAATGGTAGACTAGTTCAGTATGACGCACCCCTTTTGCATGGTCCAAAGGCACTATAACCATAACCGACTTTCTTTCAAATGACATCATCCTTTTCTTCAAATTGATGACCGCATTCATATCAATAGCCCAGTCAATTCCGCGAAGTGCAGGGTAGGGATTATTATTGTCAACGATTTCTATAACTTCAAACTCTGCCACCACGCTCACACCTTCAATATCAACTGTTACGCCATATAACCATCCCATGGGGATTATTTTACGCTGGTTCGCCAACCTGAGCTGAATCGGATACCACTGCAGTGCAGGTCTCCCCATCCTTTCCCATGTCTGTTTCGGTAATACGTTCACATCAGACCCTAGATCCACGATGAACTAGTCCATTTCATAATCACCTATCTGCATAGTTAACCTCATTTCTTGCCCTATTCGTGCCTTATGCTTGCCAATATCTCTGACCGCGTAGTGTTCACCAGGATCCTTTTCCTTGCTGTCACATTTATTTATTACCTCCTACAAGCCTTCCACAACCTTCCTATTGCACATCAATTTCATGCAGGTCTCCAAAAATCTAATTAGTATAGAAGGATCAACATCTATAGGTGTGCTTACTTCTTGCATCTTGCCCTGAATTCCTAAGGTGGAGGCCTCAGCGAAGCTCTTCTTGGCTTCCATAAAAGTTTCCTTAGCACGATCCAAATCAAATCCAGCTTCATTTTCTGGTGCTTTGCGGACTCATCCTTCTTCTTTAGGCTATTTACCTTTATTAGTGCTAGTCGTTATTCCACTTCTTGGCACAATATTAATGCTTTGTTCTTCTTCGCGAGGCTCAACCCTCATCATTTGTAAGTTCTACGTAGGTTTTTGAGGTTTTGTTTTCTTCTCTTGCATTTTGGCTATTAGCACCAGGCATTCTTCTATAGTATGGTCAAATTGTTTACAGTATTGACATGATGGGTGTGTAGGATTCTAGCACTCTCACGCATAGTACCCCTGCTATCTGCAGTTGTAGTAGATAATTTGAATGTGACCTCTACCAGGTCCTCCTCCTCCTCAGCCCCGTCCTAGACCGTGATAACCTCCGCTCCTCCGGCGCCTTGATCTGGAGGCTGAGTTTCTTCTTGCATCCAGTACGTAGGTGTTCTTTCCATCATCATCTCGTAGCTTCGACAATGGCGCTCATCGTGGCCCACAGATTTACAGAAATTACAAAACAACTACTGGGGTGTCTGAACGAACTACTGATGTAAATGGTAATTTTTCGTCACATGTTGCCCAGTAACTTGACAAATAATGCACCATAGCATAGCCCCCATGCTCGGCCCTTCTGGGGCTTCTAGCTTCAGGGGAATTGCCCCCCCCCTCCTGTAATATAATTCGGGTACACGTGACAATGATCTTTATCATGCCCATGGCCCCTGCACTTCAAACACCAGACTTCGATGCACACATTTTGGTTTAGTCTCCTTGTCTTTCTTCAAACTCTGTAATTCTAGGTACAAGCTTGCTAATTGTGAGTGGATCTGTTGTACTCCTAGGTTTGTATCCTGAATAGGTGATGCCTATAGCCTAATTGCGATCTCCAAGGCCTCTGTCTGTGTTTCTATCTTATGTTGTGACAAAGAAATTCTAAAGTGGGGAAAAATGATGCCATAAACCATTTGCGATGCTGGCTATCTGTGATCTGCATGTTAACCTCTCTCATCTGACACTTCAGCCTCTAATCAAATTCTCAAGATGTATCATCGACCCTATCATGATATTTTTAAATCCAATTACTAAATAGGAATAAAATTTTGGTTTACTAAACTCTTTTTTGAAAGTCGCCTTAGTCTCTGCTAGCGATGCAAGAGGATTTTCAGAGAAATACTTAATATATCAGGTTAGCGCAGGTTCTTGCAGAGCGGTAACTAACTCTGCCTTCTTTATTTTATCATCAGTAATCTACTGCACTATCCATACATCATTTGCAACAAACCAGAACTTCTCTAGATCTTCACTTCCTCTGCCCTTGAAGATCGGCATTTTCATTGCATTCTCCATGTTGAAAGGTGGAGGTAGAGGTCGTGGTGTAGGTGAAGGTGTATGTGTTGGAGGTGGAGGTGGTGGTGTGGGTGAAGGTGTATGCGTTGGAGGTGGAGGTGGCAGTGGAGTGGATAGATGGTTTGCTCTAGGAATCCCTTGAGTGATTAGCTAAACTGTGCTGCATGGAATAGTCTGCCCCTCCCCTTTGTAGTCACTTGAAGGGGGTCCTATCAAGGGACTATACTTTGGTCCTGATCCTTCGCGATTTCTAAAGAATCTCCCACTTTGCATAGCTCCGAACATCAAGGTAATTGCATCCCCTGTTTATCACATAACATCATCTTAATCCAAGTATTCAATGATATTAAATACTTACCTCATTGCCCTTTGAAGAATCTTTGCTCCGCTTCGCTATAGCTAACTGAGGTATCAACTACAAATTCTATAACAAATCCTCCTAGAATTCGGATGTTATGAAACCAGCTCACAAAAAGAAAGAAAAGATAGATCCACAACTTAAAAATCAACCTCTTTGAGGGGGAAACCTCATTTATATTACACAAATGAACAATTCCTGGATGATACAAATGACAAGACCTCCTTTCCATATATAGGAGTCTAAGGGGTCCCAATAAAATCAAAACCTACATAACAATAATATTGTAGGGGCACAACAATAAAAATAGTGGGCTTCTATGGGGCATAATAATAACAACATGGGGACTATATGGGTACAACAATAGAATAAGGGGGTTGGACTAATAACAATAAGGGGTTACATTAGTAGTATAGGGACCTAACATTGGTCAAGCCAATGATCGACAAACCACGCGATATTGTTTTCAGAGGCTTCTAGTCATCACACTAATTTTGGAGTCCACACTATAGGATTATCAAGCTTTCACCTTCCTTGACTATCTGTCAACTTAGCCAACTACTCATACAGTTCAATAGGGAAGGTGCTGAAGAAAATCTCATGTATCTTTGTATATAGATGCCTCTTCAACCACTCTTCCTTCGAAAAGCACGGATTCATGTTTTCTTGCAACACGAATTCGCGAATCTTCCAATCCAACCACTTTTCAATTTCTTTCTTGGTTGGATTCCAATGATGTGACATCACACATCTCTTTCAAGTATGTCCCGGTCTCGACAACAAAACCATTTTCTTGCTTAGGGGGTCCCGACCCAAGTTCAAGGTTAGTTGCGCCAACCAACAAAATGCTACACTACTGGCCCTTTCGATAACAACTCGTGTAGTGCAGGCTCCAGTCTCATCAGAAGCAGTATGGGGGGATGCAAGAACCAAGTTTTTGCATCCAGAGACTAGTGTGATGTCTTTTTTCCCCTTGGTTCCACTTCCTCGTAGATCAATAAACTCTTAGGGCATATTACTACAACTTTGTTAAACATCCTTCAGGCCTTCAGGAAGGTCTATGATTAGCCCTTGTAGAACTTTAATAGTCGATTTACCTACTTACGTGCATCAAAAAGAAATTCTAGATTGGTGTTCATGTGGATCTACTTAAGTCATTAATAAACATTAGAGGAATCACCAGAGTCTTCACAGAAGTATTTAAACATTCATTGCATACATTATTAAGCCTTATTCAAGAGAATCACATAGCATTCAATCAGTAATTCATAAAACAAGTCATTCATCAACGATATATAACATAAATAGATATGGATAGAAATACACAATAATTCTTCAGAAAATTATCTTTATTGATCTCAATTCATAGATTACAGACTCAAAACTGCCCTGCGCACACAACTGCAGGGGTCTGCGCACTAAGATGCAAACTCTACCTAGGCCTCCGCACACTTAGCTACAGAGCCTTTCCTTCTCTATCTAAGTGAATGAAGCAGAGCCTTCCTGCCCTAGCTTCTTGATTTCACCCAATTCTCTATCTTCCTTCTACTTCCCTTTGTTACTACTTCCTTTCACTAAGACTCACTATTTATAGACTTCTTTCATACAATGCCATGGCCCGTGGACCATGGGTGAATCTCAAAAACCAACTCAAAACTTATCCAAAACAAAGCGTTAATCCCCTTTTGACTCCTAATCATCTATGCGCTCTTCATCCACAAATCGCAGAGGCTTTACATTATTTACAAAATTGTACCAAAATTTGGGTTATCTTAACCCCAAACTAACCCAGGGGACCCTATCCGAACAAAGGGCACTGGAATATCAGGGGACAAGATCCTAGAAGATGAAGGAATCATAGGAACCTGTAGCTAAAAAAACTTCGAAACAAAATAGAAGTTGGAATCAAGACCCCAATAATGCAAAAACCCCACAGGAGAGCACTCTGATAGGGAACAAACAAAGTCAACATCATGGAAATGAGATACTGAGAAGGGAGGTAGACCCACATACTTGACAGAGCAAGCAACAACGTTCTCATGTAAAGGAAATGGAAAAAGAGCCCTAGTTGTGTTCCTATATGAGACCAAAGGTCGGTAAAATGAAGAGACTGTAGTTGAAAAGGATGAAATCCTTGAGTAAACCCCAGAAAAACCCCTAGTGCATAGAGGATTCTCAAATTTTAGTAAAATTGAAGGGGATGGAAAAGGAATAGAATACATTGTCAATGCCTGAAAACTCCCAAATTCTAAGACCCCTGCACATCATGGAAAAAGGGTCCAATGCCCTTGACCATTGAAAAATCTGAGTTAGTGCCTAGAAAAAGAGCATGCCCATGAAAACCTACCACATGAAAGTCAACATATTGAGAAAGTGACTCGCAATATTCAAAAATTCGAAAATTCTTGCAATGAAACTTCACCGTTGATAAGAATGACAACAGTGCTGACAAATACACTCTCCCAATTGAAAGGGCCTTCCAAATCCATAATAATATCCTCCATGCCAAGGACCACATGAGTGAATAAAAAAGTTAGAATGTGGGGACTGTGACCAATACAAAGAATGAAAGAACCCTAAGAAGGTCAAAACTATTAGGACCACTATATAAATCGCTAAAGTGTAAAAATCCACAATAGATAAACCTTGACCCTCAAATCAAAATGAAACCTGAGGGATAAAAAATAAATAACATCAAACCCTATCTGTGAAGAAGGTTGAAATGTCGAAAACCAAACCAGAGCCATAACCTATCTCCTTGCTTAAAATGCCAAATTATATTTTTGTTGGTTTGAGGGGGTTTGGCCTAGGTTCAGAGTGTGTTAAGCACCAACAAAACCCTCAACTACTGGCCCTTTCAGAAACAACCTGCAAGGAGATCGCAATCTTACCCAAAGTAGTTATGGGAGGCGACAAACGAGGCTTCTACAACCAAAAGGATATCCATGTAGTGGCGTCATGTATTTACTTCTACTTTATATTAATCTTATAACTTTGCATGCATAAGAACTTCATGCAAAAGATTAATTGAAAATATTCAAATTAAACCCATAGAATCTAACAAATAATAGTATATCTTATAGTTCTTCACATAATTAAGTGAAAAGCATGCATAACCGGACACATAAAAATAGACAATACACACATAAGTGATACAACACTTCGCCAAAAATTCTTCTTTATTAATATAAATCTTTAGTACATATACTTCTTCGACCTGCACACCCAGCTGCAAGTGGTCTGTGCACTCAACTGCAAACTCTTCCAGGCCTCCACGCACTCAGCTACAGAGCTTTTCCCAAAATTATAGACAAAACAAGGCTCAATCACTTATGATCCTCTATTATGTTCTACGATGATATAATATGATCTATTTGATTACAAAGTATTACATCTCCTTATATACTTTACATCATTACAAAAACCATGGTCCACATAACATGGGTCCACAAAACAAGGACTAATACCCAATACTAGTTACAAAATAAGGGCTTTGTCCCATCCCCAAAGCCCCAAAAGACAGCGTGATGAATATATCTCTGCTAGCTCCGCGCGGTCCGCTCCCCCTTCTGTGGGGTTTTTTACCCAAAACTTGGACCAAGTTGGGCCATGCCCAACAAGCTGCCAACACTCACGTATGACTTGTCCTAAGTCACTCATATTCGGCACCCTTGATTTTTTTTGTGATCTCGTTGTACCGCTGGACCATTTCTTCCATCAATTTTTCTTCTTGGCATGCTTGCTTCATCAAAGCTTCTATAGTAGGACCAACAGTCTTTTGCATTATTTTTGCTTCCCTTCTCTTCAATTCCTTCAACCTCTCATCCACTACCTATGAAATTTACAGGGCTTCCTCCTGCCACAGTTGAGTCCTCTCGTGAAAGATCTGTGCTTTCCTCCGAAGATCATCTACTTTCACCTAGAGGTTCTTCCCCTGATATGGTAGCACTGTTATTCTCCTTATGAGAATCTCATCAATCAAGATCCTTGTCCCTAGATGAATGCAACCATCATGTGCCAGTGCAATGAGTTGCAACACATAGATTGTAATGAATGGGCTTCAACTGAAGCATGGTTCATTCAACATGTTCAAAAGTCCTACTCCCTACACTCCTACAACCCATTGTTGTGGTTCCAATCTTGTAACTCCGATCTCCGGGTAGTAGACTTTCTTCAGGTACCTACTAGGCTCAAATTGAGGGTATTTTCTTCTATCATTGAAATCCCAGTCTTCCATTTTGAGCTAGGGAATCTTCCCCAACACTTCTCCTTTAAAAGGCACCTCTTCTAGCAATAGTGGTGTATAGGTAGCAAATTTCCCTTCCTTTGGTTCCCTAATTGGCTTTGCGCCCAACTTTCTTGGTGGCATGTATGCCAAAAGCACAGAGGGAATATCCACATCCTTTGTCTCCTTTCGCTGAAATTCAGCTTCTTCCTCACTGTTGTGGACCTGCTGCATCGATTTCTTTCCTTTCTGCATGGGATTTTTGCCTTTATCCTCCGCGTTCTTCATCTGTACTTCCTTCTGCATCTTCTTTTGCAGTGATGTTCTCAATTATGCTACAGAGACCTCAGCTAGTATCTTCTCCTTCATCTTCTGCAGCTGGGATTGTGGTTGTGGTTGTTCTTGTGGTTGTGCTTGTGGTTGTATAAACACCTTTCTTGGTGACCTTAAGCACGTCGGGGACATGGGTACATTCACCTCTGCGTCTTTCCTACTTGTGACTCCATGATACCAGCTAGCCCTTTATTTGTAAATATCTTAACCAACTCGTCCCATCTCCTCTCAGATATGCAATAGCTCTTTTACACTTAGGCATGGTTTCTGATCTCTTTGGGTAGAAAAGTGTAAAATGTGGCATGGGATGTGGTTCTTATAACAATTTTGACTTCTCAGGCTCATGATTGGCTTAGATATGGATCATTTAATGCAGGTATGGGCTATATATAGCTAGTTGTGCTTCATAAATGCTTTTCTCTCATGCCTCTCAATGGTAATATCCTTTTAATGGTGCCCCTTTTCCTTCCAACGATAATATTTTAGGCTAACTTCGTTAATTTTCCCCTTTGGCACAGTCACCTCTTCTTCATCGTAACTCCCTTGAACTTCGTCATATTCCTAAGTATCACACAGTAATCATCCTTCGACAAAGTTCCTTCCTACAGAGTATTTTATAGTCTCATGCCCACTTTCAAGTGCAAGTGGCACTAAGACTTCCTCCCCTCCATTTTTCAGTAAAAATCTACAGTGACATAGTCGTCCCTGTATATCTTAAATCTACTACCATTCACTCGTCCTGGAATCATCTGACCATTTAGCTTTGCAAGCTAAATAACACCACCATCTAAAATGTTCTTGACGATATATGGACCCAACCAATGCGTTTTGAATTTTCCCAAGAACTTTGCAAACTTACTGTCATATAATAATATAAGATCCCCTTCCCTAAATATCTTCTTCTTGATATGCATGTCATGCCAGGCTTTTTACCTTGCTTATGGAACCCTACTATGAATTTGTCTTCTTCTACAGCTAATATCTATGACATTCTTTCCTTCATCATGTCGGGGTCTTCCATATTTGTGACAAATGCAATTCTCAGGTTTGGCATGATGTATTCCATAGTTATAAATACTTCTTGTCCATATACCAACATGAAAGGTGTATACCCAGTCAATTTCTTGCATGTAATCCTATATCCCCACAACACTACTAGAATCCTTATGTCCCAGTTGTCTCTGTTCACATTGGACACCTTAGTCAATGCATTCTCCAAAATCTTATTGAAAGCTTCCACTGTCCCTATATTTACCTTATTTGTTTTTAGTGGCTATGTTATATCTAGCATCTCTATCTCAAGTCCATTTATTTCATGATATCCATCTGACTCTTTGATATCAATGTTGCAAGGATCTTCATCCTCTTCTACAATGAGATTATAACATTCCATTACATTATGGATTTGTGCAGCCTAATTAGTTTACAAGATAACTGGAACTTTGTTTTCAAAAATCTTCTTCTTAACTATATTCAGGGTTGCATCTATATGTGGACAATCATCTTCAAATTTGAATGTCATTACAAATCCATCCACCATCTCCACCTAGCTAGTAGTGCCATGTCGAAGTTCAGTTTCCAAATACAAATTCCAAGGAATTGGCTCCAGGGTATGGGTGAAGCCATGCACCCGTTCTTCTCACAGAATTTCTCCCCGAGCTGCCGTATAGAGATGTATATGGTCTCTAGAATAATTATAGCGATCATACTTATCTACAAGCTCTGTTTCTACTTGCCCAAATCTTACCCACATCAATCTTCTACCTTTTTTCGAATCTACTATATTCTTCTTATGAGTTCCCCACCATCTAGCAGGATTAGCCCTTAGTGCTTCATCCAGAGATAACAGTCTCTAATCTAGACATAAGTCTTTCAGATTAATCACATAGATAGGATTAGGTTGACGTTTTGAACCAACTAATGTGGTTTATCCTCAGGACAAGGTGAGAAATCAATCAATCTAAAGGAATAATTAGCATGGATGCATCGTTGCCCACGGTAAGCCCTTGAAATATAGTCATTGGCGAATTAGTTAAAAACATTATTAATAAATAATGTTATGTAGTTATTTTAAAATATAGTTGTTATGGAAAATATATTATTATTAATTTATTAATTAAAAATATATCAGTCATGGAAAATACATTATTATTAATATATTAATTTATATGATATTATTAGTTATTGGTTTGACTTGTTTTCATATAGTTGAAAACTAGTCATTGGGAAAAATCAATTCAAAATAAGTTAAAATAATAATAATTTGTTATTCTTAAAAAGAGGTCCTAGTAATATATTCAACTTATATTCATTTAATTAAAATCCTTTAAGTAGAAATCAAGTAAAGAGGGATTTTTAGGTTAATAATTAAAGAAGGTTGATGATATTAGGGGTATTTTAAAAATAAAAATAAAACAAAATAATAATAATAATAATAATAATAGTAATAGTTTTAGATCCCAAAGTTTCAAAGAAGTGAGAAAGCTAAAAAAGGGGGGGAGGAATTTAAAAATTATTATTAAAAGCAAATGAAAAAGGAGCGAAAGGGGAAAGATGATGGAGCTAGGCGAAACATGAAGCAAAACAGAAAGGAGAAAGAATCAGGAAGAGAGAGCTGGAATCCAGCTCTTGCTCAATTTCCAACCATCGTCTCTATTCAGATTTTTGGCATGCCTCTCGATCTCAATTGCTTCCTTAACTTTCCTGTGGTGGAAATGATCAAACCTAGGAATGACCCTGGAATCTTTGATGAAGACATTGTGTTTAGATTTCTCTGCATGTTCAGCTAGGGCTAAAGTGCGGGATCGATTGTGTCTAATATCAGCAGCATGTTCACTGATTCTTCGTTTAATAGACCTACCTGTTTCTCCAATGTAGGGAATACCACAGGAGCAGGGAACAAGGTAGACCCCTTTCGTGTCCTTAGGGTCAATAAGGTCATGTACTGACCTAAGAGAATTTTTAATGGTGATGAGAGCCTTGAATGACAAGGAATCTTTTGGTACTTGTCTTTCATAATCTCTAAATAAGGTACTTATGTCACCCAAACCATCATATAAAGGTAAGTCATGTACCTCAGTTGTCATGCAGTGCACTTCGTTGATGATTCTTGCACATTGCCTTGTCCACACTTCATGCAATATGTTCTTCCTATTATCCAATCCCTCCTTTGAATCTAAAGTTTAGGAAGTATCTTGCTCCCAAGTCATCTTTCCATATGCAGTGGGATTGATCCACTCTTCTTGCTTCGATGTGATCTAATAGATATTATCAACGTCATCTGTGCTATATTCTTCTTTGACAGACTCTGTATACCTTGCTCCTTCTGATGGAACCAATGGAATAATAACCCTCGTATTATTTATTTCGAATATCATTTTCATTTCTTCAAGTTAATTATAGTCATGTTAGAAAATTCCAAATCCAATCCAAGAAATGAGGGGTAATGATTACAATCATCCACTATCTCAATCAATTTGAAGTCAGTGTTAGTGTGCACTCCGTCGATGTCCATTGTGACATTAGACAATCTTCCTAAAGGTAAGATCTTCTCTTGATTTTCCATCTTCAGTTGAATGGTAGACCATTACAGCTTTGACTTACCCATCGATTCCCAAGTCTAACTTGGCAAGACATTCGCATCAAATCCCAGATCCAAGATTACCTGGTCCATGTCATACTCTCGAATCTGCGTTGTAAGCCTCATTTCCTTCCCAGTTCACTTTTTGTGTCTATGCAGATTATTCACTGTGCACATCTCACTCTGTGATACCTCCTTAGAAGCACAAGAGTCTATCAGTTCCTATGAACCCTCCACAACCTTATGATTCCTCAACAACTTCATGGAGGTATATAAAAAAGACTTCAAGATATTTGGATCCACCTCCTGTGTCGCAATTGGTACTATCTCACAGTTATCCTTCTAAGTCAGTTGCACGGTAGAAGTCGAGGCCCTATCATCCATAAAACTACACCTCTTCTCCATGAATACTTTCTTTTCCTTCAGGATATCAAATGCAGGAGTTTTTTTAGTAGTTTTCCTTACCCATGTAGCTCCATATTCCTTTTTCCCATCAGCCTTATCATTCCCAGTCACAGTTTCACTTCTCATTATAATGCAGATGCGTAGTTGATCTTCTCTTGGTTCAGTGGTAGCCATTTGGAAATTTTTTGCAGGCTGCTAGTTTCTTTTCTCCTACATATTCGCAATAAGGATGAGACATTCTTCTATCACATTATCAAAAGACTTACAGTACTTGCAGGTTGTCATCGTTCTGACAATCTCTCGTGAAGTGTCCTACTTGTTCACATTTGTAACAGATAATCTAGCCACGTCCTTAACCAGCTCCTCCTCCTCCTCCTAATCCTCATCCTTGAAATCCCCCTCGATATGCATGTTGGCGTGGCTCTTCATGTGTGTGTCCTTTGGCTTGCAATCTATAACTATCAGTAGTGCACTCCATCATCAAGCCATAACTTCAGAAATTCTTCTGATCATCAGGCCTACTGATCTCCAAAAGTTACAAAACAGCTACTTCGAGGTCCTCATATATTTTTGTAATAGGTAGCAGTCTTTAGAGCAATCCTGACATATCTTGCAACACAGACCTGGGTTTACGAGATTAGGTGCTCCACTTGCAATATAATCTCTAAACATGGGCTTTGATCATTATAATGACCCTATGCTTTGCATTTTGTACACCATACTTTTAATCTTTTTGGTCTGGCTTATTTACCCTTCTTCATATCCTGCAATTCCAAGGTCATATTGGCTAGCTGACTCTATATCTATTGCACCCCTACATGAGTATCCCCAATCAGAGAAGCTTCCAGCTTCATCACAATCTCCAATGCTTTAGCTTGCATCACGATATTTTTTTTTGTCAAAGGTAATATAATATGTAGCAGTAGCATGACTATGAACCACTCTTTATGTTGTTATGGGGGTATTTCAAATCTCACTTGACCCATCAACACCTTGAATCGCTGATCCAACTCCCACACAAATTCAATCGGTGCTTGCTTGATCTCTTCTAGCTCTATGATACATTGTGATTCTAATTTTGGCTTCTTGAACTTTGCTACAAATGTTTGCTTAATTTCATTAAACGTAGCATTCATCTTACTTGACGAGAATTTCATATACCATGTCAACGTTCTCTCCCACAGTGAAATGATGAGCTGTGCCTTCTTTACATCATCATTATTAACCTATCTCGTTGTCCATACTGCATCACCTACAAACCAAAACTGGTCAGGGTCCTCTGATCCCATTCCTTTAAAGACAGGTAGCTTAATGTCATCATCCATTCTTTTTCTCGATGGGATAGGTGGAGTTGTAGGGGAAGTATGTGGAGAGAAATGGGGTATGAGGGGGGTGGATGCATGGGGAATCCCAAAGATGCCCTAATTCTTCTTAGCTCCTGACTTCAATGTTCCTTCAGGATGGGTGGGGGAATATTGTGGGGTTGTAGGATTACTTCTTTCTTCTTCATTCTCAGATCCTAACAGAGGGCTATAGTAGCTCTTCGGATCTATTCTATATCGCTTCCCACTTTGCATAGCTCCTGGCTCTGACTTATTTCTTCTTTGCCCAAACATTAATCTCACTGCATCCATAGAATCCCCTTTTCACACAATAACATCTTAAGCCAGAGCTTTAGAGAATTTAATAACTTACCTCATGTTCCTTTGAAGGATATTCATTCAACTTCGTTATAGGACATGATCTCGTCAATTGCGAACTCAGTGATAAGTCCTCTCAAAATGTTATCGATCCAAAAATCAACAACTCTTGAGATATTGTTATTGATTCTCTTGAGTTGCTGTATCAAATCAAGATTCCACTCCTTAGGTTCGTTGCCTTTGAAACAGGTCTTATGCTTAGTCAACTTAGATACCCACTCATACAATTCAACGTGGAATGAACTAAAGAAGATTTTGTATTGATCTTCGTAAATTTATTTCTGCAACCAGTCTTCAGTCGATAATCTAGGGTTTCTGTTTTTCTTTTCTGCAAATTCGCTTTCTTTCTATTCAACCCACTCGTGAATATCTTTCCTCGACGGATGTTAAAGCATATCTCGGTTCCAGTAGTGGAACAATTTTTTGTTTTGAGGGGGCTTGACCTAGGTTTAAAGTATGTTGTGCACCAACAAAACCCTCAACTACTAGCCCTTTCAGCAATAACCTGGAAGTAGATCGCAGTCTCACCTGAATTAGTTATGGGAAGCTGTAGAACCAGGCTTATGAAACTGAAGGGATATCCATGCAATGGTGTCGTGTTTTACTTCTACATTATATTGATCCTATAACTTTACATGCATAAGAAATTCACGTAGATGGTTAATTGAACATATTCACATTAAACCCATAAACTCTAACAAATAACAATATATCTTACAGTTCTTCACATAATTCAGTGAGAAACATGCATAACTAGATACATAACAATAGAAAATACACACAAAAGAGATACAGTACTTCACCAAAACTTCTTCTTTATTAATATAAATCTTCATTATATATACTTCTTCGACCTGTGCAACGAGCTGCAGGTGGTATGCGCACTCAACTGCAAACTCTTCTAGGCCTCTATGCACTTAGCTACGGATCCTTTCCCAAAACTATAGACAAAACAAGGCTCATATTATCTATTCGATTACAAAGTATTACATCTCCTTATATACTTTACATCATTACAAAAACCATGGTCCACATACCATGGATCCACAAAACAAGAACTAATACCCGATACCCGTTACAAAATGAGGGCTTTGTCCCATCCCCAAATCCCTAAAATACAACGCAATGAATATATCTTTGCCAACTCCACGCAGTCTGCTCCTCCTTCTGCGTGGTATTTTACCCAAAACTTGGACCAATTTGGGCCATGCCCAACAATTTTTTTATATATCCACCCTATGAGGCAAAAAAAAATATTTTGGGTCTAAAATACAAAAAGATAAAATAAAAAGTTGTCTTTTACATGAAGTAGAATATTATATTTTATTATTGTGTCGAGATTCGCTCTCCAGTCCATTATGGTAACAAACAATGGCAATGTGTTTTGTTAAGTCATTTTGTGGTGAAAAGGTCACTAGTTTGAAACCCCATGGGAAAAAATCCATCCATGCTAAGGGTTGGTGTGGCCTAGGCCATGTGTGATCCCCAAGTGATTTTGATGGATTAGATTCCTCTGGTACATGGCTACTCAAGCCACAGGTTATTTTTTCTAGTCATTTCAAGACTCACATTACCTATCAAACAAACAAAAAACTATAAATTATAAAGTTGAATTAAACTATAAAACTACCGTGGTTTACAAGGCCATGGTATTGCATAGGCATGGTATTTGTTATGGTGAAGCCTATTTAAAGACTTGAGAAAATCCATTATGGAATGCAAGAGTACTAACTTAGATCCATCTTAACTTTGGACTTGATCCCTCTTAGTGCTTGGGAAATCTGGATTTATGATGAATCTAAGCTAGTTTAAATTTTGAATTGAAAGAGTATATATATATATATATATATATATAGATACATTTTTTTTTAAATTAAGGTACTTTTACATTATGGGTTGAATTTATTACATAATTATAATTAATTTATGAATATATTTTTTAAAAGCATTATCATAGTTAACTATGGGTTTTCATACACCACTTATAATGTGACAAACTAACATGTTGAACTCAACCAATGCCAACTCATCCCTAGGGGAGGATGTCATGCTCTAAATTATATAATGTTATTGTTTCTTGTAATGTTTATTTTCATAGTGCATTATTTGTTTTGAGGTCCGTTTTAGGTCTCAAAAATTCTCCTAATGTCAATATAGTTAAATATCGATTCACCATAAGGAGTTGTTGATTTCCTGTGCTAGATTACATCGAGCCAAAATTTATTATATATAATAATTTCTCCTTTATCTAAAAAAATGTGCAATTATCCCCAATTTTCTTACTTTATGTGGATGATTGTACAATAAAATAGAAAGATTTCAAGGTATAAACTTACCTACCTAACTAACTATAGGATCCATATGGATAAAATAACAATTCAATGAGGTTTTCATGCATGACCCCATTCCAACCCCCTATAGTGATGAGAACACTATGGGCAATGTCATATCCCTCCATAAATTTGTATCTATCAGATTTCATTTGAGATTTTGGTTAATCATTCCAAAACCATCTATAATGCAATCTTGGACATTGTAGATGTATGAAAAGTGGACACATTCTTGATTTTTTTGTTAAAACTAAATACCCAAAACACGTAAGACATGGATGACATGTGACATATTGCATGTGACAACTCCCATTATGTAGGTGTCATTTCATAATAAGTTCCCACATCATTTGTCAGATTCCTGTATCAGTTCACCAATTTATCCCAAAAAAATGGTATGATTCTTATAGACTTGAATTCCCTTTAGGAGCATTTTTTTGGCACATCTACACCAACTTTCCAATTATTTTGCAAGATAAAAATTTCATGCATAGGTGTGTTCATGCATATTATTCTTACATATTTCAATTCCCTTTAAAGACATTTTTCGACACATTGGCACAAGTTTTCTAATTCTTTTTTGTGCAACCAGTTTCAGTGTTGAGGTTTGTGGGGAGTGTAAGATGAATGATGTATGTGTTTTTCTTGTTGTGACTTTTGTGGTTTTTTTCTATAAATTTTTTGGGTTTTATCCTACATGTATTTTCTACTACAATTTTCATACCTTTCTTTTATGAATTTCGATGGGTTTCCTCTAATGTTTTTTTATGGGTTTCTTGTTGCGATGTTATATTTTTTGTGGTTTTCTTGTTGTAATGTTTTTATGTAAAGAGAAAGGATATGAAAATAATTTACATGGTTTTAGACCATAGAAAGACATTGGCTTCGGCTACTTGCTTTGGATATAGGACTAAATCATCAACTAGTGGATCTAAAAAGAAAAGTGGTTGCTGCAACTAGCAAGCCACCAAACACTAGCCTCAGTCACCCAGTCACTATCGACATATCCACTAGGAGCACAGGAGGATACTTAAATAGGAGCAACATCTCATAGCAGTATTCATCGACATCCCTTTCTTAGGTGGTAACTCTCTTTCTTGGCATCCCTTAGTACCTTGGCATCCCACGACACCTCTGAACTCATATTATGTATGTAATAAAGATCAAAAAAATCAAAGAAAACAATAATAGAAATTGTGTTGATCCCAACAACAAAATTTTATTTCTATAGTTGGTTACATTGTGCATGGTCATATGCACAAATCATTGAATTGGGTCATCCACACAAGTTGTTGAATTGCAAGGAAAAAATTCATGGCGTGGATGATTAATTCTTTAACATTTTAAGATTCACTAGTTAAATATAAAAAATAGCAAGCTTCCCTACTTTTTTTCCTCTCTCTACAACAATTCTGAATATTAATGCAGTAGAAAAAAAAATAAAAAAATAAATAAAAATAAAAAAATAAATAATTCTAAGTATTAATGGAAAAGACAAGCAAAATATACTATGATTGATTGCTTGGTTGTTGTAAATAAAAGATAACATAAATGATTAGGTAATGATTTTTTTTATAATTGTAATGAGAAATTTATATAGATCAAAGTTATGCAGGAAGATCATAACTTGTATAGTATGTGATTACATATAATTTTCCTCAAGCTCATCTATAACTATAGCCTCGTCCACACTATTATTTTCCTTATCTACTTTCCTTCTTACTAGCTTAAGAAATATATGGTCTTTGGAGGTGTACATTCTACAAAAGACCTGTAAGGTCTTACAAAACTTGCAGTACATTAAAAAATTGAAATAGTTTGCACTAGACTAGATATGATGATTGTTCTCCTCCAAAGGAGATACATTCAAATAAAATATAAACATTTTATTAGAGGCCCTCAAACATGCTAGTGGAGAAATGAAAAGATAAGGAATTGACGGCCACCCACAAATCCTGCAATTGTTGCCTAATATTGTCCAAATCATCCTCAATGTTCGTCCATTTTGTCCAGTCTTCATTATTTTCACTAACATTATCAATGTTTCCATTAATACCTAGTTCATTTTTTCACACAACATCTCTTGATTGACCTCCATTCTATCAAGACATTGCTCTAGAATTTCCATAGCCAAATATGCACCTAGAAGTCCATGTTACCAAGTTTCAATGGCTAATGTGAGGTTGTTGGGGAACCTATGTGAGAGGGAACATGAGATATATAGGATAATCCTACTCGTCTTTCCCTAGGGTATATGTAACATAATACAGTGCTTAGAACATCGATCAAGTAAACTGAAAAAACATAAGGGGTAGAAGTTTCTAAAATTAAAGCTCCATTTCATGACATAACCTAACCTTCCTTCTTTTTTGAAAGTGTAATCCTTGCATTTATTAAAAATTTTATTTGACACCCTTATCCCCAGAGGGAACATTCCCCTGACACTCTTTACCTTGCATTGAGCATAGGAATGTTACAAGCATTGGAACTAGTCTACTTTCTCGTGACACTCATTCCCTCCACTATACTATAAGAATAATTTTATTATTTTATAGGATTTCTATAATATGAAAAAGAAAAAATAAATAAAATATTAAAAAAAGAGAGGGGATAAGAAATGTTTCAGTTGTTAACTTGGAAGCACAGTCAATTGTGTTTCCCTTGAATAAAGCACCTAGTTATGAGTCCTTTACTCATTGGTTTGGGATTTAATATGGCCTTAAGAAGTCAAACCTCGTTCTAGAGTTAGTATTCCTATGGATAGTTACTCTTCCAATAATACGAAGATAATTACTCTTGCAATAATATGGAGAGTCGGTTGAGCCCTATTGTATCTCATACTTATACAATTTTCATCTTATTCCATGTTGCCTAAGTCACAAAATGTGTCGTGCTTTTGTTCAATGGACATAAAACATTGTTTCAGCCATTCTATGGTGTCTCTTGACTCACTGATTTTTCCATACCCAAATCATTAAGTTAGTCTCAGCATTAGATATACATATCATTCATATATTTTTGTCAGTATAAAAGTTCCCCATTGGCTTCTTACTGACGGTTTTACTCTTATTGACATTGACAAATTAATCTAAGAGTTGCCATAGAATCACACCTTGGCCCTATTTACACCATTGGTAAGTAACCTTGTGCCCAACATTTATTTTCATTATTTATCTTTGATTGGGCAGTTTCACTTATGTTGAATGTCAACTTATATTATCACACATTGGGATTCATGTAGTACCTTGGTTTCCATTTGAACCAAATGGTGGATTCCTCACCTCTACTATCAAATTTCCTTATTGGTGTTTTTAGAGGGTCTATTCCATGTGTTATTACATCTGGTGCATGAAAGATATGTACTTTATGGTGGTTTATTTAGTCTTATTCGTCTGAATTCTTCCAAATTATTTTCCTGTATGTTATACTCATGCTAGTTGATGTGGGATGCCTTAATTCCTTCCTTCCAACTAATATTTTATCATCGAATATAACTTGTTTGTTTGGGGATAAGGTATACTGTCGTTTTTAGTACCTTGGGGTTTTTAGTCATCAATCGCAGATTCCCTTACTGCTAATAGTGGTAATACATCAATATCCTATGCTTGATAGATTTTTTCAAGTGCTTGACTTTTACTAATTTATTCACACTTGTTAGATTGTACTGGGTACCTTGATACCCATTATCATTATCATTGGGATGTATCATTTTTGTTAACGGTATACATCAATAACTAGTAATCAAACAAATTCTCACATGTTCAACTTCAACTCATCTATTCCTATAGTGTAGAAATGTACAATTGGAAATCAAGGAAGACCTCATGGCATGCCAACATTCATGATCACTTGACAGTTCCTCTAGATCTATGTTAGTGACATCCACTCTTATATGTTTCCTTTAGTTTTAGCAACAACTTGTATGTTGGAAACTAAGTTTTGTATAATACCACTACTTTATATATGATTTTGGTACTTGGAAGGGGGATCAATTATACTTCATACTTTGTAAAAACATCCTCCTATCATTATTTTATATACATCATCATGGATCTGCACTTTACTTGAATTGTTTCCATGCTTTCCTTCCTCTAAGAATGGGTATTCATTCCTCATATATGTTTTTTCTGACTCCTTCTGAAGGTATTAATGGTGCTTGAATCTGTTGATCTCCTCTTGGGTTCTTATGATGACTCGTCCTTTATATACTTAATGTATTTCATCCAATAGACTCTCTTATGACCTCATACATTAGGGGCAATCTATTATAACATATTTTTCAACTCCTTTTCATCAAATGCTCATGACTGGCCTGAGAAGATCCATTTTCCCTTGCATACCTATCCCTATCTAAAAAATAAATTTTCAAAATATATACACAACTCTTCCCACTATAAAAATGTGTATGTATGTGGTTCCTCTTAAAGCTTCATGAGTTCAAATTTTTAAAATAAAAAAAATATACAATTAAGTTATTTTTTGGGTGAGGTTTATGGGTTAGACCAGAAACCCACCTACAAGAGCCCATGGCATAACCAAATCAATTAGGTTTTGGTGGTATGAATACACCCTATGGGTTGGACTCATAAGCATCCTAATGATTGACATCCTTACTCCAAAATTTCCCTAGATTAGGTATGCATTATCCCGTGCTCTTTGCACTCCCCAATCTCTAGGAAACTGTAGTTTCCTTGCATTGATGTTGATCCCATTTACCTCACATCTCATTGCCACTGTTGGAGAGGAGGTTCTTCTTTGACCTGACAATAGAGATTCAGAGGAAGGCTCTCTTATTACGAACATTTTGGATTAGGTTGTATCTTAACTGCCTCTTGTTGTTGTTATTTCAATGAATAGACTCATATTTCATTCTTACTTGCATTGTCTATTTCTTGTGAATATGAATTTATAATGGATGTTAGTATGTAATAACTTTATTATATGCATATATCATTTGAATGTTGTCATCTATGTCTAGTTTCTTGTTCATCTTGTAGTTTTAGAACTTCAGGAGGAGAACTTGGGGTTTGGACCCTACAGGAACGTCAACAAATGTAGGGCCTATAGGTATGTGCATTAAACCTACTTTGTCAATTCAAGTTGTATGCATTCTTGTTTGAGTTTTTTTGTTGAGTTTTATGTTTTGCTCTATTGGGGATATCAACCCTAGCCCTAGGGAATTTTCACACAAACACTAGGTTTACTAGGTTGGCCTAAGTTCAATAGTTTATAGGTTGACTTAGGTTTACTACATTAACCATGGTAAACCACGGTCAACTTGTTACCCATAGTCAACTAGGTTGACCTAGGTTGACTAGGTTAACATAGGTTTATTCGGTTGACCTAAGTTTATTAGTTTTATTAGGTTTTTTAGGTTTACTAGGTTCATTATGTTAACCATAGTCAACTATGGTTACCATGGTCGACTATGGTAAACCTTGGTTGATCATTTTCAATGATTAGTAACCAAGGTTAACCATGATAAAACATAAGCAACCATTATGAAACATAGTCAATCATAATCTATCATAGCCAACTATAGTTAGATGTGGACGAACATTTTCATCCATTTTCAACTACATGTTTACCATAATAAACCCTCCTCAACCATATCTTGAACATATTTATCCATAGTCAACTATGGCCTATAAATCCTCCCCACGCACATCAGATGTCAACTAACACAACCACATTAATTAAGTGGTCAAAATACATTGATCGATGTCACTTTCCACTTTTCATACTCTTCTCAACATCATTAAAAGGTGTAAAATGACACTTATTATTTCATCCATTTTATTAACGTGGTTGTATAGATTACAATGGATAAAAAATACAATAAAAATATTGAACTTATCACATTAGATTTTTTCAACTTTATTTATAAGGAAATAAATGATATGTGTATCATGTGAATGGGCCTTTAAAATTAAATGTAAAAGCCCATTTTATCAGTAAATCCATTAATTTTTCTCATCCAAAAATTGAATATTAATGAATAAAGAAAAAAACGTCCTACCAATGGAAACATACAGATAAAAATAAGGAAAAACCTCCTATACCAACAATGGAATTATGGATAAATTTCATCACCACCGTAATGGAGTGACTATTTCATGTAATGTAATTTATATAATATTGAGTTTTCGAATTAAGAATTGGAGTATTTATTTTAAAATAATTAATAGAATAGTATAATATTTTGAATTAAATATTAAACAATATGAGAGGATGGCAACAAAATGCTTGGATGGAATCAAGAGATGAAATAAGATATTAGGGAGATTGAAACAAACCAACAAGAAAAGATCTAGGGAGAGGCCAGAATTATGGAAAAGAAGATTAAAAATATTAACTTAGGGACACTCTCATGATGATTATGGATTCAAAAGTGGAAATGGGAAATAAAAAATGTTCTCAAGAAGAATGAGTATGCAATATTAAAAACTTGCATGATTTCCCTATCTTGTAGCCTCGGTGCTCTTAGAACCACCATGTATGCTTGGATATTTTAGGAACACACTCACATTTTCAAAAGAATTCATTTATTTCCAATAATGTGTGTTCTTTCTCAAAATCATGTGCATGAGAGAGAGAGAGAATGGGTTTGGGTGTGTGTGTGTGTGTGAGAGAGAGAGAGAGAGAGAGAGAGAGAGAGAGAGAAAGAGAGAGAGAGAGAGAGAGAGAGAGAGTTTGTATTAAGAGAGGGAAGGAGGGAAAGTGAAAGAGAGCAAGGGAAAGGTAAGAAGGTTTAGAGAGATGTCAAGAGGGTAGGGGGAAGGTACAAAGAGGTAGGGAAGGAGAGAGAGAGAGAAATGGTGATAGAATGGTTGAGGTAATAGAGAGGGGGTTTGAGGGAGGAGAAGGAATAAATATAGGTGAATATGGAAAGAAGTTTAATACTAAGGAAGGAAGAGAGAGAGAGAATGGGGCAGAGATGTAGAGTGGGGGAGATATTGGGTGAGCATGCAAGAGGGAAAGGGGGAGGGAGCAAGGATGAGTGGAATATAGTAACGTGGAGAGGGAAGGGAGGAATATGCAAGAGACACAAGGAAGAGAGAGACATGGAGTGAAGAAAACGAGGGAAAATCAACACACACACACACACAAAGAAAGAAGTATAGATGGGGGATAGAGATCGACAGGGAGATACAAGAGAGAGAGAGAGGGTAATATATATATATATATATATATATATATATATATATATATATAGAGAGAGAGAGAGAGAGAGAGAGAGAGAGAGAGAGAGAGGGGGGGGGGGGAATAGGGAAAGAGGGAAAGGAGGGGGTATATTGGGGAAGGAGGAGAAAGGGAGATTTTGGGAGAGATAGAGGAAAATGAAGAGAGGGGGGAGAGAGTGAGGGAGTATCCATAAGAGAGATAATGTGGGGGGGGGAAATGTTTATAGAGAATAGGGGAGACAAGGGGAAGGAGGAACAAGGAAAGAGATGAAGCTCTATAGGGGCTTCCTAAAAGAGATACTAGGGAAGGAAGAGAGGGATAAATAGAGAGTAAGGGAGAGGAAGGAATTTGGAGAGAGAGGGGGAGAAAGGGGGAAAGAGAGATAGGGAGTGAATGTGAGAGAGAGAGATGGGGGATAAAGAGTGTGCATGAGATAGGTATAGAGAGGTGTAGATCTGTGTGTGTTTGTGTGTGTGTGTGTGTGAGAGAGAGAGAGAGAGAGAGAGAGAGATAGAGAGAGAGACGTGGGGAGAGACTCAAGAGAGATACAAAAAAAGAGAAGGGGGTAGAGATAAAGGAGGGGGGTTGGGGAAAGTGAGATAGGAAGGGAGGGGGAGAGAGAGGTAGAGAGTGAGGGCATAAAGAGATAGGTGAAGGAGGAAAGAGGGGATAGAGGGGAAGGGAGATAAAGGGAGAGTGGGGGAAATGGAAATAATGGGAAAGAATATGAAGAGGGAGAGAGGGGAAGAGAGTGAGTGAGCCTAAAATAGAGAGAGATAGAGAGAGAGAGAGAAGGAGAGGAAGGGAAAGTTGTGGGATATATAGGTCTCTCTCTCTCTCACTCACTCTGTGTGTTTATACCTTTCTCTCTTATTCTTCCCCCCTCCATGTATATGTTTATCTCCATCCCTCTCTTCTCTCTCTCTCTCACACACCCTTCCTCACTATCTCTTTCCCTCTCCCCCTTTCACACACACTCTCTCTACTATCTCTTTCCCCTACATATCTATATCTATCTCCATCCTTGTCTCCTCTATCACTCTCCCTCACTCCCTCCACATATCTCCTTCACTCCCCCACCATTACTCTATTTATATCTATCTCCTTGTCTCCTCATCTCTATTTATATCTATCTCTTACACTTCTATTTTTCTCTTTCCCTCCCTAAATCCCTGAATCTATCATTCACAACAACCCCCATCCAACTTTATATATCTCCTTTTTTCCATATCTACCTTAGTCTCCCTTATCTCCTTCTCTCTCTCCTCTCCTCATTCTCTCTCCTCACGTCCTCTCTCCTTATCTCTATATTTCTCTCCCACACCCCCCCCCTTTACCTATCTTCTTCCCTCTCTCTACCCCATCCATATCTATCTATATATCTCTATATTTATTTATCTCCATTACTCCCTCACTATTTATCTCCCTCTATCCCCCATTAATCACTCTCTTTGTCTCTCTCTATCTCTCCCCCCCATAGATTTGTATCTATATCCTTCCCTCTCTTCTTCTCTCCCTCCCTCATTAACTATCAACCCCCTCTCTCTCCCCCTTCATTTATTTATTTATCCCTCTTTCATTCCCTCAATCCCTCCTTCACAACAACCCCATTTTGTCTTTGTGTCTCTCTCTCTTTATCCTTCTCTCCCTCATGCCCTTCTCTCCCCCTCTCTCTCTCCTATTATCTCCTTCTCTCTCCTCCCTCCCTCTCTCCTCTCTCCCTTACTCCCTCAATCTCTCTCTTTTCACCTCTCTCCCTTTGTCTCTTCTTCCCTCTTTATCTATTTCTTCCTCCCTCTTCATATCCCTCTATCACCCCCCTATAGCTCCATCTCTACCTCCCTCCCTATCTCTCTTTCCCCCCCCCCCCTCACTTCATCCCTCTCTCCCTTTATCACCCACCTTAATTCCAATCTCTATCCCCCTCCCTTTATCATTCTCTCTCTTTCCACCCCTCAATCCCCTCTCACCCATCCTTCCTCTCCCTTAATATATTTCTATATCCCTCCCTCCTTCACAACAACCCCCATCCAACTCCCTTTCTATGTTCCCTAGAAAACTTTCTCTATCTCCCTCCCTCTATATTTCTCTCTTTCCCTCTCTCCCTCCCTTCCTCTATTTATAACTCTTCCTCTCTCTCCCCCATCCTCTCTCAAGCTCCTTGTTACAATTCGTTTTATCACATTCACTCAAGTGGCCTAGAAAATAGATCAATCATCATCCTTTACACATTTGTTATCATCCCTTTGCAAAGCCTCAAGCATTAATTCTCCAAAAATTCCAAGAATTATGGGTTTATCAACTTAAAAACTCATTTTTGGGACCATCGTACCCCATATTCTATCCCATCTACAATATTTACATGCAACATAACTAGGCACCTGCAATCACCAGTGCAGGTTTCCTTTGTTGTAGGTGTCATGGTTCTAGAATTTCAGGAAAAATAAAAGATAATTACGAATCTTCTCTTTCTAGAAGATTCTAAAGTGGTTTTAACCATTTTCTATTGATTAAGATCTCGAATTCCTATCCTAGATGTCTTATCTCTTATTCCTAGAGATTATCCTCCCTCCTATGTGGATCTAAATACTAGATTGGTAAAACCCAAACTACCCTATTTATCTTATAAATTCACTGCCTCCCATAGAGTTTGGGTTTGATTTTAGAGACTCTTAGTTATGCCCTGATGTTGCTACTTTTTACCAAGGATCCATTACCATCCTTGAGTTGAGATTGAAATCTTACTTTGTGGCTAAGGAAGGACAAGCTTTTGTGGGAGATATTTACATTGTAAAGAACTCAAAAATGGTTGTAATATTCTCCTACATTTTATTAATACAATTTTTTTCCTATACTTGTGTCCATTCGTTGTATATGTATTTCAATTCCCTCTTGAATCATTGATTAGAGATATTACTCTATGTTATGTATATCTTGTACTTCTCTTGTTTGTTATAGTTGTTATGCAAATCCCATTTATAGTAATTAGAGTTGAACCTAAAGTTTACAAGCCAAAAAAAGAGGAGGAATAGCATTGGACTCCAGGTAGGCTTTTTCCTCCATTTTCTAATTTATCTAAGGAAAACATAAGTGTTTTTGGTTTCTATTGTTTCTAGATCAAAATGCTAGCACTAGAGGATTCACTTCTATTTTTAGAAAATAATTTTCCATATAACACTCCCTCCCTTAATCCCTTAGTCCCTCTTTCACAACAATCCACATCCAACTTTATCTCTCTCTCTCCTTTTATCCCTCTCCCTTTCTTCCTTTCCCCCATCTATCTGGGTGTGTGTCACTCCATCTCTATCTCTTCATTTATATATATTTATTTCTCCCTACCTCCCCACCTCTAGATTTGTCTCTATCTCTCTCCCTCTCTCCTTATCCATCCATCCCTAAGCACCACCCGACTCTCTCTCCCCCTTCCTATCTTTCTATGTCCATCCCTTTCTACCTCAATTCGTCCTTCACAACAAACCCCTTTTAGCTTTGTCTCCATCTCTCTTTCTTCTCTCCCTCTCTCCCTCACCCCCTTATATCCCTCTCTCCCTCTCCTTCTCTCCTTCTCTCTATACTTCATGCCTCTCTCCTCTCTACCTTAATCCCCTCCCCTCTCTCTCTATCTCACTCATCACTCTCTCTCTATATATATCTATTTTTCCCTCTATCTCCCCCCTCCAGCTCTATCTCTTCCTCCATCCCTCTCCTTCACTCTCTCTCTCTCCATCCCTCTCCTTAACTCTCTCTCTCTCTCCTCTCTCTTTCGCTCTCTCCCTCTATCACCCACCTCAATATCTATCTCTATCTCCCTCCCTCTCTATTTCTCCCCCTCACTCCCTCTCTCTCTTTCCCCTTCTCTCCCCTCCTCCATCCCCCTTCCTCTTTCTATTTATCCCTACCTATTTCACAACAACACCCTCCAAATCTCTTTTTTTTCCCTCCAAGCCTTTATTTATCTCCCTTCCTCTACATTTTTCTCTCTCCCTCATTCCATCTCCATCACTTGTTCTCTTACCGTCTTGTCATCTCTCTGTCTCACTCTTCCTCTCTCTTCCCCCGACACACTCTCTCTTTCTCTTCCCCCAACTCTAGCTTACTCACAAACACACACACTCCGTCCTCTCTCTTTATCCCTCCCTTGGTTCCTCTTTCATAAAAATATACCTCCAACTCTATCTTTCTCTTCCTCCTAGTGTCTCCCACAACTCTCTCCCTTCCCCACCCTCTTTCCATATTTCTATGACTTTTCAACCCTCTATATTTCTCTCCCCCCTATTTTCTCCACTCACCCATTCATTATTCTGCATATCCCACACACTCTCTCTCAACACACCCTCTCTCCCTCCTTTGTTCCCTTTATCCCACCCTCTCTCAGCCTCCACATAACCCCCAACTCCACCTCAACCAGTTCCCATGTGTTAAAGTTCCTAGCAACATGGACACGTGTGCATTTTAGCAGCACGAATGCATGTGCATTCCTATTGTAGGAATGCATGCATGTTTTTAGTGGCAAGAACATGTGTGTGTTCCCACTGCTAGGAACGCATGCACATTTATAGCACTAGGAATGCACATGCTTTTTTTTAAATTTAAATTTCTTTCTATTGGGAATGTTATGTGTGAAATCATTTAGTTACTTCGGATATAGGTTTTGGATCACAAACCTAGTAGTTTGGACTAAAAATACATGATAAGATCAATTGTGTGTGTGTGTGTGTGTGTGTGTGTGTGTGTGTGTGTGTGGTGTGTGTGTGGTGTGTGTGTGTGTGTTATTTTTCAATAGATGAGACAAATCCATTCTTCATGAAAATATACCCACATAGAGAGTTGATTGTGTAGATTCTACATATATATATATATATATATATATATATATATATAAAAGATTAAAAAAAAGTTACCAATTTAACAAGAACTATATCAACTTCTCTTTTTTTAGAGGTCACATTAAATCATGATTTTCATGCCAATTTTAAAAAGTGTTGATGCAACATCAACCTTTGTTTTTGGAGAAACATATTTTTGACACTTTAAATTTTCTTATGTATTAAGTATTGACATTTTTTTTAAATGTTGGCAATTTTCATGCCAATTTTGAAAAGTGTTGATGCAACTTCGACAATTTTTTTTTTTTTTTTTTGGGGGGGGGGGGGGGGGGGGTGTAGGGGGGCGCATATTTTTGACACTTTAAATTTTTTTATGTATTAATTATGGACATTTTTTTTAATGCTGGTGATTTTCATATGGATTTTGAAAAGCGTTGATGCAACATCAACCTTTTTTAGGGGGGCACATTTTTTACACTTTAAATTTTCTTATGTCTTAAGTATGTGCATTTTTTTAAATGTTGGTTATTCAACTAATTTTCAAGTTTTATTCTTCTTCTTTTTTCTTCCTAAGGTGTTTATCTTTTAAGTTTGTGTTTTTTTTCTTCTTTAGAATGGTTTTTTGTAATGAAAATATCATTTTTTTGCAAAGTTTCTCTCTCTCTCTCTCTCTCTCTCTCTCTCTCTCTCTCTCTCTCTCTCTCTCTCTCTCTCTCTCTCTCTCTCTCTCTCTCTCTCTCTCTCTCTCTCTCTATATATATATATATATATATATATATATAAGTTAGGAATTTTTATGCAATTACATATCCCCTTTTTTTGTAAATTGAATTCTATTAATTTGAAAAACATATTACATCAAGACATCAGATACTCAAGAGTACATCTTCTACAAACCTAAATTTAAAAACCAAGGTGATCCATTGGTTTTTCTTTTTAACCCTTTCTCTTATGAACATCAATCCACCTAACTGAGCCAACTGACGTAGTGGAGGATAATGTTGCCTCAATTTTTTGAGAAAGAACCATAGCAACCAATTTGGCAGAATTAAGTAGGTCTTTCTTTCTATCAGAATGATCCAAACCATGGTTTCACTTTTTCCCATAAATTGTAAGTGTAGTTATGGCTGAAGTTCTCTCATTGTCCTTTATTTTCCTCTATTGGAAGTTGAGTCGATGCAGCTAGGGGCTAATTGATATCATAATAAGTTGAGTTGTTGGGAGACGACTTTCGATTCTGAGAGTTTTTCTTCTTTTGACCTTCAAGATTCTTGGATTTTGATGTTACCTTAAGATCGTTCTAGCCAAGGTAGCTTCTCTTGTGTTCCTAGTTGTAGTAGGCCCCTTTTGAGAAGGGACGAACATTCTAGAGATTCCCAGGCTATTAGAATTTTTTTTGCTTGAAGGTCGTATTTTCATATTCCAATGGATGGATATACTCCTTTTCCTCTTTCTTTGGGATGATTTTATCTAGTAAACTTTCATTGAGGTCCATTTCCATGCATATGAAAACATAAATTATGAAACCTTTTGACAATATTTCATTGTCTTCTTTGATAAAGATGCTTATAGAGTCACCGATATTCTCTAGGATCTTCGACCAAATCCAATGAAGAGATAAATTTGGGAGCCTAACCCAAACAGGAGTAGTAATGGATTTCATGGTGAGAGGATTAAACTCTGGGAACCATGTTTGAATCAAAATACCATACCAGCTTTGAAACTAGGGCCCTTAATGAAAAACATTATGTCAGTCTTCCAGATCCTTAAAGAAAACAATGAAGTATCCCTTTGAGAAAAATAACAGATTTAGGTTATGGGACCAGTTTTGGTGAACCCATTCCTCAAGGGAAGATGACGAAGGCCATAAGCCATTAAAATGGTATATAATCATCCGAATTTCAAAATATGTTGTTCTTATCTTATTAATGTTCTCATTCACCTCTAGCATGGGGAAATCCAGAGAATGTTCCACCACAAAAGCCTCACTTGAGAGCTCATTGGGATTCTGATTGATGAGCCTCAGTATTGTAACAAGAATGTTGCAACTCCCAATACTACGAACTTTACTTTATAAACCTGTGGTTTCATGCAAAATTAGAGGTGAAATTTCTATATACACAGTAGATGCATCATTCTGTTCATTCCACCCTCAACTGGGTCACTTGATCATTAGGGTTCTAGACCATTTTTCTACTGAAATGAAAGAAGAATGTAAAGGCTAGTCCTAGTATAGAGAAAGTAAATGATTTTCAACTCAAAAAATGAAAGCTTCCAACTTGTAAATGCTATGAAAGGACACCAATCTTATGCTAAGTTGCAAAAAGGAAACTATGTTAACCTGCACACAATCATCTAGCTATTAGGCTTGCTTGAAAACATAAGATTATTCTACCATTTCATAATTCAAGAATGCATGCATTGACTATATAATTCACACTTGCAGAGTAAGTAAAGTTGTAATTGCTACATTCAAAAATGAAAGAAATAATTCTATCTGATCTTGCAGGAAGGAAAAAGGAGCGAAAGGACTGGTCTAGGTGGCACTTCTGGTCATGGATTTCAAGATGAGGGGTAAAACTACTCCTAAGCTAGGCTAGGCTAGGCTATCATTTCAGGTCAAAATAGGGTCAAAATAGGTTGCTACATGTGACCTACATGATGTTTCTACACGATTCATGTACTGCTATAGGTGAGCTACAGGATGTTGCTACAAGATGTCCTGAAATGCTACAAGAAGTTTCCTGAGAGGTTTTGGAGGGTAAGAAGGGTGATATGAAGTGTTGGAAGGGTGTATGAAATTTTTGGAAAGTGATCATAACCATTAGCCAAGCCCAATACTTCAAGAAGGCCGATTTGGGCTAATATGGATTTCTCACAGTGACCGAAGAACAAAGGTTTAGAACGTGGGTTGTCATGCATCAACAGAAGGTGGAGAAGACATAAATGGAGTTGGTGAAAGGGGTCCTTGCCTGCAGATCAACAAACCTGCAATAACACCTGCACTTGTTCCTCTTTTCATTTGCAAATTATTACGTATCAATGTGCAAAAGATGAATTGAATTTGGAAAAGCTTATCTAACTATTTCCAAGAACTTGATCTATGAAATGAACTACCTTCTAAGCTACAAAAATCTTTAGAAGAAAAATAATAACTGTAAATATTTCGAAGAAATCATAAACAACAATCTAACTAATGCTAAACTTGATCTATGAAATGAACAGGAAATCAAACTCTGTTTTTGGGCTGTGAGAGTGGGGTCCTCTAATCATGATCCCATGAGAGAGATCAGATAGGGGTCACTATCACATGATTTTTGATGGATTTTACTCTATTGAACTATAGCAATTGATATACCCTCTAAGCTAATGGAAACATAGATAAGAAATGACTTAATAAATCTTCTATGCTAAAAGAAACATGAATAAACTTCACCAATTAATCAACATTCTGGCCTAGGAATATAGATACAAGAGAGGAACTCCTGTTACTAGGGTTGGGCCCTAACCTAAGATCTTTAGCCCTCTCAATCAACTTAGTGCTAGATCAAAACAAAGCTTCTAAATGTGATTTAAAAAGTGTCAAATACATCGAAAGATAACAGTCAAATGTGCTTCAGCTTAATGGCCTCTTGGCTACAATAAAACTTTGAATCCTAATGAGTCCCTTAGCTTGCTTATTTATTAAAAAATGGAGCTACCAACATCTCCCTAGAAAATAGGGATACTTGACTCCCTAACTTGAGAATAGGTGAACCTAACTGTTCCTTGACTTTCACTGGCTCGACCTCCAATGAACTTGGCTTGCTTGGTAGCCAATGACACCGAGTTGATGAGATAGAGTGGGGGATCTTCGACTGATTGGAGGAGTTAAGGAGAGGGACCACCTCCTAGAATCTATATTGCTTGTCTACTCTAAGTTCCTGCACTCAAATTAACTCAAAATTTCTCTAACTTCTGCATTTAACACACATTAATCCACATGACATAGTAGACACCTCTTTACTCCTCACACTAAGCATCATATAACAAAATTTGTATATAATTGTGAGAAAATATAATTTAATAAGTTGGAGGATAGCATTGTGACCCATATAGAATACATATTGATGAGCCTCATCTGTTGGGTTGTGTTATATTCTTTCCATGACTAGCCCACGTAGTTAACCGGGGGGTTAGGAGGGGGGTAGAGCCCCCCCTTTGTTGCACCAATTGCGTAGCAGGGGGGTCACAGGGGGTTTGAGGGGTGCAGGTAACCCACTCTATGGGGTCCAGGGCAGCGCCCCTGAAAATTTTGGTTTTGGAACCTATGTTAGGTTGGGTGGACCCACCTATGGTTTTGTGCATGATTTTCGCACATGTTTTTGGATGCAATGGTTTTCGATCTATCTTTTTGGACACGATGGTTTTTGGTCCATGGTATTGGATGCTTCGGCATGTATAAATATGTATTATAAAATTGAAAGGAACATAATGAAAAATCAATATGGTAGTCTCGGTTTTGGGATCCAGGGGAAAATCTTTATGTATATGTGTTTTATGTGTTATGCTCTTGCATTGTTTATTTTCTGTGTTTTAGAATTCGTATGATGGTAATTTATGTACGGGGTTAAAACCTACATTTAGTATCAAAGCTGTTTTGGCTTCAAGGGGACACCTTTTTTTTTGAGGGGTTTCGCTCGGGCCTGTGGTAGACCCTGTTCAGTGGGAGATCTGCGAGATCGATTCTGGTGGTGAAAGAAGATGGCGAGCAGTCGAAAGATAGAGATCGAGAAATTTAATGGTCAGAGTTTTGAGTTGTGGAAACTCAAGATGGAGGATCTGTTGGTGGATAAAGATTAGTGGATCATAGTAGATCTGGATATTAAACCAACGGGAGTGTCCGATGAAGAATGGAAGAAGTTGGATCTGAAGGCAAAGAGCGCAATACGATTGTGTGTCTTAGATTCAGTATTGTTGAATGTATCAGGGGAAGCTACGGTAAATTCTTTGTGGGACAGGTTAGGGACTTTGTACCAATATAAGTCTCTGGTGAATAAACTATTCCTACGGAAAAAGCTATATAACCTGAGGATGAAAGATGGATTCTTGGTGACAGAGCATCTGAACATATTTAATATTGTGGTAAGTCAGTTAGTGTCTGTTGATATTAAAATTTCAGATGAAGATAAGTGCATCAGTTTGTTTTGTTCTCTACTAGATTCGTGGGATAGTCTGGTTATTGCAATAGGTAGCAATGCAACTGCCTTGCAGTTTGATGAAATAGTCTCATGCTTGCTGACGGAGGAGATGAGACAGAAAAATATGGAGAGCTAGAATGGTGATGCCTTGATTGTATGAGGACGATCCCAGAACATAAACAAAAATAAGTCATCAAGTGGGAGATCTAAATCTAGAGGGAGATCTAAATCTCTAGGAAAACCTGTAAAAGTGGTGTGCTGGAAATGCGGAAAGGAAGGGCACTACAAAAGGGACTGTAAATCTAAAGCTCTTGATAAAGGAAAGGGATCTGATGATGCTCCTTCTGTAGAGGTGAAAACCACCTCAGATGAAGGTGTGGATGTGTACTTGGCTTCTTCAAATACACATGTAGATCATGAGGCATGGTTGATTGACTCAGGTGCATCCTTTCACTTCACTCCCCATAGAGAGTGGTTCTGCGAGTATGAGAAATACGATGGTGGTGATGTCTTCTTAGGGGATGATAGGAAGGCTAGAATCATTGGTCATGGAAAAGTAAAGGTGAAGTTGCAAGGTGGAAGGGTTAGAACACTTTCGGGTGTTCTGTATATTCCTGCATTGGCCAGAAATATGATTTCTAGAAGCAAGTTGGATGATGCAGGTGTAAAAATAGTGTTCGAGAAGGATACCTGCAAGATGGTTCGGGGAGCACTGGAATTGATGCGAGGAGTTCGGATTGGAACTCTGTATAAGCTACAAGGTAGAACGGTTGTTGATGGTTGCAATAGTGTTGTGGTTCCTAAAAGTGGAGCAGAAAATACAGTGGTCTTTGGAGAGAAGACCATGTTGTGGCATCAAAGGCTAGGACATATTAGAGAGAAGGGCCTTTGAATACTTCACGGTAAAGGTATGGTAGAAGGTATGAGTAATAGCTCTCTGGATTTTGATTTCTGTGAAAATTGTGTATATGGGAAGCAGAATAGGGTGATTTTTCCCTCTAGTGGTAAGAGGGCAAAACTTATATTAAAGCTTGTGCATAGTGATGTGTTTGGACCTGTGAAGGTTCCATCACTGGGTAAGTCTGTGTACTATGTGTCATTTATAGATGACTTCTCAAGAAATACATGGATATATTTCCTTAAGAAGAAATCTGAAGTCTTTGACAGGTTTAAAGAATTCAAGGCTCTAGTGGAAAACCAGACAGAGAAGAACATAAAGGTGTTGAGGACAAATAACGGTGGAGAGTTTTGCAGTAAGGAATTTGAAGAATTCTATAAGAAGTGTGGTATAGCATGGCATAAGACTACTCCATATACACCTTAGCAAAATGGAGTTGCAGAAAGAATGAACAAGACATTGATGGAAAGGGCAAGAAGCATACTCAGTGGTGTCGGGTTAGGACAGGAATTCTGGGCAGAGGTGGTGGAGACAACATGTTACCTGGTCAATAGATCACCTTCATCAGCGTTGGAGGATAAAACTCCACAAGAGGTATGGACTGGTAAGAAACCCTCTCTTTCACATCTGAGGGTATTTGGATGTGGTGGATATGTACATGTTCCAAAGGAGAAATGGACCAAGTTGGATAGTAAATATGAAAAGTGCATCTTTATTTGGTATAAGGATGGTTTAAAGGGTTATAAGATTTGGAACCCAATGACAAGGAAGGTTGTGTACGACTGAGATGTGGTGTTCAAAGAGGTGAAAGATGTTATTAAACATGAAGTCCAACTAAAGGAACCTGAGAAGATATAGTTTGAGCTAAAAGAGGAAGAATTAGACTCTACACCAGAGGAGGAATCAGAAGATGAAGAGCCATAAACTCAGGGTGTGAGAAGATCAATTCAAGAAAGAAGGCATCCAGAAAGGTATAGTCCATTTGCTTTTTGTTCAATTTTTTCTTTATCTATTATTGATGATGATCCCAGAACTGTGAAGAAAGCAGTAGATTCAGAGGATGGAAAACTCTGGAAAGAGGCCATGGTTGATGAAATGGCATCTTTGCACAAAAATGAGGCTTGGGATCTGGTGGAGTTGCCAGCTGGAAGGAAAACCATTGGTAGCAAATGAGTGTTCAAGAAGAAGACAAATGTAGAAGGAAAGGTGGAGAAATACAAAGCTCAGTTGGTAGCAAAAGGTTATTCCCAGGTGTCGGGAATTGATTTTGGTGATATTTTTTTCTCTTGTTGCTAAGGCAACTTCTATTAGATTACTTTTATTTTTTGTTGTTGCTTTTGATTTTGAGTAGAACAGATGGATGTGAAGACAACATTTCTTCACGAGGATCTGGAAGAGGAAATATACATGAAGAAACCTGAAGGCTTTGAGATGAAGGGTAAGAAAGAACTGGTATGCAAGTTAAAGAAGTCTTTGTATGGGTTAAAATAGTCACGAAGGATGTGGTATCAGAAATTTGATACATTTATACCAGGACTTGGCTTCACCAGAAGCAAAGTAGATCATTGTGTGTATTTTAAATTAATTGGTGACCGTGTTATTTATTTGGTCTTGTATGTGGATGATATGTTGCTGGTTGGAAATGACAAAGAAATTATCCAGGTTTTGAAGACCCAATTGTCCTCCAAATTTGACATGAAAGATCTTGGTGCTGTAAATTATATTTTGGGCATGGAAATTAAAAGAGAGGTAAAGAGGAAGCTCTAGTTAAACCAGAGGAATTATGTCGACAGAATATTGCTGAGATTTAATATGCAAGATAGTAGACCGGTGAAGGTTCCTATTCCTATAGGTGTAAATTTATCTACTAAACAGTGTCCCAAGACACAATAAAAAGAAGAGGACATGTCCTGTGTTCCATATGCAAATGCAGTCAGTAGCCTGATGTATGCAATGGTTTGTACTAGACTAGACATTGCACATGCAGTGGGATTATTAAGCAGGTGTATGTCAAAACCCGGAAAGGAGCATTGGACAACAGTGAAGTGGGTTTTTAGGTATTTGTGTGGCACTAGTGATCATGGTTTGTGCTACCAAGGAAGACCAGGATTGGACAGAGTTTTGGATATTCATGGCTTTGTTGATGCAGATTGGGTTAGAGATCTAGATCAGAGAAGATCTACAAGTGGGTATGTGTTTAACCTATTTGGTGGTGCAGTCAGTTGGATGAGTAAGAAACAATTTGTAGTGGCACCATCTACTATAGAGGCAGAATACATGGCAACCACTCATGCAAGCAAGGAAGCAGTTTGGTTGCATAGATTGTGTTCAAGTATGGGGTTAGTACATGGAGCTATAAGAATAGACTGTGACAGCCAAAGTGCAATTTTCTTGGTAAAGAACCCTGCATATCATTTAAAGACAAAGCACATTGATGTTCAATATTGCTTTTTGAGGGATATGATAGAAGACAAAAAGGTGTTGCTGTTAAAGGTGGACACTTTGAAGAATATTGTAGATGCATTGACAAAATCTATGAGCTCTAAGAAGTTCTCTTGGTGTAGAGAAACAATGAGAATTGCAAGGTTGGATAAATGATTAATCTCTCTTGTGGCCCCCTGTGGAAAGAAAACAACAAGTGGGAGAATTTTGGGTTGTGTTATATTCTTTCCACGACTAGCCCATGTAGTTAATCGGGGGGTTAGAGGGGCGCGGAGCCCCCCCTTCATTGCGCCAATTGCATAGTGGGGGGGTCATAGGGGGTTTGAGGGGTGCAGGTAACCCCAATCTATGGGGTCTGGGGTAGCGCCCCTGAAAATTTTGGTTTTGGAACCTATGTTAGGTTGGGCGGACCCACCTATGGTTTTGTGCATGATTTTCACACATGTTTTTGGACGCGATGGTTTCGGTCCATGGTTTTGGACACGATGGTTTTCAGTCCATGGTATTGGATGCTTCAGCATGTATAAATATGTATTATAACATTGAAAGGAACATAATGGAAAATCAAGCTGGTAGTCCTGGTTTTGGGATCCAGGGGAAAATCTCTGTCTATATGTGTTTTATGTGTTATGCTCTCACATTGTTTATTTTCTATGTTTTAGAATTCATATGCAGGTAATTTATGTACAGGGTTAAAACCTACATCATCATCACCCCCCCCTATTAAAATTGTTTCTCATCCTATGAGCAACCTATTCATCTATGTCCATGTCCTTCATGGCCTGGGTAGCCTCTCTGGCATCCCAAAGTTTTGTAGATGGTGAGCCCTCTTGAGGATAGAAACTTGCATTTTTCTCTATGTTTTCCCACTTCTTCCTTTCCTCTTCTTCATTCCTTCCTTCCCATAAACCCAAAATAAAAGTTGGGCTGAGCTTAAGTCCAATCCAATTGATCATCAATCTTTTCATGACCCTTTTATAAAGAGGTGTTATATCCAATGCATTCCTCAACCTTTTAGGAGAGTGATACTCCCTGATCTCGAGATTGTGTGGCAGGGTATTCCATCTTCTCTGACACGCTTGTTGGCTCTCTGACCCTAACAACCTGAGAGTGTCCTCAAAGTGGGATATGGCCTTCTCTTGAGTGGTAAGGTATCTAGGTGTTAGCATAGCATCATTGGAAATGATGTTGTGAGTATTGATTATAGCCATGTAACTTACCTGCTCTGCCCTGATGTAGAGGGTTTATTTTTCTTATTTTACCAATACTCTCTTCACCTCCTTAGCCCTGGCCTCCTCATGACTCATCCAAGATGCAAGGTCCATTAGCTGTAAGTCTCCCAACTTTGCATTAGGATCCCAAACATTCATGTCAGTTAAGGTGAGGTTGTGCGGGTAGAATTTAGATAATTTACCTTTGTCTTTAATGCTACTTTTGTCACACAACTCAGTGAATTTCTTGTAATCATGGAATGACATGGAACCATGTTGTGCTAAGTTCTTAATCTGGAACTGCATCCATTGGATTTTGAGAAAAAGTGCATAGGATTTGGATGGCAACCTGAATTGAAGTGTCTCCATTGTGGCCAATTGGGTCTCCTTATCTTGCAATTTCTTCATCAACCATGTGTTTTCTACCTGCAACTCTATTCTCATTGTGTACTCTCTATCCCTTAACTCACTCAACTCCTTACCCATTTATAGGAGCTTTTCTTCCATAAATCCCACATTTTCCACTTTCTTAGATTTGGAAATATCCATCCATCTATGTGTCCTTCCTGTTTCTTCTTCAAGTTCGAAGAAGAGAGGGACTACAAATTTTTGTGGGATCACTCTACCTCCTTCAATGAACTTTTAATAGGAGCTCAAATTGGGCTGTGGACTAGGCTCTTGGAGATATGGAAAATATTTCTAAAATGTTCTTGGAGAAGCTTCACCCTCCTGCAACTGTTTTGTTGCCTCTATGCCTTTTTTCTACCCCTTCTGCTCTTCTTGTAGCATTTCCTTCTCTTCTTGTAGCATTGTATATGTTTCTTGTAGAAGGCCTTTTCCATTTTGTTAGAGTGTGATAGTTTCCTCGGGCTTCTTAGATGAGGTTGAACTAGTAACAAACTTTCTTACATAGGTTATGGGAGTCTTTGAGATGGCTCCGATGTAGGTTTTAACCCCATACAGAAATTACCTGCATACGAATTCTAAAACACAGAAAATAAAAAATGTGAGAGCATAACACATAAAACACATATACACTGAGATTTTCCCCTGGATCCCAAAACCAGAACTACCAGCTTGATTCTTCATTATGTTCCTTTCAATGTTACAATACATATTTATACATGCCGAAGCATCCAATACCATGGACCAAAAACCATCACGTCCAAAACCATGTGTGAAAAACATGCACAAAACCATAGGTAGGTCTTCCAAACCTAATATAGGGTCCAAACACCCATAGAGTGGGGTTACCTACACCCCTCAAACCCCCTGTGACTCCCCCTGCTACGCAATCGGTGCAACGAAGGGGGGGCTCCACCCCCCTTCTAACCCTCCGGTTAACTATGTGGGCTAGTCGTGGAAAGAATATAACACAACCCAACATTCTCCCACTTGTTGTTTTCTTTCCACAGGGGGCCACAAGAGAGCTTAGTCATTTATCCAACCCTGCAATGCCCATTGTTTCTCTACACCAAGAGAACTTCTCAGAGCTCACAGATTTTTTCAATGCATCTGCAGTATTCTTCAAAGTGTCCACCTTAACCAGCAACACCTTTTTGGCTTCTATCATATCCCTCACAAAGTGATATTGAACATCAATGTGCTTTGTCTTTCAATGATATGCAGGGTTCTTTGCCAAGAAAATTGCACTTTGGCTATCATAGTCTATCCTTATAGCTCCCTATACTAACCTCATACTTGAACACAATCTTTGCAACCAAACTGCTTCCTTGCTTGCATGAGTGGCTGCCATGTATTCTACCTCTGTAGTTGATAGTGCCACTACATATTGTTTCTTTCTCGTCCAACTGACTGCACCTCCAAATAGGTTATACACATAGCCACTTGTGGATCTTCTCTGATCCAGATATCTAGCCCAGTTTGCATCAACAAAGGCATGAATATCCAACACTTTGTCAAATCCTAGTCTTCCTTGGTAGCACAAACCATAATCACTAGTGCCAGACAAATACCTGAAAACTCGCTTCACTGCTGTCCAGTGCTCCTTCCCTAGTTTTGACATAAACCTGCTCAATACTCCCACTGCATGTGAAATGTATGGTCTAGTACAGACCATCGCATACATCAGGCTACCGACTCCACTTGCATATGGAACACAGGACATGTTCTCTTCCTCTTCTTGTGTCTTGGGACACTGTTCAACAGATAACTTTACACCTATAGGAATAGAAACCTTCACCGGTTTACTATCCTGCATATTAAACCTCTACAATATTGTCTCGACATACTTCCTTTGGTTTAACCAAAGCTTCCTCTTTGTCTGATCTCTTTTAATTTCCATGCCCAAAATATAGTTTGCAGCAGCAAGATCTTTCATGTCGAATTTGGACGACAAATGGGTCTTCAAATCCTGGATAATTTCTTTGTCATTTTCAACCAACAACATATCATCTACATACAAGACCAGATAAATAACATGGTCACCAATTAATTTAAAATACACACAGTGATCTTCTTTTCTTTTAGTGAAGCCAAGTCCCCATATAAATGTATCAAATTTCTGATACCACATCCTTGGTGATTGTTTTAACCCATACAAAGACTTCTTTAACTTGCATACCATTTCTTTCTTACCCTTCACCGCAAAGCCTTCAGGTTGCTTCATGTAGATCTCCTCTTCTAGATCCCCATGAATAAATGTTGTCTTCACATCCATCTATTCTACCTCAAAATCAAAAGCAACAACAACAGATAAAAGTAATCTAATAGAAGTTACCTTGGTAACAAGAGGAAAAATATCACCAAAATAAATTCCTGACACCTGGGAATAACCTTTTGCTACCAATCGAGCTTTGTATTTCTCCACCTTTCCTTCTGCATTTGTCTTCTTCTTGAACACTCATTTGCTACCAATGGGTTTCCTTCTAGTCAACAACTCCACTAGATCCCAAGCCTCATTTTTGTGCGAAGATGCCATTTCATCAACCATGGCCTCTTTCCAGAGTTTTCCACCCTCTGAATCTATTGCTTCCTTCACAGTTCTAGGATCATCATCAGTAATAGATAAAGCAAAATGTGAACAGAAAGTAGATGGACTATACCTTTCTGGCTGCCTTCTTTCTCAAACTGATCTTCTCACACCCAGAGTTTGTGGCTCTTCATCTTCTGATTCCTCCTCTGCTGTAGAGTTTGATTCTTCCTCCTTTAGCTCAAACTCTATCTTCTCAGGTTCCTTTGGTTGAACTTCATGTTTAATAACATCTTTTACCTCTCTGAACACCACATCTCAGTTGTACACAACCTTCCTTGTTACTCGGTTCCAAAGCTTATAACCCTTTAAACCATCCTTATACCCAATAAATATGCGCTTTTTAGATTTACTATCTAACTTGGCTCGTTTCTCCTTTGGAACATGTACATATGCATCACATCCATATACCCTCAAATGTGAAAGAGAGGGTTTCTTACCATTCCATACCTCTTGTGGAGTCTTATCCTCCAACGTTGATGAAGGTGATCTATTGACCAGGTAACATGCTGTCTCCACCGCCTCTGCCCAGAATTCCTGTCCTAACCCAACACCACTGAGCATGCTTCTTTCTCTTTCCATCAACGTCTTTTTCATTCTTTCTACAAATCCATTTTTCTTAGGTGAGTATGGAGTAGTCTTCTGTCGTGCTATACCACAATTCTTACAGAATTCATCAAATTCCTTACTGCAAAACTCTCCACCGTTATTTGTTCTCAACACCTTTATCTTCTTCTCTGTCTAGTTTTCCACCAAAGCCTTAAATTCTTTAAACCTGTCAAATACTTTAGGTTTATTCTTAACGAAATATATCCATCTATTCCTTGAGAAGTCATCTATAAAGGATACATAGTACACAGACTTACCCAGTGATTGAACCTTCACAAGTCTAAACACATCACTGGGCACAAGCTCTAATATATTTTTTGCCCTCTTACCACCAGAGGGGAAACTCACCTGATTTTTCTTCCCATATACACAATTTTCACAGAACTAAAAATCCTAAGAGCTATTACTCATACCTTTACCATGAAGTATTCAAAGGCCCTTCTCTCCAATATGTCCAAGCCTTTGATGCCACAGTATGGTCTTCCCTCCAGAGACCACTAGATTTTCTACTCTGCTTTCAGGAATCACAGAACTATTGCACCCATCAACAACAACAGTGCTACCTTGCAGCTTGTACAAAGTTCCAATTCCAACTCCCTGCTTCAATACCAGTTCCCCCTAAACCATCTTGTAGGTATCCTTCTCGAACACTGTTTTTACACCTGCATCATCCAACTTGCTTACATAAATCAGATTTCTGGCTAATGCAGGAATATGCAGAACACCCGGAAGTGTTCTAACCCTTCCACCTTGTAACTTCAACTTTACTTTTCCACGACCAATGATTCTAGCCTTCCTGTCATCCCCCAAGAAGACATCACCACCATCATATTTCTCATACTCCCATAACCACTCTCTATGGGGAGTGAAGTGAAAAGATGTACCTGAGTCAATCAACCATGCCTCATGATCTACATGTGTACTTGAAGAAGCCAAGTACACATCCCCACCTTCATCCGAGGTGATTTTCACCTCTTTAGAAGGAGCATCATCCGATCCATTTCCTTTATCAAGAGATTTATATTTACAATGCCTTTTGTAGTGCCCTTCCTTTCCTCATTTCCAGCACACGACCTTTACAGGTTTTCCTGGTGATTTAGATCTACCTCTAGATTTAGACCTCCCACTCAATGACTTATTTTTGTTTATGTTTTGGGACCATCCTCGTACAAACAAGGCATCACCATTTTGGCTCTCCACATTTTTACGTCTCATTTCCTCCATCAGCAAGGATGAGACTATTTCATCAAACTGCAAGGCAGTTGCATTGCTACCTATTGCAATAACCAGACTATCCCATGAATCTAGTAGAGAACACAACAAACTAATGCACTTATCTTCATATGAAATTTTAATATCAATAGATGATAACTGACTTACCACTATATTAAATGCGTTCAAATGCTCTGTCACCGAGTCTCCATCTTTCATCCTCAGGTTATACAGCTTTTTCCATAGGAACAGTTTATTCACCAGAGACTTGGATTGGTATAAAGTCCCTAACTTGTCCCACAAAGCCTTCGCCATAGCTTCCTGTTGATGGAATAAGTCCCCTAGGGCTTTGGGTCAGAACCCTAGCAGAGCAGGAGTAATCTACAGCAAGAAACAAGCATTCAACTCAGGCAACATGCTTAAACAAACTAACTATGCGAGGATGAACATACTCGAATGTCCTTTGTTTTGGTAGTTCCAGCCAGGGTTCAAGCCCTCTGCAACTCCTAATGATCTTTGAACTTGCAAATCAGCCAATTTGAGTACACATAGCAACATATAGATAAATCATTGTAATGAAATCAACTTTATATCATATAAGTAGATGGTTAGTTATACATTGGAATAGTCTTTCATATATAAACCATAAAAATAACATCTTATGCTTAAACAAGTCAATATCAGGAACAAGACATCGTTTCTTTTCATTGCAGAAAGATATAATAAAATGTGGAAAGAGTTCACCTGATTCTTCCTCTTCCGTCTCCAAGCGGAACTATCCTCTAGGTCTATCCAATCCCAGTCTTCAACAGCCTCCTTCCATAACCAATACCATGATATCTCCAAGCACGTGAGAGAATATCAAAACTCAAGGAAACAAGGGTGCCCCAGAGCAATGAGTCGTAGTCAATAGGGAAAGATCTGCTAGAATGAAGGCATTAAGGCATCCTTCATCAATCTAGTGTGAGTGTAGCCCGTAGGCCAATAATGTGGAAGGAATCGGATGAAAAAAGATGTAGTAACCCGACCGAAGCACATTTCCAGCATACACAAGATGTAGCTAGCACATGATAGAAACCCTCTGAACCAACCAATAATGAAAGTTGACACAGAGGCGAGGTATCCACCAACAAGGTCAAATGGAAACCAAGGCACTGCACAAATCCCAATGTGTGATAATGAAAGATGATGTTGAACACAAGGGAAACCACTCAGTCAAAGACCCATGATACTGATCAATGCTGAGCACAAGGTGACCTATCAATAATGAAAATAGGGCCAAGGTGTGGCTCTAGGCTTGCCCTCAAAGCAATATGTCATCATCGATAAGGACAAGACCTGCCAGCAAGAAGTCAATGGAGACCTTCTCAAACCGGCACGAGTAAAGGACCAATATAATTGATATGATGATAAATAAGACACTGACAACCAGGGATGACCGACTGAAAAATAGGTCAAGAGACACCGCAGAGAGGCTGACTCAGGCTTACTTCACTTGAAAAAAATCACAACTTAATGATGACCATGTGGTAGCATATGATAACTCTGTATAAGTTTGTCATGCAAGAAGCACGAACAAACTCTCCATATGATTGGAAGAGGTAACCAATCAGAGGAGAACTGACTCAATAACAAGGTTAAGGCATACCTAAATAAACTAAATCCCGCCCAAATGGAGGAGAGACTTTCTTTTGAGTGCTTTGTTCAAGGTCGACACAACTGACTCTAGCTACCAACAATATATGGAAATGTTATCCCATTCCCGCTATTTTTTGGAATATATAATTTTTTTTGTCTTTTTATTTAAGTTGGAAAAAGAATAAAAGAATCCTATAGTACAGTGGAAAGAATGAGTGTCAGTGAAACAGATGATCGAGTTCCTAGGATGGGAACAATCCTATGCTCAATGCAGGGAGGCGAAGCTGGTCAAGGACACTCAAAGGGATGTTCCTTCCATGGGTCTGGGGGTGTGTCAAGTTACAGAAGCTAAGGGATTACAAGTTTGAGTTTGCAGAAGACATGGTCAAAAAGTGGCTTAAACACGAGTCCAAGTGAAGTCGGCTCAAGGCCAAAAGGTTCAAATGGTAAAAATGCAATACAGTAGTAAACCTCAACACGAAGGAGCCTCTACGGTATAAGGCTAGAACGAAGCAAAGAAGCAAAGAGGAATGAGTCTTCAACACATAATTCATGGCGGGACTAGAGAGTACTCTTGAGCCTACTCAATAAAACAGCATGGGCAACCAATGTCAGTGAGGTGCTAACTACAATGCCCATGTAAAGGATTGCTCTACCATTGTGTCATGATTTAAAATCAGCGAGTGAACATGGTTTACTAACCATAACACGATGGGATCGACCCTATGGTATGTGTATCGACAAATGGAGGCTAGTATGCAAAATGCAACAGAAAAAATGGTTTCCCTAACCTATATGCCAGTGAGTGAATGATACTTGCCATGATAGGTCAGCAGTCATGGAACTGACATGAAATTTCTGAAAAAGCGTCCAAAATGTCCTGAAAAAACAACCTAATCCCGACAATCCAAGCTCACAAGTAAAAAGATTCATGAGACGAAAAAATTCAAGTTTTGAAAAAATTTGACATTTTGAAAGCTTATAAAATGAATTTTTGACTCACCATTTGTACCATTTGTGTTGAGAGAAAAAGTGGTGGAGAAAAAGAGCAAACTTGCCCCCCAAAGAATTGGACCATTCAAATTGCATCAAAATCATCAGGTAACCCCCAATTCTAGCTTGCATTAATTTAGGATTGTTTTTAGAATTTTTTGTTGAGATTTTACCATAGGAATTTATGTTAAAAATTTCAATGCGACGTATACACGGGTTGGATATTATAAACCCGCATACACACAGATCCTACACGCAACTGTGTATGAAAGGACCCACGTATACATGGTTTGAAATTTAAACACAAAAAATTAACGGTTGGAAATCAATTTTCTTTCAGGATGACAATCACCTAGAGAGAGAGGGAGCATACTACCATTGATAATGAAGTTATGAATGATCAGTAGGCCTTAGATTCTTTGAGGGGATGCGTTTTATTGAAATTTTTCAAAATTCCAAATATGAAGGCCAACACCCACTTGCTTAAAATGTTAATCCACTATTGGAGTATCGAAGATGATGCTTTTATGATTGATCAAATGCCTTTGAGGATAGAGGTAGAAGATATTTACTTTATCACCAGTCTCTCCCGAAGAGGAGAAGTTGTACATTTGACTGGCCGAAAACGAGGTAGTCTTTCAGTGGAAGACTACGTACATATATACTGTCTGGGGCATCCTGAGAAAATTAGAAGGAAAATTTCAATAAAAACATGTAGAGAGCTTATTCCTGAGGATGTTACTGTTCACCATAGCCAGGATAAACAGATCAGCCTCATTGCACCAAGCATCACGACTATCCATGAGCTTGGTCATGGAGTGTCTCACTACTATTTTTGATTGGTGTACACCTCTTCTTACCAATATGAAGAGCCAGTTGTCCTCCATTCAAAAATGACAGACCAAAAATTTTGGATATGGGACCATTTTGTGCTGCCTCTTCTTTGAGAAGGTTACAGGGCTACATCCCAAAGTATCAATTTCTATCAGTAGCCCCCAAGATCCTCGGATGCGTAGGTGGGTCGACCTGATGAAATGCCTTGGACGCGGAGACGTGCCGAGGACTGCTTTCGATGACAAGTTCTTCTCTTGGTGGGAACAAAAATTCATCACTGTGGACAACTATCCCTATGCTGGCATGGATTTCAGAGGAGATCTAGACTTGGTGCTGCCACCAAATGCCGCATGGGGAGAGATAGGTAACCATTTTTTAAGTTTTATTAATTTTAAGATTTTTTTATGTTTTTTAAATATGAAAATGGACTTAAATATATTTTTGATGCGATTAAAATATTGATATAATGAGGGAATAAGTCCCCTAGGGCTTTGGGTCAGAACCCTAGCAGAGCAAGAGTAATCTACTTCAAGAAACAAGCATTCAACTCAAGCAACATGCTTAAACAAACTAACCATGCGACGATGAACATACCTGGATCTCCTTCGTTTGGGTAGTTCCAGCCAGGGTTCAAACCCTCTGCAACTCCTGATGATCTTCAAACCTACAAATCAGCCAATTCGAGTACACATAGTAGCATATAGATAAAGCATTGTAATGAAATCAACTTTATATCATGTAAGTAGATGGTTAGTTATACATTAAAATAGTCTTTCATATATAAACCATAACAATAACATCTGATGCATAAACAAAGTCAATATCGGGAACAAGATAACATTTCTTTTTATTGCAGAAAACTATAATAAAATGTGGAAAGAGTTCATCTAAGTCTTCCTCTTCCGGCTCCAAGCAAAACCGTCCTCCAGGTCCGTCCAGTCCCAGTCTTCAACAACCTCCTTCCATAACCAATACCATGATATCTCCAAGCATGTGAGAGAATATCAAAACTCAAGGAAATAAGGGTTTCCTAAACTTGGAGAAGCGCTTGAAGCACAGGGATTCTTCAGAACTGATCGGGGGATAATCTCAGTATAGTAATTCTATCATTTCTCTCCTCCTTAAGGCCTTCCCATTGAAGTCTTTTTATACTTCTCCCAAATTAGTTTTTTAGTTGGGAAATAGTTGGGAACAGTTGGGCCACGAGCACTAATAGGTAATCAACAGGTAAAACCCATGATATCCGCCCATAGTTAAGGAAATTTAATTTTTTTAATTGTTTTAACACATATACATGGGTTGGGAATAGACTGACCTGCCTTTATACACCTTTAACACAGGGAAAAGTAGCATACAGGGAGTAAAACACTATTTTTTTAAATATTTGGACCAAGTCTGGAAGGAGGGGTTTCCCCAGGCCATAAATTAAGCATCACAAATACCAAGTGTGATATTTGGAGCTATAACACTTCCCCTGATACATTCAACAATAATGAATCTAAGACACACAATCATATTGTGCTCTTTGCCTTCCAATCAAACTTCTTCCATTCTTCATCGGACACTCCCATTGGTTTAGTACCTAGATCTACCATGATCCACTGATCTTTATCCACCAAAAAATCCTCCATCTTGAGTTTCCATAACTCAAAACTCTGACCATTAAATTTCTCGATCTTTGTCTTGCCACTGCCCGCCATCTTCTTACACCACTAGAATCGATCCCACAGATCTCCCACTAAATAGGGTCTACCACAGGCCCAAACGAAACCCCTCAGTAGCAAGGGTGTCCCCTTGAAGCCAAAATAGCTCTGATACCAAATGTAGGTTTTAATCCCGTACAGAAATTACCAGCATACAAATTCTAAAACACAAAAAATAAACAATGTGAGAGCATAACACATAAAACAAATATACACAGAGATTTTCCCCTGGATCCCAAAACTGGGACTACCAGCTTGATTTTTCATTATGTTCCTTTCAATGATACAATACATATTTATACATGCCGAAGCATCCAATACCATGGATCGAAAACCATCGCATCTAAAACCATGTGTGAAAAACATGCACAAAACCATGGGTAGGTTTTCCCAACCTAATATAGGGTCCAAAACCAAAATTTTCCGGGGCGCTGCCCTAGACCCCATAGAGTGGGGTTACCTGCACCCCTCAAACCCCCTGTGACTCCCCCTGCTAAGCAATTAGCGCAACGAGGGGGGGCTCTGCCCCCGTTCTAACCCCCTGATTAACTACATGGGCTAGTCGTGGAAAGAATATAACACAACCCAACATCCAGGGGATGTGAGTTTCTCAACCTTCCTTTCAATTGGTTCTATCTCCTCTCTTTTACTTGGTGACTCTTCAATTATAATAGGGGTCCTTGTGGGAGTTTGAGGCTTCCCCTATTTAATCCTAGTGATTTTCCTTGTTTTTAAGTAGAGGGGAGTTTCTCTCTACCTTTTATTCTTAGGTTTATCAATGTGCTCAAGTAAATTAGGACAACAACTGCCTCCTTTTCAGGGTGCTCAGGAGACAAAATTATTTTCTCTGGGGATACCTCCTCTTCTCTAGGTGTAGTGGCTTTCTTAGGGCTCAGTTCTTCCTCTCACTCCTCCTCTTCTTGTTCATGTTGTTATGCCTCCCCCTCTTCCTTTTTTCGTGGTTCTTCCTCTATTTTCTCTACCTATTCTTCCTTGTCTTCCTCTACCTCTTCCTCTTCTGCCTCTTCTTCTTCTCCTCCAACATTAAAGGCTGGAGTCTCACCAGGTTCAAGGACTTGAGTGTCAAGCAAGGCTTCTTTATCCATATCTCTGAATGTGGACTAGAGGATAGGAACTCTTAATTTATTCATAGCATATTCCACTATTAGTTTGATGAGTCCATGGTGTGCTAAGTGTTGTTGCTTTCCCTCTTTCACCTTCTCGCTCATGTCCATGATGGATTGCAGGAGGAAATAAGGCACAAAAATTCTTTGGTCTATGGGAAAACTTGCTCGAAATAAAATTTCATGGAGTAGTTTGAACTGGTAGCCATAGACTACACCTAGTCTTCCTTCACAAGAGATGAACTTAAGTATCTAGTAGGCCACCTCATCCCAGGGATAGGGTAGGCTCTCCCTTATGACTCAATTTTTATCTTCAATTGGTGTCTCATCATCAGTGAAGAAATTATTCTTAGAAAGGGAACTACTGGAATTGTCTTCCTTTCTCCACTAGACCCCTAGGGGAAGTGTTCTCACCCTACTAATCAACTCAAGATTGATGGTAATGGATAATTCCCTCACCGCAATGGTATCACTGGCTCTTGTTTGAGGATTTAGGGCCATGGTAAACTCATAAGTGATATCATCATAATATCCTTTTAGCAGCTCGAAAAAACCCAACCATTGATGCCTCCTGAAAATGTCTACTACAGGGGGATGAAAGTGAATTCTCTTAGTATCTATAGGCTCTCCCCTATTGAATCCCCCTTCCATTTTATTCTTTGTTGTCAACTAGGTGTAGGAGGGTTTCTTCCTATGATATCTTCAATATGAATTCAAGGGGAAAAGATGGGTGGAACCTCTAGTTGATGACAATTATGTATATCCCTTATGTCTTATAACAACAAAACTATTTTAATCCACAAGATTATTGTAATTACTAAGAGAGTTCAAGGTGCACCAGCATGTAAATCATGGATAGAAGAATGAGAGGGGCCACTTAATTTTCACCATAAGGCCTAGTATAGTGATAATTGAAGACCAAATCGACCCTACACACCGTTCTTGCACCCTTGGAGGCTTCCTATAACAATTTATATGATTCGTATAGCTTCATGTAGCTTTCTACACTTCCTGTAGTTGCCTCCTATAGGAATGACAGAGTAGGGTTCAAATATCTCGATAGCTTCCCAAACTCATCCCTACCTTAACTGATTTTGAAATGAGCGAGAATGCAAGAAAGTTTGAGCTTTATGTTATTTTTGGCTAGGGCTCAGAGCATTGTGATGACTGGAAGTAGTATGAGTTTTCCTCATTTGGATCATTGGCCCACCTAGAGTGATCATTCTCTTGTCCCTTGTAATTAACAGCCACTCCCTCTTAACTAATTTTGACTTCCCTCTTAACTAATTTGGACTGATGTGACAGTCCTATGTTGCATGATGACTGATAGATCACTTTTCGTTCACTAGCTAAGGGTGGCCAAGTTAACTGGCCACATCTAACTTATAAAAATACCTTACCTCGACATTCATATATTTTTCATTATTTTACATCTAGAGAGGAGCTTAGAGGTTACCATACCTATGCCTACCTTGTTCTCAATCACTACATGTTGGAGTGTTGGACCTCTCTGTTATTGCTCAAGGAGCTACCTTATTGTCTTTTTTCCCAGTGTATCCTTTCTTTGCTCCAGTGTATTTGACTATTGGTGTTGTTCATGTGTGTAGGTGATTTGGTGTTGTTGTTGCTATTGTGGAGTCCTACTTGGAATAGAAAGGTGCTTCAAGATCATGGTACCATCCCCTCAATCTTGATGGGAAGAAAACTAGGTTTCATGCTTATGGCAATAGTGGCACAGGCTACTACAGGAGATCATGTGGTAGTCCCTTTTTTCTTCCTTTTTAAGGGCTTTCACTTCAAAGAGTTATGAGGAGGAGTGTAGGGGTTGGAGGATGATGTTAGGACCCTGGTGGAGTAGTGAAGGGCTATGGAAATAAAGGAAACGTCCTCTGTGTTCTTTTGAATTTTTTATTTTTTTTGAATGAGATAGAGCTCAGGGTTGGTTTCGAGAGATGGTTATTTTTCGAATCAGGGATGCATGGAGGATGGACGAGTGGTTGGATTAAGTTGGAGGGATCCCAATTAACCGAGTATAGGTTATGCATGATGATTTTCCAATCAGATCCTTTTTTCCTATAGAATTTTAGGACATCCTATAGTGCTATAGGATCTTCCTATAGTAGTTACAAGACATCCTATAGAAAACTATAGAGGGCCTAAAAATGGATTTTTGAGCCCTAAGAATGGGTGGGAGTGGTAAGAACATGGTCGACATGGATGGTATGGATTGTATGGAGGGAAAAATGGAATGGAACTTGAGCATGTTGTCCCTGTAGCTCTGCAATTTTCCACTGTCCTCAAAACCTGCAAAATGATAGAAATTATTAATGGATAGGTTGAAGATCCATGTTATACTATTCTTCTTTGTTTTTTTTTTCTATTTTTTCTTAAGGACACACAGGCTACCTCAAGAGAGGTTTTCAACTTGCCTATCTTCCCTATGAACCTCAAGGGAGGTTTTCACCTAGGGATATTTTTTTTTTCCCTTTTTCCTTTTTCCTTTTTTCACTCCTGGGCTACCTCAAGGAGGTTTTCAACCCAAGAGTTGGCCTCAGATGCCTCATGGAGGTTTTCATCTAGGTATCTTATTATTTTTTTCTTCCTTTTTTCTTTTTCTTTTTTTAAACAAACAAAAAAAGTATCTCAGAATGTTGTGACTTGAAAGCTAGGACACTTCCAATCACATTCACCTCTTTGTTAATGGTTCTGATGAACTCTTCCTTGGATATAGGCTTTCCATAAACCTTCAATCTATAGACATTAACAAGCAAGGGAATCCTTTCCTCATCAATGGTCCTGATTTGAACAGCTCCATTGTCATGGCATTTCTTTATTAGGTATGGGCCTAACCACCTTGTCATCAATTTTCCTTTAAAATCCTTAAATCTAGAGTCATATAGCAGCACCCAATCCCCTCTTGAAAAACCTTCTCCTTGATGTTCTTATCATGTCATACCTTCCTCTGCAATTGAATAACTTCGATATGTAGGAGGAGTCACCTGCATTCTAAATTCATCTAAGTCATTTAACTGGAGCAACCTCTTCTGATATGCCCTTGTAAGATCTAAATCCAATTGTGCTTCCATTCTCAAAGTATTATACTCAAACTCAATGGAGAGCAGAGCCTTTTTTCCATATACCAAGTCATAAGGAGTGAAACTAGTAGTTGTCTTCCAAGTTGTATTATAGGCCCAAGTGGCCTCCACTAATCTATCTTCCCAATCCTTTTTTCCGTTGTTCACAACCTTGGTGACGATGCCTTCTAATGCCCTATTGGTGACCTCTACTTATCCATTGGCCTGACGATGATAGGAAATAGATTTTCTATGCTTGATATGATTCTTCCTTAACAATTATCGATGAGATGTAATGTGAATTTAGATCCCTGATCAGCAATTGTTATACAGTAATTTGTTGCACTCTCTATATCATACCTTAAGTTGTCAAAATTTTCCAAAAATGTCGCAAAGTGACAAAAGTTGTCAATGAATTCACCATGAAAATAAATTGATTAGAGCATCCATGAAGAAAATAAGAAGAAATGCCTTGAAGTAATTCTGGAAGAGATTGTCAAAAAACCATATTTGCAAGCCCAATGCTACTTTTAGTAGGAAAACCTGTGTTGGTACCCTTTGGTCTAACTAGTGACTAGTGCTGGCAACATGACTTTGGATAGGAAAATCCGTGTTGATCCTCTTCAGGCAGTTTCTCAAAAAATGGAGATGAAGCTTCTCATACTAGAAGCCTTGAGAATGACAAGCTGATTATTGTTGAATAAGGATATGATCGAGTTCTCCCATTTTGAGTCTTTGATCCTACCTTTAGGGATCTTCCCCTTAAGATGTGGACCTTCTTTCCCATTTTTTTGATCCCTAAATCCCTATCCTTCCCTATAAATACATTCCCTTATACCCTCAAATGGTTGGTCAGACTAGATTGGTCATGCTAATGCTAAATTATGCCTAATTGCTCCCAACTTGTGAAGGAGAAAGGAAAGCTTGAGAAGTCTTGGCTTGGACTCGGAAACTCATCCTAAAGGAGGCTTCCAACATCAAGACAATGGTTGTATGCTTCCCTCTTATGTTTATTATTAATAAAATGCATGTTTACTTTCCATAAGCATATAAATGACTACTTTCTTAGTATGATGCTCTTTGATCTATCATATGGTTTACATTAGAATGAATATGCTATGCTTTTCCTTTGTTGTCTTTGTTTGATCTCTCTTGTAGGTATTCATTCACAAAATAATAGTGAGGATCGAGTTTTGAAGTGAGGAGATCGAGATCGACATCGAAAATCAACCACATAGGAGTGAGGTAGGCCATATTTCCTCTCCCATGTCATTCTGATTTAAACTGGGAGAGTTTTGCAGGTATTTATTTCGGTCGTTACTAGATCCACTCATTGGACTAGAGGGATCACTTCAATCCATAGAAGGGATTTCCTAGATAGAATATTGGTGACTCCACAAGGAGCTTATAGCTCATTCAACCCTCCTTTTTCGTTTGTCCTTTTTTATAAGTTTGGCCAACCTTTCAATGATCCTTGGTTTTGATTGCCTTTGAGTCTGCACTATGAGTAATCAGTAATTTAGGGTATCAAGTATAGGGTTTTGCTCAAGATCTAGTTGTTTTTCCTAAAATTTCCTAACTCAACGTGTTTTTTATCAGACAGAACCACACTGATAGTGCGGATTTTTCCCAATACAGCCATGCAGGAAACCCTGTCTTCCACTATCTGCACGTGTTGTTCCAGTTTCTTGTCCAGCACAAGTTTTGTTGTGTAAAGTATTGTTGCCATCATGGGTTTCGCTATGTAAAGTAGCGCTAATGACCCTATCAATGTGGGTTTTCCTTTGTAGAGTAGTGTTGGTCCTTCAAACTTAGAATTATTAGAGTTTCTGCTAAAAACTCTAGTGTGTCCTGATCTCTAAGATCATTTCCATGCTCTTTGTGGATCAAATCCTGTCTGTTTTCCTTTAGTTTCTTTGTGGTGTGAAAAAGTTTATCCCATGCTTGAAGTGGTAAAGATTTCATTTTGATTGACTCTTTCATACTTTGAGTCAATTAAAATATTTGTTTACTTCTTGTATGAGTGGGAAAATAATTATTTTATGTTGATTGAGCAGTAGTAGTTCTTTTGCAGTCATAAAAAATTTGATTTTGCATTCATTTATTTTTCATCTCATAATTTAATTTTTGTAAAGTGCATTAGATTACATTGCATTGAAAATTAATTTTGGGGATCATCATTGAACATAGATTACATTGTTTAGTGGTTGAAAGCTAAAAAGTGCATTGAGTGCATTCTCATTCATTGAAAGAAAAATTGAAATCATTTCACTTTTGGTGGTTGCATTTAGAAAATGAAAATGAAAGATCTAGTTATGAAAGCTTTGTTTACTGCATTCTTCGTTGTTTCATCATTGTTTGAATCTCTTCCCTTACTAGATTAGCTTTCATCAAAACAGAAAGAATCCTTTTCTCAAGATAGTTGCATCATAGGTGTTCAAGTGACATTGATTTTTGAGCCTTAAAACTGAAACTTAATTGAAGATAAACTTAAAATTTACCTTAATTAACCGAAGGCGAATTTGGAACTTAACACAAACATTTAGATGTCTAGTTAGGGACGTGTTCTAGCATCATTAAATGTAGGAGTTGTCTTTATTTTCCAACATTGTATCACGGGGGTGAAATCCCGTGCCACGCACGGAAGTGTATAGGACCATTCTCCAGTGCTTTCGGGTATATCAGAGGTGCTCCATGCATGATAAGTATATGGGAACATTGTCATTGAATGGTTACTCATTAGAAAACACTACTAAGGATTGAACTCCCATGTACTGTCACATATATTTTAGAAGTCCCATATAGGTTTCTATCCATCCATATGTAACCGAGTATGTCGCCATCAGGGAAAATTTTAAGGATGAAAATTTGTCTTAAAGTTTAGAAACCTTGGCAAACCTTACTAATCCCCAGATTGCAAATGATAAAATGTTTGTTGATATCTTTATAAAAAAATGCAAATTTATAATAGTTTTATATATAGTCCTTATATAATTTTGGAAATTTTTAAGGTAAAATATTTTTATACTATAAAATTTGGGCGAATCAATTTTAGAAAAAAATGGAAATTGGCGAATCTTTTTTTTGGAAAAACCATTGAAAATTAGCCAACTTGAAAATATTAGCCCCTAAAATTTTCCATGGTTGCCATGTGTACCGTGATACAACAAACACAACATTTGGGAGATTGGTTGTCGTAAGTCAAGTCCTTGGTTCTCTAAGGTGTGTACTACAGTTCACGGATGCTTGGTAAACCTTTACACCTAGTTACCCCATTTTGATTTATTTTTTGTTAATTTTTAAAATTAATTGACTGCAAAATAATATCTTGCCAATGGAAATAATCCTTAGTAGATCTTAGGTTGAGACTCATAGCAATAGTTCCTTAGTCTACCAACCAAGGAAACCACTCTAACGAGAATCCTAGTCATCTTCCTTCTTTTGGAAATGTTGGTGCTCCCTATATGGTGACGTTGTCCCTTCCTAGATTTACCATTGGTTTGTTGGTTTGGTTATTTTTGTCCCCTATGGTTCTGAGTGTCCAAGCTGCACCTCAACTGGACTCTCCTCCACCTGAGCCATATCAACCTGTAGTTGATCTTAAAGTTGACCCTTTGCCTTCTTCGCATGTTTGGTCTTCTTCCTCTTCTTCTTCTTTTTCTAGTGAAAACATGCAAGTTAGTAACCAGGTGGATAAGAAGAAGAAGAAAATGAAGATTAAGAAGAAGAACAATAAGCAAGGGAGAAACCAAGTAGTCGATGCTACTAATGCAATTGATGTTGAGAGACTTTCAAATCAACCTTGGAAAGTGAAATTCCCTTTTAAGCTATGTAAGGGTAACCACCTTCTTCGAGAATGTCCTAGTATTCCCAAGATATTAGAAGTGTGGTCCACAGGTTCACATAGACCTTTGTCATCAGCCTATGGAGATCATGTTGGTGATAAACATTCAAATAGTGATAGTAAAACCCATGGTAAAAATGGAAAAGTCAAATTTCCCTGTAAATTATGTGAAGGGAATTATCATATTCACCTTTTCCCTTGTTTGGATGAAGCCTTGAAAGTATTAGATAACCTTACAACTTCTCAGCCTCGTCTTTTGACTAGTTATTGAAAGCTTTCCCCTGATCCTCCGCTAGTTGATCAAGTGATTGATCAGAATTCATCTTTAGTAAATCCCACTCTCTTTGAAAGTGAATCCCATGAATCCATTCCTAACCAACCATTGGTCGAGAAAATGGTTGACTCGGTTCCACCTTCACTTTATGTGTTGATCCCATAGAGAGTGAACTTCATACTGCTCAAGTTCTTCTTGTTTCTTCAGATTGTAAAGAATTAGGGGGAAATCCTCCTATTTATACAGTACACTGGGGGGGATCCTCCCATTCCAATGCCACCCCCTCCAAGTATTTTAGTCATTTTCTTTTATTAGAGTCGACTGGCAAGGTATTGTATTCCTTCTCATGTTCCCTTTCAGATCACAATACAGGCTTATCATACCTGTACCTAGCACAATCATAGATGAAGGTCCATATGTTAGTATTTTATCCTCAACTACTTGGCAAGCTTTAGGTTCTCCACAACTTGTGCCTGTTACCCAAATCTTTTTAGCTTCTAACAGAGGAACTAGTCAAACGTTAGGGTTCCTTCCTAAGTTACCTATTACTTTGGGAGGAAACACTGTCTATCTTGATTTGATGGTTGTCCAAGGCCCTTTAGATTTTAATTTACTCCTCAGTCGTGACTATTTTTATGTCATGGGAGCTATTTTCTCCTCTCTCTTTCATCTCATATGTTTCCCGCATGAAGGAAGGATTGTGACCATTGATCAAATTTCGTTCATTGGTCCTAATTTGATTCTTGATCAACCATCTTCCCTAAATGGTCCATCTATGCAGGTGGTATCACCCACACCATCAGTTAATTATGTGGCAACCTATTCCATGCCCGAATCTACTTATGATCTAGTCAATGATGTAGTACATCATGTACTGGGGGCATTGGAAACTGATTTTTCCATTAAATCCCTTTATTGGCACCCCTTCTAGAGCATTGTTCTCCCATCTGATGAGAACCTCTTCGAAGCCATGGTCTCTTATGGGCCATGATCAAGGTTGTATGAGGATATTTATTTTACTATGTCAACCTCGTTAAAAAATGAAATAGGTACCTATGAGGATAGTTGTTTTACTATGTCAACCTCGTTAAAAAATGAAATAGGTCCCCATGAGGATAGTTGTTTTACTATGTCAACCTCGTTAAAAAATAAAATAGGTCCCCATGAGGGTAGTTGTTTTACCATGTCAACCTCGTTGAAAAATGAAATAAGTCCACATGAGGATAGCTCTTTTACTATGTCAACCTCGTTAAAAAATGAAATAGGTTCCATGAGGATAGTTATTTTACTATGTCAACCTCGTTAAAAAATGAAATAGGTCCCCATGAGGATAGTTCTTTTACTATGTCAACCTCATTAAAAAATGAAATAGGTTCCCATGAGGATAGTTCTTTTACTATGTCAACCTCGTTAAAAATTGAAATAGGTCCCACTGAGGATAGTTCTTTTACTATGTCAACCTCATTAAAAAATGAAATAGGTGTCATGAGGATAGTTCTTTTACTATGTAAACCTCGTTAAAAAATAAAATAGGTCCATATGAGCATGGTTATTCTCTTGTTTCAAGATCATTAAAAAATGAAACAAAGTGTCGAAGTAGAGTTCCTTTACTTGTGTCAAGCTCATAAAAACAATGAAACAAGGTGTCATGAGCATGGTTCTTTTCCTGTGTCAAGCTCACTAAAAAATGAAACAAATACCCTTCCAATTCGAGTCTTTGATTAGATATTGTAAAATCCCAGTTGAGTCTTTCACTTGATCACGTAAGTGAACCAAGGAAAATTTTAGGGGCTAATATTTGTAGGTGGGCTATTTTCTCATGCTTTTTCCACAAAAAAGATTCACCAATTTCCATTTTTTCTAAAAGTGATTCGCCCAAATTTTATAGCATAAAATTAGTTTACCTTAAAAATCACCAAAGTTTTATAGCGAATATATATAATATCATTAGAAATTTGACTATTTTTACAAATATATTACTAAACATTTTAAAGTTTGCATATTAAGGACTAGTAAGATTCACCAATGTTTCTAAACTTTAAGAAAAAATTCCATCCTTAAATTTTTCCTTGAAGCGAAACTTCATTCCATCCACTTGTTAGTAACTAGTAGTCTGCTTCGGTGAATGAAATGAAGCTTGGGGGCATGTACCTCAAATTGAGTCATTATACTAGGGGCATGCAAACTTATCTCAAGCATAGTTTATCTTTGTTTCAAGCTTGTATAAAAATGAAACCAAACTCAAGAATAGTTTATCTTTGTTTCAATATTGTGTAAAAATAAAATAAAATCCAAGCATAGTTTGTTTCTTTTTCAAGCTTGTGTAAAAATGAAACTATTCCCACTTTACCTCTCATGATTGCCATTTTTATCAGCCTATTTTTTCCAGGTGGGCCTTGTTTTTTCATTCCATAATCACCATATCTTTGGCCAATCATACATTTTCACTTGGTTGTTTTACCCTTGCCTAAGGAACATCTGTGATGAGTGGATTTATTAGCCAACCTCTTGACATTTACGTTTTTGAGTAGTTCCATCATCACCGAAACCAGTTGTTATCCTTTTATACCACTCCTTCCTCCAGGTGGAGTCCTCTTCAAGCTCTTTTCAGACTCCAAAAATATGAAAAGATTGTTGAGCACTTGTCTTTTCAAACTCATTAAATTAAATGAAAATATGTCTACTCAATTAAGTTTAACCCTTTTTCGGACTGAGATAGACTAGCTATGAAAAAGTAATATCTTAATTGAACATGGCTAAGAGGTTCTCTTGAGAATTTTTTTCTACCTTTTTGGAATTAAGAGACTATCTACGAAAAGGGATATCTGGAGTTTTATTTTTGCCTCTTTTTCAAACTCTCTAAACATGAAAAAGATTTCAAGCTACCTCTATATTGGCTTGATGGGACCTGACCCAAGTTCAGAGTTAATTAGCCAATCAAATCCCTGTACTATTGGCCCTTTCGGCAACAGCCCGCAAAGCACAGACTGAGGTCTCACCCCAAGTAGTATGGAGGGATGTTGGAACCAAGTTTCTGCACCCTTGAGATATCTAAGGGGTCAGGTTATTCGAACTATGGATACCTTCACGCAGGTCACTTTGCACACTTTCCTGGCTTGTGAGGCCTTCGCACTCTGTTATAATCACCTTCGCACAGCCCTAATCAGGGGATGAGGTGATTTCACATTGCTAAGGCAACGATCTGTGCTCTTTTACTAAGTTACACTACGGATCTTACTTATCTTCTTATAACTATTAATTAACTTCGCGTAAAAGGATGCTTATCTTATATTCGCTTATTCAACACATTCATATAAGTTCGCACAACAAATAAAAAATAAACTTGCAATTCATACCTAATATACTTCAATGCATAAAATAGGAAAAAAGACACATATGATGATAAGAAACTTCTCTTTATTAATTTCTCCAACAGTTACAGACTCGACTCACCCTGCGCACTCAGCTGCATGGGTCCGCGCACTCAGCTGCAGACTACTAGGCCTTTGCACACTTAGATACAGACTATTATGCCTTTGCACACTCAACTGTAGAGCCTTCTCCTACTCTACGACCCAAAACATGACTTTACACTTCCGCTAAGACTCAATTCATCATCATTGGATCTTACATGGATCTCTATCCCTTTACACTTAGAGCCTCGCTCTATTTATGTAATCCCATAGTCCACGGACCATGGGTGGGTCTCAAAATCCGACATTACATTACAAAAGTAAGGGCAGACAACCCTATGACTCAATTACGACTTCACACTCCATGCCCAAAATTCGTAGAGTCTTTACATCGGACTTAGCCAAAACTTGGGCTTTAGGCCCCAAAACTCGCCTTGGGGGATCCCACACCCAACAGGCCCCCAACACAAACATCATGACTCGCCCTTGAGTCACTCTTTCGGTGCGGAGATATTTGCATGGAGACCTCGCAAGGTCAGCAACGCACTGAGTGGCTACCTGTTGTATCTCCTTGACACGCTATTCAGAGACCACGATATTTGAACTACTTCCCTGTATCTTCTCCTGTGTCCCCTACATTTGCATGAGCTTGCCTTCAATTGTTTTTGTGATTACGAAGGCCTCATCGATCCATGGTTGGACACAAGCCTTCATAACAGCTTCTTTGTGCCGCGTCGCGTCTACCTTCTCCTTAAGTGCCTTGGCCCGTTGCATCCATGCGAGCCTCTGTGTAAGGTCCACCATCTGCACAGTCCCTTTAATGTCATCATATTTTTACTGCAGCTCATGCACCTCTATCTCCAAGCACTAAATGTTTGGGTCCTCCTATAGAGTGGTGAGAACCTTGAACAATTCTTCTAGCATTTTGGTGCAGTCCCTCACTGTACTTCTAATCTCTTCTAAGCCCGTGGTGATGGCGTTGGTGCATTGTTCCCCCACCTTTGGAGTATTTGAAGGCTAAGACTTCAACTGCAACTCTGTTATCTAAAGGTTCAACTCCAGTTGAACCTTGGCCATCTCTTCTTGTGCCTTGTGCACCCCTGCTGCTAACCTCTGAACGCGCGCCTCTGCTGGTGCCTCTGCTAGGATGGCCAACTCAAGGACCTTATGGTAGGCTTCTTCAAGTACCTGCACTATTTTCCTGGTTTGGGACACGACCTCATTGCACTACTAGCTCATTTACTCCATGTTGATTCTTTGTTCGCTCAATACCTACAGTGTGCGACCCTCCCTAGCCCGCAGTTCTGCAGTCACTCCATCCTATAGGACATAGAGTGTCTCCTGAGGGAGCACAACCATGTTGATCCCTGCTCCCTTCAGCACACTGACGGTAGGCCTGTCGGCCTCATTTTCTATGACCAGTGCCCCCTCTGGCAGCACTATTGTGTTGGTCGTGTAGGCACGCAACATTTCTTCAGTCGTGGCCATTCCTACTATGAGGTTGGTCAAGAGAGTACCAGCCTGAGGAGTGCACACCTGCAACTCCTAAATCTATGCCCATAGGGCCCCCAACACAATCTGATTCTCCTCTGCTAACTATTAGAGGGCCTCCGCGGTGACGTCACGCACTGTCTCCCCTATATCATGTAGATCTCCCTTAGTGAGGGTGATCAGGTCGAAAGAAGTCTTAGATGCTATTGACTTCTTTCCCAACCCCACCTACTCTCTCGGGTGCTGGCGCTTTAACTGTGTTGATGTTATCTATAGGTCCATGCCACCCTCCTCTTTCTCTATCTCCATTTCTTGTTCTTACTCTGGTGAAGGTGACTTCTGGCCCTCACGCTCCTTCTCAGCTGCCTTCTGTGCTTCTGCTACAACCTTTGTAGCATCCTGCGCCTCCTACACCTTTGCTATTGTGGCGTATTTTCGTCTCTTCTCTGCCAATTGCGCTACCTGCAATTTTTCCTGCTCCTTCTTTCTCTATGCAGCAGACTTGCCTGCTTCCACTGCGAAGATGGCTGGAGTGTGCCACTCTGGTGGCCATGCCTTAAGGACATCGAAGATAACATCATCCATGGCCATGTATGGTAGTTCATTCCACTTCTTTGTGGGGTCCTTGCACACCCTGATGTAGACATGATGGAAGTCCGCCTTAAACTCTACAAAGCTTCATAAGCTGTTATAGATAGTGGACGATAACAACAGCTTGTGGTTAATCCCCATTTTAATGTTCATCTCCATGAACACCTAGGATATTTTACTGTCTCAGATCCTGTGTGCATCTTTAATGGCCCACAAGAAAGCTTACTTTGTAGCCTCTGGGAGATCCCTCGCAATTGTGGGGAACTGGTTGTCCTCAAGCAATTCCCCAGCCACCAGCACTATGGACAACAGAAGCCATGCATAGTGGAAGGTTTTCCCCTATTCTTGTGCCTTGCGACAATTCTCCAGGAACTCCTGGCACAAGTATTCAGACCAGTTAAACTGGACCCCCTCTTCACACTACTCGGCAAGTGCAGCCACCAGCGCGGGCACCTCATCTACATGGCACTTCCGCATGACCTTACTTACCAATATCTAAGTCACGACTCTGACTACCTTGTCGTTGATACTGGAAATCGCATAGCCCCTCTTTTTCTTCTCCAGCTTATATTTCTTTTTCATGGCCTCCGTGATGGCCAAGTCACTGCTTTTTCCCTCTGAAATGTCTACTAGGTCTTCCCCTTTACAAGGGAGTTGGGTAATCTGATGGATCAGGTGGTTCGTGATAAGGACGGGCTCCTCTAGCCATAAACACCCATCATTCACTAGGCAAATAAGTTACCTAATGATGAAGATAGTCACTGGCGTGCAATGATAATGTGGCACCCAAAGTAGGTTCAACAAACCTGCCTTTTAGACGTCGCATAACCATTTTCACAGCTCCAACTCTATGACTCCCACCGCAGTGTTTTTCTATGGATTTATGAGCTACATGGTCGCCAAGTGAGGGAATTTCTTGTGGTTGGCGAGATCCCAATCTTCAAACTTCAAAATCGGTACCCATCCCAGGTGCGCTCCTTTGAAAATGATATCATCGCATAGCAGTGGAGTCTATAGAGAGATTTTACTCTCATCAACATCCTTGGGCACCTTCGCCTTCCCCTTCCACGGAGGAACATATGTGGTTAGCTTGGTTAGAGGGTCCACACCCTCGATTTCTTTCTCCATGTATTGATCCTTGTCTTCTTCTATCAGGATGTCCTCTAGGTCTTCCTCCACCTCGTCGGTTTCCAAATTAACCACTTTCCCCTTTTCTTCCATTGTTAACTTAGTTCGCAGCCGATTTCGAGGGGACACATGCAACATAATCATGGGTTGCTTATCTTTCTTGGTTCCCGGCGTGCGCAATGATTTGGGGATTTCCACAACTACCCGGCGCTCTCAAGGGCCTCCTCTACTTTCATGGCCTGCGCGTCCTCTTCGGCAGTCATTTCTCCTATTTCCCTGGCTTCTTCAGACTCTGCCATTTTGTTTGTCGAGAAATCTCTCAACTACTCAACTGGGTGCTCAAGCAACACTCGCAAAAGGCTAAACAGGTCTCGGTTCAGAATACTCTAGGTGCATGACAACTGAATTCCCAAATGACCAAGTGTTGTTTGCTGGGCAGCTCTTCGTAATATATAGTGCCTTTTGAATTCAAATTCGACCATTACCCCCAAATCTGGTCCATTAATGCTCCCTTGGCAGCAAATTTTACCAAATATTTCCCATAAATCTCGCCTTAAATTCCTACCGCCCACTCCATTTGGTCTCAAACCAAGCATCACATCGTGAATAGTGACTATAACGGTCACTTTCCAGCCAACCCATGCAATAGCGCAACTACCCTTGTGCTGTCGTGGAACCTGTGACACTTTGCTTCTACGTGCAGTCCAAACATCGCGTAGCTCTCAGGTAGAGTAGTTTATAGTATCACACCCCCTTTGAACTACCTCGAGTGCTAAGATTGTGCTTCCCACGGATAGTCCGGTGGTCGCACCACCTGTATATGGCTTTACCCAATCATCATTTACTTCTTCTTAGAATAGTTCACCTTTTAACCTTGCTACTTGTGTCGCACATTTTACCATTTGAATCAGTTCATCATCTATGATCCTTTTAGTAATATGTTGTCCAATCCAAGGCATCAAACTGATTAACTCTCGGCGCTAGTCTTCAAATTTTTCCATGCAATCATGCACATCCCATTTTATCACCATAGTTCTTTTATCAAGAAAATGCCTTTTCATTTCTCCCTCCAGTTTCTTGACTTCTTCTTTCGCCATGGTGCTTTTCTCCCTCAAATGAGCTTTTTCATTCAAGAGTTATTGGAGCCTAAGATTACCCCACTGGATCTCTTCATCAGGTCCCAAGCATTCATCCTCTTCTAACTACATGATCGCTTCTTTCAAGGTCTCATAATCTATCATATCTGCGGGCGCTGCTATGCGTGGGCTATGCATGATATATTTCATAGGTATTCTAGCATTTGCTTCATAAACCAGTCTAGACAGCATCTGTCCCTTCAATTTCTTGCACGTCACCTATAAGCCCATAAGACTACTGGTACGTGCAAGTCCCAATTACTTCGCTACGCATTACATACCTTTTTCAGTGCTTCACACACTTTATTAAAAGTTCCCACATGGATAACCTTCTGCGTGCTCGTTCTTTCCACATTTTGTTGTTCCAATTTGAGGAGTCGGTTGCGCATTCCCCCCCCCCAACACATGCTTATTATTCATACTCCCATCGCGCATTTCCCCCCCAACACATGCTTATTGATTGTACTCCCCATCGCGAAGTTCATTGGCATCTGTGTAGGTTTTTTATCATATGCCTGTACCCACCTAGATAGATATGCATGCGGACTATCCCAACCATTGTATCTACCCACCAACCACCCTATAGTTTTGCCAAACCATGTGTGCATCATTGTCCTACATGTGCACCAGTCATTAAAGTTTCCTTTGTGCATACCCCACCACCTTGCGGGCATAGCGTGAAGTACCCAATTCAAGGCTTTGAATCGTTGTTTTTTTGGCACCTCCCTCTCAAATTGGTCCAGCAAAGAATCTGCCTCTCCTAACCCATCGTAAGTAGTTAAATCTCTCATTTATGTTGATACACAGCATAGCGATCTTGTCATCATGTTACAGTTCAACACAGTTACCTCGTGAAACCGGTTCTACCATCGCTCTATCTCCTCATCTAAATCTGAAGTACAGGAACTTTCATGCTCCCATGAAATTCGTCCATCCACGGTAGGATTTACACATTCTCGCTCTCACGTGATTATTTTGTATATGTAGTCCAAATCGTCATCACTTTCATAGTCATGCACTGGCTTTGTGTAGCGCTTTCCCTCAGCAGGGTCCAATGGTATTACTACGCGCAGAGACTTCTTTTCGAAAATCATCTTTCACTTTTTTAGATTAATCACCCCATTCATGTCAGTGGCCCAATCAATTCCTAAGAGTGCGGGTTAGGGATTGTTGTCATCAACAATCTCTATCACTTCAAAGAATGCTAGCATGCTCGCTTCCTCAATATCCACAGTGATTCCTTGCAATCGCCCTAGGGGTATTATCTTCTATTGGTTCGCCATTAGGAGACCACTGCAGCGTATGCCTCCCCATGTTCTCCCATGTCTGCTTTGGCAGAACGTTTGCACCCGACCCTAAATCCAAAATTACTTGGTCCATCTCATATTCTCCAATCTGCGCGGTTAGCCTCATCTCTATCCCCGTCCTCGTCTTATGCTTTCCAATCTTTCATACTATGTGCGGTTCTCCTAGTGCAGTCCCATCGCATCTGTTAATGAGTTCCTGCAATCCTTTTACAACCTTACTATCACGCAGTAGCTTCATGCATGTTTCCAGGAACATTATAAGCATTAATGGGTCCATTTCTGGCTCTGATCTATCTTTGCTTCCTGAAGTGGAGGCATCAACAAAGCTCTTCTTAGCTTCCATAAAGGTTTCCGAGTGTGCTCCAAATCAAACTCTGCTTCATTCGCAGGAGCTTTGCGAACCCAAGTACTTTCTTTGGGATGTTTTCCTTTATCATATCCCATTCTAATTCCACTTTAGAGCACAATATTCACATTTAGATCGTCCTCGCGCAGCTCAGAACTCATTATTTGCAGGCTCTGAGTTGGGGGAGGTGGTAGAACTCCATTCTTCCGTAGCCTAGCTATTAGCGTACGACAATCCTCCATCTCATGATCAAACAAGGTACAGTATAGACATGATGGACATGTTGGATTCATACAATCGTAAGCATAATGTCCTAGCGCTCTACAATTGTAGCATATCAATTATCTGTGACCTCTCCCATGTCCTCCTCCACCTCGACCTCGTCCACACCCTTGGAATTCGGTTCACGCCATCTCTGCTCCTTGGTCTAGGGGCCACATTTCGGCCTGAACCCTGTAGGTGGGAGTTCTATCCATCATTAGCTCATAACTTCTACATGTGTGCTCATCGTGTCCCACCGATATACAGAAATTATAGAACAACTATTGAAAGTTCTGCACGTACTTTTGCAACAAATGGCAGTTGTCTGTAGCATGCTTTCCTCCTATTTGACAAATCGCGCACCATAGAGTAGGCGCCACGCTCAGTCCTGCTTGTGCTTCTAGTCTTAACACCATCTGTCCCCCTCCTGCAAGATAATTTGTGAATATCGGGAAATGGTATTTATCATGGCCCTGACCTTTTCATTTCACACACCATACCTCTTCATGTGCTTCTGTCGGACTGTTCTGTCCTATTTTAGACTTTGCATCTCTAGGCATAAGTTTTTCAATTGCACGTGGATCTGTTGAACTCCTAGGTTAGGATCCTGTATTGGGGTCTCATGGATCCTCATTGCGATCTCTAAAGCCTCTGCCCGAGTTGTTAACCTTTGTTGCAATAGCACGTTCCTCAAATGCGGTGATAGAAATGCTACAAACCATTCATGGTGTTGTCCATCCATCAGAGTCATGTTAGCTTTGTGAATCATGAACTTTAGCCTCTGATCTAGCTCCCAAGGAGTCTCGCCTGGTAGCATCGTGATTTCTTTGAACCCAATGATCTACTACGCTTCTAACTTTAGCCCTGCACTTCCCATATAGATTTTACAACGCTTGATCAGAGATTTTACACTCTAACAAGACCGAGCTACTCCTTCCTAGGGCTTGTTAAAAACACTAGGATGGATTCATCTGAAGGATGAACTTATACAACAAGCATATGATATCCTCTTCAAGCTTGTGATTAAAAATAAATAGGTACTTGCTAGAAATAGTGGGGAAAAATGGAAGTAAGCATATATCCTGTATTTTGTATGAAAGGAAGCATGTCACTCTTGAACATGACACTCATATGCATTTCGTCTTGGGTTTGGGATATCCTCACTTAGTCACTTGCTTTCCTAGGTTTTGGAAATACTTTTTCCTCTCATTAGATCGTTACCTATCATCATCGTGACCATTGATCCAATTTTGAGTCAAATGCTACCAAACTCCATGATCATCTTCTTGATATGTTCAAGAAAAATTTTGTCTGCAAATTCAAACCTCTTATACCCCATTTGACCTTCTGTTCTACAATCCTGAATCACTCTCACCAAATTTACAAAGTCCTCTATTTCGTGTTGATGATGTGGGAAACATTATGGCCCTCCCTCGACAGATCACTTCACGTCGACCTTAGCTCATTATCCAGGAAGATGGCCTAGAAACTCCCTTTCAGTACCTTGGAGCTTTCATACCTCAATGGTATGTTCTTCGCATTCGATGATCGGTTCACATCATTGGCCTTTGATCAGATGATTCTATGAGTGTTTGACTTCAACTTCCTTATTCACACTCATGGATTCTATTGTTGTACCTTGAGAGCCATTGTCACTATTGGTGGTTTCTCTTGTGCCTATTAACAGTTTACGTCATTGACTGGTAATAAAGTGGTTTCTACCATGTTTGACTCCAACACATTGATTCACATGGTTAGATTCTTACCTTGGTTGGATCAGGACAGAGATGAAGACCTTGGATTTAATCTAATAAATCCAGGTTGCATGGAGTTATTTGGTATTCATGATTGTATACATGATCCTTTCTAGTCGGATGGTTGCGTCCATGTTATGGATCCATACATATGATCCTTTCTAGTTGGATGTCTATTTCCATGTCGTGGATCCATACACATGATCCTTTCTAGCCATATGTTGTACCCATGACGTGGATTCATGTATTGTTAAATGCCTACTTAGAGATGTCATATCTGTTATATTACGTTTGATTTTCACATCTCATGATGGTAGTTCTCCAAAGTCCTTACCTTGACTTGTAAATCACTTCAACCATCACATCCTATTCTGACTTCATGCTTTAGGGGGCATCTGTTATATATTAATTTTCTGCACTCCCTGTCTCATACCCTGAGTTGTCGAACTTTTCCCAAAATGTTGCAAAGTGACAAAAGTTGTCCCTAAATTCAACATGAAAAACATTGATTAGAGTATCCCTGAAGAAAAGAAGAAGAAATTCCTTCAAGTAATTCTGGAAGATTGGTTCACAGTGCCTGAGGGGACATACATCAAATGTTTTGGTTGTCAAATATCCCCTCATCTCATGTCACAATATGTGACCAATAAGGTGGTATTGCAGGAAGTAGTAAATTAGTTGGACAAGGGATTGTTAGGAGTTCTTCATAGGACAAAGAAAGCCCCTTGGCCCACCTTCCCTTTGAGGATAAGATTATATGAGTTAAAGAGCCAAACGTTGACAACAACAGAAATATAGCATCTAGATCGCTTGCACTTTTCCACTAAATACTTTCATTGATATGATCCTAGGAAAGTGTGTAGGAAACATTGTGAAAAGATCAATCACAGTACGATGTATTATTCGATATCTATAGTAGAAGATGAGAAGGTAAAGAAATGGTAAAATGAAAACATGAAGGCACATCCAAGGATGGAAATTATTTCACCCCAAGATCCACCAGCTCAAGACTTGCAAATGCAGGAGGAAGAATAGATAACCCCTCAAGAAATTAAATTAACTCCCAAGAAGAGGATCATATATGACTTGACAGGAAAGATTAGCAAAAAGTGGAAAGTTGATCCTCCAAACATAGGATTTATTCAAGAAGAACAAGAGAGGAGGGAAGTAGAATAGGAATATTAGAGAGGTAGTAGGATGAGTTCCTTCAAAAATAAAAAGACGAAGAAGAGGAGAGGAGAAGGCTAGAAGAAGAACAACGAACAAAGTCCCATGAGGAAGAAGAAACATAGAAACTAGAAGAAGAATAATTGACTCAAGAGATAGAACAGGAAGAGTTGGAGGAATAATATAAAATTCAACTCATGGATGATGAGACAGGTTCTCTAGAGGAACCTCCTCTCACAGGTGGTCATATTCCATTTAAATAGATGGGGATCACACCACCACTGGAAGATAGAGAAATGGATGCATGAACTATCACATTTTATCAATTTAAGAAGAGGATCGTGCAATAGAGGCATAGATACTTTCTGAAAGATCCTCAAAATCCAGTATTAGTTGCTACATAGAAGGTGATAACTGCCCACACCAAAAGGAATCCTAGGGTGGTCATGGTGACAAATTTTTCTTTTCCATAGTAGCATGGGACAACTTTGAATTCTTCTATGTGAGAATGCTATAATGAGGAAATAACTTGTTTCAATGAAGCAACAGGTGGAACATATTTCAATAGAGAATCAACAGTTGTCATCATAGAGTTTCAACACCGTAGAATGGAAGGAAACCATGCAAGGAGAACAGGGGGAAATGGAGAATGTCATGGAACATTTATATGATGAGATGATATTTATACAACATGTTGTGGCTCCTCTCATTGGTATCCAGAAGAAAGCATAAGAAGTGGTGAAACTTATGAATGTAGAAAACAGAGCAGTTGACCATCTTTAGGAGTGGGCTTTCATGTATCCAGATGCTCTGCAACATTTGGAAAATAAAGACAATATTTCTAGGAAAATGGATAGAGTTAAACTAAGACTCCACCACTAGAACTACATGCATTTGGAGAACATTTGATTAGTCCTATTGTTGACTATAATCAACTGCGCAATGGTTTCAAGTCTCTAACACAAAATCATGTGATGCTTGCAATAGGAACAATTGAATCAATTAGAGGCAAAGAAGTCATCTTCCAAGTGATCAGACAATATATTGAGCAGATCAAACAAGAAAAAAAATAGGAAGCCTTGGAGGTCACCAAAGACATTATTATATAGTACACCATTGCACTAGTCAAAGCTCATTTGAAAATTTCATGGCTATGGAATAATGTACAGTCAATATCCAAGACCATATTGACAGAGGCACTAGATGTGAAGATGGGCTACATAAGGGACTTTCCAGTTTGGGTCAAAGCCATCTCAATAGACTTTAGAGCATGGAACACTTACCTTACAAATGAAATTCCATGAGGAAGAAAATGATTATCAATTTGATGAGAAATTTTCCCATTATTAGTTTTGTCATATTAGGCCACCATCTCATATGTAATTTGTGCTGGCTTGAGGGGTCCTGACCCAAGTTCAGAGTTATTTAGCCAAACAAACCCCTACACTACTGGCCCTTTCAGCATCAGCCCGTAGAGCGTGGACTGAAGTCTCACCCGAAGTAGTATGGGGGGATGCTAGAACCAAGTTTCCGCACCCTTGACATGTCTGAGGTGTCAGTTTAGTCCAACTGTGCCTACCTTTGTGCAGGTCACTTCATACACTGTGCTGACCTATGAGACCTTCGCAATCTGTTATAATCGCCTTCGTGCAGCCCTAACCAAGGGCTGAGGTGCTTTGATGCTACTATGGTAGCGATCCGCGTTATTTCCCCAAACTATAACACGGATCTTACTTTTCTTAAAGATCTTAGTTAACTTCGCATACACATATACTTTATCTCACATTCACTTAATTAACACAGTCACATACGTTCGCGCATCATATAAATAGTAGAAATGAAATTCATACCCAATAAATTCAATGCAGAAAATAAAATAAATACACAAGAATGGTATAAAACTTCTTTTTATTAATTCTTCAAACTGTTACAGACTTGACTCGCCCTACGCACTCAGTTGTAGGGGTCCGTGTACTCAGTTGTGGACTACTATGCCTCTGTGCACTCAGCTGCAGAGCCTTCTCCTACTCTACAACCCAAAACTAGACTTTACGCTCTAGATACGATTCAACTCTTCATCCTTAGATTCTTCTTATTTATTCCATTATTGATTTACACTTAGAGCCTCGCTCTATTTATACAATCCCATGGTCTGTGGACCATGGGTAGATCTCTATAGTTGACCTTACATTACAAAATTAAGGGCGGACAACCATATGACTCATTTACAAGATATACGCTCTATGCCCATAAAACGTGGAGCTTTTACATCGAAGTTACAATTTGTGACCAAAATCTGGACTTTTAGCCCAAAAATTCCCTTGGGGGATCCCACACCCAATAGGCCCCTAGCACAAACATTGTGACTTGCCCTTGAGTCACTCTGTTGGTGTGGACATCTTTGCATGAAGACCTCCCAACTCTGCCTGGACTGCTGCAAGATCGACATCGCACTAAGCGGCTGCTTGCTGCACTTCCTAGATGCGTTGTTCAGAAACCGTTGTAGCTAAACTGCTTCCATGAAACTGTTCCTATGTGCCCTAGTTCTATGCGAGCTTTGTTTCAATAGAGGCTATAATGACGAATGCCTCATCAATTGATGGTTGTACACGCGCCTTCAAAATGGCTTCCTTGTGTCGAGCAACATCCACCTGCTCCTTGAGCTCTTTCTCCTGCTACATTCGCGTGAGCCTTTGGGTAATGGAAATCATCTGCACAGTCCCTTTTATCTCATCATATTTCTGCTACAGCTCATGCGTCTCTGTTTCTAAGCGTTGTATGTTCAGGTCCTCCTGCAGAGTGGTGAGAACCTTGAATGACTCTTCAAATAGCTTGGTGCAGTCTTTCACTAAGTTGTTGAACTCTACTATGGGCGTTGTAATCATGCTGGCGCATTGTTCCTTAACCTTCAGTGGTGTTGAAGGTTGTGTCTTCAATTGTAGCTCAGCTATCTGAAAGTTCAACTCCAGCTGAACCTTGGCCATCTCTTCCTTAGCCTCGCGCACCCCTGCTGCTAGTTTTCAGATGCACGCCTCCGCTGGTTCCTCTGCTTAGATGGCCAGCTCCAGGACCATTTGGTAAGCTTTGTCGACCACCTGCACAATCTGTCATTTCTATGCCACTACCTCGTCGCGCTGTAGGCTCACCTGTTTGATGTTGATGCATTGCTCGCTCATGATCTGGAGCGCACGACCCTCCCTGGCTCGCAGTTCTGTAGCAACTCTGTCCTGCAAAACATAAAGTATCTCCCAAGGGAGCGCAACCATGTTTATCTCGATCTCCTTTAATCCACTGACCATATTCCTGTTGGTATCATTTTTTGTCATGGGTTCTCCCTTTGACAGTACTATGGTGTTAGTCACGTGGGCATGCAACATTTCCTCAGTCGCTGCCATGCCTAGTGCGAGGCAGGTTGACACATTACCAGCCTGTGGAGTACTCAACTGCAACTCCTGTATCTACACTCAGGGGGCCCCCAACACTGTCTATTGTTCCTTCGCAAACTGCTGGAGGGCCTCCATGGTGACATCCCTCACCGTCTTCCCAATGTCATGTAGATTCCTCACAGTGAGGGTGATCGGGTTGAAAGAAGTCTTTAAGTCTTTCGACCTCTTCCGCTGCTCCACCTGCTCTCTGGGGCACTATCATTTCAACTATGTGAATGCTATCTGTGGGTCCACACCACCTTCCTCTGGATCTATTTTCAATTTGGGTGAAGACGACTTCTGGCCTTCACGCTCCTTCTCTACTACCTTCCTCTGCTCTTCCATCGCCTTCGCAGCGTCGCGTGCCTCCTACACCTTGGTTGTTGCTGCTTCATTCCTTCTCTTCTCTACAAACTGTGCCATCCATATTTTTGCCTCCTCCTTTTTCCTCTACACAACAGAATTCTCCACTTCCACCACGAAGCTGGCTGGAGCGTGCCACTCTGGCGGCCACGACTCAAGGACGATGAATATGACATCGTCCGTCGCCAGATAAGGTAGCTCCTTCCATGCCTTTGTGGGGTCCTTCCTCGCCCTAATGTACACATGATGAAATTCCACCTTGAACTCCGCGAAGCTTTGCAGAATGTTATAGACCATGGCTAATCCCCATTCTGATGTTCATCTCCATGAACACCCAGAATATCTTGTTGTCTATAATCCTCTGTGCATCTCTGGTTTCCCACAGTGAAGCGTACTTTGCTACCTCCGGAATATCCTGCGCAAATGTTGGGAATTGGCTATCCTCGTGAAATTTCCAAGCCACCAACACTATGGATAGCAGAAGCCATGCATAGTGGAAATTCTTCCCTTGCTCCTATGCCTCGCGACAGTTTTCCAGGAACTCTCTGCACAAGTAATCCACCCACTTAAACTGGACCCCTTCTGCACATTACGTGGCAAGTGCAACCACCGGCGCAGGCACCTCATCCATGTGGCACTTCTGCAAAACCTTCCCAACCAGTATCTGCATCAAGGCTTTGATTGCCACGTTTTTGATGTTGGAGATCGCATACCCTCTTTTCTTCTTCTCTAGCTTGAATTTCTTCTTAATGGCCTCTACAATGGCCAAATCATCACTTTTACCCTCCAACATATTCGCTAGATCCTCCCCTTTGCAAGGAAGTCAAGTAATTTTGTGAATTAGATGATCCGTGATGGGGATGGGCTCCTTCAGCCACAAACACCCATCATGCACCAAGTAGAGTAACTGCCTGATGATGAAAATAGTCACTGGGGGGCGATGGTAATGTGGAACCTAGAGCAATTTTAACAGTCCTACCTACTCCACACCTTGTAGCCATTGGCGTGGCTCCAACTCTATAACTCCCAGTGGTGTGTTTTTCTTCTGGTGCATGAGCTGCGCGGTTGCCAAATGTGGGAATTTCTCGTGGTCTGTGAGATCTCAGTCTTCAAATTTTTATACTGGCACTTGCCCCAAGTGCGCTCCATAAAAAAATGATGTTGTCAGGGAGAAACGGAGTCTACAGAGAGCTTTTTCTCTCATCTAGGTCCTTGGCCACCCATGCTTTCCCCTTCCGTGGAGGAACATATGTGGGCAACCTAGTCAGAGGGCCCGCACCTTGGGTTTCCACCTCCATCTCTACGTCCTCCTCCTCTTCTATTAGGATTTCTTCAAAGTCTTCCTCCTCCTCATCATCTTCCAAGTTTACAACCTTCCCCTTTTCTTCCATGGTAAGCCTCGTTCTTAGTGTGTTTCTAGGGGAGACGTGCACTGGTACCATATGTTGCTTGTCTTTCTTGGGTCTCAGTGTGCACGACGATTTAGGGATTTCTGCAACCATCTCGACACTTTTTGGGGCTTCTCCTACCATTATGGCCTACGCAACCTCCTCAACGGTCATTGCTCTAGTATCCATGGCTTCCTCAGGTGCTTCCATACTACTATTCCACAATTCTCTCAATGGCTCGGGTAAGTACTCAAATAATGCCTTCAACTTCAAAAGATAAAACAAATCTGGGTTCATGAATCTTTGGGCGTGCAATAGCTCAATTCTCAAATGGCCAAGTGTTGTTTTCTGGGCAGCCCTTTGCAATTTGTAGCTCCTTTTGAATTTGAAATCAACTGTTCCCCCATTTTCGGTCCATTAATGCTCCCTTGGCGGCAGATTTTCCCAAATCTAGCCCATAAAGTTCGCCTTAAATGCCTGTCACCCACTCCATTTGGTCTCAAACCAAGTGCCACATCGTGAATAGTGACTGTAACGGTCACTTTCCATCCAACCCTTGTGACAGTGCAGCAATCCTTGCGTTGTTGCGGACCCTATGACACTTCGCTACTACACGCAGTCCTGTCATCGCGCAGCTCCCGGGCAGAGTAGTTTATAGTCCTGCACCTCCTTTCAGTTGCCTAGAGTGCTAAGACTATGCTTCCTGTGGCTAGTCAGATTGTCAGCCCACCTGTGTATAGCTTCAAAGGACTACCATTGCATTTTCCTGGGAAGAGTTCTCCATTTAACTTTACCAACTGCACCGCGCCACCATCTGTGATCTCCTTAATAACGTATGGTCCCAGCCAATGCATTCTAAGCTTTCCTAGGAATTGATCAAACTTACTATCATATAGCAACACCAAATCGTTCACCTTAAAGGTGCGCAACTTAATATGGTGATCGTGCCAGGCCTTCTCGCACTGCTTCTGTACTTGCTGGTGAAATCCAACCAAAAACCGTTCTTCTTCGAGCTCTTCCAACTGCGCGAGCCTCTCCTCCAGGGCTCCACAGTCTGTCATACCTATGAGCACTACTATGTGTAGGCTAGGCATGATGTATTCCATGGGCATTACAACTTCCACTCCATAGACAAGCTAGAAAGGTGTCTGTCCCGTCAGTTTCTTACATGTCATCATATAAGCCCATAGTACTACGGGTACGCGTAGGTCCCAATCACTTTATTGCGCATTGCATACCTTGATCATCGCAGTCTCCAATACTTTGTTAAATGCTTCTACTGTCCCGTTAGCTTGTGGGTGATACAATGTGCTTTTTTGATGATACAACTAAAACTCTTCTGTCAGTGCACTGATTGTCTCATTTAGGAAATGTGTACCACAATTGCTCATTAAGATCTTTGGACATCTGAATCACATCAATATGTTTTCAAACAAAAACTTCGCAACCATTATGGCCATGAAATCTTTTACCCGCTACACTTATGCCCAATGATTCAAGTACTATGTCACAGTGATAATATATCTCGCGCATGTCTTTCCTTGAGGTTTGATAGGTCCTACAAAGTCGATTACCCACTTTTCAAAGGGCTACAATGTCATTTGTGGATTCAAAGGAATCTCATCCCTCCACGATGGTTTACCTGTTCTTTGACATACATCACAGGCCTTGCAATGTGCTTTTCAATCCTGATGGAGAGTCGGCCACCACAACCCTGCATGGAGAATCTTCTGTGCAGTCACTCTCCCTGCATAATGTCCTCCCATAGCACCCCCATGAGCATCTGTGAGGATATTTCTTCGTTCAAATTCAGGTATGTACCTTCGTAGTATCTCATCATTCCCCATCTTATATAGGTGCCCCATAATGACAGAGAAATCTGTTGTGTGCGCCACTAGTTCCTTCTTCTGCTGGACAGAGTACCCTTTCAGCGTAGTTCCAGTCATGATAAAGTGAATTATATCTTCAAAATTTCAATCCGCTACATGAACAACAAATAGTTGCACATCAGGTAATCCTTCCTCCAAACTAGTAGGTTGCTCTCATGTCTCAATGCATGACAGGTGATCTCGTCTCGCGTTTAACCATCCAGGCTTCACTAGAACTTCAAAATTGTATTCTTGGAACAATAAAAGCCATCTGCATATGCGCCCCCCCAACACAAGCTTATTGACCAAGTATTTCAGCGCGGAATGATCTGTATACATCTTGAAGTGTCCCCCTAGCAAGTAGTGCTGATATTTTTGGAGTGCATACACCATAGCCAGTCCCTCATGTTCAGTGGTGGAATAATTCTTTTCTGCTTTAGATAATCTACGACTTGCAAATGCGATAGGGTGATCCAAGCCTTCTCCCCCCTCCTGTGTTAGTATTGCCCCTAGCGCTATACTCGACACATCAACATGGACATAAAACTATTTCTTCCAGTTCGGAAAGACTAAAATCGACGCAGTAACCATCTTTTCTTTCAATACATCCAGGCTTTTCTTACAGTCATTGTTCCAGCAAACATGACATCCTCTTTCAACATCTTTTCCATTGGCACGATGTTCTGGGCATAGATTTTGATGAACTTCCTGTAGTACCTCGTATGCCCCAGAGTAGCGCGCAACTGTTTCGCACTCCGTGATGCTTTCAAATTTAATATCACCATGATTTTCGCGGGGTATACCATCAACCCTTGTTGACAAACCACATGCCCCAATAGGTTCCCAAAAGGAACGAGAAATGTACACTTCTTGAGGTTGAGTGCGATTTGGTATCTTCGACATGTATCCAGCATCAAGTGTAGGTTCACTACATGGCACCTAACTAGCCCAAATACAGTCCAATTGTCAAAATAGACCTCCAAGAACTTATGAATATATTCCTTGAATTCCGCAACAACTACGCGTGAAAAGGTAGCAGGGGAATTCTTCAATCCAAATGGCATGATAGTATATTGAAAGCAACCCCACTTAGTCACGAAGGTTTTCTTGCTCCTATCCTCCGGCGTGATTTTGATCTGGTGGTACCCTGAGACACTACAAGAAAAAATGACATTGGTGAGGGGCGAAAATGTCACCATAAGCTCATTGGTGATGGTCAAAAGAGCATTCGTCAGCAAAAACTGAACGTTACCAAAGGTGGCGTCACCAAATCTATAGGTGTTGTAGTGACAAACAAAGTCCGTCACCAATAATTATTTATAATGAAGGATAGCGACCATCACCATTTCATATGAGAAATGGTGATGGACCATAGCCTCCGTCATCAAAAACTGAATATCACCAAAGGTGGCGTCGCAAAAAGTATAGGTGTTATATCGACATTCAAAGTTCGTCACCAATAATGATTTATAATGATGGATAGTGACCATCACCATTGCATATGAGCAATCGTGATGGACCATAGCCTCGGTCACCAAAAACTGAACATCACCAAAGGTGGTGTCGCCAAAAGTATAGGTGTTATGGTGACATTCAAGGTCCATCACGAATATTGATTATAATGATAGATAGTTACCGTCACCATTTCATATGAACAATAATGATTTATTTTGATGGATCTTTAATGGCCATCACTATTGGTGCATATATATGGTGACGTTCATTGACCGTCACCAAAAGCTGCAATGCTAGAAGTATAGGTGTTGTGGTGACATTCAAGGTCCGTCATGAATAATGACTATAATGACTGACAACAACTGTCACCATTTCATATCAACAACAACGATTTATAGTTACGGACCTTTGAGGGTCGTCATTATTGATGCGTATATATGGTGGCATTCATTGACCGTCACCATTTCATATTTTTGGTGAGGGTCGAAAAATTTCACCAAATCTCATTGGTGAGGGTGAAAAGAGCCTCCATCACCAAAAATTGATCATTGCCATTCCATATGGATGTCATGGCATGATGGAATCAAACCACCAACCTCCCGCTTCTAATGCAAGTGCTCTTCCATTGAGATAACACCCTTTAAAGAACTATATTTTTAAAAATTAGACCTTGAAACTTCATAAATTGTAAATTCTACAACTTTCAATAAACTAAAGTCTTGGTAATATTTTACTAAACAAGCAAAGCAACATCGAAGATGTAGGTGCCTACCTAATGGTTATTGAAGTTATGAAAATTGGGTGGAGGGAAAAATAGTTATGTATAAGAGAATCAATATGTTCAGTTGAATACTCAATTAGAAGTGAAACTATGAAGACATTTATAACCTATAAATGGCATATAACTATAAAATGCACCAAATATTCCGAAGGAAATGCCATAAGTGGATAGCATATGGAAGAAGAGGAGGCAGGGACTTGGAACCCTTGTACATATTGGCATGCCTTAGCACTTGCCACATCTTATCTTGTTTGACATGTATTCGTACTATCTGGCACATTTTAGCATGCCCTAGCATTCCCTAACACACCTTGGCAGTGATGACCTCACAACTAGCATTGCATTTTTCCATGACTTGGGAACCTTACATTCACTAGAACACCTTGGCACTCCCTAGTTGTCATGCCCTCTATTATCCTCCATAATGTCCTAGGCTGATGAGGAGATCGACGGAGGTAACCACGGAACAAGATTTTAGTTTGGTAGCTAGCCCTACCAAATTAAAGAGGTGTCTCTCTATGAAATCACAACCAAGAGATGATTGGAATGTAAAGGATTTTAGGCTAGATAGCTAGGCTTAGGTGGGTTTTGGGAAAATTTAGGGACTTGGAACTCTATCAACTAGTGTCTTGTCTGGTAGGGACTTTGTCAAGGAGGCAAGGACTTGGAAATTTGTCTAGGATAAAGCACCTAACATGCATGACAGAGCTCCCTAGAATAGAGTACCTCCTACCTAGAAGAGTGTCCCCTACTCAAAATATAGAACCCTTCTCTACTGTGCACTTTTCTTAAAGATAAATCTGTGCATAAAATAGTAATAAGAAAAAAACCTAAATTAAGAAAAGTGAGCATCTAAGTGAAACTATAAAAGTATAATAAATATGGCTCTATATAAGTTTGGGAGACACTAGACAAGCATGATTTCATATAACAACAATAATATGCCTAAAATCGATGTGATTCTTTCATCGTTGCTATACCCTCACAGAAAAACTGGAATCTATAACATGTACCCCAAGGCTGGGTGCATCTACTGAAGGTGTAGATTGAAGGATCTATTGAGATGAAGTACTATTGAAGGAGAAACACCTTCAAAAAAATAGATAAAGTCTACTATGAATTCAACCCATTTGCACATAGACCAAGGTTGCTATTGGGTACACTTCTCTGCTGAATGGAAACTGCAATGTATTGTAGTGTTGCTGAATAAAAAACACCTTTAGTGCAACACAGATAAAACTCTAACAGATATTGTCATTGTGGCCTCAGTTTTTTATGATATCATCATTATATGTAACAACTTCAATAATTGAAAAACAAAAGGTGAGATGCATAGATCATTTGAAATGATAGATTTTGGCAGACTTTATTATTGTTTGGGAGTGTTAGTATAGAAAATGCAAGGTAGCCTGTTGTGTCTTTATGTCACAGGCCAAGGATGCAAAGAAATACATAAAATATTAAATATAATGGTATAAGTCGATTGCAGGTTCTTTTGAAATGGGAATGGAATTCTCCTTGTGTGGGTTTGAATCTAGTGGGTATAACTTTAAATAAGAAACTGATAGTTATGGGGTTGAAATTGTCTCACAATTCATGAAAAGTCCCAAATTTTTTCACTAGAAAGAAGCAGAGCAAGTCGTCAGGTTTATGGAAGGGAACACCCTATTCGTAGGAAGATACCTTCAAATTAGTTGGGCATATTATTTCTCATCTTATTATATGTGTGCTTTCAAAATATAACCTCATCCAAAGACTCAATAACAACTCTGGTAAAGTTTATAGATCTAGAGCACTTCTAAGAAAACCCATCGCTTAATGATAATTGAGCAAGGAATATGTCAAAGGATTCAGTCTTGCACTCAGTCATAGAAAGGAACTTGGGGTATCCAGCATCTTGCCAACAAACGGACTCCAACCATAATGTGAAAGGTAGTTTAAATGCAAAACCTCTTTCCAACTCTGTAGTATTGTTCCCTCTTGAATTCCAATAGGTATTTGGCTGCTTAGATCCACAAAACACATGCCAGGTAAACTCTGCATGATACAATTGTGACATGCAAGCTTGACGTAGGCTATAGTTTCCCTCTAAAAGGGGGTAAGTCAAAATATTATGACAATCTTAACTATAATTTGATCATACACTATTGAGGTATTGCATGGAATAAACAATATACTATCAATGCACTAATGAAGAACTCAAAATAAATTAATTTCTTTTTGCTACACTAGCGCCTCTTAGGATTCTCAGATAAAGTACCTAACCTGCATGACAAAATCTTCCTAGAATAGAGTACCTCCTACCTAGAAGTGTATCCCTTGCTCAAAATATAGAACCCTTCTCTACTGTGCACTTTTCTTAAAGATAAATTTGTGCATAAAACAGAACTAAGAAAAACACCTAAATTAAGAAAAGTGAGCATCTAAGTCAAACTATAAAAGCATACTAAATATGGTTGTATCTAAGTTTGGGAAACACTAAACAAACATGCTTTCATACAACAACCACAAGATGCCTAAAATCGATGCACTTCTTTCATCACTGCTACAACCTCATAGGAAAACTATAATCTACAACATGTATCCCAAGGTTGCATGCATCTACTAAAGGTGCAGACCAAAAGGATCTACTAAGATGAAGTATTGTTGAAGGAGAAACACCTTCAAAACAACAGATAGAGACTAATGTGCATTCCACTGATCTGCACACAGGCCAAGGTTGCTACTGGTTACACTTCTCCCCTAAATGGAAACTACAGTGTATTGTTGCTCTACTGAAGGAGAAACACCTTCAGAGAAACATGGATAAAACTATAACATATATTGTCACTGTGGTATCGGTTGTATAAGATCTCATCAATATAGGTTTCGATAATTGAAAAACCAAAAGGTGAGCTACATAAATCATTTGAAATGATAGATTTGGGCATACTTTATTATTTTTTAGGAGTGTTAGTATAGAAAATGCAAGGTAGCCTGTTGCATCTTTATGTCACAGACCAAGGATTCAAATAAATACAGAAAAGATTAAATAGCCTTGTACAAGTCGATTGCAGGTTCTTTCGAAACAAGAATGGAGTTTTCCTTGAGCAAATTCTAATATATTGGGTATAGATTTATATAGGAAATTTATAGTTATGGGGTTGGAATTGTCTCATGATTCATGGCAATTCCCAAAGTTGTTCACTAGAAAGAAGTAGAGCGAGTCGTCAGGTTTATGAATGGAAACACCCTATTCACAGGTAGATAACTTCAAATTAGTTAGGCATATTATTTCTCCTCTTCTTGTATGCGTGTGCTTTGAAAAGCTAACCACCTCCAAACACTCAAGAACAACTCTAGTAAAGTTTATAGGTGTGAAGCACTTCTGAGAAAACCCATCACTTAATGAAAATTGAGTAACGAATATGTCGATGGATTCAATCTTGCACTCAATCATAAAAAGGAAGTTAGGGTATCCAACATCTTTCCAACAAACTAACTCCAACCATAATGTGAAAGCCAGGTTAACTATGAAACCTCTTACCCAATTTGTAGTATTATTGCCTCTTGAATTCCAACAGGTATCTTGCTACCTAGATCCACAAAACTTGTCCCAGGTAAACTTTGCATGATACAGTTGTGACGGGCAAGCACTCTAGTTTCCCTCTAAAAGAGGGTAAGTTAAAATATTATGACAGGGTTAACTGTAATTTTATCATAGATTGTTGAGGTATTGTATGGAATAAACAATATATTATCAATGCACTAATGAAGAACTCAAAATAAATGAATTTCTTGTTGCTACAATAGCGCCACTCTTGGGATTCTCCAAGGAGCCACTAATTTATACACATTTGGAATCTTTACTTGGTCTAGAGAAAGATTAAGGAATGGTAGTGATCACTCTTTGCCCTCCCATGGAAGGTTTATACAGAGTCAACAATAAATTGATTTAAAAGTGAGATATATGCTTGACAAAAAGGAGTCCGACTCTTCAACTCTATTTAGTGGCAAGGAAATATTCAACTGTAAATGCCTGATCTTCTACAGTGTAAATTTCTAGATAAATGGCTAGCATATGTTTGTCCATTGTCCACATATTCAAAAAAACCATGTATGTTTGGACTCTGGTTGTGTGTAAGAGAGGTGATATCACATAAATAATCCATTATCAAAAGAAAAAGTTAAAGCACAACATTCTATGGAGAATTTTTTAAAAATTACATACCTTAGAAAGTTTGAAAGGACATAACTGAAGCTTCCCTCTTCTTCCACATTTCATTAAATATGCCCCTTTTCCAATGTAGATTGGGCCTGCAGAATCACAATCAGCAAATAGAATATGAAAAGTAAGTTTAATGAATTAAAGTAGTTTTGTTATACCTCAAGCAAATGGACTATGAGAAATTGGATTCGTTCTCTACAAAAGATGATATAGCAAGATCTAATTACATTTTAAACTGAAACAAAGGTAAATTGGATTCATGATCTGCAATAGACGATATAATGAGATCTAATGACATTTTCAACTCAAACAAAGGTAAGTTGAGTAAGCTCAAGGTCCAAAATGATGGCATCCAACTTCTGAGTGGTAGTTACTGTATATATCTAGCTAGAGGCTATAACATAAAGATATTTTTTATATGTGAAGATAAAAAAAAAATGAAAGGAACGTGAAATTTTGACCATCAACTATAAGTTCCTTTAAAGGACTAGATAAAACCATAATATTGTTATCAAGATAATCAACTCACCCATGCGAGTATGCTTCTAGTAGTTTCATGATAAAACTCAAACTTTAAAAACTTCAAACAACATAAATTAACCAAAAATATGTCTAAGGTTGGTTACCTAAGTATTATATCATACTAAATTACCTTTTGAATCTAACATTGAAAATGCCTGTGAAAGAAATGAAGACAAATCAATGATTATGATGGATGCATATGATGAAATAAAATAAAAAAAGACCTTTCTTCTTGCTATTGATGAGCCTTCTAGGGGATTCATGGATGAAGTTGATCTTGATCTGCTTTCTGAAATCAAAGAGACACTTTCTAGCTACTCTGATTTGACGGACAAAAACCCTAATGCTTATGAAAATTAATATGGAAATCAATAAGCATCGATGAACCTAGTCTTGAAGAAGGTGTCTTAAAGTCTAATATGGATAGTATTTTAAATTTCTACAACTAGCAGAGGGTTTTCCCAGTTGGGTTCCCTAGATTTTTTTTTTTTTTGCTATAGTGTGACTATGTTTTGTTTCTGTTCTATTCCACTACAAATTGGTAGAGATATTTTTTGTCTTGGTGCAACAATTAGTTTTAGATTTATTCATTCAAGTAGTAGCAAGATTTCAAGGAAATTCTACACAAGGGACAATTAATCTATATTTTCACTTATATCTTTTGCAAGTAAAAGTCACAACTAAATTTTCATCCAAAGTGTTTAGGTTACTAGCAAGTGGTATCACATCATATCTCAACATTGCAAAGCATAAATCATACTATTCAATAAGGTTGAGACTTGATATACAGAAATCTTCCCCAATTATGCAAGCAAGAAAACCGTTGATTTTTAGTTCTAAATCTATCTAACTATAACAAAATTCTTCCATTTTCAACACCCTCTAGTCAAAGTTATTCCTAGCATCATTCAACTCAATTAAGAATATTGAGATTTCTTCTTCAATTCATGCTTCTAAGTTATATATTTATGGAAGCTAATATATCATTTATGTTAATTGATTATTCATTCAAAATTATTTAGTCCATCCAGGGCATCTACCAAATTTTCTGATCAATTTCTGGGTAGACTCTATCAAACATTTGCAGCAGAAAATAGAACACTGTTTTAGTACCTAGTGTTATAAAACTCTAATATGGAAAAAGTATTTTGGGTTGTTTCCCTAAAAATATTTACAAAATTTTCAATCCCAAAGCCATTTTAGGGAGAATTTTAGTCAAGGAGAAATTTAGTATTGTTTTTGGAAAATTTGAATGCAACTAAAAGAAATTATTCCTGTTTGCTCAAAAGATTCCAGCACCAAATATGAGTGAATTCACAGAACTTAAGATTTGGAAATAATTAAATTTCACTTCGCTTTTTCAGGACCATATATGAGTGAATTCACAAAACCTAAGATTTGGATTCTAGAAACACTTAAATTTCACCTCATTTATTAGGATTGGAAGTTCCCTGAGATGCAAACATGTAGCATTAAGGATCTACTTTTCTTGTTTAAGGAAAAGCATTAAGGATCTAATTTGATTGTTTAAGGACAATGTTCAGTTTATAAATAGTGATACAAGAATCCTTGTATACATGCCTGACACATTTCTTTGGTCACAACTAATGAAACTGAACTCCATCAATACATAACAGATAAGGTAAAATGTAAGAGAGCATCTAATTTTCAACATATACTTTGACAAAAATAAACATCTATATAGTCATATAAAGTTGTCACCACACCAAAAAAGGAATTAAAAACCAAAATAAAAATAGGAACATAATTGTTATGGTTACTCTAACAAAATGTTAAATAGGATCAATATGTTAATATGGCAAATAGTGTAGTTGATTATGATTTATTGAGCCCAATGGGTTAGCCCAACTGAATGTCATTAATGTTACTGGGTATTTGGCTAGTTCTGTGCTGGCAGGTGCCCTGTTCGAAATCCATTGGGTGAGGTGCACTAGTCAATGCCTATAGGTTTACCGGGTATGCCATCCATGAATGTGGGGAAACATCCATTGGGATTCCCCTGAGAGTTTTTCTTGGAAAGAATAAAAATAGGATTTCCTAGAGAGATATTTTGAGATGCATACAATGTACACCCAGTAAAATAAACTCTATAGAGACAAACCATAAAAGAAGGAAAAATACAGATTCTCCAATATAGTAAAGGCCATCAATTATACTCATGAAGAGATTCTATTTCAGGTATGCTTATGGAAAATAAGACAATACGCATGCATACCCTTATGTGTGGTCTATTGTCAAACAAAGATATTACTAACAATGGATCATGTGATCAAGTGAAATAGTGCTAATGTCAATGATGAAGTGAGTGATTGAGTAAAATATGAATTGTGATTGATGTTCGGTTATATGGTTGTGATCTTACTTCCCTCTTCTGCAACTAATTGTTGAACAATTCCAGATATATAAGTATTCCTAAATGTATATATGAATTATATTGAATTATTACTAATTTTTTATGGTTTATTTCATTGTTGAATTAATTTTTAGGTTGCCCTGCTTGTGTTAGCTGCATTTGTGATTTATGGATTCGTGATTAATGGAATGGTTGTGTGTATTTAGGTTGCATAAATCTATAGTTTCATGCATGTCAATAGTAAATAGTTAATATCAATTACTTCGTAAATTTGTGTGAATTTGTGTTCACTTTTTGTGTGAATTATTCAGTTCAGTTACTTCGTAAATTTGTGTGAATTCGTAAATTTGTGTGAATTTGGGTTCAGTTTTTGTGTAAATTTGGGTGGTAAACTGAAGTACCACATCCTCAAAGTGCACAAAAGTTATTGGGTATATTACATGCATGGACCAATACCATGTAGCTACGTTTGACATGTAGACCCTAAAAATCTAGCTCCTATAAAATAGGAGAACTACCCACAACGACATGCACCTATAAATGGAACCAACATGATGGAATATGGCACATACAAATCTAGGGGTTGAAATTCCCTTAATGCACATTAGAGCATCTAGCTTGGTGGGCCTCAGAGTTTGTGAGAAAGAGTGAGTAGATCGCAAAGTATTCGCTTATTTCAGTCTTTACAAAAAATTTAAGTAATTTTTAGTTATGAATCATATAGGTTTTAAATTAAATTCTACTAATTTTCATAATTTAATGGTTTATTTCAGTCTTTACAGAAAATTTAAGTTATTTTTAGTAATGAATCATACAAGTTTTAAAATAAATTCTACTAATTTTCATAATTTAAGGGCGCTTTCACTGATCCAGAAATAGAGAATGAATAAAAAGAATAGGAGCTTACTGATGATGACATCATCACAGGGGTGCTAGAGCTTCATTTTTATTCCATTGGAGTCCAGTGAGGTGCGCAGTATTCTCATAACAACCTTGGTGACCACAATGTTAGAAATTTTGAACATCTAAGCCTCTCATTTGGGTCTTCTGCCCCTGCTTCTTTATTATAATAAATGGCTTCCCAAAGTCATCAAATGCCAATGCCATCCCTGCAAATAGTAACAAACTGAGGCATAGAGATTCAAGCATAAACTTGAAAGAAAGGATGAAAAAAATAGTGAATTTTGAACCAGAGATATGAGGTGTGTGTACTCCTCCCTGTGTGGAAGAAGACTAAAAGTGAGGTGGAAATGCAGCGAGGTTATAAATGAAACATACCTACTCCTCCCTGTGTGGAAGAAGACTAAAAGTGGGGTGGAAATGCAGTGAGGTTATAAATGAAACATACATGGGCGCCATTAATGGATTGAAGATCCAATGGTGGGGTTTGATATCAGTATGTTACTGGTAAAACCTTAATTCACAACTCTCTTAAATCTTGTTTTCCCTCCTACCCTATGAGAAGTGAAAATATACTACTCATAAAATTAAAAACAAGGATGAAAAAAATAGTGAATTTTGAACCAGAGATCTGAGGTGTGTGTACTCCTCCCTGTGTGGAAGAAGACTAAAAGTGGGGTGGAAATGCAACAAGGTTAGAAATGAAATATACCTAGGGCCATTAATGGATTGAAGATCCAATGGTGGGGTTAGAGATCTAAGGTGTGTGTACTCCTCCCTGTGTGGAAGAAGACTAAAAGTGGGGTGGAAATGTAGCCAAGTTAGAAATGAAACATACTTGGGTGCCATTAATGGATTGAAGATCCAATGGTGGGGTTCGATATCATTCTACTACTGGTAAAACCTTAATTCACAACTCTCTTCAATCTTGTTTTCCCTTCCGCCTGTGAAAAGTGAAAATATGCTACTGGTTTTCCCTCCGCCTTATGAGAAGTAAAAATTTCAATCTCGTTTTCCCTCCTGCTTGTGAAAAGTGAAAATATACTACTCGTTTTCCCTCCACCTTATGAAAAGTGAAAATTTACTTCACAACTCTCTTCAATCTCATTTTCCCTCATGAAAAGTGAAAATTTAATTCACAACTCTCTTCAATCTCGTTTTCCCTCCCACCCTTTGAAAAGTGAAAATATCTACTCGTTTTCCCTCTGCCCTATGAAAAGTGAAAATATACTACTTGTTTTAGAACATAAATGAAGATTGGAATTGGGAGGGCTTTGTTACATCAAAATTTAGGCTGAATTTTTTCAAAAATGTTAAAATTTCACTCCCTAAAAAACAATAAATACAATATTTATAGAGTATATAGTAGATGTGTAGGTGTAATGTAAGTATGTAAACAATTCTAAATATGGGCTTAGTTAAATAATAATACTAATAATAATAATAAAATTCAAAAGTATGGGGATGAGTGCAAAAATCTAAATGTTGTCTCAATTAATAATAAAAATAATAAAATTCAATTTGTTATATTTTGATTTTGTTATTAACTTGTGAATAGGTTTTGTTACAATACCATGAGCCAATACCATGGCTTATCAATACGTCAAGCCCAAAAACCATAACTTATTTCACAACCAAAATATTTTATAACAATATGACAAGATTCTTAACCATGGATATTCACCTCCCACTTTACAGTGGATATTATTAACTTGTAAAAAATTGGTTTTGTTATAATACCATGGGCCAATACTATGGCTTATCAATGCCACATGCTCTAAAAATATAACTTATTTCACAAGCAAAATATTTTATAACAATATGAAAATATTCTTAACCATGGATATTCATTCTCACTTTACCATGGATATTATTAACTTGGAAATAGACTTTGTTACAATACCATGGGCCAATACCATGGCTTATCAATATCACATGCCCAAAAAACATAACTTATTTCAAAATCAAAATATTTTATAAGAATATGATAGGATTCTTAATCATGGATATTCACCCTCGCTTTGTCATTGATATTATCAACTTGTGAATAGGTTTTGTTACAATAGCATGGGCTAACACCATGGCTTATCAATACCACATGCCAAAAAATCATATCTTATTTCACAATCTAAATATTTTATAACAATATGACAAGATTCTTAACCATTGATTCACCCCCACTTTACCATGGATATTATTAACTTGTAAATAGGCTTTGTTACAATACCATGGGCCAATACCATGGCTTATCAATACCACATGCCCAAAAACCATAACTTATTTCACAATAAAAATATTTTAATTTAATTTAATTTTATAACATTTTTTATTTGAAGCTAATAGGAAAAGGGTTGTATTTAGTTTTCAGATATATATAAACCCTCTAACCTCAAGACTACTAAAATTATTCACATATAAATTAAATTAAGGTTTTAATAAAATTTAAAATGAGAATACTTTTGTATTTAAGTATGTGAAATTTATATAATACAAATATTAGTAAGAACCAACATAGATCTATCTTAACTAAGGATCCAAGTGATGATAGAAAGCAAAGTGAAGGGAAGAGATGGGAGGGAGATAGTGACAAAGATGGAGGCTAGAGAGAGAGAGAGAAAGAAAGAGAGAGTGAGAGAGTGATGGGGGGAGATGAAGAGAAGGAGGTAGGAAGAGAGAGAGGGGAGAGAGAGAAGAAGAGGGGGGGGAGAGAGATGGAGTTGGAGGGGGAGAGAGAGAAGAAGAAAGGGGGGAGAGAGAGATATGGAGTTGGAGGGGGAGAGAGAGGGAGGAAAGAACTAAGGCATAGGGAGATAGAGGTGGAGAGAGAGAGGGAGTGACAAGGGATAGATGGATAGAGAGAGAAGGAGAGAAGAGAGGAGGGAAGAGAGAGAATAGGTGGGGATAAAGATAGGGAAAGAAGGGAAAGAGACAGAGAGGGAGGCACAGAGATGGAGGGGGGAGAGAGAGAGAGAGCGATGGGGGGGCATAGAGGGAGGTGAGAGAGAAAGGGAGAGAGAGATGAAGTTGGAGGGGGAGAGAGATGGAAGGAATAAGAAAGACATAAAGGGAAAAAGGTAGAGAGAGAGAGGAGAGATAGAGGGAAGAGAGAGAGGTAGAGAGGAAGAGGGAGGGAGAGAGAGATAGATATGGAGAGAGAGTGTGTATGTTTGGGGGGTGAGATAGAGAGAGGGAATAAGAGAGAGACACATAGATACAAATATAGATATTATATAATATTATATAACCAGCCTAGATCCATCTTAACCTGGATCTATCAAGCGCCAAAAAAGAGGTTTTCACATCGAGAGATTGGATCCCTCTCGGCGCTTGATAGATCTGGGTTAAGATGGATCTAGGATGGCCTAATAAGTTTGTAGTTGTATTTGATAAACTAACAGTCTTTTTTATGGTTGTGTTTGGAAACATTTTTTCCATATTTGGTGTATTTATCATAATAATATAATCTAATTTTAAGTTAATTTTAAGCTTACCTTTTTTATGCAATGATTTTGTTGTTAGTCTATAGAGATAGACATGTTATACTTTTAGAATTTGAAAAGGAAACACGTGCTCTTAACTTGATTGTATTGAAAACATTTAAGTGTAATAAAGAAACATGCCCTATTAACTTGGTTGTATTAAAAACATAAGGGTTCTTGTATATTAGGTGGATGAAAACAAGAGAGAGTATATGGTAAGTGGATTAAATAGTTAAAAACAAATGTTAGTTAAGGTGAAAGTTACAAAAATCTAACAAATAGGCTAGGTTTAGGATATTATTGTTTTGGGACATCTAAAGTTGAAGGTACATTTTATGGAGGTGTAGTCTAAGCCCTTGGGTGTAGGGCACTAATTATGGGTATCTTGGAATTTTGGTGTGTGTTAGTGGTGTCAACTAGTGGTGGAGAGTCCAGCCAATGAGTAGGCAAAGATTTTCATTTGCAAAGTTGGCATCAATCAAGTATTCTCCCTCTCTACCCAACTCTAAGATGAGGAGTGTACATAATGGACTTATTATTGTAACAAATTTCAAATATTTGATTATCTTTAAGTTAAAGGGCTTGAAGTGGCTGCCTAAACCTACAAATATTTAAAGGAACTATGTGTTTTTCAATTAAAACCTTGTGGTCAAGGAGCTGCAAAAGAGGAAGGCCTTATGGCTATTTTTAAGGGGTTGTAATGACCCTCGTCTTGTGGTAAATATGTAGATATGAGGCTAATGGTCCTGATATTAGTACATTCACGTATATAATGTAAATATTTTCCTATCACCTTGCATTGTATAAATATGATAAATATTTTGTGCTTACCCTGATGTACATGTTGAAGTTCCACTTGCATGATTATGGGAAACACTTCTCAGTTATCCTGGTGTACATGGGGAAGATAATAATTACTCTATGCCCACAAATATAATAGTGAATAGTGTCTAACTAAATCAAAACCCTAACCATCAACCCAAACTCCATTTGAGGCTTCAACGAATGGTCCTTCCTTAAGGTAACCACATATAATCATTGATGGCACATTTTTCTAACTCAATGAACCTTGTATTAACTAGGGGGAGTTAGATGGAACCTCAATGACTTCAAGGTGAGGATAATAATGAAAGTTCAGCATATACCATAATAACCTATACATGTGTGTTTATACCAGAGGCATGATACAATTATAAGGAACTTTATTAATGGGGGGGTTAAAGAGCATATAACTCTACTCATATAGTTGAAAAAGTAAAAATAATTCGACCCAAGACCTAAGAAGAGACTCAGAGACACTCACAAGCATAATATTTATAGGCCTTGATGCAGTGAATGAGGGTGGGGAGATATTTTGCAACCTATTAGCACACATGAATGGATTTTTCTCCTCTCTCACACCTTGTCGATTCTAGAACAGACCTAGGAAGAGGGAAAATGACAGATAGGGAGAAAATGGGAGGCCAAATGGAAAGAAAGGGAAAATCCAGTTAGCCAAGCCCTAACTAACTAGAAGGATGGAGTGAGAAGTAGGAAGAGAAGAGAAATTGGGATAAGGACAATAGGAAGAAAAAGAGCATAGTGAGGGGAGAGTAAGGGAGAAGGAACTAAGAGTGAACAAGATGAGGAGAGGGCAATCAAAGGCAAGGAAGTCACTGGGTAACTACTCGAAGGGCGTTGTTGCAAGGAGGGTGTCACACTTGGACATTGTAGGATTTTCACCATGAAGATAACAAACTGAATTCTGATGTCGGAGGTAATCCTCCATCATGTTGTTGAATTGTACATTTGAAATTTATGACATCAAACTACCAGTTCTCTACATCTAATTAACAATCAAGTTCTCAGGTCTAGCCCAATGGGAAAATCACTACCATGAATCTCTTTAGAGAACTACAATTTCCAAAAAATCTTATAGTCATATATTTTTTGTTTAGTTTTACAATCAAAGATTCAGGAACCTTACCATCATGCTTGTGGCTTAGCCACCTTCCAAGTTATGTGATTAAAACACCTAGTAATATTTTCACACTAAACACTATACAATAAACTTAACGCTAATATCTTAGTCAAGAACAAGTAACTAGCTAGACTCTGGAAGGGTTTTTGGATTCACTGTTAGTGAAGCTCATTTCAGTTAGGTGTGCCAATGTGTGTTGAGTGTTAGCGAGTGCTAGGGAAACACAAGGGAGCACTAGGTCAAAATGCATGGAAATGAATGAATAAGAGTGTGTGACATGGAGTGTCAATGAGTTCCAGGTGTGGTAAGAGGGGAGTGACATGGTATGCTAAGCAGCGCTAATTCGTTCTAGTGTGCCAGAGTGACATGCAACCAATATGTGCTAGGTGCCAAGGTGTGCCAAATAGTGCTAGGAAGTGTCAGGGAGTGTTAGGGAAACACAAGGGAGCACTAGGTGAAAATAATGCATGCAAAGGAATGATTAACAGTTTGTGACAAGAAGTGTCAGTGATTTCAGGGTGTGCCAAGGAGGGAGTGACAAGGTATGCTAGGCAGTGCTAAGGCATTCTAGAGGCCAGGGAAACATGACAAGATGTGTTATGTGCTAAGGTGTGCCAATGCATGCCAGGGAGAGTTATGGAGTGTTAGGGAAAAACAAGGGAGCACTAGTTTCAAATGCATGGAAATGAGTGAATAATAGTGCATGACAGGGATTGTCAGTGAATTCTAGGTGTGCTAAGGAGGGAGTGACAAGGTATGCTAGCTAGTTCCAAGGAATTCTAGAGTGCCAGGGGGACATGCCAAGATGTGCCAAGTCCTAGGGTGTGTCGATGTGTGTCAGGGAGTGCCACGAGAACGCAAGGGAGAACTAGTTCAAATTGCATGGAAATGAATGGATAAGAGCGTTGTTGGCTAGTTGAATTGTTTATTAATTAAAAATCAAGTACCACATTAAATTGTCAACCTGGGAAAGTCTTTTTATTGCAAAGGCTACTGCGTACTGTATGTACTTAACTCAAAAAGCATTAAAAAGCTGTAGTATACGTAATTCTCACGTTATGTACTGTAAAGATAAAATGAAAGAAGTTAATTTAAAATAACAAATCCGAAAAGAAGAGTGATGGATGCTCTGTTATCAGAGGATCAGGACCCTATCCTCCAAGCAAGGACGTTCAACACCTGCCCCTGTAACCAGATTGCTAATACACACTGAAATTCTAATTCACTGGTGAAGTACAGCTTCAAACGATTAACAAAACAGAGTGCCAGCAAAAAGGAAATTATCAGAGGTAATGCTACAGAATCCAAAACAGAGTAGCAGCATAAAGAAATCACCAAACACACTTACACACTTGATAGAAAAGTAAATGGGTGAATCTTGTGAGGAAGGTGGGCCCGGTCCCTCTCACAAGATTCCCCAGAACACAATTGCTAGATTAAGTACTCAAAACAATCTTCTATTCATCTGCCAAAAGATTCAGTACAATAAAAGTTCAGACTTCATTGTTGTCTTTTCAAAATTCCCCTTACAAAACTATTTCTCCCCCCTTCTCTAATGTAGATATCTCCTCTTTATAGAGGAGACATCTATTACAATAGATTATCAGAGTTCATTCAGTTAGCCAAAAATAAGAGTTACAGAATGCTGTTATAACAGTGCAACACTGTATTCTTTCTTGAGTTTATTTCTGTTACGCAGCTGGTAACCGAAATTCGACCGTCCTCTTGGGATCTTTGTATTAACCTTCGCCCTTTCCCCATGGTTGCTGATTTAGTAAACCCGTGTTGTTCCTGATACTTTAGCAATTGTAACTGTGTTTTGCCCTTTTTGGACAGTTGTTGATTATGCCGCGTCAGCGTGGAATTCTGGAAATCTCCAGATAGCTGCCGTTTGTTGTTTCCAGTTGTTGCAAAAATAGCATTCTCCTGCTTTAGATGGTTGTCGTTGCTAGCTGTAGCAACTGCGTAGTTCCTGCTTCCGGTGTTGCAGCAACTGCGTAGTTGTTGTTTCTGGTGTTACAGCAACTATAAATTATAATTCCTGCAAACTTTAAACAATCCAGCGATTACTTGGCAACTTAATTAACTCTTCCAAAGATAAATATAAAGATATTCATGAATATGCAATGAAAAATTAAACATATAGATATGCGGAGAGTTACTTCGTACCTTGGGGTGATTAAGTCATTATATAATCAAAGCTTTCAACCTATGACTGAAAAAGGATAATATTATGGCAAAAATATAAGGTCAAAATTGGTCAATTCTGAGTCCTAACAAGTGTGTGATAGGGAGTGTCAGCAAGTTCCAATTGTGTTAAGGAGGGAGTGACAAGGGTATGTGCTAGGCAGTGCCAAGGCATGCTAGAGTGTCAGAGCATGTTAAGGAGTGGTAGGGTCTGTTATGGAGTGGCAAATCATGCCAAGGAATGCAGGGGATGATAATGTGTGTCGTGTAGTGCCAATGGATTGTTATACATGCCAAATGTTATGGCATGTGAAGATGTAAACTATGTTGCTTAGTTGTTTTATGGGCACAGTTGGATGTGAGCCTTGATTTACTAAATTGTTAAGTGGGATGAGTTAAGGTTGGAAATGAGAAGCCTAAGATGATTTATAGTCCATTAGGGGAACAAGTCATAGTCTAGTTGTAGTAAATGTAACTTGGTAAAGTTGTTATAGTTGTGGTAGGACTTGGTTGGGCTCCTAAGTCTAAAAGAAAATAAGGGTAGTTATGAGGGCATGATAATTAAGGAGTGACATGGCGTGCCAAGGAATGAAAAGGCGTGATGACCTATGCCAAATAGTGTCAATGCATGTCAAGGAGTGTTTGGGACTATAAGGGAATCACAAGGGAGAACTAGGTCAAAGTGCATGGAAATGAATGAATAAGAGATTATGCCAGGGAGTGTCAGTGAATTCTAGGTGTCCCATGGAAGAAGTGTTAGGAGAATTTCATATTAGGACTTGTAGGACGAAATCCTATGATTGTGATAAGAGGATGGAAAAATAAGTTTGAGACAAAGGGAGACTTTCGTCTAGGCACAACACTATTTTTTCAATGACTTGGTTAGGTTCCCAAGTCACAAAAAAAGTAAGGTTATCTATGAGGACATGAAAACTAGGGAGTGCCAAGGTGTGCAAGGAATTTCAGGAAATTCTAACACATGTTAGAAAGTTCCAAGGAATGTTATGCATGTCAAGACATGCCAAGTGCTAAGGCATGCCAATGTGTAATAGGTTCTAGGATGTGGCTCCAACACATGCTAGGGATTGCCAAGGAAACACAAGGGAGGACTCATTTCAATTACATGTAAATGAATGAATGTGTGTGTGTGATAGGGAGTGTTAACAAGTTATAGGTGTGCTAAGGATTGAGTGACAACGTATGATAAGCAGTGCCAATAGACGATAGAGTGCTAGGAAAGCCTACTAAAATGTGACAAGTGCCATGGTGTGCAATATGTGCCAAGGAGTGTTAAGGAGTGCTAGGGAAACACAAGGTATCACTAGGTCATAATGCATGGAAATGAAGGAATAAGAGTGTGTGGCATGGAGTGTCAGTGAGTTCCAAGTGTGTTAAGGAGGATTTACAAGGCATGCTTGGCAATGCTAAGGAATGCTAGAGTTCTAGGGAGACATGTGGCCAAGATGTGCTAATGCATGCAAGGAAGTGTTAGCTGGGAGTGCTAGGGAAACATAAGGGAGAACTATGTCAAAATGAATGGAAATGAACAGATAATAGTTTGTGATTAGAAGTTTTAGTGAGTTCTAGGTGTGCTAAGGACAAATTGACAAGGTATGATAAGTGTTAAGGCATGCTAGAGGCTAGGGCAACATGCCAAGATATCATAGGTGTTAGAGTGTAACAACACGTGTCAAGAAGTGATAAGGAGTGCTAAGGAAACACAAGGGAGCACTAGGTACAAATGCATGGAAATGAATGAATAAGAGTTTGTGACCAAGAGTGTTAGCGATCTCTAGGTGTGCTAAGGAGAGAGTGACAAGGTATACTATGTAGTGTAAGGAATGCTAGAGTGTTAAGGTGGTAGGCCAAGATGTGTCAGGTGCTAGGGTGAGCTAGGGAGTGTTAAGGGGTGTCAGGGAAACATAAGGAAGCACTAGGTCAAAATGCATGGAAATGAACAAATAAGAGTGTGTGAGAGGGAGTTTCAATGAGTTCTAGGTGTGTTAAGGAGGGAGTGACAAGGTTATATGCTAGTCAATGCCAAGGTATGATAAACTACCAAGGCATGTCAGGAAGTGCCATGGTGTGATAGGGAGTGTCAAAGAATTACTAGGAATGTAGGGGATGTTAACGCATGCCACATAGTGCCAAGGCATTCTAAGACATGTCAGGGGCTATCATTGGCATGTCAAGATTTAAATTGTGTTGCTTAATTGTTTTTTACCAAGGTTGAATGTGATGATCCTTGTCATGGTAACTTGTTAAGTGGGATGAGTTGAGATTATACATGAGTACCCTAATATGAGTTACAAGTAGTTCTTAGGTGAACAAGGCATATGTTGAATTTCCATGACACATGAGAATCCAGGTTTGGCCTTATAATTTTTGATGCGAACACACTCAAGTGCCACAACACATCTACTATGCATAACAAAATCTGCCACGAGAGAAAAAGTAATGGGTTGAATGCATAGAGTTTAGGGTATGCCACATCTTCATATGTTAATGCTTATTATTGTGATATACAATAACCATTTATATGTCTGGTGTAACAATCCTCTAGAGATTTCTATCCAACAACAACATTTCTGTGGTAAAAGGTGTACTATTAGAGGTTGCTCCATCAAAAATAGCAACCAAAAGGGACCTTACTATGCACACAGATGAAGAATTAAGAATATTTTTATCTATGAGTGCTTACGTGGAGGTATGGGACAAAATTACATAGGCAATAAACCTTTTTGTTCAACCAATCAAGGTCTAAAAAGGAAAATGTGTGATTATATATACATGTGTGATAGTATTTGGAGAAATGCCAACCTAACCCACAAATTTGTTGACATTTTGCTAGAGCTGACCTATAATTGTTCCTAAAGTTAATAAACAGGTAAAATAGGACTAAATTTTCAATACAAAATATAAAATTGATAGGAACAGAGCTAAATTGTGAAAGTGTAAAAATTGGTATGGTTTAAAGGGTCTGGTCCCTTTGAAAAGTCTTAAATGTGGCAATGAAGGTTGAAGCTCATTCTAGTACCCCTTTGGGCATCCATATTAGGAATTGGTGTAGGATGTAACACTTCAGAGTAATTTTTGTAGCAGTGATGTCAACACTTGTATGGTGACATGATTGATTCTGATTTATTTGATTTTCGGCCTTGACTCAAGGAGCACGAGTTTTTCAAGTTTAGGTATGCCGCATTGCTAAAAACTAAATGTCAGTCATTCCAAAATTTATTTCTCATTTCTTAGGCCCACAACTCATACGTCGAGACCTTCATTAATCAGTCACTACTCACTATTACACAGTCCAGACCCCATATCAGGGAACTGCAAACGTGAGCCTAAGTCCAGACTCCATATCGGGTAGTTGCCAGCGTGTGCTCTATCCATACTCCATATTGATCCTCAGGTAGTCATGCATCACCTTTAGCGTGTGTTACCTTCAGGCTTAGCTGCTTCACTATTCAAAAATCGAGGTACGTTGGCACTTGGCTTAAATAATAGGTATATTACTATATTGAAGTTTTAATGTCATTTTCAATGGAAAGTTTCAAGTTTCATTGTTCAGCAATCGAATGTTCGACGTATTCCTCTGGTTATGACTTCTCAACCCTATAAATGGGACTTCAGATTTTAAAAATGCACTAACAAATGGTTTCATACCATCCACTGGCCAAGTCATCAAGCATTCCTTCCTTGGTCGATGTCTTGTTGACTCCAAAGGCTTTAACCATGCATTCACAACTTTGGGTCTTTTTGTTCTTCCATAATCCATTATTGATGTATTGGCTCAGTTGTCTTATGTGAAACGAACTTGCAAATTCAAGATTACAATGCAATATATGTTGATAATATTTCCTTTAGGTATCATTTCCTCATATATACCTAATTGTGTTTCAAGGTCATAATGATATATTATGTCGAAATGTGCTTGTGTTGATGGACACACTCCTCTTTGATCCTTAACAAAACCTCATATCCTTTATAGCCAACCCTCTTTTTTGCGAAGTTATATATGGAATGTTTAATTTTAATTTTGTATTGTCTTTTACAGGAGCCAAATCAAATAGAAGGCACAACTCCAAATCTAAATAGAAGCTGCAATTTAAACAGAAGTCCAAAAAAACAACAATGCCAAGGGAGAAGGACTTTGCTTGGGTTTATTGTGACAATATTCTTGGATACCCCAAGCTCCTTTGTAATTTTTTCAAAGCGAAATGTAGTGGAGGAATTTAGAGATTCAAGTACCACCTTGTACAAATACCCGGCCATGATATAGGTCTCTGCAAAAATGTTGACAAAAATGTCAAACACCAAGCAACTTTGGCCATTAATATGTTCAATCAACATAATTTAAAGAAATAAAAGAAAAAAAAAAAGAAATAGGAACTCCTAGAGTTCAAAAATTTTCTTCCACTACTCCATTGTCTTTTCCCTCTGTTGAATCCTCAATGCAGTTCCCAAATTTCCCACACATGACTCCAATTCCAATTCAAACTCAAGGCCAAATGAATCCTCCTACATTCAACATTGGAGGTGGAAACATAAACACCTTTTTTTCTCCCCGCACAAAACCTGGTTCCCAACCTACCTTGGATACCACTAGTTGGGAAAAAATTATCCATAGTCAGGAAAGGAAGGCCATTGCTAACTTTTGGTACTATTCTGACATACCTTTCCACTATGCCATAAGTCCTTATTGGCAAGCTATGATTGATGCAATTTTTGTTGTAAGTCCAGGGTTCAAAGCCCCTTCATCAGAGAGCATTAGGACAAATTTGCTATTAGAAAGTGTTGAAGATATCATGCTTGTGCTATTTGAGTTTTGTCTAACATGGGTAGAAATAGGGTGCACCAACATGAGTGATGGATGGACAGATTGGAGGTATAGAACTTTAATAAATCTCCTTGTATCTTGTCCAATAGGTACAATGTTTCTCAAATCAGTGCATGCCTCAGACAAGGTTAATACTGCACAACTTATTTGTGAAATGATGGAGGAACTTCTTCAAGAAGTGGGAGAAGAACATGTTGTACAAATTGTCACCGACAATGCAGCTAATTATATGGTTGTTTGTAGACTTTTTGAGATTAGGCACCCCACTATTTTTTGGAGCTATTGTGTTGCCCATTGCATAGATTTAATGCTTGAGGACATTGGTAAGCTTCATTGGATACATGAGGCTGTGGAGAAGGAAAAATCCATAACCAAATACCTATACAACCACACTATTGTCCTAAACACCATGATAAAATACACTGAAGGTAAAGAAATTGTTCGACTTGCAGTGACTAGATTTGCAACAAATTTCATATCTTTGTAATTTATGGTTGAGCAAAAGATAAATCTGAAGAGGATTTTCTTGGGACCTGAGTGGATGACATAAACATTCCAAGACCCTTGAAGTGATCCGAGTTGAATCAACTCCTGGATTTAACCAAGATCTTTTGCTCTCGTGATGTGATTATAATTGCATTTAAAATAGCACAAAGGAATAGATATGCATGATGTAAAGAAGAAAGAACATGACAATCATCAGCAACATAAAAACTCAAGACATTGATAACGGAGTTCGTCCAGTAGGGACTATGTCTCCGGGCCCCAGTGTCAAGATGGTGTAGGCCACTGCATTAAGTGTTGTCAATAGTGATGATGTATATAGGTGGTGACATCGCTATCATACAAGGAAAATGCCCTGACACAGGAGTGGCTCCAAGAGATGTTCCGCTACAGGAACTCTCATTCAAAAAATACTCCTATCAATATGACCTAAACTCATGCATGATGATAATGAGCACCCCGCCAACATGGCATAAAAGGGAACTCAATGCAAACATACATGGCGACACATGAGTATCCCATCAACATAAAAACAAAGGGATCTCAAACAAAACATGAGGAATCATGACAACAAGTACATCCCACAAATGATTTTGCATCACATCAAGCAGGAATCATGAAACAAGTAAGAAAACAAGATCCCACATCAAACAAAAAACAGGGATCTTTGTAGCATAATGCATCTCATAGCAAAAATAAGCACATGCACATATTGCATATACCTCACATCCTAGGGCCATTTGAAGATAAGGATGTCAAACTACTAAACCTGGTCGTTCCATCAATCTCACGACGTTGAATCTCATGGAAGGACTGCTCGCATGTTGAATCCTGACCCCTGCACTCCACTTTGAAAAGTGGCCAAAAATTAAATGATCAAATGGAAAATCTGATTGCATCATCAGATTTGCGGCATCGAATAGTGTAAAATCTACTGTCAAATTTCTGAATTCTGAGAAAGTGGAAATCTGGGACTATAGGAATCTTTAGATTCCCCCTAGATTCCTCAAAGATTCCCTCCTCTGGGTCATCTGAAGATCTGTTGCTCAGATCAAAATTCTAACTACGTCATTAGGTTCCTTGCGGAATTCTGAGAAAAATGAGTATGAAGTTGGCTGCATTTTTACTCTGGCGAATTTCAATGTCCAAGGAATCTAGAAGATTCCCTCAAAGATACTTGAAGATTCTCCTCCACTAGAACCTGCAAATCTACTGCTCAAAAGGTGAATCCGACCTCGCCATGGTATTCCCTGTGAAAATCTGAGAAAATTGACTGTAGACTTGGTTACATTCTGATAAAAATAATTTTTACCTCCCACAAATGAGTTTATATATAAAATTTCAGGCGAAGTTAATAAAGCCGACCCACGTGGCTCAACGATGGCGGAGAAAGCTAGGAAGGAAAAGGTTGAGGTTTCCAATCCCTCTGCCTCCAAATTTGGGCAACTGTTCTATTAAATGCAAATTTTTCCTTGCACCATTGTCACCTTATAAGATATGGTTTTGGTGCACTGTTATAATTGTTGCAACATTTAATATGAGTGTGGATGGTGTATTAAAAGGGGCCATTTAAATGTTAATACATAGTTATTGTTTGAAACAGTGTCCAGTTTTGGTTTTGGCATATGCCACGTGGGGCTGACATGTGGATGGGGCCAGCGGAACCACCGGCCATGGGTTCAACTCCCACCAGCCTCCTCATTTTAATACGTATGGTTTATATGGAGAGATGTGGGGTGGTGGGGGTGGCGGCACACCACCTCCTATATATATATATATATATATATATATATATATATATATATATATATATATATATATATATATATATATAGATATATATATATATATATATATGTTTTCATATATAACGATGATATTTTGAAAATTATCGAACATTAACCGAAGGAATCAATTAAAGTAGGCCACAAATTTTCCCATAATCTGGCCAAGGTTGGCTGGAATCTGGTGGTCAGATTTTGTCCAAATCGCTGCCTCCTTAAGTCTACCCAGTCACCCAACTCAACCCTGAACTTTGACTGCTCCTAACTTTCGCATACGGAATCGGTTTGACGAACCGTTCACACCACCACGATCATGACGATAAGATATTCAACATGAACCTAGTTTGAGCACAATCCAGACATTTTGACTTTTGACCCTTGCTAAGTCCTTTTGGACTTCTGCATGTGTCTGGAGCCACCTAGATCAATCCTTTCCACCGAGGAGCTTTTGGTCCTCCAAAAGCATGAAAAATAATATGCAACTTCTCTGTACCTTGTCTACATCACAAGCGTCCTGAAAGGTCTTGCTTCCATCTCCTTCACCTTTGTTCTTCAGAGCCTTAAGTGATGAGCCGACACCTACATCCTTGGCAACTTGTAGTACATTGTTTTGCAAATTACATGCTTGACTTTCATGACCAACTAATGACCCAAGCATCCCACACTTGCCATGAGTTTATAACACATACTCAGTGGTCAAGTTTACATCGAAATGGAAACAATCCCCCAGCTACGAAAACAAGGCCAACATATCATTGTTGCTTTAACAAGTGATGGAAAACATATCATCACTGCAACACATGATTTACAAAAATAAGGCCAGACGCTATTTTTTCTTTGACAAGTGATGGAAATACAACATCACTTTCAAAGTGTAAAATGCAACACAAAATAAGACCAGACATCATTTTTTCTTAATAGGTGATGGAAAACACATTCATCACTTTTACATCTTAAAATGCAACAAATGATTTACAAAAATACGACCATGACAAGCTAACATATCTAGGAACCATTTTTCACTTGTTGTTGTGAATGGGTCACCCCCCTGTGGTGGTTTTGCTTTTCAAACAACCATTTCATCTGGTTCATGCACCGACACTTTGTCTTTAAGGCATTTCTCTAGATGGAGCCTCCAACAAGTGGCTCTTTGATGACCACCTCTGTTGCAATGACTGCAATACATCTTCTTCCTCCAGATTTGTTTAACATGTTTCTTTACCTGCTGTTGAGAGGGTCTTTCATGCCTCCTCCTTTTGTGCGCGACTATTCTTTTCCAACACTTAGAAAATGTATGGTTATGTAATCCACAAAAGGTACATGTTTTTCGATGCCTTCTTTACATCCATCATTAACAACATGATTATAATTGAAATGATCATTCGAATATCGAAACTAGTTATACCTTTCCTTGCCATCTCTGGTGTAAGTATGGCGATAAGAGTTTGCCTCAGCGCTTTCCTTGCAATGGGTGCTACCATGGTATGATGGGGATGTGTTCCCATCATTCTCTTTCCTCGACGATTTTGACGATATCTCAGAAGAATATGACACCTTCAAGCATTCTCCTTCAGTGTATCTCAAGTATGTAAAATGAGGTCTCTGCACAACCTCCAATGGTTGAGTAATGCCTTGGTTATTAACACCAATTTCATTTTCCTCCTTGTACCTCATCCTGGTACGAAGCCTCATTTTTGTCCCTGTAATTGGTATCTTCACATCTCCAACATAAATCATAATATGTGAAGACCAAATCTAAAGAAAATCAACATCTTTTACCTTCTCTGTCGATTTGGAAAGAAATGATGAGGGCTCTTCATCATCTGTTGTGGGTGGTTCGCTATCTGTCTTGGCACATTCCCCAAATTCCTTCTTGACATACCCAAGTCCTACCTGACGGGGTAATTCTTCTACTTTGATGGGGTTGAAAATTCCTTGGCCATTAATGCCCAAACCTTTTCCTTCATACCCCACTCTCTTCAACAGTTTGGAGCCAATTCCTGTGGTATGATTTTCAAAAATAGTGAAATCATCATCAGGATACATACATGAATTTAGAGAATTACTTTTTACCTCACCTGGGTCATGCTGCAACTTTTCCAAGGCCTCATCCTTAGCTTGCAGTGGTTGTAGAAAATTCTATTTTTCCTCTTTCTCTTCATGTAGAAGCATCTTCAATTCAGTGTTCTCTATTTGAAGATTTTGTTTTTTGTGCTTCAGTTCTTCCAGGGCCTCTTCCATGGCTCGCAACTGAAGCTACAATCACTCCTTTTCCTCTGTGTCTTTTTGTAGAGCTTCATACATTATTTCCACCCTTTGAGAAATTTTGAGCATGGTCTTGTACATCGCTTTTTCATCCTTTGTTGCTGCACATTCCATTGTTCACGCTTGCAATTCACATCCACGCAAAGACTGCTCTGATACCAAACTTGATCTGAGTTGACTCAACTCCTAGATTTAACCAAGATCTTTTGCTTTCATGATGTGATTATAATTTCATTTAAAATCACACAAGGGAACAAAAATGCATGCTAAAAAGAAGAAAGAACATGACAATCATCACCAACATAAAAACTCAAGGCGTTGATAACGGAGTTTGTCCAAGAGGGACTACGTCTCCGGGCCCCGGTGTCAAGATGGTGTAGGTCGTTGCATTAAGTGTTGTCAATAGTGATGATGTACATAGGTGGTTACATCGCTACCATACAAGGAAAATTCCCTCACGCAGGAGTGGCTCCAAGATATGTTCCGCTGTAGGAACTCTCATTCAAAAAGACTCATATCAGTATGACCTAAACTCATGCATGATGATAATGAGCATCCCACCAACATGGCATAAAAGGGATCTCAATGCAAACATACATGGCGACACATGAGTATCCCATCAACATAACAACAAAGGGATCTCAAACAAAACATGATGATTCATGACAACAAGTACATCCCACAAATGATTCCACATCACATCAAGCAGGAATCATGAAACATGTAAGAAAACAAGATCCCACATCAAACATCAAACAGGGATTTGTGCAGCACAATGCATCTCATAGAAAAAAGAAGTACATGAACGTACTGCATATACCTCACATCCTGGGGCCATCTGAAGATAAAGATTTAAAACTACTAATATTGGTCGTTCCATCAATATTGTGGCGTTGAATCTGATGGAAAGATTTCTCGCATGTTGGACGCTGACACCTGCACTCCACTTTGAAAAGTGGCTGAAAAATTAAATGATCAAATGGAAAATCTGATTCCATCATCGGATTTGTGGCATTGAATACTGTAAAATCGACTGTCAAATTTCTGAATTCTGAGAAAGTGGAAATCTGGGGCTACAAGAATCTTTTAGATCCCCCTTAGATTCCTCAAAGATTCCCTCCTCTGGGTCATCTGAAGATCTGCTGCTCAGATCAAAATTTTGACTGTGCCATCAGGTTCCTTGCGGAATTCTGAGAAAAATGAGGATGAAGTTGGCTGCATTCTAACTCTGGTGAATTTCAGTGTCCAAGGAATCTGGAAGATTCCCTCAAACATTCTTGAAGATTCTCCTCCATTGGAACCTACAAATCTACTGCTCAAAAGGTGAATCTAACCTCGCCATGGTGTTCCCTATGAAAATCTGAGAAAATTGATTGCAAACTTGGTTACATTATGATAAAAAGAATTTTTACCTCCCGGAGAATCTTTGGGCATCAAAGAATATTTTGCCTTGAAATGCGTGTCAAGGTTCTACCTCCCCTGTCTCGAAATTCATGTTGCACTTCCTCCCCCTTATTGGGTGCACTGAAAAATGAGTTTATATATAAAATTTTATGCGGAGTTAATAAAGCCGACTCACGTGGCTCAACGGTGGCAAAGAAAGCTAGGAATGCAGAGGTTGAGGTTTTGAATCCCTCCACCTCCAAATTTGGGCAACTGTTTTATTAAATGTAAAATTTTCATTGCACCATTGTCACCATATAAGGTATGGGTTTGGTGCACTTTTATAACCATTGCAACATTTAATATGAGTGTGGATGGCGTATTAAATGGGGCCATTTAAATGTTAATACATAGTTATTGTTTGATACGGTGTGCGGTTTTGGTTTCGGCATATGCCACATGGGGTCGCTGCATGGGAGGCGCCGGCAGAACTGCCAGCCATGGGTTCAACTCCCATTTGTCTCCTCATTTTAATATGTATGGTTTATATGGAGAGGTGTGGGATGGTGGGGGTTGGTGGCCCACCACCTCCTATATATATATATTTTTTTGTTTTTATATATAACGATGAGATTTTGAAAATTCTCGAACATTGAGCGAAGGAGTCAATTAAAGTAGGCCACAAATTCACCTGGAATCTGGCCTGGTTTGGCTGGAATCCGGTGGCCGTATTTTGTCCAAATTGTTGCCTCCTTAAGTCTGCCCAGTCACCCAAGTCAACCCTGAACTTTAACTGCTCCTAACTTTCACATACGGACTCAGTTTGACGAACCATTCATACCATCGTGATCACGATGAAAAGATATTCAAAATGGACCTAGTTTGAGCACAATCAAAACACTTTAATTTTTTACCCTTCCTGAGTCCTCTTGGACTTCTGCATGTGTCTAGACCCACCTAGATCATGAAGGCATTGAAATTGTTGCACTTGTGTTTAATGATGGTTTCTGGAAAGATGCCAAAGAGATTATTGTTGTGATGGAGTCCCTTGTTAGTGTTCTCAGGTACTTCAAGTCTTTTAACTTTTTCATGTTTTAAATTTCATTCCAAGCTTCTTTTTATTTTCAATGTTTCATATTTATTTAAATTTCAAAGATTGAACTTTCAGGATGGTTGATGGTGACAAACCCACTATGGGTTACATTTATGAGGCTATGGATCTCTCAAAGGAGGCCATCAAAAGAAGATATGGGGATGAGGAGGCAAAGTATATGCCTCTTTGGGACATTATTGATGCACGTTGGGATAGGAAATTGCATTCCCCCTTACATGTTGCTAGGTACTTCTTAAACCCACAGTATTTTTATGATAAGAGAAAATTTAATGAGGATAGGGAGGTTCACAGAGGACTTATGACATGCATGGAAAGGTGCTTCCCTGATCCAGAATTTCAAAGTCATGTATTTTCCCAACTATAGGATTATAGAGCACCAGCTAATTATTTGCCTATACCAGGGTTATACGAGAAAGTTCTAAGATTTTGCCAGGTACCCTTTGAGGCTTGAAGGCTTCATCAATTCATTAAATTTGTTTAATTTTTATTTTGTATGTTAGAAGTTTTATTAAATTTTGTTGTATTTTTAAGCTTTTACTATTTAGTATTTAGTATGTCTACTCACGAACCCTTGCCACTTGCTAGGTCTTTGGTTGCAAAAATTTTATAGTGATACACCATATTTGAAGAGATTCGCCATTCGAATCTTAAACCAAGCATGCAGTTCTTCAGGTTGTGAGTGAAACAGGAGCATGTTTGAGAGAATACATTCTAAGAAGTGCAACTGATTGATACAAAAGCTCTTAAATGACCTTGTATTTTTCCATTTCAATCTACGACTTCGCAACAAGAAAATATTAGGTGAGAGCTTGAATTTCAAGGTTTCATAATTTGATTTGCAATTTAAGGTTTAAAATTTAAAGTTCAAAGTCAAACTTAAATTCACATTTCAATGTCTCATGATAATGATAGGTTTGGATCATTCACCAATAGACCTTGAAGAGATAGATTTGCAAACTACAAATGCAGCGGATTGGGTCCAATTAGAGGAGGCTCCTCTTTTAAGCCTACATGACTTGAAGAACTTTGAGAGTCAAGAAAGCGAAGGAGTGGGAGGAATCGCTTCTAGTTCTCACTCTTCAGAGTCTTAGACTCTTAGTTATTGATTTTTTTCTAATTAGTATGCAGTTTTTTGTAAACTTTTAGACGCAGTTACTTCTAGTTCTATGTAGTGACCAGTTAGGAGCCATGACTCAGTACTTTGGATCACATTTGGACTCATAACATTTATGAGATGCTTATTCATTCATGATATTTTTGACATCTATTGATATTATTAATTACTTGGACATGGCCTTACTAAATATCAATGCAAAATGTTTTTTTTTTTTTTTTTAAATTCAATATGTGTGCATATTTTTATTTATTGAATTCACTGATTTTTTCCCGATTTTTTCCAAATCCAATTAAAACTCTTATTGAAAATGGCGACAAGAAATGCTAAAAATAGCACTGCTATAAATACTAGTTTGGGTACCAGTGCTGGATTGAGCAACATGGAATGAAAAATGCAGTTCGAGATGGATTCCTATTTTTAGTCAGTCCCTGGACTAAAATAGGAAGTAAAATTCGAATTTGAACTTAACAGTTGTTTGAAAATAAATCAATTAATTCACCATGAGTTAATTAGTTGTGAAAAATCAAACATGAAGTCCATGTGAGGACATGCAAGAGTTTCTCTATTAATTGAGGAATTTATCCATCAGTTAAAGAGATAAGGATGAGTTCTAATTTGAGTTGTAATTAGTTGGCTCAATTAACTGAGTCAAATCTAGTTAGATTGATTTAAACAGTTTGTTTAAATTAATGTGAGTTAAGTTAGTTAATGCATGCTTGCATATAACTTCTGCACTTCAGATAACTAAATATTCTCTCATGAATAACTCATGCATGTTAGTTCAGACAGAGACCCAGTTGAGATCAAAGAAGGGACAATGTACTATCAGTTGGATGAATTTTTTCCTATAAAGGAAGCTCATCCATAATGAAGATTTATCTCCTTCAAGACTGTGTACTTGGATCAGAGGTTAGTGAGTGTGTGAAGAGGCCAATTCACACAAGTGGCTGCACTGGACCCCAATTAGAATTGCACAAAGAAATAGGAGGCTTGGAGGGCAGACTAGAGGTTAGATAGAGGCCTTTGACAGTGTATGAGCAGCAGAGGTATTGCAGAGAGAGCAGGATAGCTTTTGAGCTGATTCTTTTTGTAACACTGGTTATATTTCCACTTGTATGATAATACAAAGTTGGGGTTTCAGGCTGAGGCTTTCCCTGAGTTATTTCTTCTGTGTTATGTGTGATTGATTTCTCATTCTCAGTTATATGTGTTCTCTTGATCTTGCTCAATTAGATTAAGCTTCCGCAAAGTGTTGTAGAAGTAGATCTTTTATTGTGTTTTAGTATATTGCATAATCTATTGATCTACAGTGGGAATTTCTACATGGTATCATAGTGAGGTTTTGTAGAAAAAAAAAAAATTCTACATGGTATTGGAGCAAAGGTGGTCAAAGGAGAGAACAATATACTGAGAGGAGATTTCAAAGTTTTGAGTTTTGGGCTGAGAGTTTGTAGAGAAGATCTGAAAATTTATCTACAAAATTTTCAAAAACAAATAGCAGATTTGGATTCCTTGTGGAAAAATACCCAAATTCAAAAAAAAATCGACTGAATCAAAGTTCGAATAAGGGAGATATCGTTGATTTAAAATCAGCTCTTTTTCCAGAAAATTTTGTGACGGTTGGAAATATGAAACAGATTGGTGTGCTAGCCAAGAACCTCTATGCACTTGAGGTACAAGATGCATGCAAAGCCTTGAGGAGAAAGGCAAAGGTTAGATACTTGGTGGTTGAGAGAGAGAGTAAATTACCTCTCAACATGCAACACGAGAAGAAGTCTTAGACAATTGTGGAGGAGCCACAATTGGTTAAGCAGCTTTAGGAGGTTGCGGAGCATCCACAAATGGAGAAGCCAAGAGGAGACCAAGTGGAGGCATCCACTCATGCAGAGACCTCCATTACGAGGAAATTTTGAGCCAAGTGGGCAGAGGGATCACATGCAGCCATACCTCCAGGTGTGAGGTGGGGCGATGTGACGTGATAGTCCCAAGAAGGCTGAAATAGGGGCAGGATCTTTGAGGTACCCAAGCTCTTGGATTAGACATTGCTATGGGAGCTCTGATGAGGAGTCGCAGGACTGGCTAATTGGTTAGAGGCAGATGCGGATGGAGTAGTAGAGAGAGCTATAGTGCAGGAGTCCCAGGATTGTGTAGAGCTAGCAGGTTGCAGCAATGCGAGAGGCACAGGAGTGTTGCACCAATGCAGGATGGCACAGAGAGGTGTGCAACGATGCAAGATGCATGGAGTGTTGCAGCAGCTCAGAGGTTAGAGAGGGAGCACTTGTCAGTGGTAGATGGAGCTTCAACATCAGAGTATGTTTCTAGCCCAACAAAGAGGTCAGTTGGGAGTTTTTTTTGTTTCTAAAGTTGTTGGAGCAACCATACTTGGGAGAAGTGTTGCATGCAGAACATTCCAAAGGTACAAGATTGGGTTCAAGTTGAATGCCTTTCTTGTTGAGAGGTATTGTTGAAAATGGTAACAAGAAATGCTAAAAATAGAAGTGCTAAAAATAGCACTGCTATAAATAGAAGTTTGGGTACCAGTGTTGGATTGAGCAACAGCGAAGGAAAAATGGAAGTGCTAAAAATAGCATTGCTATTTTTAGTAGTTCAAGATCGATTCCTATTTTTAGTCAATCCCTGGACTAAAATAGGAAATAAAATTTGAATTTGAACTTAATAGTTGTTTGAAAATAAATTAATTAATTCACCATGAGTTAATTAGTTGTGAAAAATCAAACATGAAGTCCATGTGAGGACATGCAACAGTTTCTCTATTAATTGAGGAATTTATCCATCAGTTAAAGAGATAAGGATGAGTTCTAATTTGAGTTGTAATTATTTGGCTCAGTCAACTAAGTCAATTCCAGTTAGATTGATTTAAACAATCTGCTTAAATTAATGTGAGTTCAGTTAGTTAATGCATGCTTGCATATAACTGCTGCACTTTAGATAACTGAATATTCTCTCATGAATAACACATAAATGTCAGTTCAGACAAAGACCCAGTTGAGATCAAAGAAGGGACAATGTACTATCAGTTGGATGAATTTTTTCCTATAAGGGAAGCTCATCCATAATGAGGATTTATCTCCTTCAGGACTGCGTAGTTGGATCAGAGGTTAGTGAGTGTGTGAAGAGGCCAATTCACACAAGTGGCTGCACTGGACCCCAATCAGAATTGTGCAAAGAAATAGGAGGCTTGGAGGGAAAACCAGAGGTTAGATAGAGGCCTTTGACTATCTATGAGTAGCAGAGGTATTGCAAAGAGAGCAGGATAGCTTTTGAGATGATTCTTTTTGTAATATTGGTTATATTTCCACTTGTATGATAATACAGAGTTGGGGTTTTAGGTTGAGGCTTTTCCCAGGTTATTTCTTCTATGTTATGTGTGATTGATTTCTCATTCTCAGTTATATGTGTTCTCTTGATCTTTCCCAATTCGATTAAGCTTCTGCAAAGTGTTGTAGAAGTAGATCTTGTATTGTGCTTTAGTATATTGCATAATATGTTGATCTATAGTGGGAATTTCTACAACTCTTAGCTCTTTTTCCTCGCCGATTTATTGTTTATTTCGAGTTTGGTAACATTGGTTACAAGTTTCATTCTTCACTTATGAGTGCTAAGGTTTGCTAGAGAGTGCCAATGTATGTTGAGGAGTGTTAGGGAGTACTAGGACAACACACGAGAGCACTATGTAAAAATGCATGGAAGTGAATGAATATGAAGGTGTGTCAAGGAGTGTCAATCAGTGCTAGCTGTCATGCCAAGGAGGGAGTGATAAGGTATACTAAGCACGGGTAAGGCATGCCAGGGAATATCAGGGAATGTCAAGAAGTGCTAGAGTGCGCTAGGTAGTTTTGAGGTGTGCTAACATGTGCCAAATATGCCAAGGCATGCCAAGTGCTAAGACATGCTAGGATGTGTAGGGTGCCAAAGTATGCCAATATGCATCAAGGAGTTTCAAGGAAATAAAAGGAATAACCAAGATAAAATGCAAGGAAATGAACACATAAGAGGGTTAGTAAGTTGGGACTTTATCTTTTTCAAAAGGGGCATGTTAGGCACACTAATAATATGTTCCAATACATGCCAAGTGCCAATGTGTGCCAAGTGCTAATGTTTGTCAATGCAATATTATGCCAAGGAGTTCCAGGGCATGCTAGGGACTACAGGGAATGCCAACACATGATAGGGGAGTGCTATGCCATGCTATGGCATGCCAACATGTGCTTGGCCATCCTACTCATGGCAAAATGTTCTAGGTACAAAGATGTTCCAAGACATGCAAGGTGCCAAGGAATGTTAGTGTACTATTCCAAAGCATGTTAATGTGTTCCATGAGTGTTGAGGAGTGCTAGGTCTCTCTCATTAATAGAATTGACAGAGCTTGATTATGTATTAAATAATATAGTTCCTACACACACTAGACTTTATTTAAATAAAATTTGCTAGATAATAAACCTAATAGAGATGAATCATGTGTTGACTCATAGGAAGACTATATTCTTATGACTTGAGGGAAATGATACAAACTAATTACTTCTTAACAAATTGACTGACTATTATAACCACTATGACCTTGGACACATAATGAAAAATACTCCACAACAATGGTCTTAAATCATTATATTTTGACAAAAAATATAGTAACAGGTACATAGCATCATCAAAAACTCATTGGAATGATCAATGATGACGAACATTTTTTTACCGTCACCAAAAGTAACCAAAAAGAGCATTGGTGAGGGTCAATAAAACATCGTCACTAGAAGTTTCACCAAAGAGAGAATTAGTGATGGGCCTTTAAAGACCCTCACCAAAAGTCTCACCAAAGAGAGAATTAGTGACGGACCATTAACTATCATCACCAAAAGTGTCATTGAAAATGGCTTTGGTGACAAACCATAAAGGACCATTACTATATACACTTACAACAACGAATTTTTAAAGACCGTCACCATATGCGACATAGGTGATGGACCTTAAAGGTCCGTCACGGGCATGAAGCGTCATCAAAAACTCATTGGAATGATCAACGATGATGAACATTTATTGACCATCACCAAAAGTAACCAAAAAGATCATTGGTGACAGTCAATAAAAGATCGTCACTAAAAGTGTCACCAAAGAGAGAATTAGTGATGGGCCTTTACCGACCCTCACCAAACCTTAAAGGACCATCACTATATACACTTACAACAATGCTTTTTTAAAGGCTGTCACCATATGCGACATTGGTGACAGACCTTAAAGGTTTGTGACAGGCATGACCCTCACCAATGACCTTTCTTCTTGTAGTGAGAATCCATCAGTGAAATAATATGCTTCCTAACCGCCTACATTGTCCAACACCTCATCTATGAATGGAGTTGGGAATGGATCATATACACACGCGTCGTTCAAATTTCTGAGATCCACACATATTCTTATCTCTTCCAACTGTTTCTTCTCTTGTACCACCATCGAGCTTACCCAATTGGATTCCTCCATAGGCTCAATGATGGCTGTCATGAGCATCTTGTCTAGATCTACACAAACCTTCTCCTTGTATTTCAAATTTAAGCAATACGGCCTTTGCTTAATTGGCTTCGCGTCAGGTTTTAACGTGATCTTCATTACCCCTAAATCTCCAATTATTCCCTTCAAATCTGAAACTTGGTCGGGAATAAGTCTTAATATTTGCAGAGTAATTCAACGACCTTATCCACCATTGGGTCATCTCAATAGTATCCAATCTTTGCAATTTTAGGTTCCACCTCCATACCAATATTCACCGACGTGGTTATGTCAAGGTTCTCAATTTGTGGTCCCTAAACCTTGCGGTGGCCTTCTGTCTCTGGAATGTTAATTTTCCACGGATCTTCATCTTCTTCTTCATCAATTACATTATAACATTCCAACGCGCAGCTTAGCTGAGTAGCCCATTCAGGTTGAATTGATTCTACCGGCTCCTATGGTATCCTAAAGATGGTTGCTTTTACCTCTTGTAGCGCTTCATCAATACTTTCCCATTCATCCTCAAAACTGAAGGTCATCACGAACCCTTCGCGTAGAACATCACATTCACTTATCTCATGGCAAAGCTCTATTTCTATATACTAGTTCATTGGTATGACGTCCAAGGTATGACAGAACAGGTGTACCCACTTAGGCTGTGGCTCTTCCCCATCGGCCTATGTCCATTTGGCCAGATGCATGAGTGCATCATCCTGCCCATTGTATTTTTCTGTCAGTTGCACCCTAGGCTTTCTAAATCATAAGCGCATCATTCCCCTACACTTGCACCAGTCATCAAAGCTCCCTTTGTGCATACCCCACCACCTCGCAGGCGTAGCATGCAATACCCAATCCAAGGCCTGGAAGAATTGATTTTCCAGCACCTCCCTTTCAAATTTATTCAAGAAGGTATCTACCTCACTGAGGCCATCATAAGTAGGCAGGTCTCTTACTTCTGTCGATACACAGTGCAACAACCTTGTCATCATTTTACAATTCAGTGTAGTTACCTCATGTAACCGATTCTTCCATTGCTCTGTCTCCTCATCTGAATCCGAAGTACAAGAGCTCTCGCACTCCCATGCAAGCCACCCATCTGTAGTGGGATTCACCTAGTCATGGTCTCACATTGTTATCTTATAGATTCAATCCAAATCATCATCACTTTCATAGTCACGCACCAGCTCTGTATAGAGTGATCCTTCAGCAGGGTCCAGGGGTATAACTATGCTTAGTGACTTCTTCTAAAAAATCATCTTGTGCTTCTTCAGATTAATCACCTCGTTCATGTCAGTGGCCTAATCAATTCCTAAGAGCGTGGGGTAGGGATTGCTGTCATCAACAATCTCTATCACTTCAAAGTCTGCTAGCGTGCTCCCTCCCTCAATATCCACAATTATTCACTGCAATCGCCCCATGGGTATTATCTTATGTTGGTTCACCATTCACAATTGAATAAGAGACCATTGTGGCATAGGTCTCCCCATTCTCTCCCATGTCTTCTTTGGCAAAACATTTGCATCTAATCCTAAATCTAGAATTACTTGGTCCATTTCATATTCTCCAATTTGCACGGCTAACCTCATTTCTCTTTCCGTCCTTGTCTTATGCTTTCTAATCTTTCTGACCATGTGTGGTTCTCTTGTTGTGGTCCCACCACATCTGTTAATGAGTTCCTGTAATCATTTTACAACTTTACTATCGTGCAGTAACTTCATACATGTTTCCAAGAACATTGTCAGCATGGATGGGTCCATCTCTAACTTTGGTCTATATTTGCTTCCTGAAGTGGAGGCCTCAGTGAAGCTCTTCTTAGCTTCCATGAAGGTTTCCCGAGCGTGCTCCAAATCAAACTCTGCTTCTTTCGTCAAGGCTTTGTGAACCCAAGTACTATCCTCTGGTTGTTTGCCTTTGTCATCTCCCGTCATGATTCCACTTCGGAGCACTATGTTCACATTTGGATCTTCCTCGCGTGGCTTAGATCTCATCATCTACAGGTTCTGAGTCAGGGGAGGCGATAGCGCTCCTTTGTTGTGTATCCTAACAATCAGCGTAGGACAATCTTCAGTCTCATGATCAAACAAGTTGCAATACAAACATGATGGGCACATTTGATTTGTACAATCATGGGCATAATGTCCTGGTCCTCCACAATTGTAGCATATCAACTGACTGTGACCTCTTCCAAGTGCTCCTACACCTCAACCTTGTCTGTGCCCCTGAAATCTTATTTGCGCCACTCCTACATTCTGGTCTAGGGGCTGCGTTTTGGCATAAACTCTGTGGATGGGAGTTCTATCCATCATCAACTCATAGCTTCTACAAGTGTGCTCATCATATCCCACCAACCTACAAAAGTTACGGAACAATTGTTGCGAATTTTGTGTATACTTCTATAACAAATGGCAATTGTCCATAGTGTGTTTTCCTCCTATTTGACAAATCACGCACCACAAAACAAGCACCACGCTAGGTCCTGCTTGTGCTTTCGACCTTAATGGCATCGATCCTCCTCCTGCGAGGTAATTTGCAAAAACCGAGCAGCGGTCCTTGTCATGACCTTGACCTTTGCATTTTACGCACCACATCTCTTCGCACACTTCTGGTCGAGTTTCATGTCCTGTTTCAGACTCTGCATCTCAGAGCATAAATTCTTTAGCTATGCATGGATTTGCTGAACTCCCAACTTAGGATCTTGCATTGGGGTCTCATGTAGCCTCATCACAATCTCTAAGGCCTCTGCCTAAGTCGTTAACTTCTGTTGTGATAGAGCACTCCTCAAATGTGGTGTTAGCAATGCTACAAACCATTCACTATGTTTTCCATCTGTCAGATCCATATTAGCTTCGCGAATCATGCATTTTAGTCTCTGATCTAGCTCCCAAGGAGTCTCGCCTAGTAGCTTCGTGATTTCTTTGAATCTAATGATCGACTTGTGCTTCAGACTTCGGCCTGCTAAATTCTCTATTTAGTGCTACTTGGATATTTGTGATTCCCACATTTGGATTATAATTGGAGTGCTTAATATACCAGGTCAGCGCACGGTCCTACAGGGTGCTAACTAGTGTCACTTTCTTTATATTGTCATTTGTAACTCCTTTTTCTTCCCATACAGCTCTTACAACTAACCAAAATTGGTCCAGATCCTCATTTCCCACTCCCTTGAACACGAGAAACTTTATCGTGCTTGCCATATTGAATCACGGTGCTGGCGGAGGTGGTACAGGTGAAGATGGAGGTGATGGCGGAAAATCTGGTGGAGGTGTGGGTGGGGGTGGTATTCGTGAAATTCTTTACCTTATCAAATGGATCGCACTTCATGGTGAGATCTTCGTGAGTTCTTCCTTGTCCCCTCATGGAGTTGAAATCAAGGGGATATTTTCTAGTCCCTTACTTCCTTCGTTCCTATAGTTTTTTCCAGTTCATGTAGCCTCGAACATCAAGGTAATTACATAACCCTCTTTTCACACAATAACATTTTAATCCAAGTATTCAAAGGCTTTATGTACTTACCTCGCGGTCCTCTGAAAAAACATCACTCTGCCTCATTGTAGCTGATCGAGATGTCAACCGCGAACTCAGTAATGAATCCTCCTATAATCTGATTGAGCCAATGATCAACAACATGTGTGATCTTATCCTCCGATGCTTCCAAACTTTGCACTAACTCTAGGGTCCACACAATAGGACCATCTAGCTTCCACCTTCCTTGGCTATCTGCTAGCTTCGCAATCTACTCATACAACTCAGTAGGGAAATACGAGAATAAAATTTCGTGGATCTTTGTATACAGGTAGTAGTCTAACCACTCTTCTTTTGACAATAGCGGATTCTTGTTCTCCTATGCCGCGAACTCATGGATTCTTCTGTCCAACCAGCCTTCAATTTCCTTCTTAGTTGGATTCCAATGATACGACATCAGATATCTCTATGCAGATTCTGGTCCTAGCAATGAAACCATTTTTTGGCTTGAGGGGGCCTAACCCAGGTTCAAAGTTATTTAGCCAAACAAATCAATACACTACTAGCCCTTTCGGCATAAGCTTGGGGAGCGCGGGCTCAAGTCTCACCCAAAGTAGTATGGGGGGATGTTGGAACCAAGTTTTTGCACCCTTGAGATGTCTGAGGTGTCGGTTTAGTCCAATTGTGCCTACCTTCGTGTGGGTCACTTCACACACTGTGCTAACCTGCGAGACCTTTGCGATCTGTTATAATCGCCTTCACGCAGCCCTAACCAGGGGCTGAGGTTATTTCATGCTACTATGGCAATGAGCTGCATTATTTCCCCAAACTATACCTTGATTCTCATTTATCTTCTTAAAGATCTTAGTTAACTTCGCGTAAACAAATAATTTATCTCACATTCACTTGATTAACACAGTCACATATGTTTGCGCATCATATAAACAGTAGAAACGCAATTCATACCCAATACATTCAATGCAAAAAACAAGAAATAAATACACATGAATGGTATAAAACTTCTCTTTATTAATGCTTCCAACTGTTACAGACTCGACTCGCCCTGTGCACTCAGCTAGAGGGGTCCGCACACTTAACTGCGGACTACTAGGCCTTTGCCCACTCAGTTGTAGAGCCTTCTCCTTCTCTATAACCCAAAACTAGACTTTCCTCTCTAGACACGATTCAACTCTTCATCCTTAGATTCTTTTTATTTATTCCATTATTGATTTACACTTAGATCCTCACCCTATTTATACAATCCCATGGTCCGCGGACCATGGGTAGATCTCTATAGCTGACCTTACATTAAAAAATTAAGGGCGGACAACCCTATGACTCATTTACAAGCTACACACTCTGCACCCATGAAATGTGGAGCTTTTACATCGAAGTTATAATTTGTGACCAAAATATGGGCTTTTAGCCCCAAAACTTCCCTTGGGGGATCCCTCTCCCAACAATTTGTCTTATGTAATAAATGGTATGTAATGAAGTCCAAGAGACACACGTGGAATGTGGATAGTCACATATGGAATGTAATGAGTCATGAATAGAATATGAATAGTCATAGAAGTCAAAGAGTCATGAAGAAGCTCAAAGATCATTTTTATTTATTATAAATAGCTCCTTATAACTCAAGCTAAGGGCTTGGATTTTATAGGTATTGCATTGGCTTCTCTTGTATCAAATAGGAGATATATCATTATTTGGAGAAGCACATTGTGCCTTCATATTCCACTATTGGATATAGTGTTTCATTCATGGATCAATGTACTTGAACATTTCACTCTTAATTAGAAGCTTTATGAGCCAACACTTCTTCATACATGTATCATAGATATAGTTGGAATATTCTAGTTATTTTATGATATATGTCACTTTAATTACATACTAAGTGAATGAACTAATTCACTTCTTAGCTATGGTTGTTATTGAATAAGTGTGGTTATGTTTTAATGATTATTGTTTATCATGTGAACTAATATGCAGGTATTCAACAAGTCTTTCTCTTCCTTCACGGGTCCTCCTTTAGGATAATTTATAGGGGTGATTTTAGGGGTGAATGTTCGCCCTTTGGCGAAATTAAGGGGTTTTAAATTTTTAGTGGGCGAATATTTTGTATCATAGTACATTTTTACAAATCACCTCAAATAGCCCACCTTATTTTAAGGGAGAGGGTAAAAAAGGTAAATTTAGCCCTTGAAATTAGGAGTTACAACCTTCCATTCGCCCATTTTCAAGAATAGGTTTTATTTAAGTGAATCCATTCGCCCATTTTCAAGAATAGGTTTTATTTAAGTGAATCCTATGGGCCAAATGCCCAAATACCATATTTATAAAAGAGGTATGGTAAATTAATAAAAATATAAATAAATGAGAGGTATGGTAAATAAATAAAGCATTTTTTATATTTACTCCATAAGTCACCTTATATACATGCAAGGGTGTAAACAAATAAAAATATAAGTAAAGTGGAGGTATGGTAAATAAATAAAAATATAAATAAACTACACGCATGGTAAATAAATAAAACCTCTTTTTATATTTAGTCCATAACCCTCATTCTATTTATGAAGGCTCAAGAAAGAGGCTTTATTTAAGTGAATCCTATGGGCCATATACCATATTTGTAAAAGAGATATGGTAAATTAATAGAAATATAAATAAGCGAGAGGTATGGTAAACAAATAAAACATTTTTTTATATTTACTCCATAAGTCACCTTGTATTTATGAATGGTATGGTAAATTAATAAAAATATAAATAAACGAGAGGTATGGTAAACAAATAAAACATTTTTTTATATTTACTCCATAAGTCACCTTATATTTATACTATGGGACAAATACCATGGACTAGATTGTTATTAATACCATGCAAAAAAATGTTATTAACCCTAGTATTAATAAAAATAAAAATGGCACATGGTATTGACCCATGGTATTCACCAAAATGGAACATGGTATTGACCCATGGTATTCAATTGGAATGTAGCCTATTTAAATGGGGGAATTAAACCAGCATAGATCCATCTTTACTCTGGATCTACTAACCCCCGAGAGGTATCAAATATCGTGATATGCAAACTAGCATAGAGTGAAAAAATATTTGATCCGATCAAGAGTAAAAATGGATGTTGTAATTTAATGTATGTTAAACATTTTAGCTTGGTTAAATTAAAAAATAAAATAAAAAACAACTATTAATTTTATTATTTTTTATAAATTACTAATAGTAATTTTTAAGCTCTAGGTTTATGATAACCCATGGTATTGACCCATGGTATTCATGTGAGCATAGACTATTTAAAGGGGAAATTCTATCTTAGATCCATCTTAATTCTGGGTCTACCAAGTGCTACCAAGTGCTCAGAGGGATAAATAGATTTCATCCCCCTAAGAGTGGTAGATGTGGAGTTAAGATGGATATAGGTTGGTTTTTATGATAATGAGGATATTAAATAGACTTAGGAAATTATATTGTAAAAACATCTTAATGTGAATGGTTAAAGCATAGACATTGGACAAGTATATTTGTATACTTCTATTTTAAACTGAAACAAATCCAGGGCTAAAAGGAATGGATTGATTGCACTAGGCATCCTTTTATAACTTTCCAACATATGCTGGAGTAAACAGATTGTAATTTGGGTAATTTTTCTAATTGCAAACGGAAACATACTTGTGTATTGGTAGGGTGGTTACGAGGTCCCTAGAAGTGGAGTAAACAGATTGCAATTTGGGTATTTTTTTTAATTGCAAATAGGAACATACTTGTGTATTGGCAGGGTGGTTATGAGGTCCCTAGAAGTGATGAATTTGAATTTTTCTTGGTTTTATATATAGTATTAGGTGTTTTCTCATGCTTTTTGTGAATGGCACGGGTGAATTTTATCCTACACCCACTAGGTTATTGATATGTAATTTCGGTAATTTTGATTTCAAAATATATTTTAAAGAAATGCAATGATTTCATTTGTGTATTCAATAAACATAAGATTTTATAATTGAGTAAAATATTCGCTATGCCTGGTGAGAGATTCGCCAAAAAAATTTATATATACATATCATATTATTGATAAAATCGCCTTCCATTTTTCCTATATACCATGGAGATTCGCCCATTTATTATACATGTAAATTTGGGGAGGTTCTTAAAATTTTCCCTGAATTAATTTATTACTTTTCTAACTAGTGGCTCGTTTTCGCTACCAATCATGGATGTTCCATCATGCACCTTACATTGGATGTTGTACAAATCTCACACACTTGCTGCCCCAAATAAGTGTTGCATTCTCTTGTGTGTAATCATAACCAAGAAATATATGTGAAACCTTTCCAATGGTGGCATTAATGTATGACTAGATGGGACTCCTACACCAAATGGTGTGAGGTCTAATTGGGACTTCACATCGGGAGATCCCCTTACAATGTTGGTAGCATCTAGCATCATCAATAGTATGATATAGTTTTAAATATAAATTTCTATACTTTGCATTTGACTTTTTTTTAGGGTTCAAAATCATCTCACATTGTTAAAGAAATAAATGATGAAAACGACAGAGATTATGATTTTTGGGTACATTCATTGGAAAAGCACCAATAATGTAGGAATGAAAATGTGATTATTTCGTTTTATGTGGGGGAAAATTTAATCAAGGCTTCTTGTACATATGGAAGAATATTTCCATGTGTTGTCCAAACAGAGTCACAAATGACAAAGTTTTTGAATAGTTACAGATATTTCCAACCATCAAACCAAGAACCATTAACTTCCTCAATAATTTAGGTATTTTACTTCCGTTGTTGTTCCACTTATAATTCTTTGGATATTTTATTTTTTTGAATTACTAATGGTCAAAATGTCTACTACTAATGATGGATATTATGAAAAAAATATTGTTGAAAGTTGGGAAAATATAGATGATCAAGACAATGAGCATGAAATGATGGAGATGGAAATGAACATTAATCATTGTAACTCTCTCTCTCTCTCTCTCTCTCTAATTATTTTTTAAATTGTCATGTTTCATAGTTGATCTAGGTGGATATTGGTTGCCACCCTCCTATTCCACTTGGACACCCACCACTGTTTATTTCAGTTTTTAAGTTTCCTTAATTGTAGCACAATCTACTATTTTTGGTAGTTTTTTGGTTCCTAAACTTCCGGAGTCGTTTTGAGGCCCTAAACGATGTTTTTTTGGAAAATGGGAAAACATGAGGCTTCAATTGATGTTTGTAGTAAAAAATTATATTCTTAGGATAGACATTTCTAATGAGACATTGTACATGTCAAATAGAGATCATATGAAAAAGGTACAACCCAAGGATGTTGATGTACCAATTTACCCAAAGCGGGCCCATAGTTTTCGCGCTCCATATCCTAGGGTTATGTTTTTTTATGTTTATGGTTCTCCATTGTTCCTCAATAATAAATAGGCCTTCGAGCATCATTGTAACACAGTTCAGAGGCTTGTAATCACCACATCTCTTCTCAGAGATAAGCTACCGTCGGCCAAGCTAGTTTATTTCCATTATGTTTGTAAGCATATTTCAATTCTTTGATATTAATGAAGTGAAGTTTTATTTATGTTGCATCTCTGTATTTGTGGTTGTATTTGTATTTTGTTTCATTCTCGTTTAAGTTTGGATCAGTGATATCAGTGCGGTCTACTCTTTCTCTTTTTTTCTTTGCATGTCCCCAACGAGGTCGGGGTATAAGGAGTTAGGGCTCGAACTGGTTGAACTCTTTCAAGACTAGCCTCGCAAATCCGGATGACATCTCATGGAAGAAGAAAATAAAGACAAGGGAGTAGGAGATCCTTTCAAAATATTACTCAAAGAAGCCCTCAAGTGACAAAGGAACGTGATGATGGACAACTTTTCCTAGATCCTTTGATGGCTACCCAAAGGTAACACATCTTCTTTTCCCATCCACTCTAAGAGCGCCACTCCCTTTAAGGTACAAGTTAACTTTGACATCCCCATATGTGAAGCTCAGATAAATACGAATGTCATAGATAAATCGTCAAATCTACTAGAAGGATATTTCTTGGTTCATGACCTTTCCAACTAGAAAACGATTACTTTTGCACTCCTCAAAGCTTCCCTCCATGTCAAGGACTCGTAGGAAACCTACTACAAGAAGAGGGATGAGTGTGAACCCTCACTATTCTCAACTGCACCCACTTGGAATTCTTTCTGAGATGCCATAAAGAAGTGGTATTACCCTGTCAAGAGCTATGAACATAAATACATAAACCATGTTGCGATAGGGAAGAGACCAAGATGTGCTAGAGTTCACAAATATTTTTCATACCCTTCACATGAAGTTGGGTATAAAGGATTCTGAGTGGTATTTGGTACTCAAGTTCCACGGTTGTCTACATAAGTACATCCAAGATGAGATTGAATTCCTAGACATCTCCTCGCTCAAAGTTGCTTATCGATATGTTGTCAAGATCAAGAAAAAAATTAAACAAAAGAAGCGAGACTTGGGTCTGTGAATCTGAAGTAAGGGAAAGGTGCCCCTAAGCAGTAGAACAAAGGATAAAGCCAAGGCAAGGCGACCCAGGACAACCCGTCGAAGTAGTAAGCAAAGAACAACACAACGAAGACAAAGAAGGACATGGCTAAATGGTGTGAGTTCCATAAGAGCCCCACTCACAACACAAGTGAGTGTCAGGCCAAGCAGAGTGGCTGAGATGAAGGATTCTGAATCAAATGCATGTTCTGACTTTGAGGCAAAACCAAATAAGGGGAATGATAAAGGGAAGCAGATTATTGACGTGGAATGTAGTTCCAGTGTTTCCACCACCAAGATCCAAAAGAATGAGCCTAAATACCCAAAGGAGGGAGAGTGCCTCTCCCACTCCCAAATGTTGGTGAAGGGTTCTCTATTACAATTCATTGTCAACAGCTAGAGCCAAAAGAACCTCATTTCAGTAGAGGTTTTGAAGCATCTGGGCTTACCGACCATAAGACATCTATAGTTGTACACAATCTAGTGGCTTCACCAAGGGTGATATCTTCACGTCAGCTAATAGTGTCGCCTTCCCTACAACATCAAGCCCTTCGTAGATGAGGTACTGTGTGATGTTGCTCCTCTTGGAATTTTTTATGTATTATTAGGAAAACCATACTTGTGGAAGAAACATGTTGTGTATGAGTCTAGGCCCCACACGATTATTATTACTTTGGGCAATAAGTTGTACAGGATACCGAAGGTAGCGCCACCTACCACCATATCTTTGATCACTGTGAAGAAATGCAGTGATATCATTTCCCATACTAAGAATTTTTTTCCTTGTGATTCACCCTTAGGGAAAGAAGAAGATTGTGGCCATGGCCTCTAGACAGGGCTCCTCCTTATGGCAGTAGCAAATGGACAAGGTTTTGGAGGAGTAGAGGGACATATTCACCTCACCCACATGGGTACCTCTACACTATCAGGTCAATCACTCCATTAATATGACCCCAGGTGCGCAACTTCCCAATGGACTAATCTATCGATGTCCTATTTTGGAGAGAATGAAATCAAGAGGAAAATTCAAGAGTTGTTGTAGAAATGGCACATTTGGCCAAGTTCATCACCTTGTGGGAGCCCGATTATGTTGGTACAGAAGAAGGATGGGAACTAGAGACTATGTATTGGCTATCGGGTGTTGAAGAAGATCATTGTCTAGAATAGGTATCCAATCCCATCGATTGATTACCTTATGTACTAGCTCAAGGGGCCCAAATATTTCAGTAAGATTGATTATAAGTCTGAGTATCACCCGGTACCAATCGAACCCTCCAATGTGTTCAAGACTGGCTTGAAATCCAAGGAGGGCCTTTATGAATGGTTGGTCATGCCTTTAGGGTTAACGAATGCCCCCACAACCTTCATGAGGTTGATTGATGACATCTTATGGCCCTTCACCAACTCATTCGTGGTGGTGTATTTGGATGACATATTGATCTTCAACTAGAATTGGGAAGAGCACCTCTGCCATATTTGTCAGGTCCTCCAAACTCTGCGACAACATAAGTTGTGTGCCGATTTGGATAAATGCACTTTTGGTATGACCTAGGTTCAATATCTGGGGTACATCATTGATGAGAGGGGTGTGCATGTGGAGCCAGCCAAGATACAAGTCCTTCGGTATTTACCATCCCCAATCACTCTAGAAAAGCTTCACAACTCTCTGGTTCTTACCAATTTCTACCGCAAGTTCGTGTTGGGGTTCTCTCATATTACTTGGCCTTTGAGTTAAGTCACCAAGGGTTGAGCGAAAGAAAAATTATTTTGGTATGAATCCCAGCATAATGATTTTTCCAAGTTGAAACATCACCTCTAATCTGCACAACGTCGCACATTACTAGACCTGCAACAACTATTTGAGATTGAGATAGATGCCTCTAACTATGCTATTGTTGAAGTTCTTACTCAGCAGGGGCATCCAGTGATATATCACAATGAGACACTTTCAGGCATAGTCTAAAAGTATCCCACCTATCACAAAGAGATGTATTCCATTGTGCATGCATGCCAACAATGGAGGCATTAATTATGGGGAAGGAAACGGTCATCCACATAGACCACTAACCCCTATAGTTCATAGAGACACAAGAGAAGTTGTAGAACAATCACCTTCGTAAATGGTTCACATACCTGCAACAGTTCCAATTTCAACATTAAGTACAAGAAGGGAAGCACCAATTATGTTGCAAAATTCCTGTCATGGCACTGACCGATGTGCTGGACTCTTGTGGGCATGAGGCTTTGAGGTGACTACATTTCTACAAGAGGGATCTAGAATTCAGCAACACATACTAGACGCTCCTAGAAGGCAATCATGTTCCAAATTTACACTTTCATGATACACTATTATGTCATCTGCGGCACCTCTGTGTTCCTTCAAGTGAACATGCCAAGATGATTTTGGAGGCGCACTACAGTCGGGTCATTGGACACTTCAGAGTAGAGAAAATAATGGCAGTGTTGTAGAAGTATTTTTATTAGTCAAACATTCGACAAGATGTTGGGAAGTACATCAGATCTTGCACTACCTCTACTATTTCCAAACGATCATCAAGAAGCAAGGCCTATATACTGCTCTACCTACTCCTAGTCAACCTTGTGAATCCATCTCCATGGATTACATGTCAGGACTCCCTTCTACTAAGCATGGAAATGACTATGTTTTCATGGTCATCGAAAGATTCTCTAAGATGGCCATTATGGAGGCCTCCAAGAATAGTATTACAGTAGAAGCCACTATTAAGATCTTCTTTGAGCGAGTGTGGATACACTTTGGGATCCCATAGTCCATTATCTCAAATTGTGACAACAAGTTCCTAAGTACATTTTGGTCAAGTCTCTAGTCGATGTTGGATACCAAACTCACTAAGTCCACAGATTTCCACCCCCAAACTGATGGTGAAACAAAGGTCATTAACAAGATGATTGTATACATTCTATACATGTACAAATCAAAGAATCCATGCACATGGGATGAAAGTCTCCCCTATGTCCAGCACAGCTATAATAGAGCTCTCCATAGCTCAACTGGCCATAACCCCTTTCAGGTGGGGATGGGATTCTAGCCACTATGTCCCATTGATGTGGCCATACCATTTGCATCTACTTGGTTAGTTTCATCCCATGTCCAGTCCGAAGCTGATAAGGCTAAAAAATTCATTGATTGCATCCAACACATCTACCAGCAAGTCCATGACATATTCGGAAAATCCAATGCTAAGTACAAGCAGCTACATGATTAGCATTAGGTTCCACACAAGTTCTAGTTGGGTGACAAAGTTTGGCTACATTTGTAGAAGGAGCTCCTCGTTGGGCCCTGTCGTAAGCTTCGGTCACTTCGATACACACCATACACCATCACCAAGGATGTAGGGGACAATTATTTCGAGCTCATCATTCCATCATTCCTTGGCCTGCACCCAGTATTCAATTTGGACCACCTTCAGCCATACTTTCCACCATTACTAGACACATCCAACATTGCAGAACAACTCACACCAATGAAGTTAAATCCATAGTGCATGGAACAGATCGCAACTAATTGGATCATGGAAAAATAGATCAAGAACACTAGCCAATAGAGGATCTAGCTATATTGATTTGTCAAATCATGCCAACTCCTTCACCAGGGAAAGTGGTTCACCGGGGACTAGGTTCAATAGAAGTTTCCCCATCTTATGGAGGCACTCAATGGAATGGGGACCATTGCTTCCTAAGGGAAGAGGAATAATCTAGGTGGATATTGATGGCCACCCACATATGCCACTTGGACCCCCACCACAGTTTCTTTCAATTTTCATTTCCTTAATTGTAGCACAGTTTACTATTTTTTGTAGTTTTTCAGGTCCTGAACTTCCAAAGCTAGTTTGAGACCCTAAACGACGTATTTTTGGAGAATAGGAAAACATCAAGCTTTGATTGATGCTTTCAATCAAAATTTGTATTCCTTGGATATATATTTCTAATGAGGTATTGTGCATGTCAAACAGAGATCGTATGACAAATTTACGACCATAGGAAGTTGATGTACCAATTTACCCAAATGGGGCCGATAGTTTTGGCACTCCATCTCCTAGGGTTAGGTTTTTGTATGTTAAAGGTTTTCTATTGTTCCTCAATAATAAATAGGCCTTTGAGCCTCATTGTAACACAATTCAAAGGCATGTATCTTCCACATCTCTTCTCAGAGATAAGTTACCATAGCCAAAGCTAGTTTATTTCCATTCTGTTTCTAAGCATATTTTAGTTCTTTGATATTAATGAAGTGAAGTGTTATTTTTGTTGCATCTTTGTAATTGTGGTTATATCTGTATTTTGTTATGTTCCTGTTTAAGTTTGGATCAATACTATTTCATATCAATAATATAGTTAAAAATATATGGAATAACTATAATGAAAAGTGGAATGTCCTACAAAACTATATTCAATATCAAAATATTATATTGATAATTTAAGATGATTCATTGTTTGCCTCTTTAGTTATGAATTATATTCATTGTCACAATTTATAACACGTCTTATGTTTATCATAGCAATAAGTAAGGAGAACAGTGACATTGAACAACTGAAAGAAAAACAAATACATATAAAATCAGGTGCTTATAACTTGTCAACTAGATTTCCCTATTATTTAGTGATATTTATTCAGTTTTACAAATTCAAAAAACATTACATGTTTATTGTAGTGACAAATGAAGACAAATTCAGTGATGAGGTGCAAGATTATAATTATGAAGATGATGGTCGATCGAGTACTTATAACTTGTCTTGTCATTTCATTTCACTTACAATCATAATAATCATATTTTTATTATAGGAACAAATGAAAAGAACAAAACTAACAACTAGAACAATGTTAAATTTGTGTATGTTATATATCGATATATATATATTTCATTGTTAATGCTTATATATCATTGTCAATGTTGTATTGAATATGTATTATATTACAAAATTTGGTCATAAGAAGTATCATTAGCATTTTATTGAAGTTTTCACATATTTTCTCCAAGTCCTATGAATATAATAGAAAACAATATTGGCTCATCTGTAAATAGTGGGAAAATTATTCAAGGTAATTGTAATTTTTCAACAATGTTTTCTTTGAAATTTGTGTAGCATGAATAAAGTGGTTTAGCAAGATCATATGTTATTGTGTTGTATCATGTTGTCACTGCTATAATACCCTCCAAATTTTTTCTCTACATCCAAATTTCGCAACCTACTTTGACTTTGTATGTTGTTGTTGCAAGTATTAAGATTCATCACTAGTGTATTCTCTAAGTGTTTGGTCCCATTTGTGAGAAAATCAAAGTGTTCGCTTTAGCTAACGAAGGTGTTGCACATCACACAAGTGTGGATTTAGTGTGTTTTATGGGATTATATTTGTGTTAATGAGTTGTACTTACCATGTAAACGTGTATCACACTCATTTAAAATGTTTCAAGCATTATTGCACAAGTGTCGTCACGATTGTCACAAAGTGTATCTTTGGTATCATACTTGGTGTTAGTCGTCGCATAGGAACAAATGAAAAGAACAAAACTAACAACTAGAACAATGTTAAATTTATATATATATATATATATATATATATATATATATATATATATATATATATGCATTGTTAATGCTTATATATCATTGTCAATGTTGTATTGAATATGTATTATATTACAAAATTTGGTCATAAGAAGTATCATTAGCATTTTATTGAAGTTTTCACATATTTTCTCCAAGTCCTATGAATATAATGGAAAACAATATTGGCTCATCTGTAAATAGTGGGAAAAATATTCAAGGTAATTGTAATTTTTCAACAATGTTTTCTTTGAAATTTGTGTAGCATGAATAAAGTGGTTTAGCAAGATCATATGTTATTGTGTTGTATCATGTTGTCACTGTTATAATACCCTCCAATTTTTTCTCTACATCCAAATTTCGAAGCCTACTTTGACTTTGTATGTTGTTGTTGCAAGTATTAAGAGTCATCACTAGTGTATTCTCTAAGTGTTTGGTCCCATTTGTGAGAAAATCAAAGTGTTCTCTTTAGCTAACGAAGGTGTTGCACATCACACAAGTGTGGTTTTAGTGTGTTTTATGGGATTATATTTGTGTTAATGAGTTTACTTACCATGTAAACATGTATCACACTCATTTCAAAAGTTTCAAGCATTATTGCACAAGTGTCGTCATGATTGTCACAAAGTGTATCTTTGGTATCATACTTGGTGTTAGTCGTCGCAAAGTTTTCGCAACAAGGAAAGTATGTTATTCATGTGTTATGAGTTTTCCTCATTATGTCATCAAGTAATCTACGTGTGTGATCATGTTCAAGTCTTGATTTGTGCAACCTCATCTCATTAATTGAACACTTAGTCAAAAATGGAAAAACTCCCAGACCAGGCCACTCAGCCTCTTTTAGCCAACCTGAACTCTGCAATACACAATCTCATCCATCAAGCAGCAACCCTATCTCTTGGCATTGCGCAATGCACAGTTTCTACCTCCCACAACTGCATATTATGCAATCTCAATGCTCAATCCCAACCCGTGAGTTCTAGAACTACGCAATATTTCCCTCCAGCCAGGACTGAGCTGCATGTTGCTCAGTCTCAATCCTCAAGACTTGGCCTTGAGCTCTTGATATGCACAATTTTTCAATCACCTGGCCTCCCTATCCTTCAAACATTGCGCAGTGGGAAATCTCAGTGCTCAAGCCCCTATCCTGGCTCCTTGAATCCCTCAAATGCTCAATCCTTAAACCCAATCTAGATTGAAATGTGTATTGTGCAGTCTCAAGGCTCAGTCCTAACCCTTGACTTCCTGAGATGCATAACTGCGTAGTCTCTGAGTCTCTCCCTCGACTTTCCACCCAGTTCTAGCTTAGTCAGTGGATCATCATGCGACAGCCTAGACCAGGGGTTTATCAGACTGATGTCATCTTGTCATGAGTGAATTGCAGATGTAGATACTCTATCATACTATGATAGAATGAGTAAGAAGGAGATGGATAAGGAGACCATGCTAGAAGACACTTCTGTAGTGGAAGGTACAAGTTGATCATTCAGAAGGAAGAAAAGGGACATCAGTTTGTGACATCAACTCAAGATCTAATAACAATTAAGACTCCTCATCTCTAATCCATATGGATGTGGAAGGAGAGATCTATCTTCAAGAAGACACAAAGCAAGTAGCAACAAAGAATGGCTTGACATTGCCATGTCATCATGCCATCCATATCATCAGTGTCATGTCATGAGTCATTATGTGCCACATCATTTGTGGATCATGTAAATTATTATTTGAAAATGTATTGTAAAGTGGAAGTCCAAAGGACATGTATAAAACATGAAGATTCATGTAAGAGTTGAAAATTCATAGGGAAGTAAAACAATCATGAGGGTAGTCTATGTAAAAATTAATGCGTAGATTCAAAACTGCTCATGAAATTTACTAAATCACAAGACTTGAAGATATTCTATTGATCTCCAGAAGTTAATTCACCATCTAGAACACAGATCATAGACATGAAAAAGGGAACATCACACATGCAAAAATATCTACCTAGGAGAAAGAAACTACTCAAAACCCCTTCCTATCTGTATTTCATTAATCAAAGAGTAGAGAAGAACTACATATGCTTTCTCAAGCTTGAGCACACCCTGTAAGTTTACATTCTATTCCTCTACCTGACTGATTGAATCTGGCTAACACTTAGCCAATTTTCAAGCCCTCTAAGCTCCCATTTCTTTGCATTGTTCCTCTAGGAAAATTGCCCCTATTATTTAGGAATTTCCCACTATTGAATTGTGCAAGTCATCTAAGTCCTTCCTCTGTCTGCAAGCACCACCTTTACACATGGTAATATAATACAACTAATAGTACACTTCCTAGAATCTCCATCTCAATTGGGAAACTCAAATTCTATGCATTATAAATCAAATTCTATGCATGCAACAATTATTTTGGGTTGATTGATCAGTTCACTGGTTGATCATTGAGTGTGGTTGAAGTTCCATTTCCACAACTTGACCTCCAATAGTTATTCTGACAGTTAGAACTAGTATATCTAACAATAACTCAAATTAAATGAAATATATTGCTACAAATTAGAAATCAATCATACTGAATTGAACTCAAGCTTCCCCAAATCGAATTAACTTAGTGACAAATTCCATGTCACCTCAGTTAACTACCTCCAAGATTTCTGTTGAAATAAAAATTCAAATTTTCTCTAGTTTGACCAAGGCAAAGTCAAACTGAGATTTTCTTGTTGCTTTTTCAATGCTCCCTCTCAACAAGAAACAGATTATCAACCATCCCTATCCTACACCTATCAAACTCAAACTTCCCTCTTTAAAAGGCCTTTGTCAAAACATCAACATCTTGTTCCTCTGTTAGAATGTATTGCAACAATGTTATTTGCCTCTACACACAATCCCATAGATGGTAATACCAGATATCAATATGCTTGGATCGATCATGAAAAATAGGATTTTTAGAGAGTTTGATGAAACTCTGATTATCACAGTTGGATCCATCATCTTACCAAAGGAGCCAAAAAGCATCTTTCCCATCGAGATCACCTCCCATGATGCTTAAATTGCAGCCATGTATTCTACTTTGTCGAGATGAGTGCCACAAATATTTGCTTCTTGTTGTACCGAGAAACTATTGTGGACCCAACACTGAAAATTCCACCTGATGTACTATTTCGGTCTGATGGACTCCCCACAAAATTTGCATTTTTGAAGTTGTTTTCACATACTTCAAAATGTGTTTTCAGCTGTCAAAAGAGTGAAAAGTGAGAAGAAAAAAATGAATCATCTTCCAAGCCATGGAAGGACTCAAAGTCTAAATCATACCCTCTCCATTGGAAAGCGCTTTGAACAATCTTTCCAACAATATGTATAAGTCCAAAAATGGACTTCTGGATAAAAAGATATGGTCTTCTAAAGTTTAAAGGATTCAAGCCTTAAGAAAGAAGGAATATCGGAGGTCCAACGACATTGTAGATCGGCAATCGCACATTAGAGCTACATGGCGTATCGACGCATCACACATCATAAGTTTGATATATTGGAGATAGAAGATTGGTGGTCACGACATCGGGGATCCAATACATCGGAACAAGCAACAACAGAGCTCAGAGGATATTGGTGCATCACTATATCATAGTATCAGAACTTTTGTAGGTGGAAACCTTTTAAAAGTCGTGATATCGAATAATGTGTCAATTGTGTTAAAAACTGTCGAGGGACTCAAAGTAAGGTTAACAAAGGATTTCATCATAAAACTAAAGGACGATGGGTCCTTTTCTCTCTCCTCCAGCAAGACATGTGGCAACATAGGATTTCCTCCGATAAAGACACATGGTAACATATGATTTCCTCTGATAATGACACGTGGTGGCATATGATTGGTTCTGATAAGCTACAGTGGCATCTAGCATCAACATGATGTGGCGGTATGGAAGGACACATGGCATGTAGTTTTGGCATTTTGAGGGGGATATGGGGTCATATCTAGGTGACATGTGTCACCACTCAAGAAGTGCCACATGGAGTGATGACCTCTTCAGTGGAGATCACAAATTGGAGGTTGCGGATTGTCAGCACTTTGTAATAGTTGAAACTTGAAAAAGTGGTGATAAGGGAGCTCTGATATCTGGCTAGCACGTGGTTGAGAAGAGTTTAAAAGACGAGGGGTGCAAAGCAATTTACAAAGGAAAATCAGCCCCAGACAAGAACATAATGCCATAGCTCCCTAATGTCAAGCCTCTGGTCACGACCCATGGTCCTATGGTGAGAAATACAAGAAAGGATAAATAAAAGGTGCCAAGGAACATCAAAATTCTATTTTTCTTAATTTTTTTAAGAAAAAAAGTCTCGATGAGTAAAGATTTGATATTATAATACACATAATTAAAATAAGGATGAGTCAGTAGCTATGTTACAGTGCACCATATAGGCCATCATAATTGATTTCTCCCAGCTCTAGAAAATGGGGGATTCAAGCAGTTAAGGCAAAAAGTGAAAGGGGAACCATCCGAGTAACGGAAGAGGCACATTGTGGTAGAGATGTGGCCTGATCAAAGGCCATCACAGGAAGTGGCACGGAGATATTTTTCTATAATCATCATTAAATTTTTCCCATGTTCTGTTATTATGTTGTTTTGTTATTCTATTATTTTTGTATTTTAAAGAAAGGAATCATTCTATTGCAATGATTTTGGGGACCGAGCCTTAGCACAACAAGACATCTAGTCGAATAGACAACTGGAGCTCACACTAAGATGTTTTTGTAACTATTTTCAAGCTCTCCCTCTCCTTATAAAAGGAGGGAGTAGGTTCAAAATTTTTGGAATGACTTCTCTTAAGGGACCTTTTCCTAGTTTCATAGAGGCATGTATGAATCTTGATGTCTGCATTTTACTTAGAAGATTAATACAAGATTTTTGGTGATTCAAATGATTGGATTGCTGTTATGCTCTTAACCTACAAAATAATACCCAAATACAGAATATGCGAAGAAAAAGATACCCAGAACACAAAATAGCAATGATTTTATTATTCAAAGAGCAACGTTCACATGCCTCTTCGAGGGGGCAACCTCCACTAGAGCAGAGCTCGATTACAAAAATAAGACACAATGCTCCTCGCAGGGAGTCTCTATCCTTTATATATGACTCATACATGCAATACCACGGGCCAATACCGTAGGTTTTATTAATACCATCTATCTAATACTATGACCCATTTGCAACTAACTGTGGTCCCGTCATTAATTGCGGGTTAACCACTTACAAATATTAATATGGGCTTTATTGACTCTTGACTATGACGTGATCCCATGACATAAATAAGGGGGTTAGGATGGGACCCTAACATGCCCTCCCCCTTAAGACTAGCCTTGTCCTCAAGGCTGAAGCTGCGGAAACTACTGAAGAATAGTGGTTGGTTCCCAAGTTGCATCTTCCGGAGAGGTGTCTTTCCATTTGACGAGGACTTCCTTAATCATGCGGCCACGCAGGTGCTTGTCTCGTGTATCTAGAACCTATTCGGGTTGAAGCCAAATTGACCCTTCTTCGTCCAATTCAGGTAGACTGGTTTGAACTCAGCAATTGTTCCCAATCACTTTCTTGAGGCACGATACATGGAAAACTGGATGGATTTTTGCCGTAGGTGGCAAATCCAACTTGTAAGCCACTTCTCCAATGCGCTAAAGTACTTGGTATGGTCCGTAGAATTTTGGAGAGAGCTTTTGACAACCCTTGTCTTTGAGTGATGTTTGCTTATATGGTTGCAGCCTCAAAAATACCTGATCCCCTTCTTGAAATTGGCGCTCTGAGCGATGTTGGTCGGCCTGTTGCTTCATGCGGTTTTGAGCTTGATGAAGATTCTCTCTAAGATGGGCGAGCATGGTTGCGCGGTGTTGTAGGAGTTGATCCACTGCTTGTACTTTGGAGCACCCCTTGAGATAAGAAGTAGGGGAAGGTGGAAGTTGACCATAGACTGCTTCATAGGGAGTCATTTTGGTGGTGGCATGATAGTTGGTGTTATACCACCATTCAGCCAGAGGTAACCACTGTACCCAAAGGTGTTGCTTTTCTGAAGTGAAACACCTAAGGTAGGTTTCTAGACATTTGTTGACAGCTTCGGTTTGACCATCTGTTTGCGGATGATATGAAGTACTGAGTTTGAGTTGAGTGCCTTGTATTCTGAAGAGTTCCTGCCAAAAATTACTGGTGAAGATTGGGTCGCGGTCGGACACAATAGAAGTGGGCATGCCATGCAATTTGAAGATATGATCCATGAAAGATTGAGCAACCAAAGTTGGTGTAAACGGGTGGGGTAGGGCGCATAAATGAGCATACTTCGATAGTCGGTCCACAACCACCATGATGACTGACTTGTTCCCTGACTTTGGAAGACCAGTAATGAAATCCATAGAAACCTCCGTCCAAATTGATGCCGAAATGGGCAATGGTTGTAATGAGCCTGGTGTGTTGACGGTTTCCCCTTTGTGGCGTTGACAGACATCACATTCTGCTACGAAAGTAAGGATGTCCGTTTTCATGCCTGTCCAAAAAAATGATCTTCTGGTGCGAGCATACGTCTTCTGAAAGCCCGAATGTCCTGCAATGGGAGATGAGTGCAATTCTGCCAAAATGCGACTTTTGAGGGTGGATGTTGGTGATATTACGACTCTGTCCTTGTAGCGAAGAATATCATTCTGCCACGAGTAGCCCTTGCTGGAATTAGGATCTACCTGCAATTGAGAAATGAGTTGGGAGAGCCTGAGGTGTGAAAACCATTCCCTACGAGCCTCTTCAATCCAGTCTGGAATGGGGAGGGAAATTGCGAGCAGAGTACTTTCCTCCTCAAACTGGCGAGATAATACATCTGCTACACTATTGTCTTTCCCTTTCTTCTAAATGATCTCATAATCATATCCCAGCATTTTGGCTAACCATTTATTTTGTTGTGGGGAGGATAGGCGTTGCTCCAAAAAATATTTAAGACTGTGATGATCTGTGCGGATTTGGAAACGTCGCCCCAATAAGTAAGGTCGCCAGGTCTCGACTGCATGTAAGATGGCCATCATTTCCTTCTCGTAGGTAGATTGGCCCAGATTTCTCCCACTGAGTTGTTGGCTTGTGAAGGCCAATGGTCGCCCTTCCTGCATTAAGACCGCCCCAATACCTGTACCCGAAGCATCACATTCAATGACAAAGGATTTGGTGAAGTCAGGTAGTGCTAAGACTGGAGTGGAACACATGGCGTTTTTGAGAGCGGTAAATGCCTGTTGTGCTTCCTCGTTCCAGAAGAAGGAATTTTTCTTTAGGAGTTGAGTGAGGGGCTTCGCTATGCGGCCATAGTTGTGGACAAATTTACGATAATAGCCTGTGAGACCCAAAAATCCTCTCAAGCTCTTCAAGGTCTTAGGTTGAGGCCATTCTTGCATTGCCTGGATCTTTTTGGGGTCCACCTTGACACCTTCACGCCCCACAATGTGGCCCAAATACTCAAATTCTTCCATGCCAAACGAACACTTAGACATCTTGACAAATAATTTATGCTTGCGGAGCAGTTGCAAGAGTAGATCTACATGTTGAAGATGTGCCGCCCAAGTGCCACTATAGATGAGGATGTCATCGAAGAAGACAAGGACAAATTTTCTGAGATATGGTTTGAGAATGTGATTCATAAGGCTCTGAAAAGTAGAGGGGGCATTACAGAGACCAAATGGCATGACCAGGAACTCATAATGGCCTTCATGAGTTCTGAAAGCCGTCTTGGAAATGTCGACTTCCTTCATGCGAATTTGGTGGTAGCCTGAGCGAAGATCCAACTTAGTGAAGAATTGAGCCCCATTGAGTTCGTCCAGCAAATCGTCAACCACCGGGATGGGAAATTTATCTTTGACTGTCAACTTATTGAGGGCCCTGAAGTCGGGACACATTCGCCACTCCCCATCTTTCTTGAGGACCATGACCACTGGGGATGAATAAGGACTAATGCTGGGACGAATGACACCTGCTTCCAACAATTCCTTGATGATTTTTTATATTTCATTCTTTTGGGTGAACGGATATCTGTATGGCCGCACATTTGGGGGTTGGGCCCCTGGAACCAAGGTGATGCTATGATCATGTTCCCCTCGCAAGGGTGGAAGCTCATGAGGCTTGTCAAAGACCGTCCGATGGTTATTTAAAATCTGTTGCATCTCAGGATGAATTGGCGGAGACATGGTTTCGACTACCTGGATGGCATTAAATTGAGCGACCACTCCATGATGGCCCTTTTTTAACAATTTTTCCATCCTATGCAAGCTGATGATAGAGGGGGCTCCCGCCTGGAGTCCACGGAGGGTATGTGTGGAGTTGTTCTGCTTAAAACTCATATATAACTCCTGGAAATCCATTGTGATTGGCCCTAGAGTGCGGAGCCATTTAGCGCCTAGGACAATGTCGCAACCCCCCATGTGTATGGCAAACATGTGGGTTTTCAACTGATAATCCCCCATTTGAAGTTTGACATTTTCACAGCGGCCTTCACATTTCATTGTGCCCCCATCTGCAATTTGGACTTGGAAGTTAGAAACTGCCCGTACAAAACAATGCGCTGCTTCTGCGATTTTTTGATGGATGAAATTATGGGTACTTCCACTATCAATCAAGACTACTACTGGGCGATGTTTAAGAAAACCCCTGATTTTGAGAGTTTGAGGGGAAGAAATTCCTGCCAACGCATTTAGCAAAATAACTGGTTCGTCAGATACAATCTCCTTTTGGTTGTCTTCTTCGATCGCCTCTGGTTCCTCAAGTGGTGGATCTTCCTCAGTGGAGCTGTAGTCAGTGGCATCTATTTGAAAAAACTTGGGCTCCTTGCATTTATGACCCAGGGAATATTTTTCATCACAGTAGTAACATAGTCCTTTCTTCCTTCTTTCGGCCATTTCCGCAGGTGACACCTTTTGAATCTTAAGTGTCTGAGTCGTGTTGGGAGCCTGTGGGGGATGACCTTTAGCTGGGAAATTGGGGCGGCTGTATTGGGCTGCTAATGCACGTTCCACCTTACGAGCTACCTGGCAAGCCTCTGTCCACGTGGGAGGGTGGTGGAGTAGAACTTGAGCTTTGATGGCTACTTTAAGACCGCTGATAAAACATTCCGTGTAGAACTCATCTGTGAGACCCTTAGTGCGGAAGGCTAAGGCTTCAAAAGCGATAATATACTCATCCACTGTACCCGTCTGTCGGAGCTTAATGAGACGCCCCAAAAAAGAGTCTTCATGTTCAAAGCGATTTCGAAGAGCTTTGGTAAATTGGGCCCAATTCTGAAAAGGTCCATTGCAACGCTGATGCCATTCCCCCCATCACCATCGTTCATTGTCCAAGTACATGGTCCCTACCATAAGCTTAGTCCAATCATCTAGGATATGATTCAATTTGAAATACTGCTCCATTTGTGCTAGCCATGCGGACGTGTGAGAACCGTCAAATTTATGCATATCCAACTTGGGAGGTCGCTGACTGGGTGGTGGATGGGTGTGCCAGACGTGAGGAGAGTGGCTAGACTCACCCTCATGGTATTCATGGCCATTATACGCCTCCTCGTGGGCTGGCTCCTTGCCCTTCGAGAGTGCTTGCTGTATCTGGAGACTTAGTCCGCTCATCTCACGTTGGAGGGAGTTCATCGCAGTGTGGATGGTGTTCACAGTGTCTTCAAGTTTTTCCATCCTTTCATTGGCCATCGCTTGAGCTCTAGTTTCTACCATACACCAACCGGATGAAAAATTGGGACCGCCTAAAATTTTTTTACTAATAAATTGAATGGTACCACCTTGCTCAGCTCGCCGTCCTGATTCTGATGGGCTAGATCACCAATAAGCACCCTGGAATATCTCAGACTCGTTTTTTTTTTTTTGGAAAACTCCTAACGGAGTTTTACTCCTTCTTGATCAATACTGCAGTCGCCAAATCCTCAAAATGTCAAAGCTGCCAAAAGTCCTGCGAAAAGTATACCCCGGTATAGGAACCCTTCACAACAACTCTAATCTGGTGGATCTGAGAGAGCTGAATGGTGGAACAACTGCTGCTGCAGATTTGATGGAGCTGCGGGACTGATGTCTGCTGCTGCGGCACTTCTTTGCACACGCGGATCTAGAATAGATGATGTGTGATCCCCCGATAGAAAAGGGAACTATGGTCTAGAGGAGTGTCAGGTGCTACAGATCGCAATATACATAAGGGTCTGACAATAGTACTCGGCCTAATGTTTCAGGGCTCTAACTAAGGAGGATCGACCGTACCCTTAGCCGTACAACCCGACTACCCTATCGTACGGGCGAGTAATCTCTCCGAGTGTTGTTCTCGGTGTACTGTAGCCACAAGACGGCCGAAGGTTTATCTATGGCGAGGTTTCAAGGGGGCCTAGGGGGCTTCCTATATACCCAGAGGGTACGTGGAAGACAGTCCGTGCGCGGTTCTGTCTAATGCACTACCACTCGAAGGGGTACCCACAGGGGTTACAAGGGAGTCCAACAGACGTGACCACCTCTTGTATTTCCTGCGTGCATGCCTCCCCAAATCCGCAGGTTTATGTGCTCAATGACAGATCCCATGGTTTAAAGACGCCGGAACACGTCTCTAGCCAAAAAAATTTTTTGCTAAAAATTGGAGATCCCACCGAGCCCTGGAAAGTGCTCTGATACCACTTGTTATGCTCTTAACCTGCAAAATAATACCCAAATACAGAATATGCGAAGAAAAAAATACCCAGAACACAGAATAGTAATGATTTTATTATTCAGAGAGCAATGTTCACATGCCTCTTCGAGGGGGAAACCTCCACTAGAGCAGAGCTCGATTACAAAAATAAGACACAATGCTCCTCGCAGGGAGTCTCTATCCTTTATATATGACTCATACATGCAATACCACGGGCCAATACCGTGGGTTTTATTAATACCATCTATCTAATACTACGGCCCATTTGCAACTAACTGTGGTCCCGTCATTAATTGCGGGTTAACCACTTACAAATATTAATATGGGCTTTATTGACTCTTGATTATGACGTGATCCCATGACATAAATAAGGGGGTTAGGGTGGGACCCTAACAATTGCAGTATGTTCATCTCCCTCTATGTTTTCACATATGAAATATTCTTCTCATATTTCATGTCACATGGCAGCTAGATATATTTCTCATTAAATGTATATTCATTTAGATCAAGCTATTGATGGATAATTCATGTATTTATGTGGAAACAATGTCTTTAAAAATTGCTCCATGTGTCTCAACATTACATAATCATTTCCTTACTTTTACTTCTCTCTAAATCTAGACATATATAATTCTTATCGTTTAAGCTCTATATGGTATATTTCTCCTTTATTGTCTTCTACCATTACACATGTCTTCACAATTAATTTTCTACAAATTCTTAATATTAGTTGGCCACCATTAATTGAGGATTATTTCCTATGTGCAAGTTGCTTCACACATTGTATCTTTATGAATGGTTATGAATCAATCCTATTTGAATTACTTGTGAAAAAATATGGTGTTGTAAGTCTTGAAGATAGATTAGACAGCAATACTTAAGATGTCCTAGGCACTGGTCTCCCATCAACCCAGATGTTCTCTCTAGGAGGCTTCTATATCTTTTGAAGCACTTGCACAACAAGTGATATAAAAAGTTGAAAAATACTTTTTGCGTCATTTTTGGGGAATGAATCAGAATATTTTTCCCTGGGTACTACAAATCTTTACATTCCCTCTATCAGGTGAGAAGGGGAAGTGTGGGTTGAAGATCTCTCACCTTGATGACTCCACTATTTCAATCTTATGGTAAACATCCGATGAATCCACTATATGTATCTTTATTTTGTCATTCTAGATTTCAAGAAGCCTCATACTCACTTTGATGCTAAAGTAGCCAAAAATTTCCCCTACCTTTGAACTTGAGATCACTCACCTAAAGGGGTTTTCAAAATGGCCCTTCTTGCATTCTTGGCCAACAGATTTTCCCCACTGGATTTTTCTTCTATTGCTGGTTATCCCAATCATGTCCCTCCATTTCATGAATGGAATACCTATTTTCCTATATTCAGTGGAAACACATATAGAAGGTCAGACCAACACCTCAAGGATTTTCATGAATGCATGGAACAACAAGGTATTTTTTTTGAAGATGCAAAAATGAAATTGTTCATGTATTCTTTAGAAGAAGATTTTAGAGTTTGGTACAAAACAATACCTCGTGGCAACATATATTCTTTAAAGAGCTTTCACATAGCATTTAATCATTATTGCAAAATATTTTATCTACCAGATGCTATGTTTGAATATTGTTGTGCACATTTTAATGTTGAAAATATTTCTAAGGTTAATGATCCCGCTGAAGATATTTGTGGGGCTCAACTCCAAGAATACATATACTTGAATCAAGAAGCATCACCTAGTGATCAAGAAAGAGAAAAAGGAGACACCATAGAGCTGACAATAAACCTTCAGAGACCTCATTCTACCGAATTTTATGATTCGCCTTCTTGTGATTCGTATGAATTCAATGGGATGTTGAGAAATGCAGGGCTACAAAAACCCCACTCATGGGAAGATGCATAAAAAGAGGAGGCCCACCAGGAGTGCAACAAAGAGGTTCTAGTTCAAAATTCACATCCTTAAAATGGAGAACAGGTTCAAGAAGCTAGTATTGAAGTCAATATCATTTCTCTAATTTATGATTCAGATGATTCAGAGGATGATGAGATGGTTGCAGACTTTCAAAGAGATCTACTTACAAACAAATGGGGAGAATATTACCAACAACAACTCCTTCAAAAGAATCCCAAAGTTGAAGAGCCTAGCAATGTCTGTGACTACCTATTGTAGAAAGTTCCCCCCCTGGAAACTGTTCAAGAAAGAGAAATAGCTATAAATCTTTCTCATCAGTCCCATGATCCTGTAGCTGACTACATGGCATCTTTCTTTGGCCTGCAACAATATACATCAATTCCAAGGCATGTGTCAAATTTTTGGTCCAAAGCTCTTATGGGGTGCATGCACATTTTAGCCACTGATTTTCAAGAACACGACCCAATTAGAAGGTTCATGGAGGATATTAAAAGAAATAAGCATCAAGTTGGGGGCATATATCAAAATTGTTGTCCAAATATTTTGTGGTATATGCCTATTTTAATTGTTGAATTTCTAGAGAACAATGCATAAAGTCTAGTACTCTAATGTTGGGTTGGTATCATTAGAAGGCTAACCTCACTTGAGTGAATTGAAATCTGTGCATAAGTAGGAGTTGTATATAAATAAGCTCACTATCTGAGCATTTAATTTCCTGTTGTTAGAGTTTATATCTATGCATTTCAGTTTTATGAGTAAAATAATCCTAGCAAATAAATTCCCATGGAGATTTTATGGTTATATAGGTTCATTATATTTTTGACTCCATTCCAAATGGTTAAGGCTACTAGTTTGTAGGTTCTCAGCACCTTTCCAACAAGGCACTATCCCCAGTTGAAGCCAATGTTGTCACCTACCGCAAAATGTGTTTTCAACTATCAAAAAAGAGCAAAAGAGTAGAATATTTTTCATTCATATTCCAAGACACAAAAGAACTCAAAAGCTAAATCAAACCCTCTCCATTGGAAAGCGCTCTGAACAAGATTTCCAACGATAGGTATACGTCCAAAAATGGACTTCTGGATCAAAAGATATGGTTTTTTGAAGTTTCAAGGATTCAAGCCTTAGGAAAGAAGGAACATTGGAGGTCTGATATCGAAGATCACATATTGGAGGTCCAGCGACATCAGAGATCGGAAATTGCACAACAGAGCTACATGGCATATCAATGCATCACATATCAAAAGTTTGATATATCAGAGATAGAAGATCGTTGATTGCAACATCGAAGCTCTAAGGAGACCGATGCATCGCAATATCGCAGTATCAGAATTTTTGTAGGTGGAAACATTTTAAAATTAGTGATATCACATAATGTGCCAATCGCATTAAAAAACATCGGGGGACTCAAATAAAGGTTAAAAAAGGATTTCATCATAAAACCAAAGGAGGATGGGTCCTTTTCTCTCTCCTCTAGTAGGACACGTGGCAACATAGGATTGCCTCCGATAAGGACACATGGCAGCATAGGATTGCCTCCAATAATGACATGTGGTGCATACGATTGGTTCTGATAAGCTAGAGTGGCATCTGAGATCAGCATGATGTGGCAGTACTAAAGGACACGTGGCAAGAAATTTTGGTGTTTTGAGGGGGCCTATGGGGGCATATTTGGGTGACAAGTGTCACCACTAACGAAGTGCCACATGGAGTGATGATGTCATAATCAGAGGTCACAAATCAGAGGTTGAGGATTGTCGGAACTTTGTAACACTTGACACTTGAAAAAATGTTGATAAGGGGGGTTTGATATCTCGCTAACACATGGTCGAGAAGAGTTTAAAAGACCGGGGGCATAAATCACTTTACAAAGGAAAAACAACCCTCGAACTCAAACATAATGCACTAGATCCTTAAGGCTAAGCCTTCGGTCATGGCCCACTATCCTATGGTGATAAATTCATGAAAGGTTAAACAAAAGGGGCCAAGGAACATCGAAATTATATTTTATTAATGTTTTTAAGAAAAAAATTCCTGATGAGTAAAGCTCTGATAGTGTAATACATAGAGTTAAAAGAAGGATGAGTTAGTATCTATGTTACAGTGCACCAGAGAGGTCATGATAATTGATAGTTCCCGACTCCAAAAAATAGGGGATTCAAGTAGTTAAGGTGGAAAGCAACAGGGGAACTGACCGAGTAATGGAAGAGGCACATTGTGGCAGAGACGTGTCTTGATCAGAGGCCATCACAAGATGTGGTGCATAGATATTTTGTTATAATCATCATTTAGTTTTTCCCATGTTTTTCTATTTTGTTGTTTTGTTATTCTATTATTGTTGTATTTTTAAAAAATGAATCATTTTGTTGCAATGATTTGGGCGACAGAGCCTTAGCACATTGAGACAGTTAGTCGATCAGACAGTTGGAGCTCAGGCTAAGATATTTTTTTAACTCTTTTCAATCTCTCCCTCTCCTTGTAAAAGGAGGGAAGAAATGCTTAAAAGAGCACTACAAGAAAAAAGGACATTGGTGAGGGGCGAAAAATGTCACCATAAGCTCATTGGTGATAGTCAAAAGAGTGTTCGTCACCAAAAACTGAATGCCACCAAAGGTTGCATCACCAAAAGTATAGGTGTTTTGTCACCAATAATGATTTATAATGATGGATAGTGACCGTCACCATTTCATATGAGCAATGGTGACAGACCATAGCCTCAATCACCAAAAACTGAACGTCACCAAAGGTGGCATTGCCAAAAGTTAAGGTGTTGAGGTGACATTCAAAGTCCGTCACCAATAATGATTTATAATCACAGATAGTGACTGTCACCATTTCATATGAGCAATGGTGATGGACCATAGCCTTAGCCACCAAAAACTGAACATCACCAAATGTGGCGTTTCCAAAAGTATAGGTGTTATGGTGACATTCAAGGTTTGTCACGAATATCAATTATAATGACGGACAATGACCATCACCATTTCATACTACAACGATTTATTGTGATGGATATTTCATGGCCGTCACTATTGGTGCATATATATGGCGACGTTCATTGAGCCGGCAGGGAAAATTTTAAGAACCCCCCCTAAATTTACATGTATAATAAATGGGCGAATCTCCATGGTATATAGGAAAAATGGAAGGTGATTTTATCAATAATATGATATGTATATATAATTTTTTGGCGAATCTCTCACCAGGCATGGCGAATATTTTACTCAATTATAAAATCTTGTGTTTATTGAATACACAAATGAAATCATTGCATTTCTTTAAAATATCCTTTGAAATCAAAATTACCGAAATTACATATCGATAACCTAGTGGGTGTAGGATAAAATTCACCCGTGCCATTAACAGAAAGCATGAGAAAAAACCTAATACTATATATAAAACCAAGAAAAATTCAAATTCATCACTTCTAGGGACCTCGTAACCACCTTGCTAATACACAAGTATGTTCCTATTTACAATTAGAAAAATTACCCAAATTACAATCTGTTTACTCCAACATATGTTGGAAAGTTATAGAAGGATGACTAATGCAATCAATCCATTCCTTTTAGCCCTAGATTTGTTTCAGTTTAAAACAGAAGTATAGAAATATACTTGTCCAATGTCTATGCTTTAACCATTCACCTTAAGATGTTTTTACAATATAATTTCCTAAGTCTATTTAATATCTTCATTATCATAAAAACCAACCTATATCTATCTTAACTCCACATCTACCACTCTTAGGGGGATGAAATCTATTGTCCCTCTGAGCACTTGGTAGACCCAGAATTAAGATGGATCTAAGATGATAGAATTTCCCCTTTAAATAGTCTATGCTCACATGAATACCATGGTATTACCATGGGTCAATACCATGGGTTATCATAAACTTGGAGCTTAAAAATTACTATTAGTAATTTATAAAAATTAATAAAATTAATAGTTGATTTTTATTTTATTTTTTATTTTAACCAAGCTAAAATGTTTAACATACATTAAATTACAACATCCATTTTTACTCTTGATCGGATCAAATATTTTTTCACTCTATGCTAGTTTGCATATCACGATATTTGATACCTCTCAGGAGTTAGTAGATCCAGAGTAAATATGGATCTATGCTAGTTTAATTCCCCCATTTAAATAGGCTACATTCCATGTGAATACCATGGGTCAATACCATGTGCCATTTTTATTTTTATTAATACTAATATTAGGGTTAATAATGTCTTTTTGCATGGTATTAATAACAATCTAGTCCATGGTATTTGTCCCATAGTATTTTGCCCATAGGTTTCACCTAAATATAACGCATTTTTTGAGTGTTCGTAAATATAATGTGACTTATGGAGTAAATATAAAAAAATGTTTTATTTGTTTACCATACCTCTCGTTTATTTATATTTTTATTAATTTACCATACCTCTTTTACAAATATGGTATTTGGCCCATAGGATTCACTTAAATAAAACCTCTTTCTTGAGCCTTCATAAATAGAATGAGGGTCATGGACTAAATATAAAAAGAGGTTTTATTTATTTACCATGTGTCTAGTTTATTTATATTTTTATTTATTTACCATACCTTTTGAGTAAGTATAAAAAGATGTTTTATTTATTTACCATACCTCCACTTTACTTATATTTTTATTTGTTTACACCCTTGCATGTATATAAGGTGACTTATGGAGTAAATATAAAAAATGTTTTATTTATTTACCATACCTCTCATTTATTTATATTTTTATTAATTTACCATATCTCTTTTATAAATATGGTATTTGGGCCTTTGGCCCACAGATTCACTTAAATAAAAGCTATTCTTGAAAATGGGCGAATGGATTCACTTAAATAAAACCTATTCTTGAATATGGGCGAATGGAAGGTTGTAACTCCTAATTTCAAGGGCTAAATTTACCTTTTTTACCCTCTCCCTTAAAATAAGGTGGGTTATTTGAGGTGATTTGTAAAAATGTGCTATGATACAAAATATTCACCCACTAAAAATTTAAAACCCCTTAATTTCGCCAAAGGGCGAACATTCGCCCCTAAAATTTTCTATGATTGAGCGTCACCAAACACCGCATTGTCAAAAGTATAGGTGTTGTAGTGACATTCAAGGTCCATCACGAATAATGACTATAATGACGGACAGTAACCATCACCATTTCATATCAACAACAACGATTTATGGTTACAGACCTTTCATGGTTGTCACTATTGATGTGTATATATGGTGGCGTTCGTTGACCGTCACCATTTCATATTTTGGTGAGGGTCAAAAAATGTCACCATAAGCTCATTGATGATGGGAAAAAGAGCCTTCATCACCAAAAAGTGATCGTCGTCATTCCATATGGATATCAGGGCACGATGGAATCAAACCACCAACCTCCTACTTGTAAAAAAGATGCTCTTCCATTGAGCTAGCACCCTTTAAATAATTAGACCTTGAAACTTCATAAATTGTAAATTCAACAACTTTCAATAAATTAAAGTCTCGAAAATATTTTACTAAACAAGCAAAGCAGCGTCGAACCTGCAAGTCCCTACTTAATGGTTATGGAACTTATGAAATGTGGGTGGAGGAAAAAATAATTACATATAAGAAAATCAATATGTTAAGTTGAATACTCAATTAGAAGTGAAACTTTGAAGACATTTATAACCTATAAATGACCTATAACTAGCAAATGCACCAAATATTGCAAAAGAAATGTCATAAGTGGATAGCATATGGAAGAAGAGCATTGATGAAGACAGATGCAATATGTTATAGGTTGAGTGAAATAAAAATCTCAATGTTGTTGTTGTTGGGTGTTTAGATATTTGAATGATATCTAAACTTCTGTGCAAATGTAACATGGATCTCCAGAAACCATGAACGGCATAGGATATATATATATATATATATATATATATATATATATATATATATATATATATATATATATATATATATATATATATATATATATATATAAATATATTCCCCCTTCACATAAACTAACATGCAATTTAAAATTTCACAAGTCCGCACTCAAAACACAACAACAACCAACAAATAAAAAAAATTGATGTGGACAGAAAGCAATAGCTTCACCTTCATTCTTAAGCTACTTCTGTTTATTTGAATTTGACTTGTGACATTCTTTATCTAACAAGGAATCAAAATCATCACTAGTATTAAATTCATCCAACACGGACTTTGGAGATCCCACTGACATCTGCATTTTTGTTGCCATGCCTGAAAACCATGGAGATCCATGTCAATAGTAGAATAAGATGTGTGCATGTTGCTCAAGAACACATTCCTTATTAACCATTGTTACCTGACAGAAACCAAAGAGAACACAATATCAATGTACACAAAATCCCCTACAGAAATATAATCATAACTTAGCTAAGATGTCTAAAAGATGTTTTTAATTAATAAACTTTGTATTTGGAAATTATGTTTCTTTAGATTTAAAAAAGACTACGTTGTAGAAAAATTCTGTCTATTTATCCAAGCAATTATATCGTAGCATATGTCAATGGTAGCAATCTATAGTACCTAAAGTAAAAAGACAAATTTTCTCAAGAAAACAGATTTAGAAAAGAGCTTTGAAAACTATATGTTTGTCATCAAAGCTTTAATTAGTTTAACAACAAACTAGTTGGAGTTTGGAAATCAAAATTATTTCATACGAAACGAGCAGACAGTGGCCAAAGTCGTTATTCATACAAATAAATCTGGAGTCACTATTGCCATTGCAGATAACTAAAATTTGGGTAGTGGTCTAACAATTAGAGCTTATTTGCAGGGAAGACTCATCAATACCATCATTTTTTTTCCAAGGTTTGTTGTGTCTCTAGATCCAGATCAGATAGCTTTCTATTCTCAAGTTCTACCTTTCAAGTACTGATTTTTGGCTCACCCTTTAAAAAACAATTCTACCATTCCATTTGATTTTGTTTTGTCAAGAGAATTTGCAGGACCTTCTCATCCTCTATTTTACATCAATCAATAACCATCCATTAATGATATAAAGAATAACAAATACACAACAAAGGCCAAAGATGCGCTAGTTGTATACCTATGTTCTATGAATCATCTGACCTTACTAGTACAAAGAGCTCACCCTGAAAAAATAACATCCATGTGGAATTTACAAAACTTTTTTAAATCAAACTCCAAGTAAACCAATTAAAATATCAACATCATTTTAATCAATAAAATCTCTGACTTAAAATAAAAGTGGCCTAGAATTGAATGTTATATCAACCATGTCAAGTAACTAACATCGGATGAGAAATATAGGCCATGCATATTGGATTAGTGAAATAATTGATCTGAAAAAACTCAAAATCAATCAGATGAATTACAACTAAGAAATGAAAATAAATGACTTACAATTAAGACATGAGGTTGCCTTTCAACCATGTCGTTAAATGACTCTTCTTTATGTCACAGACCATTAAACTTTTTCTGATACCAGGTGGAAGTGGTATTGTAACATTAACCACTGATAGAGTCTGTGTCCATGACTACTTCTCAAGATCCACTCCATTACCATCATTTGGGGCTAGATAAGATTCATGCAAAAACCATCAACATGAAAATGAAATATACATCCTTGTAAAAAAATGGGAGGAAAAAAATTCCACAAATTGAAACAGATTGTAGGATAACTCATTCTTGCAACATGATTATCTTGTCATGAACAACAAAAAAAGAAATTAGGAGAAATGTAATTTTTTCCACATTTTGACAATCATTTCCTTTTGCATATTCTATGAGAAATTGATGAAAAAAGTCAATTAAAACTTGTCAACATCAGGATTATAGTAAAACATAAAGGAACTGCTCCAACACATATATAATCCTAAACATAAGTATCTATACATATAAGTATTTATTGAGATCATTGTATTTTGTGAAAATATGGAAGTCAAATCTTTGAATTAACACAATTTATGGTACCACTGCGTTACGAAGTCCATTCATTCGAGTATTTACGAAGTCCATCCAAAAATTTCTTCAAGGTTCAAAGTTCAAACAATTAACATGTAGCCTAAAAAAGCTCAGATTTGAAAAGGAGATAACCCAAAAATGTAGAGTATATATCTCACATTTATATATCCTAATTTCTAGACATTGAAATGACACTTTTTAGCATACTATTGTGAATTCAACCTAAAATGCTATAAAAAAGTATTGATGGTTATTTTTGTTAAAAATGGAAACTAGGGCCAAATTCCACTTTGAACAGCTCCTTTGGGGCTAGATAATTGTGGCATTGAATTCCTCTTTTTGAGAGGACGAAAATTGATCTAAATATCATCAAATTTGGATAAGTAGAAGTGGAATTTCGAATTTATGTTTCTCTCATGTAAATTATTTAGGTCGGCCTCAACTATATGTCGGCTTAAGAAGATCATAAGTCACATCCCCTCAACTCCACTAAATTGTATATATAGAGGAGCATTCCCTCTCATTTGGGACACATCAATCAAAAGAAAAAGATATCTTTGTGGCAGCGAAGATTAAGGAGGATAAATTCAACTACAAGTTAAGGGGACCCATCAAACAACCACATAAGAAGGTACACTTATACGTAACATAAGTTTCATTTAGATTAAGGTGCATGAAACACTTTCAAGCTAAACAAACTTCAATGGGAAATCTCACAGGTGACATACTACAATTTGACAATTAGCAGTCGGCATTGTTTCTCCAAGTCCATAACTGAATGATTAATCATTCAGAATTGGTTAAGGTGCAAAACTTACAAATTCACTTTAAGGACACTTGTTCCATTTAAAGAGTCATAAAAGCTAAATTTAAATTTAAGATGTCACCAGCCAGAAAAAGTATTAAGCGCTCAATAATCCAACAATTGTAACACTTTCAAGACCTTTTAAATATTCATAACAGTGACAATCGTGAATCATTGGGATAATGCATTCCATTAAATTATAATCTCAGTTGTGCACATTATCTTTTGGATGTATATAGAGCTTTACAAGCTGAGTCAGTTTATTAGCGACAAACCAGTTTCATCAACATTCAGAAAATGAAAATGAAGATAGAAATGAATGAAAGGAGATATCTACCTTGCAGGATAGTTTAGAAACCAAAGCGTAGAATTATAGAATTTGGACATAGCGTTAACCACACTTTTGGGACTTTAGCTTCCCAAATAATTCACTTTCTTGTCATCGACACCCTCTACAATGAGGGAAACTTTAATAACTGTCAAAGGTTTAGAGTTAGAAAGATTATGTGAAAGTTCCTGTAGATAGAGATCTTGCTCCCTTATTTCAATCACTGGGTAAAACTGCAAGTCACACATCAAAAAAGATCGATGTTACCGATGTGAGTATTTATTCCTTTAGGTATCATGAAGTCTGTGGGTGCTACACACACACATGCATATATATGTGTGTGTGTGTGTAATTAAGCCTATAGGTTGCATGTAAGCCTTTCAATGCTCTTTATGCCAGATGTATTCTTACAATGGTCAATGGCTCATAGGTAAAACCATTAGATAACAAAAATCAATGTTGGATAAAGCAAATAAAAATACCAACTGCGGAACAGAATATGACAACAACCAAAAGTTTGCTACCAAATCTTCATTTTCTAGTAGACCTCAGGATATATAGTAGTTGCAACTATTTGCATGTCATAGTTAGGATAGATAGAAACAATGATAAATTACAAGTTTCCATCATTGATTGCATCAAAATGTTGATATGATTATCAACGCATAGTGATAATGGTTGTAAGGTGACAATAAACAATGCATATCTAATTCACAAATTGTACTTATGTATGCTTCAAGCCTGAACTCATAGGCTTGTAATTGAACTCTTACAGCCATCAAATTAATTCATGCACTATCAAGCAATATCATCAATGATATATTTCCTTGTAAAAGATTATGCCTCATACCTTGAATTCGACCTAGAGTTTAATGCACATTCCAATCATAAGAAGTACTAATCCCAGATAAAATGGGCAACTAAGTTAGGGACTAAGATTTTCCACCTAGCCATAGATTGGGCAGCACTGTGGTTTTTCTTGCTGCCCAATCACCCCCAAGCCAGATTCCAAGGCATAAGGAGGTTGCTCAAGAAAAAAAACAATCAGGAATCCAAAAAATGATCTCCACCCCAGGCTATCAAGGGGAAATGTTGAAGCTGTAGTTGAACTCATCGACAAAATGTTTGATTGGGATTTTGTGTCTTGGAATGCAATCATTTCAGCGTTTTTCCAACAAGGCCACAATAAGGAGACTCTTAAGCTTTACTTTTAGATGAAGCTTGCAAGTTTAAGGCCAGACCAATTTACATTGACAAGTGGTCTAAATCCATGTGCCAACTTGATGTGTTCGCAGTATGGTGCACAAGTTGAAGCTAAGGTAATCAAAGTGGGATTCGAATCAAATGCCTTTCCAGAGCTTGCTCTTATTGAAATGTATGTTAAGTGTGATAGAAAGGAGGATGCAATCCAAGTGTTTGATCACATCTGCGTGCCTAATGTTTTCACATGGAATTCTTTGGTTGTTGGATATGCCCAATGCAGTAGGTTAGAGTGTGCAAGGTAATTGTTTGATATGATTCTTGAGAGGGATGTGGTCTCTTGGAGTAAATTGATTGGGATCTACACCCAACATGGGTATAGTGAGGAATCCCTCCAACAGTTTCGTGAAATGCATAGGTCTAACATGAGGCTGAATTATATTACCTTCAATAGTGCCCTCAATGCTTGTTACCTTACACTCCATTGAGCAAGGAAGACATCTACATGGCTTGATAATCATAAGTGAACTTGAATTGGATGTATTTTTCGGGAGTTCCCTTGCAGACATGTATACTAAATGTGTTGGAGTATAGATGATGCACACCTTCTATTTGATAAAATGGTTATGTGAGATGCCATTTCATGGACATCAATCATTACAAGTTTGGCACCTTAGAGAGTGCACACCAATTATTTAATATAATGCCTACAAGGAATGCAGTTTCTTGGAATGCAATGATGGCAACATATGCCCAAGTTGGGTATGGTGAGAAAACCCTACATATTTTTAGAGAAACGTTTTTGGCAAGAATGAAAACAGATTGGGTCACCTTTGCTATTGTTTTAAGTTCATGTGCCCATTTAGCAACTTTAAAGTAGTGCGAGCAAGTCAATGTACACACTATCAGAAGTGAACTCAAGTCAAAATAGGAAGCCACCTGACTTGAAGACTACCATGCACATCGAACTGGTGGGCCATGCAATCTGGCGAAAGCTAGCTGCTGCGGGGTTTGAACCTACAACCTGCCAACGACAACACCCGCATATGAGTTTGCAACAAAAGTGGTATTCCTAGTGAGAGATTAGAGTTTGCAAGGGAAGTGTTTGTTAAAATTCCACTAAGAATATGCGTTGAGGCAGTACAAATGGTCTCACTCTCAAGTTTTCTCCCCAAGTTTAACATAGGGTGGACCATCTACACAAGTAGCACCAAATGCCTCTATATTCAGACATTCAATTTTATTTCAAGCTGCTCAAAGCTCAAACATAGCTTTGTTATTATTAAATATCCACTTAAGATGTCATACGATTGTCGCGTCTTATCAATTTACAATTTGGCACATAGCAATCACCAGGAATGTTTACGAAGATCCAAAATCATTGTAGTCTCTTCCAGCTTTTTCAAAGAAAACTTTCACCAAGTTGGTAATATTTCTATTTCGAAAAAAATGAAGACCCCCTCTTCAGGTCTATAATGTATTTTTTTATTGGAATGGTTCATGGCTATTGTCAAAGCGTTGCAATATTTGTCAGATTGGTAAAAATATGTGCAAAATAAATGTTTTATTGCACTAATTGCATACATATGGACTTGAATTCCATCTATGTTAGTGTAACTACTTCATGGTTCTGGTGCAAAAAAACATATTATTAGAGTGGCACTTGAATTTTGGCACTTGTATCAAATTGGTGGTTCCCTGATATTTTTATTGTGAATGGGTGACTAAAATATAGGACTCTTGACCTGCATGCAAAAATATTTCATTTCAAGGATTTGGTGATATACCCAATTTGTATATTGTAGACTAGGATGTATACGCAGTCGCTGTCAAGATTCGACAATGAAGCACTAGTCATGTCTTCATGACCCAAATGCAAGAAGTTTGAACCCACATGTCCAAAATGTCATTTTTGGTATTTGGATATATATGTAGTAGGCTGACTAAATATATATGACATATACTTGATGGTTGTGGACATGCAATGAAGTACTAATCAAGCAAACTATGAAAGAAAGGCTACTTCAGTGTCTAAGCAATTATTCAACCTCTTGTCTTGTCGAGAAGCAAGAAAAAAAAAGTATGAACAAAGAAATTGAAGGCATATATATTTTGAGCCATGATTGTCCTAATTTTGGGTTGATTAGATATGGACCATTGTAGACTTTGCAATTGAATGAAGTATTGAAGCTAAAAGGGGAAGTTTAGAGTAGGTAATGAGCATAGGATGAATGTTGCCATCATATCAAGGGAAAAATCTTCCCATAGCAAGCTTCAAAACCAGGTGGATATACAAAACATACATGGGTATTTGCTTTGTTATTCTGGGAAGTATATATTGTCTTAGCATGCCTTAAAATGGTGTGGTAACTTTCAAGAAAAATGAGTATTAGCCTTTCCTATCTTGTTATTCTAGCCTTTTTGGGTTCATGGTTGCCTCAGGTCTTCTCAATTAGAGTGTTTTCTAACATAGCCAAGGGCACAAGGAAATGCAGTGAAAGTTGTGGGAATGCCTCAATTCCATATCATTTCTATATCAATTCAAGGCATTGTCAGCTGGATGGACTCAAATTGCAATTCTATAACAATATTGTGAGGATTTAAGTGAACAACCTTTACTATAAGTTTCTCATCAAATGGGATCATCATCAATCCTCTCCAATCTTTCTATCCTAAAAACCTTAAGGGATTTAGTGTCAAAGGCATGAAGAATTATGCAATTTCTGTCAGCAACTTTCTCTAGTTATCTGACTGTAAGAACACTCCAGATTGTCTACTGAAGTGAAATATTCCTTATATGTAGAGTTGCAATGAGTAATGCATGTTTGATAGGACATTTTGCTATCCCTTTCTGAATGAGACAATATGGCACCATGGAGATGATGACTTTGCTCACTTCTCCTAGTTGCAGTGCCAGAGTTTCATTAGTTGGATACTCACACCCATATTGACCCGTTTGGATGCAAAGTGTGGGCTAAGTGGGAATTGGGTGTTATGGGCACTTTTTGATGATGTTCACTATGACCCCAATGTGGTCTATCAACATGCAGTAGATGTAACTGACAATGTGAGGTGTGCTTCTAAAGATGGCTATCAAGGAGATGAGTTCTGTCAAGGCACTGGATACGTAAGAGTATGCAAAAAGCATGGTGAGAAGTCATACGATAAGGACTGTCGAAGAGATCACAATGCAACAAAGAGAATAGTCCTTGCGACTGGGCTTGTGGCTTCGTCAACACTTGTGGCAGCAAGTCTTATTGCACTTGCTTTACACAGACAACATAAATAATCTAGTTTTTGAATTAGACAGTCCAGGGAGGAAGCCAACTTGCAAACCTTCTACCTATGCACTCTGAAGAATTCAAACTTGATCTATTCTCTTATAAGATGTTGGAGAAGGCCACTAAAATCTTTGCTACTACAAAAAAAAAGTGTGGACATAGTGCTTGTGGGACTATATATGCTGGGAGGCTTACTGATGGTCACCTTGTTGCTATAAAAGGGATCCATTTTGGGAGTTCTCATGGAGTAGATCAACTATTAAATGAAATTAATATCTTCTCAACAGTGAAACAAAATAAAACTTAATACAAATTCTTGGTTTTGTTTATTAACTGAATTTGTCTCTACTTGAACTGAGGGTTTATATATACTAATGTTGATGAAGCGATGATATAATTGCCTACATTGTTTACCTTGTTGTTAAAGTATGTTAGAATTCTAGAACCAAGTCAGTAAGAAGCAGAGTTCATCTCTGTTCTACCTATGATTATCATATCAGGTTGAGTACTCCCTACTTACTGTTGTTATTCTGCTAGTATCAGATTCTGCAAATCAGTGTTCTAGAGATTAGATTATTGCATACAAGGTACAAGAGCTATGTGCCATCATTTGCAGAGCAATGCATTCAAGCAAGATACATAAAGGGTTGTGAATGAGTTGAATTCATTCGCTCATCGGGTAGTGAACAAATTGGATAAAAGAGAGCAGCAATCAGATTCTCAGTTGGAGCACTCTAATGAAAACCATAATTCCCTAGACTCTATTTATTCTCAAGCATAACTACTGGATCAAATTCAAAGGTTGTACAAGATAAAATGACAAATATCATAGATCAATGCAATTCCACTTTTTTGAGAAATCTCATCAGACAATTGGCATTCAATGTAAGTTTCAAGAATAATAGTTTGATATGCAGAAGACTGTGGATACTAGTATGGTTGATCTTCAAAAGTTCTATGTAAGATTAGGACAAGACATAGGGTACCTTCAAAAATTAACTTCACAGATATAAAAGAAAATCACTGAAGTGGCTAGCACTATATCATCTCAATTAGACAATATTCAAAATAAAACAGATGACATTGGCAACACAGTGACTTTGTCATTGGGTCAACAGAAACTATTACTGGATGACCAAAGTCTTGCTTTGCAAGGCCTTGATACTCTTACACAAACTCAAGCTGAAGCATTTGAATAAAGAAAGTATCAGTACAACATCTTGCTGATAATGCTTGCCAACACTAGCTTGTGTTCAATACTTACCAAGAGGAGCTTTAGCCGACTCACAGTTGCCTAGCACAGAGCTCCTCTATGGTTTTGTCAACTCAGGAAGCATTTGAGTCAAAGAAAGCCACTATGGTCATGGCTCAGAACAAGTTATCTTCATTGCAAAATTCCATTCTTCTTGAATCTCGGGCTATTAATACCATCTTCTTCTACTTGATTATGATGTGTGTGCTCTATATGTTGATAAAAACAAAAGCAAACCAATAAGGTCAGATGTGTTCTGTACTCTGTACTTTGCATATCATTTTCCATTGAGTTCATCATAGCCCATTTTAAAGGTAATGTCTTTCACAACAAGGCTGGATTGCCTCAAAGACATTTTATGTAAGAACAACATTTTCATATAATCTTGCTCTCTTGGGAGTTCAATATTTTTGACTCGTATACCGTTAGCAACAATGGAACCCAAAAGACAACACATACAATTTTTTAATGTGCTAAATATAAAAAGGCACTCTTGCTAAATATTTTGCACTTCAATGTTTCCAAGTTAATATACATGTATATTAGGAATATAACACCCCATGGGATCACCATTGCTGATGCATTAACACTCATGAAATTGACTGATAAACTTTTCTTGGGAGTTCAATATTTTTGACTCGTATCCAAATAATGGAACCCAAAAGACAACACATCAATTTCTTTGATTACTAGAACCACAAAAAAGCACAATAATTTTGATTAATTAACAATATATGACAGGTTTAAGATTCCTGTGGGATGGAATATATGGTTGTAGGTTTCCTGGAGAATTTACCAGTGTTCATCCTGAAGATGAATCCAGTTGAGGATTCAAAACATCAACCATTCTAGAAGATGAACACTGGTAAATTCTCTGGAAAAACCTACAACCTAACAATAAATGCTTTGCTAATTCATCAAGAGGCATGATATAAACAAAAGGTACAACATGACAGAATCAACACATACAAAAGAATGGCATCACATGATTGACATATTGCAGATTAATTAGGCAACCCACTGTATGTGAAGCATCTCAAAGGCACAAAATCGAATTGCATACAACATACTATTTCAGGTTCTATATGTTTCACAATGGCATTTCCTCTGTGTGAATCCTATGGTAGATACAGTCAACCCTATAGGAAGACTTGATGCCTAATTTTCCCCACACAAGAATTCTTGCAAAATCTATTAAAATTTTCAAAATGATATGCTGACTAGAATAGGGGCTAGATTTTGCTATAATGTGCCCATAACAGATCAAGGCACTAGTCTTCTTCCCTTGTTAATTAAAAAAATCCAAAATTCTTCTCTCTTTTACCCCATTTTGTTTCATTCTGCAATCTAGAATTTACCAAAAAAATTTACTCGATATCAGAGTCTGTTTGAACCATAAAAATCCCAAAAAATATATCATAAACTTGGCTCTACTTCCCTCAAGCAAATCATGTGAAATTGACCTAAAAATCCTAGGACATTTTGCTTGTAGGGGCCCTTGAAGTGTGCTTTGTTGAAAGATCTTAATAGGGCAAAGATGGTAAAAGTTATAGACCATGAGGGTTACTCATCCACTAGGTGAATAAATATTCACTTATAAAAGTTCCCTACTTCTCAATAATCATAGAAATAGACTTTACATTCTCAATGCCAATGAAAAGCTAATAAACAGTGTGCAGATTTGGCTTCCATAAATTCTTGTTATCTCCTTTTAGTGATATGTTATATAATTATTTATGTTTGCTTGGAATTTTTGCATAATTGATTATAAGTGTCATACTATGGTTTGTTAATATTCTGAACAAATTTTTAAGTAAAATGATTAAAATTGTTTAGATGTACACTCCAACATGCACATACAAAAAATATAACTAATTAGGTCACACATAAAGCTAATGGCATTTATGAAGTCTTGCAAAACTAAAAATCAACATGTATCCTAGGGTTTAGCAAAGAAAATTACCTTAAGATGTTGAAAAGAGCATCGAGGTCCACCAATCTTTATCATAAATATCTATAGAAGAATCCCAAAAACTGTAAAACCAAGGTACAAATTATAAATTTCTTTGATCACAATCCAACAAAATTCAAATAAATTACATGAAACACCATTTAAAGAATTTGTATCCCAAAAATGGGTAACTACAAAGAATTATTTCTCATAAAATGTAATAAAGCATCTAACTTAATGAAGTTTTGATTTCAGATTGTCACTTTTCTTCAAGTTTTTATTTTTTAGTGTGAGAATGTATCTGGTCATTGAATACAATGGACCTGTATGTTATAAAAGCTGATTTTAGTGCCAGTGTGGACTGAGGATGGAATGTTATTCTTTGGTTTGGAAGTGGAACCTGCCTTTCACAATGGGAATGGATAGGGTATTGGTAGAAAATTGGTTATTCATTATGATAGAAATGTATTTTTTAATTGTCTATGGGAATCATTTTAACAATTTTAAATTGAAACTCTGGGGCATCACACCTACTTCATTGCCGAACCTGAAAAGGTGCTTGTGTCTAGACAATTTATAAGTTCTAGAGAAAGCAAAGTTTGTTAGGATGCTTGTTATCATGCAAAAAACAAGTTATATGGTACTAAAATTTCTTCCTTGAGGTCAAGTAGAGATTTGACAATAAGCTATTTGAAGCTCCATGCCCAAGATATTTTAAAGAAGATGTATAAGTGTCAAATGCCACCATTCCAGAATTGGAAGTACCAAAGGAATCTCAATTCTAAAAGCATTTCATTTTTGAAGAACTTCCATAGTGATAACAATAACATCCTACAAAAGATCCTAACATGCATCCACACAAACAAATCATTCAACAAGCAGATGTTAAGTGCTAGAATAATGCAAAAGATTATGAGAGATGCTCCAGAAATGGTTTTGATCTGCCATGTTATAGTTGATGTACCTTGGTAATAATCAAGTAGAAGTCAAGTGGAGGCTTTCTCAGGTTAACACTATTGAGTTTTGGTATGAACTGTGTAAAAATATTTAATCTGACACATTTTGCTTGAAGATTTCACTTCTTTGATGATGAGTGAAATGTTAACTCGAAACAAGTTAGATTAAAACATCTTCACAGTCCCAACAAAAAACTCAGATAAAAGTAGTGGTAGTTATATTAGTAATAGTGTTGGTTACAATAATTAATCTTCACAAAGAGTTATAAAGTTATGACCCCTTGCTAAGATATACAAGAGAGCATATATGCCTTGGCTCTCATTGTTAGTGACCCTCCATCAGTTGACCTATATGGATTAATTAAATAAAAGTTTCAACTTTTGCTTGCTTTCCCATTGTATGGGACTTGCCAGTCCTAATGAAATGAGTCGTTGTGGACTTTGAAGGTACACCATATAACAAAATTGTGGTCGTTAGAAGTTCAAGGTATTTCAATTTGTTTTATTTGTGCAGATTTAATGCCATTGAATTTTAGGATGTAATCGAGTACATGGTGTGCATGTTAGCCATGCTAACTGAAATATACACATAGTAAAGAAAGACTAGACAAATACAGACTTGCTTGTTTCACCAAACATTTAGGATGTGAATATGTAATAAAGGGTATTCTAATTGAATCTTGAGGATTGATTTGAATCATGGAAGGGAATTATCTGCTTGCAAATAATGTTGCACGGAGCCAAAGTAATGGTCATCTTCTTCACAATTTTAACTATTGAAATTTTATTAAAATTGGAAACTAGGGCCAAATTCCACTTTGGGCAGGTCTCTTGAAGAAGATAATTATGGAATTGAATTCATCTTTCTAAGAGGACCAAAATCAACCTAAAGTTCATTTAATTTGGTTAAGGAAAAGTGTGTTTTTGAATTTATGTTTCTATCATATAAAATCATCAAGGTCGGCCTCACCTATATGTCGACTCAATAAGCCCAAAAGTCACGTCTCTTCAACCCCATTGAATTGTATATAAAGAGGTGCCTTTCAACCTCATTTGACACAACTCAAGGGCTCTAATATATCTTTGAGGTAGCCGCAGCTTGAAGGAGCTAGGAGGACAAGTATTGGGTATGTTTTCGGTGTGTTCTTCCTTCCATAGGTTCGATCTTGAAGCAGTATGGCAGTCGTAGGTCAGGGCAGAGAATTTTGGTGAGATTTCTCCTCTATTGAAGGATGCATCTTCTTGTAATCATTTCAGGAGGCCCGAAGGATTTTTGAGTCTTGGACAGGGGGCCGAAAGGCTGTTCTAAGGAGCAGAATAGGCCATAGTACAAGTAGACATGAAACCTTGATGGAGGCTATTTGTAGCATAGAACCTTAGATCAGGTTTTCCTAAGGAAGGACCGCAACAAGTGTCTCAAGATCTGGGCTGATCTACAAGCCCTAACTACAGATCTTCAACCTCATAACTCATTAACACTTTGACAAGGCTTCACTACTCAATTTGGGATTGTCTTGGCCTCTTTATAATCAGCAAAGGAAGTCACTTGAAGCAAACCAGGACCGAGCTCATTTTGGAAGTTGGAACCTATTGAGTTGCAGCTTTGAATACTATTATCTACTGGTTAGGGCAGAACTTGTCTACTATTATTTGAAAACAGAATTGCAAACTTGTTTGGGCTATATATTTAGCACATGATTAGTGGTTCTAGTCATCATATTGACAAGTCAACCTTGACATTGATTGTACTCTCTTTCTCTCTTTCTTTGCTAAACATTTGATATTGATAATAAGAATATTTGATTAAGGGTTTTCCCCATCTTGGGGTTTTTCCTTAGCTTGTGCCAATTATTGTGTTCTCTTGTCTTGGCTTGTCTTCTGATTTGATCATATGTTCTTTATTAAGTTGATATCAATGTAATAATGATTCAGTGCTAATGAAAGTGAAATGGACTAACAAATGGGCTAATATAGAATTTGAAGTATCTATCTTAAGCAAGAACATGTCAACCTAAACTCAATGTGGTATCAGAGCTCAGGTGAGGACAAGCCCAAACAAGAGTGAAAGAGAAAGCATCACTAAGTGAAGTTTATTGATCAACAGAAGAAAGAAGGATGAATTCATTGTTTTGAATCAAAAATCAAAGAAACCTTGTACCAAACCAAGTCTCCATAAGGTATGATTTAGAGCTCCTTTCTCTTGAAGATTATGTATGGAAATAGCCACAGTTGAGGTTGTAGATCTATGGTTTGTCACAGCTTCAGAGATGGCTGAAAAGAAGGTCATTTTCATAGTAGAATACCTAGATCCAAGTTCCTATTTCAAGTCAAGATCCAAGTGAATTATTTCTGAGCATTCTGATTAAAGTGAATGGTCCAAGATAGAGAATTCGATTATCTCTAAATATTTGTGGTCCTGGGATGCTAACTCACAACAAAAAAAGTTTTCTTTTGTTTTTCTTCTAGACCAAGGAGCTGTATATTTTGCAGACTTGTATTTTGCTGAGGTGTATTCCTTTCTCTTGATGGTAAAGAACCGAAGTATTTTGAGAACATCCTCTTGTATATCCCAGACTGAAAAATATCAAGCAGTCCAATTGGGATATGGTCATCCTTGAGTTATAAGAAAGAAGTCTCATTGACAAGCCCAAATTAGGGCATCAATTGTAGAACACCAAAGCTTTTTTTATTTTGCAGACCTAAAGACCTAAGACACAACATAATTCTCTTGTTTATGGGAAACTATTCTGCAAGGTGAAGAACGAAGTTTGTGTCTAATATTTGTGGGTTTGGATCTGAGAATATTCTATAGGTCTTGAAGGATCATTACAGGTCTCTTAAGCTAAGTCTCATCTTCTGTAGGTTCAACGCAAGACTATATATGACATCATTCTTGTGCAGTTGTGAAGGATCTGTGACAATTCTTCTGTATTGTCTGGGTAGCAAAGAGTTTAGGGCACTGATTCGAAAAAGAGCTTGAAGGTTCAAGCCAATGAAAGGCATTATCCAAGCTCAGCCTTCATTGCAGAATTTTTTAAAGAGAATCATCATGGAAAGTGATTATCTGCCTACAAAAAAGTAAGAGACATGTTGAAGTCATTCTCTTGAAACTTGAATAAACAATTCCTAAAGAAAGCTATAGTATACTTTTGGTAGAAGGCAAAATTGAAGGCTCATCTCAATGACTATATATGTATCCCTGATACATCCTTTACAGTAAAGAGACTTAAAGGATAGTTGCAATATTATAGCTAAAAGGACTTCATCAATATTTGCAGTGTTACTACAATAGGTCAAGCATCCTTTCACAGTAGTAAGGGAAGAGAAAATTCATCAATATTATAGCTGAAAGGATAGTTTCAATATTATAGCTGAAAGGACTTCATCAATATTTGCAATGTTACTACAACAGGTCAAGAATCCTTTCACAGTAGTAAGGGAAGAGCAAATTCATCATTTCCCTACAACAATTGCTTAAGACTATCAATTTGACACATCACCATTGTGATAGTAACCATTTGTATGACATTAATCCCAAAGTTTTCATGATAGTCCACCTATGGGTCTAACTGAAGAATACCTACAGTAAGGAAGTTCTGAAGATCACACTGTTTCGCTAGCACATAGATCTTCTAGAGTTTGTTGGCATGGTATTAAATGAGTGGTTTGTAGATTAAGGCCATCAACCTAAAGGGATCCATAAAAGCATCAACCAACCTAATCCTTGTGATGTACTGTTGATAGCAAGATGCTTCAAGTACAAAAAGGATCATTACACTTGAGGTGTAATTATCATTAACTCATACAGAACAGAGAATAGTAGGCAAGTTGTTTCCGATGCTTTTGATTAATATATAATTCTAGACCATAGCCTTTAAGTTTAGAGATGCGAGAGGCTCCACTGGGAGTGTTCATGACAATAATCAATACGACAGTATCTTTGACTTTAATGTCTATAATAAATTGATGAGTTAAGCAATCAACAAAATGTCTTTAAACAAAGAAGTGCATGAGGAATGGAGGAGCAATGACAATAATCATTTAAAGCAATGTTGGTGGTATTTGATGTAGTGAATTGTAGCAATAATCGAAGGAGCAATGATGGTGTATGGAAGCAAACATTTACATCTTTATCTAGCAGCTGGAGGAATGGAATTTTATGCAACACCTTTATATTGGTACCCCTGAGTATCCTTACAAGTCTAGCAGCTAGGAGTAAAAGTGCATGGCACTTTTGGAGATATTCCTTATAACAGCGCTTATCAGTATGAAAACATATCAAATCCTATGTCTTGAAAAGCATGATAAGCAAATGGAATTGTGAGGACCCTAATCTTGACATCCTGATTATGGTATTGAACTCCTTGATGCATTAACCCAAGATCTTATGAAAGACAGACTTATGAATATGGATGCCTGGATATCATGGACTGGGTAATTTAATTCATTGGTCATCGTCATCTAGCAAAGGAGGATAATGTAGCTATTTCTTCATTTTGGTTGAAGAAGGACCATGATGATTCTACAAAGCTTTCTTTCTATTCTGAGGTAAGCTTCTTAGAAGTTTGTTGTTGCAGGTGCCTTATGGAAAGTCTCTCTCATAAGAAGCTCATCAAGCAAGGCTTCAGAACACCTGGTAGTATATCCCAATGACTCTTCCTACTCGATGTTTGTTGACAAAGACAAGCCATGGCAGCAAATTATGGTTGATGACTTTGTCACATGGACCTAAGGAAAAGGGTCAGGTTACAGATGGCTCGGTGATTATGCTTTGGCATTGTCACTTTCCCTATATTTAGAGGGAGTTATGGACAAGCCATGATGATTGTAAAGATGCAACTATTGATGATGTTTGATTAATGACCCTCTCGTTTATCAATGTAAGAGGGAGTTGACCTTTAAAGTCAAGATGAAATACCTAGCCATGTTGCACTATTTCATGCACTTAAGGGTCTGATGAGTTGGAAATGCTACAAGTTTTCTTATGTATATCTTGTGGGATCCCTGGTATTCTTGATAAACACCATATCAGTCATATGCCTCACTATGAAGACTCTAATTCGATCTATGGATAAAGCCTCATATATTGGATATTCTGATACTGGCTCGGTTGGCAGTGTGATGGATGGAAAAGCACATTTAGTGTTGTATCTCTTGATTTGGTTGCTCTAGAAGCACTATTGAGGTTGGATGTATATAGGAGCAAGTATGGCTTATTATGAAGCCAGTTGGTTGAGGAAGCTCTTCAGTGAGCCATTTGAGCACGTACTAGTAACCACCATTGTATATTGCGATATTTTTGAGTCGGGTTCATTTTTCAGGGAATCCATGTTCCACGACAGCTCCAAGTATTGGGTACCACCTTATTTTGATATGGTACATTGGAGAGCTACCAAGCTCCATCATTGTTGGTTGGATGAGCATATTACTGTCATCCTCTTGGTAAGGTCAAGATTATCTTTCTTCAGGGAGAGACTGGGAGTCGTGGATAGACCCTACTATGAGGGTCCTGGTTGAACATTGAGCTCTGGGAGCTTCTAGGGGCCTGGGGTGCTTATTGAGCTATGAGTGACCATAGAGTGAGTGGTTCACCTTCCCCTATTGGTGCGTTGTGTACAGGGTGAGTCGTTCACCTTCCCCTGTGATATCCCATGGTGGTTGACATGTGTGTAGGGTGAGTGGTTCATCTTCCCCTACTGTTGATGACATATGCATAGGATGAGTGGTTCACCTTCTCTTATGGCATATGAGCAGGATGAGTGGTTCACCTTCTCCTGCAGATACCCCAGTGAGAGATGCATATAGGCATTTTTTGACATGTCAATGGGACGTGGTTCATCCTTTCCCCACATGTAGGATGCTTGTTCCCTACGATTTGTGGTTGACATGTCAGTGGGATGTGGTTCATCCTTTCCCCACGTGTAGGATCCTTCCTACTATTATTTTTTTCATGCAAGTAGGATGTGGTTTATCCTTTCCCTATGATGATTTTGATATGTGTTTACAGGATGCGGTTCATCCTTTCCGTACGTGTGATTATGACATGTGTTTGTAGGATGTTGTTTCCCCTTTCCCTACAAGTGGTTGTGAGCAGGGTGTGATATATTCTTTTCCCTACTGATGTTCTTGCGTCATCTTACCCATGTAGTTCGAGACACATGGGAAGTACCTCTCATCTGGCCAATGAGTTGGGAAAAATGGTTTGGGACCATAGCACTACCGATGGACGCATGTATTGTCATACTCCCTATGTTTAGGATGAATGATGTTTCTTTAACTTGATCACTTGGGATCGAGTCTGATTCACGCTTTGGTTATATGGACTAATTTTTGTCAGTGGAAAGTGGCAAGGTCTTGTGACTCACTCTCAATTTGTTCTTCTTTATTATTCATATCAGTGTTCAGCAGAGCAGACCAGAGAAGAGATACTGAGATGGTTCATGATGACACGATGGCATGATTGATGTTGGATGGATTGGCAAGTGGAATTCTCCCTAGTTGAGAGGGAGTCTTAAAATTGAAAACTAGGCCAAATTCCACTTTGGGCAGGTCTCTTGAAGAAGATAATTATGGCATTGAATTCCTCTTTTCGAGAGGACCAAAATCAACCTAAAGTTCATCAAATTTGGTTAAGGAAAAGTGTGTTTTTGAATTTATGTTTCTATCATATAAAATCATCAAGGTCGGCCTCACCTATATGTCAGCTCAATAAGCCCAAAAGTCACGTCTCTTCAATGTTTAAGGAAATGTAACTAGGCTAGGTCTTCATAAATGTAATTTTGATATTTGTACTTATTCAAGAAAAGATAAATTATTTTTGTATTATTTGTCAATGAGTTTCTTGCTCATTGAAAATAGGTCAAGCACATTTTGAAGTGCTTCTAGAGAGTCAAAGTCAAATGTAATTATGATAAGACCCTTTGAGGGCATGTTACATCATGTATGACATCATACAAGGTCAAGGGAACACCTCCAAGCATGGTCAAATCCTCTCCTAGCATCAACATGGTCTCCAAGCAACAAAATGATGGGTAAAAATTGAATTATAATGCAAACTGTAAGTCGGCCTTAAAAGATAGTCAAGTTGGCCTAAAGAGGAGGGACAAACCTCTATTTATAGAGGTTGTCCACTCCTCATTCAACGTGGAACTTGGCTCTAAAATCCACAAGCAAAGAGAGACAAGAAAGTCAAAATAGGAAGTCTACAAGAGCAGCAAGACAAGAAGACAAAACAGCGAAGGTATAGGGTTGTCTTCTAGGGCATCAACAACCACACATGCGAGGAAGAAAGGACCTGTCTGTGGTCAAGTACAATAGGAAATCATAATAGAAATATCTTTGTTTTTGGGCTAATACACAAGGTCTATTAGGCCTCCCCATCCAGTGAAGAAAGGAGGATTGTTCTAGGGTTTCTATCCACATGTGAGAAGACTTTAGAAGTAGATTGTTGCAGACTTGACAGCAGACAAAGGCAACATATTGAGAGACCTCACTTGAATGTATAACAAGGTCTACAAGGTCTCCAAGGAAAGTGAAGAAGGTCCTCCTTATAGCGAAGAAGAGAAGCCCTAATATTCTAGGGTTTCCTAACTTAGAATAGTAGAAAAGGACAAAGTACTAAGGAGCAGAAGTGTCGGAAGACAGAGGTCCATGTGCCGGAAGCTATAGTGAAGAAAGAGGATGGATTTGACTTGTGCTTGGAGGATTCTATAGTCAAGGGTCTAGGGTTTGGCAGTTGTTCAAATAAGAAGCTTCAATAAGAGAAATCTTACAAAGGGTTTCCCTCTCAAGAGTGGATAGGGTTTGTCCCTAGCAGAGAGCCAAACTTTGTGTTCTTGCTATTTTGTTTTGGTAGTAGTTTGATGAAGTACACACATATGCACTAATAAGAAGAACAAGAAGCATAAGCTAAACTAGAAAAAGTAAAAAGACTTCACAAATTGTTATCAAGTCACGGAGAATCATCACAACACTACTTTGCCCTAGATTCTCTAACATTCAACCCCATTGAATTGTATATAAAGAGGTTCCTTTTGACCTCATTTGACACAACTCAAGGGATCTAATATATCTTTGACGTAGTCGCAACTTGAAGGAGCTAGGAGGACAAGTATTGGGTATGTTTTTGGTGTATTCTTCCTTCCATATGTTTGATCTTGAAGCAACATGGTAACCGTAGGTCAGGTCAAAGAATTTTGGTGAGCTTTCATCTCTATTGAAGGATGCATCTTCTTGTAATCATTTCAAGAGGGCCACAAGATTTGTGAGTCTTAGACAGGGGACCGAAAGGCTGTTTTAAGGAGTAGAACAAGGTGCAGTATAAGTAGACATGAAACCTTGATGGATGTTGTTTGTAGCACAAAATCTTAGATCAAGTTTGCCTAAAGGAAGGACCACAAAAAGTGTCTCAAGATTTGGGCTAATCTACAAGCCCTAACTGTAGATCTTCAACCTTAGAACTCGTCAACCATTTGACCAATTTTCACTGCTCAATTTGGGACTGTCTTGGCCTCTTTATAATCAGCAAAGGAAGTTGCTTGAAGTAAACCAGGGCCGAGCTCCTTTTGGAACCTATTGATTTGAAACTTTGAATACTATTGTCTACTAGTTAGGGCAAAACTTGTCTTCTATTATTTGAAGACATAATTGCAAACTTGTCTAGGCTGTATATTTGGCACATGGTCAGTGGTTCTAGTAATCATATTGGCAAGTCAACCTTGAAATTGATTGTACTCTCTTTCTCTCTTTCTCTGCTGAACATTTGATATTGATAATAAGAATATTTGATCAAGGGTTTTCCCCATTTTGGGGTTTTTCCCTGGCTTGTGCCAATTATTGTGTTCTCTTGTCTTGGCTTGTCTTCTGATTCGATCATATGTTCTTTATTAAGTTGATATCAATGTGATAATGATTCAGTGCTAATGAAAGTGAAATGGACTAACAAATGGGCTAATATGGAATTTGAAGTATTTATCTTAAGCAAGAACATGTTATCCTAAACTCAACAAATTTGGATTGCCTTAAGGTTCTGGGGATCATTTTCTTTGATCTGGAAACAAAGCTCTCCATCAATTGAATCAAGGTAATATATAAGTATGGTTGCCTCTAGAATTTTAATATTTGCATGGTGATTTCTGCACAATCCGGTTAAACCACTTATTAAACTCTTCTATAGTTTCAGTCTGATTTCCTTTAGAACTACTAAGAGCAACCAATAAGTATCTATTATCTTTTTGTTCTCCCTATTTCTCAAGGAAAGAATTTTGAAGGGGGCATGCATTGAATTAATTATCAAGAAATCCTTTCCACCATTCCACAACACCATCCACAGGAGACAGTGTAAACAACTTTGTGGTGACATCTAAGTGTCTCGCTCCTCCCATTTTAAATCACACTCCTAATTTTGGCCAATGATCCAAGGCAAAAAGAACATTATTTTCTTGGAATGTAGGAATGTTATCAATGGCATTTTCTAGAATTTCATGTGGAGCTTCATTAATTTGAGAGAATTCAAGTGGTTTGTAGATCATATTAGCTTGATATGAAGATTTACAGTGCATTGTTGAACCTGGTTTATAGATCTGGCAACAATGAAACAACTTGGCCTTTAGAAGAAGCTGATCTTGGTCTTCCAAAACACTGGAACCTTCAACAACTTTTGCTACTCTTTGTTTAAGGATATGGCCTCAGAAAACGATGATCTTGCCCTAATGGAATAATTCAACCCCTCTGATAATAAATCCACCTCCAGATAGATTTAGACTCTTTAGAAATATGGTCACAATACTTGATGGGCTTGGCCTTCCAGTAATTAAGTTTGCCCTCCAAATAATTTTGGTAATTTTGAACAGTTTTTGCCTCCAATCCAAATGAACTCGACCTCCTAATAAATGTGCCTTTGGCCACAAAACAAAATGACGTTGATGGGCCCTTTGACTAGCTAAAGAGTAGTGAGGCCTCAGGTTCATTCTAAATTTTCCCTTCTCATAGCAGTGCACCGACCTCAACTACCTAATCGGGCCAGTTGAACCCGTGATTGTAGGAGTCCAAGGACTTGTAGGAGAGAGATCAGATCCTTCTAATTACCTTCAATTGTGGGTGTTCAGAACCCCAACATATGCCTCATCTTTGCTCATCTTTGTTGTTGAGGACACGGAGAAGGCACACCTACACTGCTAGGCTCATATACCTTCGAACGCTAGACCGATTAAGTATGGTGAATATAGATGGATGATTCTCAGTTACTGAGTTTAGATAAAAAGAAATTCATGACTTGGAGTTTACCTTATAAAAGTGGGGTAGAGCATAACTATACCTACATAAATAAAGGGCTTGAAAGTAGGTACTAGGGGGGAAAAAATGTCGACCTCCATGAATTATGAATTAGAGCAAAGATGTGAAGGTTTCAAAAAGTAAGATACTTCATTAAAAAGGAAAGATAAAGAGATGGATTTCCCTCCTAATGGAATATAAAACTTTTTCTTCCCAATGAGATTTAATTTCAAAAATTTTGTTATATATATATATATATATATATATAAGGTGTTCATTTCAATTTCAAAAATTTCAATAACATATATACAAGGAGTTCATGTTCTACTGTATTCCAATATTTCCCAAATCTAAAATACAACTAAGAATAGAAGTTAAAGAAACAGGTCAATAGCGAGTACGCAAAGGCACCACCATCGAAGTAGTGGCTAAGTGGAGTTGTGGTTGATTAGTTTTTTTCTTTGTGGAAGCCCAATCAATAATCATAGGAACAATCGCAGTGAGTTCGAGAGCTGAAGCCATCAAGATAGTAGGGGTAGCTGAGACAATTACAGAAAGGATGGAAGGAGTCGTCATCATCAGGAAAAATCCTTTCTTTTTCATCTTGGGAGACAAGGGCTTGTACTTTCCTTTGATGCCATGGAACCCCAGTGAAAAATTCATAGCATTGTGGTCATGCTTGTGACATCTGGGATATCTAAAGGGGACACCCTCATAATGTAAATTATGAAGAGAAGTGATGCCTTGATGTTGGAGCTTCATTTCACCCCATAAGTCGTATGTGATATCCAAATTTACCAATACCCTCGCCACCTTCATCTCCACAGAGTCTTTGAAAGTGAGGTCAACCTACAAGCATTCCCCCAGCTTGTTTCCAATTTCCCTAAGAGCCTACTCTGACCAGAATTATACTTTTAGTTTCAGAAGCTAAACCCAGATAAGGGCCTTGTCTAGCCTCTATCCAAGTGGGATCAAAAAGAGGGGTCCAATGATTAAGCATGAAAGGGGTGGAGTCGATACTCCAAACCTTATTCAAAGCCCAATGAACCTCTTTAGACTTGTTTAAAAAGAAAATGAGCCAACCTCTTACTGGTATCTGAAAGTTGGTAGTGAGTTGAATGAGCCCCCTACTCCTTTATCATCCATTCTGATATTGTCTTCCCACTAAAATGACAACCACGAGCACAACCCATCAATGCAAACTCATACATTTAAACAACTTCGTAAATCTCAATCCCAACACCCAGAATGAAAGAGAGTTGGCCCTTCTTTTCTTTAACGATGGGGTTCTTTCATTTTCTGGAAGCACATGGGGGGTTGGGCTTGGGGGAATGAGTGGTATTTTACAAAGGGGATTGTGTTCAAGGGAGGAGGTTTCAATGAGATTGGTGGGGAGACTAGATTGTGAGAAAAAACGGAATGGAGGCAAGACTGCCAAGTGGAGGATAAATTTTTGAAGAACTAAAAGGAAGAAATCCTTCAAAACCAACAGGCGAGATAGAGAGACCCACAAGCGTGGAGGGGGAAGAGAGCCCATGGGCAACAAGGGTAGTTAGGTCTATCAATAACAACAAAATATTTTCGTAAAGGTAGGGCTCCATAACGGATATCGGTAACCCATGGGGATCAATACATGGGGAAAATAACTACAAGAAAAAAACGTCAGTTGGTGGCCCATATGCAAGTAGATCATCGAAAATAGACAAGATGGGGGGAGATGGAAATAAGAAAGCCTCTGAGGAATCTAAACTCCAACTAATGGAAGATTCTAGAAAATCATTGATGCTAGTGTGAGGACTTGAATCTCTAGTTGTACCCATGTCGTTACTTTGAATAGAATCCCACCAATGAAAACCCTCTATGAACGAATCTCCAGAAAGAGGTAAGACCACATCAACAACTAGAGCGATAAAACCCTATACCATGCTTTCTTCAAGCCTCAATTTGCCAAGTGGAGCCACAAAACCCTATGTCATGCTTCCTTCAAGCCTTGGAGCCACAAAACCATGTGCCTTGGAGATAATATTGTTTCCATAAAGAAGAGAACCAGAAATAGGCTCATGAATACCATCAATATCTACTGGAAGTGTTGCAATTAAAGCAATAATGAATACAAAAGTTGTGGTCAATTGGATAGGGACCATCAAGATGTTGAACCATGCAATGTAGAGATGGTTTTTAGTGCTAGTGATCTAGTCACATAAAAGACCCCATCAATTTGTGCTTTGAGATACCGCCAAGATTCAATAAGTAATCCAAAGTGAGAGGATTCGCTGATAAGGTGACAGTGCCAACAACCCTGAGTTGACCCAAAGTGACATCTTGTGATCCTTGCACAACTAGAGTGCCAGTTTGAGCATCAAAAGGAGGCACAATTGCACAAGTGGCAACATCTCTCATTTAGAGAACTTGGCCACAAATCTTTATGTGTATTTCCATTGAGGGTACCTTTAACATTTCCCAAGGCACAAATCACATATTTGGAGGAATTTTGGATGACTTGTCACATTCCACTAGCTTCATGCATGGAGAGGTGCTCCATCATTTAAGAATATTTTGGAGGATTTCATGGAATAGTCAAGGGTCACATGTATAAAAGAAGAACGCCATAGTCAAGAATATGAAAATTGGCATTTGTATCACATGGCATAAAGGAGAAGGACATAGGTGAAGAGTACTCCATTTAGAAACATCTAAAAGCTTGTTTATGTCCTCTTTCCAAAGAAGACAAGGCAAAGTCTTTTGTGCATAATATTCGACAGTTGATCCTTCAGACGTAACTGGGGAAGAATGGAAATCAAAATAAATTGTGTAGCATGAGCAACTTCCAATCTTTTTTCAAGTTCTATTGAAGAGGGTGAAGTTGATGTTATGGGTTCATGCTCTTACATTTCCTTAAGAATTTCCTGATTAAAATTTATTGGAGGGAGCTACTTGCTCGGAAGAACTCTGGATTAATCATCCTTGAATTTCCCCCAGATGAAGATTGCTTCCCTTTGAATCCTCCAGAAGGCACCTTACGATCAAACTTATTAGATGTGACTTATGTTCAAGCTTAACAACTCCAAGAGGACCTTGAGCTTGGCCTGGAATTCTACAGAAAATATTTAAATTGTTTAATTTCCATTTTCAATTTTAAATTGATGCAATTTGCAGGCAAAAAGAGTCTCAACTTGGCTTGCACATTTGAGACAAAATTGCTAGAGAAGAGAAACTTTAAATCATTATGCCATAAAAAATTTGTAATAGTTTTCTTAGCTCTATCCTTTCGATAATATGCCAGTATTTTCTTGTTAAAATACCATCAATTTAACTATGGATGTCATCCTCCAATGTTCAAAAATAATGAGAAAAATAATCAGAACAATAGCCACAAAGGCAAGTTACCTTTTCTCAGGAATCTCTAACGTCCTCCACCTTGGCTTTTTTATTAGTGAGACATGTTCCATTAGGGTCACAACAACCACATTTGGTACCTTGAATTGCCACAAATTATCTACTTTTGATGAATCACTTGTCAGATAGCCATCCTTGCTTCTTGCATTAGTTTCAACCTCTAACTCATCAGTAGTTGCAACTTCATAAGGAGTTCTTCGCCCATCAAATTCACATTTTTTTTTTCTAATAGGTCTTTTTCTTTTAATTACCCACTGCATCTCATGAATCTGTTGCCATCTACTTTTGCATAATACACATTGTTGTAGTTCTTGTCCATAAACAAAACGAAGTCCTCTAAAATCAATAGGCTGATAGAAAACATTAAAAATTTGAAATTTGAAGCTTGTGCTAAAAAGAAGACGACAATTCTAGAAATATGTTAAACATTGACAACAAAGGTTTTTGTGCCAAATCTTAGAAGCATTAAGCATATCACTTGCATAATTTATAAAGTAATAAAACTACAAAACATGGCCAAAGCTATGAGATTGTAGAGGATTAGAAACCTTGGCTCACTAACTTTTTTTCCTCCATAAAAGGTGCTCAACCCATAGCTTCATGCGTTCAAAAAAATGCTAAAGTTTAGATTTGACTGAAATATAAAACAATCTTACTCAGATACCAATAGTAAAGAAAAATGCTTGTGCAAAAGGTACAAGGAAAAAATATGAGGAAAACAAAAGTAATATACTAAACGGTTCATTTCAGTGATATTTTCTTCATTTCAAGGTCTCCAGTAACATTGATATTTAAGGTCTCACTTACAGGTCATTTTCTTTGGCTAGGGATCTCTAATGAATTACAGTATTGAACTTTAACATGGGTTTCCATTATGAAACAATCTTCATTTTCCTATCACATGTTGAATGAAAGTATTGGTACAAATATTCTTCAAGCTAACATCCCACTCTACCTCCACTACAGAATGACATTATTTTGAATTTAATGTTAGATATTAACCAGAGATTCAATCACAATTCATCAGAGAAACCCTTACTCATATTCACCACTAACACAAGTACAACATTGAGCCAAAGAGAAACAGGAATCACTGTAAACATAAATATGGAACAAGGCACATTTCAAGGAAGTTAAAATATATGGAGGATTTCAAACACTATCCCTAATCATTTTTCATTGTTATCATTTTTTAGATCTTTAAAATTATCCTAAAAAATAGTCACGATTTTTATACTTTTGATATCTTTTATTTCCTAAAAATATGGAACAGATTTGTATGCTTTTGATTTCTTTGTTTTCCTGAAAATAAGGAGACAGGGATAAAAAATTGGAAGTATTATCACCAATAGAATATTAATGGATAACCAAGTCTAAGATAGTAAAATATCATCAAGAAACTTGGCAATAACCATCACACTAGTTATTGGTAGTCTATGTACATTATGAGAAGTAATCCAAAACCCCGAATTGAGTTGAAACAAGCAATCGATATATGCATATATAACTACAAAAACAAATGGACTAAAATGAATATACTTAAAAATTATCTCCAAATATTGCTCAATGTTGATGTCTGGAATTCAAATGCCATGGAAAACCCACAACCTTGGTGGTGATAAGCATTGACTTGAAGATGTTGATTGTCTCTCATTCCTAACCACAATGGGATGAGAGAATTGAAAGGATACAAGGACTACTTGGTTCTGTAGAACTAATATCAGAAGCTGAAAATGAGTATATGTCATACCGAATCCTTCTTGGCGAGACGTACCTCATGACAGAAGCCATTTGTGTGCAAAGATACAAGAATTTATGTTTCAAAGGGATTCTGCTGAGAACAATAAAACAGGTAAAGGCTGATGGCATCAAACTCTACCTACCTACCTACATTGTTTCTGGCAAAATTCACATCGATATCTAATGGAAGTGCACCACCGACCTCAGTCACTATCTTTGCCTTTCAAAGAGACCAGACATGGTCAAAGTGGTTTTCTGTTTTGTGAGTGGACCCAGAAATACAAATAAAAAAACAAAACAACACAGATATATTGTCTTCCATAGATAGATGAAATCATAGATTTTTGTTTTACCAAATTTGGGCCAAGATTGCCCAGAAAATGGTTTTTTCTTTTTCAACTTCTCATCAGAATGAAACCCAAATGAGATTCAACAAACCATCATAACTACAATAAAATTACACTAAAACTACAACTTGTGATGGATTGAGAGAGAGTTAAATAAAGTACCCATGGGTTTCCCAATGGTGGACTGGAAGTGGGTCTCTAAAAGCCTGGACACCTCATTACAAGCTCTGACGGCTTCAAAAAGTATTCATACAGCTCTTGGACCACTACTCCAAATCCTTCCGGGTCCTTGAAATAATCATGGCCAAATCTGAGTCTTTGGTATACCAGCTACTGACCATGGAGGAGTTATCGTCCATCTGAGGTTTTGGAGACTTTGCATTCTAATGATGGACTGCCTCACACTCATATTCAATATATGTGGTAGTGGTGATAGTGGTGGTATCTTCACACTCCTGCACCGGCACCTCCACCTCCACCTCCCATTCCTGCATGCGCCCATGCTCCTCCTGTGAAACGCTGAACCTCATTGGTGTCGTTGCTACCCTCATTTCCCTCCTTTGCTGATCAACAGGATTTTTGTGAAAAGTTAAAACTCATTGGCACCATTGTTGCCCTCATTTCCCTCCTTTCCCTCCTTTGCCAATTAACAGGATTTTTGTGAAATGTTGAACCTCATTGGCACTGTTGCTACGCCCTTTTACCTCCTTTGTTGATCAACAGGATTTTGCACACTAATAATCCTCAAGGCCTTTACCAATGGACATGGAAAAGGGCGGTAGACTAGGAATATGTAACCATTAATATTCTTTGTATAATAAGAATTAGTATATATTAGAAATATATAATAAGAATTAGTACGAGTGAAGGGCATAATAAGAATTAGTGTGATAAAAATTAATGTGAGGGAAAGGAAAAAAGGTTTTTATTTCTAAAATGAAGTATCTTATGTTTAAAAATTATGAATTTGGTATTATGTTTTTTTATGTTTAAGGGTTATGAATTTGGCATTATGTTTTTCATGTTCAAGGGTTATGAATTTGGCATTGAAAAATTACATAGATCTTTTCTAAATAATCTTAGGGGTATATAGGATATCAATTTTATTAGGAATTTTTTCACACCATGTATAGGAGTCAAGGAATGTACTATGAGTAGGGGAGGTAAACAAGGGCATTAGGTCTTATAAGAAGATTTTTAGTATCAAGGGCTATGAGTTAGACTTAAAACCCACATATATCTTCTTTAATGGATATTTGGTCTTAAGTTGGGATATGGGAATTATATGAGGTATTTCTCACTACATATGGGAGTTAGTGTCTATGTTATGGTTAGGAGAGGAAAACAAGGGCCTTAGTCCCTAAATTAATATTTCTCATGCTCAATTGCCATGAACAAGACCTCTAGCTGGGAATATAGGCATTCAGTGTGTTTCACATAATAAGAATGGGTCTCATGACCTTTACTATGGTCAAGGAAGGAAATTAAGAAAAGGGACTTAAGTACTAAATAATTAGTGGTGTTAAAAAGGTTTCAAGTCATCATATTAATTATATTCTCTAAGGGAAATTCATTCATTGGCCTCTAAGAGAGATGTGTCTACCATTCAAAGGTTTTACACACCATGATTGTGTCTTGGAGCCTCATCATTGCACCTTAATTAAATTTTGAGGCTTTCAAATCACATATGATGCTTACAAGTGTAGGCTTTGTCAAAATAGGAACATAAGGTGCTTATGCCTTATTTGAATATTTGATGATTAAGCTTTGTGAAGTATTTCTCAAAGAACTGCACATGACCTCTATAGGGGATCTTAGGCCTCTATGGGGGATCTTTAGTGACATTAATATGTTTCACATAGTAAGAATGGGTCTTTGGCTTGTGCCACGACAAAGGGATGAAAGCAATGGCCTCAAGCTCAAAATGAAACTTATTTGGCTTACACTACATGAAAAAGACCATAAAGAACAATATAAACCTTCTTTGAGGGATTTTAGGCCTCCATCTAGGATAAGGGTTCCATTATGAGGTTTTCCACATCATATATGGGAGTTAGGGCCTATATCTTGGTTAAATACTAGATGTGCATAAGGACTCATGTGCTTGGTATGTCTTGGTTAAATACTAGATGAAATAAGGACTCTTCCATATGGGTACTCGATGTATAGAAGCATGACGGTTGTACATAAAACCTAGTGATATTGATCAACATCTGATTTGGTCTCTTGAAAAATTAAAATGAGCCATGATAACTTTAGAGGGAAGTGAAAATACCGTGATGGATACAACATTGAAGCTTGCTGATTGATTTCTTTTAGGAACATATTGATTGATGTTTGCAAGCTGAAGAGCATGGAAAAGGGAACTCTAAGTATTATGTGAAAATAAACCAAGTAAAGGGATGTTGATCTTAGAGGAAGCAAGTAGTAGTATTTGATATCATGACTAAAGGTTTTTATGATTTGGTAACTCTAATATTGAATGTTTTCTTGATATGTGATTTGGCTACATGTTGTAGGAGTACATGCTAGAAAGATAACAATTGAGATAATATATCTACAGTTGTTTGGATTAACTCTTAAGAAAGGAAAACTCAAGCCTTGGAAAATCAGAAACCTTGGACGCTTGAGCTAATTCATAACCATATTTTGGAGAAACAAATTACTGAAATTATGCTATGATTGGATGGGCTTGTGGAGTAGTGTAAATTGGAGCAAAATTCTCTTACTCCTACCCATACAAATTCATGCTATGCAGCATAGTCTGCGACATATCTTCAATCTGATGTAACTGTCCAGCATAACAAAACTGTCATTTCCAAGGACCAAAACAAGAAAACTTGTTGATTTCTTAATTGACATAGCTTGCACAACTTAAATAATCAGTTGTCTATGTTAATGAAATTATGTTTTTCTTTATTTACAAGTGAAGTACTAACACATGCTAGATAGTTCCAAGGCATGATAGGCATGCCAGGATGTGTTAGGTGCCAAGGTGTGGTGTGAATGCATGTTAGGGAGTGTGAGGGGCAAGTGCCAGGGAAACACAAGGGAGCACTCATTTCAAATTCATGGAAATGAAGTGTCAATGGGTTTTAGGTGTGCTAAGGAGGGAGTGAAAAGGTATGTTATCCAGTGCCAAGGAATCACAAGGGAGAACTAGGTCAAAATGTTTGGAAATGAATGAATAAGAGTGTGTGCCAAGGAGTGTCAGCGAATTCTAGGTGTCCCAAGGATGAAGTGTGTTAGGAGAAGTTCAGAATATGACTTGCAGGAGGCAAGCCTATGGTTGTGATAAGGCGTGTACAAAGTAGTTTCAGACAAAGGGAGAATTTGGGTTGAGCATAACATTGTTTTGTCAATGACTTGGTTGGGTTCCCAAGTCGCAAAAAAAGTAAAGCTATCTATGAGGCCATGATAGCTAGGGAGTGCCAAGGTGTTCCAGGGAATGCTAAGAAGTACTAACACGTGCTAGATGGTTCCAAGGCATTTTAGGCATGCCAAGACATGCCAAGTGCTAAGGCATGCCAAGACATGCCAAGTGCTAAGGCATGCCAAGAAGTTCTAGGTGCCAGGGTGTGGCGCCAACACATGCTAGGGAGTGTTAGGGCCAAGTTCGAGGGAAAAGCAAGGGAGCACTAGTTTCAAATGTATGGAAATGAATGAATAAGAGTGTGATAGAGAGTGTTAGCGAGTACGAGGTGTGCTAAGTGTCAGGGAGTGCTAGGGAGTGTCAAAGCATGCCAAGAAATGCAGGGGATGCGAACATGTGCTACATAGTGCCAAGGGATTGTTAGGCGTGCCAGGTGTTATGGCATGTCAAGATGTAAACTTTGTTTCTTAGTTGTTTTACGACCATAGTTGTATGTGAGTCTTGTATTTGTAACTTGTTAAGTTGTATGAGTTGATATTCAACACGAGTAGCCTAAGATAAGTTATAGGAAGTTCTTAGGTGAACAAGGCATAGTCTAGTTGTAGTAATTGTAACTTGGTCAAGTTGTTGTTATAGTTGAGGCAGGATTTGGTTCGGTTCCCATGTTGCAAAAAATGTAAGGGTAGTTGTGAGGGCATCATAGCTAAGGAGTGCCAGGGCGTGCTAAGGAATGAAAAGGCGTGCTAACACATGCCAGACAGTGCAAATGCATGCCAAGGAGTGTTGGGGAGTGTCAGGGCTAGGCACAACATTATTTTTTCAATGACTTGGTTGGTTTCCCAAGTCGCAAAAAAGGTAAGGCTATCTATAAGGGCATGACAACTAGGGAGTGCCAACATGTGCCAGGAAATGCCAAGAAGTGCTAACACATGCTAGATAGTTCGAAGGCATGTTAGGCATGTTGTTGGGGCCTTCGTTTTGAGTTTTTGTGAGAAGACAAGACAGGAACAAGTGGCAGGGACGTCGGTCGAGTTGCGAAGCTGATAGTTGAAGGGGGGAACTGGAACCACGAGTGGTCCAATAGTTGTGGAAAGGTGGCGGGGGAGAGAAAGAGCAGCCGAGCAAGTAGAGAGAAAAGGAAGCTAAAGGCAGAATCAGCCAAGCAGGAAATAATTGGAACTATCAGTCTAGGTGTGGAGCATAGGATAAAAGGCAAATGAAAGGATGGGAAAGGGTGATGAATACCAGTTGTTGATGAACCAAGCGAGCTAGGAACCAATGTAGTCTTCCTGAGTTGTGGAAGGTGGGTACACCATTACTCTGTTGGTCTCTGATCTATGGTTTGGGACATTCTTGTTGTTGATGATCAGGCTTCAAGCCTTCAATACTTATTTATGTGTTTCTTTCTATGAAGCGTAATGAAAGAGACAGTTGAGTTCTATATTGGTTCTTTAAAAAATTTAAATATCTATCTATATGTTGTATGATTTCCTAAGGTAATGTGAGTAGAATAGTATGGTTGGATTACAATAGGTACTTAATTGTTATGAGTTAAGATCGGTTGTGGGTTTTGGTTCCCTTGGTGCCTCATTCTACCCCCTCACACTTCAGTCACGACACGCCTCAGGTGAGACTCCTTACCCTCTCTTGGTAAGGTGAAAATGTCGACGTTGTTCTAGACTACAACGAAGCCTTGTTGGCCCCTTGAGCATGAACCCAAGGTCTCTTCCCCATTCCCATTTTCATGCCAACACATGCCAATATGTGCCAGGTGTTAGGGTGTGGTGCCAACACATGCTAGGGAGTGTTAGGGAGTGTCAAGAAACACAAGGGAGCACTAGTTTCAATTGCATGGAAATGAATGAATAAGAGTGTGTGATAGGGAGTGTTAGCGAGTTCCAAGTGTGCTAAGGAGGGAGTGACAAGGTATGTTAGGTAGCGCCAAGGCATGCTACAGTGTTGGGGAAGCATGCCAAGATGTACCAAGTTCCAAGGTGTGTCAATGTGTGCTAGGAGTGTTAGCAAGTGTTAGGGAGACACAAGGGAGCACTAGGTCAAAATGCATGGAAATGAATGAATAAGAGTGTGTGACAGGGAGTGCAACGAGTTACAAGTGTGTTAAGGAGGGAGTGACATGGTATGCTAGGCAGTGCTAAGGAATGCTAGAGTGTGAAGGCAGCATCTGACCAAGATGTGCCAGGTGCCAAGGTGTGCCAACGCATGCTAGGAAGTGTTACAAAGTGCCATGGAAACACAAGGGACCACTAGGTCAAAATAATGCATGGAAATGAATGAATGAGATTTTGTGAAAGGAAGTGTTAGTGAGTTCTAGGTGTGTTGAGGGAGTGATAAGATATTATTTGCAGTGTTAAGGCATGCTAGAGGCCAGGACAATGATATGCCAAGATGTGCCAAGTGTTAGGGTGTGTGAATGCATGCCAAGGAGTGTTAGGGAGTGCCACAGAAACAAAAGGGAGCACTAGTTTCAAATGCATGGAAATGAATGAATAAGTGTATGTGATAGGGAGTGTCAGTGAGTTCTAGGTGTGTTAAGGAGTGAGTGACAAGGTATGATAGGTAGTGCCAAGGAATGCTAGAGTGCCAAGGCGACATGCCAATATGTGTCAGGTGTTAGGAAGTGTTAGGGAGTGTCATGGAAACACAAGGGAGAACTAGCTCAAAATGCATGGAAATGAACAAATAAGAGTGTGTGATAGGGTGTGTCAGTGAGTTTCAGGTGTGTTAAGGAGGGAGTGACAAGGTTATATGCTAGGCAGTGCCAAGGCATGCTAGATTGCTAGGGCATGTCAGGGAGTGATAGGGAGTGCCAAATCATGCCAAGGAATGTAGGGGGTGCTAACACGTGCCACATAGTGCCAATGGATTGTTAGATGTGCCAAGTGTTATGGCATGTCAAGATGTAAACTATGTTTCTTAGTTGTTTTATGGCCACAGTTGGACATGAGCCTTGACATGGTAACTTGTAACTTGTTAATATAAGTTGGATAAGTTGAAATTATATATGAGTAGCCTAAGATGAGTTATAGTCAGTTCTTAGGTGAACAAGGCATAGTCTAGTTGTAGTAACTGTAACTTGGTCAAGTTGTTGTAGTCGAGGCAAGACTTGGTTGGGTTCCCAAGTCCCAAAAAATGTAAGGGCTGGTAGTTCTGAGGGCATTATAGCTGAGTGTCAGGGTGTGCCAAGGAATGAAAAGGCATGCTAACACATGTCTAACATTTCCAATGCATGTTGAGGAAATTTACGAAGTGTTAGGGCATCACAAGGGAGAACTAGGTCAAAATACATTGAAATGAGCAAATAAGTTTGTGTGCCAAGGAATGTCAATGAATTCTAGGTGTCTTAAGGAAAAAGTGTGTTAGGAGAAGGTTAGAATAGGAATTGTAGGAGTCAAGCCTATGGTTACAATTATAAGGGGTTGGTTAAAGCAATTTTAGACAATGGTAAACTTTGGGTTGGGCACAACATTATCTTGCCAATGACTTGTTTGGGTTCCCAAGTTGGAAAAATAGTAATGCTATCTATGAGGGCATGATAGTTAGGGAGTGCTAAGATGTGTCAGGGAATGCCAGGAAGTACTAACACATGCTAGAAAATTCCAATGCATGTTAGGCATGCTAAGACAAGCCAACTTCCAAGGCACACCATGATGTGCTAGGTGCCATGGTGTGGCGCGAATGCATTCTAGGGAATATTAGGGCCAAATGCCAAGGAAACATTAGTTTTAAATGCATGGAAATGAAGTGTCAGCGAATTCCAAGTATGCTAAAGAGGGAGTGACAAGGTATGTTGTGCAGTGCCAAGGAATGCTAGAGTGCTAGGGAAGCATACCAAGATGTGCCAAGCACCAAGGTGTGCTAATGCGTGCTAAGGAGTGTTAGGGAGTGCCAGGGAAACATAAGGGAGCACTAGGTCAAAATGCATGGAAATGAATGAATAAGAGTGTGTGACAGGGAGTGTTAGTGAGTTCCAAGTGTGCTAAGGAGAGAGTGACATGGTTTGCTAAGGTGCAATAAGTCATGCCAGATTACTAGGACAACATGCAGCCAAGATGTGTCAGGTGCCAGGGTGTGTCAACATGTGCTAGGAAGTGTTAGGGAGTTCCACAGAAACATAAGGGAGCACTAGGTCAAATTAATGCATGCAAATGAACAAATAAGAGTTGTGATAGGAAGTGTCAGTGAGATATAAGTGTGCTAAGGGAGTAACAAGGTATGGTAGGTAGTGTTAAGGCATGCTAGAGGCTAGGGAAACATGCCAAGATGTGCCAAGTGTTAGGGTGTTCCAATGCATGCTAGGGAGTGTTATGGAGTGTTAAGGAAACAAAAGGGATCACCAGTTTCAAATACATGGAATGAATGAATAAGAGTGTGTGACAAGGAGTGTTAGTGAGTTCTAGGTGTGGTAAGGAGGGAGTGACAAGCTATGTTAGGTAGTGTCAAGGAATGCTAGAGTTTTAGGGCAACATGCCAATATGTGCCAAGTTCTAGGGTGTGCCAATGCGTGCCAGATAATGTTAGGGAGTGACACAAAAACATAAGGGAGAACTAGTTCAAAATGCATGGGAATGAAGAGATAAGAGTGTGTGATAGAGAGTGTCAACGAGTTCCAAGTGTTCTAAGGAGGGAGTGACAAGGTTATATGCTAGGCAGTGCCAAGGCACGCTAGAGTGTCAGGGCACGTCAAGGAGTGCTAGGGTGTGCTAGGGAGTGCAAAGCATGCCAAGAAATGTAGGGGATGCTAACACGTGCCACATAGGGCAAAGGGATTGTTAGACATGCCATGTGCTATGGCATGTCAATATGTAAACTATGTTGCTTAGTTGTTTAATGCCCATGGTTGGACGTGAGCCTTGAATTGGTAACTTATTAAGTGGGGCGAGTTGAGATTAGACATGAGTAGTGTAATATGTGTTATAGGTAGTTCTTAGGTGAACAAGACATAGTCTAGTTGTAGTAACTATAACTTAGTTAAGTTGTTGTAGTCGAGGCAGGACTTGGTTGGGTTCCCAAGTCTCAAAAAAAGCAAGGGTATTTGTGAGGGCATGACATATAAGGAGTGTTAGGGCATGCCAAGGAATCAAAAGGCATGCTAACACATGGTAGACAATGTAAATGGATGTTGAGGAGTGTTAGGGGAACACAAGTGAGAATTACGTCAAAATTCTTGGAAATGAACGAATATGAGTGTGTGCCAAGGAGTGTTAGTGAATTCCAGGTGTCCCAAGGATGAAGTGTTTTAGGAAAATTTTAGAATAGGACTTGTAGGAGGCAAGCTTATGGTTGTGATAAGGCATGGACAAAGCGATTTTAGAGAAAGGGAGACTTTGGGTTTGGCACAGTATTTTTTTTCTAATGAATTCATTGGGTTCCCAAGTCACAAAAATAGTAAGGCTATATATGAGGGCATGACAACTAGGGAGTGCCAAGGTGTTCTAGGGAATTTAAGGTTCCCAAGTCCTGGAAAAATGTAATGCTAGCTATGAGGGTATGATTGCCAAGGTGAGTTAGGGAATGCTATGGCATGCTAACATGTGTCAGATAGTATGAAGGCGTTTCAAACAAGCTAAGATGTGCCAAGTGTTAAGGCATGCCAATATGTGTAAGGGCGTGACAATGCATGTCGAGGACTGTCAAGGCAACAAAAGGGAGGAAAAAGTTAAACTACAAGGAAATGGACACATAATATGGTTAATAAGTCATCAATGTACCTTTCCATGAGGGGCATGCTAGGCACACCAACACTAGGTGCCAATAGGTGCCAAGTTTTAGTGCATTCTAAGTGCCAAATATTCCTCTTTTTCTTCTCATCTACTTTCCAATAATTGATCTCAAATAACTTAATATTAAACCATGCCAAATCATACCAACTCATCTCAACGCATGTCAAACATGCTAAGACTTGCTAAGTGCCAATGTGTGTCACGGAGTGTAATGTATGCTATGAAGTGACAAAGCATGTCAAAGAGTTCTAAGTTTTGTTATAGAGTGCCAATGCATGTTAAGGATTGTTAGGGAGTACTAGGACAACACAAGGGAGCATTAGGTCAAAATGCATGGAAGTGAATGAATATGAGGGTGTGTCAGGGAGTGTCAATGAGTGCTAGTTGTCATGCTAAGGAGGGAGTGACAAGGTATGTTAAGCATGGGTAAGGCATGCCATGGAATATCAGGGCATGTCAAGAAGTGCTAGAGTATGCTAGGTAGTTTCGAGGTGTGCTAACATGTGCCAAATAGTGCCAAGGCATGCCAAGACATGTCAGGTGCTAAGACATGCTAGGATGTGTAGGGTGCCAGAGTATGCCAATATGCGTCAAGGCATTTCAAGGCAACGAAAGGAATAACCAAGATAAAATGCAAGGAAATGAACATATAAGAAGGTTAATAAGTCGGGACTTTAACTTTTTCAAAAGGGGAATGTCAGGAACGCTAATAATATGTTCTAATACATTCCAAGTGCCAATGTCTGCCAAGTGTTAATGTATGTCAATGAAATATTATGCCAAGGTGTTCCAGGGCATGCTAGGGACTATAGGGCATGCCAACACATGCTAGGGGAGTGCTATGTTATGCTAGGGCATGCCAACATGTGCTTGGGCATCCTACTCATGGCAAGATGTTCTAGGTACAAAGATGTTCCAAGTACAAATATGTTCCAAGACATGTGAGGTGCCAAGGAATGTTAGTGTGTTCCAAAGTAGGTTAAGGTGTGCCATGAGTGTTGAGGAGTGCTAGGTCTCTCTCATTAACATAATTGACAAAGCTTGATTATGTATTAAATAATATAGTTCCTACACACACTAGTGGAATTTTATCTAAAGGGAATTTGCTAGATAATAAACCTAATAGAGATGAATCATGTGTTGACTAATAGGAAAGCTATATTCTTATGACTTGAGGGAAATGATACACACTAATTACTTCTTAAAAAATTGACTGACTCTAACCACTATGGCCTTGGAAACATAATGAAAAGGACTCCAGAACAATGGTCTTAAATCGTTATCTTTTGACAAAAAATATAGTAATAGGTACATAGCGTCATCAAAAACTCATTGGACTGATCAATGATGATGAATTTTTTTTTTACTGTCACCAAAAGTAACCAAAAAGAGCATTGGTGAGGGTCAATAAAAGATCGTCACTATAAGTGTCACCAAAAATAGAATTAGTGATGGGCCTTTAACGACCCTCACCAAATGTGTTACCAAAGAGAGAATTAGTGACATGCCTTTAACAACCCTCACCAAAAGTGTCATTGAAAATGGCTTTGGTGACAAACCTTAAAGGACCATCACTATATACACTTACAACAATGATTTTTTAAAGACTGTCACCATATGCGACATTGGTGATAGACCTTAAAGGTCCATCACATGCATGAAGCACCATCAAAAACTCATTGGAATGATAAATGATGATGAACATTCATTGTCCGTCACCAAAAGTAACCAAAAAGATCATTGGTGACATTAAATAAAAGATCGTCACTAGAAGTGTTACCAAATAGAGAATTAGTGATGGGACTTTAACGACCCTCACCAAAAGTGTCGCCAAAGAGAGAATTAGTGACGGGCCTTTAACGACCCTCACCAAAAGTGTCATTGAAAATGGCGTTGGTGATAAACCTTAAAGGACCATCACTATATACACTTACAACAACGTTTTCTTAAAGATTGTCACCATATGTGACATTGGTGACAGACCTTAAAGGTCCATCACATGCATGACCCTCACCAATGACATTTTTTCTTGTAGTGGAGGTTCATAATTTTTGGAAAGAATTTTGTTAAGGGACCTTTTCCTAATTTCATAGAGGCATGTATGAATCTTGATATCCACATTTTTCTTAGAAGATTAATACAAGATTTCTAGTGATTCTAACTGATTGGATTGAAGTATGTTCATCTCCCTCTGTGTTTTCACATATGCTAAATATTCTTCTTAGATTTCATGTCAAGTAGCAACTAGATATATTTCTCATTAAATGCAGATTCATTTAGATCAAGTTATTGATCGATAATGCATGTCTTTATGTGGAAACCAAGTCTTTAAAAAGTGCTCCATGTGTCTCAACATTCCATAAGCATTTCCTTACTTTTGCTTCTCTCTAAATATAGATATAAATAATTATTAACGTTTAATATATGTATGATAGATTTCTCCTTTACTGTCTTCTACCATTACATTTGTCTTAACAATTAATTTTCTTCAAATCCGTAGTCTCCTTTGGCCACCATTAGCTGAGGATTATTTCCTGTGTATTCATGTGTGCAAGTTGCTTCACACATTGTATCTTTATGAATGGTTCTAAATAAATCCTATTTGAATTATTTGTGACAAACTATGGTGTTGTAAGTCTTGAAGATAAATCGGGCAGCATTAATTAAGATGTCATAGGCATTGGTCTCACATCAACCCAGAGGTTGTTTCTAGGAGGCTTCTATATCTCCTGAACCACTTGCGCGATAGGTGATAGAAAAAGCTACAACAGAAGCCACACATCTTCACTCCCTCTATCCTTTTGCACCATAGTCCAAACTAAGTAGTGTCTCTAAGGTATCATAGAACATGCTTAATTTCCCTCCAAAATAGTTTGGTTGTCCTAATGATGGCTTGGCTAAGTTGATTGACTATAGAGCACATGTCTAGTCATGTGTTCACAAGATATATGAGTGAACCCATCAATTGTCGGTAAATAGTCACATCAACTTCCTAACATGAAGTGGCACCCTCTTTCCTCTAGTTGGTCGTTATAGGAGTCTCCATGGTTTTGCACCTATCCATCTGTAACCTCTGAAATATCTCATTGGCATACTTTCCATAAGAGGAAAACAGTTCCCAATCACCTTTCCATACCTATAATCCAAGGAAGTAGCACATAAGGCCCATTTCCTTCATCTCAAACTCTCTTGCAAGGTCCTCTTTGCAAGATCTGATTAGCTTCTCATCACCATTCAAAATTAAGTCATCAACATATAAGACAATAATCAACAATTTACCTTCTACCAAAATATGATAGACGTTTCCATCCACTTCACTTTTGGTGAAACCCAAGCCAGTGAGATAGCTATTGATCATGGTGCACCAAGCACGGGGTGCTTTCTTGAGACCATGAAATGCTCGCTTGAGTCTGCACAAATCAGACTATCGATCAAAAGTCTCAAATCCTTCTAGTTGCTTGATATACACTTCCTCCTCAATAAATCTATTGAGGAATGTTGTTTTCAAATCCATCTGGTGGATCTTCCACCCCATATAGGCAGCTAGAGCAAGGATTGTTCTGATGGATGAGTACCTTTCTACATGAGTAAATGTCTCCTCATACTCAATCAACATGAAAGTGCCCCTTGGAAAAAAAATTGGCCTTATACTTTTCTATGCTTCCATCTACTACATGCTTCACTTTGAAGATTCATCTCAAAACCATAATTGATTTTCTTGTTGGTCTTGAGACCACTTCCCAAACATTGTTCTTTACAATGGATTCATACTCCTCCACTAGTGCATCAACCCATGCTAGTTGTGTTGGGTGTGGAGCCTAATCATCTTATTTATTCAGAGGTATTGCCGCTTGGGACCCCAGTTCCTAACAGGGAGGCAACGTTGCCTGTTTAATTGTTGTCAGGGGGGTCCAGGGGGGTGAAGACAATTTTATGAGCCCCCCCACTGGCGGGGGTTCGGGAGAAACACCCACGAAGCTAAAAACTAGATGTAAAATTTCCTTGTAAAATATTGTAATTTCGTAGTCAATATGGATTGTTCATTAGGAAGATGATTTGACAGTAGAAGTTATGGTAATTTGGGGTTTTTTTCCCTAGAAGGAAACCCTTGGTTTATATGAGGGAATTTTATTGTAGATGTGTATGTGTATTCTAAGCGAGAAGGGAAAGGAGATTGTGTGAGAGCGAAGAGGAATTTACAATGGATCTGTTGTAGGTTGTATCTCTTCATTTTGCTGGATAATTGAAAGGAAGAGCTAATTGTTTCTCCATCGATGTAGCCCAAAGTGGGTGAACCACGTGTGTATGAGTCTTTCTTGTTTTATGTGTTTTTTGTGTTTGTGTTTTTGCAATATTTTATGTGTCCCATTTCTCTCTAATATATAATTTTCTAACATGTTTCTCTACTTCTTCCTCGAAAGATGATGTCTCAGTCTCTACTAACTAGGTCATTAGAGCCATGTAGCCAGTGTATTGATTTGGTGGCCTTCTCTACCTGCGATAATTTGAAGGAGCACCCATATTCACCCTCGCATCCTGCACAAGTATCTCAACTTCCCTAGTCCTTTTCCTGCCTTCTCCAAATGGTTCTTCTTGAGTGGTTGTCTCCACTCTCTGATCCTCAACTTATGGCTACTCCACAACATCCTGAGGCTACTCCTTTGGAGCTAAAAGCTCCTCCTCTAGCGGGATCTGAAGCTCCCTCTCAAGAGATAACTGCATGGATTTGTCTTCATCAAATTTTGCATCCCTTCACACAACTGTCATTCTGAGGGATGTCAAATACACATGGTAGTTGTGGGGAGTTTCTGTGTAAACCAAAAATACCCCCAACTCTATTAGTAGCTCTATCTTCTTCCTTGATTCGTTAGAGACATGGCAGTAAACAAAGGCTCCAAAAATCCTGAAGTGTGACCCATCCATCTTCCTCCCCAAGAAAGCCTCCTCCGGTGTAAACATGCCGAATCTGATGAGGACTCTTGTTTTACAAATAGACCACTTTGTTGCATGCTTCAGCCCAAAAGTGTAGAGGTAGGCATTGAGTACACAACAACACCCATGTTCCTCCCACAATGCTACAATTCTTCCTCTTAGCCACCACATTATTTTATGGGTTGTGGGGTGTTGTTAACTCTCTTCAAATTCCTTCTTTTGCATAGAAATTTTTAAACTCATTTGACCTGTACTCACCTCCATTATCACTCCTAAGAGCCTTCACTTTATTTCTTGTTTCTTTCTCCACCGGTGCTTTGAATTTTAAGAACTTAGAGAGAGTCTCATCCTTATTTCGCATGAAGAAGAACCAACACTTCCGTGAGAAGTAATCAATAAAAAAGATAAAATATTTTTGCATGGCAGTGGAGGTTGTCGAGAAAGGTCCATAAACATCAAATTGGATCCTTTCAAGGATTGCATGTGCTTTGTTGTCCTGATCACGGAAAGTGGATTTTGTGTACTTCCCCAGGGTACACCCTTTGCATGTATCCCTCTTCTCTAGCACTCCTTTGGGGAGGCCTGTGGTTATCTATTGCATGATATTCAAAGCACCATGATGCAAATAGCCAAGTTTTTTATGAAAAATTTCACTGATATCATGGCTTTGCACCTTCTCTGCCTTTGTGCTCAATGTAGAACAATCCTCCACATATAGCTTGTAGAGGTTATTCACCCAAACCCTGATCTGCTTCACTTTTCTTGTGGCTATGTGTCTTAGGAATGCATTTCCTTTGCTGAAGATCACATCATAACCATAATCTTCCAAACTATAACAAAGACAAGATTCTTCTTTAGACCCAGAATAAACATCAAATCCTTGAATCTGAGAGGGGAGATTGACTCGTGTTGAGCAAGGAATCCCCCCAAGGCATGTTTTGGGGCTCAAAGCCCAAGTTTTGAGCCAATATTGTTATAAATACTCTGCAAATTGCGGGCATGGAGCGTGAAATGTATCATAGAGTCACAGGGTTGTCTTCCCTAGTTTTGTAATGTAATGTCGGCTGGATAGATTGTATAAATAGATTGAGGCTCTAAGTGTAAAGGGAGAGAGAAGAGAGAAAGATAGATAGTAAAAGTAAAAGTGACTAAGTGAAGTGTGTCTTTGGGTCATAGGGTAGGAGAAGGCTCTGCAGCTGAGTGCGCAGAGGCCTAGTTGTTCACAACTGAGTGCGCGGACCCCTACAGCTGAGTGCACAGGGTGGAGTCAAGTTTGTAACCGAAGAAAAAATTAATAAAGAGAAGTTTGTTATCAATTTGTGTATTTTTTCTTAGGTTAATGCATGTTTGATATAAATTGCGAATATGCTATTTATTTACTATGAGCACCTATATGAATGGTTTATGTTGTTAAGTATAACTTAATGTACGCAAGTAGGCTAAAGTAATCAACTAACATTAGAATACTAATAACAACTTGGGTAACAACGCAAAAGTGTAGCGTTCAGGCCCTGAGTAGGGTTGTATATCAGGCTGCGAGGTATGGGAAAGTGCGCGAAGTGACTTGCACACAAGGTCAAACTGCGGACCAATTGAACTCATCATACATCTCTAAGGTGTGGAAACCTGGTTCTAGCACCCTCCCATATTACTTTGGGTGAGACCTTAGTCCATGCTCCACAAAATATTGTTGAAAGGGCCAATAGTACCGAGATTTGTTTGGATAATTTAACTTTGAACCTAGGTCAGGCCCCAATAAGCCAACAAATGGTTCTGTTGTCGAGACCGAGATCTACATAAGAGATTTCTGATGTTGTATCACTGGAATCTAACAAAGAAAGGAATTGAAGAGTGGTTGGATAGAAAGATTCATGAAAAGAATTAGAGACTAGTCCCTTGATTTCACCTCCACGGGAAAGCAAGGAGGAGCTCGTGAAATCTTCACCAAGAAGTGTGATAAGTCTGATAAGGAAGCGAATCCGCACATACCACCCCACCTACACCACCACCAATTTCACCATCTTCACCCCCATCTTCAACCACACCACCTCCGCCACCACCACAGTTCAATATGGTGAGCGATAAATTTTTCGGTGTTCAAAGGAGTGGGGAACAAAGATCCGGACCAGTTTTGGTTCATGGCAAAGGTTGTATGGGAAGCGCAGGGCGTCACAGATGACAATATAAAGAAAGCAATGCTGGTTAGAACCTTGCAGGATCGCGCACTGACGTGGTACATTAATCATTCCAATGACAATCCAAATGCATGGATTGCAGATATCCAAGTTGTGCTAAATAGGGAATTTAGCAGGCCAAAATCAAAGACACAATTGATTATTGGATTTAAGGAAATCACGATGCTTCCAAGTGAGACCCACTAGGAGCTGGATCAGAGACTGAAGTGTATGATTCGTGAAGCCAACAGGACCTTGACGGATGGGAAACACCACACATGGTTTGTAGCATCACTAACGCCACATCTAAGGAACACGTTGTCACAGCAGAAGCTATCAACTCAGGTCGAGGCCTTGGAAATCACAATGAGACTGCATGAGACCCCGATACAAGATCGTAACCTTGGCATCCAACAGAGTCACCCATAGTTGAAAAACTTGTGCCTTGAAATGCATAGTTTGAAACAAGACAGGATCGCTCACCCAGAAGCGCACGAGGAGGTATGGTGCGTAAAGTGCAAAGGCCAGGGACATGACAAGGACCATTGCCCAGTATTCACAAACTACCTGGTGGCAGGAGGACCAATGCCATTGAGACCAGAGGCCCAAGCAGGACCAATGCAGCACCTGCATTATGGTGCGTGATTTGTCAAATAGGAGGGAAGCATGCTACAGATAACTACCATCTATTATAGAAGTATACGAAGATGCCCTAGCAATTCTTCTGTAATTCCTGCAGGTCAATAGGCCACAATGAGTGCAATGAACTGATGATGGATCAGACTCCTACCTACAGAGTTCAGACTGAAACACGGGCCCTCAATAAAAATGCAGGGATGGCATGCACAGGATTTTAGGGGCGCGGATGAGGTCGAGGTGGAATGGGACCAGGCAAAGGTAGCGGACAACTAATCTATTACAATTGCGGAGGAGCAGGGAATTATGCCCACGATTGTACAAATCCAACGAGACCATCATGCTTATATTGTATCTAGTTTGATCATGAGACGAAGGACTATCCCACGCTGATACTGAGGTTGCACAATAAAGGAACGCTCCAACCTCCCCCGACTCAAAACTTGCAAATGATGAGGTTTGAACTGCGCAAGGAAGAACTGAATGTAAATATTGTGCTCCGAAGTGGTATTACGATAGGAGATGACAAAGGTAAGCAGCCTGAAGAATGTGCCTAGGTTTGGAAGGCTCCAATAAAGGAACCAGAATTTGATTTGGAGCGCATGAAGGAGACATTCATGAAAGCTAAGAAGAGCTTCGTGAAGGCCTCCACTTCAGGTAGTAAAGATAAACTGGAAGCAGAAATGGACCTATCAATGCTCACTACCTTTCTAGAGACATGCATGAAGCTGCTGCGTGATAGAAAGGTTGTGAAGGGGTTGCAAGAGGTCATCGCTAAATGTGCTGGGACCACGCCAGGAGAACCACGCATAGTTCGGAAGCTCGAGAAGCACACAACACGAACAAGAAGAGAGATGATATTGATCGCACAGATTGGGGAACATGAAATGGATCAAGTGATTTTGGATCTAGGATCGGACACGAACATCCTTCCAAAGTAGAAATGGGAGTGCATGGGCAGGCCCACTTTGCAATGGTCTCCTATTCAATTGCAAATGGTGAACCAGCAAAAGATCCTACCTATGGGAAGATTGCAAGGAATAACGGTAGATATCGAAGGTGCGAGTGCACTTGCAGATTTCGATGTGAAAGAGATTGTTGATGATAGCAATCCCTATCGCACACTACTGGGAATATATTGAGCCACTGACATGAATGGAGTGATAAATCTAAAGAAGCGCAAGATGATTTTCAAGAAAAAGTCACTACGCGTAGTGGTACCTTTAGACCCTGTGGAAGGATCACACTACACAGAGCCAGTACGCAACTACAAGAGTGACGACTATCTAGACTGTATCTACAAGATAACCACTCAAGAGCAGGACTGGGTGAATCCAACAGCGAATGACAAGATTTCGTGGGAGCACGAAATATCCTACACCACAGATTCGGACAAGGAGATAGAGAGATGGCAAAACCGGTTACACGAGGTAACCGCGTTCAACTGCAACATGATGATAAAGTCACTACGCTACGTGAAAACAGAGGTAAGAGATATACCTATGTATGACGGATTGACCGAGGTGGATGATTTCCCTAACAAATTTGAAAGCGAAGTACTGGAACAACAACGTTTTGATGCTCTGAAATGGGCACTATGCACTATACTCTCAAGATAGTGGGGTACGCATTAAAGAAGTTTTGAGGACTGACGCAAATGCAGAAGGATGACACTCATGCAGTTTGGAAAACCTCAGATGTAGATGAAAGCCGGGTATGATGAACGAAACAACCTGCACACCCACCTCTCCAGATGGGTATAGGCGTATGGTGTACAACCAACATGAACGCACACTGTCCTCATGATAGGAACCACGACCAACAAGAAGGAGTGAGCAAGACAATGGCGTGAACGATGAGGTATGATAAGACCAAGCGCACCAAAGATTATCCATGTGGAAACCTTTGACAAAGTATGCGAAGTACTGAACATGGTCCACCATGTGAAACGAACTAACTGGGACCTGCACGTACCAGTGGTTCTATTGACTTATAGGACCATGTGCAAAGCCCTAAATGTGCGGGCACTTCTAAAGCTGAAGTATGAAGTAGATGTTGTAATCCATATGGAACATGCAAAGCCTATACCGCGCATAGTAGCACTCGTAGATATGATGGTTTGTGAAGCCCGAAAAGGAGGGATCACACAGCCGTAAGGAACAGAACACATGGGACTTGAGGAAGAAATCCAACAGGGAAAACTTAGACTCCACGAACTTGAAAAAGAAAGGGTACGGTTAAGGAAGAAAAGTGCTTTGATGGATGCGGAAGTCAAGAAGATGGAGGACGAAATAAAGAAATATTTTCTCGGAAAAAGGACCAAAATGGTAAGACAGGAGGCATGCAATCACAATGGCAGGGTTAGGACCGATTGTCATGAATTGATCAGTCTAATGCCTTGGCTTGGACTGCATATTTCTAAGCATAGTGACCAGCATAGCACGTTGCAAATGGTGAAATGCGTGGTGCCAACTGTAACAATACAAGGTGGGGATTCTCTAGGAACCATGATGGAGGACAGGATGGAACTCTACATGGGTGATGTGACCACCTGACTAGCCAAGGGAAGAATATTCTTAGCGTTCCAGGCAGTTGGAAGGGAGCGCGGGACTATAAACTATTCTGCCCAGGAGCTACATGATATTGGAGATGCACGCAGAAGAAGAGAGTCACAAGGTCTGCGACCACGCACAGGGGGCTGCGCTGCTGTGCGAGTTGGCTAGAAAGTGACCATTGAAGTCATTATTCATGATGAGATGCTCAACTTGAGGCCAAATGGAGCAGGCCGCAAGCATTTAAGATGCGATTTATGGGCAAGATTTGGGAAAATCTGCCACCAAGAAAGCATTAATGAATCAAAATTGGGGGGAGCGGTCAAATTCAAATTCGAAAAACATTATAAAACAAAAAGGACTTCCCAATTGGTCATTTGCGCATTGAGCGATTGAGCAGAGCCCTGAGTATTGTGAGTCGAGCGTTGATTGAGCCCCTGAATTCGCGAGTGACAGATTGCAACACAGCTATAATGACAACAACTAAGGATGGTTTGGGAATAGAAGAGGTAACTGCCGGTTAGGCCGCGTAGATCCTAACTGTGGAGGATGTTCCAAAAGGTGTTGGGATTGCGACAAAGATCCTGAAATCATCACGTACACCAAGACCCAAGAAGGATAAACAAGAAATGGCTCTCGTATGCATGTCCTCATGAAACTCGCTACGCAGCAAAATGTCGATGGAGGAGAAAGGGAAAGTTGTCACTATAGAAACCAATGAAGAAGAAAAAGATCTACAGGCCCTTATCATCGCAGAGGAAGAATATGACGGCATGGAGGTGGATGCTCAACCTATGCCCTCTATGAAAAAACTGCTTGCCTATGTCTCCCCGCAAAAAGGGAAGGCCAAGATACCCAAGGACCTGGACGAGACAAAGAGTTCACTCCAGACCCCGCTCCTCCCAGATGGTATTATGTTTGAAGGCATGCACCTAAGCCACGTGTCGACCATGAAATTCAAAGATTGGGACCTCGCTGACTGCAAGAAGTTCCATCATCTTGAGACCGGAAATTTCATGAACCAGAACACCACAGGGGTGGTGACAACATTAGAGCCGCGGAAGTGGTTTTGCGGTGTGGAAAAGGCCGGGCTGTTAAAATTACTATGGGTGTCGCATTTCCACCCCACGTTAATAACCATTTTCATCATCAGGAAGCTACTCTGCTTAGTGCATGATGGGTATTTATGGCTGGAGGAGCTCATCCCCATCACGGTAGACCTGATTCATCGTGTCTCCCGACTCCCATACAAAGGAAAGGACCCCGCGACCATATCGAAAGGAAAGGGCAGTGATTTTGCCATCACGGAGGCCATGAAGATGAAGTACAATATGGAAAAGAAGAAGAGGGCCTACACCATCTCCAGCATCAAGGACAAAGTAGTCCGCGTAGCTACCCAAATCCTCGCAGGAAAAGTTATGCGCAAGTGTTGCACCGACAAGGTACCTATGCCGGTGGTCACACTGGCCGAGCAGTGTGTGGAGGGGGTCCAATTTAACTGATCTAAATTCCTCTGCATGGAATTCTTAGAGAATTTTCATGAAGCCCTGGAGCAGGGTAAAACCTTCCACTATGCGTGGCTCTTGCTATCCATAGTGCTCGTAGCAGGGGAATTGCCGGAGGAAAGTCAATTCCCCATAATTGACAGAGAATTACCGAAGGCCGCGAAGTATGCTTCGCTCTGGGCCACGAAGGATGCTACCAAGATACGCGATAGCAAGATCTTCTAGGTGCTCATGGAGATGAACATCTGAATGTGGATCAATCGGAAGCTGCGCTTGTCGCCCACGGTGTACAACCATCTGCAAAGTTTTGCAAAATTTAAGGTAGACATGCACAACATCTATATCAGGGCGTGTAAGGATCTGACAAAGCAGTGGAAAAAGCTACCCTTTGTAGCCACTAACGACGCCATCTTCACTGTCTTGGAGGCATGGCCTCCGGAATGGCGTGCCCCAGATCTTGCAGAACTCGAGAGGGTGGCAGCACAGAAGAAGAAAGACGATGCCAAGTTACAAATCGTACAGTTGGCCAAGAAAAGGTGGAAGGAAACAGCAACAACCGAGGTGTAGGCAGCGCAAGAAGTGGCACAGAAGATAGCCAAGCAGGAAAATGTAACAGCAGCAGCAGCAACACAGGTAGTAGCCGCAAAGGTGGCCGAGGGTCAAACAACGCCTTCACAGGGATAGGAGGCAGAGGAAGCAGAAACAGAAGAAGGAGGCACTGACCCACAAACCGCATCCACACAATTGAAGTGCCAACACCTGGCAGAGTGAGTAGGATCGAGGAAGAAGGTCAAGGCCTCGAAATTGTCCATTGACCCGATCACCCTAACCGAGGCTGATCTGCATGACATCGGCGAGACGATGTGCGATGTCACAAATGGGGCTCTTCAGGATTTCATGAAGGAGCACCAGACTATGTTGTGGGCCCTCAGAGCACAGTTGTAGGAGTTACAGATGTGCCCCCCTCAGGTTGGTACTCTTTCAACCAACCTCGTAGTAGGATCCTCGGCAGCAGAGCAGATGTTGCATGCATAGATGGCGAACACAATAGTGTTGCCGAAAGGGGATCTAGTGACATCAAATGAGACCAACAGGTTTTCAGTTAGCACGATCAAAAGGTCTCGGCATTAATCTAGCTGCCCTTTCGCGCGAGACTTTATATCTATTGCAGGATGGGATAACGACAAAATTGTGCGATAGGGAGAGCCATGCACTCCAAGTCCTCAATGAACAAAAGATAAATATGGAACAACTTAGATTGTAGCACGATGAATTGGTGTCACAAAATCAACAGTTGGTGCAAGTGGTAGACAATGCTTGTCGAAGCGTCTCGGAGCTGGCCATCCCAGCAGATCTACTAATGGAGGTGTAAATCTATCGGTTAGCAATAGGAGTCCGCGAGGCCAAGGAAGAAATGACAAAGGTTCAGCTGGAGTTGAATCTTTAGATCATCAAGTTGTGGTTAAAGGTGTAGTCACCCACTCCCCCGAAAGTCAAAGAACAGAGCGCTAGTGCTATCACAACAGGATTGGAGGAAATCAGAGGTGCAGTGTCAGACTACACCAGCATGTTGGAAGAAGCACTTGAGGTCCTCACAACTCTGCAGGAGGACCCCAACATCCAACACTTAGAGACGGAGGTGAGATAACTCCAACAGTAATATGATAGTGTCCAAGGAATTGCAGAGACAGTGGTCCTCACCCAGTGGCTTGCGAGGATGCAGCAGGCTAAGGCACTGAAGGAGCAGGTGGACGCAACACAACATAAGGAGGCAGTTCTAAAAGTGCGCATCCAACCTTGGATCGATGAGGCCTTCATCATCATGGCAGACATCGAAGGCAAGCTCATGCACATACAGGGGATGCACACATTGATGCAAAGAAGCACCCCAAACACAGAGGTCTCAGAACAACGCATGTAGCAGATCCAGCAAGCAGTAGCTCAGTGCGTTGCTGACCTCCGTGTGGTTCGAGAATAGTTGGAGGGACTCCGTGAAAATATCACCACACTGAGAGAGTGACTCGAGGGTGAGTCACGATGTTTGTGTTGGGGGCTTGTTGGGCATGGAATCCCCCCCAAGGCATGTTTTGGGGCTCAAAGCCCAAGTTTTGACCTAATATTGTTATAAAGACTCCGTGAATTGTGGGTGCGTAGTGCAAAATGTATGATAGAGTCACAGGGTTGTCCACCCTAGTTTTGTAATGTAATGTCACCTAGATAGACCTACCCATAGTCCGTGGACCATGGGATTGTATAAATAGAGCGAGGCTCTAAGTGTAAAGGGAGAGAGAAAAGAGCAAGATAGATAGGAAAAGTAAAAGCGACTATGTGAAGTGTGTCTTTGGCTCGTAGGGTAGGAGAAGGCTCTACAGCTGAATGCGCTTAGGCTTATTCATCCACAGCTGAGTGCATGGACCCTTGCAACTGAGTGTGTAGTGTGGAGTCGAGTATGTAACCAAAGAAAAGATTAATAAAGAGAAGTTTGTTATCAATTTATGTATTTGTTCTCAGGTTAATGCATGTTTGATATAAATTGCAAATATATTGTTTATTTACCGCGTGCACCTATATGAATGGTTTATGTTGTTAAGTATAACTTAAAGTACGCAAGTATGCTAAAGTAATCAACTAACATTGGAATACTATTAAGGAATTGGGTAATAACGTGGAAGCACAACGTTCGGCCCCTGAGTAGGGCTACACGAAGGCAGTATATCAAGCTGCGAGGTACGGGAAAGTACGTGAAGCGACTTGCATGCAAGGTCGAATCACGGGCCAATTGAAATCATTAGACATCTCCAGGGTGCAGAAACCTGGTTCTAGCACCCTCCCATACTACTTCGGGTGAGACCTCAGTCCACGCTCCACGGATTGTTGCCGAAAGAGCCAGTAGTACCGAGATCTGATTGGATAACTTAACTCTAAACCTGGGTCAGGCCCCAATAAGCCAACAACTCACTCTGAAAGGTGATTGTACCAATCCTGGTCACATTGTACCTTCCATCATCTCCCATATCAATGTTCATCTAGAGATCCTCCACATCCAAATCACCAAATAATCTCTATTCCCCTCCATATGAAATGAGGCACCACTATTCAAGTGCCACACACTCCCCATCATTATGTTTCCCATGCATACAATGAGAGTAAATTCAAGCTTGAACTATGAAGTAAAAGCTTCACATGTTGGTCCTCCTATGGTCTTATTTCTTGTCCTCTTGTGTGTACACTTTGTGGCATAGTGCCCAAATTCATGACAGTGAAAGCACTTGATTCTAGACGAGTCTTTCTTCTTGCCCCCTTGACTAGATTCTTCTTTTGATTGGGATTTCTTCCCTTTCCACTTCTTTTCTTTTCCAGCAAAGGCATATTTTTCTTCATCCTCATCCTTGGATGAATTTTCATCTCTGGTATTCTACCTCATTTCCTCCTACACCAAATTGGACCATACACATTCCCAATTTGATATTTTCTCCCTCCCATTCACTAAATCTTAGTAGTTGTGCCAACTCTTTGGAAGGCCTAGAAGGGTTAGGCTTACCAAATCATCCTCTACTACAATAACACCAACTTGACCAAGTCCATCATGACATTGTGTGAACCTTCTCAAGTACTGTGGAATGGTTTCTTTCTTTTGCATCTTGATATTTCGAAGTTTTTCCTTGACCTCAAACTTCCTATAGTCGCTACTATTTTGGAACATATATGTCAATGCTTGCAACATTACATACAAATTCTCTTTCCTATGGATATTTGAGACAATATGGTCTCGTACTCCTTCCAATATGATTCTCTTCACCTTGGCTACACACTTCTTCCATTCTTATAGATCTGTAGCATCAGATGTTGCTAGTTTTGGGATATCATTATCAATTAATTCCTTTAGTCCATTATCTTCCAACACTACCTCCATGTGGTCCTTCCAAGCAACATAATTTGAGATCCCTCAAGGGCATACTCGATCCTTAGTCCATAGAAATCCATCCTTCTAGATCTAAATAATTGATCCTGCAAATTGAATCCTCTTGCAATAAAAACTTTGAAATCTCTACTCTATAGTGAATCCTACTCTGATACCATGTATAAATTAATGTGTAGATTCAACATTGCTCATGAAATTTACTAAATCACAAAAATTGAAGCTACTCTAATGATCTGCAAAATTTAATTCACCATATAGAAAAAAAATCATAGACATGCAAAAGGAAACATCACACATACATAGAGATTTATCTAGGGGAATCAACTGCTCAAAACCCCTTCCTATATGTATTGCATTAATCAGAGAATAGAGAAGAAATACATATGCTTACTCAAGTTTGAGCACACCCTACAAGTGTATAGTCTATCCCTCTGCCCGACTCACTGAATTTGGCCAACACTTAGCCAATTTTAAAGCTCTCTAAGCTCATATTTCCTTTTGTTGTTCCCTTAGGAAAATGGCCCCTATTATTTAGGAATTTCCCACTATTGAATTGTGCAATTCCTCTAGGTCCTTCCTCTAACTGCATACACTACCTGTACACATGGGAGTATCTTATAACTGGTAGTACACTGCCTTGGAATCTCCATCTCAACTAGGTAACTCCAATTATTTGCATGCAACAAATATTTTGGGTTGATTGATTAGTGAACTGGTTGATCACTGAGTGTGGTTGAAGTTCCACTTCCAAATCTTGACCTTTACTAGTTCTTCTAACAGTTAGACCTAGTTTAACTGATAACAACTCAAATTAATTGAAATGGATTGCTAAAAGTTAGAAATAAATCATATTGAACTGAAATCGAGCTTCCCCAACTCAAATTAATTGATTGAAATAAGTGACAAGTTCCATGTCACCTTAGTTAACTACCTCCAAGATTTCTATTGAAATAGAAATTTGAATTTCTCTAGTTTGACCAAGGCAAAGTCAAACTGAGATTTTATTTTTGCATTTTCAACAGTCTAAGAGTCACAAGAAGGTGAAGTATCACCCTATTTGTTATATATACACCCTCATTATACAAGCAAAATAATTTTCACCTTGGCTTCTCCCATAAGGCATCAAAGAGGCAAAGTTATTACTTTTGGGGAGCAAGTAGTTGCTCCAATGCTCCACTATTGGAGCAAGTGATTTTCCTTGTATTCATGTATCTTGGGAATTTTATTTTATATTTTAATTCTAATGGACAACACGTTTTTCATGATTGAATTATGAATATTTGTAAGATTGTTCTATAAATCTTTATGAGTCATGTTTTATTTCACCAGTACTAAAGTAGTTGAACTTTTTCAGTTATTTTAGTGCTTATCATATTGATAATTTTTTATAGTGGTTGTAATAATCATTGCATCTTTGTGGCTATTCCCCTAGATGTTAGAAGAATATTTCATGTTTATGTGTGTCTCCATCAGGCTGGTACTATTACCTATCTCTTAGAAGCTCACTTTCTCCTCCCTCCACAGTAGAAGAACCTTGATGTACTTGCAACTGAACATTCACCAGGCACACTTACTTGCTTTTTGAAGGCACATATGTGTTTCCCTCTCTTACTGACAGCTAAATCCAAGTCAAATATTCAAGTTTATGATGACTAGGATGTATTCTAGATTGGACTCCTACACCAAACTATGTGAGGTCTAGCTAGGACAACATATTAGGCAGACCTCTTTGAATGTTGGCAGGTCCAACACAGTCAAAATTTATGGTGCCAAAAGGAGGGAAGTCAACTTTTTATGGTTGATAACTCCACACATCCACATCATTCTTCTTCCAGGAAAGGTGACAACATTCCTAGCACCTCTCTGAATCTGAAATAGGAAGATCTTCTCATCTGGGCCCGAAGGCAACTTGTGAAGTTAATTATGAGAAAATCTAGGCAATTCAACCTATAACCAATCAGTTTGCGAAGGTTATTGGACTAATTCCTGGAGTACAAAATATTCCTCATTTTCTGATGAGAAAGGAAACAACTCCTGCTAGCATAGATTAAAGCACATAATTTCCATTAGATTCAAAATAAATTGAAATAACTTCACATCATACCTCATTGGTAACTCATCAATAAGGTACACTTGCAATCTTGTTTACTTCCTATCACAACAACTCAAAATAGCATCTTTGATCAAATCATCATGTATAAACATATCACATCAGGTTAGCTCAAAACACAACCATCATAGATCAAAATTGTAAATCACATGTAACCATCATAAACCAAAACCATAGATCACATGTAATCATCATAAACCAAAATCATAGATCACATGTAATCATCATGGACTAGAATCATAAATCACATACATAATAAAACTAAAGTAAAATATTGATACTTATCCTTTAATTAGTCCTTATCTTATACTTTTTTCCTTATTTTGTACACACTCCACATCGATTTCCACACCTGAAAAACACCCAGTGCCTTCTCCTCAACCATGTACACATACACATAGTGTGCATCACACACATACAACCACACATGGCAGACAACACCATGCAATACATGCACCTACACAAAACATACAACACATACACCTACACCCAATGTACAACACAACACGATACATACGCCCACATACAGTGTACATAACCACACAATACATATGCTTACATCCGGCGTACAACAAAATACATATATGTACATAGAGTACAATATAATGAATACACATGTCACAATAACCCGACTACATAATGCTTATACATAGTATTGCATGCCCTCAAAACATCTTGTATGACATGCACACAATACCACACGTACACTAGTACCATATGTACAACATGTACACAGTACCACATGTACACTACACCACCTACACAACGTGTGCACAACATCACATGCACAACATGTACACAACACCACATGCACAGAGCACCACATGTACAACATGTACACAACACTACATGCTCACAGCACCACTTGTACAATCATGCACAAAACACCATATATACATAGCACCATATGTACAACATGCACACAACACCATTTATACATAGCACTATGTATATAACATGTACACAACACCCTATGTACATAACACTACATATCCATATGTGCACAACACCATATCTATAAAACACCGCATATCCATCATGCACATACTACCATATGTACACAACACTGCATATACAACATGTACATAACACCATCTATACCCAGCACTGCATATGCAACATTCGCACAACACTATCTATACCACCATGTACATAACATTTTATAAACAACATGTACACAAACTATATATACACAACACAACATGTGCAAAACATCACAGATGCAACATGTACAATATATACAACATATGCGCCATAGTAGTACTACACATCCAAATCCACATTGTCCCTACCAAGCAACCTTTCTTCCAGTGTCTTATCCATGCTTGTCCCAGCATGTCGCAGACCACACTGCTTTCATTTCACTGAAGTATCCCTCAGCCTAGCTTGTTCATAACATAAACATAATATAATAACATAATATCAATTCATATCCATATGAAACTGACCTCATATATTTTTTGGGGCTACTCTTCCCACTTCATTCCTCATGAACCAGGAATCTCTTCATGTCATTCACCTACATAAGCAATCATTCCTCCACAAGAACAATTCCTGATGACCTTGTTAGACATCAACATATATCTATATATATATTAAACAATCATGATCCTATCAGACAATGACATACATACCTACATCCATACATACGTATATAAACATCAACATAATCATGATCATAACATAATTACTAGATAGCATAAGGTAAAGGTTAAGAGAACTCCCTTTATTTGTGCACACCATGCACAACATTAAGAACAATTGTTCCCATCATAGCCAAGGCATCTGATACCTCAGATCCATTTACTCCACCTTTCTTGTTAACTTTCTCATGTTTGTCCTACCACCATCCATTAACACTAATGGACCCAACCAACTTAGCCGATTATCATACTCTTGCCTTCAACTACCCTTATACATGCATCATCTTCATCTAAGCCTTACATCACCTATTGGACTTCATTTGTCTCTCCCCGAACTCCACTAACTTTCCTCTTTCAAAACCAATTCCCAAGACTCAAAACTTAAAAGGCAAGCATAAGAAAAAAACAAGAAGAAAACCATTAAAACCAATAACAATACGACACCACAAAAAAGTGGCTTGATCATGCACTAGACATAAAAAACTGCAAATAAAGCTCAATAAAATCACAAAATACCAAAAGAACAAGACTAACCACAGACACCATGACTCAATCCCCATGGTTCTGAGTGCTTCCAAGGGAAAGCTCAATCTTAGCCTTCTTTGAGATTTCATGGAAATCTCCTTTTCCATGCAATCCCTTGCATCATATTGCCATAAACACATAACTATTAGTGCTTAAATAAACATAAAAATACATTGGTTACCTTGTCTTTTTGTGCCTAGCACATTTCCTTGTGACTGAACACATCCCTGCCATCTCTCAATGGGCACCAATTCCCTTGACAAATCCACTTATAACGAGCAACTAGTTGATGTACCTATCAAATACATGTTCATAACTATAGCACATATCCGCATAATGTCAGAAAAAATCAAAGTTAAGAAGGTTTCATGTATGCAAAGAACTCATTCATTTGGAATTAGGGTTTCCAAACATAGCCAAAGGAATTATTTTGCAATTCCTTTCTTTTACCCTTTTAACCTTGTTGCAATCGAGGCTCACTATGTATTGTCACATCACCCAACTGTTAGTTATATAAACACATAAACTATTACCTTGTCACACTAATACCAAGCATGTTTCCAACAACTGTTTACACATGTCAACCACATGTTCCAAATATCAAGAAAATCATATCTATCAATTTGAAATAAACCTTTACCATGACTAACAATCGTGTCATAATCCATAGTCAACTCATATTCATTAGCCATAATGCTACAACTGTCACCTACTACACTCAAGTACATATCAATTGTCTCAACACATATGTGTTAGTACAATCATCTTAAAATAGGATCATTTGACACATGCCCATATTATGCAATTCATCAAACATCCAACCAACTTGCAAACATACCATGTTAAATAAATCAACTAGATGACATAATAGACACCAAACACTCAAACACCAAATATACAACATAAGAAAACTCATACCTTAATGTATCTTAGCGGAGGCTATCTTTTCTGCACAATCAATCCAGATTATCATTATATAGCTTTACGACATATCAACTAAAGCATAAATAAGGTCATGATATCCATAATTGTCACTAGCCAACATGTTCACATCATAAACTCATAAACAATTATCATTCACACATAATAATCACATATGCACAGTCAGTCTAGATTAGTATGACATAATATCACATCATATTAACTCACACCTGAATGTAATAACCCTAAACCATTTGCATAGACCAATCCAACTTAGTACAATACATATAACATCAAGATCTTAATGCAATAACCTTATTATCAAGTTTACTAGCATATAACAACAAGAAGTTATATATCATTTTCATCAATGACATATAACCTAATCATCAAGTTATCTAACATAAAAAAAACACTAGCAATGCATACAACCACAGGTCACTAACATTCATGACTATCTGACACATGTGCATATGAATACACTAATCAACTAGCATCTATCATGTATGTAAACATAAAATCAATAGAATGAAAAGCATATACATAACCATAATGCATATGTAATCCTTAACCTACATACCTGCATTCCCAACATACAAAGATGTATGATGACATGCTCTTTCCTTCAAGTCCAATGCTGCAACTTCACTTTAATGATTTACATCTCCTGCTCTATCTCAACCAAGACATTAGCATCATAACAGAGCAACAACGTCATGATGACCTAATTGCATATAATGACCTCATGCATGAAAATCTTCACCATGACTATGCATGCCTAACAACATATAGACATTGAAATTCATAACAAATGCATAAATGACATGCATTCATGATAATCACATCCAACAACAACGCCATCAACTTCCACATGGCGACACAACTGCCACAATGACCACCACCATGCATACACAACAAGAACATAATCCATAAACCTATAGAACACATATGAAACTGACATGTATGCATGACAAACACATTCACCCAAGGAGAACACAACCACGGTCTGATACTAATTTGTAACACCCTCCTCCCACATCTAACCAAGTAACCGGCCAACCGGGGTAAACATGCGATGATAGCTACAATAATATGATTCAAACTCCTTGGTGACCTTAAGGAAATGGAATCGATGGAAACACATCAACCATATACTCCACATCAGCAACAACACTCCCAGGCAGCATCCTAGCCACTCAGGTATACTGCCCATAAGTTCCATTGACCTTTTAGACCTCTTGACCTCTGGATGCTCTCATGCTATGGGCATGCCAACATCCAGGGACCGTTGGATGCTATCACAAGCCTTCATGCTTGTGTCCAGGGACTTTTCCTGGAAAACCTATGTCAGCATCCATGAAATTTAAGGCACTTTTCTAGCCCAGAATTCCGTCCACTGCCCATAACTTGTTGTAGCTTCCAGAATCCATCAAAGACATGATGATAATACTAAGAAAATAAAAATCAACTTTGGGACTAGGCTTGAGCATCTCCAACTCGAAATGACATTCTGTCAAACACTTGGCATCAATTCAATCTATAGCTCTAGGATACAAGACAAAACATGAATGACTGAAAAATCTTATGAACGTGACAAGAAGGATCACCACCTTCTCCCTTGGAACCTTACGAAATCAATTAGGTATTGCATTCATCATTTAACCATTGCAAGTAAATACATGAAATAACCATGACATGAACCAGTCAATTAACCATTCTTATAACCAACATAAAACCATGGAAATAATAGAGATATAACAACCATTAAATCCACATAGAAACAAGTACAAAATAAAGAAAATTTAGCTTTCATTAATCATAGGTAAATCCAACTAGGTTCAGGATTTCCATGTACGACCCAACCGTAGACATGGTTGAACCAAATCTTTCTTTCAGCTAGTCACCGTTGTGCCATATTCCAAGCATCAATGTGGGATCTCATGGATAAACCAATCCAAAAAAAACCAAGGGAATCCATAGGTTAAACCACCTTCACCAAACTATGATCACACTGAAACCGATGCTCCAATCACAAAATTGAACCAAACTTGGAATGTCATCCGGAATCCAACACTATCCTTGAGGAATTTTTTGTCTCCTTGTCTCTCAAGCTTTATCGTGGCTTTATTGCAATCCACACCAAGACCCCTCCCTCAAGCTTTACCATATATCCCGCCAAAACTGGTCAAGAGATTCTTAGGCCTTTGGAAATGAACCTTGAGACTACCTCTGCCCCATATTCTTAAATCCATCCGGAAAATCCAAAGTTCAAAACTAAGCTAAACATCCCAACACACCATGACATCCAGAAAAAGTAAAATTTAGGCTGAAAACCACTGTCATACTCAAAAAAAACTATGTCACCAATAGCAAGAGAACCATACACCAACATGCAAAGCCATTCATGTCAAAACCATCTAGGAAATCACACATGCAATATGCTACCTGCAAGTATTCATGTTGAAGCTACTTGATCCTTCTTTTCCTTGCTTGATCCTTTATTTCCTCCCTTTCCTTTCCATGCCCTTCCCTTGATTCTTTTCCCTTCCTTTCTCCAAAACCTCATCAAAAGCTTGAGCCAAGAGCTTCCCAACTGATCCTCAGAAGCCTTTTTATCAATGAGGCCTCTATTTTCTTCATTTTCCAGTATATTCCTTCAATTCCCTCCTCACATGAAACATGTGAACTTTCACCTTAATTTTCTCCTAATTTCCTTTATGTTCATAAATAAATGTGCCAAGAATTGGAGGGGGTTTAAAAGGTTGTTCCTTGAAAATTTTGTTGATGAAAAAACCCCAGCCTTGTTATTAAAGGAGTTAGGGAATCTATAGATTGGGGAAAAAAGGTTAAGGATTTTAATTAGAGGTTCAATCAGATATTGAACAAATTCTCTACAGACATTTTATCTCATGACTCCATCTCAATTGATTACTACACTTATTCCTTTCCCACAAGCATTTCGTAATCCGTAAAGAGAGTCACAAAAGAAACTTTGGTGCAAAATTTTGAAGAAGCCATTGCAATTGAAAAGGGCTTGCGTGTGATCAGATTCATTGTCAATGATGAACCATCTAAAGACTCCAAGGAGATTGGCAAGAGATCTTAGGCATCTTCAAACAAGGCCAAGGATAAAGAAGCTACTAATATTCAAAGCTTGACCCAAACTATCAAGTCTATGTCTAATGACTTGGCAGAGTTGAAATTAAGGACAAGCGAGACCACTGTCAGTAGCAATCCCCCAAATTTCAACTTCCTAAGAAGGAAGAATAAAAATAGCAGTAGTAATCATCTAGCTAAGTCTGCATAGAGTTCAAATGTTGTGTTGAATGTCGAAATCATGGGCATGGATTAGTATTGTTCTTTTCATCAAGAATAACACCCATAAAAGTCATTCCCGCAATGGAAACACAACATGAATGCTCTAGCTACACACATTATTGACATAGTGATTTCATATGAGCAGACTGAACAAACGGAAGAAAAAGAAGAATTTTTTGCAACTGAAGAGATTGTTGGTATTGGACACATAGTGAATATTTTCAATTGTATTTTCACTGCTGAGAATAAAAATTCTGAAGAACCACCACTGGATGAGGCCCCAGTGCAAAAGAAAAATAGTCAATACAAGTTGTGAAGTTAGGGGCTATTCTTTGAACAAGAGCTTATGAGAAAAAAGTTGAAGGAACACTTGTTAAGGAAAATCATGCCACCTATCAACTCTGTTCAGAGAACTTAGAGAAAGTATATAAGTGTTGCTACACCAAATAACACTTCTGCTAGTGGTAAAAGCAAGTCTACCATTTCAGAGGTGTCAGAAAAATTCACTCCTCCAAACACTTCGGCAATGCCTACTGCATTGAATTATAATATTGTGGAAGACATGAAGAAATATCACGCAAATATTTCAATCTTCAATATTACAAGGGGGAGCTAGTGGGAACTGCTTGTCCGTGCCCTTGCCCAACCTTCATTAGGTGATAATTCCTCTTCTTCATGGAAGGTATCTGGTAAGTCTTCTAGTCCCCTAGAATCAGTTCTTAACATTGTAACATTATAATCCAATACTCTCTACCCTCTGTTTCTATTGACTTTTGAAATTTTCAATTACAATGTCCACAATTGTTCAGTTGATTTTGGTGCATCTATAAATGTAATGCCATTGTCTGTCACCAAGAAAATCAAGGCCAAATGGTATTTAATTGATGAACAAATTATTTAGCTAGACAAGTCTCTTATCCAAGCTATCAGTGAACTCAAGAATGTTCTTATTCGGTTATCATATCATCACTGATTTCACTAGTGTATAAACATAGTAATTATGGATATTCCTAAAGCCTACGGTGTATGACTAAATAGATATCGGTCAAGAAAATTACAGGGGCATTTTTCTATTGATTGGTCACATCTATGGGTTCCTTAAAATGGCAAGAATAACCAAATCCGAGTGGAATCAGAGCCTTACATGAATCACATTGTAACACCCTTTGAAGGGAAAAACAAGCATGTTGCTTTCACAGACTTAATTTTCATAAATTACTTTCTAGAATTGAACCTAGGATGTTATCTTTCTTAGCCTTCCCCAGTCCCACCAGACACAAAGTTGGAACTCCTTCCATGTCCAATTGGAAGAAATGACTTATGTACAGTAGATATTATCATCACTAGTGTATGATATAACTATGGTATTTCTGATTTTTGGATTTTGTATTTTGAGGGTTCTAAGACATAGGAGGGCGTTAGAGCTAGTTGTGTTTTAATAAACCCACAATAGACAAAACACCTGATCTCTTACTGCTTGGAATTTGAGTGCACCAACAACACTATAGAATAAAAGTCACTCATCTTGGGCCTACAAAAATCCATTGACCTCAAAGTATTTAATAGGTGACTCTAAGATCATCATACAACAGCTATGGAATACCATACATTGTGTGTTACCTAACCTCAAAAGTTATCAACAAGAGGTATGGCATTTAATTTCGCAATTCCAAGCTTTAAATATTGTTTTTATTCCTAGAATATGCAATGCAGTAGTTGATGCATTAGCAAATGTTGTTGCTAGGTTGTCACTACTTAGGGATAGTTTTTCTATTAAATTTCTTTATAAGTTATTTGTCCTTGATAATATTACTAGTTTACGTGTTTTCAATGATTACTGGAAGACACTGCATTTCATGGTGAACACTAATGTGTTCAAAGATGCAACCATTGACAAAGAAATGCATAAAAAATCATTACAAGATGCAACTCGAGCGAACAAAGAGAACCCCATGCCTAAGCGAATGGTATCATTAGAAAATTTGTATGACTTACAGAATTTCTTTTGAGGACCAGTGAATGTGAAGACTCAGAGTTCAATTTTTTCTCATGAACAGATCAATCTTGGTACAGAAAGTGATCCAAAGTTTGGCAATCTCAGTACTTGTTCCACACATCAAGAGTATCAAGCTTTTATCTTCCTTTTCAACTAGTAACGAGATGTGTTCACGTGGACGTATGATGATATCAAAATTTATGACATGAAAATAATCCAACAAGTCATTGTGATTAAAGAAGGGGCCAAGTCATGCCAACAGAAGTTGTATAAATTTCATCTGACGCTCAAGGCTCTAATCCAAAAGGATTTAAGGAAATTTTTGGATTCTTGAATCATCTATAAAATGTGGCACTCAAAGTGGGTTTCCAATTTGGTCCTAGTAAGGAAAAAGTCTAGGGAAATATGCATGTGTGTAGATTTCTGAAACATCATTTGTTCCTCAGAAAAAGAGAATACCCAATGTTGTCAGTGGAACAGATCTTACAGATAGTATTAGGGTCATAAATGTTTTCCTTGCTTGATGTATTTTTAGGTTACAACCAGGTGCTAGTGTTAGATCCTGACAAACTGAAGACAACATTTTGAATGAAGTGGGGCATGTTTGCTTTCAGAAGGATGCCATTTGGGTTGATTAATGCCAGTGAAACTTTCCAACATGTGATGGACACCACATTTCATGGTTTGATTGGTCAGAGCATGGTGGTGTATCTTGATGTTGTCACAAGGTTTTCAAAAAAGAGATCCGACCACTTGAACCATTTGAGCAAGCTTTTGAGCAATGTCGAAAATACAAGATATCTCTTAATACCAATAAGAGCATTTTCATAGTGTCTGGGGGAAATATCTTGGGCCACATCATAGCAAAAAGTGGGATTAAAGTTGACCCTGAATGGGTCAGGCTATCACGTAAATTCTCTTCCCAGTGAAAAAGAAAGCCATGCAGTCCTTCTTGGGGAAGATCAATTTTGTCTGCAAGTTCATATTTGATTATGCCCAAATAGTGAAACCCATGCAGGAGATGGTGAATAAGGACGTAGTATACAAGTGGTATAAAAGGGAAAAGGATGCATTTACCATATAAAGAAAGCAACTGCATAAACACTAGCCTTGTACAGCTTAAATTTCAACAAGGATTTCCTACTCTACAACTTTGCTTCTGATACTTATTTGGTCATCGTGCTTACAAAAAGGATGTTCATAATAATGAGCACCCCTTATCTTTCATGAGTGATAGCCTGCAAGGACCTTAGCTTAACTACCTCACCATTAATAAAAAAACTTATGTAGACTGCAAGGAGATGAAGCACTTTCGACCTTATCTTTTAAAGAATCATTGTATTATATTTGTTCCACACCTAGAAGTCAGATCATTTTTTGTTCAACAAGAGTTAGGTGAAAGAAGAGCAAACTAGATGATTGGTTTGTAGGAATATAATCTCAAATTCAAACCAATTCACACAATTAAGGGTCCTAGTCTATGCCAGCTAGCAACAAAAGCAATGAATACAATTGAAGATGATTCATCGAATGGGGGAAAGAGATCAAAATGTACAATGTGGAGCAAGCTCCCCCCACTAACATTCCAACCTCTTGGTACATAAACGTGTGATAGTATCTTGAGCATGGTACTCTTCCCTTTGATTTATCTACATGACAAAAGAGGGAAATCAAATTGAAATCTCTATCTTACCAGTTGGTACATGGAGTGATTTTTAGAAAGCACCATAATGGAATCCTATTTAGATGCTTAGAAGCACTAGATTTGAAAAAAAAATTGCATTACCTTCATGATGGACCAGCCAAAGGACACTTCGCTAGTGGCACTATAGCACACAAAATCATGCAAGCCAGTTTTTATTGGCCCACACTTTTCAAATATTCTCACGCTTATGCCTGCAAGTGTCCAGTCTATCATAAATGTGTCAACCAAGAAAAGAAGTCATTTGCCCCATTGTAGCCTATCTCTATGGAAGAACCATTTCAACAATGGGGTTTGGATATTATCGGTGAGATATTTCGACACTCATTGAAGCATCACCACTACATTCGTATTGCCACAGACTACTTCACGTGGTGGACAAAAGCAGTTCCACTCAAGCAAGTGAATGATCGGGAAGTCATTAACTTCCTTAAACAAAATATCATTACCAGTTTTTTCATTCCAACTTCACTTGTTTTTGTCAATGCAACTTATTTCTCATTGTTAAAATTATATGATTTTGTGTTGGAAAATGGCATCATATTGAAACATTTTGCTAATTACTACCCACAAGGAAATGGTATTGATGAGTCTACCAACAAGAACCTTATTCTTATTATCAAAAATATAGTTTTCTATGAACAACAAAACTTGCACTTGTTGGGTTGTGTTATATTCTTTCCACATAGTTAACAGGGGGTTTGAAGGGCACCTGTAACCCCACTTTATGGGGTCCAGGTGTTACTGGGAAAAGTGTCTATTTAGAACTGCTCTATCCCACTAAGGTGTGACAGCTGCCTTAGAAACAAACAGAGAAAACTACTTTTGTATTTCCTTTATGAATTAAAGATAGAGGGGGATAGAAAGAACCGACCTGTGTCTTGCGCTAATCCTTTGATCCAATCCCTCTCTTCTTTGACAGCTTCCAGCTACCTGCTCTCTTACTTGCCCAGCTTCACCAAGTACCTGTAATATCACAGAAGAAGAAAACTATACAAAGACATGGATCTATATTCATAAACAACTTAGGATCAGATTTAAGCTAACCATACAAATGTAACAAGCATTAATGATACACAAGCATGTAGGAAAAACTCAATTAGTTTTTTATTGATAAAACAAGAAGATCCAGGAGGAGTTACAACCGATGATTCCTGACCCAGCATCAACCTCCCAGCAAAGAAGCCCCTCTTCACCTCCAACAAAGCATAAATCACCCAATACTCTGATATCTATCTCAAAACCAACAGCAATTCCTTACAATGTGCAAAATTCCAGCCTCTGGATCTCTGGGATGAGGGATCCATATATAGATGTATGCAAGGAGGATGAGTCAGCTTGTGATTTGATTAGTGTCTTCTCTCTGTCAGTTCTTGCTTCCACTTGGAGACTGAAAGCCTCTTACTCATCCTTGGTCGAATTCAGTGAGGCAAGTGTCATAGGAGAAGATTCTGGAAGCTTCCATTGTCTTTCCACCTCGCGGAATGGCACTGCCATTTGTCATTTCCCGCTCAACGCACCCTCATAGTGCATTTAGGTGCATTGCAACGCACCTAGCTAGTGTTTTTAGGTGCTATGCAACGCAGCTAGCCAGTGGAGCAGCTGAAATGATCCTGTTTTGACTTATTCTGAGCAGTTTCTGGTGGAGAACTTCTGGGAGAAGCTGTAATTTGTTGACCTTTTTCCTTTAGGGGTTAGAACAACACTTTTAGGGACTTAGGATCCCTTGGTTTATGGACATTTCATGCTTGGAGCTGCAAGGCACAAAAATGTCTATAACAGTTGCCCCCTAAAGTATGAGGCCGTTAATCGGGTGAAATGCTTTATTATGAGGATCCGAAGTTCTTTCAATGCTGGGAGGAGACCTGTAATAAGATACAATACAATACATTATCTTCATACTGTTTTCATGATGTGGCTGAGGCGGACATTCCCATGCTCAGCTTTATAAATTCATTTTCATGTACATAGGACAGACAATCGTCTGATTGTAGACTGATGATTCTGATAGAGCCATCATCCTTTTGGTAGGATGATTATCTGTGCTGCAATGTTGTACATTTTAATGTCTTTATTTTCCTAAATATATATCACAGCCCGGATGGATGAAACTAGATCCGGGGTCTTCAATCTCGTCCGATCTTCACTCGAAGTACAAGTCGATCCATGTGAGAAATGTCCTGAAGCCGAACATGGAAAGACATCGCTTGATTACCAGTCAATGATGTAAACTGTTAACAAGCACGAGAGGAATCATCGATAATGATAATGACCCTCAAGGTACTACAGTACAATTCACGTGGTGTGAATAAAGGACTTGGTGTCGAACACCACGCAAAATCTTTCAGTCGAAGGCCATTGATGTAAACCTGTCGCTGGAAGTGAGAAACTTGCCATGAAGGCATGCAAGCTTCAAAGTACTGAATGGGGTGTTCCTAGACCAACTTCTTGGATAATGAGCTGATGTCGACAAGAAGTGATCCATCATAGGAGGGCCTTAATGAATCCCACATCAATGACACGGAACGGAGCAAATGATTTTGATGGAGGTGAAAACGATCTGATGATATACGGTTCAGGATGGCAGTCATGAAAGAGTGGAGTATAATGTATGGTAGTGGGTGGGACACAGGTGACTTCTCTGGATGACTTCTCTTGAACATGTCGGCGACACTTATGTGATGGATTGGTAGCATTAACCCCAAATGTGGATGGTATGGCATGACCATGGTGATGTGACCCGTGAATGAAACAACCCAACCCGACTCGGACACGGAGTGGAAGTGTCATGTTCAAGAGCGACTTGTTACCAACAAAGATTCTTTGAGTTTTCTTCCCAATTTTTCCCCAGTATGGTCGCCATTTTGTTACCAGGAAAAGTGTCTATTTAGAACTGCTCTATCCCACTAAGGTGTGACAGCTGCCTTAGAAACAAACAGAGAAAACTACTTTTGTATTTCCTTTATGAATTAAAGATAGAGGGGGATAGAAAGAACCGACCTGTGTCTTGAGCTAATCCTTTGATCCAATCCTCTCTTCTTTGACAGCTTCCAGCTACCTGCTCCCTTACTTTCCCAACTTCACCAAGTACCTGTAAGATCACAGAAGAAGAAAACTATCCAAAGACATGGATCTATATTCATAAACATCTTAGGATTAGATTTAAGCTAACCATACAAATGTAACAAGCATCAATGATACACAAGCATGTAGGAAAAACTCAAATAGTTTTTTATTGATAAAACAAGAAGATCCATGAGGAGTTACAACCGATGATTCCTGACCCAGCATCAACCTCCCAACAAAGAAGCTCCTCTTCACCTCCAACAAAGCATAAATCACCCAATACTCTGATATCTATCTCAAAACCAACAGCAATTCCTTACAATGTGCAAAATTCCAGCCTCTGGATCTCTGGGATGAGGGATCCATATATAGATGTATGCAAGGAGGATGAGTCAGCTTGTGATTTGATTAGTGTCTTCTCTTTGTCATTTCTTGCTTCCACTTGGAGACTGAAAGCCTCTTACTCATCCTTGGTCGAATTTAGTGAGGCAAGTGTCATAGGAGAAGATTCTGGAAGCTTCCATTGTCTTTCCACCTCGCGGAATGGCACTGCCATTTGTCATTTCCCGCTCAACACACCCTCATAGTGCATTTAGGTGCGTTGCAATGCACCTAGCTAGTGTGTTTAGGTGCTATGCAACATAGCTAGCCAGTGGAGCAGCTGAAATGATCCTGTTTTGACTTATTCTGAGCAGTTTCTGGTGGAGAACTTCTGGGAGAAGCTGTAATTTGTTTACCTTGTTCCTTTAGGGGTTAGAACAACACTTTTAGGGACTTAGGAGCCCTTGGTTTATGGACATTTCATGCTTGGAGCTGCAAGGCACAAAAATGTCTATAACACCAGGATAACGCCCCGGAAAATTTTGGTTTTGGACCCTATGTTAGGTTGGGCGGACCCACCTATGGTTTTGTGCATGATTTTCGCACATGCTTTTTCGACGCGATGGTTTTTTGGTACATGGTATTGGACGCGATGGTTTTCGGTCCATGGTATTGGACGTGATGGTTTTCGGTCCATGGTATTGGATGCTTCGGCATGTATAAATATGTATTGTAACATTGAAAGGAACATAATGAAAAATCAAGCTAGTAGTCCCGTTTTGGGATCCACGGGAAAATCTCTGTGTATATGTGTTTTATGTGTTTTTCTCTCGCATTGTTTATTTTCTATGTTTTAGAATTCATATGTAGGTAATTTATGTACGGGGTTAAAACCTACATTTGGTATCAGAGCAGTTTTGGCTTCAAGGGGACGCCTTTGTTGCTGAGGGGTTTCGCTCGGCCCTGTGGTAGACCCTGTTCAGTGGGAGATCTGCAAGATTGATTCTGGTGGTGAAAGAAGATGGCAAGTAGTGGAAATATAGAGATCGAGAAATTTAATGGTTAGAGTTTTGAGTTGTGGAAACTCAAGATGGAGGATCTATTGATGGATAAAGACCAGTGGATCACGATAGATCTGGGTACTAAACCAACAAGAGTGTTTGATGAAGAATAGAAGAAGTTGGATCAGAAGGCAAAGAGCACAATACGATTGTGTGTCTCAGATTCAGTGTTGTTGAATGTATCAGGGGAAGCTACAGTGAAGGCTTTGTGGGACAAGTTAGGGACTTTGTACCAATCTAAGTCTCTAGTGAATAAACTGTTCCTGTGGAAAAAGCTGTATAACTTGAGGATGAAAGATGGAGACTCGGTGACAGAGCATTTGAATGAATTTAATACTGTGGTAAGTCAGCTAGCATCTGTTGATATTAAAATTTCAGATGAAGATAAGTGCATCAGTTTGTTGTGTTCTCTACCAGATTCGTGGGATAGTCTAGTTATTGCAATAGGTAGCAATGCAACTGCCTTGCATTTTGATGAAATAGTCTCATCCTTGCTGACGGAGGAGAAGAGACGGAAAAATATGGAGAGCCAAAATGGTGATGCCTTGTCTATACGAGAGCGGACCCAGAATAGAAACAAAAATAAGTCATCGAGTGGGAGATATAAATCTAAAGGGAGATCTAAATCTCCAAGAAAACCTATAAAGGTGGTGTGCTAGAAATGTGGAAAGGAAGGGCACTACAAAAGGGACTGTAAATCTAAAGCTCCTAACAAAGGAAAGGGATCTGATGAGGCTCCTTCTGTAGAGGCGAAAACCACCTCAGATGAAGGTGGGGATGTGTACTTGGCTTCTTCAAGTACACATGTAGATCATGAGGCATGGTTGATTGACTCAGGTGCATCCTTTCACTTCACTCCCCATAGAGAGTGGTTCTGCAAGTATGAGAAATATGATGGTGGTGATGTCTTCTTGGGGGATGACAGGAAGGCTAGAATCATTGGTTTTGGAAAAGTAAAGTTGAAGTTGCAATATGGAAGGGTTAGAACACTTCCAGGTGTTCTACATATTCCTGCATTGGCTAGAAATCTGATTTTTGTAAGGAAGCTAGATGATGCAGGTGTAAAAACAGTGTTCGAGAAGGATACCTGCAAAATGGTTCGGAGAGCACTGGTATTGATGCGGGGAGTTCAGATTGGTACTTTGTACAAGCTGCAAGGTAGCACTGTTATTAATGGGTGCAATAGTTTTGTGGTTCCTGAAAGTGGAGTAGAAAATATAGTGGTCTCTGGAGAGAATACCATGATATGGCATCAAAGGCTTGGACATAATGGAGAAAAGGGCCTTCGGATACTTCATGGTAAAGGTATGGTAGAAGGTATGAGTAATAGCTCTCTAGATTTTTATTTTTGTGAAAATTGTGTATATGGGAAGTAGAATCGAGTGAGTTTCCCCTCTGGTAGTAAGAGGGCGAAACAGATATTAGAACTTGTGCACAGTGATGTGCTTGGACCTATGAAGGTTCCATCACTGGGTAAGTTTGTGTACTATGTATCATTTATAGATGACTTCTCAAGGAATACATGGATATATTTCCTTAAGAAGAAATCTGGAGTCTTTGACAAGTTTAAAGAATTTAAGGCTCTGGTGGAAAACCAGACAGAGAAGAAGATAAAGGTGCTGAGGACAGATAATGGTGGAGAGTTTTGCAGTAAGGAATTTGAAAAATTTTGTAGGAAGTGTGGTATAACATGGCAGAAGACTACTCCATATACACCACAACAAAATGGAGTTGCAAAAAGAATGAATAAGACGTTGATGGAAAGGGCAAGAAGCATGCTCAATGGTGCCGGGTTAGGACAGGAATTCTGGGCAGAGGCGGTGGATACTGCATGTTACCAGGTCAACAGGTCACCTTCATCAGTGTTGGAGGATAAGACTCCACAAGAGGTATGGACTAGTAAGAAACCCTATCTTTCACATCTGAGGGTATTTGGATGTGATGCATATGTACATGTTCCAAAGGAAAAACAAACCAAGTTGAATAGTAAATCTGAAAAGTGCATCTTTGTTGGGTATAAGGATGGTTTAAAGGGTTATAAGCTTTGGAATCTAGTCACACGGAAGGTTGTGTACAACCGAGATGTGGTGTTCAGAGAGGTGAAAGATGTTATTAAACATGAAGTCCAACGAAAGGAACCTGAGAAGATAGAGATTGAGCTAAAGGAGGAAGAATCAGACTCTACAGCAAAGGAGGAATCAGAATATGAAGAGCCACAAACTCTGGCTGTGAGAAGATCAGTTCGAGAAAGAAGGCAGCCTGAAAGGTATAGTCCATCTGCTTTCTATTCAAATTTTGCTTTATCTACTACTGACGATGATCCCAGAACTGTGAAGGAAGCAGTAGATTCAGAGGATGGAAAACTCTGGAAAGATACCATGGTTGATGAAATGGCATCATTGCACAAAAATGAGGCTTAGGATCTAGTGGAGTTTCTAGCTGGAAGGAAACCCATTGGCAAAATATGGGTGTTCAAAAAGAAGAAAAATGCAGAAGGAAAAGTGGAGAAATACAAAGCTCAGTTGGTAGCAAACGGTTATTCCCAGGTGCCGGGAATTGATTTTGGTGATATTTTTTCTCCTGTTGCAAAGGTAACTTCTATTAGATTACTTTTATCTGTTGCTACTACTTTTGATTTTAAGGTAGAACAGATGGATGTGAAGACAACATTTCTTCACGGGGATCTGGAAGAGGAAATCTACATGAAGCAACCTGAAGGCTTTGTAGTGAAGGGTAAGAAAAAACTGGTATGCAAGTTAAAGAAGTCTTTGTATGGGTTAAAACAGTCACCAAGGATGTGGTATCAGAAATTTGATACATTTATATGGGGACTTGGCTTCACCAGAAGCAAAGCAGATCACTGTGTGTATTTTAAATTAATTGGTGACCATGTTATTTATCTAGTCTTGTATGTGGATGATATGTTGCTGGTTGGAAATGACAAAGAAATTATCCAGGATTTGAAGACCCAATTGTCCTTCAAATTTGACATGAAAGATCTTGGTGTTGCAAACTATATTTTGGGCATGGAAATTAAAAGAGATCGGGCAAAGAGGAAGCTCTGGTTAAACCAAAGGAAGTATGTCGAGACAATACTGCAGAGGTTTAATATGCAGGATAGTAAACCGGTGAAGGTTCCCATTCCTGTAGGTGTGAGGTTATTTGCTGAACAATGTCCCAAGACACAAGAAGAGGAAGAGGACATGTCCCGTGTTCCATATGCAAGTGAAATCGGTAGCCTGATGTATGCAATGGTCTATACTAGACCAGACATTGCACATGTAGTGGGAGTATTGAGCAGGTTTATGTCAAAACCAGGAAATGAGCATTGGACAGTAGTGAAGCGGGTTTTTCAGGTATTTGCGTGGCACTAGTGATTATGGTCTGTGCTACCAAGGAAGACCAGGATTGGACAAAGTGTTGGATATTCGTGGCTTTGTTGATGCAGACTGGGCTGGAGATCTAGATCAAAGAAGATCTACAAGTGGGTATGTGTTTAACCTATTTGGAGGTGTAGTTAGTTGGATGAGTAAGAAATAGTCTGTAGTGGCACTATCAAATACAGAGGCAAAATACATGGCAGCCACTCATGCAAGCAAGGAAGCAGTTTGGTTGCAAAGATTGTGTTGAAGTATGGGTTAGTACAAGAAGCTATAAGGATAGACTGCGACAGCCAAAGTGCAATTTTCTTAGCAAAGAACCCTGCATATCATTCAAAGACAAAGCACATTGATGTTTAGTATCACTTTGTGAGGGATATGATAGAAGACAAAAAGGTGTTGTTGGTAAAGGTGGACACTTTGAAGAATACTGCAGATGCATTGACAAAATATGTGAGCTCTGAGAAGTTCTCTTAGTGTAGAGAGACAACAAGCATTTCAAGGCTGGGAAAATGACTAAGCTCTCTTGCAGCCCCCTGTGGAAAGAAAACAACAAGTGGGAGAATGTTGGGTTGTGTTATATTCTTTCCACGTAGTTAACAGGGGGTTTGAAGGGCACTTGTAACCCCACTTTATGGGGTCCGGGGCAGCACCCCGGAAAATTTTGGTTTTGGACCCTATTTTAGGTTGGGTGGACCCACCTATGGTTTTTTGCATGATTTTTGCACATGTTTTTTGGACGCGATGGTTTTTCGGTCCATGGTATTGGACGCGATGGTTTTTCGGTCCATGGTATTGGACGCGATGGTTTTCGGTCCATGGTATTGGATGCTTCGGCATGTATAAATATGTATTGTAACATTGAAAGGAACATAATGAAAAATCAAGCTGGTAGTCTTGGTTTTGGGATCCAGGGGAAAATCTTTGTGTATATGTGTTTTATGTGTTCTGCTCTCGCATTGTTTATTTTCTTTGTTTTAGAATTCGTATGCAGGTAATTTCTGTACAGGGTTAAAACCTACAACACTCGGCTTTGGTGAACCTATGGGCTGACCAAGTCAGGAAAAAACCTTCTATGAATACAACTCCTTAAATTTGGGTGTACAGATAAGTCGTCCTACCTCCAAACATCTATTTGCCTTCCCTTCAAATTTCACAAGTTTCTCAAGGTAATCCATGCATATTGGTTTAGAGTAGGATAAACACTCTTCTCAAGCTAAAGGAAGAAAGAAATAAATCTAAAGAAAAAAAAATTATCTATTAGATTCATATCAAGAGATGGTTTGATAAGAAGTCTTCCGGGAAAAATGAATTAAGTGTGGGTGACCTAGTATTGAAGTGGGATATATCGTAAACACACTAATTTCCAATCCCTTTCGATCGGACCATATACCGTGCATGAGAAGCTTGGCCATCACACATATCATCTTCAATATTTAGATGAGAATATTGACTCTCTTCCTGTTAATGGCCATGATTTAAAGAAATATTTGCAATGATGGTTTAGGGTTGTTACCTACTCTACATACATAGTATGTTCTTTTGTTGTTTCTTTTGTTTATTCTTGTGTTTTTGTTTCCTAAATAAGTGTCATGTGTGAACGTGTTCTTTGGCTTCATTGCATGTGGTTGATTTGAAAGGGAGTCTTGTGACACTGCAAAATTTGGTTAAGCTTCAATCCTTCTTCTTTGTGTTGGTTATGCCTTTTCGTTAATGATTTTCTGATGGAAAATATGATCCTTTTGTAAGGAGAGCTTTATGTGATCCATGACACCCACGTGTATTTTGGAAACCTTATGCCTTCACTCAATTCTTTATGTTTCAGTGTTTTCCACGCTTATCCAGTCAAGTAGAAAAGGACAAGGGGAAAATATAAATGAGCAAACCAAAATTATAGATTTTATAGATGCTTCTCTGAAGGAACAACCTCTTCTGCTCTCAATAAGTTGAGATCATTCTTCTGCCTATTAAATGGATAAGTTCCTATCCACAATCCTATATAAAAATACATAAATAAAGGGTGAAAGAAGAGAAAGGCTTCATGCACAAGGAGGTGAAGAAAGCAACTCCATTGGGGTACTATCCAAGCTTGCTAGAAGCATAGCAATGTTTGTGTTCTTATAGTGACTTCATTGATGTACTGTCCAGGCCTACTGGCAATGGAGCAACACCAGAGATGAAAAACTATACTCTGAAAATCTAAAGCTCGTGAACTATACTACCCTTTCCTTATTTGAAACATTGCGATGTTGTTGGCATTATGTTTGTTTTCACCCAAGAAATGGATAGATGGAACTAAGTTTATGCACAGGGTAAGTGGGGAAACCAGAGTGATATGCATGATGAATCAATACTCCCTGAAGAACTAAACCTTGCACAAAAGAATCAACCAAGGTAGAGAAGTTGGAATTATAAAACCCTCCTCCCACATTTACCTAAGTTAACTAGTATGTTGGGGCAAACATGTGACAAGAGGATACTATGATCTGATTCAAATCTCCGTGTATATTTAAGGAAGTGGAACCGACAAAACACAACCAATCTTACCTTCTACACATGTTACAGAACCTTTAGACACAACCAACCCTTCCAGGTGACCAACCCCTAAGGTAACTTGACATTTTACTGACCTAGAGCCTTAGTTTCTACCATGAAATGGGAACGCATGTGACTAGGACGTCAAGACTCTCCCACAACAAGGGCATTCTAGCAACTAGGGTCTTTTTTAGCTAGTTTTGAGCCAACAACCCCATATTTTGTTAGTTTTTCAGGGATAGGTCTCAGGCCACTGCCCAAAACTTCATCAAACTTCCAGAAATGAAAAATAACATCAAAATGATGATAGTAATGCAAATACTTGAAACAATACTTGATCTAACCCCTACTATCCATGACAGACATTTCGTCAAACATTTCACAAATATGCAATCTACATGTCATATCAACAAATCTGAGCATAGGGGTCTCATACTTATTTGAGAATTGCTAAGAAGCATTAATGCCTTATCACAATAGCTACATTATCATCTATTAGGTCATATATTCATTTTACATTCATTTACTAATCAAAACATGATGAGATCCATGAATCATCACTGTCATAAAACATACTCATAACCAACATAAAACCAATAGAAATAACAAGGGTCTAACAACCATAAAACCCACATATAGTCCAGTACATTTACACATGAAATACCAACGATAAATAGAGCTTATTAATGAGTGCAAAAGCCAACCGGATATGGGACTTCCATGAACAACCCGACCATGGATTGGTTGAACCAAATCCTTCTTTTAGCTAATCACCCCTGTGCCATATTCCAAGCATGAATGTGGGACTCAAAACCAAACCAAACGAGGTTTCCTTATGCTTTACCATAATCCCCAATAGATCACTAGGCCCTAAACAAGCATGGATACCACCGGATTTCTCCACCTACACTATTAATAATTTACCTATCTCCTAGTCTCTAGGCTTTACTGTATATCCTGTCATACAACAGTTGAGAATTCTTAGGCCTAATCAAGACTCCACCCTCTAGGATTTATTGTCTATCACACCATTCACCATTTAAATATTCCTAAGCCTGATCGAGGGCACACACCTCTAGACTTTACTGTATATCTTGTCATTCACTAGTAAAGGATTCCTAGGCCTGATCTAGAGCACACATCTCTAGGCTTTACTGTATGTCCCAACATTCATCGATTGAGGATTCCTAGGCCCACCGAGGCACACATTATTCATATTTACGCAATCTGAGTCTAGTTCAGGGATTACTTGGCCATGTGTTCTTTCTTTCAAAGACCACATCACTCAGTTTTGAAACCATCCAGAAATCTAGCTTAAACAAATACAAGAGAACCCATCACACCATGGCTATCTGGAAATGGCAAGGTAAGGTTGAAGAACATTGTCACGTCTGGAAAAACCCATGCCAATGATAGTAAGAGAACCAAATAAACACATGCATGTAACATGCATGCCAAATCTAGCAAGGAAATCACACATGCAAATTGATACCTACAAATAATCTCGTTGTAGCTACTTGAATATATCTCTTCCTTGCTTGATGTTTGCTTCCTCTTTACCTTATGTGCTTTCCTTAATCAAAAAATGAAGTGCTCCGAAAAAATCTAAGTGCACAAGAGTGTGAGAGAGAGAGAATAGAGAGAGAGATCCAAAACTAAACTAAAAAAAGGTTACAAACTGATCCTCATAAGCCTTTTTATTAATGAGGCCTCTATTTTCTTTAATTTCCATTATTTTCTTTCATTTTCCTCCTCACATGCAACGTGTGATCTTTTACCTTCCTTTTCTCCTAATTTCCATTATTTTCATAAATAAAATGACAATTAATGTTTCATGCCTTTTAAATCCTTTGCCATTTCCTTTTCCAATTTCCATTAGCCATAATAAACCAAATGAACACCCACACTAGGACGTGTTTCCCAACACTCAACTTGGAATACATGTCTCATGATTGTGGTTGTTATTTTTTCCTTTATTAACTTTATTTACATGGAAATTTGACCAAGGTTGTTATAGAACTCTCCCCCTTAGGGGAACACCATCCTCAATGTTCAGTGACACCTACAATCCACAAAACCATTAAGAACCAAAACATACTACCCATGGAGCTTTATAACTTAGCTCGATGTAGTATTTACAATGATGAACCTGTTGAGAATAAAACCAACATGACACATAACAATTAATAACCATAAAAAATTTACTACCATTCCACTTATTGGAGCTTTATAACATTACTCATGGTGGTATTTACATCCATATACATATATACATATACCAAAACATCACACCAAAACATATACCAAAAACATTCGCTCAACCACCAAATAGAGAAGGATACATATCCTACATTTGATCTATCATCTCCCATGTAGCTTCATTGGGCCCAAAGTGCTTCCACTGCACTTTAACCTTTTCGATTGCTTGGTTCCATAGCATGAGAATATTTCTCTGCAATATACACTGAGGTTCTGGCTAGAAGTCTCCATCTAGCTCGAACTGCAATACAGACCAGTCAAACACATGATCAAAATCTTTAACATGCTCCTTAAGCAATGACACATGGAAAAAATCATGGACTTTCACTGTCAGAGATAGTGCGTCCTCTCAAGAATATTGAAAAGTCCACAAAACCAAGGTGTCAGCTTGGCACATGATTCAATCCTCAAGGAGCTCTTCTTCATGTGCAAATACACATGTTCCCCAAATTAAAACTCCTTAAACTACCTATTCTGATATTCCTAACATTTCTTCCTGTCTTATGCTACCTTTAGATTCTTCTTGATTTCCTGCATTTCTTGTTCCATCTCTACCAACATATCTGGTCCAATCAATACCCTATTCACTGGATCGCTCCAACTGATGGGAGTATTACAATTTCTCCCATAAAGATTCTTGACACACTTTGTTATAATAAAACTCAAACAACGGAAGGTACTTCTCCCATCTCCTCCATTGACGCATCAAATACGTCCTTAACATGTCCTCCAATATCATGTTTACCCTCTCTGTATGTCCATCTATCTGTGAATGATAAGTTGTGTTGAAGGCGAACTCTGTCCCCAAACCTACAAACAACTCCTTCCAAAACTTGGAAGTCAACTTAGCATCCCTATCTAACACAATCTTCCATGGAACACCATGTAGCCTCACTACATATTTGATGAATACCTGTCCCACATCACTAGCTGAAGGAGTAGACTTCATTGGAATGAAGTGTGCTACCTTTGTCAACCTATCTACCACAACCATGATGGAATAATGTTGTCTAGATGTCCTCGTCAAACCTATGATGAAATCCATGGAATTACCTCCCAGATCCACTTTGGAATTGGAATCATCTATATTAGTCCACCTACATGCCTACATTCTACTTTCATTTGCTGACAATCCAAACATCTAGCCGCAAACGCTGCCATGCCCTTCTTCAAATTCCTCCAATGATAAAAATTCTTCACTATTGTCAATTCTTCTAGTACCTGGGTGACCTGAATATGTCTTAGCATGAAATTATTGCAAGAGATTCTTATTTAGCTCATTGTCATCTAACACATATATCTTGTCCCTATATCTTGTGAGATGATATTCCACATCCTAGTCACCTATACCCTATTGTAACCTATGCATAAGCTCCATACACCTATCATCTTGCTGATATACTTGTAGGATTTAATCCTAAATCCATCCCATAGGAACTCATAGCTTCCATATGATTTTCTTGTGTCTACTCGCTAAGAGCATATGCTACCCTATGCTCTTTAAATTTAATGTACCTGATCTCAAATTCAAACTCACTAATCGTGGCTAACCATCTAGCTTGCCTAAAATTCATATTCGGTTGGTCAAATAGATACCTCAATCCATTGTGATCACTCATCGAGATGAACTGCCTACCAAGAGTGCCTCCACATCTTCAAAGCATGGATGATCACTGCCAACTCAAGATCATGTGTCAGATAATTTTTCTCATGCTCATTCAATTTCCTTGATTCATAGCATACTACATGTCCTTCTTGCATAAGGACTCCACCAATTCCTCACTTACAAGCGTCTATGCATACCACAAACTCTTTGTCTGGATCTACAATCTTTAACACTGGAGCATTAATCAACAACTACTCAAAACTTGTTGAACATTCTTCTGTCCATTCAAGATTCTTACATTTCCTCTTAAATGATGTAATAGGATAAGAGATGGAAGAGAAGTTCCTAGTGAACCTCCTATAATACCCTGTTAGACCCATAAATGATTGTACCTCATCCACATTTCTAATATTTTTCCACTCCATGATAGCCCTTATCTTCTTTGGATCCACTATTATGTCGTAGGCTTGGAAACAACATGTCCCAAGTAATGTACCTATGTCTGAAAGAAACTACATTTACTGAGCTTAACATACAATTGATTCTCTCTCAACAATCTCAATACTGTTGCTAAGTGCTCAGCAGGATCTTCCTCATTTTTAGAATATATCAAGATGTCATCAATGAATACAATAATAAATTTTTCCAAATAAGGAAACAACACACTATTCATCAAGCACATAAATGTAGTTGGATCATTAGTAAACCAAATGGAACTACAACAAACTCATAATGCCCATACCTGGTCCAAAAGGAAGTCTTATATATTTCCTCTTCCTGGATGCCTACCTGATGATATCTTGATCTCAAATCAATCTTTGAGAACATTGTTTCTCCCTTCAAATGATCGAACAAGTCATCAATCATTGGCAATGGATACCTATTCTTGATGGTCACTTTGTTCAACTGCCTGTAGTCAATGGATAACCTAAGAGAACCATCCTTCTTCTTCACAAACAATACAAGTGCACCCCAAGGTGATACACTAGGCCTAATGTATCCCTTGTTAATCATTTCCTTCAATTGTAACTTTAGCTCTACTAACTCTGGTGTTCTCATCACGTACAGTGCCTTTGATGCTGGTGTTGCCCCTAGTACCAACTCAATGGAAAATTTCTATACCTTTTGAGGTGACAACTCTGAAATCTTTACTGGAAACACATCCTGAAACTACTGCAAGATTGGGTACCTACTCAATACCTTTTCATCCTCAGAATCCTTACCTTTATCACTAGAAATATGCACTACAAATAACACACCATTTTCTGTGACTACGCTTTTCCAGCATAGTTGTCACAATATAACTGGTGTTTCCTTCTTCTTACCTTGCATGACTCTTTGTTCACCATTTTCATCCAAACACTCAATGTCTTTATCATAACAATCTACTTTGGTCCTATGAAGATACAACCAATTCATACCCAAAATCATATTATATGATCCCAATGGAAATACATTCAAACGTGTTGAGGTAGGCATACCATTTGACTCAAATGCGCAAGATCTTACCTAGTGATACACTCTCTTCTTTGCACTTTTATCCAATTGCACTAACCAGGATTCTGCATGCACTTCTTTATTCAAACCACACTTATCCACCAAGTCAGTACTAACATAACTATAATTAGATATAGGGTCAATCAAAATGGAAACAACTTGATCACAAATCTTACCATCCATCTCGATAATAGTTGTCTAGGTCTCTGCCTTCTTTTTATCCAGTGCTACATAAATCCATGGAATGTTCTGCCCAACATCCCCAACTGTCTACGCTTCTTGTGCACTGCAAATATGAGGTCTACCACCCTGATTTTGCGAAAAATCCCTCTTAAGGAGCTCCTTACCACATATCCAACACTACAACCATCATGTACCATCACCTTTATTCTACTGCTCTCCATGTTATGACCCATTAAGCTTCTTGAAAGGTGAAACATTTTCTTCCTCACCTGTGTCCTGAGGCCTTATTCTTTTCGGCTACCATTTACCCTTAGCTTTGTGTTTCCTTTTCCAACCTTGTTGAAATTTTGTCTTGCGGCTAATGGAAATGCACTAAAAAATATCTGAACTTTGGCCTTCTCATCCTTAAGATATAGTACATACCTCAATAACTCCAAGAACTTGGTCATATACTCTTCATCTATCATTGGCCCCATATTTAGCTCATAGAACTCCTTTGCTTTGTTGTCGTAGTACCACTCTGACAAGTACTTCTTCCTGAAAAGTCTTTTGAATTCATGCCAACTCAACTCCTTTGTCCTAATGTCTCTAACCAACTTCACATCTTCCCAGCAGATTTTTGCTTTCCCTTTGAGGCTAAAGCTAGCTATTATGGCCTTCATATTCTCTGTGTATTCATGCAACTCAAATAATTTCTTCATCCCAAGTATCCATGCTTATGCATCCTCCCATTTATTCAAATCTCCATCAAAGGTAGGTGGCTTCACTTTCTTGAACTCATCTGGAAAACATCCCCTGTCACTCCTCCTTTAAGGATGATAATGATGACAATCATAGTTTCTGTTAGTACCAGCACTATAATAGAACTCATGTCCATCACCTCCCCTATCCAGAGTATCCAAGACCCTGACATATTTGATCATGTCATCCCTATCCAAACTATGCCCACCATGAGACCTACTACCATATGCCCCATTAGTTATGTCCTCATTCCCATGGCTGATCCAAAGTGGTCCTTATATCTGCAATTTTGACAAACTCTGAAGGATTATTGCATTAACTTTTACTTGTTCCTCATGTTCCTGAATGATTTTTTCATTATCTACATTGCAACTCCTTATTTATGCCTTCAAGCTTCTCAATGTTTCTGCTAAGTCAGAATAATTCCCAACACCACGTTGCTCATTTGATCCATAGGGAGAGCCTCATGAACTGTATTCTACCATCTTGCTATTCATCTTTGATCTCTTTCCTGCAAGTACGCCATGTCAGCTAAAACCAAAACATAACATAATCAACATACCTTAGTATGGTTCAGGGGAGGATATCTTATATGCGAGATCAACCATATTAGCACGATACATGTATAATCATAATCACATAAGTATATAAACATCATTCTAATCATTATCCATTTATCAATGCATGACCATACCAACCACATACCATGACCTCATGAATGACAACTACAACCATATCCAACTACAGCTACAACCATAGACTTCCATGCATAAGAACTGACATGCATAACCAATGCATAACCGACATACTCTCATGACAACCACATCCAAAAGCACACCATCAACTTTCACATGGCAACACCACTACAACCATGGCCACCACCATGCATAGACAACAAGTACACAAAGAAAAATCACAGAGAACACATATATGCAACCAACATGAATGTAAGACCAACACACCACCCATCTAATCCAAGTGGTGAACCATGCTATGATACCACTCTATAACACCCTCCTCCCACATTTACCCAAGTTAACTGGTCTGCTGGGGTAAACATGTGATGATAGGCTACTATGATCTGATTAAACTCCCCATGTATAGTTAAGGAAGTGGAACTGACAAAACATAACCAATCTGACCTTCTACACATGTTATAGAACCTTCAGGAGCCAACCAACCCTTCTAGGTGACCAACCCCTGAGGTAACTTGACATTTTACTGACCTACAGCCTCATTCACTCCCATGACATGGGCATGCATGCAACTGGGACTGTCTATTCTCTCCTACAGAAAGGGCAAGCCATCGACTGGGACTTTTTCAGGTAGTTCTAAACCAGCGACCCTGGATTTTGTGCCACTTCTTCAGGGCTAGGTCTCAAGCCACTACCTAGAACTTCATAAAACTTCCATAAATGAAAAATAACATCAAAACAATGATACTAATGCAAATACTTGAATAAAGACTTGATCTAATCCCTACTAACCATGACATACATTTCTTCAAACATGTCACAAATATGCAATCTACGGGTCATATAAACATATATGAGCATAGGGTTCTCATGTTATCTAAGAACCATTGATGCATTATCATCTATTAGGTCATATATTCATTTTAATTTCATTTACTAATCAAAACATGATGAGAGACATACATCATCACTATCATAAAACATACTCATAACCAACATATAACCAACAAAAATAAAAAGGGTATAATAGCCATAACACCCACATATAAGCCAGTAAATTTACACATGAAATACCAAAGATAAATAGCTCTTATTAATGAGCGAAAAATCCAACCAGGTATGGGACTTCCACGAACCACCCTCCCATAGATTGTCTGAACCACATCCTTCTTTCAGCTAATCACCCTCGTGCCATATTCCAAGCATGAATGTGGTACTCAAAACCAAACCAAACCAGGTTTCCTTGGGCTTTACCGAAATCTCCACCGGGTCATTAGGCCCTAAACAAGCATGGATGCCATCGGATTTCTCCACCTACACCATGATGATTTTTCTTGTTTCCTAATCTCTAGGATTTACCGTATATCCCACCATACAATGTTGGAGGATTCCTATATCTAATAAAGACTCAACCCTCCAAGATTTACCGTATATCCCGCCATTCATCGATCAAGTATTCCTAGGCCTGATCAAGGGAACACACCTTTAGGATTTACCATATATCTCGCCATTCACCGATCAAGGATTCGTAGTTATGATCAAGGGCACACATCTCTAGGCTATACTGTATACCTCATCATTCACCGTTCAAGGATTCCTAGGCCCACTGAGGCACACATTATCTGGATTTACTATAATCTGAGTTTGGTTCAAGGATTACTAGGCCATGTGTTCTTTCTTTCATAGACCACCTCACTCAGTTTTGAAACCATCCGATAATTTATCTCAAACAAATACAAGAGAACCCATCACACAATGGCTATCCAAAAATGGAAAGGAAAAGTTGAAGAACATTGTCACAGCTAGAAAAACCCATGCCAATGACAACAAGAGAACCAAATACACACATCCATGTACCATGCATGCTAAATCTAGCAAGGAAATCACACATGCAACTCGATACCTATAAATGATCTCCTTATAGTTGCTTGATCCTTCTTTTCCTTGCTTGATATTTGCTTCCTCTATTCCTTCTTTTCTTTCCTTTATCCAAAGCTAAAGTACTCCAAGAAAAATCTAAGTTTCCAAGAGTGTGAGAGAGAGAGCTCCAAAATTGAACTTACAAAAGGTTACAAACTGATCCTCAAAAGCCTTTTTATTAATTAGGATTATATTTTCTTCATTTTCCATTATTTTCCTTCATTTCCTCCTCACATGCAACATGTGACCTTTCACCTTCCTTTTCTCCTAATTTCAATTATTTTCATAAATAAAATGTCAATTAATATCTCATGCCTTTCCAAAGCATTTTCCATTGCCTTTGCCTATTTCCCTTAGCCATAATAAACCAAATGAACACCCACACTAGGATGTTTTTCCCAACACTTAGCTTTGAATATGTGTCCCATGACTGTGGTTGCTATTTTTACCGTTATTAACTTTATTTACATGCAATTTTGACTAGGGTCATTACAAGAATTCTACTAGTGTGTCACCAAGTGTTGTCGCTACTACAACACCCTCCAAAATTTTGGAGCCAACTTTGACATTTTATGTTTTTGTTGCAAGTATTAAGAGTCATCACATGTGTATTCTCTAATTGTTTTGGTCCCGTTTGTGAGAAACTAAAAGTGTCGTCTTTAGCTAAGGCAGGTGTCACACATCACACAAGTGTGGTTTCAATGTGTTTAAAGGGACAATATTTGTGTTCACGAGTTGTACTTACCATGTAAACATGTGTCACACCCATTTTAAAAGTTTCAAGCATTGTCACACATGTTTCATCACGATCATCGCAAAGTGTATCTTTGGTATCGCACATAGTGTTACATGTCACAAAGTTGTCACATTTAGGAAAGTATGTTATTCATGTGTTCTGAGTGTTCCTCGTTTTGTCGCTAAGTAATCTAAGTGTGTGATCATGTTCAAGTCTTTCTTTTCTTCAACCTCATCTCATTGATTCAACACTTAGTCAAAAGTGGAAAAACTCATCGAGTAGGCCACTCAGCCTCTTTCAACCAGCCTGAACTATGCACTGCACAGTCTCGGCCATCAAGTAGAAGCCTTGTCTCTTGGCATTATGCAATGCACAGTTTCTGCCTCCCAGAACTGCACACTGCACAATCTCAGTGCTTAAGCCCAACCATTGATCTCCAGAACTACACAATATTTCCCTCTATCCAAGCACAAACTACGTATTGTGCATTCTCAGTCCTCAAGCCTTGGCCTTGAGCTCCTGAGTTGTGAAATTGTGTAATCACCTGGCCTCCCTATCCTTCAAACAATGCACATTGGGAAATCTCAATGCTCAAGCCCTCATCTTGGCTCCTTGAATCTCTCAACTATGCAATCCTCAAGCCTAATCTAACCTAAACTACACATTCCATAGTCTCAAGGCTCAATCCTAAACCATGATTGTCTGAGATACACAATTTCATAGTCCCTAAGTCTCTCCCTCAGTCTACCATCCAATTCCAACTCAATAAGTGGATCATCATGCAACTTCTTAGACTAGGGGTTTATCGAACTGCTGTCATCTTGTCATGAGTGAATTGTAGATGCATGTACTCTATCATGTTATGAAAGGATGATAAAGAAGGGGATGGAGAAGGAGACCATGCTAGAAGACACCTTTGTAGTGGAAGGTACAAGTTGATCATTCATAAGGAATCAGAGGGACATCAATTTGCGACAGCAACTCAAGATCTAATAACACTTAAGACTCCTCATCGTTAAGCCATATGTAGGTGGAAGAAGGGATTTTTCTTAAACACAAAGCAAGAAACAACAAAGAATGTCTTGACATTTCCATGTGATTATGCAGTCCATGTCGTCAATGTCATGATTCATTATGTGCCACATAATTTGTGGAATATGTAAATTCTTATTGAGAATGTATTATAAAGTGGAAGTCCAAAGGACATTTACATATTGTGAAGAGTCATGTAAGAGTTGAAATTTTAGGCAAGTGTTGATGGTGTTGGACCTTCCAACATGTCAAGGGGATCTCTCTGGTAAGAAGTCCCAATTCGACCTCAAACTATTTGGTGTAGGAGTCCCAACAACGGGTTGTAAGGTAATGCCTTGACCACAATATCACATAGAAGCAAGTAAGATAACTCTATCATTAGCAAGGGTGTGATTGGTGCAATGAGTCAAGGAATGAGTATGAGAGGTTCCAACACTTTAAAGGGGGGAGGAAGGTGAAGGTGAGTTCCAGGTTGAAAGGGATCAGTCCCAACTCTGCTAGGAACACACCACACAAAGGACATGCACAGCTTCCGACAGATCAGTTGACATGGATGCGGAAGTCCCAACATACAAGGTAAGACAACCTAAACAACACTCACAGATCAGTCTAAGATGAGTGTGATGGTTGATATAACAAGGTTCAGAGAAAGGTCTATCTGATGTCTGGTAGAGCAGTAAACACAGATGGTGACAACATTAACAACATATGAAACACATTAACAACAAGATTCATATAATTTCATGTGAATCAGTTCATACACAAGTACATAAGTTAAACAACATATATCATTAAGGAAACCAAGGCAGTCCAACTACAATAACAACATATGCATGAAAATGTGTTGGCTTTTATTATATAAAGAAGTGTAAGTCACAATCATACAATACACCATGTAAACCTGCTAGCCCTATCAATAGAACATTACAGCCACATTTTCTTGCTCCTCTAAAGAGATGTACTAGCTCCATGTAGTGGAGAAGCCAAGGTGTGTTACAATACTGTCCAAGCCTTCTTCAAGATAATCTTAGTAGAAGCTTGGTTGACCAAAAGCCTCTACAATGAGTTATGAGAGAATATTTATAGCAAAGGGTGGGGTGACCCTTGACATTCCCCTTTATGACAGTTCAACTACCCTTATGACTCTTCACCTACTCTATGATTGTTGCATCCAATTGTTGACACTCGACTTACACTTGACATGACTCAACATTACAATGCACATGTATTCATATGAGACAACATGGCTTGAGCAAGCCTTGCAAGACATCACTGGCACTTGGTCTTTTGTGGTGAGACCAACTCTTTGACATGCTTGTGACGGTGAAGCTGGTGAGCTAATGCCAATCTTGGTCATCTGTGATGGTGTGCATGCACCTCATGGTGACATCTTGCTAAAGTGAACTCTTGCCTCTGTTGCAACCGGTGCATTGGTTTGGCCCCTTCATCCAACTCGTCTGCTAACATGCGCATGGTCTTCTTGGGTACGGTTGAACCGACAACATACTGATGCATAGCGTTTGTGTTGATCTTCAAGTGTGTGTTGGTGGTCATGCACATCAAGTGTCCGAAGTGCATGTTCAGCCCCAGTTGGACTTGCTTCTTGTATTTGCCTTGGTGAGTGTGTTGAATGGGTTGGATTGCATGTGTGCGCTCTACAACATGCATGCTGTTGGATCCTTTACATGCACTCAATGACACTGCTCACCATGTTTTCTCTATGTCAGCTACTAGGATGGATCCTTAGCTTGTACTAGAGTAGTTTAATCCATGAGTGCATGTTGCGCCCACTGTTGTTCATGTTATTGCTCCAACTCATTGATCTATCTATGAAACTTCATGCTCTTCCTAAGTTGCTACTTTCGCACATGCAACTCCTTCCTTGTTCTATCTTCTGCCTTCGTGCAATCTTCATGTCGCACCATCACTTCATAGCTTGAGTCTCCAAATTTCCTTTCATTGTCAGTGGATCTGCTTGATCTTGCAACTTTGCTCCGCCTCTATATTGTCAACAACCTTCCTCTTGCATTCGCTGCATTTGCTTCATTTGTTGTGTTTGTGCATATGGTATGCTACCTTCAGCTGGTGTTCATGATGTTGCTCGCTTTGATGTTGTTGCTTGATGTCCTTGTCCACAAACAACTTGATGTATTTGTGAATAGGCAAGTTCATAGACACTTGATCGACTGCATCCCCAAGCATGCTTTGAACGGTGTCTTCATCTCTGCTTTCCTGGAAGCCATTGTACCTGTACTATCGAGAGGTAGAGGAACACTTGCGATACCTAGAGACATGGAAACACTCATAGCAATCAATCTATCAGTCGAAAACCAAAATGAACATGAGAAATGACTTGCAACATACCTGGGTAAATGATCATGAAGGTTACGCAATTTCGGCCTGGAGGTCAAGAGACTGACTGCCAAGACTACACAAGGCACAGTCCAGGCTACTGAGAGACTGAATGGCTACTAAAATTGCACAATGCAGTCTAGTTGGGCAATTGGCTACTGGGATTGCGCAATGAGAAATCCCAGTTGGGAACAACTGTTGGCCCAGGGGCATATTTGGGAAAAATTTTGGGCCAAGCAGCCACTGACCTCTAGAAATGTGAAATTCAATTCAAAAGGCTAGTACTGGGCTAGAATGCACAAATATGGAGAGGAAGGTGAGACTTCCTTCTCCAGATTGTGCAATGCAGCCTTGGTGAAGGAAAAGACTGGGCCAAGGTTGGCCCAACTCATCGACGAGCAACTGAAAGCAAGTAAGTAAATGAAATGCATGGCAACACTAAATGATTGCAGAAGTGATAAACAGTGCATGCAAAACATGACTGGAGGATTGAGCAAACAGATAAACATGCATGTGTGTGAGGTCATTCACCGATTGGGTGAACGAATGTGCAAAATAGTTTCATGCATGCGGCAATAGTGAGATAGCAATGAAAATTGAAATAGAGCTAGGACAAGCTAGAATACATGTAAATGATAGTAGGTGCTCAAAGAAATCAAGAAAACAACACTCACATAATCAAATACACAAAAAGCGATAGAAATGCTGAAAAAGACAAGTTTAGGCCACTTACCCATGAAGAGCTAAGTCGGATGTGTCTAAGAGTCCTAGATGTGATGTGGGATGTCAAAGCTCCAAGATCAATGTGAATGAATGAGCTCTGAGGCATCAAATAACTAAGTTTAGTCTCAAGATGCGCATGCCACAAATCTAGGAAAACGTGACACTTAGAGGGAAACTTCTAAAACAACTTTGCCTGTAACCCCGGGCTGCTAAAAATAGCTCCTTGAATCATGGGATTCCTTTTGTATGTCGCATCTTGCTATTCCAGGAAGATCAAGTCATGCATGCATGCAAGTCAAGTTTCCTCTATCCCGAGTGGAACTATTCAACCGAATTGTCCATACATGCTAATGCTCAACTTCTTGGCAAAAATGTACATTCCTAACTGTAAGTTGGGCTGACTACCTAAGGGGATTGCACAATTTCTGGGCCCAACAGTTGATTGCTGCCCAGATTTGCTCAAACCTTGGGCTGAATTGCCTATTGATGGGAAAAATTGTGCAATTCCTGCTGGGAGGGTTGGCTGGCAGGATTATGCAATCCTGGAGCCAAGCAGGATGTCAGAGAGAATTATGCAATTCCTAGAGGGAAAGGCTAGTTTCCATCTAAAAATGCACAAATTTCACTGGGAAGTTTCTCAGCCTGCCGCTGGACCAAGTCTGAGTGAGTAGCCTGTGAAGGGAAAAGATCAAACTGTGATCGTCAACCCTTTTGCTCGATAAAATAGGAGCCGCCAAGGTCTCAAGAGATTTCTTTATCTGTCGGATGCACTCGGCCATATCTACAGCTCCCACAGGCTACCTTTAAGCAAGAAAGACACTGAAGCTTGAGGACTTGACGAAGCAAGGCAAGCTGTTGTGTAAGGTTGGTAGGAAGACTCCAAAACAGGCTAAGGAAAAATTTTAAAGGGTGGTTGTAGCTGCTACAACACTTGGTGACACACTGGTAGAACTCCATCTCTCTGTATAGACCTTGTTCGTGAAAAGCAAGTCTAACACCTTTGGAGGTATTGTTTAGTTCTTAGCTCATCTTGGTTTCACACTAACTTGATTGTAAGATTTAGCATCTGCCAAGCCCTTGGTCGATTGACACACATTCCAAGCCAAGGCAACATAGTTTTTTCGATTGGGGTTGACGGGTATATCAGTCCACAAGAAATATTGTTGTCAGAGTCTTAGTTTCATCTCTAGTGTTGCTCCACTACCAGCAAGCCTGGACAGTACCCTAGTGGAGTCACATAGGAATACAAGCATGGCTTTGTTGCCAATGAGCTTGGTTAGTACCCTGGCAAAGTTTCTTGCATCACATCCCTGCGCAGGAAGCCTTTCCCTTATTTCACCTTATTCATTCTTCATTTTGAATTTTTTTTACTTTTCACTTCTTCTTTTTTCATTTTTCATTTTCACTGTGCATAGAACTTATTCATTTCAAAGGTGGAAGAGGGATCCTGACTTATTGAGAGCAAAGGAGGTTGTTCCAACAAAGAAGTAGTTTATTACATCTCTGACATGCTTGTTAAGGTTTTCCCCCTCACCTTACTCTACTTGACTGAGCTGACAAGGATTAACCCAAAAACAATCGACGAGAGAAGGTGACACCGGTTAGCACACAAGCGTTGCCAAGGTTCACTTCAAAGAGTACATATTCTCCTTCGACGTATCATGGACTAAGAGTAACAAGTTCATCATACAGAGGCAAGATGATAGATAATCGAGTAGTAATAGTTGTACAAACCCTCTTGTACTTTACCCAGCTCGTTTCATGAGTCACACATGGTTTCATGCAAACTAACCTACGAACAAACGAAACAAACAACAAAGAAAAGAAAGAGCAGAAGTAAAATTGAATGCAAAAGAAGTAAGCAAACAAGAAAGCACACCAAAAAGCAAGAAAAGCATGTAAGAAAACAAGCATACAAGTAGACAACTGAAAGAAAACACTACTCCTACTCCTACTCCTACACTAACGGTGCATGGGCCTGATCACGTGAAGTGATACTTCCAATGCAGCCACCAGTGCATTGGTAGACCCATGTGGGTGAAGGCTTGGTTCGCAAGTAACTCAGTTGTGTGGACCAGCATACAAGAAATATATGACAGCGAAGATAGCCACACTTCATGTTTCAAAGTGCCCACAAGACATAAGTGAGTGCATGTGCATGATGGACAATCTGTGGACTTATCATGGTGTTGTGTGACACTACGTGCAACTTTGAAGCAAAAGTGGGGATTCATGAAATGTGAATGCAGGCAACAAACTGGTCTGTTCATCAGTAAACTCATCTTCCCCATAAATCATGGAAAGGAAATTATGTAAGTTCTCAAGTCAGGCCACTTCACCTTCACCATCATACATGTGAGTGGGCAAGAGATTGAAAAGCTTCCCTGAGATGGAGACATCTTCACAATTCGAAAAACACCTTGGGGGAAGAAGAATTCTAGACTCCATGAAAGATATGCAAAGGTTCAAAACCAGATGAGAGGACACTTCTTGTCATCAGGCCCTCCTTCTAGTGACAGCAACGTTGACGATGTTGGACCTGCCAACATGTCAAGGGGATCTCCCCAGTAAGAAGTCCCAATTAGACCTCAGACTACTTGGTGTAGGAGTCCCAGCAGTGAGTCGTAAGGTAATGCCTTGATCGCAATATCGCACAGAGGCAAGTAAGATAACTCTGTCAGTAGAAAGGGTGTGACTGATGTAGTGAGTCAAGGAATGAGTATGAGAGGTTCCACAACTTCAAATCAGGGAGGAAGGTGAAGGTGAGTTCCAGGTTGAAAGGGATCAGTCCTAACTTTGCTAGGAACACACCATACAAAGGACATGCACAACTTCTGGCAGAGCAGTTGACAGAGATGTGGTAGTCCCAACATACAAGGTAAGATAACTTGAACATCACTGACAGATCATTCTGAGACAAGTGTGATGGTTGACATAACAAGGTTCAAAGAAAGGTCTGTTTGGTGTCTGACAGAGCAGTCAACATGGACAGTAACAACATTAACAACATATGCAACACATTAACAACAAGATTCATATAATTACATGTGAATTAGTTCATATACAAGTACGTAAGTTAAACAACATATATCATTAAGGCAATGAGAGAAGTCCAACTACAATAACAACATATGCATGAAAATGTGTTGGCTTTTATTATATAAAGAAGTGTAAGTCACAATCATACAATACACCATGTAAACCTGCTAGCCCTATCAGTAGAACGTTACAGCCACATTTTCTTGCTCCTCTAAAGAGATGTACTAGCTCCATGTAGTGGAGAAGACAAGGTGTGTTACAATATTGTCCAAGCCTTCTTCAAGATAATCTTAGTAGAAGCTTGGTTGACCAAAAGCCTCTACAATGAGTTATGAGAGAATATTTATAGCAAAGGGTGGGGTGACCCTTGACATTCCCCTTTATGACAGTTCAACTACCCTTATGACTCTTCACCTACTCTATGATTGTTTCATCCAATTGTTGACACTCGACTTACACTTGACATGACTCAACATTACAATGCACATGTATTCATATGAGACAACATGGCTTGAGCAAGCCTTGCAAGACATCACTGACACTTGGTCTGTTGTGGTGAGACCAACTCTTTGACATGCTTGCGATGGTGAAGCTGGTGAGCTAATGCCAATCTTGGTCATCTGTGATGGTGTGCATGCACCTCATGGTTACATCTTGCTAAAGTGAACTCTTGCCTCCGTTGCAACCGGTGCATTGGTTCAGCCCCTTCATCCAACTCGTCTACTAACATGCACATGGTATTCTTAGGTGAGGTTCAACCAGCAACACATTGATGCATAGTGTCTATGCTGATCTTCAAGTGTGTGTTGGTGGTCATGTGCATCAACTTGCTAAAGTGCATGTTCAGCCCCAATTGGACTTGCTTCTTGTCTTTGCCTTGGTGAGTGTGTTTAATGGGTTGGATTTCATGTGTGCGTTCTACGACATGCATGTTTTTGGATCCTTTGCATGCGGTCAATGACATTTCTCACCGTGTTTGCTCTGTCTCAGTTGTTGAGATGGATCCTTAGCTTGTACTAGCGCAGTTTCATCCCTGAGTGCATGTTGCGCCCACTGATGTTCATGTTCCTGCTGCAACTCATTGGTCTGTTTGTGCAGCTTCATGCTCTTCTTGAGTTGCTGCTTTGGCACATGCAACTCCTTCTATGTTCTATCTTCTACCTTCACGCAATCTTCATGTTGCGTCAACACTTCATAGCCTGAGTCTCCAAATTTTCTTTCACTATCAGTGGATCTACTTGATCTTGCAACTTTTCTCCACCTCTATGTTGTCAACAACCTTCCTCTTGCAGTCGCTGTGTTTTCTTCATTTGTTGCATTTGCTACAATCGGTATGCTGCCTTTAGTTGTTGTTGTTCATGATGTTTTTGCTTGATGTCCTTGTCCACGAACAACTTGATGTTTTCGTGAGTAGGCAAGTTCACAGACACTTGATCGACTGCATCCCCAAGTGTGCTTTGAATGGTGTCTTCGTCTCTGCTCTCCTGAAAGCCATTGTACCTGTACTACTTAGAGGCAGATGAACACCTGCGATACCCAGAGACATGGTAACACTCATAGCAAGTAATCTGTCTGTAAAAAACCAGAATTAACATGAGAACTGACTTGCAACATAAATGGGTGAATGATCATGAAGGTTGTGCAATTTCGGCTAGGAGATCAGGAGACCAACTGCCAAGACTATACAAGCCATAGTCCATGCTACTGAGAGACTGACTGACTGTTGGAACTGCGCAATGCATAGTCCAGTCGGGCAGTTGGCTGCTGGGATTGCACAATGAGAAATCCCAGCTGGGAAGGACTATTGGCCCAAGGGCTGATTTGCGCAAATTTTTGGGCCAAGCAGCCACTGACCTCCAGAAATGCATAATTTAGTCTAGGAGGCCAGTGTTGGGCTAGAATGTGCAAATTGGGAGAAAAATGTGAGCCTTCCTTCTCCAGATTGCGCAATGCAGCCTTGGTGAAGGCAGAGACTGGGCCAAGGTTGGCCCGACTCGCCGACAGGAAACTAAAAGCAAGTAAGTCGATGTTCTACATGGAAACTCTAAATGATAGCAGAAGTGGTAAACAATGTATAAAAAACATGAATGGAAGATTGAGAAAACAGATCAACATGCATGTGGTGAGGTCATTCACCTGTTGTGTGAATGTCCGTGAAAAACAATTTCATACATGTGACAACAATAAGATAGCAACGAAAATTGAAATAGAGCTAAGACAAGCTAGAATACATGTAAAGCAAGCACTCAAATAAATCAAGCAAACAACACTCACACAAGCGAATACAAAAAAAGCGACAGAAATGTTGAAAAAGACAAGTTGAGGCCACTTGCTCGTGAATAGCTGAGCCAAATGTGTCAAAGATTCTTGGATGTGCTGTGGGATGTTAGAGCTCCAAGATCAATGTGGATGAATGAGATCTGATGCGTCGAATAACTAAGTTTGGTCTCAAGACGCGCATGCCACAAATCTAGGAAAAAGCGACACTTGGAGGGAAACTTCTAAAACAACTTTGCATGTAACCCCTGGCTGCTAAAAATAGCTCCCTGAATCATGGGATGTCTTTTGCATTCTACATATTTCTATTCCGGGAAGATCAAGTCATGCATGCATGCAAGTCAAGTTTCTTCGGTCCTGGGTGGAACTGGTCAACTAGACTATCCATGCATGCCAGTTCTCAACTGCTTGGGAAAAATGCACATTCTTGACTGTAAGATGGGCTAACTACCCAGGGGGATTGCGCAGTTTCTAGGCCCAACAACTAACTACTACCCAAATTTGTGCAAATCCTGGGCTGAACTGCCTGTTGATGGGAAAATTGTGCAATTCCTGCTGGGAGGGTTGGCTGGAAAGATTGCACAATCTTGGAGCTCAACAGGTTGTCAGAGGGAATTGCACAATTCCTAGAGAGAAAGGTTGGTTTCCCTCCAGAAATTCTTAAATTTCACTAGGAATCTATTCAGCCTGCAGCTGGACCAAGTACGGGTGAGCAGCTTATGAAGGGAAAAGATCAAATTGTGATCGACAGGCTACCTGTAAGCAAGAAAGACATTGAAGCTTGAGGACTTGATGAAGCAAGGCAAGCTGTTGTGTAAGGTTGGTAGGAAGGCTCTAAAACAGGCTAAGGAAAAATTTTGGAGGGTGGTTTTAGTTGCTATAACAGGAAGTCAAACAATCATGAGGATAGTTTAAGAATCACAAAGAAGGGGAAGGATCGCCCCATTTGTTATATATACACCCTCATTGTACAAGAAAAGGACCTTTCACCTTGGCTTCTCCCATAAGTGATCCAGGTGAATGTTGGTGGCCACTCGCATATCCCACTTGGACCCCCACAACTGTCTCTTTCAGTTTTTTAGTTTCCTTAATTGTAGCACAATTTACTATTTTTGGCAGTTTTTTCAAGTCCTGAACTTTCAGAACCGTTTTGAGGCCCTAAATGGTGTTTTTTGGGAAAATTGGGACCATCATGGTTCATGGACCTATATTGGTCACTCAAAATTTTTAGTCCTCAGATAGATCTTTCTAATGAGGTATTGTCTGCATCAAACGGAGATTGTATGCCAAAGTTACGAGCCCAGGAAGTTGATGTACCAATTTACCCAAACGGGGCCCATAGTTTGGCGCTTCATCTCCTAGGGTTAGGTTTTTGGATGTTTAGGGTTTTCCATTGTTTCTCAACAATAAATAGGCCTTTGAGCCTCATTCTAACACAGTTCAGAGGCATGTAGCTGCCACATCTCTTCTCAAAGATAAGCTATCATCGCCCAAGCTAGTCTTATTTCCATTCTATTTGTAAGCATATTTCAATATTTTACATTAATGAAATGAAGTATTACTTCTACTACATGTCTATATTTATGGTTATCTCTATAATTTTTTGTGTTCCTGTCTAAATCCAGATCAATAAGGCATCAGAGGGACAAATGTAGTAGTTTTGGAGAGCAATTAATGGCTCTAGTGCTCCACTATTGGAGCAAGTGATGTTCATTGTATTCATGCATCTTGGAACTTTTACTTAATATTTGAAGTCGGATGGCCAACACATTTTTCATGCATGAATTATGAATATTTCAATATAATTTTGTAAATGTTTATGATTCATGTTTTCTTTCGCCTGTACTAAATTAATTGAATTATTTTGGTTATTTTATTACCTATCATATTGAGAATGTTCTATAGTGGTTGTAATGATTGTCACATCTTTATGGACTATTTCGTTGGATGTTAGATGAACCTTTCATGTTTGTGTGCATCTCTTCTAGGGTGGTACTATTACCTCTCTCTTAGAGGCTCAGTTTCTCCTCCCTCTATAGTAGAAGAACCTTCATGTGATTGTAACTGAACATTCACCAGGAACACTTACTTTCTTTTCAAAGTCACATATGTGATTCTCTCTCTTGTTGATAGTTAAAGCCAAGGAAAATATTCAAGTATACGATAGTCAAGCCGTATTCTGAATCGGGCTCCTACACCAAACAATGTGAGGTCTAGTTGGGACCACATATTGGGGAGACCCCTTTGAAAGTTGGTAGGTCCAGCACTGTCAACACAACCATAAAAAAAGGAAAGAAATTAGTTATTTTAGAGTTAAAGGACATTTCCTATTACAAAATTGATAATAGTGCAACAGAGGGCCATAATGAGAGAATTGGAAAGGAGGCAGATTGCTCAATAGATAAAAATTATTCTAGTTTCGGTGACATGCAAAAGCTTTTCTTGAAATGTGTTTTCAGAGTAAATCTCGTGACATTGCAATTTGGATGACAAATTTGAAATAAACAACATCAAAACTTCTAAAAAAATTGGTTTCAAAAAAACAAACTTGGATCAACTTCTGTTTATGTGGGCTACTTTAGATTGTAAACCACCAAAGGCACATAAGGTCACTAAAAATTTGAAAAATGTTATACCACCTATATCATTAAAAAAGATGTGGGAAAAGCATACCAAATATGATGCAACTAACACTGTGGTGGTGGATTTTTCACTCGATAATGTGAAATAAATCCCCAAATAAAATGTGTTTCTTGCTACTCCATTCACCAGAACAAACGATAATGAAAATTTGGTTGATCAATGTGCTACAAACAATGTTGAATAAATTGGTCAACGAAACAGATATGTGAGCTACTTTGAAGGATATTTAGATGGTACGTGTGTATTTCGCACATAATTGTACATATATTAACTATAATATAAATTCTTGGTCTTTATATGTGTGGCATCATGATTTTTTATTGTGTATTGTAACATTTATTAAATTAATTTGACTTGTATTTCATGATACCAAAAGAAATATTGGTGGTTTGGTTTGTCATTAGTAGAAATAAAATATTTTTATTTTGTTCTTATAACTTCTCTTATTCCACAAAAGTTAAAAAACTATAGTATGTTGGAGGCAACATCAACAATTAGATCATGCACTAAAATAAACACCAAAATAAATTAAGGGATACATTATCGAAAAGAATATATATATTTTTAGTATGTTTGAAATTTAGAAAGTGTATTAGGTTTGATGTGGATATTAACATATAATTAGTTTTTCTACTAGAATTGGAATATTCAAATTATTTTTGTCAATTGTGACTAAATAAATAATTCTTACTCCTAAAATCAAGGATTTAAATGGTGGGTCAATATGTTCATGTAATACTTGTTCAATTCAAATTAAATAAAGTTATTAGGTTGTATGTAAATAGACATATCATTAATTTGTTCACTTAAATGGGGCCACTGTAAATTTTGTTTCATCCCTATTCAACTCATAAAAGTTACAAACAGAAAAAATCATAATATATACTAACATCATTTTTTAAATGTTTTGAAGTGCTAAGTGTTGATGTTCTTAAGTGATGAAGTGTTGAAGTGGAAATATGTTAATGTCAAGTATATTATTGTAGTGCAGATGCAGATCGCCAATAATGTAAGTGGAAAGATGTTTTTGATCTTTGAAATGGTTGGAGTATTCTTCCAATCATACACTACGAATGAACCAATTTGTCATATTCAAAGAGAACCAAATTGGCAGTTCAGTGATAGGTCTTATTTTTTTATGCCTTCTTAGTCATAAGTATTAAAATATCGCATAAAAAATTATGATGTTGTACATCGGATGTCACTAACAAGTACCTCCAACAAGTACTTGAAAATCAAATGTTGATATAGGGACTTTAAATTCATATGGGATAGGTCTCATTTCCATTTGGAAACAAAAATGAAAGCAGGGAGAATAATACAATTCTATGAGAAAATATTGACTAATGTGTGGTCCCAATATGGAGATAAATATGAAGAATCAAATTTGTTGCTAATAGATACATCAAAGCATCTATCTCAATTCATCGTATATCAGTCAAATCACATCTTAATAAAATCCTATACAGGACAAGAGAAAGATACTTGGCTTATGCAGGTTTTATTTCCATTTTTTAAGACACTTCTTCGTATCAAAGAGAAACATGAGTACATTCGAATGTTCAGTAAAACATGTACTTCATTGTAATGGATGAAGATAAATTTTTTTAATAAATTTGGTCACAACAACATTCAAATTTTTCAAAGCAACTTGTACATAGATTTTTGTGAATCAATTTGTATGATTTTTAATTTTTTGGAAGTTTGTAATCTTTTTTGGCATTCATTTTGTTGTACTACTGTTTTTTCTAATGTATGTGTGTATTTTAATTCACAGTTACCAAATTCGAATTCATATTTAGATTTGATTAGATACGGAGAAAAAAAAAATCAACTATGTAAAATTTAATACAGACAAAATTCAAAAGTATATATCTTATAAATTACTTAAACGTATTATTTTTTCAAAAATTTAAAAAAAAAAATTAAATTTTAAATCAACAACCATCATATTTAAAACAAATAAAAATGCATAATATTAACCTTTTTATATCTAAGATGTTATCAACTCCCTCTATTTGAAATGGTTTAGAAATAATAAGGAACAAAATACCATTCCATTTCATATTAAAATTTAATGTTTCTAACAAGTGCCAATTTACCATTCTTTACCATATTTTAATATGGAACTATTTTTAACTCCTATGTGAAATGATTTAGAAATAATGAGGAACAAAATAGAACTTATGATTTCATCTCATACTAAAATTTATTGTTTTAACAACTATAAAATAACTTTCTTTACCATATTTTAATATGGAATTTACTATTTTTAATAACCTCAAATTTTTTAGGGAAGATAGGAGCGAGAAGGGTTGTTTTTCGCCTCAATGAGGAAAGAGAGTTGCAATTTTCCTGGGGCCTAGGTGTATCAACAAACAATCAGGCATAGTACCTAGCATTACGATAAAGATTGGAATTGGCCTATTCCAGAGGGATTATACATTTGATGGTATTCGGAGACTCCAAAATAGTAATCCAACAAATGATTAAATGTCGATAAAAATACGATCAATTTCTACCTTCAGTCTTGCATCGAATCAAGTTGTTGGTGGATCAATTTCATAAAATAGAGTTGTTTCATATAACAAGGAACCTCAATGCAGAGGCGGATACCATGGCCAATCAATGGGTGAAATTGAAAAAAGGAGAGTTATGAGTGGGTAATGAAGAATCAACATTTAAAGCAATTCCTTAATGATGTGAAAGCAATTAAAATCAGTTTGGTATTCGAGGTGCATTAAGCATAAAAGAGGGAGTCAGATCAACATATTAATGTCATATCTTTTATACCTATTAAATTCATTAATTAAAATAATGTAGTGACGTAAGACTGATTTGAAGAGTTGTCGGTATGGGCACCTAGAGCAACGATGTGAGATTGAAATAGGAACTAGACGGTTAGAAGAGACAGAATTTGATATATGTGAAATATCATTATTTGCATCAATATTTCAGTTTTTACGTGTGCATACCTCTTATAGATTCGGTGCAAGTGGCCTTGACAAACACTACAAACATCAATGTTGCATGTTATGAGAAATTATGTGGTAAGGATGGCTTGGAAGTTTATATGGAGTGATTGGGCAAGTATGTAAGTAGTGAAAATTCCATTCAATTCATCATCCTATTGTGTTGACAATTTAGGCACACTTTGAAAGATATGGAGCATAATTTAAGGGATGCAAAGGAGGAGCTCGACATTCTTCTTATCAAGATGGAAGAGGTTTTGGAGTTTATAATTACCCTGATTTCACATAATGTTGACATGTTCAAGGTAGAATCAAAGTCTCATTATGAGCTTCTTTCTCAACAATTGGGTCTTTTAGAGTTAAAATTGGACCACCTTCTGGCATCTAAAATGCTTGAATTTTGGGTCGATGATTTCGGGAAATTTATAGAAGAGAATGGTGTAGCAACACACAACCCTACGAATGAAGGAAATCAAGAGAAGTTTGTGATTGTGGAGTAGATGGAGGAAGACAATAACAATGGTGTTGCTGACCCTAAAAATAACTAGGATCAGTGTGATGAGGAGGAAATTGGAGTTCAGGTCGCTCCTTTCATGGAGGATCTCTAGTTTCAAAAGTCCTTATTTTTTTTCTATGTTATGTCGGTATGCAGTACTTTATGGTGTTTTTTGGAGAATATATGGATGTAATATTTTTAGAATAGTAGTATGTAGTTCAGGGGTTACCCATGATGTAATGCTATGGAAATTTTGGACATACATTGTACAAAGTTTTGGCCTTCAAACCAATTCTTTATAATAGCAAGAATATTTTCTCCTTTAAAAAAATAACCTCTAATTTTTTTAAATGTAATTTATAGTTTTATAGCCTTTTTTTAATATAGCAGTCATTATTATTTTTTTTGTAATAGAAAATTTTTATTTTTATAATATAAAATTTATAATTAAAAAAAAAAAAAAAAAAAAATCCAGATTGAATTCGACTTACCGAATTAGGGCCAGAATTGAATGGAACGGGTGCAAACCTCACTAACTATGTAATTTAATTTGCATTCTTAAATGAAATTTACCATTAAATTCATCTTACATAATACATTGAGGTGGAAAGTTATTTTTATTAATTTCTATTTACTTATATGCACTAATACTCATATATAAATGTGAAATGTAGATTTTAAAATAACGTTCAATGTAAATTAAGGTAGAAACTCTTTTTTTTAAGAGACGACTAAATTTTTGTATCAATAAAGGTTGGATTATGGTCCAAAAACCTTACAGATATTGATTGCATTATGTTCTTTGATATTTTATGTTGAACATTTTATCAAAAAACGTCAAAAATGCCATCGTTCTTACATATTCTAAAGTCACTATGTTTATATTGTTGTCACTCCCAGAGACAACCTTAGATTTCTTAGAAGACCAATGTCGAGGCACATCTAGATTGGTGTGTCTCAAATGATTCTCGGGCAAGAGGAGACATCACATATGTTCTATATGTATATATATATATATATATATATATATATACACACATACATACATACAAGAGGAGTGGGTTGGTTCATTCATCCAAAGGTACAAGTCATGTATTTCTGCTACTTCTTCTTTACATACACAGTTTCCAAAAATATACACATAAAATAGCGGAGGCCGAGTAGTTCGAGGACTTACAATTTAATAATATTTTTCGAAATAAATGAGAGAGGATAAGGAGGAAGAATAACTCATCACATAGAGCCCAAAGCATCAAGAATTCTATATTTAACACATAGAGCTTGAAACAATAAGAATTTCTACACTTATTTGAGTTCCAGGTAGATATAATGGACAGAGGTTGGGTGCTATGATTCATGCAGTGCAGTTTTAAAGATATAATTTCAGCCCTTCATACAGGCATATGCATTAACAAATCAATACAAATGAATCTGTAGGAAGTATGAAATATTTCTAGCAGTTATTGTTGCATGAATTCAGAGAAGAAACATGAACATAATGGATTTTAATAGGAGGATAACATACTGTAATACTCGAAGGGGGAATCACCACCATTTCTTCGATATTCTGAAAGATCTGTATTATTAAGTTATACAGTCTGAAAATACATGTAGTTTTTTCTTACAAATTTTTGAACCTTTGTGAAGTGTTGCTTCCCCCTATTTATTTGGAGAGGGGGAGCGTTGAACATTCATTACATAAAAATATCTTCGGCCAAGTCTCAGCTATCAGGTTGACTAGCTACCTCGTCCAAGGATGGCTCTATGGCCCAAAATCATTAAAAAATATTAAATGCCTTATTACAAGATGATATATTGCAAGATACAAATCATTCAATCAATCAGATAAAAATGTTAGCAAAACATATTCATGCTCAACCCCGTGATCGCTTCTGCTTCAAGTTGTAGTTTTCTCACGGTATGACCTCCTTTGTTGCTCAGCTAACTCCCGTCATTTGTACCTTTACTACTTGAACCATTCATCCTTCAAAGCTGGGAATGGGCACTATCAGTTTCATGTCCCAGCACTGAAGTAGAGGACCCCTGGGCGGTACTTCATTTTCTCTCTGTATGGGGGCACCAGGCTGGATAATCAATTCTTCCCGAGCTACCAAGTCATTGTTTACTTCTATCAACAATGACCCTAGTTATGTGTCACATAGGGCCTGACCCTTAGCCATTTTTTCTTTGTTTTCTAGTTTTGAAAGGGTATCTTCAACCTACTCTAACTTCTGTTCTAGGAGTCTATTTTTGGACTTCCACATACTGTTGGCTAGTTGAATTGTTTATTAATTAACAATCAAGTACCACATTAAATTGTCAACCTGGGAAAGTCTTTTTATTTCAAAGGCTACTGCGTACTGTATGTACTTAACTCTAAAAGCATTAAAAAGTTGTAGTATGCGTAATTCTCACGTTATGTCACAACAGTGTACTGTAAAGCAGTTAATTTAAGATAACAAATCCGAAAAGAAGAGTGATGGATGCTCTGTTATCAGAGGATCAGGACCCTATCCTCCAAGAAAGGACGTTCAACACCTGCCCCTGTAACCAGATTGCTAATACACACTGAAATTCTAATTCACCGGTGAAGTACACCTTCAAACAATTAACAAAACAGAGTGCCAGCAAAAAGGAAATTATCAGAGGTAAGGCTACAGAATCCAAAACAGAGTATCAGCATAAAGAAATCACCAAACACACTTACACACTTGACAGAAAAAGTAAATGGGTGAATCTTGTGAAGAAGGTGGGCCCAGTCCCTCTCACAAGATTCCCCAGAACACAACTGTTGGATTAAGTACTCAGAACAATCTTCTATTCATCTGCCAAAAGATTCAGTACAATAAAAGTTCAGACTTTGTTGTTGTCTTTCAAAATTCCCCTTACAAAAACTATTTCTCCCCCCTTCTCTAATGTAGATGTCTCCTCTTTATAGAGGAGACATCTATTACAATAGATTATCACAGTTCATTTAGTTAGCCAAAAATAAGAGTTACAGAATGTTGTTATAACAGTGCAACAGTGTATTCCTTCTTGAGTTTGTTTCTGTTACACAGCTGGTACCCGAACTTCGCCCGTGCTCTTGGGATCCTCGTATTATCCTTCGCCGTTTCCCCATGGTTGCTGATTTAGTAAACCCGTGTTGTTCCTGATACTTTAGCAATTGTAACTGTGTTTTGCCCTTTTTGGACAGTTGCTGATTATGCCGCGTCATCGTGGAATTCTGGCAATCTCCAGATAGTTGCCGTTTTTTATTTCCAGTTGTTGCAAAAATAGCATTCTCCTGCTTTTAGATGGTTTCCGTTGCTGGCTGTAGCAACTGCGTAGTTGCTGCTTCCGGTGTTGCAGCAACTACGTAGTTGATGTTTCTGGTGTTACAGCAACTGTAAATTATAATTCCTGCAGACTTTAAACAGTCCAGCGATTACTTGGCAACTTAATTAACTTTTCCAAAGATAAATATAAAGATATTCATGAATATGCAATGAACAATTAAACATATAGATATGCGGAGAGTTATTTCGTACCTTGGGGTGATTAAGTCATTATACAATCAAAGCTTTCAACCTATGACTGAAAAAGGATAATATTATGGCAAAAATATAAGGTCAAAATTGGTCAATTCTGAGTCCTAACACATACCATTGGAAATCTTATTCCGAGCTCCATGCAAAGGACAGGATTTGATTTGGCTTTGAGTGCTTCTGTGGCCTAGAAGATGGCTTAAAAATTCGCTTCTCTTTATCAACTTTGATCAACTGAAACTCATACTGCAGTGAGTCACAACATTAGCTCCAACTAGGGGCAATGCCTTGCTGGCAAGGCATTGAGAACCTGTAGACCAGTTTCCTTCCTTCCATTGGGCATGGATTCATTTCTAAACAAACGATAATTCTGTGAAAGTAGACTTTTCAACATAAAATTGGAAATTTCATATAACAATTACAATACACACATCAATATTTACAATGAGTGTAAGATAGGTACCTCTAGTTTTGGAAATAGAGTTTAAGGAATTGACCATTTACCAGAAGTTCCAGAGATTCACCGTCTAGATTTTCAAGCATGTATGTGTTATTTCCTCTCTCTTCTGCAATATTTAAAGGGTCAAACCAAAGCAGATTGAATTTTCCATGTTTTTCTTTTTCTTCTCATCAGATGTCCCATCAAAGAACTAAATCTCCTGGTTGAAGAGGTTGATCCTTTGCCTTCTTGTCAAAAAGTGATTTCATCTTTTATTGGTAATTTGACAATTTGGCCCCCACTTGTTCTCTGTTTTCATGAAGCTCAACCAATTGATTTATCCTTTGTGTCAAGGCACTCAGATCTTCCTCAACTTCTTATGCTACTATGGGTCCTAGTAGCTTCCCCTCACTCAAGGCAAACTGATATTTCTTAGGATTCAAAGAAATACCATACCTTTTGAATTTCTCAAAGGTAAGCTTCAAGTGGAGGATGTGCTCTTCATCAGTCTTAGAAAAGACTGTGATATCATCTAGATAAACCACCACAAATTTGTCTTACTCCCCTTATGAAATATATGTCCATGACTCTCTAAAATGTGGCCCCTGCATTAATCAGACTGAAAGGCATGTGAGCATACATGAATATTCCCCACGGGGTGTTAAAAGCAATCTTCTTCTGATCATCAGGGTGGACTAGCACTTAGTTGTAACCAGATAATCCATCCATCATGGACATTTTGGCTCAACCAACCACCTTCTGCAGCATATGATCCATCTTAGGTAGTAGGTAGTTGCCTTTCAGCTTGCCCTATTTAGATTGTGAAAATCTACACATAACCTTATGTCTCTGTTCCTTTTCCGAACAAGGACTAAGTTGGCCACCCACTCAGAGTACCTTAAAGGCACTATGATCTTTTCCTGTAGTAGCTTTCTCACTTATTTTTCAATGGAGGGGAGTAAGAGTGGATTTATCTTCCTAAGTTTTTTATTACATGGTTTCATTCCACCCTTTAAAGGTATCTTATGTTGTATGATGTTAGTATCAAATGCTTTCAAATCTTCATAAGACCAAGAAAAAACATCTTTGTAGATTTTGAATATGTTTAAGTACCTTTGTTTGTATTACAAGGGGATTCCTTTCGACAACCTGATCATCTAGGTTTCCCCCTCTATACCTATATTGCAATCCTCCACTTGATTGTCAACCTCTGATGCCATGGGTTTGGAGGTTACGTCATCCTTGTTAAAAAGCATTTCTAGTGGGACTAATCTATGAGCGATGGTATTCCCTTTCAGTTGCAGAATTTTGGGCCCAGCCACTGTGTCTTTCCATGAAGTGGGTTCTTGATTTTCTTCTTGTTCTTCTTGATTAATGGTGGAGTGGACAAACTCCCCAACGACTTCTATGAAATGTTTCACTTGCTTGTCGTCCTCGAATACCTGCCAATGCTTAACATTATCAAGTATTGAGGGTCTGTATCTGACTTCTACCTCATACCAGAGGAGTGGATTTTGAGGGGGCCCGAAACTGCTTGTAGCTACAACAAGGGAGTCAGCCATTCTATTTCCTTATTTGGGAGAAAAATTGAAATTAAAGGCCAAGAAGAAGTTATGAATTAGATCCAACACTTCGTTCTGGTAAGTCCTCAGTCTAGGGTGTTTGGCCTGACACTCATTTCTAATATACCTTACGACTATCTCAGAGTCTCCATAGACCATTACACATTCAATATTCATATTATTTGTCATTTGCAACCCAAGGAGAAATGCTTCATACTCTGCCACATTGTTGGTTTCCTCAAATTCCAACTTGAATGAGAGGGGTATCAGGCTGCCCTCTGGAGATACCAACAATACTCCAGCTCCATTTCCTTCTTTTGAGTTTGCTCCGTCAAAGTATAATTTCCATACTTTGTTTTCATTTGTGTGCTGGTGTTCTAACTGCCTTGTTAGGTGTACTGATGTTTCCTCTAAGATGGTCTCATCTTCTTCTAGGAACAAGCAGGAGAGGTCACTTTCTTTCCCGTGCATTGGGGAGTTTTCTGAGCCTTTAGTTGGGGTCATAGTTTTTACAAACTTGGACTCTCTGTACAATCTCCTTTGCTTGCCTCCAAAAGTGGGAATAGTGGCATAAGTCATGTCTAACTTGATAGAGCCCCCCGCCTTCAAACCCCAAGATCTAGATAAGAGCATGTCGAACTGAGGGGGGATGTCTGCCACTACTATGTCCATTACCACACTCTTCACAGGGATCTAAGCTAGGTTTACCACTAGATCCTTTATCATTTCCAAGCATTTGACCCTCTTAGAGTCAAAGGAGTATAGGTCCTTGTAGGAATTGGTGATCTGCAAGCCTAGTTGTTCCATCACTGCTAGGGGCATGAGGTTATGCGAGGCCCCAAAATCCAACATGCAATTATGCAACAAGAGGTCATGGATTACTAGGGTCACGTAGAAGGGTGCAGTAGAAGGATCAAGTTCTTCCACATGTGGCCCAAAAACAACCATTGGCCTCTCCTCTTGAAGACTTAGACTGTCATGGGTTGGTCTTGAGGTGGGTGGATGCATGAATTGAGAGACATGAGCTTTATAAGTAGGTTTATTTAGAGTTTCAATCAGAGGGACAGGAATATTTACCCTTTCAAGCTCTTTCTAAATATTGAATGTAGGTTGGAATTTTTCTGTACCTCTTCACTATGCTTCTCCTTCCTTACCACTGGTAGTTTTTATCAGAATGGGTGCCTCCTTTTCTCTATTTCCCTCGAAACTATTTCTTTCCTTATTAGATAAGACCTTTATCTTGGAGGGGTTAGGATTTAGCTCACCTTTCCCTTTATCTAGTAGAGGGGGAATAACTTGGGGAGTAGTTCCATATTGTTGTTATGTTTCTCTCAACCTCTTCTTTGAATATCTTAGATCGTACTTACGGTGTGGTTGTGCTTGCATGAAATCTGAAAATTGTTTACAATAATAATCCATATCCTCCTCATTTGTTGTTTCTTCTCTATCATGACTGATATCTTGGTGAGACATGCTTTCATGTTATTCTTTAGGGAATGAAGAATACAATTTTCCCTACATCTCATGTGTATCTGAGGATTGTTCATCAGGGTCATCTTCTAAATATAGGGGATGAGGGATCTGATCGAGTTTTTCCTTTCTTTCCCTTGGAAGTATTTACAGTGGGTTCCTTCTATACTATGGGTTATAACACTGGTTGTTGACTTGAGCCTTCTGTTTGGAGCGATTCTTGTTCTCAAGTTCAAGCTTCCCAACCTTATGTGATAAACTCCTAATGACTTTATGTAGATCATCCCTTCTTAAGTTCAGTGATTCTCTAGCTTGACCAAAGGAGGATGCCTTTTCTTTCCATATTTTATTTTCAGTAGGTTCCTGCTTTCCTCTTGACTTCCCGGATGAGGTGATATTTGCTTCCACCTCAAGAGCATCGATTTGGAGTTCATCTAAAGTGAGGGATTTCCTTTTCCTTAGAGTAAAACAAAAGTTGGGTTCAAAGGCTCCCAAAAAATATACTCGAGTGGAAACTGGAGGAGGCTTTATCTCATCCAGTAGGTTATTGCATTGTTTATTGAACCTTTTGATGAATTATGAGATATCCTCTTTTGGCTTCTTCCTTATAGCATTAAATTATGTGAGGAGGTACTCATGATTTCTCTTTTCACCCCATTTCTTTGTGAAATATTTTTCAAGTTCCTCCGAGGTAGTGATGGAGGCATTGGGTAGGGCTTTAAAACATTTTCTGGCTTCTTCATCAAGGGACTCTACAAAAAGTCTCATGACCACATCTAGTTGTTCCACGTTTAAATTCTTAGCAAAGGAGCAGAAGGTTTCAATGTGTCTTTTTGTCGTGTTATCATCTTCCACATTGAACCTAGGTATAAGCTTTAGTAAGTATTGGGGCATAACACTTAGCGACTGAGGTGAATTAAGAGGGGCATATTTATTTATCAAAAAACCCAAAAGAGTCATCTAGATTAATGGAGGGGGACTGAGATTTTCCTGAGGAACTTGGGCCACAACCACAATGGTTGGAGTGACTAGACTGAAAGCAGGGTATGTAAGGGTGTTAGGCGTAATTCGTGAGTAGTGAGTAATAGCGGGTGTAGAGATGGATGAGGAAGCTTCAAAGACTGATGAGACAGTAGTGTAGGTAGTAGGAGTTTTCTCCTTCCAGACTTTCCTGAAAATTATTTTCTCTAGGTCAAATACAAATGGGGCTTTCTGCTGAGAGGTATCTGAGCAAGTGTGGGGCTTTTTAAAAGCCAGGATGATAAATGATAATGGGGGATTGTGGAGTTTCCAAGGCGATGTGGATGCAATCAGAACGTCTTTCCTCACCTACACAAAGAGTGTTCAATTTGCCGTATCCCAGGGGAAAAATCCTTCAATAAGTTCCCTGGCAATGGCGCCAGAACATGTTTTCGCTCATAAAGAAAGCCTTGGATTGCTTACAAGACCAGTGCCTAGGCGCATCTAGATTTGTGTGTCTCAAATGATTCTTAGCCAAGAGGAGACATCACATATGTTATCTCTCTCTCTCTCTCTCTCTCTCTCTCTATATATATATATATATATATATATATATAGAGAGAGAGAGAGAGAGAGAGATATATATATATATATATATATAGAGAGAGAGAGAGAGAGAGAGAGATATATATATATATATATATATATATATATATATATATATATATATATATATATATATATATATATGTATGTATGTATGTATATATACATATATATATATATATATATATATATATATATATATATATATATATATATATATATATGTATGTATATATACATATATACATATATACATATATGTATATATGTATATATACATACATACATATATATATGTATATATATATATATACATACATACATATATATATATATATATATATATATATATATATATGTATATATGTATGTATGTATGTATGTATGTATGTGTGTGTGTGTGTGTGTATAAGAGGAGTGGGTTGGTTCATTCATCCAAAGGTACAAGTCATGTATTTCTGGTACTTCTTTACATACACAGTTCCTAGAAATATACACATAAAATAGTGGAGGTCGAGTAGTTCAAGGACTTACAATTTAATAAGATTTTGCAGAGTAAATGAGAGAGGATAAGGAGAAAGAATAACTCATCACATAGAGCCCAAAGCATCAATAATTCTATATTTAACACATAGAGCTTGAAACAATAAGAATTTCTACACTTATTTGAGTTACAGGTAGATATAATGGAAAAAGAGAGGTTGGGTGCTATGATTCATGTAGCACAGTTTTAAAGATATAATTTTAGCCCTTCATACAGGCATATGCATTAACAAATCAATACAAATGAATCTGTAGGAAGTATGAAATATTTCTAGCAGCTATGGTTGCATGAATTCAAAGAAGAAACATGAACATAATGTATTTTAACAGGAGGATAACATATTGTAATACTCAAAGGGGGAATCACCACCATTTCTTCAATATTATTAAAGATCTGTGTTATTAAGTTATACAGTCTGAAAATACATGTAGCTTTTTCTTACAGATTTGTGAACCTTTGTGAAGTGCTGCTTCCCCCTATTTATTTGGAGAGGGGAGGTGTTGAACATTCATTACATCAAAATATCTTCGGCTGAGTCTCAACTGCCATGTTGACTAGCTGCCTCAGCCAGGGATGGCTCTGTGTCCCAAAATCATTACAAAATATTAAATGCCTCATTAGAGGATGACATATTGCAGGATACAAAGCATTCAATCAATCATATAAAAATGTTAGCAAAACATCTCCATGCCCATCCCTACAATCACTTCTGCTTCAGGTTGTAGTTTGCTCACAGTACGACCTCTTGTGTTGCTCAGCTGACTCCCGCCATTTCTTCCTTTACTGTTTGAACCATTCATCCTTCAAAGTTGGGAATAGGCACTATCAATTTCATGTCGCAACACTAAAGTAGAGGACCCCTAGGTAGTACTTCGTTTTCTCTGTGTATTGGGGCACCTTGCTGGATATCAATTCTTCCCTAGCTACCAAGTCCTTGTTTACTTCTGTCGATAGTGACCCTAGTTCTGTGTCACAGAGGGCCTAACCCGTAGCCATTTTTTTTTTGTTTTTTGGTTTTCAAAGGGTATCTTCAACCTACTCTAACTTCTGATCTATGAGTCTGTTTTTATACTTCTACCTATCGTTGGAAATATTATTCCGAGCACTATGCAACACAAAGGATCCGATTTGGCTTTGAGTGCTTATGTGGCCTGGAAGATGGCTTCAAACTTCACTTCTCTTTGGAAACTTTGATCAACTGAAACTCATATTGCAGTGAGTGACAACATATACAATCTATAAATCATTTGTAACAGAAATAATATGATCGAAGCCAACAACAAATTAACCTATTTATTGAATTTTATTTAGTTATATGCATTGATACAAGTTTATAATTGTATTTCTCTTTTGAAAAATCTTTTGTCACCCATGCTTTATATGCAATTCCAACCCTCATGCCAATGAGAAAAAATGGTGAATATATACATTTTTCTTTTAAAGAAACAGTTATAAGATTTCTATTAATACTAGCTAGTTTGAAGGCCAAAACCTTTTAAATGAGAGACATTGTTTTCATATTTAGCATTCAAAATATTCAAAAACACACTACTTTTAACACTTCTTCTACTACATGTGATAGTTCTTAGAGTGTTGTTCTTATATATCTTCCAAAAGACACCTAATATATCTATGTACTTACAAAAATAACTTAACCATTATAAATATAAAAATATTTTGTAGAATTCACCCCTTCAGTCAAGAGTTATTCATTTCTAATATTATTTGAGCCTAACAAAGATATTTCCACCACCTAAGATTCTAGAGTCATCTCCTATTTCACTCCAGAGGTTTCTTCTTCTTCGTTGTTGTCCCTTGTTGATTTAGATTTGAAAGGAGAAACCAAGGCTCTAAGCTTAATGTTCATTTGGTCAAATTCCACCTACACGCGCATTAATTTAGCCTCCAACAAATCTAACTTCTCATTTACTAGCTCAACACAAGCTCTAGACTGTAGGTTTTAACCCCGTACAAAAATTACCTGCATACGAATTCTAAAACTCAGAAAATAAACAATGCGAGAGCATAACACAAAAAACACATATATACAAAGATTTTCCCCTAGATCCCAAAACTGGGACTACCAGCTTGATTTTTCATTATGTTCCTTTCAATGTTACAATACATATTTATACATGCCGAAGCATCCAATACCATGGACCAAAAACCATCACGTCCAAAACCATGTGCGAAAACCATGAAAAAAAAACCATAGGTAGGTCCGCCCAACCTAATATAGGGTCCAAAAAAAAATTCCCCGTGGCACTGCTCTAGACCCCATAGAGGGGGGCTAACCTCCCCCCTCAAACCCCCTACGACCCCCCCATTGTGTAGTCGGCACAACACCTTAGAGCTTAGTCATTTATCCAGCCCTAAAACACCCATTGTTTCTCTACACCAAGATAACTTCTCAGATCTCACAGATTTTGTCAATGTATCTGCAGTATTCTTCAAAGTGTCCACCTTTACAAGCAACACCTTTTTGTCTTCTATCATATCCCTCACAAAGTGATACTGCACATCAATATGCTTTGTATTTGAATGATAAGCAGGGTTTTTTGCCAAGAAAATTTCAATTTGGCTGTCACAGTCTATTCTTATAGTTCCATGTACTAACCCCATACATGAACACAATCTCTGCAACCAAACTGCTTCCTTGCTTGCATGAGTGGCTGCCATGTATTCTGCCTCTGTAGTTGATAATGCCACTACAGATTGTTTCTTACTCATCCAGCTGACTACACTTCCAAATAGGTTAAACACATACCCACTTGTAGATATTCTCTGATCCAGATCTTCAGCCCAGTCTCCATCAACAAAGCCATGGATATCCAAAATCTGTCCAATCTTGGTCTTCCTTGGTAGCACAAACCATAATCACTAGTGCCATGCAAATACCTGAAAACCCACTTCATTGTTGTCCAATGCTCCTTTCCTGGTTTTGACATAAACCTGCTCAATACTCCCACTGCATGTGCAATGTCTGGTCTAGTACAGACCATTACATACATTAGGCTACAAACTGCACTTGCATATGGAACACGGAACATGTCCTCTTCCTCTTCTTGTGTCTTGGGACACTGTTCAGTAGATAACTACACACCTACAGGAATAGGAACCTTCACTGGTTTATTATCCTACATATTAAACCTTTGTAGTATTGTCTCGACATACTTCCTCTAGTTTAACCAGAGCTTCCTCTTTTCCCAATCTCTTTTAATTTTCATGCCCAAAATATAGTTTGCAGCACCAAGATCTTTCATGTGGAATTTGGAGGACAATTAGGTCTTCAAATCTTGGATAATTTCTTTGTCATTTCCAACTAGCAACATATCATCCACATACAAGACCAGATAAATAACACGGTAACCAACTAATTTAAAATACACATATTGATTTGCTTTGCTTCTGGTGAAGTCAAGTCCCCATATAAATGTATCAAATTACTAATACCCCATCCTTGGTGACTATTTTAATCCATAAAGAGACTTCTTTAACTTACATACCATTTCTTTCTTACCCTTCACCGCAAAACCTTCAAGTTGCTTCATGTAGATCTCCTCTTCCAAATCCCCCAGAAGAAATGTTTTCTTCACATCCATCTATTCTACCTCAAAATCAAAAGCAGCAACAACAGATAGAAGTAATCTAATAGAAGCTACCTTGGTAACAGGAGGAAAATATCACCAAAATCAATTCCTGACACCTAGGAATAACCTTTTGCTACCAACCCAGCTTTGTATTTCTCCACCTTTCCTTCTACATTTGTCTTCTTCTTGAACACCCATTTGCTACCAATGGGTTTCCTTCTAGTCAGAAACTCCACCAAATCCCAAGCCTCCTTTTTGTGCAAAGATGCCATTTCATCAACCATGGCCTCTTTCTAGAGTTTTCCATCCTCTGAATCTACTGCTTCCTTCACAGTTCTGGGATCATCATCAGTAATAGATAAAGCAAAAATTTGAACAGAAATCAGATGGACTATACCTTTATGGCTACCTTCTTTCTCAAACTAATCTTCTGACACCCAAAGTTTATGGCTCTTCATCTTCTGATTCCTCCTCTGCTGTAGAGTCTGATTCTTCCTCCTTTAGCTCAAAATCTATCTTCTCAGGTTCCCTTGATGGGACTTCATGTTTAATAACATCTTTCACCTCTCTAAACACCACATATCAATTATACACAACCTTCCTTGTTACTAGTTTCCAAAGCTTATAACCCTTTAAACCATCCTTATACCCAATAAAGATGCACTTTTCAGATTTACTATCCAACTTGGTTCTTTTCTCCTTTGGAACATGTACATATGCATCACATCCAAATATCCTCATATGTGAAAGAGAGGGTTTCTTACCAGTCCATACCTCTTGTGGAGTCTTATCCTCCAACACTGATGAAGGTGATCTGTTGACAAGGTAACATGTTGTATCCACCACCTATGCCCAGAATTCATGTCTTAACCTGGCACCACTGAGCATGCTTCTTGCCCTTTCCATCAATATCTTGTTCATTCTTTCTGCAACTCCATTTTTCTCAGATGTGTATGGAGTAGTCTTCTGTCGTGCTATATCACACTTCTTACATAATTCTTCAAATTCCTTGCTGCAAAACTCTCGACCGTTATCTGATCTCAACACCTTTATCTTCTTCTCTATCTGGTTTTCCACCAAAGCCTTAAATTCTTTAAACCTGTCAAAGACTTCAAATTTCTTCTTAAGGAAATATATCCATGTATTCCTTGAGAAGTCATCTATAAATGGTACATAGTACACAGAATTACCAAGTGATGGAACCTTCACAGGTCCAAACACATCACTATTCACAAGCTCTAATATCTTTTTCACCCTCTTACCACAAGAGGGGAAACTCACCCGATTCCACTTCCCATATAGACAATTTTCACAGAAATCAAAATCCAGAGAGCTATTACTCATACCTTCTACCATAACTTTACCACGAAATATTCGAAGGCCCTTCTCTCCAATATGTCCAAGTCTTTGATGCCACAACATGGTTTTCTCTCCAGAGACCACTAGATTTTCTACTCCACTTCAGGAACCACAAAACTGTTGCACCCATCAACAACAGTGCTACCTTGCATCTTGTATAGAGTTCCAATTCGAACTCACCGCATTAATACTAGTGCTCCCTAAACCATCTTGTAGGTATCCTTCTCGAACACTATTTTTACACCTGCATCATCCAGCTTGCTTACAAAATTCAAATTTCTGGCTAATGCAAGAATATGGAGAACGCCTGGAAGTGTTCTAACCCTTCCACCTTGCATCTTCAACTTTACTTTTCTGCAACCAATGATTCTAGCCTTCCTATCATCCCCCAAGAAGACATCACCACCATCATATTTCTCATACTCGCAGAACCACTCTTTATGGGGAGTGAAGTGAAAGGATGCACCTGAGTCAATCAACCATGCCTCATGATCTACATGTGTACTTGAAGAAGCCAAGTACACATCCCAACCTTCATTTGAGGTGGTTTTCGCATCTGCAGAAGGAGCATCATCAGATCCCTTTCCTTTGTCAGGAGCTTTAGATCTACAGTCCCTTTTGCAGTGCCCTTCCTTTCCGCATTTCTAGAAAACCACCTTTACAGGTTTTCCTGGAGATTTAGATCTCCCTCTAGATTTAGATCTCCCACTCAATGACTTATTTTTGTTTCTATTCTGGGACCATCCTCATATAGACAAGGCATCACCATTCTGGCTCTCCATATTTTTCCGTCTCATCTCGTCCATCATCAAGGATGAGACTATTTCATCAAACTGCAAGGCAGTTGCATTGCTACTTATTGTAATAAGCAAACTATCCCACGAATCTGGTAGAGAACACAACAAACTAATGCACTTATCTTCATCTGAAATTTTAATATCAATAGACAATAACTGACTTACCACAGTACTAAATCCATTCAGATGCTCTGTCACTGAGTCTCCATCTTTCATCCTTAGGTTATACAGCTTTTTCTGTAGGAACAATTTATTCACTATAGACTTAGATTGGTACAAAGTCCCTAACTTGTCCCACAAAGCCTTCATCATAGCTTCCCCTGATACATTCAGCAATACTGAATCTGAGACACACAACTGTATTGTGCTCTTAGCCTTCTGATCCAACTTCTTCCATTCTTCATCAAACACTCTTGTTGGTTTAGTACCCATATCTACCGTGATCCACTGATCTTTATCCACCAACAGATCCTCCATCTTGAGCTTCCATAACTCAAAACTCTGACCATTAAGTTTATTGATCTCTATCTTTCCATTGCTTGCCATCTTCTTTCACTACTAAAATCGATCCTGCATATCTCCCACTGAACAGAGTCTACCATAGGCCCGAGCGAAACCCCTCAGCAACAAAGGTGTCCCCTTGAAGCCAAAACAACTCTGATACCAAATGTAGGTTTTAACCCTGTGCAGAAATTACCTGCATACGAATTCTAAAACACAAAAGATAAACAATGCGAGAGCATAACACATAAAACACATATACACAGATATTTTCTCCTGGATCCCAAAATCGGGACTACCAGCTTGATTTTTCATTATGTTCTTTTCAATGTTACAATAGATGTTTATACATGCCGAAGCATCCAATACCATGGACCGAAAACCATCGCGTCCAACACCATGGGCTAAAAACCATCGCGTGTGCGAAAACCATGCACAAAAAACCATAGGTAGGACTGCCCAACCTAATATAGGGTCCCAAAAAAATTTCCCCGGGGCGCTACCGCAGACCCCATAGAGGGGGGCTAACCTCCCCCCTCAAACCCCCTATACAAGGGGGGTTTCTGTCCCCTCGCTACGCAGTTGGCGCAACTAAGGGGGGGCTCTGTCCCCCCGTAAACTACATAGGCTAGTCATGGAAAGAATATAACACAACCTAACATAGACTCCGATAGGACCATTTCACCCTGCGTGATTATTAAATTGATTGTAAAAATCCATTGAAGTTGGCTGGTGATCTATAGAATAGTTGTTATCCTCCTTCTCTTAGCTATTGCGACATTTTGATTGATTCACCTCTCCCTGTTACATCTTGCAATCGAAGTGAATACCCATCAAACTTCTCTAAACATGCGAGGGAAATCCTCCTCTTATTATAGCCAGAGCCTTCTACTTTTTTCTATCCCATGATCATTCTTGCATAATGAATGTCACATTAGTGCCTCTATAGCCCTTGGGCATGCAAATCCTTGGTCATGATTTGCATTGTGAATTCTAAATCTTACCCCTTTAATTCCTACTTTCTTTAATGTGTTTTCTAGGTAGCTAATGTGAATATGCTAATAGTAAAATTCACATAAAATTTAATAACAATGGGATTCAACTTCCATATGTCCCCTAACAAATCCGGTGATGCGTGGGAGCTCCATTTTGGGACACGAATCCATCATTAGAGAAATTTTGAGGTCTAAAATGGGACTCAAAACAAAAATGTACAACCAAAATCAACTTTATAAGAACAAATGGGATTCAAGACAATGATATCAACCATGGGGGATGATTCACCATTTTTGGAGTAAAAAAGTAAAAATATTAAAAAATAAAAAATAAAAAACCAAATTTTCAACTTATCTCCTTACGTTTTACTCAAATTTCAAGAAGGAGCACTTGTTGGATGCGGAATTTGATTCCCCATCCAAGGAGTACCCATGTTGCATTCTTTTTATGGACCTTGCTACATGAAAATGAGAAATAGATGAAAAGAATGATTTCATGAAGAAAAAAGCTCATGTATTTCTCATTTTTCATATATCGGGGTCCATCAAATGTATGCTACATGGGTACTTCTTGGATCATGAATTAAATTCTGCATCCACCGAGTGCTCTCAATCGAAATTTGAGTAAAATCGTAGGGAGATAAGTTAAAAATGCGAGTTGAAAAAGTAGTTTTTTTCTTTTTTCCCTCCAAAATTTGATGATGTAATCTAATCTTATTTTATTATTTCCACTATTATTTTATAATATTCCTTAGGAGACCCATTTTACACCTCAAAATTTCTCTATTGGTCACTTCATGAGGAAAGGGCTGCCAAAACCTCTCGAATTACATATCATGTAATTTGACTAACGGTGTCTCTTCTTTCAATTCGAATATTGAATCCATCCGTGATGTGTATAATGGGACAACTTATGTCTCTTCCTCTAATTCGAATATTGAATCATCTATAATATGTATATTCAGAGATCCACTACATAATTCCAAATTTAGTGAAATTTGATTGTGATAGTTTCTTGGAATATTTTTCCAATTTTATTGAAATATGTGTTATAAGCCCCTTTAAAAACCAAACCGGATGGGAAGAAAAAATTTGAATATGTGAACCTCCATGAGCACCAAGTTCCCACTAAGATCAACAAAAGATAACCCAATGAAATTTGAAGAAAAAACGCCTCTAATAGTGTCTAGGTTATCTCCTCTAACTAGACTGCTAAATTATTCACAGCCCACCTTTTCTAGTCCATACGCAAAGGACATATGAGGGATGAGATCCAGCCCCCTCAGCAACAACCATTTCTCCAAGCTCGAAGTGACGAATCTAAAAATTCATGCAGTAGAAACCCTTCTCTCGCTCGTGGTGCTCGTCATCGCTCACTTCGATATTAGATGCATATATTTATCTATCGTTATTTAATACTTCAATACCCATAAAATAATTTTTACTAAAAAAAAAAAAAAATTAAACACTTGAAAAAATAATATACATTTTGCATATAGATTTGATTAAAAGAAGTACACATTTCTCAACCTTTTCACTAAAATGATATGGAAAAAAGATGAACCAAAAATGGTTGAAAAAATAACAATTTTTTTATTTTTTTAAAGAATTTTATGTCTAGAGATGATAATATTACAAGTGTTTTTTCCAAAAATAATGATTCACCTAAAAATTTAAGTAAAAATAACAGAGTTTAAAAAATAAAATAAATACAAAAAAATAAAATAAAATAAACAAAAAAAGAGTTTTAGCAACAACAACAAAAAATCAAAATAGCAAAATTAAATTAAATTGTTTAAATAAAATAAAAAAATTGGAAAACTAAATTTAATAAAAATTAAAATTAAAAAAAATGATAAATTTATTTAAGAAAAACAAAAACAAAGAAACTAGCCAGAAAAGAGACCATATAAACTAATCAAAATCAAAATTAATTAAAAAAATGGAACACACAAATTTAAAAAAATAAATAGATAAATATTAAAAAAAAATATGTTTCGAAATAATAAATAGAGAAATAAAATATTATTAATTTAAAAAAAAATAAAAAAATGAAAATATTACGAAACAAACAAAATACAAAACAAGCCCCAAAAAAAAAAATAAGAAACATAAACTACAAAAACGAATTTTATATATATATATATATATATATATATATATATATATATATATATGAATTAATTAAAAAAAATATATCAAAAAGAAAAATACTAAAACAAAATAATAATTTCAGGGCGGGGTTGATACCCATGATCGACGCCACCACTTTTTTTTTATTCCCTATTTAAAAACAAAAATAATAGTGTTTTTTGAACTATATATATATATATATATAGAGAGAGAGAGAGAGAGAGAGAGAGAGAGAGAGAGAGAGAGAGAGAGAGATTTTTATATAAGTTAACAAATTCTATTAATTCCTTGAAAATTTACATCGTGATGATATTTTGAACAAAACACATCTAGCCTCATTCCTACTAGAATTATTAGCTAGATGATACCGACAAAAAGATACATATAACAACATAACAAAGCAAAGCAACCAAACAAAGATTTCCCACTGAGACCAAAGTTGACTAAGGATCAAAATACAACCAATTAACATACCTAACTAGCATGGTTACCCATACTTGGGTCTTCCATCTCATTGCCATGTGGCTAATAGGAGGCTTCACGGATATGAGCCTCCATATGTGTCATCCTTCCTTTAACATTGTCTACCCTCAACTAGAGCTGCTTTTTTCCTAAATGGAGAGAAGCCAACCTGTCCATCATTTGTCATTGATTATGCTAGAGATCATTCATGAAAGAGATGATCTCATTGCAGTCACTGTGTCTGTTATGAGCCAATTTCTCCACCATGGTTGTCAGCCGACGAATCTAAGTTTCAAGATGTTTAAAGTGTGGAGGCATATCAACGCGTACTGGTGAGTTTACTTGTTGCTGCTCGAGCTCCTCTCCATTGTTCACCTACTCGACATAGTGACAAGCCTCTTGACCTTGCGAACCAGCATCGGAGTGAGCCCTTCCTATTTAGCGAATGATGGTTCCCTCACTATTCACAAGAAAGTGTCTACACAAACCATCTCTAACAGGGCCCCTTTGCACAAGGCATTGAGTCCACCTAGGCATACCACGCACCCACAAACTCTGGCCAAATGTACCTACGAAACCCCACACCACCAACCAGTTGTCTCCAACACCTTTTGGACCCTTTTCATCACATATTGATTTCTAAACAATGCCAAACCAACATCCACTTACTAGATGGCCAACCCTTATACAAAAATTCTACCCCACCACCATTCTGCAATCTTGTCCTCTCGAAAAGGAATTGTTGTCCACCTCCCCTATTGAGAAAAACCCTCGAATTCCCAACCCCAGTCCTCCCTAAACCCTAATGATAGAGTTCAATGAGAATGGGGAGCACAAGACACCTAGGGATTCTTTGGGCCCCCTACATTCTTCCATACTCAAACTCAACAGGCCACATACCTTATTCTAGAAGCCCCACAGAAGAAACTTCATTTTAAAATGAAAATTAGATCGAAACTAGGTACCTGGAATTCTAGGGGAGTTGACCGTATGCACAATTTGTGGTTGTTGAGCATCTTCAACCCAAACGCTAAGCTCACCCCATTTTCCATGAAAACCACTGGACCAAGCTCCATCAAAACCTTCAACCAAGACTTTAAGGCTAACGATAGATTAAAAAAAACACCCAGAAGCTTACAATTGCACATGTCGTAAGAAAATGTTATTTGAAATGCGTGAATTCCATGTGCCCAGGTCCCAAATGACTAGCCCTTTCTCCAACCCAGAAGCCCAAAATGCATTTGTAATATCGTCGATGAAATAACACAAGCCAACCCAACAATAAAATCCCAGAGAAGCCTGGACTAAAATCCACCTAACTCAACACTAAAAAAAAATTTCTCGACACTTGTAACCCTCATCTCATAATACCCATAAACTATCTTCGCTCGCATGCTTGTGGAGTTAAATTGATTGGGATCCTCTAGAAGCTTCACTGGCAGAGCGGGAAGGGAGATGTTGGTTGTCTCCCAAGCCTCCAATTTTTTTATTAAAATATGTTTATTTGTTTTTTAATTAATTTCATTTTTTTTAATACTTTCTTTTCTTTTCTTTTGATTTTTTTTTATGTTTGAATATTTCTCTTTTATGGGTTATTTATTGTTATTTTTCTGAATTTTTTATGATTGATTTTTTTTAGTTTTTTAATAATTTCTTTTAAATTTGTTTTTTTTTAATTATTATTATATTTTATTTTTACTTATTATTATTATTATTATTATTATTTAAATTGTTTCCTTTTTTCATTTTTATTTATTTATTTTACTTTGTTTTTTTACTGCAAGGGTTGTATCGGTGCTTAAATAGCAACCTTATTCTTTAAATAAAATATTAAAAAGTCTCAATTAATATCTTATTTTCTTAAGGTCCAATAGACCACATTGGTCTTAGTGGATGTTAATTACCATCGTCATCATGATTATCATCACTATGTTTCAATTTCATACTTGATTTTTAAGTTTACGTTACATGGATCAAGTATGCCCCCACTGTCTGTCAATTTGATGGTTGTTTTTTAAGTTTTCATTGTAATATGTCAAGTCTAGCTCCACTTCACATCAATTTGATGGTTTATTTTTAAGTTTTTGTTGCAATGTGTCAAGTTATCTTAAGCTAATATTTTAAAAGAGCTATATTTTCAGCATTGAAAACAAAACAAAAAAACTTTTTGTATAATGACAGTCTAATTTAGGTATTCACTTTTACGGTTGTTTTTAATCACGATATTTGGTCTATAATTTCATGATTGAAATATATTTAAAATTTAAGGTTTTTTATACTCATGATATTTGGTTTTAATTCCATATAAAAAAAGTTGAAATTTTAAGGTTTTCCAAAGTCCCAATTCCAGATATTGTCTTTAACGCCACCGTTGAAAATTGTTGCAATTTTTTTATTTTTGTACTCATAATATTTTATATTTGATGATATTATAAAAAATTATTGAAATTTTAACATTTTTCGGAGTCATAATATTTTTTTTAATGCCATTACTAAAAAAAGTGTTGATGCAACATTAACAATTTTCGATTTCAAGGTATTTTTTCATGTCTATTGAACAAAAAATGTAGTCTTTAATGTCACTATTAAAAAAATGGAATTTTAACTTGAGAAAAAAAATTATGCAACATCAACACTTTTCATTTTCTAGGTGTTTTTTCATGTTTATTGTACTAAAATTTTGGTTTTTAATGCCGTTGTTAAAAAATTTGGAATTTTAACCTCCTCGCTCCCTCTCCCCCCTCCCCTGCCAAAAAAAATTGTTAATGCAACATCAACATTTTTCATTTTCAGGGTTTTTTTTCATGTTTTTGTATAAAAATAGGGGTTTTTGGGCTAGAGTTCTCGTTTTGATGTTACAATTCTCATTAAGTTGGTAACTTTTTTTTAACAATGGGTTTACTATTTTTAATATATTTCTCTCTTAACATATGTCAAAATATTAAAATACATCACTCATCTATTTCCATTATGACTTTTTGGCCCTTAGCCATTTGGGAAAACAAAATATGGTGCACTAGAGAAAATTAATATCTACAATCTAAAATCCCTAATGGGGGTGAGAATCGAGAATAACATGGCCTTTGGGTCCCATGAGGAGTGACAAATTGGTCAGAGGGGAGGGTCGTACCTCTAGGCCCCCTCATACCATGCGGAGGACGGAATGGTGTACAAGAGCATTAGCTCTCAGGCGTGTGAGTATTTACGACGCCTTGGAAAAGGGAAGTGACAACGGGTTGAGAAGCGGTACGAGGAAGGTGTTGGGATTTCGGTTCAGTGCTCAGGTTTGGTGGTGGAACTATACTTGGCCTCCTGCTCGGCAACGAAAGAGGTGTCAGAGGCATGAAAAAATTGGTGGTTTCTTGATTTTCTTCGTGGAATTGTGTTTTTTTGCGTACAATGGAGCCCAATTCCTAGTTTTTCTTGGGCCTTGTGGGGTCGAACTGGGTTGGTAGACACAGTGTGAAGGAAAATGTTATTTTCTAGTTCATTTGGGGTAAGGATCATCTCTGTAAAAGCTGGAAGTGCCATGGTGAGGGCGGTGTTTGGGAGGCGTCATGCTTCAGGAGTATTGTCGCCCTCCTGGTAGCCAGCTCTATATAGTGGAGTGACTAGTGTGGCGGGGAATGTGAAGGTCATGCTTATGGCACTACCTTAAGTTCGCTTTGGTAGACAGGATGGCAACAATTCACTTTAGTAGATGGAGCAACAGGTATGGCAAAATTGGGGGTGATTGGGTGGTAGAAAATGTGTCCTAATCCTCGATGCAGGCAGTCTAACCTCCTGACGAATCCAGGGATGGGGAGGGAGGAGGCCCTTGCATTGGAAACCATGGTGGATGGAAGTAGGAGAAAACTGGTGGGCAAGGCTCAGGGTGCAGGTACTGGAAAGTGCAGAGGGCGAGGTGGTGGACTTCACGTTGGTCGACAAGGTGGTCAAAGTCGAGGGAAGTTGACTCAGCATGGTGATAGTGGTGGCAGTATGCAGACTCTTGGCTCTCAGAGAGGTGGTGGGCACAGGAGGGCTCATGCATCTCCAAACGATGCTTGTTATGATAGCCCAAACCCATAGGGATTGCAACACTACTGCTTGGAAAACTGTTGAGGCCTAATCCAATCCTTGGTGGACCGGGTAGATGCGGCATGACGAATTAATCAGGAAAAGCATGATGAGTTGATGGGAACATTAGAACGCATGCATTACTTCCAATGCCAAGTTAGGGAGTGAGTGGTGGTAGTCTAGCGGGGACAAGACCATCTAGTGGACAAAGTGGAACAACTAGAGAATTGGATGGCTCACTTCGAGGGGCATGTTGTAGAAAATCTGTGATAGGTTAGCCCGATAATGCAATATAAATCAAAGCAGAATACTATAACCTGCTTCTATTATCAATTTGCGGAAGCTTAAAGATCAAGTTGAATAATATAACTAGAAGAAGAAGAATTAATGGCACAATACAAATGAAAATGCTCTGCGGAAAGTCTCAGATAAAAACCCCACACTATTTTATTATCATACATGGTGGAAATACATAGGAATTATACAAAGCCTTACCTCTCGTAGCTAGCCAGCTCTCAGTACAATCCTCATAGATGCTCACAGGGAATCTTGGCTTCTCTCCAGCCTTCTTCTCTGCCCTCCAAGCTCCTATTTCCTTGCATTGTTCCTTGTGGATGATTAGCCTATTACCAAGTGGAAAAACAAGCCTTCAAAACTGCGCAATCCTCAAGGATGAACCCTTGACTACATGCATGAGTTTTCTCCATGAGAAAACACATGAAACTAATAGTACATTGTCCTTGAACATTAATCTCAACTAGGTCTTTCTCAGAATAGACATGCATGAGTTTTTGATGAGGGAATCTTCAATTAACTGGAGTAGCACTAGTTGAGTGAATTAATGCATCAATTGACTGTTAATTCACTATTAGTTCCTCAAACAGTTTGGAACTATTTAACTGGACTTAACTCAGTAAACTGAATTAACTAATTACAACTCAAATATAACTCAATATTATCTCCTTAATTTAAGGGATAACTCTTGCATGACTTCAGAAAGACTTCTAACTTGAATTTCTCCAACTAATTAATTTAAAATAAATTAATTAATTATTTCCAAGTAGCTGTTAAGACTAAATTTGATTTTAATTCACAATTTAATTCAAGGAAAAATTAAATTGGAATATTCTTGTTGCCATATTTCAACACTTGTTCAGTGCAAATTCTGTCCTCCACCTCCTCCAGGAACTACTACAGAAATGTAGAATTTTGTAGAATTTTTCCTACAAATCAGCTAGCTTTGATACCATGTAGAACTTTTTCTACAAATCAGCTAGCTCTGATACCATGTAGAAATTTCCCACCTGTAGATCAACCTGGTAATGCAATGTACTAAAGAAAAACACTTGATCTACTTCTACAAACAATTTAGCGGAATCTTAATCAACCATGAGCAACATCAATAAGAACACATATAACTGATAAGAAGGAATCAATCACACATAACACAGAAGAATTTACTCGGGGAAAGCACCTACCTAAAACTCCATCTATGTATTATCATACAAGTCGAAATATAGTCTGGATTACATAAAGCCTTAGCCCAAAAGCTATCCAACTCTCAGTACAATCCCTTTGCTGCTCATAGATAGTCAAAGGCTTCTCACAAACCTTCTCCTCTGCCCTCCAAGCCTCCTATTTCCTTGTGAAATTTCCTTGAGGTCTAGTGCTACCACCTGTGTGAATTGGCATATTCACACACTCACTAACCTCTGATCTAACTACACAAACTTGAAGGAGATAAATCTTCATCATGGATGAGCTTCCTTTATAGGAAAAATATTCATCCAACTGATACTACACTGTCCCTTCTCTGATCTCAACTAGGTCTCTGTCTAAACTATCATGCATTAGTTATCCATGAGAGAATACTCAATTATCTGAAAATAACAGTTGTCACATGCATGCAAGCATTAACAAATTGTATCTCATTAATTTAACAACTTGTTAAATTAATCTAACTAAACTTGACTAAGTCAACTGATTCTCTCAATATAGAACTCATCCTTAATTCCTCAATCAGTGGAGCAAGTCAAGGACACATTCCCCAATCAGTGGAGAAATTATTACATGTTCTCACAAAGACTTCAAGTTTAATTTTCCATAACTAATTAACTCATGGATAATTAATTAATATTTAAACTGCTGGTAAGACCAAATTCGAATTTTACTTCCTATTTTAGACCAGGGATCACCTAAAAATAGGAATCCAACTAGAATTACTAAAAATAGAACTTCTATTTTTGGCACTTACATTTTTCATCCCTATTGCCCAATCTAACACAGATACCCAAACTACTATTTTTAGCAATGTTATTTTTAGCACTTCTATTTTTAGTAATTTCTTGTTGCCAATTTTCAACACTCCCTCTCAACAATAAAGGCTTCCTCTCAAACCCAATCTTGTACCTCTGGAATGTTCTGCATGCAACACATCTACCAAGTCTGGTTGCTCCAGCAACTCTTGGAACAAAAAAAAACTCCCAACTAACCTCTCTGTTGGGCTAGAAACATACTCTGATGCTGAAGCTTTACCTGTAGCTGACAAGTGCTCCCTCTTTGACCTCTGCGCTACTGCAACATCTCCATGTGTCTCGCACCATTGCACCCTTCTCTATGCTACCCTACACTATGCAACACACTTGTGCCTCTCGCATTGCTATTGCCTGCATGCTTTGCGCTGTCCTGGGATTCCCTGCACTGTAGCTCTCTCTGTCATTCCATCTGCATCTGTCTCTACCCAATTAGTCAGTTCCTGCTACTCCACATCAGGGCTCCCGTAGCAAGGTCTCATCCAAGAGGTTGGGTACCTCAAGGATCCTGCCCCTCCTCCTTGGGATGATCACTCTATATCGCCCCACCTCCTACCTGGAGGTATGGTTGCATGTGATCCTTCTGCCCACCTAGCTCGAAGTTTCCCCCTACTAGAGGTCTCTGCATGAGTAGATGTCTCTACTTGATCTCCTCTCAACTTCTCTTGTTGTGGCTGCTCCACAACCTCCTGAAGCTGCTGCACCAATCGTGGCTCCTCCACAATTGTTTGAGACTTCTTCTAGCGTTGCATGTTGAGAGGTAATATACTATCCCTCTCAACCACCAAGTCTCTAACCTTTGCCTTGTTCCTCAAGGCCTTGCATGCATCTTGTACCTCAAGTGCATACAGGTTCTTGGCTAGCACACCAATCTATTTCCACTTTCCCGCAGTCACGAAATTTTCTAGAAAAAGAGCTGATTTTAAATCAGCGATATCTCCCTCCTCTGAACTCCTATTCAGCCGATTTTTTTTTTTTGGGTATTTTTCCGCAAGGAATCCAAATTTTTTATTTATGTACAAAATTTTTAGATCTGCTCTGCAAAATCTCGGCCCAAAACTCAAAACTTTGAAATCTCCTCTCAGTATACTGTTCTCTCCTTCATCACCTGTGTTTTGATACCATGTAGAATTTTGTAGATTTTTTCCTAAAAATCAGCTAGCTTTGATACCATGTAGAACATTTTCTACAAATCAACTAGCTCTGATACCATGTAGAAATTTCCCACTTGTAGATTAGCCTGGTAATGTAATGTACTAAAGCAAAAAACTTGATCTAATTCTACAAACAATTTAGCGGAAGCTTAATCAACCATGAGCAACATCAATAAGAACACATATAACTGATAAGAAGGAATCAATCACACATAGTGCAAAAGAATTTACCCGGGGAAAGCACCTGCCTAAAACCCCATCTCTGTATTATCATACAAATGGAAATATAGTCTAGATTACACAAAGCCTTAGCTCAGAAGCTATCCAACTTTCAATACAATCCCTCTGCTGCTCATGTACAATCAAAGGCTTCTCACAAACCTTCTCCTCTGCCCTCCAAGCCTCCTATTTCCTTGTGCAGTTTCCTTGAGGTCTAGTGCTGCCACATGTGTGAATTGGCCTATTCACACACTCACTAACCGTTGATCTAACTGCACAAACTTGAAGGAGATAAATCCTCATCATGGATGAGCTCCCTTTATAGGAAAAACATTCATCCAACTGATAGTACATTGGCCCTTCTCTTATCTCAACTAGGTCTCTGTCTGAACTGTCATGCATCAGTTATCCATGAGAGAATACTCAATTATCTAAAAATAACAGTTGTCACATGCATGCAAGCATTAACAAATTGTATCTCATTAATTTAACAACTTGTTAAATTAATCTAACTGAACTTGACTAAGTCAACTGATCCTTTCAATATAGAACTCGTCCTTAATTCCTCAATCAGTGGAGCAAATCAAGGACACATTCCCCAATCAATGGAGAAATTATTGCATGTTCTCACAAAGACTTCAAGTTTAATTTTCTATAACTAATTGACTCATGGAGAATTAATTAATTAATATTTAAATTGCTAGTAAGACCAAATTTGAATTTTACTTCCTATTTTAGACCAAGGACTCCCTAAAAATAGGAATCCAACCAGAACTGCTAAAAATAGAACTTCTATTTTTAGCACTTATATTTTTCATTCCCTATTGCCCAATCCAGCACTGATACCCAAACTGCTATTTTTAGCAGTACTATTTTTAGCAATTTCTTGTTGCCAATTTTCAACAAGAAAACCCGGCTCAGTCACCTCAGAAGATTAGTATGTCCTTTGGTTTTCTTTATGTTTTGTTTGTCTATTGGAGTTATGGCCATCTCGTTTGTAGACATTGTTACTAGCATCTCTTTTGTATTTTTTCCACCTTCTGCAGACTATGGTCAACAAACCCTGTCGGGGTGAGACCACATGCTTTTTGAAGTAACACATGTATCTCTTTTTTTCTGAATGAATAGAATATTGACTTATAAAAAAAAATATCTACAATCTAAAAGAATTCAAAAGAGAATGTGATAATGTTAAGACCTTTTTAGTTTGCACTGGATAAAAACCTTGTAATTTCAAGGATATAATGACTTTCATAATTTAAAAGAATATAAAGTTAAGATCATAAAGTTTGAAAAAATAGTCGTGCATAATAACCTACCCTCTACAACTCTACGAGTTTTGATAGCAAAATTTCATCATTAGGTACTCAAAAGTTCCACTAACGAATATATATATATATATATAGATAGATATAGTTTGCATGAAAAATGCCACACCAATGATATGAAAAAATCAAAATCCACATGGTTCAATACAAAGCTAATTAATGTGTCTACATTTCATCCTTTTATGCCATGTTCAAATTCATTGTGTAAGTACATCTAATCATTCCTCCAATTAACATATTGATTTTTTCCAAGTCCGTATTACCATTAGATCTCACCCACTCTTAGAAATAATGAAAATGAGACTTAACAATATTAAAAGTTGTGGGAGAGTTGGGAACCATCTTAAGGCCCTTCGATAAGGGGTATTGGGGTTTTTATTAGAGAGATGGTGCATAGTAGGTTTCCAAGACTTACGATGAGCCACACTAGGTGGTTCAAAATGTGTCGACCCAATACTCTGAATATGACTTTTACTGAAAAGACTTTCTTGAATAAAATATGTATCACAGAAGCCTGAATTCAAAGACATACAAAGTTTATAGCCAACCTCCCTATTAAAATTATTAGGATGCTTTTCGATTTCAAGTACTTCTCTGATGATTCAAAAATAGTAAAAGGGAGCAGAGGACAAAATTTTGGTTTTATTAGAACAAATGAAATGTATAGAATTGTGAGGGTGTTCAATGATGGTTAATTTATGTATTTTATTATGAAAATTGTCAACAATATTATCTTCAATACGTATTTTAAATGATGTTTTAGTTTTTCCTATGTATGATTTTCCATAGGAGAAGAGGATTTGATAAACTCCCTGCCCTAACATAGGATAATTTTTTCATTTAGAAAAATTGAATAACTTTAATGGTTTTAATTGGTTTAAATAGAGTTTTTATATTATTTTTTGCCAAAATATTTGAAATAAAATCAGTGGTCCCTTGGATACAGGGAAGAGAGACCATAGCCAGGGGGGAAGGAAAAGGTAATTTGTTTTTGAATTTTAGATGAAGGGTCAATTGAAAGACTATATGGATTTGAGTGATTGAGTAACTATCGGCTACAAGAGTCTTGGTTAGCTAGGTTTTCTCATCCTCAACGAACTGAGGGATATGATTCCAAATGGGTTGAGTAGTTGAGGTTTTTAAGACAACATATTTTTGTATTAGGTGATGGTGGGAACTAGCATGAAGATATTTGTCTATGTGAGTTATTTTTCTAAAGATTTGGTGGGTTAGGATTCCATCATATGGACATAACATAAGACATAAAGAAATGGAAGAGAATTGGAATCTTGAATTTCCATAGTAAATTAAGTTTGGGGGGGCAGGAATATTGTTAACATGGTCTAGGAAGAAGTGTAAAGAATGACATCAAGCTAGATTATAATTATATCACCTACAAATCAATACCATCATTTGGGCTTTAAATGAAATCTATCAAGATCTATAGTCTCTAAGTGTTACATAAAAATGCTTTTTATCATTGGAGACAAGGAATATCCCATGGTTATGTCATCAGTTTTCTCACAACATGTTAATGGTATCTAAATATACCAATTTAGATATACTCTGAGATCAGAGCTTTAGTAAATAAGTAGACAATGTGAAATCTCACCATGATATTCTCTTAATTCTTTTAAAATAATACTTCAATCTTTAACTCAAAAGCTTAATATTATTTTTCAAAATATATAAGTATTATCTATATTTTGATTAAAATTTATCTAAACTCAGGGGGGTGAATCAGTTTAGTACAATCATGGACATTAAAATTCATTTCTTTTGACTGATTAACTAAAACATTAAATGAGAAGGTCAACACATAATGACCGGTAGATTGAATATGTGAACAACAAGTAATAATTTATCCAAAGCATCACATAAAAATGTAACATCAACACATATGGACACCAAAAATAAGTGAAAACCCATAAAGGGAGAAAACCATGATTTCTAATGTTGTTATCCAAAGGCAAGCTATTATTCCCTTATTACATCCGATTTTATATAGGCTCCAACCAAGAGGTTGCTACCTCAGTTTTTTTTTGCAAGCTACCACATGCAAGGAAGCTCCAACTCCCATAATTATTTTGATGGCTACAACCCACATGCGACTCCTACCTCAATAGGCTCCAACCTATTATTTATCAAGCTACAACTTGAAAGGATACCATAATCCCTTCATAAAAAATGAAAACAATATGTTGGTTTATGTTAATTTTAGATAACAATGGTATGTTCTATGCTTTAGCACAATTTACTTCAATTTTTCTTTAGCAGCCCAATGACAATTTCCAATTATATCTAGTAGCAATCACATTAACTTAAACACATTGATAGTAAATGCAGATAGAACATAAAAATAAGTGCAAAAGACAATCCAAGACAAGAGGACACAAGATGTGGCAGATGCTAGGGACAAACCCCAATGTGAGGAAACCCTCTGGTCAAATCTTCTTATTATTCTTCAATAGTTCAACAAAGAGAGAGAGTACAAGTATCATAATTACATGCCCAAATCAGTCCTGCCAAATAAGCAATCAATGCAGCCCTAACCAAAAATTTAACAGTGGTCAAAATTGCCCCAAAATGTCCTCCAAGCAGCTCGGTCAATAGCAGAAGAATGTGGCCTGCCAAGGGAGTTAAATTCAACCCAAAAATAGCTCAATAAATGCAATAAAAGTCTATTGTAATTTTTGCAGTCAAACTAGAAAGTCAACGCTAAAGTCAACATGGTCAAACATTCCCCAAACACCTTGAAAATCATGGCAATCAATTCGGCCTCCAAAAATCAGAATTATGCCCTCCAGATCAAAGTCAAAGCATGGTAAAACAATCCAATTCAATGTTGGTTAGCACTACCCTAATCTCTGAAATTTTTGGCCTCCAAAACCAGTCCAAAAATTTGACCTCTTCCACACATGCGAAGTAGAGAAGCCTCCAAGTTGTACGAACCAATCAAGAGAGGAGAGAAAAGATGATGTCATAGTTGAGATGATGTCAAAATGAGAGAGAGGTCACTCCTATTTATACACTTCGTTGAGGGTGAGGAGACACATCCATTGGGATTCATGAGCCTACATTTGACTGAGGTCGAACTTGACAATTTGTCCATGAGAAAGAATAAATTCAAAATTCCATTTTTGCTTGTCAGAATGAGATGATCTTCCCATCGAAATTGTACCTCCCGAAAAGAGGAATCCAATACAATAATAATCGTCATCATATGAGTTATCCTGAGGTGGAATTTTTCCCTAGTTTCCAATTTTAACACTCCCTTTCAACTAGGGATAATTCTACCTGCCAATTCTTCTATCATCATGTCATCATGTACCATCCTTGTCATCAATGCCCTGCTTTGCTCTACTAAACCATGAGTTAATAATGAAGAAGAAGTGATCAAGAGTGAGTTCATAAGATCATACCACTCTCCACTGATAAAATCCAGTCCTTGATCCTAGATCAAGTTGTTGAACACCATGCATCCTAGTCATAGGGAGTACAACAATACACGATGCATCCATCGGTAGTGCTATGGTCCCTAACCATATTTTCCTAACTCATTGGCCAGATGAGGGGTAGTTCCCATGAGTCCCGGACTCTATGGGTAGGATGTGTGTTGGGGCATCAATAAGAGAAGGTGAATCACTCATCCTATGCATATGTCAATTGTAGGGGAAGGTAAACCACTCACCCTACATGCATGTGTCTGGGTAGGGGAAGGTGAACCACTCACCCTATACACATGTCAACCATAATGGGGTATCACAGGGGAAGGTGAACCACTCACCCTGTATCTAGCGCAACACTAGGGGAAGGTGAACCACTCACCCTATGGTTTCTCATAGCTCCAAGAAGTACCCCAAGCCCCAGGAGTTCCCAAAGATCTGTGTTCAACTCATGTGAGACCCTTATGTTGGAAATAATACTAAGAGGGGGGATGAACCAGTATTATCAGATCAATAATTTAATTTTCCAAACAGATTTGTATATGCTACTTCAGCTAAGTGAACTAGAGTGTATACGAAATTGTACTTAAGGCAACTAGCGTATATGGAGAGAAATTTTGATTTACCCAATTTATCATGCATTTAACTTTAACCAGTATATCAGAGATTTATTAGACAGTGCAATAAAATTAGAATAAAGCATCACACATAAGCAACACACATGAACACCAAGATATAAGGTGTGTCTTCTTTTAATAATAAGAAAATCTGTTTACAATTTTGTACTGGTGCAGACTTATACCAGTATGCAAGCTTCTACCTTCAGAAGGTTACAACCTTCTCTCGTTCCCCAACTTCTCCTAGAAGGGAGCTACAACCCGCTAACTCTTGTACTATCTGATATTTTTACTAGTATGTAGGCTGCAACCTACAGAAGGCTACAACCTTCATTCTTCCTCCAAGGACCATGTTTCATAAATTTTCAAACTGGATCCATAAACAACATCATTACTATAATTCAATCATCAAATACATCTGCATCAATCAATGACTTTTTGAACCAACCATAACTGAATCAATCAATCACTTTGACAACCCATCAATCTGATCATTCAAAATACTGTCACCAGAATACAGTAACCAAAACCCATAATTCTGCAAAAGCAAACAGAAACAACTGAAACATATTTTATAAGGTATACGCTACTTCCATGTGTTGAACCTGCATGTATACACGCTTTTCCCAAAACCAACCAACGTATACATCTGCAAATATTAATTCATAATTTTGCATCTATTCCAGACTTCAATTATACCCAGATCATAATATTTACAGAACAACACATGCATCATTATACAGATCTAGAATAAACATGATGCAACCATATAAAGATAATTCATTTCAATCCTTAATATCTCGATCCATCATTAGATCTTATCCTCCATCAACCGCTAAGGTTCATCCCTGATTCAAATCAAGCACGACACCATAAGCTAATAACCTACATACTAGATCTCACACTTCATCAGATATTCGATACTTGCACACCTTGGCCTAATGAACTTCTCTTCCTTTTATAGTTTTAGGCCTTTCTCAATACCATGGACCAAAACCACTTAGGACCAATACCTTGGACCAAATACTTAGGGTCAATAACTCAGACCAGATACCTTGGACCAATACCATGGATCAAAATACCATGTACCAAATACTTCAGACCAAAAACTTAGTTTTCCAAGGTATACGTGCTTTTCCTTCTGTGAAAGTGTGTGTGTACATATACACTACTTGTGGTCAGTGAACCTGCATGTATACACATCTTGGTCAAGGTGAACCTGCGTATACCTCTCTTTCTTCATTCTGTGTAGACTGATCTGTAATTCTTTGTTGTTAACCTATTGTACTGTGATCTTTCATCTGAGTGAGTTGCCATCAAGGACAATACCTGTATCATAATGCCAACAATCTCCCCCTTTGGACTTGATGGCAACAACAACACCAAGTCACTCTCCCCCTTTGACATCAAGGGCAAAGGGTCATGCTCCCCTTATGACATACATTATGCTAGTCATGCTCCCCCTGAGTACATGCCGAATTCTCTGATATGTTGAAGTGTATTGATTGAGCTCCCATGATTGAGTCCATGCTCCCCCATATATGATCTGCACCATCAACAACATCAGGATCAATAGCCTGTATATTTCCATCATCAAAAGAGTCACCTAAATTAAAACAATTATGTGCATCTGTACCAAGATAATACCAACAATGCATTATTAGAAGCATATGCTCCCCCTAAACCTGTGCCAGATATTCACTGTCAGATATGATTATTGCATATATAACTAAGAAATATCAAGGCATCATCATCAATCAGATATACATCAAGTTATCAACAACTTATGAGGACCAACATATTTCCACATGTTATCAGCATATTGTATCCATCATCACACACAGTAGAACCATATCAGACCCATTTTTCCTAAGTCTGGCCCACTGATTTTCGTCAAACCAACATATACACTACTGTGCCCATAGAAACCCATGTATGTACATGACTACGCTTTAAGAAACTCGCGTATAACAACCTTTCTCTGAAAAATAGGATTTAACAGCAAGATGATGCAGCAACTACTCCTAGATTTTGTCTAAGATATTCAAATGTCTCTCTGGGTAGTGGTTTAGTGAATATATCAGCAACCTGTTCTTTGGAAGGAACATACTCCAATTTGACCTTTTGTTCAAGCACTTGTTCACGTAGAAAATGATATTTGAAGGGTATGTGCTTGGTCTTGGAGTGCATGACTAGATTCTTTGAAATACTAATGGCACTTGTATTATCACATAGAATGGAGATGGGTGGACTACATGTGATCTGAATTTCTTGCAAGGTTTGTATCATCCAAAGTAGTTGTGTGCAGCAAGATGCAACATCCACATATTCTACTTCAGTTGTAGATAATGCAATTGAACTTTGTTTCTTGCTCAACCAAGACACTAACCTGGAACCCATATAGAATGCACCACCACTAGTTCTTTTTTTGTCATCAACACTTCCTGCCCAATATGCATCTGTATATGCATGAAGAGTAAGATCTGTGTCTCTAGGATACCATAAACCAAAGTTCTGTGTTCCTTGAAGATATTTGAAAATCCTTTTGACTACCTAAAGGTGTGATTCCTTTGGATTTGCTTGGAATCTTCCAACTATTCCTACTACATGCATGATGTCAGGTCGGGTACCTGTTAGATAAAGCAGACTGCCAATCATGGATCTGTAATTTGGTTGATGTATTGTTGTTGATTCATCATTTGAGCTGAGACTGCATCCTATTATCATTGGGGTACATACTGGTTTAGAATCTTCCATGCCGTACTTTTTCAAGATCTGTTTCAGATATTTTGTTTGTGAAAGAAAAATACCATCTTTATTTTATTGAACTTGTAGACCAAGAAAATAGGTAAGCTCACCAAGAAAATACATTTCAAATTCTTGCTGCATTACTGAAGCAAAATTCTGACTCGTGGATTCTTCATTGCTACCAAAAATGATGTCATCAACATAGACAACAATTATTAGAAATTTATTAGTGTCAATCTTTGTATATAGATTGTTATCTGTTGACCCCTTTGAAAAACCCTGTTGGTGAATATATTTGTCAAGACGGTAATACCAGGCCCTTGGAGCTTGTTTTAGACCATAGAGAGCCTTTTTGAGTCTGAATACAAGTTTTGTATCATTTCCAAGAATGAATCCTTCTAGTTGTTCAATATAGAATTCTTCTTCTGAGTCTCCATTAAGGAAGGCAAATTTTACATCCGTTTGGTATACTTTGAATTTCTGAAAACTAGAAAGAGCAAGAAACATCCTTATGGTTTCAAGTCTAGCAACAGGTGAAAACGTTCCTTCAAAATCTGTACCTTCTTATTGAGCATATCCTTTACAAACAATTATGGCCTTGTTTCTAATAACTTCTCCATTTTCATTCAGCTTGTTTTTGAATATCCATTTAGATCCTATGATATTCTTATCATGAGGTCTAGGAACTAATTCCCAAGTATTATTCTTTTCAATTTGCTCAAGCTCTTCATTCATGGACTTGACCCAACATTCATCTTTGCATGCTTCATTTATATTTTGAGGTTCGGTGGAGGATAGTAACTTTAGATAGCTTGAGGATTCTGTAATAGTTCTTCTTGTCTGTACACCTGCCTCTTTTTCCCCTAAAATTTGAGTTTCTGGATGATTTTTCTGAACATACCTGGACGAAGTCTTTTATTCTATCGTTATCTGTTCTTCTAGTGCTTCATTGGTTTCTTCTTCAGAATCAGTGTGATTTGATGTGGGAAAATAATCCCCATCTTCTTCATTGTCATAATCTTTGGTTTTTATCTATTTTGGATTTTTGCATGCTTCATCAACCACAACATCAATACTTTCAATAATTTTCCCAAGTCTTTTATTATAACATTTATATCCTTTACTTTGGGAAGAGTAACCAAGAAGAATATCTTCATATGCTCTCAGTTCAAACTTACCAAGTTTTTCATCAGTCCTTTTGATGTAACATTTGCTTCCAAAAACTTTAAAGTATTCTATAGTAGGAGTCTTACCATACGAAATTTCATGTGGAGTTTGAGTGTTGTTTACCCGAACATTTGCTTGGTTGAGAATAGTGACAGCGGAAAATGCAACTTCACCCCAAAAGGTTGCAGGAGTTCCAAATTCATCTAGTATAGCTCGAGCCATTTGTTGAACAATTCTATTCATTCTTTCTACCATTCCATTTTGCTGAGAAGTCCTTGCGGTGGAGAACTACCGTTTTATTCCATGTTGTTCACAAAATTCAAAGAATTCATCCGAGGTAAATTCCCCTCCTCGATCAGATCCGAGGCATTTGATTTTGCGATCTGATTCATTTTCAACCAAAGCTTTGAAGGCTTTTAACTTTTCAAATGCTTCATCTTTATGCTTTATAAGACCTATCCAACACATTCTGGAAAAATCATCAATGAACAATATAAAGTATTCTTCTCCATGAGGGGACTTTTTCCTTGATGGTCCACATAAATCAGTATGAACAAGTTCAAGAGGCTGACTAGCTGACCCTTCTTTTTCAATGAAGTGAGATCTGGTTTGCTTACCGAATTGACATGGTTTGCATATTGTATTTTCAAGAATGTTGATATCTGGAAGATCACAAACAACCTGGAATCTGCATGCTTTTCGTATTTGAGAAAAGCTTAGATGTCCCAATCCTCTGTTCCATAGCTAGTTTTCATCATTTTTGCTTAGATAGCATTGTTGTTGTCCTCCCCTGAGTATGTATAAGTTGTTTTGAGTTCTTGTACCTTTGATCACGATTTCTCCTGTATCAAGCTCATGAACAACACATCCGTTTGATCGAAACACCACTTCATTTCCTTGATCACACATTTGACTGACACTCAACAGGTTATGCTTTAGACCATCTACATACATAACATTCCTAGCTTTAACCTTTTCTTTCAAGAAAATAGAGCCTTTACCTTTTATGATAGTAGGAGTGTCGTTTCCAAATGAGACATTCTTTTCCTTTTCTAAGTATATGAGTGAAGTTTTTCTTTGTCACCTATCATGTGTTTTGAGCATCCACTGTCGATGTACCACTGATTTTCTTGTCCTTTTGCATACAAGGGTATACCACATATTTCTTTTTGTGGTTCTTTCTTTCTCCATATTTTGGGATTTAAAGGAGTTTTCTCCTTTTGAGATATCTGCCAAAATTTACTCATGCATTCAAATTCTTCATGGCTAAAGTTGCTACAAATTGAGCATTATATTTCATTTTCAAGAAGAGAAAAGTTATTATAGGAAATTTTCTTAATCCCTGTCACATTCCTTTGATTTCGTGCTTCTCTAGTCATGATGGTTTTGTAAGCAACACATTGAGCAACTTTGTGTCCAAAATTATGACATGAGAAACATTGACCATTAAAGAAGTTCCTGTGATTATCGAATCTATTGACCTGGTGATTGTAGTTTCTAGTGATATTCATCCTTGAATCAAATTGAGTATGATTTAACTGTGGTTGGTTGTGGCTTATGTTCATACTTGAAGAAAATTGAGCCTGATTTACCTGGTGATATGCTTTATGCCTTTACTGACGATTGTCATACTGTTCATTGTTATTTGCTGCATCAAGATGGCTTTTAGTGGAGGTTGAAGGCTTCTGTGATTAAGATGCTTCTTCAATATATCCAAGACCTATCTTTATCAGAGGAGAACATTGCACTTTGATAATTTCATTTAAGATTTCTGACCCTTTAGCAAATCTAAGATTGAAAGATTTTTTTTTCTCAAGATCCTTTCTTAGACCCACAATTTCACATTCTAGTTTTTCATTGTGTTTTTCTTTTTCAGCAAGTTGGTATGTCAAGGTATCTATAATCATATTCTTTTCTTCTAAACAAATTTTGAGTTTAGAGATTTCTTCATGAAGGTCATCTTCTTCTAAAGCATCCAAAAAATTATCATCTTCATAAGCCATTAGAAGTCTATAGTCATTACTATTTTCATCTTCATCACTATTTGATAAACCATCGCTATCTTCATGAGTATAGTAACTCTTTTTACTTACACTTTGTTTTCTATTCCATTTTGAAGATTCCTTCCATTTATCATATTTATCTTTATGAGGACATTTGGTAGCATAATGACCGACTCTACAATAGGCAAAACATTTGAAAGGTAGTTTACCTCTAAATCTTCCAGAACCTTGTTGAAGCTTCTTGACAAAGTTTACTTCATATTCTTCTTCTGAAATATGTCCTAATTCATTGAGTTCTTCCTTTCCTTTTGTTGAAGCTTTAAACGTGCCTTCTCTCATATCTGATGGGCCTCCTTTTCTCATCCCAAAGGTAGTTAAGATTCCGTGAAGCTGTGTCATAGTGATAGTCTGTAGATCCTGTTTTTCTTCTATGGCAGATACTTTTGATTCAAATTTAGCAGACAAGGATCTTAAAACTTTCTCAACTAAGGTAACTTCCTTTATCTCTTCACCCAAATTCTTCATGCAATTAACAATCTCATCTATACGTAAGAAGTAACTAGCTATACTTTCATCATTGTGCATCTTAATAGTTTCATATTGAATTCTGAGAGTTTGCAATTTAGCACGTTTTACCTGAGAGTCTCCTTTACAGCCTAGAATGATTTTGTCCCATATTTCTTTGGCTAATTTGAGCTGCATAACTTTCACAAACTCTGATTGTGACAAAATTCCCAATAATGTATTGGCATCCCTGGCATTGGTTTCATATTGCTTTTTACCTGTCGTATCTGTAGGAATTGATGATGGAAATGTATATCCTCCTTCCACGATTTCTCAGACATCTGTTCCAAGTGATTGTAGATAGGTTGTGGTTCTTATCTTCCAATAAACAAAGTTTCTCCCATCAAAGATTGGTGGTTTGATGGATCCCACGCTTTCTTGATTACTCATGATGATGGATCTCCCTTCAAGCAATCAATCTTCTTGTGAAGGAACTCCTTTGATACCAATTGTTGGAAATAATACTGAGAGTGGGGGTGAATCAGTGTTATTAGATCAATAATTTAATTTTCCAAACAGATTTGTATACACTACTTCAACTAAGTGAACTAGCGTGTATACGCGACTGTACTTAAGGCAACCAACATATATGCAAAGAATTTTTGATTTACCCAATTTATCATGCATTGAACTTTAACCAGTATATCAAAGATTTATTAGACAGTGCAGTAAAATAAGAATAAAGCATCACACATAAGAAACACACATGAACACCAAGATATAATGTGGAAACCTAATGTGGGTGAAAACCACCTGCTACTGTCATCTCTATCTTCTTTTAATAATAAGAAAATATGTTTACAATTTTGTACAGATGCAGACTTATACCAGTATGTAGGCTTCTACCTGAAAAAGGTTACAACCTTCTCTCATTCTCCAGCTTCTCCTGGAAGGGAGCTACAACCCCCTAACTCTTGTATTGGTCGATATGTTTACTAGTACGTAGGTTGTGACCTATAGAAGGCTATGACCTTCTTTCTTCCTCCAAGGACCACGTTTCATAAATTTTCAGACTGGATCCATAAACAACATCATTACTATAATTCAATCATCAAATACATCTACATCAATCAATCACTTTCTGAACCAACCACAACCGAATCAATCAATCACTTTGACAACCCATCAATCTGATCATTCAGAATACTGTCACCAGAATACAGTAACCAGAACCCAGAATTCTGCAACAGCAAATAGAAACAACTGAAACATATTTTATAAGATATACGCTACTTCCATGTGTCGAACCTGCGTGTATACATGCTTTTCCCAAAGCCAACCAGCGTATACATCTGCAAATATTAATTCATAATTCTGCAGCTATTCCAGACTTTAGTTATACCCAAATCATAATATTTATAGAACAGCACATGCGTCAGTATACAGATCTAGAATAAACATGATCCAACCATATAAAGATAATTCATTTCAAGCCTTAAGATCTCGATACATCATTAGATCTTATCCTCCATCAACCGCTAAGGTTCATCCCTGGTTCAGATCAAGCATAGCACCAAAAGCCAATAACCTGCATACTAGATCTCACACTTCATCAGATATTTGATACTTGCACACCTTGGCCTAATGATCTTCTCCTCCTTTTATAGTTTTAGGCCTTTCTCAATACCATGGACCAAAACCACTTAGGACCAATACCTTGGACCAAATACCTAGGGTCAATACCTCGAACCAAATACCTAGGGTTAATACCTCAGACCAGATACCTTGGACCAATACCATGGATCAAAATATCATGGACCAAAAACTTAGTTTTCCAAGGTATACGTGCTTTTCCTTCTGTGAAAGTGTGTGTGTATGTATATGCTACTTGTGGTCAGTGAACCTGTGTGTATACACATCTTGGTCAAGGTGAACCTGTGTATACCTCTCTTTCTTCATTATGTGTAGATTGATCCGTAATTCTTTGATGTTAACCTGCTGTACTGTGATCTTTCATCTAAGTGAGTTGCCATCAAGGAAAATACCTGTATCATAATGCCCTTATAGGAGAGTCGTTCCACGACTCCAAGTCTCTCTCGGAAGGTTAAGAATGTGACCTTCCCCAAAGGCTTCGCGAGAATGTAAGAGACCTACTCATCTGTCCTGATGTGTTGGATCCTTATTGCTCCTCTTTGTACCATATCCTGAATAAAGTGGTACCTTATATCAATTTGCTTGGAGAGGTCATGGAACATGAGATTCTATGATAGGTAAATCCTACTCTGGTTGTTGCAAAATATCATAGTGGTATCTATCATGTGCTCAAATAGATCACTGAAGAGCTTCCTCAACCAAACTACTTCATAATAGGCCATACTTGCAACAATGTATTCACCCTCGGTGGTGCTTAGTTTAGCCAATTTCTACTTCCTTCTCATCCAAGATATTTAAGTAGGCCCCAAAGAGAAGCAGCACCCAAACATGCTCTTACAATCCACCACACTGCCAGCCCAATCAACATATGAATATCCATATAACCTCAAATTCTCGACAATGTACCTCAGTCCATAATGGATTGTGGCCTAGAGATATCTCAAGAGATTCTTAGTAGAAATCAAATGAATGTGATAAGGCTTGACCATAAACTGGCCCAACATGTTCATGGTGAAGCATATGTCAGGACAAGAGTTGACCAAAAACATCAAGTCCCCCACAAGTTGATGAAACTAGGAAGGGTTTGCCAATATGGTGCCAGCAACACTTCCACATAGCTTCTTACAGTTGAGTTCCATCAGAGTAGTCACGAACTTGTAGTCCACCATCCCACATCTCTCAAGTAACTTCACAATGTATTTTCTTTGAAAAATTAAAATATCACCTGCCTTTTGCCAAACCTCCAACCCTAGCAAATAATTCATCAATCTTAGGTACTTCATCTCAAACTCAGAAGCCAGCTCCCTCTTACATTGATGAATAAGAGGGTCATCACCTGTAAGAAAGAGATCATCCACATAAAGGACCAGAATGAGAGGTATGTCCTTTTCAACCTTGAAATATAGGTTCAAGTCAGCATCACCCCATGTAAATCCCAGCTTCATTAGATAGCTATTGATCCTCTCATACCAAGCCCTAGGGGCTTGCTTCAACCCATAGAGGGATTTCTTCAACTTGCATACATGTGTTTCACAATCTTGAAGCTTGAACACCTTGGGTTGTTCAACATAGACTTCCTCCTTAAGTGAACCATGCAAGAAGGAAATTTTGACATCCATCTGGTGTAGGCTCCATCCTTGCGAGGCACCAAGGGCTATGCTCAAATAGATGGTGATATAATGGGCAACCGATGCAAATATATCATCATAGTCTACCGCTTCCTTTTGAGAGAAACCTCGAGCTACAAATATGGCCTTGAACTTTTCAACGCTTCCGTCAGCTCCATGTTTGATCTTGTAGGGCCATTTTGAAGTGACCATTGACTTGTCCTTGGGTCTAGGAACCATATCCTAGACATTATTCTTCATGATCGACTCATACTCATCGCATAGTTCCAAACTTGTTGTTTCACAGTGTGGTGTAGGTAAATTCTCAGTGCGGACACAAACAATTCCTCTAACCCGAGAGAGCGAGTCTAGCCACAAACAAACAATCTATGGAAAATCTCCTTAAGCTAGAATCAATTAAGAGGGCCCACCTCTCATAACGCTATTCCACTTGGTGATGATCCTGCTTCCTCACTTCAGCTATCTTCCGTTTCCTTCCTTTGAATACCTGAAACAAGAAAACAACAACAACAACAAACATGATAGCATACAATATTGTATTCAGCCTACTTAATAGGTCAAGGAACATTAAGCCATAAAGATGTAAGATGACACTTCATGTAGGAAATCAATCAATAGTTACATTAATATAAATCAAAAATAGATTACAACCAGTGCCTTGATGTTGTGGGTCTCCCCCGACATATCTAGGTTCCCACACTTATACTAGCACTTCATGGATAGCCCCAACAACGGACGTTTTAAGGCCTCTTTCCCCCTAGTCTCAAACCAAACCAAAATCACACTATTCTCCCTCAAACATACACTAGAAAGCTACAAGCTATGGATGACTTGCTTATTATTCAAACTTACTCCAAAACTCCGACTAGCTTTTGCTTGGGAAAAAGAGAGGTTTTTATAGCTTGGATGAATGGGAGATGGTTCCTCTCATCATGGGAGAAGTTATTATTTCTTGAGTCTGTTCCATCCTAATAGGGGAAAGGAGCCCAAACTGACTTCCTTGCCTCTATCCGGCTCAACCATCTACCAAACTTCCGTTACAAAGCTTCTAGACATGGAAGCTTCGACTCCTTATTTAAAAAACCTTCCAAAAGAGGATCAATGTGACTAGAAAAGGGCTCAGTAGATCCATACAGCTCTATAAATCAGTGCAAGGAGAAAACTGGTCAGTAGCGTCGGTCTTGTAAATTGGGATAAAAGGAAGTTTTTTGGGAAATGATGAAAAGGGGAATTTTTCTTCTCATGAAAGGAACATATTGGGAGTTTCTTCATGATGGGAAAGCATGTTGGGTACATTGTAGAGGTCCTCCAGCATCGTAGACGGGAGTACAGGAACAGTGACAAAATGTTGTGTAACAGATGCCCCCTAAAGCGTGAAGGCCGAACTAGAGGGAGGGGTGAAATGCTTTATAAGTTGAAATGGGGCACCAGAGTCCTTCATCGGAAAACCTGCAAGTAAGCATGTAGAAATTTCTCTATAGATTAGCTAGCTCTGATACCATGTAGAAATTCTGTAAATTCTCTACAAATCTACCTCTCAGACCACTGTAGAAAATATGACTGTAGATTAACCCGATAATGCAATATACCAAAGAAAAATACTATAATCTACTTCTACTATCAATTTGCAGAAGCTTAAAGATTGAGCAAGATCAAGCTGAACACATATAAACAAAAGAAGAATAATCAATGCACATGAAACACAGACAATACTCAGGGGAAAGCCTCATCTAAAAACCCCACTATCTGTATTATCATACAAGGTGTAAATACATCATAATTATACAAAGCCTTAGCTCTCACAGCTAGCCAGCTCTTAGTACAATCCTCCTGTATGCTCACAGGCAATCAAAGCTTCTCACAATCCTTCTCCTCTGCCCTCCAAGCTCCTATTTCCTTATGCAATTCCTCTTGGATGATCTCCTTCACCTAGTGGAACACTACTCTCACACACTACTCTAACACACTGTCAAAACTACGCAATCCTCAAGGAACCTTACCTTGACTGCATGCATGAGTTTCCTTTATAGGAAAACACATGCAACTGATAATACACTATCCTTGACATTTACCTACTCTGGGTCTTTCTCATAATAGACATGCATGAGTTTCTGATGAGGGAATCTTCAGTTATCTGGAGTACACTGGTTGAGTGCATTGCTTTCATCAACTGACTGATAACTCACAATTAGTTCCTCAAACAGTTTGGAACTAATTTAACTAGACTTAACTCTGTAAACTAAGCTAACTAATTACAACTCAAATATAACTCAATCTTATCTCCTTAATTAAGGGATAATATCCTTAATTTAAGGGATAACTGTTCCATGACTTCAGAAAGACTTCTAACTTGAATTTCTCCAACTAATTAATCCATAATGAATTAATTAATTATTTCCAAGCATCTGGTGGGACTAAATTCGATTTCAATTCACAATTTTAATTCAAGGACAAAATAAATTTGGAATATTCTGGATTCTATTTTTATCATTTCTTATTGCTATTTTCAACACTCCCTCTCAACAAGAAAGGAAATCAACTCAATCCCAATCGTGAACCTTTGGAATGTTATGCATGCAACACTTCTCTCAAGAGTTATTGCTCCAGCAACTCTTTAAACAAAAACAAAAAAACATCAAACCTGGATCAGTATGATGCATCTGCCATCAAAGTTTCTGACTGCTATTGCCTCTGTCGACTAAGAACTCTGTGCTTTTGTTGACTCTGCCTTTTTTCACTATTGTCAATCCTTCTCTGTGCTCTTCAGTATCTAACTACTCGAGCCTCTATCACTTTGATCTTTGACTGCATCAATCCCACTGAGTCCTCCTGCTACTATGTACCTTGGGCTCTCGTAGCAAGGTACGATCCATGAGATAAAACCTCTCAATGGACCCTACCCAATTTCAACCTTCTTGAGACTATCACTCCACATCGCCCCACCTCACACCTGGAGGTATGGCTACATGTGATACCTCTGCCCACTTCTCCAATTGTGGCTCCTCCACAATTGTATGAGACTTCTTCTGGGACTGCATGTTTAGAGGTAATTTACTCTCCCTCTCAACCACCAAGTCTCTAACATTTACCTTGCTCCTAAAGGCTTTGCATGCATCTTGAACCTCAAGAGCATACAGGTTCTTGACTCATGAACCGGTCTGTTTCACCTGTCTCATGGTGATGTGTCTAAGGAACTTGTTTCCTTTACTTAAGACAACATCATAGCCTTTGTCCTCCAACATCGCGACTGATACCAAGTTCTTCTTCAGTCCAGGCACATATTTCACATCTGTCAAGGTGATAGGAGGTCCAAGCTCCCTCTGAAAAGCAACCGTTCCTACTCCTCAAACACTATACCTTTCATCGTCACCCATCTCTATGTGCATCTTGATGTTTTTCTCCTCCAAGGTACTGAATAAACTTTTAACACCAGTCATGTGGAATGAGGCTCCACTGTCAATATACCAGACACAACCCATCAACGATGACACCATGCATGCGATGAGGGTAAAGTCCATTTCGAACTGAGAGGCTAATGCCTCACCTTCCAATCCTTCTGAGGATCCATTCTTGGACTTATTTGATGGGCAATTAGTCGCATAATGTCCCATTTCGTGACAATTAAAGCATCTCACTTTAGACTTGTCACCCTTCTTCCCTCCATGAGAAGAATTCGATTTGGAATGGTAATCCTTCCCCTTCCCTTTCCTTGCCTTACTTGCTAAGGCCAGATTTTCTTCATCATCATCTTTGGATGAAGAACCATCTCATGTGCTCCTCCTGATCTCCTCCTACATGAGATCTGACCACAGTCATTCCCAATTTGGCAGTTTCTTCCTTCCATTCACAGAGTCCTTGTAGCTACTCCATCTCTTTGGAAGGCCAAGGAGAGCGAGGCTCACCATATCATCATCAGAAGTGGTTATTCCCACATTTCCAAGCTCATCTCCATAAGTGGTGAGCTTGTTCAGATATGTGGAAATAGTATCGCCATTCTCCATCTTCACTCTTCGAAGCTTATCCTTGAGCGCTAATTTCCTTTGGTCACTACTGTTCTGGTAGAGGTCCTTCAACATCTTCAAAATTGAAAATGGAGTATCCTTCTTATGGAGACTCGAGACAATTTGGTCTTGAACTCCCTCAAGGATGATCCCTCTCGCCCTCGCCACACACTTCTTCCACTTAGCCAACTCTTATGCATTAGTTGAACCTGGCTTTGGGATTTCTTAATCAATGAAATCCTTCAAGCCATTGTCTTCTAATACAACCTCCATGCGATCTTTCCATGCTATGTAATTTGAGCTGCCTTCTAAGGCATACTCTAGTCTCAAGCCACAAAATGCCATTAGCTAACCTTGAAGTATGATATGAATTCGATTTACACCTGCAACCCCGAACTTCAAACTTCGAATTCTCTTCTGAGTATATTGTTCACAACTTCGATAAACTTGGCTCTGATACCATGTAGAAATTTCTCTATAGATTAGCTAGCTCTAATACCATGTAGAAATTCTACAAATTCTCTACAAATCTACCTCAGAGACCACTGTAGATTAACCTGATAATGCAATATACCAAAGAAAAATACTATAATCTACTTCTATTATCAATTTGTGGAAGCTTAATGATTGAGCAAGATCGAGCTGAACACATATAACCAGAAGAAGAAGAATAAATGCACATGAAATACAAAAAATACTTAGGGGAAAGCCTCAGCTAAAAACCCCACTATCTGTATTATCATACAAGGTGGAAATACATCATAATTATACAAAGCCTTAGCTCTCACAGCTAGCCAGCTCTCAGTACAATTCTCCTGGATGCTCACAGGCAATCAAATCTTCTCACAAGCCTTCTCCTCTTCCCTCCAAGCTCCTATTTCCTTGTGCAATTCCTTTGGGATGATCTCCTTCACCCAGTGGAACACTGTTGTCACACACTACTCTAACACACTGTCAGAACTGTGCAATCCTCAAGGAACCTTACCTTGAATTAATGCATGAGTTTCCTTTATAGGAATACACATGCAATTGATAGTGCATTGTCCTTGACATTTAGCTCAATTGGGTCTTTCTCATAATAGACATGCATGAGCTTCTGATGACGGAATCTTCAGTTATCTAGAGTACACTGGTTGAGTGCAAGCATGCATCAACTGACTGATAACTCACAATTAGTTCCTCAAACAGTTTGGAACTAATTTAACTGGACTTAACTCAGTAAACTGAGCTAACTAATAACAACTCAAATATGACTCAATCTTATCTCCTTAATTAAGGGATAATCTCCTTAATTTAAGGGATAACTGTTGCATGACTTCAGAAAGACTTCTAACTTGAATTTCTCCAACTGATTAATCCATAATGAATTAATTAATTATTTCTAAGTAGCTGGTGAGATTAAATTCGATTTTAATTCACAATTTAATTCAAGAACAAATTAAAATTTGAATATTCTGGATTCTATTTTTATCATTTCTTGTTGCTATTTTCAACAAAGCATTTATACATATACATCACTGAAAACTCTGAATAATGATACATGAACCGTGGTATGGACACATCCATCCATAGAATGATCATGTAAATGGATCCAAGGCATGGGCGTAGCCATCCAGTAGAAAGGATCATACTGAAACCAAGGTATGCTCGCAACCATCCAATAATGAGAAGGATCACATAAAAAAACTCATGGTATGGTCGCAGCCATCCATCTGAAAGAGACATGTATATTAACATGACCATGTCACATCGCCTCGCAACCTAGACTTATGTAATCTTAGCCCAGGGTCTTGCGCTCTAAACAACCCAATCAAAGTACAAATCCTAACATGTGAATGAATGTGTTGAAGTTGAACATGATGGGAATTCACTTGATTATCAGTCAATGATGTGAACCATTAACAAGTGTGAGAGAAACCACCAATAATGACAATGGCTCTCAAGGTACTGGCAGCACAGTTCAGAGAGTGTGAATAAAGGAACTGATGTTGAACACCCGTGAAATCACCCAATCAAAGGCTAATGATGAGAACCTATCGTCGAGTGCGAAGAACTTGCCATTGAGGCATGCAAGCTTTAAGGTACTAGGAAGGAGTTTCTAGATCAACTTCCTGGATAATCAGTTGAAGTCGACAGGAAGCAATCCGCCGAAGGAAGGTCATAATGAATCCTTCATAATCGACACGAAATTGGAACACAATGAATTAGAGTGATCCAAGATGATCAGACAATGTACAAGTAGGAAGACTTCTCTTGAACATATGGATGACATGACTCCGGAGTTTGGCAACATTTGACATCATAGGATCAAAATTCATGGTGATGTGGTAGAGATCATATGAGAGGTTTAAAATGGATAACCCAAAACCCAAGGAAGCAAGTGATAGAGTGATTATGTCCCAAAACCCGACACGAACATCAGATGAGTGTCAATGTTCAAGAGAAAAAGGCCGCCTCAAATGAAGAATGCAACTGATGAAATATTTCCAATTTTCCCCCGCCATTTCTGGGGAGTACCCCAATTATTTTTTTATCGCAAGCTTGAAGGGGATAGCATATGCTTGCACTGTAAGTTCATCCTTCGAACGAATCTGACCTAGTAAGTTTAATGAGCCCTAGGAAGGAGAAGCTCACGTTTGTCAAGGCGACAAATCCAATGTCATTTAATGTTTTAACGAGTTCGAAAAAGGGGTAACTCAGTATCTTTTTCTTGTTCAAAGAGTTTGAAAACGACACAGAAAAGAAAACTCCACATGGTCCATTTTCATACATTTGTGTCTCTTTAGCCTGAAAAGGTAGAAAATGATACTTGAGAGAACCGCTTGACCATTTTAGTCAAGGAGTACCTTTTTCATAAATAGTTCATCCCACCTCGAAAACGGGGTAAACGTATACTGGGTAAACAATGTTTCGTAGCCTTTAACAAGTTCAAAATGACAAGAGATCGATAATCTTTTCGTGTTTAAAGAGTCGGAAAAAAGCTGAAAGTAGACCCCCTGTTTTTATTCTCTTTAACAAGTCAAAAAGGGAAAAATACTCTGCAATATTTTCATTTTCTACGAGTCAGAAAAGTGCTTAAAGGTGACTCATCCTGGAGGAATGAGTGGTATAAAGGGTGTAGCAACTAGTTCCGGTTATGATGGAATTACTCAAAAACTAAGAGGTTAAGAGGCTGGCTAACAAAACCACTCATTGTTTCGGTTCCTCAAAAAAGAAAAAACAACCAAGTGAAAGCATATGATTGGCCAAAGAGATGATGGTGATGGAAAGAAACAACCAGGCTCATCTAGCAAAATTTTGCTGATAAAAGCGCAATCACGAGATGTGAATCGAGCATGGGTTCATTTCTACACAAGCTTGAACCATGGAGAACTCTACTTGGATTCGGGTTCATGTTTACACAAGCTTGAAATGAAAAACTATTCTTGAATAAGTTTGCATGCCCCCAGCATAATGACTCAAAGAGAGGTACATGCTCCCCAAGCTTTATTTCATTCAACTAGGTGGATGGAATGAAGGTTCACTTTTGAAGACTAGGAAAGAATCGACTGGGATTTTACGAGATCTTATTCAAAAACTTGAGTTGGAAAAGGGAGTCATTTCATTTTTTAACGACGTTGACACAGTAAAAGAACTATCCTCATAACTCCTTGTTTCATTTTTTATGAAGCTTGACACAAGACCAAGAATTATGCTCCACACATCTATTCATGAACCATATGAGAACATGGCTCCTAAGAGCTCTTCACTAGATAGAAGAACCATGCTCTGGGAGGAATACATGTCAATTGGTACCATCAACAGATCGGGTTCCAATTCCCCCAGTACATAATGTACTATACCATCTGTGTGATCATCGGTAGATGTGGAGACAGAACAAATAGGCACATAATTGACCTATGGCAGGGAAGGTACTACTTGCAAATAAGATTCTATAGGGGATGATGGTTGTAAAGGAGGCGCTTGGCAACCAATGAATGATAGTTGATCAATTTTCACATTTCTCCCTTCATGCGGAAAACAAAATTCACTAAAAAGTGAAGAAACAAGAGCTCCCATGACATAAACATAGTCGTGTCCAAGGAGAAGATTGAAATATAAGGGACCTTGGACTACCATCACGTCTATATAGATTGTATTTCCTCCCAAAGTAATTGGGAACTTTGGAAGAATCCCTAAGGGTTGACTCGTTCCTCAGTTGAAAGCCAACAGATTCTAGGTGACAGGCACAAACTATGGGGATCTCAAAGCTTGCCAACTAGTAAAAGACATGATGCTAACAGATGCACCTTCATCTAATATAGTGCCATTTACTACCATATTATAGGCTTGCACTGTGATCTAGAAAGGCACATAAGATGAGAGGCAAAAAGCATTCAATTGACTCCAATCAAAAGAGACGACAAAACTACTTGATGGGGGTATCATATGATTGTCCCCATGCTCTGCAGGAATAGAAGAGAGACTCTCCTGAACAACCGGGACGGGAGGGTCGCTCTTCGATTCATGAGAATCTGAGGAGACAAGAAGAACATGAGCAGTATGATCACCACTCTCTTCAGGAACAAAGTGAACAACTGAAGGTGGAGCCAAGTCGACACTCTTTTTGACCAATGGTCAGTCGAGAACAGACACAAGAGAGTGATGCTCAGGAAGAGTAGGATGGGAAAGAGATGAATCCAAGTCAATCTCTTTACCAACTAGGAGAGGGTTAGAAGAAAGACTCAGATAGCCAACAAGAATTTGGGGTTGAGGGCCTGTAAGGTTTCCCAAAACATTGGAAGCTTTATTCATGAGAGGACAAAGGTGAAGAAGATGCTCTCCTTCACATAACCTATAGGGGAATATAATATTTCCCTTCTTCTTACCGTCATTAGCTGAAGGCATAGCATCGACATGATCTCCATAGGTCGATGGGGAAGGTCAGTCCAGATTTTGAGACCATGCCTCTAATACTCTGGGAATTCCAGGACAATCTCGAAGGAGATGGTCACCCTTACACAGCTTGCAAGGGAATCTAACCTTCCTGGAGGATCGGAAGGTTTGTCTACAGGAGGTGCATTTGGACTAACACCCACATGGTTGGCCTCTCACTTATCTGATTTCTTCTTCTTTTTCTTCCTCTTCTTCTTTGTCTTCTTCTTCTTCTTCTTAGCCTCCTAGTTACTGGATTTTAAGCTTTCACCAGGCGAAGTAGAAGGGGAAGATGAAGAAACATGGGAAGAAGGTGAGAGGTCAACCTTAGAATCAACGTGGTCTGGTTCAGATGGCTGGACATGAGTTGGGACACTCGGGACCACCGAGATCAAAAATAACCAGATAGGTAAACCAATGGTTAACCTAGGGAGGGACAACGTTGCCATATAAGGAGCACCAGCATTTCTGAAAGAAGGAAAAGGACCAAGATTCCCATCTGAGGGGAATCCTTGATAGGTAGACCCTGGAAATGTTTCCGTTGGAAACGACCCTAATGAATCACTAAGGAAGTTAACTTTAACTGGGAATATTTCGTGGGTAGTTAATTTTAAAACACTGAAACAAAACTTTGCCTTTTCATATTTTAATAGTCGAGAAAAGGACGAAAGGTGACTCTAGTCGCTTTTAGAGTTAACAAGCCTGAAAGGACAAGTGCTCGACAATATTTAAAGTTCAAAGAGTCAAAAATACCAAAATGATTGCTCAGGATAATCTAAGCAAAAAGGATTACCAAGTAACCGTGAACTGCAAAATACCTCCTGGCGAACCAAGAAGTACGGGCAGGTAATCTCCCTGAATGTTGTGTTCGGTGTATCACGTTTACAAGGTGGCAGACTTGGCTTCCTATGGATAAAGGATTGCAACCTAGTGGGGTCTCCCTTTATATACTCAACGGTACGGGGAGCACAAGTCCATACTAGCGTTGTCTAGTACTGAAGTGAACGACAGCTGCTAGGTTTTAAGATGTGGGAACATGTCTCTAGCTTAGACCTCTAAATTTAAGTGTTAAGTTTCAATGCTTCCTTAAATTAATTCAATAGATTTTAACAGTTTATCTTGAATTAGGTTTGAATTACAACGCCCTAGCGCTGTCAACTGAAAAAAATCCTACATTCATCTATATGAGAAAGGAAATCGTTGTCTTCGATGAAAGTTAACACTAATTGAGAGATAGAGAACACACAATCAATGCAACAATCAAAGAATAAAATCTTTCACTAATAAATCTCCAAAATGAAGTGAATATTCCTATCGAATGTATTTCAACTAGTCCTTTTAACAGTAAAGAGAATTCATTTCTTTTCCAAAGCAAATGACAATGCAACTCTAGTCTTCAATGTTGCTAACTAATGTAACATATTGATTCAACAAACTAGAATTATGTATATTTCAATGAAATGAGAAAACAAATATTTCAAAAACAGTTCAATGAAACATTTCCAATACAATCATCCTCAAGAAAATGCAAAGCACAAAAGAGAATTCCTTCCAAACTAATGATGCAAAGACTCAACCAAAAACAAGATGGGCAATGTCATCTATGCCCAAAAAGAGACTCTCAATCAACAAATGAAACTTTTCAAACTTGTTAAATGGAAATCAAAGCAAGAAAATGACTAATCAAACAAAATGAAAGGAGAAAATTTGACTATCAACTTGACTTTCTAAGCAAGAAAAAAAGTGAATGGGTGACGGCCTAGATGACCTAGGGTTATACACCATCCCAAAACTCAAGAAACCAAGTGAAGGAAATGCAAATCAACCAATCATACAAACCAAGCTAAAAGAACTTTCCAGCTAGGAAGAACACAGTCAAAACAAGCTGAGAGACAGAAATCAGAAGGGCAAGACCCATTAGCTATGATCTATGGTAAACCTTGATCTTCACCTACAGGAATCGACGCGACTGCCTAACTGAAAACACATGCCAAAAGGGGGTCGGCGTAACTATTTTTGAGAAACTCGCGCTGATGGGCGTGACTGTTAAAAAAATAAATGTGCTGACCGAGAATTCAAGGAAAAATATAAAAAAAATCAAAGGTTAAGACTAAACTTGCCACTGTAAATTTCAGGCTCAAAGCAGTAAACTAGGCAAAGTAGAGAACACTAAAGGGAAATGGTGATACTAGAAAAATTCACACAAAACCATAAAATGACAATTAATCAAACAGAAGGATTGGCTCCCCAATGGAGTCGCCAATTTGTGGTGCAGGTAAATTCTCAGTGCAGAAACAAACAATTCCTCTAGCCCGAGAGAGCGGGTCTAGCCACAAACAAACAATCTATGGAAAATCTCCTTAAGCTAGAATCAATTAAGAGGGCCTACCTCTCAGAACGTTATTCCGCTTGGTGATGATCCTACTTCCTCACTCCATCTATCTTTTGTTTCCTTCCTTTGAATACCTGAAACAAGCAAACAATAGCAACAACAAACATGATAGCATACAATATTGTATTCAGCTTACTTAATAGGTCAATGAACATTAATCCATAAAGATGTAAGATGACACTTCATGTAGGAAATCAATCAATAGTTGCGTTTATATAAATCAAAAAGAGATTACAATTAGTGCCTTGACATTGCTGGTCTCCTCCGACGTATTCGGGTTCCCACACTTCTGCTAGCACTTCATGGATAGCCCCAACAATGGAAGTTTTAAGGCCTCTTTTCCCCTAGTTTCAAACCAAACCAAAATCACACAATTCTCCCTCAAACATACACTACAAAGCTACAATCTATGGATGACTTGATGATTATTCAAACTTACCCCAAAACTCCCAACTAGCTTTTGCTTGGGAAAAAGAGAGTTTTTTATAACTTGGATGGATGAGAGATGGTTTCTCTCATCGTGGGAGAAGGTCTTATCTCTAGAGGTTGTTCCATCCTAATAGGGGAAAGGAGCCCAAACTAACTTCCTCGGCTCTATCTGGCTCAACCATCTACCAGACTTCCATTACAAAGCTTCTAGACATGGAAGCTTCAACTCCTTATTTAAAAAACCTTCCAAAAGAGGATCGATGCGACTGGAAAAGGGCTCAGTCGATACGAAGGGCACAAGGTCTAGTTTTAACCGCTATAAATCAGCGCGAGGAGAAAACTACTCAGTAGCATCAACCTTGTAAACTAGGATAAAAGGAAGTTTCTTGGGGAATGATGCAAAGGGGAATTATTCTTCTCATGAAGAGGAACATATTGGGAGTTTCTTCACGATGGGAAATCATGTCGGGTACACTATAAAGGTCCTCCAAGATCGTAGACGGGGAGTATAGGGATAGTGACAAAATGATGTGTAACACACAACATCTTCGAATGTGCAAGGCTCAAATTGAACATTGGTATGCATGGCAGCTAAGTACCCTTGGTACCTATTCGGCTTCTTGCTTTAACCAAATGTCCCCATTGATGCAATATGTTTCTCAGCATCCTCAAGAGTATCTTTGAGCCACAAAGGCCTATTTCTTGAAGTAGAGGGCTCACCAGGAGGTGGATCAATGGGATCCATCAGACCTTCAACATCAAGCATCGATTCATTAAATAGAGGTTCATCCTTCTTTTTTACAGCAGCATCATCATTTTCCTTCTCGGATCTTTCAAAGAGCAAAATCTTCATCGAAACTGACATCTTGAATTAATTCCACTTCCCTTTGACCAGGCACATAGATTCTATATGCCTTCAAAGTTTCATTGTAGCCCACAAATGTTCCTTTCTTCCCAGATGCATCTAGTTTGTCTCTTTTACCTTTCAGCACATGAAAATATATATGACAACCCAAAATTCTAAAATGAGAAACATCAGGTTTCTTAACGGTGAATACTTCTTCAAGTACCTTGAATTCCAAAGCTTGATGTGGGCACTTGTTTTGGACATACACAATGGCATTGGTAGGTTCTCCCCATAAGAACATTGGAAAACCTTGATTATGAAGCATAGCACTAGTGGCTTCTATGATAGTACGATTCTTCCTTTCAGAAACACCATTTTGTTTAAGAGTATATGCAGTAGTGGTCTCCCTCTTAATGCCAACTTCTCTAGAATAGTATTTGAATTCATTTGACTCATATTCGATCCCATTATCGATCCTCAAAATTTTGATTTTCTTCCTTGTTTGATTCTCGGCCAAGGCTTTGAAGGAGAAAAACCATTTGAACACTTCATCCTTCTTCTTTAAGAAATAGATCCATGCTTTGTGAGAGAAGTCATCCAAAAAAATAGCATAGTACAAATATCCACCCAAATATGTCACATGCAACATACATGATAGATCAAAATGGACCAATTGAATAATATTGGTGGTTTGAGTTTCACTTGGGGGGAATTGTCCCCTTGTATGTTTTCCATATTCACATCCCTGACAAACACCTTCATGATTCAAGTTGAATTCAGGCATACCTGTGACCATCTTCCTTACATCAGGTAAGGCTTCGAAATGAAGATGAGTAAATCTTTGGTGCCATAATTCGGATTGAAGAGAAGTGTCACAAGTCATTGCTCCCAACGGACTTCCTCCAACCTGATAAAGACCTTCAACACTGAATCTAAGAGTGGATGCATCTCTTGGGTTCCTTTTCCAAACACGAACCTTCCCATCAATAAATGTCACCTTAAAACCTTTGTCTTCCATTGTAGAAATAGAAACCAAATTATTTTTTAGATCAGGTACATATAACACTTCTTGTAAGTGGAGAGTTTGACATCGATGTACATGAAGAGTAACAATCCCAATTCCTTTCATTGGATAAGTGGAATTATACCCAAGTATAATCTCCATATTCCTCTTCTTTTCAAACAAGTTTGAGAGGGCTTCTTTGTACCCAGTTAAGTGCCTTGATGCACCACTATCAATCAACCAATGGTCCAATGTATTCAAAGGAGAGGCGGTGGTGAGGGAAGAAATAAGATAAAATTATTTTTACTTTACAACATTAATTGCTTCATACCTGTAGTTTCTCGACTTCTTGGGAGGAAAACCATTCCAGTATGTCTGATACATTTAGCTGGCAAAATGATTCTTTATGGTACAAATATCGCTTATACCTCTGTAAGAATTCCCAGCTAAAACAAAAGATTCTTATGGAATTGCACACTTCTCCTGTAGGATGGCACTCAGTATTTTTAAAAACTTACCACAGGGTTAAGAAGGAATTTTTTTGGGATGGCCTTAAATCAGATATTCAAAATTTTGTGGCGGAATGTTTGGTTTCCCAACAAAATAAAGTTGAAACAATTAATACACCGGGTCTATTACAACCTTTATCCATTCCAAGCCAATGTTGGGAGGAGGTTTCAATGGATTTTATCACAGGTTTACCCAAGTCTAAGGGGTCATAACATAATCAGAGCCGACATAACAATAATAATGTAAGGGCACAATAATAACAATAGTGGGCTTCTATGGGGCACAATAGTAACAATATGGGCACTACATGGGTACATCAATATAATAAGTGGGTTGTACTAATAATAAGGGGTTACACTAGTAGTATAGGGGCCTAACATGCCCCTCTCCTTTCAAAAGGCGTTGTCCTCAACGCTTGAGTAGTTCTTGATGCTTCTGTATAAAATTCTTGTCCTCCCATGTGGAATATTCAGCGGGTAAGTTCTTCCACTTGATGAGATACTCTGAAATTGATCGCTTTCGTAGCTATCGGGTTCTTGTTTCTGTGACTGCTCTAGGTTCCAATATGATTTTTCCTTCCTCTTCAATTTCTGGCAATATTGTTTGAATTGGGATCTTTTGTAACTTTGGAATAAGTGGCCATGCTTCTTCGTCCTTCTTCCATTCATCCCTTGCTTCATTTATCCAATCTGGTTGGACAATAGAAATAGCACAAAACAATGCTTCCACATCCTCATCCTTGAAGAGTCTTCCCATTCGGTAAGGTCACCATTTTTTAAGTGCATGTAGTATTGCCAACATTTCCTTTTCATAAATAGCTTGCTTGAGATGTAGCAGTAAAAATACCCAATCACCTACATCAAAACATTTTTCACTACAATGTTGGTCTACCTGTTGTTTCATTTGATTTTGCACTGAAGTGGCGTTATCCTTTAAAAGTTGGAGAACTTGTTGTTGATGCTCGATGTGATATTTCACTGCTTGAACCTTTTTCTTCTTGATATGTCCTTCTATCTCTAGAGTTTGAGGAGTGGTAATTTCTTCCAATCCTTTACAAGATATGGCCAGATTCATTTCTTGATGCTCGATGTGATCTTTCACTTCTTGAACATTTTTCTTCTTGATATGTCCTTCTATCTTGATAGTTTGAGGAGTGGTAATTTCGATCAATGAATTACAAGATATGGTTGGATTCATTTCTTCATTCTCGTTGTGATCTTTCACTTCTTGCACCTTTTTCTTCTTGATATGTCCTTCTATCTTGAGAGTTTGAGGAGTGGTAATTCTTGCCAATGCTTTACAAGCTATGGTCTGATTCATTTCTTCTTCCTCTGGGGTGGGGTCCTGGCGTATATCTTCTTCTTTTGATGTTTCTTGATCCTTTTCTTCCTCCTCTTCCTATTCTATGTAAAATAATTTCTTCTCAACACACTTATGACCTTTAGTGCATTTTCTATCACAATTGTAACAAAGCCCTTTTTCTCTTTTTTCTTCCAATTGTTGTGGTGTAACCCTTGTAGGTTGTGGAAGGCTAGGAGAAACAACACTTTCATCTTTATAGTTGTGAGGGATATGCTTCATGGTTTCCATAATTTTGCTTTCCACTATGTCACAAAGACCTTTTACTATTTCCAATTGTTTTGGTGTTGCTCTAAAGAAGGTGTTGCTCTTTGTATCCTCATAATGTGCTATCATTTCCTCCGTGAAAATTGACCATGTAACAAGTTGTTTACGAGAACAAAGCCCTTCATACCATAAAAATTGATCTGGTTCTAAATATGAAGATGCAATACATACCTTTTGTAACAGTGGTACACCATGTAGATCAAAATATTGCTCCATCTGAAGTACCCAATTTACCGGATCCTTGCCATAAAACTTCCTCATCTTGCTTTTTCTTGATTTTACGAGCTCGATCTTGAAACGACTCTAACTCTGTACTTTGCGGATTTTTAAGTTCTGAATTGTGACTTGTAGTAGCCCTCTGTGTCCTATTTCCAATGACACCAATCTGATCCAAATTGGATTCTCCAAGGAAGAGTTATGCGCAATCTCCCAAGATGACCTAATTATAGGCTAGTTCAGTAGAGATAAATTGTACGATGTGCCACGAGTCACTATTTCGACCTTTGGATCTGAAAAATATATATAAGAAACTAAAGTCCATCCTCTTTCTATAGATTTTTACGAAATTTCAATCCGATGCTCAGAGAGAAAGTTATGACGATTTTCCCCAGGTCACCTGTTTGGAGTTTAATCTAGGAGTCTTCAAAAACACTAACTTCCTCAGATCATATCTCCGCAAATATAGTGCAAAAAGCTCTGAAATTCGGACCCGAGATTCAGAGTAATTTCTTATCAAATGGGTTTTTTTTTAGCTTCTGAAACGTCGCAAAAAAAAAAAGTTATAGCGAAAATGCCACGATGACCTGTTTGGAGCAGCGAAACCCTAGAATCCAAAGCTCTGATACCAAATGTTATGAAACCAGCTCAAGAAAAAGATAGAAAAGATAGATGAACGCCTTAAAATTCAGCCTCTTCGAGGGGGAAACCTCCTTTACATTACATAAATGAAAAATTCTTGGATGATACAAATGAAAAGACCTCCTTTCTATATATAGGAATCTAAGGGGTCATAACATAATCAGAGCCGACATAACAATAATAATGTAAGGGCACAATAATAACAATAGTGGGCTTCTATGGGGCACAATAGTAACAATATGGGCACTACATGGGTACATCAATATAATAAGTGGGTTGTACTAACAATAAGGGTTTACACTAGTAGTATAGGGGCCTAACACCCATTAAGATCAACAGGATCATTCCTCTTTCCTTTGTTGTTGAACTTGTTGTTCCTTTAATTGCCATTGCCCTTGAAGTTATTTTTATTGTTATCATCATCTCTTCGAGTATCCTTCTTGTGAGGACACTCTCTAGAAAAGTGTCCAAACCTATTACAATTGAAGCATCTTCCTTTTCTTCCTTCTTTGAATCACAACTTGAACCCTTTTCCTTGATTCCTTGGATCAACATTGTTGTTTCTCTTAGAATGAGTGGAGAAGGTGGTAGGATTGTTTCCATTTGAGGGCTTGTCTCTTTCCATCATCCCCAGTTCTTCTTGAGTGCATCTAGCAAAAAATTCATCAAATCACAGAATCTTATCATTGTTGAGGATGGTAGTGTTGAACACATCCCATTCTCTTGTAAGACCTCCAAGTGCAATAAGAGTAAGCTCCCTATCACCAATGACTTCTCCAATAGATAGGAGATCATTCTTGATCTCGATAATCCTCATGAAGTAGGATTGGATGGATCATTAGGGGATTTTTGAGGTCTAAAATGGGCCTCCTAAGAAAAATGTACAACCAAAATAAATTTTATAAGAACCAATAGGATTCAAGATGATGATGTCACCAATGGGGGATGATTCACCATTTTTGGAGTAAAAAGGTAAAAAGATTAAAAAAAAATAAAACAATAAAACTACTTGTTCAACTTATCTCCCTAAGGTTTTACTCAAATTTCGAGCAGTAGTACTCATTGGATGAAAAATTTAGTTCCTCGTCCAAGTAGTACCCATTTTGCATACTTTCGATGGACCCTGCTACACAAAAAATGAGAAATACATGAAAAAGCGTGATTGCAATCACATTTTTCATGTATTTCTCATTTTTTGTGTACTAGGGTCCATCAAAAGTATGAAACATGGGTACTCCTTGGATGAGGAATCAAATTTTTCACCCAATGAGTGTTTTCACTCGAAATTTGAGTAAACCCATAGCGAGATAAGTTGAAAATACGAATTGAAAAATAGTTTTTTCTTTTTTTCCTCAAAAATTTGATGATGTATTCTAATCTTATTTATTATTTCCACTATTATTTTATAATTTACTTAGGAGGCCCATTTTAGACCTCAAAATTCCCCTAATGTCTCCTCTATCCATCTTGATGTCTTTCAACTTCTTCTTGAGAAAGAGAACTTGATTCTCATTATTTACTTTGAACATCCCAACTAGCTTGTAATACATCTCCTTAAAAATCTCTAAATCAGAAATATAGGCAACCAAAGGCTTACGAATAGAATCAACAATAATATTCTTAGCTTTAACCTCACCTTTCTTGTACTTTGTTTGTGCAGCAACAGATGCATTTCAAGGAGGCTATGTTATTCTTACTTTGACATAGTCCATGGCATCATTTTCTTCTGATGTCAAATTGATCCAGGATTTGTTTTGCTTATAGATGCATCAAAATTACATATAACAGAGCATTTAAAAACCATGGAACATAAGCATATAAAATGAAGATTAAATAGACATAATCACACATGATATCAAGACACAGAGAATTTATTACGGAGTTCATCCAATTTGGACTACATCTTCAGGCCCTACTCAATAGTGGGGAGGCCTTTATTCATTAAATGGCATGAAAAGAGAAGAAGTACAAGTAGATTTTACATAAACACCCTTATACCGCCAATCTAGAAGAAAAATGAGAAATGGAGAGCCGAGCTCTAAAGACAGATAGCACCATTGGATTCCTAGCGAAAAATTGTGCATTATCGCCGATCCCAACACCCAATTTGAATAATTGGGCTTTCTACACCTTCTCAGAACCTTCTGATTTCTGAGGCAAGGTTCCAGCCACCTGCCAAGAGCAGGTGCCATTTCTATGATTTATGTAAATCTATGTTTCTCTCTATTTCCCCCCCCCTCTCATTGTGCGGATAGCCAATTTATATTCTGGTGGGCAGATACTTTCATAAACCGGGAAGTTTCAACGAATGACAAGTTTAGGCAGGTAGGTTGTTTCAAACAGAGATTCTCAGTCCTGGAATATTACACAGGTAACAAACCTATGATACATGGAAAAACTACTATCAAACATCTCAAACAGACTATTTCATTTTAAACCTAAAACTGGCAGAATAATACAAATAATCGGTGCATTCCCCAAACCTGACGGCTTTATCATCGGCCGCCATAGTCTATCAGCACTAATATCCCATCACAAATTGCAATTGGCAAAACCATGGTGATTCTCCATAATGGTCACTGCACTATGTGATGTGTTATGTGCAAACCGATGGACCTGACAGAACTATCAATTGAAACCCATAACCATATCGCATCTGGGATCCATCGCATATCACAATTGGCGGAACCAGGTGGTACATATATAAGGGGACTTTGCACTGTGCGATATGCGATTGTGATATCACAATCGCAATCGCAATCTGACCCTGTCGGGGGCCAATTCTATATTGTTGCACCTTGCGATATGCGATATGTGATTTATCGCATCGCACCCCTTCCCTTCTTGAGGGTCGATTTATAACCATCGTTCCTTGTGATCCGTGATTGCAATTATCACATTGCAACCTATTAATATTGGGGGTCGATTTGCAAACCTCTGACTTCTGTGATCTACGAAATGTGGGGCGAATGGTGGCCTGCCACTTGGTGCTTCCACATTCGCTGAGAGTTCTGCCACATCATCTTCTCCTGCCACCTTTCCAAGTCAAACTTAAACTCTGACTTTCCCTAACTTCTTCATATGAGCTCGGATTCAAGTGTAATTTACACCATTGGAATTAGGATGATGAGCACTTCGATCTAAAGCTAAGTTTATCAAGATTCCGCTAGTTTTAGTTTTGAGCCTTTTTACCATGCCACTGGTACTTTTTATAGATCCACCTAGATCAATCTTCCTAGATCAATCCTCTTGGATCCCCCTGGATCAATCCTCCCCACTAAGAGAATCTTTTGTTCCTCCAAAAGTATTAAATAATCTACAACTACTTTGTACCTTGTCTGCACCACAAGTGTCCCAATAGGTCATCCTTCCTTCATCTTCACCTTTTTCCTTTGAAGCCATAAGCGATGAGCCAACACCTGCATCCCCTACAAACCTGTAGTACAATATCTTGCAAATTACATGTTTCGCTATATGACCAAAAATGAGCCAAGCATCCCATACTTGCCATGCGTTTATAACACATACTCTATAATCAAGTTTACATAAGAATGGAAACAATACTCCAGTTATCAATACAAGGCCAAACATCATTGTTGCTTCAACAAGTGATGGAAATCACATCATCACAGCAACACATGATTTATAAAAATAAGGCCAAACACTATTGCTGCTTTAACAAGTGATGGAAACACATGATCACTTTCACAATTTAAAATGCAACACGTGATTGGCAAAAATAAGCCCATGACATCATTGTTGTTGCAACAAGTGATGGAAAACACATTATCACTTTTAAAGTTTAAAATGAAACACATGATTGGAAAAAATAAGGCCATGACATTCTACCACACCTAGAAGAACCATCTCTCACTTATCAAAGTGAATGGGTCATCTCCTTGTGATGCATTTGTTGGTCGAACAATTGTTTCACCTGGTTCATGCACGAATGCTTTGTCCTTGCAGCGCTACTCTAGATGGAGCCTACAACACGTGGCTCTTTGATGACCACCTCTGTCATAATGACTAAAATAATCCTTCTTCCTCTAGATCTAATTTACATTCTTCTTTTCTTGTTGTTGAGTGGGTCTTTCACTCCTCATCCTTTTTTGTGCTGCTATTCTCCTCAAGAACTCAGAAAACACATGGTTATGCAATACGAAAAAACTGCAAGTTCTTCTATGCCATGATTTACGTTCATTATTAACAATATGGTTGTAATCAAAATGAACATTAGAATACCGAGATTGGTTATACCTTTCTCGTTGGTCTCTGGTATGATCATGGAAACGAGAGCTTACTTCAAATCTTTATTTGCAATGCATACTAACATAGGTTGATGGTGATGTGTTCCCATCATCCTCTTTCCTCAATGGTTTCAACAATGTCATGGAAGCTTCTGACATATTTTAGAATTGTCCTTCAGTGCACCTCAACCTTGCGAATTGAGGTGTTTTCTCAACCTCCAATCGCTGAGTTATGCCTTGGCCATTAACACCAAGTCCCTCTTCTTCCTTGTACCTCATCTAGGTAAGGAGTCTCATGTTTGTCCCTATAATGGGTATCTCAACATTTCCAACAAAAAATTTACTATGTGAATATGAAACTAAAGAGAAATCAACATCTTTTACCTCCACTGTCGAGTTGGAAAGAACTAATGAGGGCTTCTCATCATTTGTTGTTGATGGTTCGCTGGTTGTTTTGGCTCATTCCCCAACCTCCTTCCTGACATATCCAAGTCCTTTATGTCATGGTAATTCCTCTACTTAGATGGGGTTTATGATGCCCTGGCCATTAATGTCGAGGCCATTTCCCTGATACCCCATTCTTTAATAGTTTGGACCTGATTCCTATAGTTTGGTTTTCAAAAATGGCGAAATCATCACCAGAACAATACACGGAGTTGAAGAATTGATTTTTACCTCACGGGGGTCAAGTTGTAGCTTTTCCAAGGCCTCATCCTTAGCTTGCAACTGGCTTAGAAACCTTTTTTTCTCCTCTTTCTCTTCCTGTAGAAGCCTCCTTAATTCAGCAAGCTCTACTTGAATACTTTGGTTAATCTCCTCATTCGAGGAAGGCGAGGAATAAAATGCATAAGCACCGGAAGATGTTGATGACGCATCACTCTCCAATCTCTCTATCTCCTCCTCTCTTCTCTTCTCATACACACCATACGTGATGTCCACCATTTTGGACATTCGCAGGAAGGTCTCGTGCATTTCTTTATCATTCTCCATGGCTATAAACTCGGTCATTCACGCTCACAATTCTTAACAGCAACAAGACTGCTTCTTTTCCCAATGAGCTTAACCATCTTCCATGTCTCCTCTTCATGATGCATGTCCTTTGAGGCTTATTTCTAGTTAGCGTAGTCATGCATTTCATATCACCTAAGCCCTGCCCTGATACCACTTGATCCATTATTTTTTTTCTTATAGATGCATTAGAATTACATATAACATAGAATTTAAAAACCACAAAACATAATCATATAAATGAAGATAAAAGAGACATAACCACGCATGAGATCAATACACAGAGAATTTATTATAGAGTTCATCCAATTTTGACTACATCTCTAAGCCCTTCTCAATAGTGGGGAGTCCTTCATTCATTAAATGGCATGAAAAGAGAAGAAGTACAAGCAGATTTTACATAAACACCCTTATACCTCCAATATGGAATATATATGAAAAATGGAGAGACTAGCTCTAGATATAGATAGCACCACTGACTTCCTGGTGAAAAATTGTACAGAATCGCCTATCCAAACACCCAATTCGGATAATCGGTCTTTCTACACCTTCTCGGAACCTTCTGATTTCTGAGGCAAGATTCCAACCACCTACCAAAAGAAGGTGTCGCTGCTATGATTTTTGTAAATATACGCTGCTCTCTACTGCTGCCCCCCCTCTCGCTGTGTGGATAGCCCAATTTATATTCTAGTGGGAAGATACTTTCAGAAACTGGGAAGTTTCAACAAATGACAAGTTTAGGCAGGAGGGTTGCTTCAAACAAAGATTCTCGGGCCTGGAATAATACGCAGGTAACAAACTGTCATACATGGAAAAACCAATATCGAATATTTCAAACAAAGCATTTCATTTTAAACCTCAAACCGGTAGAATAATACAATGAATCAGCGTATTCCCTGAACCCAATAGATTTATCATCAGTGGCCATAGTTTATCGGCGCCAATATCCCATCGCAAATCACAACCGGCAGAACCATGGTGATTCTCCATAATGGCTGCTACACTGTGTGATGTGTGATGTGCGAACTGGCGGACCCGATGAAACTATCAATTGAAACCCATAACCATATCGCATCCGAGATCCATTGCATATCGTAATCGGCTAAGCCATGGGGTACATATATAACGGGACTTTGCACTATGTGATATGCAGTTGTGATATCGCAATCGCAACATGATCCTATTGGGGGCTAATTTTGTACCATTGCACCTTGTGATATGCGATATGTGATTTATTGCATCGCACCCCTTCCCTGCTCGGGGGCCAATTTATAACCATCGTTCTTTAAAATCTGTGATTGCAATTATCGCATCGCAACCTAGTAATGTTGGGGATCGATTCGCAAACCTATGACTTCTACGATCTGTGAAATGCGGGGCCAATGGCGGCCTGCCACTTGGCGCTTCCCCATTCGTTGAGAGTTCTACCACGTCATCTTCTCCTGCCACCTATCCAAGTCAAACTTGAACTTTGACTTGCCCTAACTTCTTCATATGAGCTCAGATTCGAGTGTCGTTCGCACCATTTGAAAGAGGATGATGAGCACTTCGATCTGAAGTTGAGTTTATCAATATTTTTCCACTTTGCATTTTGAACCTTTTTACCATGCCACTAGTACTTTTTAGAGATCCACCTAGATCAATCCTCCTAGATCCTCCTGGATCAATCCTCTTGGATCCTCCTGGATCACAAATCTAGAGTCATCTTCCATGCATGATAGTCAGATTTGTCCTTGAGCTTGTCCTCAAATTTGAAGAAAGATGTAGTAATCATTGGGACTAGTTCCAAGTCCTTGTCCAACAACTTCTCTTAGTGATTTCTTTGCTTCATTCTTGCTTGGGATTTTTCTTCACCTAAGCTCTGATACCATGTTAATTTTAGATAACAATGGTATGTTATATTCCTTAGCTCAATTTACTTCAATGTTCCTTTACTAGCCCAATGGAAATTTCCAAATTATATCCAGTAGCAATCACATTAACTTAAACACAATGATAGTAAATGGAGATAGAACATAAAAACAAGTGCATAAGACAAGCCAAGGCAAGAGGATGCAAGATGTCGAATATGTCAGGGACAAAACCCAATGTGGGAAAACCCTTTGATCAAATCTTCGTATTATTCTTCAATAGTTTAACAGAGAGAGAGAGAGAGAGTACAAGTATCAAAATTACATGCCCAAATCAATCCTACCAAATCAGCAGTCAATGTAGCCCTAACCAGCCTAAAGCCAACGGTGGTCAAAGCTACCCCAAAATGTTATCCAAGCAACTCGGTCAACAGCAAAAGAATGCGACCTGCCAAGGGAGTCAAAGTAAACCCAAAACAGCTCAGTCAACCTAGTCAAAGTTTGTTGTAATTTCTATAGTCAAACGAGAAATTCAACATTGAAGTCAACATGGTCAAACAGTCCCCAAACACCTCAAAAATCGTGCAAATTAATGCGGCCTCCAAAAATTACAATTCTTCCCTCCAGATCGAAGTCAAAGTATGGTCAATCATTCCAAGTCAACGTTGATCAATGCTGCCCTAATCTTTGAAATTTCAACCTCCAAATCCAGTCTAGAAATTCATTCTCTTCTACACGTGTGAAGTAGAGAAGCCTCCAAGTTGTACAAACTAATCAAGAGAGAAGAGAGAAGACGATGTGATGAGTTGAGATGATGTCCAAATGAGAGAGAGGTAACTCCTCTTTATACACTTTGTTGAGGGTGAGGAGACACATCCATTGGGATTCATGAGCCTACATTTGACTAAGGTCGACCTTGACAATTTGTCCATGAGAAAGAAAAAATTCAAAATTTCATTTCAACTTGTGAGAATTGTTGAGAAATGCCAACAAGAAATTCCAGTTTAATTTTTCCTTAAAATAAACTGAGAATTAAAATTGAATTCTATTCTCATAACAACTTGTAAATAGTTAATTAAGTTTAATTAACTTAATTAGCTTAGGAATTTCGAGTTGGAAGTCTTTTTGTAGTCATGTATATATTCTCCCTAATTTTTAGGGGTCCAAGATGAGTTTATTTGAGTTGTAATTAGATTAACTCAGTTTACTAAGTTATGGTCAATTAAACTAGTTCTAACTGTTTGTGGAACTAATAGAGGACTAATAGTCGGTTGGTGCACTAGTGCATCCACTAGTGTTACTCCAATTAATTGAAGATTCCCTCATCAGAAACTCATGCATGTCAGTTCATAGAAAGACCCAATTGAGACTAGAGTACAAGGACAGTGTACTATCACTTGTATGATTCACTGAGTTGTAAATATCATGCATGGAATCAGAGAAGGATGTATGTTTGTACTGCACAGTTTTCGAAGCATGAATTCCCTTTAAATATGGGTTATTCATCCTAGGAATTATGCAAGGAAATTGGGGCTTGGAAGGCAATTGAAATTGGCTAAGTGTTGGCTAATAGCGGGCTTGTGAGGTAGAGAGTTGAGCATACTTGTGCGGAATTATTCTAGTGAGAACAAGCTTTGTATCTTCACTCATATTTTTTATTTAATACAATACAGGTATGGAGGTTTTTTGAGTTGTGGTTTTCCCCAAGAAAACTTATTGCATTATGTGCCATTGATTTCTCTTCTTTTTGTTCATATTGTTTTCATCGATCTATTGGCTTCCACTGGTTGAAAGTAGAAGTAGATTCTTGTCCTATGCTTTAGTAAATTTCATGAGCTTGTGAATATACAGGAAATTCTACATGGTATCAGAGCTGAATTCAATATACTAGAGGAGATTTCAAAGTTTTGGAGTTTTTGGTTATAAGTGAAATTTGAATTTGCAATACATACTTCAGGATCGGTAGATGGCGTTCTATGGTTTGCGGCTCAAGTATGCCTTAGAAGGAAACTCGAATTATATAGCCTAAATGTAGAGAATGGAGGTTGTGCTCGAAGATAATGGCTTGAAGGAATTCATTGATCAAGACATTCCTAAGCCAGCAGCATCGGATGCATAGAATCTAGCCGAATGGAAGAAATGTGTGGCAAAGGCGAGGTGGATAATCCTTGAGGGAGTATGAGACCACATTGTCTCAAGTCTCCATGGAAAGAAAAATTGGTATGCTATGTGGAAAGCATTAATGGACTTGTATCAGAACAATAGTGACCAAAGGAAATTGGCATTGAAGGACAAAATACAAAAAATCAAAATGGAGAAAGGTGAGACTATTCCAAAATACTTGACCAAGTTCACTCAATGTCAAGATGAACTTGGAAATTTTGGAATCACAGTTGTCGAGGATGATATGGTGAGTCTTGCTCTTCTGGGACTCCTAAAGAGTTGGCATAGTTATAAGGACTTTGTCAATGGTTGGGAGAAGCTGCCATATTGGGAATGACTATGGTCAGATTTGATGCAGGAGGAGATCAGGGGGAACACCAGGGATGGTTCTTCATTAAAGACTAATGATGAAGAGAATTGTGCCTTAGCGATTAAGGCGAAAAAAGGGAAAGGGAAAGCTTCCCATTCCAAATCAGATTCTTGCCATGGAGGTAAGAATAAATACATGATGAAACTAAAATGATTTCATTTTCATGAGTTGGCCCATTTTGCTACAAATAGTCCACTCAAGAAGTCCAATAAAGCGTCCTCGGGAGGAGTGGCGAGTGAGGCTTTGGTCTCTCAATTCGAATTGGAAATTCCCCTCATTAAATGCATGGTGTCATCAATGATGAGAAGTGTATGGTACTTAGATGGTGGAGCTTCATTCCATATGGCTAGTGACAAGGAGTATTTCAGTTACCTGGAGGAGAAAGATCTCCAGATGCATATCGATATGGGTGACGATAGGAGGTATAGTGCTACTGGATTGGGCACGGTTACTTTTTAGAGGGAGAATGGGGCTCCACTCACCTTGAAGAATGTTATGTATGTGCCCGGGCTGAAGAAGAACTTGGTATATGTTTCCATGCTTGAGGATAGAGGCTATGATGCAATCTTCTCAAAAGGAAAGGCATTCCTTTGACACATAGCCATGGGTCATGTAAAGAAGATAGGGATTCGGGTGAAAAATCTCTATAAGCTGGAGGTAGAAGATTGTGTTGATTTGAGAATGAAAGTTGAGATGGTACAGAGGCGAGACGTTGGTGAGCTGTGGCACAGGTGATTGGATCACTTGCATCATGGGGCTTTGAAGATCATGCAACAGACCTCCACCATTTGCTGAAAGGTATGCTAGAGAAAGTTGAAACATGCAAGGGGTGTAATTTGGGTAGATACACCAAGTCTTCCTTTCGTGATAGAGAGAGTCGAGCAAACACTGAGGGAGTCCATTTAGATGTGTGTGGACCATTTTCGACATCATCCACGGCCAAAAACAAGTATTATGTTATATTTTTTGATGACTTTTTTCAAAAATCATGGATATTTTTCATGCAGAAAAAGGATCAAACCTTCACAAAGTTTTGTGAGTTTAAAGCATTAGTGGAGAAAGAGTCAGACAAGAAGGTTAAATCCTTACAGAGTGATAATGGTGGTGAGCATGTCTCCAACAAGTTTAAGAAACTTTGTGCAACAGAAGGGATTAAATGGGAGTTGACAGCACCCCATAACCCTCAGCAGAATGGGGTGGCCGATAGGAAGAACAGAAGTATAGTAGGGGTTGTGAGGGTGATGTTGCATGATCAAGGTCTCCCGCTACATGTTTGGGCTAAGGCATGCAACATAACAGCTTATTTGCAGAACCATAACCTGCATTGGGTTCTTGGGATGAGGACACCAAAGGAGGCTTATTACGGTAAGAGGCTAGATGTTGGTCACTTCATGATTTTTGGGTCATCGGTATATTTCCATGTGACCAAAGATGCACAGAAGAAGCTTAATTCGACAACAAAGTTGGGATATTTGTGGGGTACACTGATACACCTCACAGGGATGTCAGATTCAATGAGGAGAAGGTCATGTGATTTTTCCTTAAGAGGGAGTTTCAACTACATCAATTGAGGATCTTTTAGCTCCTAAGGTTGAGGAGCCTCAGATTGATGTGGAGCAGCCACATACAGAGGATTCGGGAATGGATACATCCACTCAAGCAGAGTCTTCTAGGGATGGGAGAAAGTGCACCAAAGAGGCGGATAGATTGTTGTGGATGGTGGAGAGAATGTGGGAGCACTCACATCACATCGCAGACAGAGGAGATCACCTGAAAAGTACACTAGATAAATGGCTCTTATGAGTGGATGTGTTGTGACAGAGCCATCTTCTTTTGAGGAAGCAATGCAACAGCCGATTTGGGTTGATGCCATGGTGGAGGAGTATGACACCATAGTTCGTAACAGTGTTTGGGATGTGGTCCTGAGACCAGAGGATAAGTCCGTGGTGAGCCCCTATTGGCCTTACAAGGTAAAGAAAGCTGCAAATGGTAGTGTGGAGAAGCATAAGGCTAGATTTTTGCCCCATGGCTTTTCACAGGTAGAGGGGATTGACTATGATGAGACTTTTTCTCCCATTGCAAGGTACTCATCTATCATATCTATATTGGCACTATCAGTGCAAATAGGTTGGAAAATACAACAGATGGATGTAAAGATATCCTTCCTTAATGGCACGATTGAGGAAGAGGTTTACATAGAGAAGCCTAGAGGTTTTGAAACCTTCTACAGTGAGTCACATGTGTGTCGTCTCAAGAGAGCATTGTATGGGTTGACGTAAGCACCTCTTTCTTGGTACACCAGGATAGACAGCTACTTCGCCGAGTTGGGCTTCATGAAGAGTGAAGAGGATGCAAACATGTACCACATAGTGGTGGAAGTTAAAATGTTGAACATTGTAATTTATGTTGATGATCTCATACTAGTAGGTGATGATCAGTTGATCAAATCTTGCAGGGAGGACCTTGCAAGAGAGTTTGAGATGAAGGAATTGGGGCTCCTGTATTACTTTCTAGGCATGGAAGTATGGCAGGGTGATGGGGAGTTGTTTTTGTCTCAAGGAAAGTATGCCAATGAGATACTCAGGAGGTTCCACATGGAAAGCTACAAGCCTATAGAGACTCCTCTAGCTGGTAACTAGAGGAAGGAGGATGCTACTTTGGGAGAGGTAGTGGAAGCTATTGTTTATAGGAAGCTTGTGGGTTCACTCATGTACTTGGTGAACACACGACCGATTTATGCTATGCAGTTAACCATCTTAGTCAAGCGATGATTAGACCTACCAAGCTGTATTGGAAGGCGACAAAGCATGCATTGAGATACCTCAGGGAAACTACTTAGTATGGATTATGGTATAGACGAATAGAAGGAGTGAAGCTTCAAGGCTTCATGGATGCAGATTGGGTGGGGAGTCCATCTGACCAAAAAGCACATCAGGAGGGATTTTCAGTATTAGGTTAGCGACATTTTCTTGGTACAACAGGAAACAAATATTGGTTGCACTCAGTTCGATAGAGGCAGAGTACATGGCTGCAAGTCAGGCAACATGTGAGGCCATCTGGATGAGGAAGATCATGGTTGGCCTGTTTGTCAACAGATGGATCCGAAAATGATTTACTGTGATAATTAGAGTTGTATCAAACTCTCTGAAAATCCATTTTTTCATGATAGGTCCAAGCATATTGATATTCGATATCATCATCTCAGAGATTGTGTATTGAGTTCGATCATGTTGTTAGAGTACATTCCCACGGAGGAGCAAGATGCTGACATTTTGACAAAGGCGTTGCCAATATGTATATTTGAGTTTCACAGAGATAGGATCAAGGTAGCAGATAATCCCTTTCTTGTTGAGAGGGAGTGTTGAGAAATGGCAGCAAGAAATTCCAATTTAATTTATTCTTGAGTTAAACTCAGAATTAAAATCAAATTCTATTCTCATAGAAACTTGTAAATAGTTAATTAAGTTTAATTAACTCAATTAGCTTAGGAATTTTGAGTTGGAATTCTTTCTGTAGTCATGTATATGTTCTCCCTAAGTTTTAGCGGTCCAGGATGAGTTTATTTGAGTTGTAATTAGATTAACTCAGTTTACTAAGTTATGGTCAGTTAAATTAGTTCTAATTGTTTGTGGAACTAATAGAGGACTAACAGTCAGTTGATGCACTAGTGTATCCACTAGTGTTACTCCAGTTAATTGAAGGTTCCCTCATGAGAAACTCATGCATGTGATTTCAGAGAAAGACCCAGTTGAGACTAGAGTACAAGGACAGTGTACTATTAGTTGTATGATTCACTCAGTTGTAAATATCGTGCATGCAATCAGAGAAGGACCTATGTTTGGATTGCACAGTTTTGGAAGCATGAATTCCCTTTAAATACGGGAAATTCATCCTAGGAATTACACAAGGAAATAGGGGCTTGGTAGGCAGTTGAAATTGGCTAAGTGTTGGCTAATAGCGGGCTTGTGAGGTAGAGATTTGAGAATACTTGTGCAGAATTGTTCTAGTGAGAACAAGCTTTGTATTTTCACTCATATTTCTGATTTAATATAATACAGATATGTGGGGTTTTTGAGGTTTGGCTTTCCCTAGGAAAACTTATTGTGTTATGTGCCATTGATTTGTCTTCTTTTTTTTCATATGGTTTTAATCAATCTATTGGCTTCCACTGGTTGAAAGTAGAAGTAGATTCTTGTCGTGTGCTTTGGTAAATTGCATGAGCTTGTGAATCTACAAGAAAATCTACAAGAATGAGATGACTTTTATACCAAAATTGTACCTCTCGAAAAGAGGAATCCAATGAAATAATCATCTTCATCATATGATTTGTCCTAAGGTGGAAGCTAGCCCTAGTTACCAATTTCTATTCCTTTTTATTCATTTTCCACACTTTAGTAGATTTCCTTCTCCTATCTGCATTTCTTTTTAACTCATTGTTAGGTATGTTTGCATTGGCCTCCATATTCTATCTAGATCTCTTTAGGATATATGGCAACTTGCAATCTTTGGCTTTGTGGCCAATATTATCACACACAAAACATCTTGTGTTGCCAAGAAATAGGGAAAATGGTGTGTTTCTTCTTGCATTCATGTTTTTCTTTATGTACAATTTGCATTCAGTAGCTTTATGTCTAAATTCATTGCACTGATAGCAGTAACCATAAAATGATTTGTGTGACAAGTGAATGGTTGTCTTCTCTGCTTTCTTGCTTGAAGAAACCATCTTGTTTGTTGCATCTTTTGCTGATTAAACTTGATTTTATTTGTCTTACATTTTGCTACAACATGTCCAGGGTCATGGAAATAAAAGCATTTGATATCATTCAAGGTAGAAAAGAATCTCCTTTGGAATATTCCAAATTTTCTCAGTTCATCTCCAGGAGAAAATGACCTTTTTACAAAGAGCATTTTCTTTGACTTATTCTTTTCATTTTGATTATGCTTCTAGCCTTTGTTTGTTTCCTTCTTAATTAAATTTTTTGTCCCTTCTCCTACATTTCGTTTCAAGGTTGTCGTATCTTATTTAATGATCTATATTTCTGAGTTCTTCATGGAGACATTCTCCTCTTCTAGTTGTTTACACAATATGTTCCTTTTCTCTAACTCACTTCTATCCTAATTAGTTTTAGAATCTTACCTTTCACATTGTTCTTCTTTCTCCTTTAGTCATTTTCTCATTACCTCTTCTATTATTATTGCTCTTTCAAGCTGTGTCCTTAGGATGATTATTTCCTCCTTGTATTCATGCTCTCTTGCATCACATATATGCACCAATCTCTTCAAATCTTCGTTTTCATTCCTCAGTCTTTCTATTTCAGTCGGCTCTGAATCAAGCTTGACTTGTTCTTCAACTAAACACTGTGTTAGAAAATCAAAGTAATAGTAAGTGAAGATTGATTTTCCTTAGCTTGATAATTACTTGTAAATTTATGTCTCCTTATTTAATTATTTTAGTTCTTTATCATAAAGAAATTACCAAAACAAAAGATACAAGAGACAAAAGACACCAAATATAGGTTTCTAGCCAAGGTAATACCCCACTACTTGGTGAAAACCCAAGCAATATCTTTCTTATAGAATCAAATCAAAGATGAGACTTCTTCAACACCCAATAACCAAGTCAAACCACCTTTTAGCTACAAGTATTCTCAATTCAATAAAAGATACCACTTCCTTACTACAATTTCCAAGCCTTCTTAAGATATGATCCAGATTTAAATAGGAATGCCACAAATTACAGAGATAACCATAAACATAGAGATGCAATGAAAATAATACTTCATTTCATTAATGTAAAATACTGAAATATGCTTACAAATAGAAATGGAAATAAACCAGCTAGGGCGATGATAGCTTATCTCTAAGAAGAGATGTGGCAGCTACATGCCTCTTAAATATGTTGCAATGAGGCTCAAGGGCCTTTTTTATTATTGAACAATAAGAGAAAACCCTAAACAAACGAAACCCTAACCCGAGGAGATGTAACACCAAGAGTTTATGGGCCCCGTTGGGGTGAGTTGGATAGCCAACTTCCTAGGGTCGTGACATGGTCATATTATCTCCGTTTGATGCGCTTGATAACTCATTGGAAAGATCTCTCCAAGTACTATGATGGAAAAGATGATTTTTGGCAAAAAATCAATTTCCAAAAAAACATCGTTTAAGGCCTCAAAACGGCTCTGGAAGTTTAGGACCCGAAAAACTGCTAAAAATAGTAAATTGTGCTACAATTAAGGAAATTGAAAAACTAAAAGAAGCAATGGTGGGGGTCCAAGTGGAATTGGCGGGTGGCCACCAATATCCACCTGGATCATTCCTCCCCCCTTAGGAAGAAATGGTCCCCATTGCGTGAGTTCCTCCATGAGAAGAGGAAACTTCTGCTGAACTTGGTCCCTGGTGAGCCACTTGCATTGGTGAAGGAGTTGGCCTACTTTGACAACTCAATAAAGTTAAATATTCTGCTAGCGAGTGTGCTTGATCTATGTGTCAATGATCCGATCAGTTTCTTCTTGTTCCATGCAATCTGGATTTAACTCTGTGGGTGTGAGATGTTCTGCAATGTCGGATGTGTCTAGTAATGGTGGAAAGTATGGCCGAAGGCAGTCCACATTGAACACTGGGTGCAGGCCAAGGAATGGGGGAATGTTGAGCTCAAATGCATTGTCTCCCACAGCCTTGGTAATGGTGTAAGGTGTTGGCATTATGAGACAAGTGTTGTCCTTGATGGCAAATCACACTGATGACAAATCAGAGTGCAGAAGGATAGCAGCAAGGAATTGATGATCAGACTACAAGTATGAAGAGAAAATATATACACGCTGGTTCACTATATACCAAGTCGCGTATACAAGCAGGTTCACTATATACCAAGCCACGTATACGCAGGTTCGCTATATACCAAGTCGCGTGTACACGCAGGTTGGCTTCAGTAAAAGAGCGTGTATGTGGAAAACTTATCTTTGGTCCGTGACGGTTAGTCCTTGGAAGTTGTGCCTATGGTTTTGGACCATGGTGTCTCGACGGACATGTCGATCCCTAGTTTTGAAGTTGATGGTATTATGTTACTATGGTTTTGGCCCGTGGTATTGTGAAGGGCCTAAGGCTATATAAGTAGAAGATCATTAGGCAAAGGGTATGTATTGTGTGTCTGACGAAGTGAGAAGATCTGGTATTGCTGTTTATCTGTTCGGGACGCTTGGCAAGGGTCGGATCTGACAGCGAAGGCATAAGTAATTATTTCTAGATCTGCACGCGGGTTGCCTTTGGAGAAAGCGCGTATACACGCGGTTTTGGTACAGTGAAGTAGCGTATGCATAATAAGATTTGATATTTCAGGTTGTTGTTGATTCTGGTGGTTGTTGCAGAGTTCTGGGCTCTGGTTTGGGCTCTGTGTTCTTGATGACAGGGTTTCAGTGATTCAGTATTGGGTTGTTTAATGAATTATGATGCAAGTATAAGTCGATGATTGTATTGCAGTAATGTTTGTTTTGTACTCGTGGATCCAGTCTGAAAATTGATGAAACGTGGTCCCTGAAGGAAAGAAGGTTGTAGGGTCAGCACCTACGTACTAGTAAATGGATCGGCTAGTACAAGAGTTGAGGGGGTTGTAGCTCCCTTCCAGAAGTAGTTGGAAAACGAGAGAGGGTTGTAGCCCTCTGCAGGTTGTAGCCTGCGTACTGGTAAAGGACTGCACCAGTACATTGTAAAAGAAGTTTCTTATTAAAGAAGAAAGAGACGAATTGCAGCAGGTGGTTTTCACCCACATTAGGTTTCCACCTTATATCATGGTGTTCATGTGTGTGGCTCTTGTGTGATGTTCTGTTCTGTTATACTGCACCTGTTTACTGTTAATATGCTTAATAATGGTCTGATGCATTTACTGAAGATTAAGCTAACTGAATTATAAGATCTCTAGATATACGCTAGTTGCATTAGACACAGTAGCGTGTACACGCGGGTTCACTTAATTGAAGTAGCGTATATGTTTCTGAGTATGAAATTGGAAAGGTTTTACTGATCTGATAATACTGATTCACCCCCCCCCCCCCCCTCTCAGTATTATTTCCAACAATTGGTATCAGAGCAGGTCCTTCAGAGGAAGCTTGATCGCTTGAAGGAAAAGATCCATCAGAATGGCTAATCCAGAAAGAGAGGCACACATTAGGCCACCAGTCTTTGACGGGAACAATTTTACTCACTGGAAGATAAGAACCACTGCATATCTACAATCACTTGGAGCAGAAATTTGGGGAATCGTAGAAGGAGGATACAAATTCCCATCAGCAACTCCTACAGATCCAGCAGAGAAAAAGCAATATGAGCTCAATGCCAAAGCTGTTACTGTCCTATTGAGTAGTTTGACACAATCAGAATTTATGAAGATCATGCATTTCAAATCAGCTAAGGAAATATGGGACAAAATCGTCACAAGCTATGAAGGAGATGATCAGGTAAAAAGAGCAAAGCTTCAAACTCTCAGAATCCGGTATGAAACTCTTAAGATGCATAGTAATGAAAGCATAGCTAATTATTTCCTGCGTATGGATGAGATTGTGAATTGTATGAGGGATATGGGTGAAGAATTTGAGGAAGTTGTCTTAGTTGAAAAGGTTTTGAGATCTCTGTCTGCTAAATTTGATTCTAAAGTATCTGCCATAGAAGAAAAGGAGAATGTGCAGAAAATCACCATGTCATAGCTTCACGGGATCTTAACTGCTTTTGAAATGCGACAAGAGGTACCACCAGAAGCTGCATTCGAAGTGTCAGAGGAAGAAGATGAGGTAAATTTTGTCAAGAATCTTGAACGGGGAACTGGACGGTTCAAAGGTAAGCTACCTTTCAAATGTTTTCTATGTGGTAGAGTTGGTCACTATGCTGCTAGATGCCCTCATAACAAAGGAAAGATATCTGAAGAAGATGGTAGAAGCTATTATACCCATATTACAAGTTCATTCAATGATAGTGAAGATATTAGAAGTCTCATGGCACATGAAAAGAAGAATGCTTCATCCAATAATAGCAAAGATATTAAAAGTCTCATGGGACATGAAAAGAAGAATGCAGAAACTGAAGAAGTTACCAAATTAAATGAACAATTGGAGACAGTAACCAGGGTAAGGGAGCAATTGCAGGATGTAGTAAAGGATCAGAGCATAACTATTCAAAGGCTTGAATCAAAGATCCTCTCTCTAAAAGAAGATCTTAAAAAATCAAGAGAACAGAACAGAGAAGCTCTTGAAGATCAAGAACATGAAGTGATCAAACTAAAGCGACAAGTGGAAGAAGGAAGAAAAGCTAAAGAAGACCTAAGGAATCAGTATCTGAAAAAGGAAGAACAACATCAAGTTGAGGTAAATATCTTGAAAGGTAAACTAGAAGAAAAGGATAAGCTTTTACGATTTCAAGATAGTACTAAAGTCTTCGATGATATTCTTAATAGCCAAAGGTCTCCTGCTATCAAAACTGGTCTTGGTTTTCATGAATATGTTGAAGGTGAATCTAGTTCACAAGGTGAGGCAAGAAATTCTAAGGAGAAATCTGAAATGCTCAACAAGGAACAACCAAGGAAAGAAATTCCTCAATGAAGATCCTTTAATCCTAACTATGGACGTGATAGACGATTATCTCCTCCACTGAATAATGTTGAATGTCATGTATGTCATAATCTTGGACATGTTGCAGCCAGATGTAGAAGTAGAATGGTTCAAGACCATTACAAAAGATCATTGCATCCCAGGTATTTCAGAGGATATTGCTTTGCCTGCAATGCATATGGACACAAAGCAATTGATTGTGATAGAAGGAACATGAAATATGTAAGATTTTATACATGCAACAAATATGGACATAAAGCAAGGGAATGCAGGAGCAGATTTCAAAATTCAAAACAAGAGGACCATACATCATCACAGTTCCAGGAATTGAAGAAGACAGAGACAGAAAAGTGTGGCATAACTCAGTCAGCTGACATAACAGACACAGGGGAATCTGAAAGTGATGAATTTTAGTATTCCTTGCATACGCTGATATAATGAAGACAAGTCGCGTATATACGCGAGTTATAGGCTGCAAAGTCGCGTATATGAAGAAAGGGCAGCAGAACAGACCCAGGTTCAGTCATGGTTGGCTCAGGCTCAGGGGGAGCAGAACAGACTCGGGAAATGGTTGGCTCACACTCAGGGGGAGCATATACTTCAAATAATTCATTGTTGGCATTATGGTTAGAAGTTGCTGATGAAACTAAATGATACATCTTGTTGTTTGATCAAAGGAATAGTATTGCAGACTGATGCTTATGGTACAGATCTAAATGGCTGGTCTTAGAACCTGCATCTGCTCAGGGGGAGCATGGATAGATTGGTACACTTTGGCATAAACAAAGGGGGAGCCAAATCAGAAATTTCAGCATGTACTCAGGGAGAGTATGGACAGCAGAAGGTATACCAAAGAAGAAAATATCTTGGTCCGCCCTTTGCCCTTGATGTCAAAGGGGGAGAGTGACTTGGTGTGGTGGTTGCCATCAAGTCCAAAGGGGGAGATTGTTGGCATTATGAGACAAGTTTTGTCCTTGATGGCAAATCACATTGATGACAAATCATATTGCAGAAGGATAGCAGCAAGGAATTGATGATCAGACTACAAGTATGAAGAGAAAATATATACACGCTGGTTCACTATATACCAAGTCGCGTATACAAGCAGGTTCACTATATACCAAGTCGCGTATACGCAGGTTCGCTATATACCAAGTCGCGTGTACACGCAGGTTGGCTTCAGTAAAAGAGCGTGTATGTGGAAAACTTATCTTTGGTGTGACGGTTAGTCCTTGGAAGTTGTGCCTATGGTTTTGGACCATGGTGTCTCGACGGACGTGTCGATCCCTAGTTTTGAAGTTGATGGTATTGTGTTACTATGGTTTTGGCCCGTGGTATTGTGAAGGGCCTAAGGCTATATAAGTAGAAGATCATTAGGCAAAGGGTATGTATTGTGTGTCTGACGAAGTGAGAAGATCTGGTATTGTTGTTTATCTGTTCGGGACGCTTGGCAAGGGTCGGATCTGACAGCGAAGGCATAAGTAATTATTTCTAGATCTACACGCGGTTTGCCTTTGGAGAAAGCGCGTATACAAGCGGTTTTGGTACAATGAAGTAGCGTATGCATAATAAGATTTGATATTTCAGGTTGCTGTTGATTCTAGTGGTTGTTGCAGAGTTCTGGGCTCTGGTTTGGGTTCTGTGTTCTTGATGACAGGGTTTCAATGATTCAGTATTGGGTTGTTTAATGAATTATGATGCAAGTATAAGTTGATGATTGTATTGCAGTAATGTTTGTTTTGTACTCTTGGATCCAGTCTGAAAATTGATGAAACGTGGTCCCTGAAGGAAAGAAGGTTGTAGGGTCAGCACCTACGTACTAGTAAATGGATCGGCTAGTACAAGAGCTGAGGGGGTTGTAGCTCCCTTCCAGAAGTAGTTGGAAAACGAGAGAGGGTTGTAGCTCTCTGCAGGTTGTAGCCTGCGTACTGGTAAAGGACTGCACCAGTACATTGTAAAAGAAGTTTCTTATTAAAGAAGAAAGAGACGAATTGCAGCAGGTGGTTTTCACCCACATTGGGTTTCCACCTTATATCATGGTGTTCATGTGTGTGGCTCTTGTGTGATGTTCTGTTCTATTATACTGCATCTGTTTACTGTTAATATGCTTAATAATGGTTTGATGCATTTACTGAAGATTAATCTAACTGAATTATAAGATCTCTAGATATACGCTAGTTGCATTAGACACAATAGCGTGTACACGTGGGTTCACTTAATTGAAGTAGTGTATATGTTTCTGAGTATGAAATTGGAAAGGTTTTACTGATCTGATAATACTGATTCACCCCCCCCCCCCCCCCTCTCAGTATTATTTCCAACATAAGGACCATATCAGAGTGGTTTGAGTTTTTGATAGGCTCCGGTAATGCATTCCTTTTGCAAATGCAACTAGGCTTTGTCGCCCCCCTGAAACTTGTGTGACACTCGATGTTGATCATGTCATTTCTTGCACTTGGAATTTGATTTCTCCAGAATGTCATGGACCTGCTGGCGAATATGTTAGATGTGCTCAATCAAACTATTTGCCTTATCTATTTTGAACTGGACATGAGTCGAATCTGCGTGAGTAGCTGCAAATGGCATGGCCACATCAATGGGACATAGTGGTTGGAATCCCAAGCCCACCTGAAAAGGGTTGTGGCTAGTCGAGCTGTGGAGAGCCTAGTTGTAGCTGTGTTGAACATAGGGGAGGATCTCATCCCATGTGCATGGATGCTTTGAGTTGTACATGAGCAGAATGTGTACAATCATCCTGTTGACAACCTATGTCTAGCCATCAGTTTGACGATGGAAGGCTATGGACATAGTGAGTTTGGTGTCCAGCATCGACTAGAGACTGGACAAAAATGTACTGAGGAACTTGCTGTCCCAATCTGAGATGATAGACTGTGGGATCCCAAAGCGTACCCACACTCATTCAAAGAAGAGTTTAGCAGTGGCTTTGGCTGTGATATTCTTCTTACAGGCTGCCATAATGGCCATCTTCGAGAACCTGTCGATGACCACAAAAACACAGTCGTTTCCATGCTTAGTGGAAGGAAGGCCTGACATGTAATCCATGGAGATGGATTCCCAAGGTTGACTAAGGGTAGGCAGTGGGGTATAGAGGCCTTGCTTCTTGATGGTTGGTTTGGCAATGACGCAGGCAGTGCATGATCTGATGTACTTCCCGACACCCTGTTGAAGATTCAGCCAATAGAAATACTTCTATAGTACTGCCACCGTTTTCTCGACCCCGAAATGCCTAGCAGCCTGACTGTAGTGTGCTTTCCAAATCATCTTGGCACGCTCACTTGAAGGAACACAAAGTGACCTAGGTGGCATAACAGGGCATCTTGGAGGTAAAAATCCGGAACATGCTGACCCTCCAAGAGTGTCTGGTATGTGTGGCCGAATTCTGGGTCACTTTTGTAGAGAATTGGCCAATCAGAAGTCTCGTGTCCAAAAGAGTTGAGCACAGTGGTTAATGCCATGATCGGTGGTTGACTGAGGCAATCTACAACATTATTGGTGCTGCCCTTCTTATACTTGATATTTAAATGGAACTATTGTAGGTATGTGGACCACTTTTGATGGCGATCATTCTATAATTTCCCTTGGGTCTGTATGAATTGCAGGGGTCGGTGGTCTATGTGGATGACCGTTTCCTTACCCAAAATGTAATGCTTCCATTGTCAGTAGACCTACACAATGGAATACATCTCTTTGTCATAAGTGGGATACTTATGGACTGTGTATGAAAGTGTCTCACTATGATATGCCAATGGATGCCCGTGTTGAGTAAGGACTGCCCCAATAGCATAGTCAAAGGCATTTGTCTCAACCTAAAATGGTTGTTGCAAGTCTGGTAGTGCAAGCACTGGTGCCGAGAAGAGGTGATCTTTCAACTCTGTGAATGCCTTCTGTTGAGATTCAGACCAAAATAATTTTACTTTCGCTCCTCCCCTGGTGACTTGACTCAAGGGCCAAGTGATATGAGAAAATCCCAACACGAACCTGCAGTAGAAGTTTGCATGACCTAGAAAGTTGTGGAGCTTTGTCAAACAGGTTGGAGATGGCCAATCTCGAATGACTTGGATCTTGGAGAGATCCATATGCACTCCCTGTTCATCAATAATGTATCCCAGATACTGAACCTGGGTCATGCCAAAAGTGCATTTCTCCAAATTGGCACATAACTTGTGTCACCGCAGTGTTCGGAGAACTTGTCGGATGTGGTGGAGGTGCTCTTCCCAACATTGGCTGAAGATCAGGATGTCATCCAAGTATACCAATACAAATGAGTTGGTGAATGGTCGCAAGATGTCATCCATTAGCCTCATGAAGGTTGCAAGAGCATTCGTCAATCCAAAAGGCATAACCAACCATTCGAAAAGGCTCTCCTTGGCTTTGAAGGAAGTCTTCCACACATCAGAGGGTTCAGTTGGTACCTGGTGATATCCTGACTTCAAATCTATCTTGCTGAAATATTTTGCCCCCTTTAGTTGGTCCAGGAGGTCATAAATCCATGGGATCGGTTACCTATTACAAAAAGTGATCTTGTTCAGTGCCTGATAGTCAATGCAGAGTCTCCAAGTCCCATCCTTCTTCTATACCAACACGATCAGGCTCCCACTGGGCGATGAACTCAGACGGATGTGACATTTCTGCAACAGCTCTTGAATCTGCCTCTTGATTTCATCGTTCTCCATAACAGAGCACCGATAAATTGGTCCATTAGGTAGCGGCACACCTGGGGTCAAATCAATGGAGTGCTTGACCTAACAGTGCAGAGGAACACCTGTGGGGGAGGTGAAGATGTCCTCGTACTCCTCCACGACCTTGTCCATCTGTAGTTATCGTGTAGAGGAGCCCTGTATGGAGGTCGTGGCCACCGTCTTCTTCTTTCCTTGAGGGCGTATCATCAGGAAAACAAATTTCCCGGTTTTGGAAATGAGCTTACTGCATTTTTTTGCAGTAACCAAAGAGATGGCGGTAGGTGGTGCTACCTCCGGTATCCTATACAACTTATTTCCCAACGTAACAATAACATCATGGGGCCTTGATTCATACACAGCATGTCACTTCCACAAGTATGGTTGTCCTAATAATACATCACAAACTTCAATGGGAGCAATGTCACACAATACCTCATCCTTGAAGGGCTTGATGTTGTATGGAAGGTGACACTGCTGACTCACATGAAGATCTTGTCCTTAATGAAGCCACCCAATGGTGTACGGTTGTGGATGTGTTGTGGTTGGTAAGCCCAGCCGCTTCACGACCTCTGCCGAAATGAGGTTCTTTTGGCTCCCATTGTTAACAATGAATTGTAGCAGGGAGCCCTTTACCCACATCTGGGAGTGGAAGAGATGCTCCTCCTCCTCTAGATCTTCGGGTTCCTCCTTCTGGATCTTTGTGGTGGCAATGGTGGCATTGGGCTCCACATCGATAATCTGCTTCCCTTTATCATTCCCCTTGTGTGAAGGGTATGGAGAATATTGGTAAACTCTGGCACGTCTTGGTCCCTTCCCTACTGCAACGTGGTCCACTTTATGTATTGATCCTCATAGCTTTCGACAAGGTAGTAATGCTCCTTGATGGCATCCCAAAATGAATTCCAAGTGGGTGCGGCTAAAAATAGTGAGATTGTACTTTCATTCTTCTACTCGCAATAGGTTTCCCACCAGTCCTTAACGTGGGGGGCTGCTTTGAGAAGAGCGAAAATAATCTTTTCCTGACTAGAAAAATCATGAACAAAAAAATAACCCTCTAGAAAATTTAACCATTTATCGATGGCATCTGTGTCTTTCTGACCCTCGAATATTGGAATTTCAAAATTAACTTGTACCTTAAATGGTGTGTCATTTCCAGAGTAGCTGTTGGAAGCCGATGCGTCGCCCTTGGGTAGCCACTGAAGGAACTGGGAAAAGTTGTCCATCATCGTGTTCCTTTGTCACTCAAGGGCTTCTTCGAGCAAGATTTTGATAGGATCTCCTGGCCCCTCATCTTTCTTTTCATCCGCCATGGGAGGTCGTCAATATTTGTGAGGCTTGTCTTACAAAGGTTTGACCAGTTCAAGCCCTAACTCTTTATATCCTGACCTCATTGGGGACATGCAAAGAAAAACAAAGAAAAAAGCAGACCGCTCTGATACCACTGACCCGGATTTAAACAGGAATACCACAAATTATAGAGATAACCATAAAAACAGAGGTGCAACGGAAATAATACTTCATTTCATTAATGTAAAATACTGAAATATGCTTACAAACAGAAATGGAAATAAACCAGCTAAGGCGATGGTAGCTTATCTCTGAGAAGAGATGTGGCGGCTACATGCCTCTGAACTACCTTACAATGAGGCTCAAAGGCCTTTTTTATTATTGAACAATAAGAGCAAACCCTAACCCGAGGAGATGTAACACCAAGAGTTTATGGGCCCCATTGGGGTGAGTTGGATAGCCAACCTCCCAGGGTCGTGACTTGGTCATATTATCTTCGTTTGACATGCATAATAACCTGTTGGAAAGATCTCTCCGAGGACTATGACGGAAAAGAAAATTTTTGATAGAAAATCAATTTCCAAAAAAACATCGTTTAGGGCCTCAAAACAGCTCCGGAAGTTTAGGACCTAAAAAACTGCTAAAAATAGTAAACTGCGCTACAATTAAGGAAACTGAAAAACTGAAAGAAGCAATGGTGGGGGTCCAAGTGGAATTGGCGGGTGGCCACCAATATCCACCTGGATCAAGATACCACTGCAATTCTTATTCCTCTGTAATACTTCTGAGATACTTGAAATACAACTGCAATTTAGACTCCAACTTGTGATGAATAGAATGAAAATTCAACATCGGATCACTGTCACATAACCGCAACTTCATATCATTATCATAGATCTACAACTTTGGATCACAGGACCGCAATTTTGGATGAATTTCATAAGACTGCAATTTTGAATCTTCTTCAAGAGTGTTCATACCTCACTATAATACTACGGTGCCACATTTTGTTATCTTTGTATCTTAGTGATACTTAATGCAATTTCGGGCTACTGTAATACCATTATATATTTCGGTCAAAGGAGCAGACTATTAAGTTCTTCTTTTGGTTTCTTATGTGAGTTACTTTCTTCTTCACAAAACTGCAAAAAAAATCACTTTTCTTGTTCGTTACCTTTCCTTACTATCGATCTGCAAATAAAATTGTCTTCAAAAGGATTCAACTAGCTTCCTATTTATACTTGTTTTTGTGTGTTTAATAGCCATGAGGCAGAGCCGACATGATAAAGATTTGCACTGACATGATTGATGGTGTTGAGGTTGACTTGTAGTGTTGACTTGTAGCTATAGGATTGACTTATAATATAATATTATATTGACTTTTCATGACAAATCCTAGAGGCATGCAATGGATGCCATGACCTATATGACCAATAAAATAGGCATGAAACCCATTATTAATAAATAAATAATTTTATTTTACATTATATACAATTATGAAGATCGAACCTAGTTACTTTTCCAACACTTTCTTCATGAGAATCAAATGCATGTACAATAGCAAGACAAGTCTCATTTGATTGAAGGCTTTCCTTTTGACAGAAAATTTCCTTCCTTTCCTTTTTCTTCTCCTTTTCAACAGTGTTGCTACTAGTGTCTCCTTCATGCATGAGTTGTAACCTTTCCCAAATATATTTTACAGAATTTAAATCTATCACTGTCTCAAGATCCTTATTGTGAAGATTATTATACATTACGCATTTTTCTTGAGCATCCCACTATTGGTCTAGCTTAGAGGGGGAGTATTTGCAATAATCATCACATAATAGCTTCCATACACCATGTCCATAAGATATCAGGTCAGATTTTACATTATCTCTCCATTCATGAAATTTTTTTGCACTTAGCACAAGAACACTTTGATAGTATGTGACTTAACCATGTCTACCTTCAAGATGTTAGGCTTACAATGAAGGAACCTACTCTTATACCAATTGATGAAAACTTGACTAAACTAAGAGGGGGAGGTGAATCATTTTAGTACATTCATGGACATTAAAATTCTTTTCTTTTGATTGATTCACTGAAACATTAAAAATGAGCATCTTAACATATAATGAACAACAGATTGAATATGTGAACAATGACTAGTAATTTATCCAAAACATCACATAAACACGTAACATCAACACTTATGTACACCAGATATAAGTGGAAACCCACAAAGGGAGAAAATGACAATTTGTTATTGTTGTGATGTAAAGGAAAGCTCCTAATCCATTAGTACATCTGATTTTTTATAAACTCCAACCTATAAAAGGTTTCAACCTAAATTTTTTTGCAGGCTATAACATGCAAGGAAGCTCCAACTCCCATAAGTTTTATGTAGGCTACAACACATAGGAGGCTCCTACCTCAACAGGCTCCAACCTGTTATTTATCAAGCTACAACTTGAAAGGAGACCACAATCCCCTCATTCAGAATGAAAACAAGATGTTGGTTTACTTGCTCTATAATTTTGCATACCTCCATCTATGATTCTGATTCTTCTTTTCCTTAAATTTGCATCACATTTTCTCTATATGTGCTAGGTAACTATTGCATAACACCTCAATCATCATTGATATTCTCAAACTCTCAAAACTTATTATGCCATCCAAAATTACATCTTTTATAAAGATAGTGTCGGTTGTTTGTATTCCACATAAGAATATGAAGTGAACATGCTTGACTCTTTTCCTTCCACTCATTCATTTCCAAGATCTTCATATTTTGAATATTAGAACACAAATAAGTGCTCCACCAAATATTATTTTCAACCACCTGTAATGATTAAATACACCACAAAAATGCCAACATATGCAAGCAAGTAATACATTATAACATCATAACACATGTAAAACATTCACTTTCCAATGCAAGCAATATGCATGCAACATATGAAAGCAATGCATCACTCTCCAAAGTCATATATTTTTTATACAACATCTTGTATCACTACTTCTTCATGCCATTTCCTAAATATCCTTGAGTCTTATTTTGTTTGTCATGGAGTCTTTTCTTTGTTTTCATGGAGTTTTTACTTTGTTGTCATGGAATCTTGCATTTTCCCTGCATCACAACAATTCAGCTCAACCATTATATGCATATAGCAACATAAGCAAGCCAACATCTGTCATGAACATTTGTTCTGCACATATTTGTCTCACTAATCAGCACCAATCAACATATGTAAGCACAAACAACCTTTCACCAACACCTTTTGCAACAAAACACATCTTGTGTAAGTAGAAGGCAATAAAATTTCTCAACATGATCTTATGCATTAACATTTCTCAGCATGTGTTAAGCAACCAATAAGTTTTACATTTTGTCCTTTGCATGCCTTTGTTGATCTTGTTACTGCTCCCTTGTCATCACGCCATATCATGTGTTACTGCTCCTTTGTTGTTCCTCCACCCAAGTTGCTCGTTCCTTTGTTGTTCTTCTACCCAAGTTACTCCAGCCTTATTTCTCCTACATACCTTGATGCTCCTGCATACCTTGGTGCTCCTATTATTCCTTTTCCATCAATCACAACAATGCCAACATATTTCACTTAATATTTTTTAAAATCTATAACTAACTATTTTTCTCTTAATTCTTCTCAAAAATAATTCTTTCATATACTTTACTCCTAAAATCTAATTTCTTTCTTATACTTTACTCTTAAAATTTAATTTAAAATTATCTTTTCTCTATATAATTTAATTTTAATAACGTTAATTTACCCCTCCACCTTAATTTCTTTCTTATACTTTACTCCTAAAATTTAATTTAAAATTATCTTTTGTCTATCTAATCCCTTATTTATAGCCTTCTTTGAAGAATTTTTTTAAATGATCATTATTCCTATTATCCCCAAAAATTTATCTCCAACCAAATATATTGTTGAATAATTTATTTAATTTTTAAGTAAAAAATAGTAATCTCTTGGTAAGGGTTCCTTTTATTTAATCTCTTTCTTAATTAAGTTAATTTTACCTCATTTAATTTATTTCTTAATTAAGTTAATTTTATCTCATTTAACTTATTTTCGACTTCATAACCTTTTTCTTTGTCATGTTGTATGTGATCCTCCAGGCTTGACCTGTGGGTTGAGGATCTACGACTCAGAGGCATCTAAGCCGTCAAAGTCACATGGGGATCGCACTCGGCCTAGGCCGCATCAACCCTTAGCTAACTGGATTTTTTAGCATCTCTCATCCCCCTAGCATAGGGCACAACCACCCCCATTGATCTTGGGTCGCTTTGCTCACGAGTCCCATCCTCAACCAGTTGTGCTAGTGGGACTTGACTTCGACTTTATAACTTTGATTTAGGATAAAATCAATATTTTATTCTTTTGTATCAATTTCTTTTGAATTTAGAACCAAAAACCATTATCTCCTTCTCAACCCACTTTATCACGCCCCCAATTCTTTTTTCATTAAATTGGCCGGGTGCGGCACCGCCTAAGTAGTTAACATTCTCCATTGTTAGCTTATTTTACGAACTACGCCTTAACATTCATCATATAACATGAATAACATATTAATGTGCAGAAACCATTAATATAAAGACATCATGAACAACAGCATAAACACAATCATATGCAAGAGAGAATTCTTTTATTATATATGAAGAGTTTTTGTACAATGACTTGGAGCTTGGCTCAACCGGCGTTTCACCCGAGTTGGGTGCCCACCCGTGCAAGAGCGCACGGTGGTCTCACCTCAACCCCAAACCAAAATACAATACAACATAACACAACCGAGTTTCTTATCGAATGGGCGGGCACACGCGTGCACGACCCGCGCCCAACACAATCCAAACCCATTTACCAAACTTCGGCGGGCGGGCACCTTAGAACGCCCTCCACCCGCACCTTCAACCACCCTTACAATACTTTTGCAGCCTGTGTACACCGCCCGGCAGGCGGTCGCATCCCTTCCGCCTTTGCTGCGGCCCTGCACTTACTCGCACTTCTTGTTTGAATGATCGTAAATTATGAGCGATGGTGAAAATGACAAGCCTTACCACTTGTTTATACACTTCCTCACGTGGTGGTCATGCCCTCGGCCGACCCTTCCACAAACTCCAACCAACGCGTCCTCAAACACAAGCGATGCTAACATATGGTTGGCTCGCCCTTTTTTTTGCCTCGCTCCATGGTCGGCTTGCTGGGCAAGTCCTCCAACTCGCCATATAAGTGACGGAGCACCAACTCGCCCTCATAACATGTTGCACCCTTGGTTATCCGTCGCACTTCCATGCCTTAGTCGCATCTCGTGGAGGAAGGAGCGCGTGCCCGGTCGCCCGATGACTGCAGGACATTACATCCTCCCCCACTTGAAATCATTATCGCCCTTGACAATCCCGACTGCCTCAGAAGCTTCCTATCATACTTCTCAATCTTCTTCTTCCATCTCCAAAGTGAGTCCTCTGATTCCCAGCTTTCTTCCTCCGGTGCATTCTTCCATCTGACAAGAAATTCCCGCTTCATGTGGCAACCAATCCCTGTAGTTCTGAAGCTCAAAATCTTCTCCAACTCTAGTCCTGGATTATCCACAATCCCGGCTGGTCCTCTCAGCAGTTCAGCTCTCTCTAGATGATCATAATCAAGTCTTCATCTCTTCAACTAACTCATGTGAAAAACTGGATGCTTCATGTGCATATGGTGCAGAAGCTCTAGCTCATAAGCAACTTCCCCCACTCTCTTCTTCACTCGGAATGGTCCCTCATACTTCCGTGTCAGTTTGCTCACAGTCCCCTTGGCTGGCTAAAACTTCTCCCCGGTAATCCTGAGAAACACCATATCTCCCACACTAAAGTGCGCATCTCGTCTTCCTCGATCAGCCCATTTCTTCATTCTCCTCGCAGCTTCGTGCAAGCGCAACCGTGCCAACTCCAAGGTCTCATCCCAAGCCTTCATGAACTTCCTCGCATGAGGACTTCTCAAGAAACCTCCTGTCACTACGGTATGTGGTGCAACCGGCAGCTGTCCATTTACCAACTCAAATAGACTATACCCCGTCGCAGAACTCTTTTGAATATTGTAGCTAAACTGAGCAATATCCAAGAGTTCAGGCCAATTCTTCTGATCAGCCGTCACATAATGTCTCAAGTAGTCCTCCAGCAATGCGTTGATCCTCTCGGTCTGTGCATCTGTCTGTGGATGGTAACTCGAACTCATCAACAACTCTGTCCCGACTAACTTGAACAATGTGGTCCAAAATCTGCCTGTAAAACACGGATCTCTATCTGACACAATGCTCAATGGCATCCCCCAATACTTCACTATGTTCTTAAAGAACAACTCCGCATTCCGCTCGGCTCCACGCGGTATCTTTGTTGGAACAAAGACAACATACTTGGAAAAACAATCAACCACAACCATTATCCCATTATACCCCTGAACCTGTGGAAACTGAGTGATGAAGTCCATCGAGACACTCATCCATGGTCTCTCAGGAATCGGTAAAGGCTGCAACAGTCCTCCTTGCCTCTGAGTATCCAATTTGTCCTGCTGACAAATGATGCACGTATGACTCCTCTACATCCTCTCACATCTTCTCCCAAAAGAATCCTCTCTCCAACAATGGCAAAGAACGACGCATCCCTGGGTGGCCAACCCATGGCGAGTCGTGGCACTCCTTCAAAAGGTGCCTCCTGAGCCCAGATGACGTTGGAACATAGAGTTAGTTTCCAAAGAACAAGAACCCGTCCCGTAGAAAGAACTTTCGTGTCTTCCCCTCCTTTATCTGCTTCACTATATTCTGTGCCAAAGTATCGGTTTCAACACTTTCCTTGAGCTTATTTTGCATCTCTTCTGAAATCTGAACTCGACTCCTACTCCTAGCTACCCGGTCTTCTCCCTCCAATGCCGCAAGTTGTCCCTTTCTGCTACCGCATTGTGTCTTCCCGGTCTATACTCGATAGTCATGTCGAATTCTGCCAAGAAGTCCTGCCAACGATCTTGCTTCGCAGAAAGCTTCGGTTGTGATGCAAAATAACTTGTTGCAACGTTGTCTGTCTTGACAACAAACGGCTTCCCAATCAGGTAATGCCTCCACACATGAAGACAGTGAATGATTGCAGTCATCTCCTTCTCATGGACCGGATACCTCCGTTCTCTATCCTGCAACTTCCGACTCTCGTACGCCACCGGATGCCCATCCTACATAAGAACCCCTCCTATGGAAAAATCCGAAGCATCAGTGTGTACCTCAAACAGTCTCTCGAAGTCAGGCAACTTCAGTATCGGTGCTATAACCATCCTCTTCTTCAAGTCATCAAATGCCTTCTGACATTTATCCGTCCAACTCCACCTCTTGTCTTTCTTCAATAGGTCTATCAGTGATGATGTTACCTTGGAGTACCCCTCTACGAACTTCCGTTGGTAGTTGGTCATGCCCAAAAACACCCTCATCTCATGGACATTCTTCGGTTCAACCCAGTCCTCGATCGCCTTCACTCTGCTCGGCTCCATCCGTATGTACCCTTGACCAAAAATATGCCCAAGGAACGGAATATCGGTCTGAGCGAACACACACTTAGACTTCTTCAAGAACAGTTGATTTGCCCTCAGTGCCTCGAACACCATCTCCAAGTGCTTCTTATGATCCTCCATGTTGTCACTGAACACCACTATATCGTCCAAGTATACTACTATGAACGAATCCAAGTATGGTCGTAGGACATCATTCATCAAAGTGAAAAACGTAGCAGGAGCATTACACAACCCGAATGGCATAACAAGGAACTCAAAGCTACCATACCTGTTACTATCGCGGTCTTCTTCTCGTCTCCTTCAACTATCCGCACCTAATAATACCCATGCCTCAAGTCCAGCTTGGAAAACACTCGGGCTTTCGCAAGCTTGTCAAAGCAATCAACAGCCAATGGCAAAGGATACATGTTCCTTACCGTCTGCTTGTTCAATGCACAGTAATCACAACACATCCGTAGCTCATTCGAATCCTTCTTCCGTTGGAACAATACCGGAGCTCCATAAGGGGACCTTGAAGGTCTGATGAAACCTGCATCAGCTAACTCCTTTAGCTGTCGTTTCAATTCCTCCAACTCAGGTCCTAACAATCGATAAGGTGCTTTAGCCGGGGGTTGCTTTCCTGGCTCAAGCTCAATGCTATGGTCCACTACACGCCTTGGTGGAAGCTTCTTTGGTAGCTCATCAGGCATCAAATCCGCATATTTGGTCAATACCTCAGAAATCTCGGCTGGAACAGGAATCCCCACTCCATCACCTTCGACATCCTTGAACATCACCGCATATGTCTCCATATCTGATTCCTTCATAGCCTTCTCCAAACTTAGTGCAGAAACATGTTGCACCTTGACTTCCCTCCTTTGCCTATGAGTAAAGTCCAAGTTTGTGACTGTCTGACCAACACCACCTCATCACAAAAGGGGACAAAAATAGCCTTGTTTCTCTTCAAGAAATCCTATCCAAGTATCATATCAAAGTCGTTCATCTCCATCACTGTGAAGTCCAACTGACCCTTCCAGTCTTTTATCTGCACAGGCACTTCGTGTGCCAAACCCGCCACCTTAGCTCTAGAGTTCACTGCCTTGACTTCCACATTCGATGGGAAGATCATCAGTCCAACCTTTTTTGCCAATCGTGTCGTCATGAAGTTATGAGTGGCCCCCGTGTCCACCAGAGCTTGAATGGTCTTTCCATGAACCATCAAGTCCACGAAACCCAGACTATTCATCCACAATTTCTCCATAACTTTTCCCTGCATACATGTTTGTTCTCTGCGTTCATCAAGCAACGGCTTCACTACCTATGAACCTACTCTGATACCACCTGACACGCCCCCAATTCTTTTTTCGTTAAATTGGCCGAGTGCGCCACCGCCTAAGTAGTTAACATTCTCCATTGTTAGCTTACTTTACGAACTATGCCTTAACATTCATCATATAACATGAATAACATATTAATGTGCGGAAACCATTAATATAAAGACATCATGAACAACAGCATAAACACAATCATATGCAAGAGAGAATTCTTTTATTATATATGAAGAGTTTTTGTACAATGACCAGGAGCTTGGCTCAACTGGCGTTTCACCCGAGTTGGGCGCCCACCCGTGCAAGAGCGCATGGTGGTCTCACCTCAACCCCAAACCAAAATACAATACAACATAACACAACCGAGTTTCTTGTCAAACGGGCGAGCGCACCCGTGCACGACCCGCGCCCAACACAATCCAAACCCATTTACCAAACTCCGGCGGGCGGGCGCCTTAGAACGCCCTCCACCCACACCTTCAACCGCCCTTACAATACTTGTGCAGCCCGTGTACACCGCCCGGCAGGCGGGCGCATCCCTTGCACCTTTGTTGTGGCCCTGCACTTACTCGCACTTCTTGTTTGAACGATCGAAGATGATGAGCGATGGTGAAAATGACTAGCCTCACCGCTTGTTTATACACTTCCTCGCGTGGCGGTCATGCCCTCGGCTGACCCTTCCACAAACTCCAACCAACATGTCCTCAAACACAAGTGATGCTAACATATGGTCAACTCGCCCTTTGCTTGCCTCGCTCCATGGTCGGCTTGCTCGGCAAGTCCTCCAACTCGCCATATAAGTGACGGAGCACCAACTCGCCCTCATAACATGTTGCACCCTTGGTTATCTGTCGCACTTCCATGCCTTAGTCGTATCTCGTGGAGGAAGGAGCACGCGCCCGATGACTGCAAGACGTTACACACTTGGTCCAAACTTCTTTATAAATTCTTGGTTTGACACTCTTTCATCTTCATTGCAAATTTTATATGCGGTGACGTCAATAATCCCTCCAATTATAGGACCATCATGATAAACCATTTGTTTTCAAAGCTATATGGAAGCATGCTATAAAATAAAATTAGCAAGTGGGCAGAAGAAAGAGATAAGTGTGTTAAAGGGCAAGCAAGTTTTAGACCTAAACATTCCACAGTTGATCATTGCATAACTTTAAGACACATCATTGAAAAGGTTTGGGAGAAAAAGGAAGAAGTCTTTTGTTGCTTTGTTGATTTCATAAAAGCGTTTGACTCAGTTCCTGGGGACAAGCTTTGGCACAGAATGGAGGAGCTTGGAGTTCTTAAACATTTGAGAGCAGATGTGCATAGAGTGTATGAAGAAGTGAAAGTCAAAATTAGAACTTCAACAGGGATTTCTGAAAGTTTTAGAAGCGATATCGGGGTCAAGAAAGGTTGCCCATTGTCTCCTACCCTTTTTGGTTTATATATCGACAAGCTTGAAGAGTGGTTAAATTCGCAAGGGGTGGATAGTATCTATTTGGGCAAGTTCATTATAAGGCTTTTTTTGTATGCAGATGACCTTATTCTGATTTCTAAATCAGCTCTTGGTTTGCAAAAGCACTTACTATCCCTTGAGAATTTTTGTACAAGTGTGGGGATGCAAGTCAATATCAACAAAATGAAAGTAGTGGTTTTCTCTAAGAGAAGAAAACATAAACAACATAAGTTCTACTTTGAAGGAAACATTCTGGAAGAAGTTGTGGATTACAAATACCTTGAGATTGACTTCAACAAAAATCTAAGTTGGGATGGTTGTAGAAAGAAAAGAACTTTGGGGGGTTATAAAGCATTTTATGCTTTTGAAAATAGGTGTAGAGAGGCAAAGTTATGGGACTGAAAAACCACTCCAACTCTTTTTGGGCTTCTAGTGATTTCGATGATTCTCTATGGTTGTGAACTATGGGCCAGCAATACGTCCGATATGCAATGGAGACAAATTGAGAAAATTCATAAGTGTTTGATTACAAACAAATTCAAGATTAAAAGTGCAGTTCCTTATGCTATCTTGTTAAGTGAAACAGGGGTTGCTCCTATTAGAGAAATTGTGATGGTGCGAGTTATAAGGTATTTAAAGAAAATTGAGCAAATGGAAGAGGGTAGATGACCTAAGGTTGTCTTTAATGACAGATTGTGCAATAGAAAAAAAACTTGGCTGCAGCAAAATAACAAATGGTTTAGTAAATGGGTTATTTGCTTGAACACATGTCCCATAAACAACAAAGAGATAAAAAAATTTGTTTTGGAAAAGTTCCACAAGCGTACTTGGGATAAGGAGCTAGGAAAAAAGAAAAAGTACTATATTGAAGTGTTTAATCCCACTCATAGTCATCAACCAAAAGCATACATAGAGGCCAATATATCTTGGAGAGCCAAAATTCTTATTGCTCAATTAAGGACTAATTCTTATCAACTCCGTTATGAAACAAGGCACTGGAAAAGACCAAAAGAAGTGTGGGAGGAAAGAGTATGCATTTTTCGTTCTTCCGGAAAAATGGAAACAAAAAAACATTTCATTTTAGAATGTGAGGCCTTCAAAGGAAACAGGGAAAGTTATGCAGATATGCTGCTAGCTAGCTCTTGGGATAATCTATTTAGCAAGTAATTTGTCGAGAAGTTGGGAGCATTTATTGTGAAACTTCATAGAAAAATGATCGAAAACATTGTAGATGAAGAAACAATATGTCCCATAAGTTATCTTTAACCTCCTTCCTTCCTTCCTTCCTTCCTTCCTTCTTTCTTTCTTTCTTTCTTATAATGAGTAGAATAATTCATTCCTTCCTTCCTTCCTTCCTTCTTTCTTTCTTTCTTTCTTTCTTTCTTATAATGAGTAGAATAATTCATTCATTCCTTCCTTCCTTCCTTCCTTCCTTCCTTCTTTCTTTCTTTCTTTCTTTCTTATAATGAGTAGAATAACCCGAAAAATTAAATGTTTCAAAAAATCTACCAAAAATTTAACTCTAGAAAAGTTAGATGTTTAACCCTAGAAATTTAAACTCCATAGTTTCAAACATATGCGAATTTTGTATATCTCTTCCTTCCTTCCTTCCTTCCTTCCTTCCTTCCTTCCTTCCTTCCTTCCTTCCTTCCTTCCTTCCTTCCTTCCTTCCTTCCTTCCTTCCTTCCTTAGTAGAATAACTCTCTCTCTCTCTCATAATGAGTAGAATAACCTGAAAAATTAAATGTTTCAAAAAATTACCAAAAATTTAACTCTAGAAAAGTTAGATGTTTAACCCTAGAAATTTAAACTCCATAGTTTCAAACATATGCGAATTTTGTATATCTCATCCTAGTTTTAATTGGAAGAAGGCTTTGAAGGCAATAAAATTATGTAACTCAAAATCATGGGTGGGAACCACTAAGCTCGTCAAACATCGGGAAGAGACAAATATTTTGGGACCATCACATATTTTGTGTAAGGATGGGAATTGACTGTTTTTTTCCGCAAATAAGATGCAACAAATTATATTTTATGGACAAATAATGTTATTATGGATTATAATGAATAAAAAATACAACGAAAAATATTGAACTTATCACATTATATTCTGTCGACCTTATTTATAAGGCAAGAAATGATCTGTCTACCTTGAAAATTGGCGTTTGAATTTAGATGTATAAACCATTCCACCCGTAAAAGCATTGATTATGCTGGTTGGAAATTGAAGAGCAATGAAGAAAAGGAAGACTTTATTTCCAACGAAACATGCAGTCCCCATACCTGCAACGGTTGAATTATGGATAACTTCCACCACCACCCTCATGGAGTGAATGTTTCGTAGAGTGTAAGTTTATATAAAATACTGCATCGATTCACGTGCCGAGATTCAACCGAAATTTCGCTTGCATGCAAGAGGAGAGAACGAGCGGTCGACAGCACATCACAACATTTTGGGTTGATTGTTCCCTGCATCCAATCTCCGACCAACAAATTTCATTCAATATTCGTTCTCCAATTATTTTTACCATCAAAATCTATAAAAAACTAAATACAAACCACCCATGGTCCGAAGGGAGGAAGAAAGCATCCGTCCTTGACTCGGAGTTTAAATTCAGGCAGAGGGGTATCAGCGGTGGAGGCACAGCAGAGGCAGAATTTGCCCATTTATTCTTGTTTCAGGCCGTCAAGAAATATGAAAGGCGGAAATCGAGAAGCACAGTGTTCAGCGGTTGGCCAAGAGAGCGGTGGATGCCGCAGCCCCACAACTGTACGGCCCTCCACGAAGCGCAAGTGTAAGCGCAAGGGAGGGCCGGACAACATCAAGTTCCAATACAGAGGCGTTCGGCAACGCAGTTGGGGAAAATGGGTTGCAGAGATCAGACAGCCCGGAAAACGAACCAGAAGGTGGCTAGGCACGTTTGCTACCGCCGAGCAGGCCGCGCAGGCTTACGACAACGCTGCGATCTTACTCTTCGGCTCCAAAGCCCATCTTAATCTCCAGCCGTCTGGTTGGGATCAGTCCAAATCCTCCTCCCACTCCTCTAAACTCAGGCCACTGCTCCCGCGCATTACGGTTACACGTCCACCGGCTATTCATGGTACTATCCCCGGCCCTAACCCTAACCCTAATATTTCCGGAGCCTTTCCATGTGGTTATTTTGGAACCCTTACGATTCCAGATTTCTGGCCAGCCGCGATGAGAGCAGCACACACCGACGTTACATATCACCATCCCGTTATCGACCCAAAGCGGGAAACAACACTTGAGCAGCGTAGCGTCTTTCATCTGGAAGAATCTAGGGTTCCTACACAGCAGTGCAATGGCGCGGAAGTACTGCATCGTGAATCCTCTCCATTGAAGACAGATAAGCTCCAAGAAAACTTCAGAACCGAGAATACGGGTCTGCAATCTCATAGACTGGGTGACCCTGATCAGCTGTCTGGGATTCAAGGTGGTATCGTCGGCGATGAGCTCAGTCAAGGCTTTTATAGCGAGACCGCTGGGAATATTACCGAGCCAAGCAACCATTTTGATGGAGAATCGAGAGATGATAATCTTGCTGTTTCCTTGCACGAGTTGCAGTACAGCGGTGGCCCTCCGTCACCCGGTTTCATGTGGCACTATAATATCAAACACGACTATTACTACGACGAGACCAAAAGCAGCACGTTGCCCGAGACCGACAACCAACTCTGGGATTATTCCGATGAAAGTTCTATTTAGTTGCAGGTTTTGTTCGACTCTGAAAGCACTTTCATGACTGGGCCTGCGTTAAACAAGGGCTGCAATTCACGGACCGTCAAACCAAAATAACTGTCCTGTCGTGATGTCTTCGTGGCTTATTGATCTGCACAGAATTCACGAGTAAATGCCAAGGTGAGATGATGGGATCCCTCTCAGTTAAAGGAATATTCATCACAGAAAATCTTACAAAACATATATTTCCATTTCATCTTGCCAAGTAATTAGTTTGAAATGAATAAACATATGAGAAGACTATGATTTTCTTTCAGCCTGGCAAGTTTTAGTACCGAAAAATTCCTTTATTTAAGCATATAGTTTTTCCATTCGTTTACTTCACAAATTGTACATGCTTTCCCACTAGTTTAAGTTTGAAGCTATCTTTATAGCCAAAATCTCGTGCATTCATTTGCTCAGTTTTCTTTGTCCATGTTGTCCATTACCACACGAAATTTTTTTAATGGTCTGAGTGTGCTTTTTTATTTACTGAATGATCACCTTCATCTCAAACTCAGATCTAACCCAACCAAATCATTAAACTCCTTTTCTGACTAGATTGAACATATATATTGATTAAAATGGCCTCCAATATTCTTGCAATGTTGTAATTAGCAAAATGTGAAGAACGAGAATGGTTAAACTTGTATAGAATTTCGTATGCTAAGGATTCACGACCTATACTGCTTGCTTTTCTTAGGCGATTTGAGATACGGACCAAATCTCAGGCCGTTTTTCTTGGTTTTTCCATAACTGATGCAGAATTTAACATCTGCAGCAAATGTCGATATAGTATCCTTTTTCCCTGAAAATGTCCCATCGGAATAATTAAATTTATGGTGGCGTTACAGTTAACTTATATTTTTTAACCCTAGCTAGTACCTGATCATAATGATAATATAAATCACAGTCATGTTACATCCCACATGTCATGATACTTCATCTGTAACGAAACTCGATATGCCATTTCTCTAGATTTTAAAAGGTCATTTGTTGCAATAACGGCATTTCTAATTAGATTTTAGTGTGTGGAAATTTTCACACAACTTTAGCTTAAAATCCCTCTGTTACCAGAGACGGGATGGTGGCCACGAGAAAATATCATTAGAAACGAGACGGTACGGAAAACGCCGTTCCCGACGTCGTTCTGGTTTTTATTGTTGCGAAATTTGTTTTCTTCTGAAATGGATCATTTTTTCTTACAGCGGTTTGATGCCAGAAGGTTTAGCTATCATCGGTTTCTCCTCCGTTAAATCTTAAAAACTCAGGTTAACTCTCGTCCCAAAAAAACATTGCGCAAAACGCACTGCATGCAGACAGCTAGTTTCATTTAGCAGCTGCGCAGCTCATAGGAACAATTTAGGATGAATAAATTTTCAATGATTGAGGTAATGATTTGGTATTTTTTTAATGTATAGATCATGGATTGAAACCTGCAAATCTGTCAAGCTGGAGCGGTATCAATATGGCTTTTCAATAAGTTTCTGGAATGTCTATCTAATAACAAAAACTCAGTTGTGCTCTATCAATTATGTTAGAGGTTATTCTATAATCGAGATTTTTACTTCTTTTCATTATAACCAGAAATCTTCTGTACACGCTGATCACAGATCTTTCCCCCTGTCCGTCCACCTAAATGCACAAATCTATGGTTCCCAACAGAAAGCAATCACCACTCAACATATATTTAAAGGGGAAAATGACAATTATAAGTGAAAGCAATCACCACTCAACATATATTTAAAAGGGAAAATGACAATTATAAGTGAAAAGTGAAAATGACATTTAGAGGGATTTATTTACTTTCATTAAATTGTTAATTTGTTGTTGGTGTTTTGTTTTGTTGCATTCTAAAGTCAATAGATCACTAATATATTGTTGAATTTTGGTTAACATAATAAAACACCTAGGAAGAAGGATTTTTAAAGCAATTTTAATGTTTTTTTCTCTCTCCTGGTTTCTTGAATGCTAAACCTCAAAACTCCGTTTCTGGTTGTCGGTTCTCGTTTCTGGTAACATTGATTAATCCCTGCATAAACAATTTTAGAATTTAATGTATTTAAATTATGTACTTCGTTTAATTTAAATTTATTAGCTAATAGTACCTAATTATAATCTACGATGCTTCATGTGACATCTCACATCTCATGATAGTTACTTATCACCAAACAAAATGATGTCCCATTTCTCTAGAGTTTTGAAATGACATTTGTTCACACATATGCAATCCGAGATAGTTCTGCGGTTAAAATTCATTTTCCTGTTTAAACGGTAACCTTAAACCGTGTCTAAACAACTTTGGAAGTTTATGTACCTAAATTAATGTACTTTAATTAAATCTATATATTTTTAACCTGAATATTAACCAATTATAATCTAAATTACTTTGATGCTACAACTCACATCTCACGATACTTTACCAGGCACCAAACATAATTATGTGATATTTCGTTTAGAGTTTTGAAATGGCATTTGTTAACATAGATGTGTTTCCTAGACAATTGTGTGATAAACATTGATGGATCATGTGATTTTTTGGGGTTTGTATTGACCTTAATAAAATGTTTAAACAACTTTAGAAATTAATATGTATATTTGTTAGATTTAAAAGTGAGCTTAAGATAAATATCTCATCATGTTTATATTCATACCATAAAGGTCTCTCTCTATATATAGATATATATACTCTCTCTCTATATATATATATCGATTTAATGTCTATATTGTCTTGAAAATACTACGCACTAATACAATCAACAAATCCATAATTTATTATATTAATATATGCGTCTAGCCATTAAAATTAGGATCTAATACTCAATAATCATGAGTATTAATCATGATCATGACCTCTTTATATTGTCTTAAAAATACTACGCACTAATACAATGAACAAATCCATAATTTATTATGTTAATATATTCGTCTAGTCGTTAGAATTAGGATCTAATACTCAATAATCATGAGTATTAATCATGACCTCTTTACCTTGTATGGATTTGTAATAATCTTTTAACATATTTAAATGGTAACTTATAAAATAGTTAGTTCCATTAAGAATGGAATCTAAGCAAAGCAAGACTTAAAATTAGATTATGATCTCAATCTGATGTAATTATGGTTCATGATAAGTTACAGGTCTGATTCTGATTAGAATTCCACAAATTCTACCGCGTAGAGTAGTCTGATCTGATGAATACATAACAATAACTGACAGTCCACTTATATTTGAAGATCAATCATCATACACCACTGTGAAAAGATGAAACATATGCAATGAAAAATGGATAAAGATTCTCTCTGCCAGCGGATATCTTCAATTGAGAGCTCTACATCCACTTTTAACGTAAATAGGACTTCTGCCTTACACACGTAATATGAACAGAAATTCTCAAGCATGAGGTCTCACTTGAAACTGAAGTCTGCACATTCCAGGAGCCTACTTCGTTCATATTTTTTGAACAAAGCCTAATGCCGGGAAGATATCAAACAATCAAAGTACTGGGCAGTTTTCAACAATACACTGTACTCTCAAAGATGATATCACAGATATCATACGCACATTCTTTGGAACGTTGGTGGTTGATCCCAGTGGAGCTTTATTATTGAATTTTTTTAGCATGAGAATGACTGTAAAACTTTTTCATTCTAAATTGTTGAGTTTTATTATTGATTTTTTTAGCATGAGAATGAATGTAAAACTTTTTCATTCTAAATTGTTAATTTACTTGCAGCTGAGGAGCTCCATTGTAAGATTTATGATCTCCTTCCTTATATTTTCCATACACATTTACTGTATAGTTTGAGATAAAGCTGGCTAGCTAGCATCGTTCTTTATAATAGCATTGGTTTTATGATATTTTCCGGACTTTAGCTAATCATTATCTTAGTTGGGAGTAGTCATAGTTCTTTAGCTAAGATCCTCGTTATTTTTCTTATTCTGCTTGCCCATTTCATAACCTAATCTTCATGTTTCGTACCTTGGGAATCAAATCCAAACAAAATCCTACTAAATGAGTCCTATGAGTTTTTCCAAATTGTTAAATTGAGTTATTCTTCTAGTGAACCGGTTCTTATTAGAAAGTATAGCTCTCATTTTACAATGTTGATGAGGAGCCAGAGACTTTGTCGGCAACAATGACTAAGAAGTTTGCCCATGCAGTTACAATCTATAAAGATCAGCTATATCATTAGGAGGAAAGAACATATTTTCTCAATGGGAGGATTCCTAACCTTGAAATTTATTTTTTAGAATCGGAATGTAGTCCAATTCTAGTTTGCTTACATTTTTATCCAATAGATTAATTGGAACCGCAGGTCTACTAGTTTTCGATCACGAGATTTCTAAAGAATCCAGTTTTCATGAGAGTTTGCGGACGTAGGACCAACTCAAAAAGAAACTCATAATCGAAGGAACCATGTCATTTAGCATCGCACTATAGCCGAGGCGAACATAAATTATAATGAAAATAAACCCAAGTAACTTCGAAGAATGTGAACCATATGAAAAGGTATGTTTGCGAGAGTTTTTTCGTGGAATATCTCGCAAAGGAGAGGATGATATATGTCCACAGAAGTTATCAATAAATCATGAAATCCCTAAGCAAACTTAGGGTTCAACCAATGAAATGTTTCTTCGGGAGTAAGGAGGAAAGTGAACGATATGAAAAGGTATGTTTGCAAGATTTTTTCATGGAATATCTCGCAAAGGAGAGGATGATATATGTCCACAGAAGTTATCAATAAATCATGAAATCCTGTAAGCAAATAGGGGATCTAAATATAAAATGACATTATAATTCTAAAGGAATATGTTTGAGAGTACAAGTAGTATGTGAAATAACATTTCTTTTAAATAAATGTAAGATATATATAGGTAAAATATTAATTGAAATTATTATATTGGAGTTAAAAATAACAATTGGTATAGAAATTGTAGTAAGATATATGAAATAATATTTCTTTTAAATAAATGTAAGATATGTATACGTAAATATTAATTGAAATTATTATGTTGGAGGTAAAAATAATAAATGGTATAGAAATTGTTGTAAGATATGTAGGTAAAATATTAATGGAGATTATTATATTGGAGGTACAAGTGGTATAGAATTGCAAGGAAAAAATGTTATTTATAATATTTGGTAAAATTGGAAGTTATTTTTCTAAACATATATTTAGATTATTAATAATTACAATTAAATTTTGAATGGAAGAAATGAAATGAAAAGTATTATCTAACACGTTATATTGGAGGTAAAAATATACAAGGTGTATAGAAATTGTTGCAGGGGAAAAATGCTATTTATAATATATGGGAATAATTACAATTAAAAACAACAAAGTGTATAAATAACAAGGTGTATAGAAATTGTTGCTGGGAAATGATGTTATTTATAATATATGGGAAAAATCGAAGTTTTTTTTAATATAATATATTGTGATTATTAATAATTACAATCAATAGAAATTGTTGTTTGGGAAAATTTGGAAAAAATGTTATTTATAATATATTGTGATTATTAATATTTACAATCAATAGAAATTGTTGTTTGGGAAAATTTGGAAAAAATGTTATTTATAATATGGGGAAAAATCGAAGTTTTTATTTTTTTTAATATATAATATATTTCGATTATTAATAATTACAATTAAATATTAAAGGAAATGAAAAGTATTATTTAATATCAACGAATGCATGTTGTTTTTTCTTTTTTTCCCATTTCTAATATTTAATTTAAATTTAAGAATTATCTGTGTAAATAAAATAAATATATATTACATGTTATACATTAATTAATAAATTTTTTTTAATATATAATATATTTCGATTATTAATAATTACAATTAAATATTAAAGGAAATGAAAGGTATTATTTAATATCGACGAATGCATATGCTACATGTTATTTTTTCTTTTTTTTACCATTTCTAATATTTAATTTAAATTTAAGAATTATCTGTGTAAATAAAATAAATATATATTACATGTTATACATTAATTAATAAATCCCATCGATATAGGTCCATAGAATGCAATTTATATTTTTTCTTTTTTTCCATTTCTAATATTTAAATTTAAGAATTATGTATGTAAATAAAATAAATAGATATTACTTAGCTACATGAAATTTTTACCATATTCATAAAGCTTTTATCCAAAAAGCAATTTAGCTACATGAAACAATATAAATCAACTCTTAAATAATCTAATTGCTTTTTTATCTTAAAAGCATCGAGTTGTTAGGGGTTTTATCTTAAAAAGAAATTTGTATAAGTTAAGTTTTTTTCCATTTCTAATATTTAAATTTAAAAATTAACTATGTAAATAAAATAAATATATATTACTTACCTACATGAAATTTTTACAATATTCATAATGCTTTTATCCAAAAAGCAATTTAGCTACATGAAACAATATAAATCAACTCTTAAATAATCTAATTGTTAAGAGTTTTTATCTTAAAAGCATCGAGTTGTTAAGAGTTTTTATCTTAAAAAGAAATTTGTATAAGTTAAGTTGTATTGTCAATGGAATGCGCTTATATTTCATGAAAATAATTTTGATTTTACAATAAAATTCTTAGTAGTGTAGTTCCCTTCTTCATATCCGAAGTTGAATTGCCAATGGAATGCTGGAATGATCTTATATTTAAGTTGTATTTGCAAGGGAATGCTCTTTCAGAAAAACTTCAAGAACTTCACAAGATGAAAATAAATTTTTACATAAATATTTTACAACAAAATTCTTAGTAGTCTAGTTCCCTTTTTCATTTAGAGAACAAATCGTCTCTAAATCGTTTACGACAAAATTTTAAGTAATCTAATTCTCATGATCATTTAGATAGAGATTTTTAAATGCTTTTATATTTATGTTTTCATAATCTAGTTCCCTTTTTCATTTAGAAAACAAATCGTTTACAACAAAATTTTAAGTAATCTAGTTCTCATGATCATTTAGATAGAAATTTTTAAATGCTTTTATATTTATGTTTTTATAATCTAATTTCCTTCTTCATTTAGAAAACAAATAGTTTACAACAAAATTTTAAGTAATCTAGTTCTCTTGATCATTTAGATAGATAGAATTTTTTAAATGTTAAATTCTTAGTAGTCTAGTTCCCTTTATTATAAATCATTTACAAACAAAATTCCAAGTAATTTAGAAAATAAATCATTTACAACAAAATAATTCTTAGTAGTCTAGTTCCCTTTATTATAATCGTTTACAACAAAATTCCAAGTAATCTGGTTCTGTGATCATTTAGATGGAAGGTTATTTAGATAAAGGTTCAACAATAACCTAACAAAATTCCAAGTAATTTAGAAAATAAATCATTTACAACAAAATTCCAAGCAATCTGGTTCTGTGATCATTTAGATAGAAGGTTCAACAATAATGGAACAAAATTCCAAGTAATCTGGTGCTGTTATCATTTAGATATAAGGTTATTTAGATATAAGGTTCAACAATAACCACTTAAAAAATATATTTTGATATAAAAATCCATCATATCTATCAACAAATATATATATTTGAATTTAGAATAATATAAAAGCATGAAATTCAAAATTTCCTTTCGTGAGATAGCAATAATAATAATAATAACATAGAGAACATTTTCACCTTTAATAAAATTTTCTTACTCTTAAAAAAACAACACATTGGATAAACATCAATAATAATTGATGATTCCCATTCTTAGTAGTCTAGTTCCCTTCTTCATTTAGAAAACAAATCGTTTACAACATAATTTTAAGTAATCTAGTTCTCTCATGATCATTTAGATAATAAAAAAAAAAATGAAAATATTAATTCATTTAGAAAACAAATCATTTACAACAAAATTTTAAGTAATCTAGTTCTCTCATCATCATTTAGATAAAAAAAAAAAAAAATGTCAATGGAATGCTCTTATATTTATGTTTTCATAAAACTTTACAACTTAAAAAAATAATCTTTACATAAATATTTTACAACAAAATCACATTACAAAAAAAATACAACGAAATTCTTAGTAGTCTAGTTCCCTTCATTTAGAAAATAAACGGTTTACAACAAAATTCTCATGATCATTTAGATAATAAAAAATTAAATGTTAAGTTATAATGCCAATGGAATGCTTTTATATTTATGTTTTCATAAAGCCTTTACGACGTGAAAAAATAATCTTTACATAAATATTTTACAACAAAATGTTTTCATAAAACTTTTTCACATTACATACAAATTTTACAACAAAATTCTTAGTAGTCGAGTTCTCTTCATTTAGAAAATAAATCATTTACAACAAAATTCCAAAAATAATCTTTACATAAATATTTTACAACAAAATGTTTTCATAAAACTTTTTCACATTACATACAAATTTTACAACAAAATTCTTAGTAGTCGAGTTCTCTTCATTTAGAAAATAAATCATTTACAACAAAATTCCAAGTAATTTATGTGATCATTTAGATAGAAGGTTCAACAATAACCTCTTAAAATATATTTTGATATTTCTGTGATCATTTAGATAGAAGGTTCAACAATAAATTCTTAAAATATATTTTGATATAAAATTCTATTGTATTTATAAAATCATGGAATTTATATTTTGATATAAAAATCTATTGTATCTATAAAAGCATGGAATTCAAAATTTCCTTGATAAGATGATAATAATAATAATATAGAGAACATTTTCACTTTATAAAAAAAAAAAAAAATTACTCTTAAATAAGGAAAACATTGGATAAACATTAACAACAATTGATGATTCCCTATTGGGGTGATGAATATAGAGGATCCCTAGGCCCGAGCTAATTATTTCACCCCACACGGTAGTAATGATATTGAAACTTGCCATGCAAGAAGAGCCTCAAAACATGAGGCAAAAAAATCTCAACGTGGTATTGTTGTGGGTATTGCGGAGGCTATTGGGGTGCCTATATACCCTCTCGTTTCCAAGCTCGTGAGCGGGTGGGGAGAAAGTGTCGTAGGTTGCCTACAAAATTAATTGTGAGGGTCCTCTATACAGAGTCAGAGACACCGACCACGGTGTGATGGTGCAAGGAGAACGCCCTCCAATGATGAAGGAGAGTTGGAATAGCCTCTTGGTGGCTTGCCTAAGAGAGTTGATTTACCTTCCTTTTTGATTCCATATAAGTCCAAATTCATCTTGCAAACATAAATTGACCAACAGGTTCAAGACTGCCATAATGATCAGAATGAAGTAATTAACTTGTTCACTGATATACCACACAATCAATGACATATTCTAGACCGTTAAGACTCATGGTGTAATGAAGTTAATATGATGAATGGTATAACGAAAGATATGCTTAGCTGTTGAAAAATAAATTAAGTATAGAAAGTAGGCGTAGTCCACAATCGCAAGTATTGGTGAAAAGGAAGTGGTCAGTGGTGCCACACCTCCTATAGTGCGGTTAGAAGAGTACTTCCAGTGAAGGGCGTGACAGGTGGTATCAGAGCTGATGAACGACGGGGAGCTGAATACTTGACATTCGTGACAAGTGATTCAGAGAATCAAGAAGGATGTCTATCTTGCAGAAAATGGGTTTTGCAACCTTCGAAGAATGGGAAGGAAGTCTACTTGAAGAATCAAGTGTTTTGGAACAAAGACTTGCAGAATGGGGCAAGGACTCGTTCGAAACAAAGGATGCTCTTCGTGCTTTGGTCAAGGAAGGGATCTCTGACAGGAATAGGGATGAAGCCTATCGACTTGCAGGGAAAGTGGACTTGTTTGATGCAGAATTCAAGGAGTTGAAGATAAGGCAGGACTTGATTCGAGAGAAACGGAAATGGCTAACTCTTGAGAAAAAGCAGTTCATAGCTTTCATTCAGGATAAGGATAAAGCTGCAGAATGTGATGATAAGGAAGAGGAAGCCGTGATAGTTGAGAATGTTGCAGATGTGACAACAATGGAGGATGAACTTGAAATTGATCAAGTTGGGCCAGGATCGTGCAGTTTGTAGACATTGATGACTGAGGGAACTCACATGGAGGGGCCTCATGATGAAGTGAGTATTATTGATAATTGTGTTTCATTTGAGCTTTTGGTAGATGAACTGTATGTAGGAAAAAGCAAAATCAGTTTTCTAATGCTAGGGAGGATCTTACCATGGATGTCTACGATGAGACCTTGTATGGAAAGGCAAGGATCATTGACTGTTGCAGGACTTGTTGGGGTTGTTTGTGACCTTATGGTAGAAGGTACAAAGGCCCGTGACAAGGGAGGAACATGATGATCATTGTAGAAGAGTGGGTCATGCTTTAGCCATATGGAAACTGGCTAAGTGCCCGACATGACTCATGGACGGATTAGAGGAGAGCACACACTTGAGTATGATGATACTTGGGTGGACTTCTCATGGCCGAGATCAAGAGGAAGTCTTGGTGGAACCTTTAGTGGGGGAGCTATGATGGAAGAGACTCATATGATGTGATGATGATATGGTTGGGTGACCGAGTTCACTAGACTGGATTTGCAGACTTGGATGAGGATGACCGATTGTTGTGATGGGTCTACCTAGTTGGACAACATGGGAAACTTATGTCATGGACATCAGGTTGGAGACATGGAGCATGGAAATCTTATGTAGGAGCACTTGTAGAGGTGTCACTTATGGGCATCCAATGAGGAGTGCGAAGGCAGGGATGTTTTGCAAGTGGATTTGCTTATGTGACATGGAGATGTTTTGTTTATGAGCTGATGGGGATGTTGTGCACTCTTTTACAACAAGGCCGTGGACTGGTTGGAATTGTGAGCAGACTATGGAGCATCCTTACTACATGGAGAGCTGAGGCATCTTGCAGAGACCTTTGGGCTAAGACTTGTATGCTTGCTGGGATGTTGGTTAGAGTTGACTCACGGAGCTCATGTTGACATGAGGTTGTGACTTTTGGGGACTTCATATAAGGTGGACTTAGAGGATCTAATGCATTGAGAAGCTGAGGTTAGGGACTTTGATGCAGGATGGGGTGCATACTTTTGAGTACATGTATGGGTGTGTTTGAAAGAGTGACTTGATGAGGAGGATCGATATGAGACACTTTGGAGTGATGAAGTTACAGCGATGATGATGCCTTGGTGGCAACATTTGGGCATGGGTTGAGCCAAGACTTAACCACTTTTGATATATGAGAGCTGATTGATCTATGATCATGGGTAGCACATGGGAGATGAGACAGGTTTATACTTGTTTCTATGGCAGACTTAAGGGATGGCACATTACAGATATGATGGAGGTGGCTTCATGGACCTGGATGTGGCACATCGAGAGTCGGGTTTGATGGGAGGATCTCTTCACTTTGAGGAGATGGATATGGATGATGATGTTGGGACAGATGCGGCTGATTTCATGCAACACATTGATACCAAACATCATGGACAACATGTTGCAGAAGAGATGAGGACTACTTCATGGACCTGGACATGGATTATATGGAGATGGATTCTTGATCGAGTTGATGATGTGACAGGATGTTCTGAGAAAAGACTAATGATGGCATGAGAATGTGCATTCTCATTATTTGAGCGTGACAGTTGGATTAGCTACCCGGCTAGTTCAAATTATGGGGCTCGAGCAGTGTACAGAGATGTGTTAGCATTGTGTTGGAGTATCATGACAGCAGTTCACACTGTTAGAGTCGGTCTAGTAGCCCTCCATCAGCGATCAAAGCTCTTTGCATTTGCATAAGTAGGTGTCTCATCAGTGTCATTTCATTGCATTCCATTAGGCATGCCATAACCCTGATGGAGGAGCTGGTGTCTTTATTCCCCTCTTGGCACTGTTGGATCAAAATTGTTTCAGTCAATAAACTCTTTCAAGGTTTCTTATCTTGTCTTGAGGTAAAAAGTCCTAGGTCTAGGGTTTAGGTCCAATTTGTCTTTAAGGTCATGTCTTTAAAGGTCAATAAATGCCCAGCAGGCTAGAGGGATGACTATCAAAGTGTTTCTTCAAAAGATTTCATCTTGTACAGCTAATTTTTACCTTGGATTTAAAAACCCTGTTTTTAAAGCCCAAGGTCATTTTCTCAAATTTTTGTAAAAAATTGTAAAAATTCAAAATTCTTTGAAAGTTAGCATGCAGCCCTGGTCCCCTTTGCCAAGATTCCTCAGAAGCTATCTCTGCAAAAATTTTCAAGAAAAGCATCAGTTCAATCAATTTCAGGATAAAAGGAAACCATAAAATCAGCAGTATTCAAATTTTGAAAAAGTGTCATGATATAAACATTAGAAAGAGGGTTTGAAAGGAAATTAATTTAAATCAAAGCCTATAAAGCTCCTCTCTCCCTCCATTTAGTCATCATTGTGCCTCAAAGCAATAATGAAGAGTGATTGAAGAGAAATTGGGTGAAATTGCATAGAGTGCCTGCGCGCGACCCGTTCAAGCTTGCGCGCGACCCGTTCAGCCTTGCGCGCGACCTGTTGGGAATTCTTCCACCAAAATTCGCCTGCAAGCTGCAAAACAACCCCGGATTGCTTCAAGGTTGCAGGTAGGCCTCCCATCATTAAAATACATTGTTTTCCAAAGCTTGAAAAGCATGAGAATGTATTTTAAAGTCATCATTTTGAAATAATGAGTCCAATGTATATTTGCTTAAGAAAGTCAAAGTGTTAGTAAGGCTAGGGTTTGTCTTGCTGTTTTCAAGGTCATCCTTTTCACCCCCACTTTTTCCCTACATCCCATTTCCACCTCCCTCATCATTTTTACTCAATCTCTCTACCAAAAATACCAAAAGCCCTAAAACCCTACCCCTATTCCTAAAAAATCAAGAATCTAATCCTAAACCCTGCTTCTCATAAAAACTTTGCAAATGATAATTGTGTGATGGGGTATATCATCATTCCTTCCCTTAAACTCCCTATTTCATATATTTTTCCCAATTTCCCTTAAAATTCTCCCTTCCCTAACATTTCCCTTGTGCTATTTGTCCCCTTGAAACAACATTTCAACAATTAAACTAGCAGATTTTTGAGCAGAAGCAGCAGTACATTCCAACCACTTTGCTCTCAAAACCATGTCAGAAACCGAGACCGACTATGAGCAAAGTGATGACCGTGAGTCAACTCCGGAGGTTGAGGTACAAAGGAGGCCTCACAGGGGTGGTAAGAGTGGTCACCATAAGAGAGAGGAGCCCACCTCTTTGACCGATTTGCAAGCTAGTCCAATTGCAGTCACATGTTTCCGCTATCTGTCATGTTATGAATTTTGTGAGAGGATCTCTCAAATCCAGCATCACAGGGAATTGGCCCGCTTGTTTGTTTTGCATTTGCATGATGGGCATGTGAACCTTGCAGGGGTGGATTTTACATTGACACCTGAGATGATTGCCCAAGCAACAGGGATACCTAATGTTGGAGAAGTGTGGAACAAGCACAAACTGTTGGATAGATTTCAGTATGAGCCCTACATTAAACCTGCCTTTATGAGACACATGACTGGTGTAGTTCCTTTCAGATTTTTGAGGGATGAGTATGTTCCCTTGATGAGGCTTATCATGCGCTATTTCACCTGTGAGGGAAAATTTGCATATTTGTATTCGTACCATATTCGCTTGTTGATGCATTTCACACGGGTACGGATGATGAACATACCAGTTTTCACATGCCGAAATATTGAGAAGATGGTGCCCTTGGTGCAGAGAAGGAGTCCAGTACAGGAGCATCTATCATTATGGTTTGATCCAGCTTGTGGTCATACATCAGTTGGCTCAGCAGGGTATCCCATGGGAGGATTTTATCTCTCGGGATTTTTTCACAGCATCAGCATCATCACCCCCTGAGGTTGTTCATGAGGAGGGAGGGCCTTCACAGCAGCATGATATTCCTGATACCAGACATGTCAGCTCTCCTCCATTGGTCATATATCAAAGAGGCCACAGGGCCTTATTTGTAGCAGCTCAGAGAGTGTTATCTCCACATCAGGTGGAAGGGGCCTCGCCTTCTTCAGCAGCACAGGTACCAGAGAGAGGCAAACAGCCCAAGATTGATGAGGGGCCATCAGGTGTTCCAGGCATAGAGGTTGTTGATCTTGACATCATTTCTCCTAGCCTAGAGTCAAAGGAGATCATTCAGCACCTAAGAGCTGAAAATGACTCATTACAGCAAAGATTGGACATGGAAAATTGGACAATCACCTACTTAGAGCAGCGCAACAAGCAACTTGAGGAGGAGCACACTCTTGATGAGTTGCGGAGGATCCATGAGGACCGCAACTTGGCACGCAAGAGACCCGGTGACTTGGTACCCGTTGAGCGTGAGGCTATGCTTCTACAGGTCAATGCTCATTTGGAGAGGCTGTTGGCCAAGGCCAATAAAGATAAGGACCTGCTCCGGAACATGAAAAACCACTATTGGGCCCGAATGCATGTATGCAAGGCGAAAATGAAAGTGATCCAAGGGCGGTTAACCAAAGCACTAAAACAAAGGAAAAGGCCTGATCCCCTCCACATCTTGGCTGAGGCTTCTTTGAAGGAGCATGGTGTTAAATAACTCACTTCCAGCACAAAATTCTAAAAATTTTGAGCATTTTTGGTCATTTGTGATTTTTTTTGGCAAAAAACAGGTTTTCTCCACCAACGGGTCGCGCGCCGCGCGCGACCTTTTCGTTGGGCAACTCCTTTTTGGGAAAACTCAGCATTTTTGGATTTTTCATGCAAAGATACACTTGCTCAGCCATTGCCAAGAAATTTCACCAAGTTTTGGGCCTCCAGAAAGTCAAAAAACAAGCAAAAAATGAATTTTTGCCACCTTTTTGACACACAGAAATCAGTCTTGGGAGATTGCAATTTTGGAGGGGCAAATGACCACCAAATTCAGAAATTCTACTTGGGTTGGAAAGTAGACATCCAGACCTTTCCAACAAGCCCACTTTTGCCTCATTTGGACACCTGGAAGTACCTCAAAATCAGCTCCAAAGTAGCGCGACCCGTTCAGGAAGAGGGCGCGACCTGTTGGGCAGTTTTCACAGGAATTCATCTACAGCTCAGGAATTCGCCCAGCTTTGACCAGTTTTGACTTGTGATGGGATTTTTCACCCTCTTTGATGTAATTAATGTATTTTCATGTTGACATGACACTTATTTACCTACTCTAGAAGATTCATTCATGAAATAACAAACATTTAATGAATGAATTGGTTTCCTAGCTTATAGAGGCAAGTTGTTTTGACTGCCTAGATTTTAGTGCTCAGTTTAGAATTGGTTGAAACAGCTCCTAGGATAGTGAGCTCGACCCCTAGAGGCAAGGAAAGATGTTAGATTGCCTATATTATGTACTTTCTTGGTCATTTTCATGGTTGGACTCTTGAGGGAGAAGCTACTATTGTATTATTCATTGTATCTCTGCAGTTTTGGCAAAGGAAGAAAGACCAGGGTTTTGCAGTCTTTTTTGGGATTCCTGTGGTTACATGTATTGATGGTGTGTATCTCTTTGTACTTGTAAATTTGTTATGTGATTCATCATCTTACTTTTCCTTCTGCAAATTAGGCGAATGAAGTGTTAAAGTAGAATTCATGATTGTCATGCTCTGCTTTTAAGTTTGCTTAATATTTATGTTTTCATCTGTCTAAAGAGAACTCTTGAAGGTTTCTTGCTCTCTTTAGCTCCTCACCGGTCATTCCTATCCATTCACTTAATTCAAAGGCATCAATACAGTCTCCTACCTTGCCCCAAAGAACCCCCTGCAAAAACTGTGTCCAATCCCCACACCGAAAATTGCCTTTCCCCGATTTTCCACCAAAATCCTAAAACTTCCCAATTCAAACCTTTTATCAGTTTACTAGCCTTAAATCAGTGTTCCCTTCTTGGTTGTCTCGCCCATTGAAGATCTTTACCGAGATATACCGGAGAGAGCCCTCTCCTGCCCCGTAGGGTTAGCTACGAGGCTAAGTGGTTTGATGTTGCCTTGGAGTTTGCCTTTCTCAGCCTGAGGTGAAATTTCAATCGCTAACACACACGATGATGATACATGATGGGGTCAACACGATATGTTGTAGTAAGCATGTAGCTTGAGTTGGAGGGACCAGCCTTCCACAGTGGAGCAACATGTGGAGATTGCGACAGATGTAGTTGATGATCATGGATTGAGGGGACTTTCTGATGTATGACATACTGATGGATTATATAACTTGGTATGGATATCTTGGTAATAGACAGTTGCTGGGATGAAAGATTGTCGAGGACAACAATGATTTCAAGTGGGGGAGAATGTAAGAGCCACGAGCTATGGAGCGTTCGGGTGAGGATGCGCGGTGAGGAGAGCGCGGGCGAGAAGAGCGAACAATAGTGCGGTGGGAGAAAACGCGTGAAGAAATGCCTGTGAAGTGCGAAGGTGTTTGGAGTTTATACCCTTGGGCGGTCCCGAGCGAGCCGACGGGTGGGTGACCCGACGAGCGGGCAAGCCGATGGGCGGGTAAAGCCAAATGCTAAACATGTGGGTGGGTCGATTGACGGGTGAGACGACCCATTCGAAAGTTAAAACATATGGTCGGCCGATGGGTGAATGCATTGGGCGAGCCATATATGTATGGAGAGCATGGCGTGGAGAGGGACAAGCAATTCAAGCCAACGAACAAGCATTCAAACGAAGAAGTGTGAGTTGTGTTGGAGATTTAAGGCGTGGTGCAGGCGGTTGCAGGCCGTAGCACCCACGTCGAACGAAGTTGCGAAGTCATACAAGTCACAGGGCGCACAGGCAGAACGCACGGGTGAACCGAACAGGGCATCGAAGGGCGTGTGAGGGCGTCGTTCAGGGGTCGTTTAGGGTTCATTCAGGGTGTCGTTCAGGGTGGCTGAACAACCATTCAGGAGGTTCATTCAGGGCTGAATGACCGTTCAGGAGGAGCATTCAGTGAGTCATTCAGGAGGCTAAACTATCGTTCAGAAAGTCGTTTGAAGTGTTGGGTTGTCAACGAGGCACGATGGACGTGCAAAGGTGCCCGAGTTGGGTGGCACAGTGACACGGGTAGCGACGCCCAAGTTGGGCAAATGACACGATCGACGAGTTGAATGAAATGCATTCGGGTGAACGTGCAGAGGCAAACGACGAGTTGGGCAAGAGTCGTGCGGCGACTGTGTGGGTGCACCGACGAGTTGGGCCAACCGAGTTGTGCTGGTGAATGTAAAATTATTCTAATTGTAAATTTGGGGTTTCGTCAAGATTGTAACTTATATATATATATATATATATATATATATATATATATATATATATATATATATATATATATATATATATATATATATATATATATATATTTCGGGCAAACTCATTATAGGGAGTTGCTCCTCCTAGTTATACTATTGTGTATTTCATGTTAATGTTGATTCATGGTGTAATGAAGTTAATATGATGAATGGTATAACGAAAGATATGCTTAGCTATTGAAAAATAAACTAAGTATAGAAAGTAGGTGTAGTCCACGATCGCAAGTATTGGTGAAAAGAAAGTGGTCGGTGGTGCTGCACCTCCTATAGTGCAGTTGGAAGAGTATCGCCAGTGTAGGGGTGTGACAATGGTAATGCTGCTCAAGCTCCAATCAACGCAGTTCTGTAATGAAACACATCATATGTATTTTTTTTTTTCAATTTTGGGCATGTTGAGCCATTGAGATGCAGTCTTTTAGTTTTTCTTAATTAATATCAATTTTTCTTTTTTGTATATGATGGACAATAAATCTGGTAGGAGTGAGGTCGTAGCACGCTTGCAGATAATGATGTGTAACGTTTTCCATTCGTCATCAAAATTGAATTGAAATTTTGCTTATGTCCACCAAAATAAAAATTATGAAAAATCTAAAAAAAAAAAAACTATACAAAACATTTAAATAATGTTGGTTCATAAAAAAGTTTACACATGCGAAATTGGATCCCTCTCGGCTCATGTTAGATCTGTATTTAAGATGGATCTATGTTGGTTTATGAAATGTAATTAAGAAAATGAATATATCAAAACTTCATTGATATTAAAAAAAAATTAAGATATATGGAATTTATTTTGGGTTAGATAATGTGAATCTTGAGATGACTAACACACCTAACTTATGGTTTGAGTAGTCACGATTGGTCAAAATCACTCGAGGATCTAGGCTTGGACACACCAACGCTTAACATGTTTGGATTTTTTCCCATAAAGTTTCAAATGGATAACCTTTTCACCATAAAGTGTGTTAAAAATTGTCTATTCTACAACCCATAAGTAAGATATATGAAATTTAATCACAAAAATGAATATAATAAAAAATATAATGAAATCTTTCTAATAACTTAGCATATTTTAAAATGAGAAATTATTCACCAAATTTATTTATATATAAAATTTAATCACCAATAAATATATATATATAATAAAATATTTCTTGTAACTTAACCTGTTTTAAAATGAAAAATTATTCACCAAATTTATTTCAAAATTCCTATACATAAAATGTTATCACAAAGTTAAATATACCAAAAATCCAATAAAATGTTTCTACTCACTTAACGCTTCCTAAAATGAAAAATTATCCACAAATTTATTTTAACATTATTACATAATCACTAACTAGAAAATGTCCGTAACTAAAAAAATTGTTGACATTTTATATGATCTTATCTCATTTCCTCAGTTAACCATGGTGCTTTAACGCATGATAGTGATAAGTTGTGTGAATGTTTTCATAGGAATTTGGGCAACTTACACTATGAAGTACTTCCTCTTTCGAATAACATAGTGTCGGACTTTAATATTGAGAAATAACAGTGTTAGACTTTAATGTTGAGAAGGAGGGAGTATGTAAGACATGAAATAACATGGCGTTAGATTTTAATATTAAGGAGGAGGAAGTATGTAAAAGATGTGTATTTAGTATGACAAATTTTGTTTTCTAACTTGTAAACATATATTGAGAGGGGTTTGTGCGTTGATCTAATGTGACATGTTTTTATATTATTTGAAATTTAATTATTTATTATGTTACAAGTTTTTATATTATTTGAAATTTAATTATTTATTATGTTATTTTAATTGATGATTTATTAGGAAATATTTAAATTTATAAATATTACAAATATATTAAGAATGAAGTTTTTATTAAGTTCAAAGAGTACAAAGTTCAGAGCATTGATTAAAAAGTAGGTTAGGAATAATATCTAAATGTATCTTTAAAATTATGAAAGTAAGTATATCTCCAAAAATTTGAGGGAGTTTACACTGCCTTACAATATATAGTGAATTGGGGATACGATGAGGTAGAACATATCTATTGTCAAAAATTTTAAGCGTTTAAATAATAATATTCATTTTTCTATGTGTTTTTTGGTCGAGGTGTACAATAAAAATATGTATATTTTTAACAAATGTTTCTTTGGAACTCGAAAGAAAAAGATACTAAATGAAGATTTTATTAATAATAAAATTGAGGTGTTGTATTTTTGTGTCTTTGGTAGTCTAGTTTATATTCACCATAGAGTGCATTAACAACCATCGATTCTACAACCTAGAGGCAAGATATATGAAATTTAATCACAAAGATAATATATAAAAAAATAATGAAATACTTCTGATGGATTAGCATATTTTAAAATGAGAAATTATTCACCAAATTTATTTATATCTAAAATTTAACCACAAAAATGTATATATAAAAATTCTATAAAAATCTAATATACTTCTAGTAATTTAATATGTTTTAAAATAAAAAATTATTTATCAAATTTATTTCAAAATTTCTATGCATGAAATGTATTCACAAAGTTAAAATACCAAAAATTCAATAAAATATTTCTACTTGTTTAGCACATCCTAAAATAAAAAATTATTCACAAATTTATTTTAACATTATTACATAGGCACTCACTAAAAAATGTTCAATAACTAAAAAAAGTGTTGACACTTTATATGATTTTATCTCAATTCCTCATTTATGCATGGTTCTTTAACGCATGATAGTGATAAGTTGTGTAACGTTTTCATAGGATTTGGGTAACTTGCACTATGAAGTACTTCCTCTTTCGAATAACACAGTGTCAGACTTTAATATTGAGAAATAACATGGTGTTAGACATTATTATTTTGAGAAGGAGAGAGTATGTAAGAGAAATATAACATGGTGTTACACTTTAATATTTTAATATTTAGAATGAGAGAATACGTCAGAGATGTGCATTTAGTAGGATCATTTTAATCTTTAGGAGGGAGTATGTAAGAGATGTGCATTTGGTATGCTCATTTCTGTTTTCCCTTGTGTGGATTTATTGAAATGGATGTGACATGTTTTTATTTTATTTGAAATTTAATTATTTATTATTTTATTTTAATTGATAATTTATTAGGAAAGATTTAGATTTATAAATATTAAAAATGAAGTGTTTACTAAGTACATAGTTTAGAGTATTGGTAAAAAAGTAAGTCATGAATAATATCTAAATGTATCTTTAAAATTATAAAGGTAAGTATACCTCCACAAATTTGAAATAATTTTGTAAGAAAATATAGATCAAGAGGGAGTTTACAATGTCCTACAATATTTAGTAAAATGGAGATATGATGAGGTGGAACATATCTATTGTCAAAATGTTTAAGCGCTTTAATAATGACATTCATTTTCCCATTTGTCTTTTGTTGGAGGTGTACAAAAAAAAATGTATATTCTTAACAAATGTCTCCTTGGTACTCGAAACGAGAAGACACTAAATGAAAATTTTATTAGTGATAAAATTGAGGTGTTCTATTTTTGTGTCTTTGGTAGTCTATTTTATATTCAAGATCTTAATAAGAAAAGCTCTAAGTGGGAAACATCAAATATTAAGGGTATTTTTGTTGTAGACAACCATGCTTCTAATGTTTACCTAATATACATTCCATATTAATGGAAAAAAAATTATGCAGAGATATGAATTTTGATGTGAATGTGTGGTCATCAAGATAATAGTTATTTTTAGGTGTGGAGCCTGATTATCTTCCTGATTTAGAGGTATCGTTTTAGGTGGGTATATACCCCAGGAATATTGTACAACCCTCCACGAGGAGCGGTGTGGGGGGAACTTGTCCCCACCATGGGGTTCTTGGGGGGGACTCCCCCCACCCCTCCCTACCGGCTAGAAGGTCTAGGGCTAGTGGGCCCTAAGTGGGGTTCAGGGGTAGCGTCGTGAAGCTAAAAATAGATGAAAATTTTCCTTGTAAAATATTGTAATTTCGTAGTCAATCTGGGTTTTTCATTAGGCGGATGATCTATCAGTAGAAGTTATGGTAGTTTAGGGTTTTTTTCCCCTAGAAGGAAACCCTCGTTTATATGAGGGAATTATATTCTGGCTGTGGATTATTATTCTAAGCAAGAATGAGAGCAAAGAGGAAATTACAGTGGATTTACTATAGGTTGTATCTCTTCATTTTGCTAGATAATATAAAGGGAAGGACTAATTGTTTCTCTGTGGACATAGCCCAAATTGGGTGAACCACGTATATCTGTCTCTGTCTTGTTTTATGTGTTTCTGTGTTTTTGTTTCCGCAATATTGTATGTGTTTACTACTCCGTTAATTGTTTTCTAAGAGTTATCTCCTTCATAATGGAAGAAAGTGAAAATGTTGATGTAATATAACATGTTACAAATGATGGGTGTTTTTTATGATGGATGATAGTGATGTCTTGTAGAGAGTTATAAAAAATTTGGTGGAATTGGTGATTGATTCAAAGATTGCTATAGAATTGTATTTGCTAGTTGCAACTACAAGCAAGGTACAAGAATGCTAGTGTCAAAGAAAAAAATTATTTGTAAAGAGGGAGTGTTATCTTTTGGTTTCTGTAAAACCTTTTCCACCTAGCTGGGAGAGTTTCTCATGGAATGTGAAGGGTTTGTGATCTTCTATTCCATTTTCTGAGGTCTTAGAAGATGAGTACTTAATATGTGGACACCTAGATTGGAGGGCATATAATAATATAGGTTGGACAAATGTTGATGTGACATGTGCAAACATTATTTTAAGGGATCCGCCACTTCATATTTCTTTGTTAACTTTTTTAGGTTTCTTATAGATTTTATCCATGTTTTTTGGTTGTTCTCCTTAATCTCGGTCTATGTAAAAGTTAAGGAGTGAATTTTATAAACATAACTACTTAATATCTTAGAGATCAATCGTATGTGTGATGTTATCTATTTGAAGAATCTTGGAGGATCATGTATTACTCTTTTAACGTGAATTAATATTCATGGGATCCTATCCCAAGGGCTACATGGATTCTGAGATGCAATTTTTGAGTATTTTAGTTTGTGGGATGTAAGTGTGAAATATTCTTCATAAATTCTATAATGAAAGTGGGAGATATTGTGGTTTGATAGTTGGTGTGATGTTTACTAATTTGGAAGCCCCGAGGTTTGGCTTTTAGAATATGGTGGGATGGATTTCTTAGCCTTTGTAGCAATAGTCAAGGATTATGGTGATTATGAATTCCCTAACTAAGGTTTAGAATACAATGAAGAGTCCTTTCTCATAATGAATTGAAATGACTTATTGTACTAGTTTAGGATGAGATGATGTATTTTACTTTATCTTCCGTAATATGATAAAATGAAGTGTATCATTGTTCCCTAAATTTATGATTTCAAACTTTATTTTTCTCATATAATGATTGACTTTCAATGTTGTTTTAGAATTTTTAATGAAACTTTAAAACTTGATGTTTTTGTTATTATATCTCTATTGTAATTGAAGTAAATTTTGGATGTGTGTATTAACAAATATATTTCCCCGGGGACTATTTAAATGATCTATGCTTGAAGAATGTGGTGTCTCATTCTTGAGTTTTTCTAGAAGTAATGTTGATGACATTTGAATTTCATCCTAGGGATGTTCAAGAAATTATTTTTAACAGTAAGGGTGAAAACTCTATGAAGTAGACCTTTGGATTCATAAAAGTGAGGTTGAAATTTTAGGACTAGTTATGTTTTTAAATTTATAAAATTGAAATAAAATATCTAGTATCAAACATGAGAGAAGATGTTGAATGCTACCTCAATTTTTTGGTTTCTTATTCCATTAATAAACTATCAAAATTTAGGTGTGCATAAATCACTTTATATCCATTTTGAACCTTGGGAATCATTGATCCATTTTCATGAAAAAATTAAAGAGATTAAGGCTCTTTTGGAAAACTAAACAAGGAAGAAAATGAAGGTGCTAAGGAAAAATAATGGTGAAGAATATTGCAAGAATGGATTCAAGGAATTTGGTAATAAATGCAGTATGGAAAAGTATAATACTACTTCATACACAACTCAATAGACTGGAGTTACAAAAAGGATGAATAGGATAATGATGGAAAAAAAAAGGAGGATGTTAAGTGGTGTCAGATTAGGACAAGAATTCTAGGTAGAAGTAGTGGATAGTGCATGTTACTTAGTAATAAATAAATCATACTCATAGATGTTGGATGAAAAGACTCCACTTGAGGTGGGGACCAGTAAAAAACCATCTCTTAAACTTCTTAGGGTATTTAGCTATGACTCTTATGTGCATGTTCCAAAGGAAAATAGGAGGAAGTTAGATAATAAAGTTGAGAAGTGTATCTTTATTGGATATGAAGATGCTTTGAAGGGTTATAACCTTTGGAACCTAAAAACTAAGAAGGTTTTGTATACTTGAGATGTGTTATTTAGAGAAATTAAAGATGTTGTCAAATAAGAAATCCTACCAAGGAAGGAAAATATAGATAAGATAGAGTTTTAATTGAAGCATGATGAATCAGAATCTATAAATGGACAAGAATTAACAGAAGAACCATGTACTTCAGTATTGAGGAGATCAGTTTGGGAAAGAAGGAAACCAAACTGGTATACTTCATTTCTTTTCATTCTAATTTTTCTTTCTTTATTACTAAAAATTATCCTAGAACTATTAGGGAGGCAGTGGATTCAAAGGATGGAAATCTTTAGAGAAAGGTTATGGTTGAAGAAATGGTATCTTGGGATGAGAATAAGGCTCGAGATCTAGTGTATTTTTCAGCTAGAACTAAGCACATTCGTATAAAATGTGTCTACAAAGAAGTTTAATACACAAGAGAAAGTGGATAAACAGAAAGTTCGATTAGTAGAAAAAGGTTATTCCTAGATAGGGGAATTGACTTTGATGAGAATTTTTTCTCTTATTTCCAAGTAAATTTATATTATAATTCTTTTATCTATTGCTTCTAGTTTTGATTTTGAATTAGAACAAATGGACATGAAGACAACATTTCTACATGGGGATATGGAAGAAGAAATCTACATGAAATAGCCAAAAGGATTTGTAGTGAAGGAAAGAAAGTGTTTATATGTAGGATGAAAATTTCCTTGTATAGGTTACCACAATCATCAAGTATGTGGTATCAAACACTTGATATGTATATATTGAGACTTGGTTTCACTAGGAGAAAAGGAAATAATTGTTAGTATTTCAAATTAGTTAGTCGTCATCTTATTTATTTGGTATTGTATGTGTATGATATGTTGTTGATTGGAAGTGACAAGGAAATCATCCAAGATGTGAAAACTCAATTTCCTCTAAATTTGACATGAAGGATCTTGGTGGTATAATTTTTATTTTGGGCATGGAAATTAAAAGTGACTAGGAAAATAAGAAACTCTATTTTTAATAAAGGAAATGTGTGAATATAATATTGTAGAAGTTAAATATGTTGGAATGTAAACCAATAAAGATTTATATTCTTGTAGGTGTAAAATTATCCAAAAATAAATGTCTTAACACACGAGAAGAGGAATATGACATGTCCATTGTTCCATATGCTAGTGTGGTAGGAAGTTTGATGTATGCAATGATTTTTACTATACTATATATTACACATGTAGTGGGAGTTTTGGGTAGGTATATGTCAAAACTAGGGGAGGAGCATTGAACAGTGGTAAAGAGGGTCTTTAAGTATTTCCATGGCAATATTAGTTATGGATTATGCTACTGAGGTAGACTTGGATAACATAAAATATTGGACATACATGGCTTTGTCAATATAGACTAGGTTGGAGATATAGATAATATAAAATCTAGAAGTAGACATGTCTTTAACATATTTGGAGGAGCAGTCATTTGTATGAGAAAGAGATAGTATGTAGTGGCACTCTCAACCATAGAATTTGAATACATGGAAGACACTCATGCAAGCAAGAAAGTAGTATGGTTACGTTGGGATGGTAAAATAAGTTGTAAGGATAGAGAGTGATACTCATAGTGTAATCTTCTAGTGAAGAACTCAAGTTATCATTCTAAGAAAAAACATATTTATGTTCAATATCCCTTTGTGAGACACATGGTTGAAGACAAGAAGTTGTTGTTGGTGAAGGTGTACACCATAAAGAATGTTTTGAATTCACTAAAAAAGGTCAATGAGTAATGACAAATTCTCTTCATGTAGAGAAATAATGGGCATTATTTCCATGGATTATTGGTCATGTACTCTTGTGACCCCCTATACACAAAGAGAAAAACAAGTGATAGGATTTTGGGTATGTGTTATATTTTTTGCATGATTAACTCAACACATTGTACATTACATCGAGTGCAATGGGGGAGTATAGGGGGCGAAGCCCCCATTTCTTTTTTCCTTGGAGGGGGGTATCTTTTTGCATTTTTTTTTAGCAATTTTCAACACAATTTTTTTTCTTTCAACAATTTTGTGGCACACAGTGGTTCATCCCATGGTTTTATAATTTTGGTTAAGGAACTTTGGTTGTTTTCTAATCTAGGGTTAATGTATTGTGGTTTATGGATGTTGTGATATATACATTGTGTATTATAACATTATAAATACATAATATATTGAAAAATATTTTAGTTTTTCAAGTTTTCAGTTTCCAAGGTAACATTTGTGTTAAATGTTTGAATACACCATACATATTTTCTATTTTTGTTAGGAATTTATTTGCAAAAATTAACTTTATAGGTTTAAAACCTACACAATCCACCTATCTAAAATAGAATGATAGTTACTACAGGTTTCCAAGATGAAATTCATAGGTCCTAACTCTAGTGAATCATGTCATATGTCTTATGGTTTCTTCCACATTTAGGGGGTATCAATGTTTTGGGTCTAATGATAGTGATTTTTTATGAATATGACCCTTTCCATACATATATTGAAATTTATCATTGTTGATACCCACTCTCTCCTCCAATTACAATGATGGAATCACAAATATGAGGACAAATAAAGTGATTATGTGTTCTTTCCTATGTGTGTGCTAACCAAATTACAATGAATGGAGAAATATTAGTGCTATGGCAGAACATATTTTCATCCTTAGTATGGTTGCACTTAAATGAGAGTATTTTAGCACACACACACACAAGTTTCAATTGGGAAGGAGCAACTAGAAAGAGGCAAGTAAGTGGTTCAACATGGAACATGACCTCCTCCATTGTAGTTAGCATCATAGGATCTATATGATGCTTGTTCTTGATCAATGTTAACATGATCCAATGAACTTCGAAAAATATGAATGAAAAATAAAAATAGTTTTATCACTTTTAAAGATAAGTTAAACCCTTTACCTTTTTAAAAATGTCAAATGGCATATGCCACACTTGAAGAAATGTCTTCCAATTGTGGTATGTCACATTTTAAGAAGTATTCTTTTAACCAATCATGTTATGCAAATTTCAAAGTGTTCACCTTATGATGTGTTGCAAGGCAGAAAAGAAAAAAAAATCAAGTTACAACATATTATAATGGAGAAAACTTTCAGGTTGTGATATGTTGCAATGAAGAAAAAAATTAGGTTTCTCTACATCATGGTAGAGAAAATTTTCAAGTTGTTATATTTTATAATGAAAAATATTTTAAATTTGAGGTAAGTTGCAAGAAATAATATTTTGAACTTGTAATGCATCACGATGAAGAAAAATTTCAAATTTTTGATACATCGTAGATTTGAAATTTTTCAATGCTACAATGTACCACGTGATAGGAAAGTTTTCTAAATTGTAAAGTATCGCAATTTCAAAAAATATCTAAAGTTTAGAACTTTAAATTTTTCTTTTCTTAAGAAGTGTATCGCATTCAGGGGTTAAATTTAAGGGGTGTTTATTGGCCATTTTAAAATCTACACAACACTAATGATGGTTACTTAATTTTACAAACTGTAAATTTGATGGGTAACTTATATGTGTGTGTGTGTGTGTGCCTTATTTAATTGTCAAATATTTACCATTTTAAAATATTCACATCATTTTCCCGATTGGGGTGCGAGCTGGCCCTAGAGATTAATGTGGATCATTAAGATCATCACAGTCACCCTCTGCATCTAGCCATCACTTGGAGTGGTGGCGGAAAGCATGTGAGGTTTAATGCATGAGGGTGACAGAGCTTTAAGGACAGTTGTGGGGGGGAGGAACATTTTGTTTGGATTATTGAGGATGCTATCTTTCACAATCACGCTCCTTTGGAACTGGTGTGCGAGGGGAATTTGGGGTAGACAGAGACATCCGACGTTCTCAGTCACTAGTAGCGATTCCTGGTATGTTATCGGCCTTAACCCTGCAATTTTAGTTAGAATGGAGGAGTGTATTCAACCTTGGGTCGGGGAATTGAATGTGTCTAGGCTATGGGGTGACGGGCTTTGGAAGGGCCAGAGGCATGGCCTCGCTAGGTTCCAGGTCAGGTTTGTGTCCATTGTTCTGCTCATCCCAGTGTCAGTAGAGTTTGGGATATGTTTGTCTCTCATGGGTGCATGCAAGGTTGGGATGGTAGAGAGTAGGGTATGTGGAAATTCCCCTCACACGGTTTGGAAGAGATGAAAGGGGGTTGGGTCTACGGAGAATTTGGGGGGATCCAAATTACCTCAGCGTAGAGAGAGCCAGGGGTGCAGGGAAATCTAGATACACCCTCTGGTGGTAGAGGGGCAAAGGTGGAGAAGCCTTGTTGGCTAGTTTATGGGTCGGTTTGGTCCTGTGGACTCAAATATCTTGGGTCGGGAACCTCTGTTTGGACAGAACTCAACTTGAGTATCAGTGGGGGGTACAACTTGAAACCAAGCAATTGAAGCCGCTTATGGACAATGGGGTCTCAATTCCCACAACCTGGGCACTCTGTATGGGGTTGTTTAGCAAGGGGTTTGATGGGTTATGGGCTCAGTTCCACGACCGGCTTGAATCCCCTTTCAATTCTTGTTACTATGTTTGGTTGATGAAGTCAATTACTATTGGAAAGTGTTGCTATAATATTGATGGCCTGGTAATAGTTGGCACGACCAGTTCGTTCAGGCTCTGCACTGGGCAGAGGAAGGCATTTAAAAACAATGACACTATAATCATGTGTTGGCATACAATTACTCACATTAAGTGGAGTGGGTTCCTTACTCAGCTGGTATCATTTGAATTTGAAGCCAAGTCTGTAGTGTGGGTGCGACCTCTGGCAGCATTCAGCACCCAAACTATGGCCCTTGGCTAGTGGACATCTGGTGGTGAGAAAAGAAAAGAAATTGACAGGAAACAGCAACATAATGGCTTAAGAAAAGGGCACAAAGAAAAATGGTGGTGGAAGTCGAGGACGGGGAAGGCAAAGAAAGGCAGGCTCGTCATCAGGAAGCCAACCTAGCTCTTCTAGTGGGGCAGCTGGGATGATACAAGGGTGCAAGACAGCTTCGCATATAATTGACGAAGCATCCTAATCTTACCATGTCAACAAATCCAACCCAACTAGGCAGTTGATTGCAGAGTGGGAAGAAGAAATCAGGCAGACTGTGGAAGACTTTGATTTGGTCATGGATGAGTGCTAAACAGTGGCCTCGGATCTAGGCCATACTTGTGGAAGAGTAACCCAATACAAGCAGATAGTGTGCATATTCTGGATGATGAAGAGCATTATGGTGAAATATCTAGAATAGTTTCCTCCTGGCATGCATGTATCCCCTCGGTGGCAATCAGATTTCACCAAAGAACTGCAAAAAGTACAGTTCCAACTGCAACAATAGAGTGGTTGGCTAAGCTGAATTGAGTAGGACATCCCTTGCATACCCCACTCGGAGTTGTCTGGTTCTACTGTGAAGGACCCCACTCCAGTGGATTCACTTGATGATGAACAATGACACTGCACCCATGGTTTTCATTTTGAATGCTTTAATCCTATAGTTTTAGACTTATTATCAGTTATGTTTATTGTTATTTAGAGAATAGGAAGTATAAAGACTCTCAATTATATATATCATGGTTGGTCAGACTTATTATTTTTTGCTTATGGATGGATATTTTGTTGTTAGGTGGCCAACAGACCTGATTTCCCATTGGGCAAGTTGAGGCCACATAACTCTCAAACATATGGATGTAACCTTCCTTACTTCTGAAAATTAATAGAAAGGTAACACCAAGCTTACAAATATTTATATATATATACACACACACATCATTGATGATGGTTAGTTAATTTTACAAAATTTCAATTTGATGAGTGTCATATATATATATATATATATATATATATATATATATACACACACACACACATACACATATAAGAAATTCCAAATAAAATTGTAGAAAACAAAAGAAGTTAGTGATCATGTTGGTTGAGACTCGGAGAGAAGTATTGCAATATGTGACACCCACAATACTAAGACTTTAAGATGATACTTTAAGATAAATATGGAATGCCCCGCTAGTGAGTTGGTGTGTGTCTTCACTCACACCATGCAATCCTACATTGTACACAATTAAGCCTAAAGCATGAACATTGAAGCCTGAAGCTTAAGGTTGAGACTCACACTACATGTCCACATCCATGGGCCATTGGTATTCTATATAAAACACTAAGTAATTTTTCTTGTTTTTCTGGGTGAAATAGCAGTTTTATTAATTTGATTAGAAAACAAATCTATTTTGTGAGTTGGATATGGAAATCTTAAATGTGTTGTTACCAAGTCTATGATGTCCTTGATACATTTGCGCTTGAATCTATACACAATTGGGTTTGAGCCCTTTATGTGTTATCCTAATTTAGAGAGAGCTTGATTCTTCTTCATTGTTAGAAGATTATAAATTTCTTCAAAATACATGGTCCGCATATTAATATTGCTTGAAATGTTAAGATCCTCCCAAATTCCTATTTAAAAGAGACCTCAAACTTGTTTTATTATTTATAAAATCTTCTTCTAGTCCAAGTCATCACATTGAAAGCTAAGATCATTTGTTTCTCTTCAAAAACATTATAGTTAATGAGTTTGACCAAACTAGAAATTTTTTCAATAATGTTTTGCATAATTTGTTAAATCATAATTTGTAAAATATTTGAAATTACATAAATAATGACTACACATAATTACACAAAGTCATTGACTAATTTGGAAATAGAAATGAACATAATATAAAACATATATTTATGATATTATTTGGTTGAATAGTAAATGATATTTAAATAGTGAATAAAAATAAAAATTAAACATCATAAATAAATAAAAACATTTTAGAAGAAAATTATCATTAAAAAATTTACTTGACAAATAAAAATACCCATCAAATTTATATCTTAATTACATCATTAACCTACTACTTTTATATCTTTAAATTATATTATAATGAAAATTATTTTTATTATAACTTCTAATATAATAGATCACAACCCAACAAATTTAAAAATTATACCATATCATATACTTAAAAGACTACTTGAGGAAAAGATAATTGAAAAGAAAAAAGAATAATTTGAAATTTTTGATAAAACTCATAAAAATATTTGAGACTTATTCAAAATAAAAATTAATATACATCATGATATGTGAATTAAAAAATATGAGATTTACCATAGTAAAAAGGATTCTAACATTTTACCACTTACCATGAAAAAGGAGAGAAAAAATGTTACTTTTCAAATTTTAACATATATAATAAATAAATAAAATACAAAATTTCAAAAAATCAAATCTTTTTATTTCACAAGCTTTTCCTTACAAATTATGGTACATATTAATTATCAATTAACAACTTTCCGTTTCAAATTGTCTTGCATATCAAGTAACAAATTTTCATTACAAATTGACTTTCACATCAGTTGCAAGTAACTAACCGCTCATTGTTTAGGTGAATCCTGTGTGGAAAATATTGCCCACATAAATTAGAATATGAAAATGATGGCTTATATTATATGTTATTAGGTGTATACTTGAATATTTAAGTAATAATTGATAAATTAATTTTATATTAACTTTGGTATTTTTTTATTATTAAACCTAATTGTTTATTTGTATTTATTAAATTGATGATAATTTAATATTTTTATTATTTTTAATTTATATACTTAAACATTTATAATATTATTTTTAATTCATAGAATTAATATTATTAAATTTACAAATAAATTTTAATATATAATTTTCTAAACAAAATAATATAATTTATTTCCTCGATGGAGTGATGAACGATAGGAGTAGGCATTCAGTGAGCGTTAAGGCTCACACCACATGGAGGTAGTTGGATGCAATGTGGTATATTTCGGAACATTTGGGATTGGCACCAAATTAGTTTCGAGGCAGGTTGGAGTGTTTGGCTCTGGGGTGGAATGGTGATGGGTATCATTTGCATCCATGAAATGCACGATAAGCTGAAAGGAGAGTGTGTCAGTGACAATGCTACAGGGTGTTGGTCAGGGGCACCCTACAGATCTTCGATAGTTTGTCGTGTGGAATGGGTTGGATTGGGAGAGGGTCCTATAGCTGGCAAGCTAGAATCTGCAAACAAATCTACAACATGGGATCCGGTCACTTGTTCTCCCCATGCATGCTTTTCCAACAAGGTACATCGGTAGGTAAACTTTGTCATTTGGATTTGCATTTCAACACAAATTTGATTTGAAATAATTTCGTTTGTGGAGTGGAGTATTTTGAGCTTATTGATTCCTCTCCCCGTCTTGGATGTGATCATTTAACTTCTAATTTGCGAGAAGACAATTTTGTGACGGGGGTGGATTTATATCTATCACCTTAGCATTCTTCTTGGTGGTGGTCGATCTCCATTTCTCTTTGGACTGTTAAGGTCCTATAATATAGGTAATCAAAGTCTGTCTTCCCAGTTATTTATTTTGGGAATCATCTAGTAAAATTTAGTCTATACATTCACCAGTTCCATTAGTCTAAATTGTCTTTGTACAAAGGTCCCTAAGGGGTTATCAGTGGGGTGTCATAAATCAGCTGTCAACAACCATTTCCATTGCTAAAGGATGAAATGTCTCTAAGTTATTTTTAATAGTTTTTATTTTAAATGAGATTTAATTTTATAAAATATATATAATTATATTTTTATAAAATTATTTATTTAAAATATTAAACTTAATAAAAAGTCAACTCAATCTATAAATTATTGGAACCACATTTACTTTCATGCTAAAGATGTCATCTAATAATAAATCCATCAATCAAAATCAAACCCTATAAATACCCCTTTTGAAAAAGATTGTTTCACTTTACCGTAAACTTTCCTAATATAAATACTTATCAAAAGATTTTACAAGAGTAAAAAGGGAAAGTAAAAGATACTTTACCAACCATGGCAAAACAAGACATGGTTCTTAAAATCCGTGGGAAGGAAATCAGTGGATGGTTTTTATAAAATATGTTATGAATCTCATTTATTTATCAATATATAAACAAAGCATGGATTTAAAAACAAAACATGGATTTCAAAACAAGGGGTTGGATTATAAAATCATTTAAAGAAATATTTTGAGATTTTAGTTATGAAATTCATTTACAAGTTTAAGCAAAATATTTGGAAATATTATTCAAAATATACTATTCCCAAATATTTTGCAACAATGATGAAGTTAATATTTGGAAATATTATTCAAAATATACTATTCCCAAATATTTTTCGACAATGATGAAGTATTTAAAGGATGATGAAGTCAAAGACTATAGGAAAAAAGGGTTAACACATAAATTTGGTTTAACTTCAAAATACAAATAATTCATTAATCAACTAGGTGGAAAACATAAACAGACATGCAATTATTTTCAGATTTTTTATTCATAAATAATAGTCAAAGAGACAACTAGTTGATACATGTGGTAGAGTAAATTAGGTTTGAAAGGGAATCTAACAAGTTTTATGAAAACAAATTCAATCTCTCCAGATTCCAAGGCAAAGGATCGGCATTAATGAACCAATTTCCATATTTGAAGGCTGGAGATTTTCCAGCAGTTCCAGATTTCCTGCAATTTTCCAGTGATTGTTTTCATCTTTAGTTTATTGTTCATATTTTTTCCATATATTGTTAGATATTATTTTGTAATCTATTCCTTTTTGGAATCTAAAGTTAGTTCAATAGGAATTTTATATATATTTTGTAATAAGACTTACTAAGGGTTGGAACATGTATGAAGAAGAGAGCTATACATTGATGTAAGTCGTGGATTGTACTCAAAGTGATCAATTTACAGAAATACAGAGAATTTTGTTCTAGGATTCCAATGTCAAGCAATTCGTGATGTGTTTTATTATGTTAAGTTTTTTATTTTCTCAGTTTCCATATGTTTTTCCCTCTTTATTGTTGCAAGACAATTAAAGGCCAAATTCACTTAAGTGTACTCTACTCTGGCTTGTTAACAATATCTATGTTTTCTTTTTGATATTAAATATATAATTCATCTATGTATGCTCTATATTTAATTAAACTTAAATCATTTTCATCCTATTCACACCATAGACACTCTATAAGATCCAAGAGTTTGCCTACCATGCCCTATTATAGCTACTCTGTCATTTTGCAATTGATTACTCAAAATTTTATGACTCCATGCCCAATGTACTTTTCCAACATCTTTCAACCAAACTTTTGAAAAAATCACCTCAAATTTTAATAGCTAGCCTAAGATCTTAAAAAAAAAATCTAAATCAGATAGAGAGATCCCTTTCTGAAGCTGGAAGGGCTATATCCAACTTTAAAAGTGGTTTTGTGGTTACCTCTGGGTTTCTCTCCTCAACCTAGGGAAATTACAGAGTGATAACATTCTGGCGACCATGCTGGGGAAGAAATATTCTATCTTCTCTAGGAAACATAATCAAGGCTTTAGATTTGGTATTTGATGGTGGACAGCAATTAGGCACATATAAAGGTTGAAGCATTCATTTAGTGACTCCATTGCCTAAGAATTCATATTGTAGAAACACTCATGGCGACTCCACTGTCCGAAGAATCCAGAGTTTGAATTGCCTAATCTAAATGACAGAGTTTGTGACAAACCCTATTTCTATTAAAGGTTTCAAAGAATACTGGGATATTTGTGATGATGATCAAATTGATGAAGATTTCTCCAATTTATTGCTTATTTATTTGAGGACATGCAAATGTAGCTATGAAGCTAAAGCCGAATTTTTAGAAGAGTTTGCTGACAAACTTGAGAAGGGAATTCTGATCTTAAATGTTCAAATTCAATCTTACAATTTTTAAGATCAAAATCAGTTTTTTAAGGACCTTTTACAGTTGAAACCAGAGTCTGATTTAAACAACACATATGAGCAATCTCATTTTGACAAACAAATTACAAAACTTCTTGATGATCAGCAAATGAAATATGTTTTCTTTGATCCCATAGTTATCTATAAGGAGGAATTGTTCATTACAGAGTTCCAATTATGTTTTTGTTGTGAAAGAAAAGTCTACAATCAGTTGTCATTGCACTTACATTTTCCAGTTTCCATTTTGTTGAAATGCAGTTCGGGAATCACATCAAGCATGTAGCTACTTGATTGGTTGTTTTGGCATTTTTCTATTATTTAATTTTTTAGGGGTATAAGTAGCCTAAAGTAGGTAGGAGTTTGAATAAGCTCAACATTCTAAGCATCTTTTTCAGCCTATTTTTCGAACTTCAGTTTGCAGCAGAATTTTCAGTTTTCAATGTATAATTCAGATTCTAGTTTGAAGAATGGATTTAGTTTAGTTTGAGGATTGGAACAAATTACCAATTAGGTTTTAGTTTCAGTGGTTTCAAGGCATAGCATGTAGCAAGTTTTGGATCAGTCCAATGGATCAGGCTACTAGTCTACGGTGTTCTTGACACCTCACACAGAGGATGTCATCCCCATTGGAGCCACTGTTAGGATCCTATAATATAGGTAATCAAAGTTTGTATGTCCAGTTATTTATTTTGGGAATCTGCTGGTAAATTTTAGCCTATAAATTCACCATTTCTTATAGTCTAAATTGTCTTTGTACAAAGGTACCTAAGGGGTCATTAGTCAGGTGTCATGACTCAGTTGTCAACAACCCTTTCCATTGCTAAAGGATGAATGTCTCTGAGTTATTTTTAATAGTTTTTATTTTAAAAGAGATTTAGTTTTATGAAATATATATAACTATATTTTTTATAAAATTATTTATTTAAAATATTAAACTTAATAACAAATCAACCTGATACCTAAACTATTGGAACCACATTTACTTTAATGCTAGATACAGGGATATGGTTTTTGCTAAGGTATAAATAGGAGAAATGCACTTAACATAAATTTGGATAAATATTTATCCAAATATTTTACAGGAGTAAAAGGGGAAAGTAAAAGATACTTTACCAACCATGGAAAAACAAGACATGGTTTTTAAAACCCGATAAATGCACTTAACATAAATTTGGATAAATATTTATCCAAAGATTTTACAGGAGTAAAAGGGGAAAGTAAAAGATACTTTACCAACCATGGAAAAGCAAGACATGGTTTTTAAAACCCATTGGAAAGAAATCAATTGATGGTTTTTATAAAATATGTTATGAATCCCATTTATTCATCAATATATAAACAATGCATGGATTTAAAAACAAGACATGGATTTCAAAACAAGAGGATGGATTATAAAATCATTTAAATAAATATTTTGAGATTTTATATATGAAATTCATTTAGAGGTTTAAGCAAAATATTTGGAAATATTATTCAAAATATTTTCTTCCCAAATATTTTGCGACAATGATTAACTATTTAAAGGATGATGAAGGCAAAGGCTATAGAAAAAAGGGTCAACGCATAAGTTTGGTTTAACTCCAAAATACAAATAATTCATTGATAAACTAGGTGGAAAACATAAACAAGCATGCAATTATTTTCATATTTTTGACTCAAAAATAATATTCAAAGGGACAACTAATTGATACAGGTGAAAAAAGTTAATTAGGTTTAAAAGGGCAGCTAACAGGTTTTGTGAAAACAACTTCAACCTCTCCAGATTCCAAGGCAGAGTATTAGAATTAATGAACCAATTTCTAGATTTGAAGGTTGAAGATTTTCCAGTAGTTCTAGATTTCCTGCAGTTTTCCAGTGATTATTTTTATCTTTAGTTTATTGTTCAGATTTTTCCCAAAAAGTATTAGATATTATTTTGTAATCAATTCTTTTTTGGAATCTAAAGTTATTTCAATAGGAAGTCTACACATATTTTATAATAAGACTTACTAAGGGTTGGAACGTGCATGAAGAAGAGAGCTATACATTGATATAAGTCGTGGATTGTACCCAGAGTGATCAATTTACAGAAATACAGAGAGTTTTGTTCCAAGATTCCCGTGTCAAGTAATTGGTGATGTGTTTTATCATGTTAAATGTTTCTTTTCTCAGTTTCAATATGTTTTTACCTCTTTATTGTTGCAAGAAGATTAAGAGCCAAATTTTCTTAAGTGTACTCTTCTTTGGCTTGTTAACAATATCTGTGTTTTCTTTCTGATATTAAATATACAATTCATTTGTGTATACTCTATATTTAATTAAACTTAAATCATATTCATCATATTCACACCATAGACACTCTATAAGATCCAAGAGTTTGCCTACCCTGCCATGTTACATCTACTCTATCATTTTGCAATTGATTACTCAAAATTTTATGACTCCATGCCCAATGGAATTTTCTAGCATCTTTCAACCAAACTTTTGAAAAACCCACCTCAAATTTTAATAGCTAGAGTAAGAAATTAAAAAAAAGAATTCTAAATCAGATAGAGAGATCCCTCTCTAAAGCTGGAAGGGCAAGATCCCAACTTTAAAAGTGGTTTTGTGGTTACCTCTGGGTTTCTCTCCTCAACCTAGGGAAATTACAGAGTGATAACATGGATGTTTATCGTGGATGTTTGGCTCCTTCTTCTATGGGTTGAACGGTTCATTTTCTCTAGATATGTGTTGCTTGCGGCGATAGGGCTCTAGAGCTAACGCCTTGTTTTTCCTTATAGTCTTGTGAGGGTGTCTGGTTGGTTAGTTGTGGGTTTAGTAGTTTGAAGTGAGCATCTCTCATGGTGGCTCTCCCTCTCCTCTTGGGACCCTTGCTAGGTAGTGTGGGTTTTGTGTGTGGTTGTTGAAGGTCTTGAGAGACATAGGTGTTTGGGCTCGAGTCTCTATTTTCCTTCTTTGTCACCTTGGCCTTCCAGCTCACCGCTTATTGGGCTAGGAAGGGACTGCATAAGATTTCTTTGGTTTACCTTAGCCAACAACCGAACGATTGGCTTCTTCAGTCTAGTTGTGGCATTGAGGCAAAAGGAAGGGTGGTCCTGGAAAAGAGGTTGTTGGGGTCAGGAAGTTGTGATGATTCAGTAGCGGGGACATCCTCACTGTGGAGGTGGTTGTCAGGGGAATCCAGGCACACGGGTTGATAAGGGGATGGACATGAACGAATATCAGGTGGAAGGTGTCGACAGGTTGATAGGGGGATGGACATGAATGAATATCAGGTGGAAGGTGTCGTTGGGGAAGAAGAGGTTGACCATGCCCCAACTCCATCCCAAGGCCATGTGGTCCAGCCACCGTCTTTGGAGACAATTATAGAAAAACTCTGAGGTATCCAAGCCAACCTGGACATTGTACGGGAACACATATACGAGGATTAAAATGAGATAGTGACTTACATGAGCGATGTGTAATTCAGTCAGAACGAGATCTTGGAACAACTAGCTTCCATGAGACATAGTCAATGTTGCAACAATGAACGAATCGATGAAATGGAAGCATACCTAGCCCATATTGACTTCCATATACATGAAGATCATGGGAATCCAACTAACTTGGGTAATAAAGCTTAGAATCCCCCTCCATAATATGAAATTTGCAGGTTGTGTAGTAATTTTTCTTGTTTTTTGGTATATATGGCCATTTTGTCCATGGGACATATGTAATAACTAGGTATATCTCTTATGTTTTTTTCTGGCTCTCCTCGCTAACAAATCTGGTCGGAGTGAAGCAGGGAGAGTTGCAGGCCACCACAATGAAATCAACCATCTTTGGATAATATAAAGTTTTTTTAATCAACAAAAAAATAATAATATAATTTCTTAATTCATTAATATTTAAATATATTTTAAAATATGTCTATGAGGTCCGGTGATCAGATGCACTACCTCTTAGGGCTGAAGAACAAACTGATTTTTATCTATTAAAATATGGATTATTTTTTATTTCTTTTGTCGCTCAACAAGATTTCATTATATTATCAAAGAGAAATTGAGTACAAAATTCGTCTCAACAGGCCTTTCTCTCATATTCCGAGCAAATTTTTTTAGAATAGGGCCTAGAGGTAAATAGAGACACTCAGTGCCAACCTTTGTTTCTAATTGGCCTATTAACCATACCATACATAAACAAAATTGAACATAAACCAGAGTAGGAGTCAACATATTAAGGAGGCGGGTTGGGACGAAAGAAAAGAGGGGCAACAAAGTAGCCTGCATGTTCATGCATGTGGAAGTCTGTGTGCTCCACCCTTGCTTCCAGAGTGTGAAGGTAGTCGTTGGTGCACCGATGTTGTCACAGGATGTTATCTAGGTTGTCAAAGATTTAATTCTGAACATGTTGAACATCATTGATGGAGGCTACTAGTTCATTTCGATCCTCATAGTGATGTTCTCACATGATGTTGATATTCATTTGAATATTTTGCAGCTAGGCTTCCATAGAGTCCAAGGTAGCTGGTGATATTAAATGGTCTGGGGAGCAAGCGAGGGAGATTGCATCATCCTCCTCCATTTCCATGTTGGCCCCATTCTCCAAGGACGAGTGGCTTCCCTCATTCTACCTCTTCCACTCTTCCTGATGAAGAGTTGCTCCCCCCGTTAAGGATGACCCCTCTATCGCAACATGGAGGCAAACCAAGGAAAATTGAAGGCGGGCATGGAAATACCACCATGCCCCCAAGATCCATAATGAAACCTTATAGGGGGCCTACAGAAATACCTCCCCCTCGACAAGAAACACCAATTGATACAAAAATGCATAAGTGAAATGAGCTCATAAAACGAATTACCAAACACGAATATGTTGTGACTAGAAATGCTCTGCCAATTCTTCCATCGTTTGCTGGAACCAACGCAACTGATGCCCACGTAGAATTCTCCACTCCAAACTAGGAGTGAGCTATTCATTGGGCCATGATGAGTGTTGGTGAGAACTAACATTATGAAGACCGCTCCAACATGGAAAGATCCAACCCAGAAAAATCTCCACTGAAATTGCAGCCCAGAACAAACCGCATGCAAGGTCAGTAGCAACTAGGACAAAGAAGACTAACACATATAGAGTTATACTAAGAGTCGAGGCAAAACTCCTCCTTTTTTAATAGCACAAGCAGCTCGATGGAAAGACCAGAGTACCCAAGGGTAAGTATCGAAGCCTTGGCCACCTCCGACGTGTCGGTATCCCATGGGAAATCCCTGGCCAAGACTTCCCCTCATTCCAGATTATCCCATTCCTTGCAGTCCTCGTTTTCCCACTACCTTGATCTCGGTAGGGAAGTCTAGAGCATAAACCCAATTCCCTTTGCAACCTCCCACTTCATCGCCCAAAACACCACACTAATCGAATTATTGTTCCTAGAATGGAATATATCATCATCGTGAGTGAGAGAGTCACCAGCCTGTAGGCACTTAATGCCCACCTTTCTCATTATGGCGCATTGAAGGGGCGTGAGAAGGCCAAGTGGGATCTGTACGCCGCCCTAATGCCACGTGTTGTTCCAAGTGACCACCCCCATCGGGGACTGCTGAGTCTACCTCCAGCAGATCTTGGAGAGCCTGGAGTTCACCTGGGTCCAAATATGCCTTTCTCTTCACCTCCCTCCAAGTAGTTGTGAACTCTTTATGTGGATTTAGTGATCCCTAATTAGCAAGCCAATCCACCACTTTATTCCATGTTCGTAGAACATGTCCTATAGAAGCATATTCAAAGTTAGCCAAAAGATGTTAAATGTGTTCAAGTTGTTCTTCTAGGCCCCAACTCCTAGCTAGCTTCTGTGTAGCCGATCCATTGATGATCTTCTGAGTCATTCAAATGATCAGAATGGAATCTCCCACAATGTGGATCTAGTGCCACTACTGTTGATAGGCTAAAATGAGTCATTTTTCTAGGTCTGCTAGTTCAACAACAATGTTGGTGGTGTGACTACAGTAGCCATGTATATACCCCATGGATTAGCCCTAGAATCTTGAATAACACTACCATATCATGTTGGACCCGGGTTGCCTTTTGAGGCTCCATCAAATTTTATTTGGATGCATTCATCCAGGGGCATAAGGAAGACCGATGGAGAGATCGGGTGGGGGGTCCCTTGATGGAGACGGCCAAGGATAGACCATAGCCTAGGAGAGGTTCAGTGAGAGGAGGATCTGTGACTCTTGATGGTTAACCTTCCAATCGTCTGGGTCCCATTTTTCAAAGAGTATGGTTTCTCGCGTGTTCTCTTTCACTTGTGTCCAGATTTGCGAACTCGAGGGAGTTTGATCTTGAAATATTGCACTGTTGCATCCTTTCCAAATATTCCAGAGGGTGAAGCCCATCGCTAGCCACCAGGCGCGACTAACAATGGGATTCTTAAAACAATGTGTTTTCCAACCTTCCATTGTTTCCTGAATATCCTCAAGGTGGCGGTCAATGAGACCGAAGAGATTGGTAAACAATTCCCATACTTCTCAAGTTTTCGGACATGCATCCAATAGGTGTTGCATCATTTCTTCACTATTTTCACATAAAGGATATTGGGACAGACCCACAAATCCCTACTTTAGCAATCTGTCCCAAGTGAGTATTTGCTTATGTCCCACTAGCCAAAGGAAGTGAGCCACTTTTGGCCTGAGTTTGTTGGTCCATAATCTGCGCCATAGTGTTCTTCTGGGATGGTCGAGGGAATTTGTTTTAATGAGATATGCTTCCTTGAGGGAAAAATTCCCAGTGGTGGAATATCCCTTGCATTGGGAGAGTTGCAGGGAAAGATACCCCCACTTGTCATTGAGTATTTCCCTTGGCCAATATTTCTTCGTTTTCCAGCATCTCCATCCTTGATCTTGTTGCCCTACCACCCAGTAATATTCCACTCGCCCTGCCAAGAGATCCTGAAGGAGATTGCAGAGACGAGTCAGGTATGGATCCTGAGAAAGATGTGGGAGTTGTTTCCACGAGTCCTCCCATAAGAAATCATATTGGCCATTCTTAATCTCCCAGAAGAAATGATCTTGAATAAGGTCACTATGTTGGTTGGTCATGTTCCATATTATTGACCCTACCAGAAAGGTAGGGTCTCACAGAAGGGTCTCTTGAGACTTACCTTGCCCATACTTGTGTGTCCAAAACAACTTCCAAAGCTCATCACCCCTTGTATCCAACTCCACCACAATTTTCCCCCAAGGCCACATTTAGATCTTCTGGGTCTCACAAGCCTAGTCCGTCGAGCAGCTTTGTTGAGGAGCATATCTGAGGCTACCTGAAATTCTGCGAGAATTTTGTCAATCTAGAGAGCATCCCGGATGGTGGCTATGCCATATAAGAGGTTGTCTTCCACGAACTGTTGATTTTTCATGGATATATTGGTTCCAGGCAATCAAAGGCATCGAATAGAATTACTTCTTTTGGCCGTGGAGATCAATCTACCAAGGCCCTCTACTGCAATAATAAAGAGGAAGGGCAAAAGTGAGTCTCCCTGGCGAATACCCCTGGAAGATCTAAAGGTGGTAGAAGGAGAATCATTCACTAGGATATCAAAGAAGGGAGTGGAGATTAGAGATTTAATCCAGTGAATCCACTCTTCTAAAAACCCAAAGGCGTGCATGATTTCCAGTAGGTAGGACCAGTTAAGTCTATCGTAGGCTTTTGAGAGGTCGAGCTTGAGCATCATACCCTACTTCTTGTGGCTCTTGAGGGAGTGAATAGTTTCATGAGTTGTGACTATACCATCTAAAATCTGTTGCCCTTCTACGAAGCCTGATTGTTCCCAGCTGATGATGTGGTGAAGGATGGGCTTAAGGTGTTGAACCAGAATGGAAGAAAGAATCTTATAGATCACATTGCAGAGGGAAATGGGTCGAAATCCACTTGGCGAGATGGCCTCTTGAGATTTAGGAATTAATGTAATGAAGGTGGCATTAAGACCAGACCATACATGTTTGAGCTGGCGAGATTCCTCCACCATTTCCACGATTTCTGGCCTAAGAAAAGACCAGCAAACTTTGAAGAACTTTGTAGTAAAGTCATCGGGCCATGGGGCTTTATTTGAGGGCAAGGCTTTAACCACCACTTCCACTTCTGCATAGGAGATTGGGCTAAGCAGGGCCTCATTCTGCGCTAGAGTTACCAACGAGGGAATGTGTCGAGTTATCTTCGCTATATCTTCAGATCTGTCATGCCCTTTATCACATAGATGTGAGGAGTAAAACGAGGTCAATTCTCGCTCAATATCTTCAATTCATTCCAAGTGGATGCCCTCAGGTGATGTTAGTGAGGTGATTTGGTTGTGGTGTCTACGATTGATCATGGAGCAGTGGAAAAACTTTGAGTTCCTCTCTCCCTCCCTGATCCATTGTATGCAAGATTTCTGACGCCACAAGGCTTCTTCTTGGATTCTTTGTTCCTCCAAATCCAAGATCAGATGACCTTCTTCAGCAACTAATTCGATGGAGCGGCCATCACAAACTATTTGAATTTGAATAGCCTCTAATTACTCTTCACGTTTTCGTTTCTCGGCCAAAATGTCTCCAAAATCCTCTCGATTCCAAACTTTTATCTGTTGCTTTAAGTCCTTGAGTTTCCTTTGAAATATCTGCATGCAGTTGTCGGAAGGAACATCTAAAGTTTTCCACCAGTCCTCTAGTTTATCCAAAAAGCCTGGGTGTCATAGCCAAAATATTTCAAAGAAGAAGGGTTTCTTTTTGGGCATGGAATAAGAAGTCAATGCGGGGTAGATGGACCAATGATCTGATCCCATAGAGGGGAGGATATCTACTTCTATAGCCTGATCTTTCATCATCAGGTGTTCATACAGGAGAAATTGATCTAGAAGGCTAACCACCTAGTGCAGTCCTCTGTGCCAGTTATTCCATGTATGGAGTCCCTTTTTAGTGATGACATATGCTAGATGCATATCCTCAATCATCTCATTGAAGGTCATGGACGAGGGGTCCAATTTACAAATTCTGCCACGCTTTTCCTCTAAGTGCCTAATCATGTTGAAGTCTCGCCCAACTATCCACTTAAGGAATGACCAAGGGCTCGTAGCTGCGTAAGGAATAAATCCTTGTCCTAGGGAATGGAAGGTCCATACACCATGGTTAAACTGATCCATGCATCAATGCCGAAAATCTTAAAGGATCCTGAATGGGAGAAGCGGGTGTCGATCTATTCTTTGAAGAGAACTTTGTTTGGGTCCCATAGGATTACAATTCCCCCTACTGACCTTATAACATTTATCATCATTACCTCACTATTCTTCAAGCAACATTGATTGGTCTCTAGTAATTTTTTGTCCATCATGTTGGTATCTTGTAGGAGCACTATTTCTAGATTGTACTTAGTTATCTTTTCTTTAAGAGATCAAAGCTTACCTTTGTTGTTTAAGCCCCGAATATTCTAGGAGATGATCTTCATTGAGAAGGAGGGATGGATCTGGGAAAGTAATCTGTCAATTGTCCCATCTGCCCAAAATTGAGTAGGAGTTCTCCAGCTTCCCTCATTACTTCCTTTGTCATCTTCCAGACCTTCTTTCCCTTCTCTAGGACACCTAAGTCTAGGATAGTAAGGGCTAAGAGATTGCTCTCCTTTCCTATTGATTTCTGATTTGGTTCCTACTTGCCAGATCTAGCACTCCACTGGTTGTAGATATGGCCAAAGTGAGTCAGTTGATTTGTAGGGATGTCTTTGATGTCGTCTTTGATCCAGATTCTAAAGATATCTAACATTTTCTTATCTATAGGTCCCAGTCTATTGTGTTTCTCTTCTATCTCCAAGACTTCACTGGTCTAGCTCAAGATTTCCTTCAATATTTTATTGTTTTCTGTGGATTTCAACATTTTTCGTTTAGAGGCCATTTTGTCCCCTTGGAGGGGAAGAAGTTTATCAACCTCCATGGCTTGGAGCGGTTGTTGAGTTAGGGTTTGGGCTTCCACTGGTTGATCTGTCTCTTGATTATTGGTCTCCAGTAGTGCAAAAGAGTTTTTGTCCCCAAAGGGTTGGGATTTTCCTTGTGGTTGGGCTGCGACTTCATATCTTGTCTTGGGAGGCATCCTTTGAGGGGGTCGTGCAAGCAGGGGACATTATTGAGCACAACTTGGCCAAGATCTCCTTCCTCCATCTTGTTAAAACCTATCCTCGTCTCGTTGTTGGGTTGCATGGTGGGATTCCTTAGCAATAGTTAGAGGGAAATCCCGAAAAAGCTGTATGTACTCATAACATCACCAGCACTTGAACGAAACATGTTCATATTCAAGGGTTTGAGTCCATGTTGAATCGTGATAGATCAAATCTATGGATTCGAGAAGCGGTTGTGATATATTCATGTGCACGCAGATGCAGGAAAATGTTGCATGTTTGCGTCTCTTGGTTATTTCCAAGAATTTTACAAATTTCTCAATGGAATTTCCTATGCTTTCCAGGATGTCCAGTTCCCAGAAATCATCAGGTAGAGAGTAGAGCCTAACCCAGACTAGTGCCACCTGAAATTATTCTTTTTCCAGGTTGTATCATCCCAATATCTCAGGTATAGTCCTACACCATCCATAAGGTACAACCTGTTCTCAAATATGTGTTTCCTATCCTCCAGGTCTTCAAAAAAAACTGTAAAAATAAGGCGAAGTTCGATTTGTCCCTGAGGAGCCCATTTGTTTTGGATCCACATCAAAATGTCTTGTTCCCTGGGCCAGATGCCCAAAAAATTGCAAACCATAGCATGGTCCTTCATATATTGTCGTTCTTGCTCCAGGTAGTTGTTGGGGATCATTAGGGTTCGTGGTTGTTTTAGGAATACATAGACCTTTTCCCCCTCTGGTCTTACATTGAGCACCCAGAGCTGAGGTTTATGCGACCACCAAGGATGAGGCAGTTGCTCTTGTTGAAGGCTTGGAGCCCTGAAAGAAGGTTGTTTGGTGGACGACATCCTTGAAGGATGGAGGCCCCTCTTGCTTGAGCGAGGGGTCGCTCATGGAGAAAACCCCTGCTACACTAGGACGGGGAGAGTTGAAGCGGACCGTCGAGGAGAAGTCGACGATTTGGCCAGCCAGAAAGAAGCTTTAGAAGGGACTTCTCTAACAAAACCCTAGATCCGCAGTGCTTCAGATCTCTATAATCAATTCAAATTGATAGTTTTATTATTTAAATATGGATAATTTTTAATTATATCCATAAGCCTTTCTATTTTAGAATAAAGCTTTTAAAATTTTATTTTAATTATCAATAATTATTAAGTGTATTATAGGTATTTAATCTCTACTAAATATTTTAGAATATTCTTAGTTTAATATTAGTTTGTCATTTTAATTGAATTGATTAATTAAAGATAAATGTCATACAAATTCTGTAGTGAAGTATGAGTAAATTACATTGTTAAAAACTTTATATATATATATATATATATATAATTCATTTTATAATTAATAATAAGTATAATAAATGTCTTTCGGATTAATCACATCATTAGGATTTGGTCCCACAAAATTAATCTGAAAGATATTTATTTATAATATGGATTAGAAAAGTCTTAAATCTAGAAATAATAATAGGAGTCCTCTAACGAGGCAGAGGAATCGCCCAGAGGGCCAAAAGTGCCCGCAATCCAGGCAAATTTTTTTCAAAAAATCTTGTAGAGACAGAATCATGTCTTTGATGGTGGAAATGGATTTAGCTCCATCAAAAACGTCTAGGACACCTAAAATTTTGAAGTTTAACAACTATAACTTGGATTTACAAAAATCCTTGCCAGATTTTCTCTAAATATGACCGGAATTTCCATAACTTTTTAGGCAACTCCTCCGCCTCATTAGACTACCCGATAATAATAATTTAAAATAAATTTATAATTAAATTGTTATTTAATTTTCAATAATTATTTGGTGGATTGTAGAGATTTAACTTCGATAGGATATTTTAGAATATTTGTAGTAGTATATACAAATGGAAGGATGAGATTTATCTCTAAAGTATTTATTCCATTTTTGTTCTTTAAATTAAATTTATTAATTAAAAAAATGTCATATGAAATGAGTTATGGTCTTTTGAGCATAAGGTATTGATAAATCATAGTGGAGTGAATCTCCATAATTAAGGATTTGTTTTGTTTAAATGTATATAAGTTTAACTTATATAGCAGTGAAACCGTATAAATTAAATGATTGGTGAACGTTGATATACATCAATCCATCATAAATATCAAAACACTTACCCAATTATACATCTCATGTTTCCTAGATAAAAAAATTTATAAAAATTGACTATTATTATTATTATTATAAAAAGAATTAATAGATGAGTTAAATATATACCCTTAAAATACATGTAACAATATTCTTAACTATAAAAATTCACCTTGCTTTACCATAGAAATTCTTAACTTGTAAATAACTTTTTTTTACAATACTAATATCAAAGCAATACCACATGGCCAATATAACATGTGTTGATATGACATTTTCTTTAATTAATTAATTTCAGATAAATTAATTAAAAATACATAATTAATTTAAACATAAATATGTTTAACCTCTAATATATAAATATCAATATGAAAAAAATTAAATCTCTACTATAAAATTAATAATAATTTATAATTAAATTAAAACCTTTTAAATTATATAAATACAATGCGTTAAATTTTTTATCCATAAATTAAGTTACACCCTCCCTAACAAATTTAAATTTCGCACATTAATTCTAGATCCAAATCATAATATTTGAATTTATGGCACATTCATTTCATTTCAACAATGAATGTGGTTTAATGGTAGGTGAAAAGATTTTAGCCTTCATAGTTTAAAGGTCTAATCATAGTGGAACGATTTTACCCTCCAATGCGTTTCTAAGCTCTAGGTTTAGTTTTATTTTCAATTTTTCAAAATTGTTAAATCATCGGTTAAACAATTTTACCCCCAATGCGTTTACAACCTCTAGGTTTAGTTTTATTTTCAATTTTACAATGCATTTCTAAGCTGTACTTGATTAAGAGGTTTGAATGTGGACGAGCGTCGCTTCCCCCGCTCCCGGCAACCAAAAAAACCGACCGACCGAAAGGCTTTATTCAAAACCGTTCTGCTACTCTATTGTAAACGAGATTATGAGAACTCCAGCGTACATGACAACAAAACGCATTTTCTTCCTTCTAAAACGGACCTTAGCTACACAAACTCATGTCATGGTAAAAACTATCACCATTGTTGTGGAGAAAGGTCAGGCCAAAACATTATTACCTAACTGAGATATTTATGTTGTTTGCATCGTGAATAATTTCATCTTTTGCCACCCTAATCGAATGAATAGAACGAGGTTTCCGGTAGAGTATAACACACCGCATAGATTCATGTGCCAATATTCAACATAATTTTCCTTTGCATGCAAGAGAAGGCACGACCGATCGACAGCACAAAAGTTACTTTTTGAAATCAGCACACAACCAATCTGGTACCAACATCTCTCCCTTAACCCTCATCGTCCAATAATAAAATCCAAAAACAAACTACGAGCAATCCACGGTCCGAAGGAATGAAGGGAGCATTCATCCTTGACTCGGGAGTTTAGATTTTAAATTCATCTAGGGAAGAAGAAGAGGTGGAGCACAGCAGCGGCAGAATCAGCCGAGTTGTTGTTTCAGGGCATCGAAAACTATGAAAGGTGGAAATCGAGAGGCGCGGTGTTCAGCTGTTGGCCAAGAGAACGGCGGACTCAGGAATCCCCCGAGCGCACCGCCCTCCAGGAAGCGCAAGTGTAAGGGTAAGGGCGGGCCAGACAACATCAAGTTCCAATACAGAGGCGTTCGGCAGCGCAGTTGGGGGAAATGGGTTGCAGAGATCAGACAGCCCGGTAAACGAACCAGGCGGTGGTTGGGCACGTTTGCCACGGCCGAGCAGGCAGCACAGGCTTACGATAATGCTGCGATTTTACTCTACGGCTCCAGAGCCCATCTTAATCTTCAACCCTCAGGCTGGGATCACTCCAAGTCCTCCCACACCTCTAAGCTCAGACCATTGCTCCCGCGCTTCACATTTAAATTTCCACCAGCTATTCATGCAACTAACCCTAACCCTAACCCTAATTTCTTTGGTGCTATTCCATCTGGTTATCTTCAAACTCCTTTGAATCCAGATTTCTGGCCAGCAGCGATGAAAGCAGCCCACACTGACGTTACACACAGCCATCCCGTTATCGACCCAAAGCGGGAAACAACACTCGAGCAGCGTAGCGTCTTTCAGCTGGAAGAAATTAGGGTTCCTACACAGCAGTGCAATGGCGCGGAAGTACTGCATCGTGAATCCTCTCCATTGAAGACAGATAAGGTCCAAGAAAATATCAGAACCGAAAATGTGGATCTGCAATCTGATAGACTGGGTGACCCTGATCAGCTCTCTGGTATTCATGGTGGTATCGTCGGCGATGAGATCAATCAAGGTTTCTACAGCGAAACCACTGGAAATATTACCGAGCCAAGAAACCATATTGATGGAGAATCGAGAGATGATAATCTTGCTGCTTCCTTGCAGGAGTTGCAGTACAGTGCTGCGCCTCCTTCACCTGGTTTCATGTGGCACTATGATATAAAACACGATTATTACTACGACGAGACCAACAGCAGCACGTTGGCTGAGACAAACAACCAACTTTGGGAGTTCTGATGAAAGTTCTATTCAGTGACAGGTTTTGTTCGCCTCTGGGAGCGCTTTCATGACCAGGACTGCGTTAGAAAAGTGTTGCGATCAACCGAAGCTTACTGATCTGCGCTGCTGCACTCTCTCGTGAATAACAAGGTGAGATAGACAGAAATGTTCTCGATCAAGTAAATCATAACAGAAAATATTGCACGAGGACGATTCTATTTTATCTTGCCGAAGAATTTGATAGAAATGAATAATCTGAGAAGAGTTTTATCACTGAAAAATTCCTTGTGTTTAGAATGTAGTATTGGCATTCGTTTATTTCACATAATGTAAATGATTGCCAGCTGGTTTAAATTTGAAGTTATGTTCATATCGAAAATCTCGTGTATTCATTTGGTTCTCTGTGTATGATATCCATCAACAGACGGGATTATTTTATTTGTGTCTTAGTGCGCTATTTTATTTGCTGTAAGATCTGGAACGACCTTCGACCCCAAACTCAAATCTATCACAACCAAAATCATTCAACTCATTTTCTGATTATATATAGAGAGAGAGGGGTTGAAATGGCCACCAATATTCTTCCAATGATGTGAGTAACCAAGTTCGTGAACAATCAAAATGGCTAACCTTGTAGAAATTTTCGTCTACTAGTTTTGAGGATACCGATTGCATGAGTGGACTAACGATGTACACTAATTCTACGTGTTTTCGTGGGAAATTTAAATACGGACCTAATTTCAGACCGTTTCTCTTCATTTTTCCGTGGAAAAATCTGAATATTACAGAGCACATAGCTGATATATAGGAGTTTTTCTTTCCCTGAAAATCTCCTGATATATATGAGCTTCTTGTTCAAATGGTTTTATATAGACTTCTACAGGCACGAAACGGATATCTTGTAGAGAATATTAAGACCCGTCGTGTCAACCATCAGTGTGGATTTAGAAAGTCGCCGTCGTCTTCTTGCTTCCAACAAAATAAGCATTTCAATCTATGCCCGTGACTTGTAAACTTAGGGTCATCCTGCGTAGTTTCTGCTACTTTCCTCAATAATTAAATTGATGCGACGATTTCGGTTTTTATAAAAAATTAAATATTACCTAATTATCATCTAAGTTACTTTCATGGTACATCTCACATCTCATAAGACTTTAACAATCACCAAATTTAATGAGTTTTGAAATGACATTCGTGGGCATAGAGTTATTCCCTTCATAGTTGTGTGATAAAATATGATGCAATTTGTTCGTGTGCCTTTTTTCCATCTTGAACCATGCGTAAACAACTTCACAAATTAATGAATAGATTTCTTAGTTTTCAAAATTGGCCTAGAATGTATCAATCATCATGTTGACATTCATGGCATATAGATGAGGCTTCGAAACCCCATAAAATAGAACTTTTTTCTCAAACAATGACCTTTTTTCTTCTCTTTCACGAGTTGCATCTTTTAGTCTCTTGTCTTCACATACTTCAGGTGTAATAAGGGGGTCAATCTTGTCTTACGTTCCCTTAGGCTTTCTTAGCTCACTCAACCATAAAGGGTCTAATTGGTTTCCTTGGTTTTCTTTTGCATATTAGTCTATTGTATTCATCACATACTTAAAGGAGTAATAAGGTGGTTAATCTTGTCTTATGTTGCTTTAGGCATTCTTAGTTCAACGCGTAATAAAGGGTCTAATTGGTTTTCTCTTGTACATCTTGCACCTAAAGAACAATCTAGGGTCAATGGATTGTTTTAACAATTGACCATATGGCCGATTCCTTATCTTATTGGCAGCTCTCTTTATTCCTAGTTTCTAGGTATTTGTAGATCTATATACCTTATCTTGGATTTTCTAGGTATTTGTAGATCTATATACCTTATCTTAGACTTGATTTAGGAATTCCAACATTGGTAAACGAAGCCAATCACCCAACGGGTTGATGCTTAAATCGATAGCCAAATTGATTCATGTGGCCCATGAACCCAACTATTCAATCGATTGATGACCTATACTTTGCTAGTCTTTATAGCCTTGTTAATCGTATAGCCCGTGCATGATAACCCAAATATGTTATAGCCATCATTCATAGGCAAACTAATTTACCCGAATTATTGCAACCATTGGTTACAAGGCTCAAACAAGTCACACTTAAGTTCTACGTGGAAGACCCACATAGGCCCTTTTTCCAAGAATGCATATTGCTCATAGATGCCCATGGGGACACATGTTAGTTAAGATAACATTTTAGGTAACCTATTAAGTGGGAGAGAGAACTACCTCTCATCTTAACCACCCATCTAGGCCTTATTGACATTTGTAATAATTTTCCAACAAATATTAAAGTTTTAAATTCAAAATGTTTCTTAATTCTATTAAGAATGAATTCTAAGGAGGATTCTAGTATCGTAATAAATTATACTATGCCTTGTTATAAATTATACTATACCTTGTTAGACTACTTTGGTTTATAAACATTTTAAAACTTCAAATTTTTAGTCTACTTTGGTTTATAAACATTTTAGAGCTTCAAATTTTTAGTCTGCTGTGGTTTATAAACATTTTAGAACTTCAATTTTTTCTAGGAAGAATAAATGTTATGTTTTAAATTAGAGTTTGTTTATATATGAATCTGATACCACCATTATAATGGAAGAAAAATATGCAGTGGACAATGCCTAATAATTTTCTCTATCGAAGGAATTTTATATTGAGTTAATTTAACTCAAAATAGGCACCATTGGGGTCCCAACAAAGTCCAACACTTTTGTTCCTTAAAAAATAAATATGAACATATATTGGTAAGAATGTAGTATTTTTTAAAAATGAAGTCGAATTCACATTATTATATAAAATAAATATGAACATATATGGGTAAGAATGAAGTATTCTTTAAAAATGAAGTTGTATTCACATTATTATATAAAATAAATATGAACATATAGGTAAGAATGAAGTATTCTTTAAAAATGAAATCGTATTCACATTATTATATGCATACTAGTCGTATTCACATTATTAAATGCATACTAGTGCGTGAGAAACTCAAACTCAAAATCATAAGTACTAGCAAATTTTCAACAATAGACTCCACACTTAAGATCTTCTCATTATTCACATTATTATATATTTATTAATAAATATGAACCTATATTGGTAAGAATGAAAGAATGAAGTATTCTTTAAAAATGAAGTCGTATTCACATTATTATATGAATACTACTGCTTGAGAAACTCAAACTCAAAAGTACTAGCAAATTTTCAACAATAGACTCCACACTTGATCTTCTCATAGATTCCATATGCACTAGTTGGGAAGGTCCTATTAAAAGAACCATGGAATTCAGATATATGCCTTGATCTTCTCATAGATTCCATATGCACTAGTTGGGAAGGTCCTATTAAAAGAACCATGGAATTCAGATATATGCCTTCCGAATAACTAAGTGACTACTTGAATTAAGATTGAAATACGGGAAAGGAAAAATAGTTTTACGAATAACTAAGTGACTACTTGAATTAAGATTGAAATATGGGAAAGGAAAAATAGTTTTGGGAATCTCTATAGCGCTAGAAAATGGAACATAGAATTAGGGGAGAACTTGTGGATAGTTCAAACATGCACACTTTCTTTCCAAGCAATCATAGAAATATTAAAAAGGCACTTATGGCATGTAAGAGACCAAGCATATTCAAAGAAAAGAGGGCTCTAACCTGATAAACAAAGAGGGAGTGGTTAGATCGTTACATTCATAACGATGTTATGAAGTTAGAGAATGGTTGTTTTTTCCATAGTGTTAGTATTATTAATTGTTTAAGTGGAACGTGATTTAATATTATATAATATAAAGTGAATGGGGTTGAAGGTGTTTTAATATGAGGCAGATGTGTAATTTTGTAATAATGATTTAAATGTTGATTTTAACATATTTAATGTATATGTATGTTTGTGTGAAAGTAACTTAATATAGACCCATCTTAACTCTAGTTCTATCAAGTGTCAAGAAGAATTAAATTTGAAAACCTTTATAGAGTTTTTCTCCTTTAAAAAAGGTTTTCGTCTCCATGGATTTGATTCTTCTGAGCTCTTGACAATTCACGCTCTCCACACCCAAATTCAAGTATCCAAATGTTTTACCTTTATAGAATTTTTCTCCTTTAAAAAAGGTTTTCATCTCCATGGATTTGATTCTTCTGAGCTCTTGACAATTCACGCTCTCCACACCCAGGTTCAAGTGTCCAAAAAAAACATTTGGCACATTCTAATAAAGATAGAAAATAGAAATCCCCTTAGAATTAGACTCCTATAAAACTCATATGAGTGTGTCTCTGGATGTCTCTATCGTCTCTACTGTTGTTATTCTTGTTAATTCACGAGTGTCCTAGCCAGTGTTAGCTTGTATACTATTAGTGGTAATAAAAATTTATAATAGTAGCCACTTAAGTGACTCCCAATATAAATCCTTTCAATATTGCAAAAAGGAGGAGGAGGTGGATCTATATGTCTCTACCTTTGTTAATTCACGAGTGTCCTAGCAGATTTATAATAGTAGCCACTTAAGTGACACCCAATATAAATCCTTTTCAATATTGCAAAAAGGAGGAGGAGGTGGATCTGTATTCGTAGTTATGAACAATTTAGTTTTAAATACTTTGATTATATTCAATTTAGTTTCGAATACTTTCAATTTCAAAAATTCATCTATGAGAAGTTTGAGATTCTTTATTACCAGCAACCATAAAAGATGGTTTGTACAATTTAGTTTTAAATACTTTGATTATATTCAATTTAGTTTCGAGTACTTTGATTTCATTTTATTTAGTTCAATTTCAAAAATTCATCTATGAGAAGTTTGAGATTCTTTATTACCAGCAATCACAGAGGACAAACTTATGAGTGATAAATAATAGTTAGGCTTCAAACATGAATTTGTTGTTGAGCATAATTATTTCTTGAAGTAAATAAGAGGTTGTTGGGTCCCACTAGAGTTTCAATATTGAGTTTCTTGAACCTGTGTTCTTTGCTTTCTTAATACCTTTTCATGAATTTTTTATAGTTAATCTTTATTTCAAGGGGAAATTTCCTTAAATGAAAGCGATTATATTTTATATTAATAAATTGATGGTAGTTCAATGGTGGATATAGAAATACACCAGGGGAGGAAATCCTTTAATGAAAACGGTTATATTTTGTACAGTAAATTGATGGCAGTTACAATGGTCAACGTAAAGAAAAAAAAAAATTATTTCAAGGTGAAAATTCCTTAAATGAAGCGATTATATTTTATATTAATAAATTGATGGTAGTTCAATGGTGAACATAGAAATACACAAGGGGAGGAAATCCTTTAATGAAAACAGTTATATTTTGTATAGTAAATTGATGGTAGTTGCAATGGTCAACGTAGAAATAATAATAAATAAATAAAAATTGTCTAGTTGAAAAAAATTTATCATATATCTTCAAAAAATTTCAAAAATTGCTAGTATCCTTTGCAAAAAATATCCCAACTTTTTTATTAATATATTTTTCATAAAAGACACCTTGAAACAATTTTGATTTACAAAATCTAAAAGAAAACTATGATTAAAACAACACATGTTTATTCTAGGTTGTTTTTGTGTTATGAGATACTATTCAGTTCATTCCATCCATATTCATACCTCCTTGTAATTGATGGACAATCTCTTCCTCTTTGAATTCTCATAGTGTTGACCCCATTTACATTATTACATTTGAGGTTGTAGATTGTGAATCCTAACTCAGATTTGTGCATATCTTGTAAAGAAAATTACATTCACCCATTTACATCATTACATTTGAGATTGTAGATTGTGAATCCTAGCTTAGATTTGCGCATATATGGTAAAGAAAATTATATTTACTTTTTACTTTCTACTCTCTAATTTTTTTTATTGTAAAAAACTATACATTACCGTAATATCTACATCCACATCTACACTATTTTGGATATCTTATTTGGAATACACTTGTTAAAAAAATATATGATGTATCATTATTGGTTATCAATTCTTCATGCCACCTCAAAATCCTATAAACATCATAAATTTCACATGGATGCCAACACCTAAGATGGAACTATAAACATCATAAATTTCGCATGGATGTCAACCCCTCATATGGGACTAGTTGGTAATACTATCCATATATCCCAACAATGATGCTAATTTAAATTTTCCATAGTGAGATGGTCTCTTAATGAGTGGCCCCAAGTCTATGGCGAGACAACATACTAAAATCACGAGTCCATAATCATAAATAGATTTACCAAAAATAATAAACCCTATTCTCAAGGCTTACAAAACCATAAGAAATCTAACTCGATTCCCCAATAATGCAAAGAACACTTACCCCTAAAAATAAAGCTCTGAACGTAGAGACTATGAACTCCCTAAATACATTTTCTTCAAAATTCAAAGCATAAACCCAATGTATGTTAAATACATTTTCTTCAAAATTCAAAGCATAAACCCAATGTATGTGAAAGCCATGGTGATTATGAATCAGGGTAATTCATCCCTAATCCAATAGAAAGATTTCACATGGGATCGTATGCTTCCTTGAATCAAAGGTTGACCGCGGGAAATTCTAGGCAAGAAAACTACTATCCCAAGTGATCAACAATGATGGTGCTGAAAATATCAGCTACATAAATGCTTACTGCCCCTACATATTGACTAACCCAAATCCACATTAACGCCATTGTGTGATAGATAGCTTATTAAGTAAATAAGGAGAATATGAATGCTTGTTACAACTTTAGATAGACCTTGCCATTCTTTGGTACATGGAAGGCATGTAGTATTTCATATATATATGAGAAAAACATGGGACAATGTAGAATGAGATCCCTTATTTTACCCTAAATATTACTTTATTCAACCTAGATCGAAGATTGGCTAAGCAAACTGCTTGACGATTGTATTGCCTTAGCACATGAAGGTACTCAATCTGAATAAACTTATTTACTTCTTTTTGAATTCTAGGAATGGTCCTGAGGAGCTTATTATCAATGGGAGGAGTATTCATAAGGTTAATGATAACTATTAATTTTCAAAGAGAAAGAATATACTTATTTACTTCTTTTTGAATTCTAGGAATGGTCCTGAGGAGCTTATTATCAATGGGAGGAGTATTCATAAGGTTAATGATAACTATTAATTTTCAAAGAGAAAGAATATATGTAATACAGGTTGAATCAAGAATTTTGAACTTTAGGAAATATTTAAGTGCCTTAAGCAAATTGTTTGTTGTTTTCCAAAACCATTGTGTTTGTTGTGTTCCATAACCCCCCAAACAGGTTTTTGTTGGATTCCATAAAAATCCAAAAAAATACCCCATGCGCCTATCACCCATCTTTGCTAGTGTTATTATAATCGAATTGGTCATCGAACTAGTAAACCCCCCAAATCAGGAACCAATCAGAACTAGACCAGAACCCATAAAAGAATGGGACCAAAAAACTGGTCAACCAAAAACACATAAAGCATTCAAATTTTAAAGAAAAACATATATATTAATGTGCATACATATAAATCCAAATCATTATACACAAATAAACAAAAGTTCTCATTTATATAGCATGTAAGGGTGCACATAATCAAAATAGCATGAGTGCAATCCACCTCTAAACTAAAAATACATCAAAAAACAAGCTCCACATAACCTCTAGCATCCAAAAAAAATCATGCTATATCAAATACTTACATATCATTAAAATCGTTGTCTATATTGGGATCTTTGTCATCAATATTACCCTCTAGATATTAAAATATGATAGAAAAAAAAGCATATCAAGTCAAGATTGTGTTTGAGTGATGGGTATTTTTTTAGTAGGCTCATGATAGAGGAGTTCAACAACCAATGCCACTAACATCAAGGTACATAGAGGGCTTGGTGCTCTTGATTAAATACTAGTTCCATACCCTCATACATGAAAAAATCTAATGGAGCATTGCAATCCCTCCAATCCTTAAATCTCGGAAAACTCTTAAGTTGGTTGGATTTTGAGTGAGATCTAAAATTCTACTTTTCTCATATCATATCAATGAGGTCATAACCACTCTCAAACTTCTTCAGTCATTTCATGGTAATGTTAAAAATGTAAGTAAAATGATGAAAATGAAAGATAAAGGAGAATGTCACTTTTACTTTAAGAATTTAACATTACCATGAATTGCATAGCATTAGTAGAGAAACATGGTCAAATACTAAGCTTCCCCTGTCATAAATCATTGATTTTTGAAAAATAATTGTGTTCAAAGGGTCCTTGGCTGCAATGTACAAAACTTGTTGGTTTAGTACTGAACTAGTCGATTTAGTTTTAAAAAGCAGGTTATGTACTGAACCATCGAAAAGTGGTTTAGGTCATGTTGAGATATTAATCTCACTATCTGCTAGGTGTCATCATATTTAATTATGTTATCTGTTAGGTGTCATAGCCAGTTCATATTTAGTTCAGTTTAGTCGAGTTTCACTCCATTCATTTATTGTTGATGCTTCGTATGTAATCTATTTAAATCGAAACTAGGGAATCGGCTGAGAGAGAATGCGCTGCGAGATCGGCTGCTCGACCGATAGGATAGGGACGCGGGGTAAAGCCTGGCAGGGTCACACTAGTCTTCTTCATGCGAGAGTTGAAAAAAGATTTCCGTCTCCTCACCTTGCTTTACTAATCAAAGCTTTCAAATAGAGACATAATAAGAACCAAGATATTTCTTCCCTCTCGCCTTCAAACCCAGCGATCTAAAGCCTGGCTATTGAACCCAAGACTAGGTGGGATGTTTTGGAATATTAAGAAGAACAATCCTTACTCCATCTTTTTTATTTTTTGCGATGATATTGAAACCGTAGGTTACAAAATAGAGAAGCAAAGATCAAGAAGTTAAGGAGGAAAAAGTCTTTGTTGTTTGAAGAAACTAGTTGTATAAAGCTAGTTCTGGGAAGAACGCAAGTTAGAGAATTTTAAAAAGCCAAGAGGACGAAGCAAATCGTCTCCTCAGCGGAAAGAAAAGGTCGGGAGAAGTTTTTCATTGAAAAAAAAAAAAAAATTGAATGACTTTCGCACCCATCCACAAAGACCAAAAGTGCTGACCTTCAAAAAGTTACGAAATTGTTAATTTTTGTATCTCATCGCAACCTTCCTCTGTCGAAAAATGTGCTGACAACATACCCAAAACGCAAGGATCGAACCACAAGCCAGGAGCACGATAAGTCAAAGCAACAAGTTTTTATCATGAGCTATTATTTTGTCTTGGTATGATGATTCGTTTTATTTATAAAAGGGAAACATCTAAAATCCTTTGAAAAAGGAAAAACTGTCATTGTTTAGGAACTTTAAAAATCCATCATTTGCAAAGGGTCTTTTAAAAAGGGAATTTTAAAGATTAAAAAGGAAATTTGTTTGGTGGAATTTTTTTAAAGGTCTTTTGGAAAAGGCAGTGTCTATTAGGTTCTATAAAAATGAGGGAGAATTTGTTTAAAAAAATGGGAATTTGAAGAAGGGGTTGTTTCATTGAGAATTTTTTGGTAAAAAAATAAAGGATTTGAGATAAAGATGGTAATGGTGTTTTAAAAGGAGATTTGTTTTTAAGTTTTGAAAAGAAGTTTGTAAAAAAAGGGGCATGCACATTCACATTTAAAAATTGGTTTCTTCTAGCGTTTTTCCACAAACCTTGATCTTGCTTGGAAAAAATTAAGCATTCTGGTCTTTATAGATGAAGACTTTCCTGCAAGCACAAGAATGTTGGGATACCCTATAGAACGGTTCTGTAGAGCCAACTCAAGAAGCATTAGCAGCAATGAACAACAATCAGAGGAATGTTGTTGCAAGACTAAGAAAGAAATAACACAGAGCTAAATGCTAGATATAGAACTCAGTCGATGAATTTATTTTCGACAAGATAATTGGCGCATCAACGGCAAAAGAAGCTTGGGATATTTTGAAAGTTGTGTATCGAGGTAATGATACAATGAAAAATGTTATATTTCATCCATTGAGAGCTCAGTTCAAAACCCTAAAGATCACTGACATAAAGAATGTGGACGAGTTCATAACTAGAGTCATGGGCATAGTCAATCAGATCAAACTCATTGGTGAAACCATTATAGATTAGAAGATTGTTAAAAAATTCCTTGGAAGCCTACAAAAAAGAAATATGACATGGTTGTAACAACCATTATGGAATCCAAAGATTTTACAACTTTCTCAGTAGAATAGTTGACAAGATCACTTATGGCACATGAAACAAGACTTAACTTGGCTGAAGATTCCATGAAACAAACTTTCAAAGCACAACTTTCTCTTGGAAGTAAGCGAGGTAGAGGCTTAGGCTAAGGCAGATCAAAACATCATCATGCAACAGAGAAGTCAAGACCTTCACAAAACCAAACACCGAGAAACAGAACATGGAGCAAATCTAATGTCCAATTTATTAGTGCAAGAAATTTGGGCATTATGAACATGAATGCATAAAGAAACAACCAAATCAACAAAGAGGTTGTGTACATCTATCCAACAATGAAGGAAAATCCATTGAGATAATGTTTATGTCTTGCCATCTTTCTAAAGAAACTCATAGCGAGGACCTTTGGTTGTTGGACAATGGTTGCAGCAATAATATGATAGGTAAAAAAATATGTGTTCTTGTCTTGATGCTTCCATAACATCATAAATTACTCTTGGAGATCGTTCCCATATAAAAGTTGAAGGGAGAGGTATTGTCCATGTTCTTACTAAACAGAATCAACAGAAATGCATACCTGATGTTTATTATGTTCCACATTTGAAGCATAACCTCATTAGTGTAGGTCAATTGATCAAACATGGTTATGATGTAATATTTTAGGGGAACACATGTTATATATATGACAAACCACCCAATAGAAGACTGATAGTAAAGGTTGAAAAACCAAGAATATGGTGTTTCCTTTTACTCTTAGAAGTCGAAATATTTCACAGTCTTTTGCACACAATGTGTCAAGAATAGATGAGTCACAATTATGGCATTATAAGTATGGGAATATTCCCCTAAAGAGTCTAAGTCTGCTTCAGAAACATTCTATGGTCATTGGTCTCCCTATTATGAATGAAAAATTGTAATTATGAAATTTGTTTTCTATCCAAGCATAAAAGAGATAGCTTCCCCACATCTTCCCTTAGAGAAAAAGAGCCTTTAGAGCTAGTCCATACAGATTTATGTGGCCTAATGCAGACACATTCCATTGGTGGTAGTCTTTATTTTCTCACCTTCATTGATGATTATAGCAATAATATATGGGTCTATTTTCTCAAAAATAAATCTGATACTTTCTTAAGATTCAAAGAGAAAACAAAAAAGTAGATTAGAAATCCTTTAAAAGTCCTTAGGTCAAATAGAGGAGAATATAGTTCCAATGACTTCAAAGCTTTTTGTCAACAACAAGGAATCATGATGCAGAACACAACAAGATATACTCCATAGCATAATGGAGTGGTAGAAAGGAAAAATCAGTCAATCATGAATATGCTCATATGTATGCTTTGTGAGAAGAAGTTGTCAAATGACTATTGGTTTGAAGCAATTTCTATAGCAGTATATGTTCTCGACAGATCTCCAACAACCAGTGTCCAAGATATAGTACCTCAAGAATCTTGGGATGGTAATAAGGTAAATGTATCTCACTTATGAATTTTTGGATCAGTAACATTTTCACATGTTCCTGAGTAGCTAAGAAAGAAGCTTGATGATAGGAGTGAAAGATGTATTTTTATAAGCTATAGTGAGTCTGTCAAAGGCTTATAGACTTTACAATCGAGTTACCAAGAATGTTGTTTATAGCAGATATGTTAAACTTTTTGAAAATAATTTTTGGTCTGGTCATATTGATGAAGCTTTAAATCAGCTTGCTTATCCACCATAGCTACCAAGATTGCAAATTCAAGAAGAGTTGTACCACTCTGAAAATGGCACATCTTCCAGTAGTGAATCCACCAATGATTCAACATATTCATAAGGAAATTAGAAAATAAGAAGCATCAGAGAAATATATGAGCAAGAGCATGAGTTTGATCAGATGAATATGTTTTCCTTTCTTTCATCTTAACCAACCCATTTTGAAGAAGAAGTTAAAGAAAAACATTGGTTTAATGCAATGAATCAAGAAATTGTTTCCATGGAGAAGAACCAAACTTGGGAATTAGTTGATCTTCCAAGAGACAAAACCAAAATTGGTGTAAAATGGGTATATAAGACCAAGCTTAGTGAAAAAGGAGAAATTGAGAAACATAAGGCAAGGCTGGTTGCCAAAGGATTCTCACAACAGTTTGGGGTTGAATATGGCGAAATTTTTTCTCCAACAGCAAGGTTAGACACTGTTAGAACTATTTTGTCCACAGAAAGTCAACACAAATGGAAATTCTATCAACTTGATGTAAAAAAATATTTCTTAAATGGTATATTGTATATTGTAGGAGTAATTTTATGTGGAGTAGCCTCCTATTTTTGAAGTTTCAGGACAGGGGAATAAAGTGTACAGGTTGAAGAAAGCTTTGTATGGCATGAAACAAAATCCTAGAGCTTGGTACAATCGCATCAACATCTATCTCATCAAAAGTGGTTTTTGTAGAAGCAGCCATGAGACAATGTTGTATACCAAAACTCATGAAGGTAAAATTCTCATTGTATTCCTTTACATTGATGATCTTATTTATATAGGAAATATGATGTTAGAAGACTTTAAGGCAGAAATGCAAACGGATTTTGATATGACTGATCTAGGTGTTATTTTTTGTAGCATTGCATGTTTTCTAGCCACGAAATTTGGTGGAGAGGCTAGAATACATGATATCTCCAAAACCCAGAAATCGTTTCTAGAAACTCCACCTATAAGTGTCTCAATTAGATTATTAACCGATTTTTAAATATTTCCTAAACTTAGGTAATATGGTTAATTAATCCGTATTAATTGAGATATGGTGAGAATAGTCTAGAAACTCACATGGATCGATACAGAGATGATCATGACCATCTATTATGTTTTAATCTTGGTCGTTGGTGCTCCAACAGTGGATTATAAGAGGAGGTCATTGTGAGGATGGAGAGTACACTTGAGCAGTTCAATTTCTCGGCAGATTGATTTCCAGAGTAGAAGTATTCAGTTGTCGGCAATGTTTTAAAATTTGGCCGATTTGAAACGGAAACGACCGAGTTGATCCGTTTCAATGCAAAAAAAATTAACCCGGTTGAGAAAACGGTACGGGAGGCTGAGTTATTGCATGACTCGGCCAACTCAGCCGTTTCCGCAATAACTCAGCCAAGTCATTACCTGTAGCTCGTAACCCCAATAAAACTGTGATTTGTCATAATTTTTTTAAATTTTCAAGTGTTTGCTGATTGGTGAGGACTCCAATGTGTTTTATGAATTAGTTAAATGCTATTTCGGGTCCATTTCCCCCTCCCAAACCCTATTCAACACACTCAAATGCTCTCATTCTCTCACAACCATCTCCTTCATTTGAGTGAGAACTTCATTGAGAGTTAGTGAGCAATTCTTGAGTTTGTTTTTGGAGTAGCCGTGAGGAGTCTTGGACGAGAATTGTAGCTGGAATGAGGAGCTTCTTGGGCAGCCATTTGGAGCAGCATTAAGGAGTTGACTCTTGGAGCAAGCTTGAGGAGGCAGTTTGTGCCTGGAGGTATTTTTTTCACCTCTACAAATATTTTTTTGCTTATTAAATTTTAGGTGCATATCTAGAAAGCCTAGAGAGTGTTTTTTGTGAAAGAAATGAACATTGAATCAATGTTTTTTGTTTTTTGTTTTTTTTTTTTTTTTTTTTTTTTTTTTCATTTTCAGATTGTTTGCTTTCATTTCCTAGTCAGAAAATGGCCCCTAGAGCGAGAGATCCTACCTGGGCATATGCTGAAATGGTTGATAGTGAAATGCATTGCAAATTTTTCCATAGGAAAATTAAGGAAGGTCTTGGGGGCATTAATAGGCTGAAACAACACTTGGCGGGGATTAGAGGCCAAATTACTCCATGTGCCTCACAAAAAATTGGGGAGATTAGGAAGCAATTGTTAGCCAACTTTGAGAATTTTAAAGAAGATAAGACTAGGCAAAGAGAGTTAGAGGCTGAAATTGGGAGGAAGAGGGAGATTAAAAAATGATGGCTACCAACCCCCATTATGATTTTGAGGGTTCTTCCTCTATCCCTCATACTGATGCATCCAACCCTTTCCGATATGTTCCTCGATCTTTTAGTTCTGTTCAAGATAAGGGAAAGGGTAGAATGAAAAAAAGTGATATGACTATCAAAAGTTATTTCACTCCCTCCTCTCCATCATATACACATGGTCCTCAAGCTAGTAAAATTCAAATGCAGCCCACTTTAGATGACCATTGGAAGAAAGAATTGAGGGAGACTACTTGTGAGTACATAGCTAGATGGTGGTATGATGCTGATATCCCCTTCAATGTTTCCCGTTCACCATATTATGAGCCTAGGTTTGATGCCATACATGTTGCTGGAAAAGGCTTCAAAGGCCCTACTATGCATGAGCTAAGGGGGTATCGTTTGCAGAGAGAAATTGACTCCATTAATGAGTATTTGAAAGATTTCAAGGACTCATGGGCAAGAACAGGATGTACCATCATGTCAGAAGGATGGACTGATCAAAGAAACCGTACCATCATAAACTTTCTTGTCTTCTGCCCATGGGGAACCATGTTTTTAAAATCAGTTGATGCATCTGATAAGGTAAAAGATGGGAAATTGTTGTTTCAGCTATTGGATCAGGTTGTTGAGAAGGTGGGGGTGGCTAATGTTGTTCAAGTCATCACAAATAATGCCTCTAACTATGTTCTTGCTGGTAAATTGTTAGAGGAAAAACACAAGACCATCTTCTCGACCCCATGTGCTGCACATTGCATAGAACTCATGCTTGAGGATATTGGAAAAATAGATTGGGTCAAAAACATTGTAGATCATGCCAAAATCATAACAAAATTTATCTACAATCATTCATTGATTTTGAGCCTCATGAGGAAACACATTGGGGGCAAGGATATTATTAGGCCTGCCATCACTAGATTTTCTACTCATTTTTTGACATTGCAATCTTCTTTCCCAACATAGAAACTTGCAAAAGATGTTTTCCAGTTATGAATGGAATCAAAGCAATTGGTCTAACAAACTGGAAGGCAAATAATTGAAAAAGAAAGTCTATGAAGAAACTTTTTGGAGAAAGGCAGCAGAGATTGTGAAGCTTGCTAAGCCACTAGTTAAGGTGTTGCGGTTGGTGGATGGGGAAAGGTTGGCTATGGGCTTCATTTATGAGGCTATGGATCAAGCAAAGGAGCAAATAAAGACGACATACAAGGATAGATTGGCAAAGTATGGGCCCATTTGGGGAATCATTGATGAAATATGGAACAATCAACTCCATCGCCCTATACATGCAGCTGGGTATTTTTTGAACCCACTGTATCATTATAAATCTAAGGAGTCAAGAGCTTTGAGGGGCGAGGTCAGAGATGGACTGATTGATTGCATTGATCACATGATCCCATTGGAGTCTGCTCTGCTGGAGATACACCGACAGGTCACAACCTTCAGCAATGCCTTGGGTACCTTTGGGAAGAACCTAGCAAAGATTACAAGAGAAGCAGATGAGCCAGGTAAACAAAAATTTCAATTTTCAAATTCTTAATAGTTTTACTTTTTTTAAAGTTTGTTAAATCGTTTATAATTTGAAAGTTGGATATAATTTGTAATTTTGTTGAGCTAACTCATTACACTCCTATGTTTTTTGCAGCACAATGGTGGGAGCCCTTTGGTGGCCATTGTCCTGAATTGCAGAAGTTTGAAATTCGTATTTTGAGTCAAACTTGCAGTGCTACTGGGTGTGAGCGCAATTGGTCTGTCTTTGAGAGGATTCACACAAAGAGGAGAAACCGTTTGGATGAAAAATGGTTAAATGATCTAGTCTATGTCCAATAGAACCTCCGGCTCAGATGAAACCAATTGCTGAATAAAAGACCTGATTCAGATCCTATTGTGTTGGAAGACATTGATCCAACATCAGATTGGGTAGTGGAGAGTCATCCAACAGAGTTTGATCTTGATGAGGATCTTGATTTAGATTTAGATATCGAGGCATCAGTTGAACATGATGTTCAGTTGAATGCAGATCCCGATCCACCAGCCTCAGTCTTACAGCCAGCAAGGACTCTAGTTGCAGGCGCTTCCTCTTCTCAGCCACGACAAAAGCGCAGCTGCATATCTACTCTATCTCAGCTTGCATCTGCTGCAGTTGCATAGCCTACTAGTGGTACCACTTCTACAGTTGCAGTTGGAGATGATCATGATGAGGAGGAGCCATGGGGCCCCCTGTCTGACTTTGATGATGATCCAAAGATTGATCGACATGATCTTGGCTCCTCTGGTAGTAGCTACTAGCCAGTAGTACTGGAGTCTGGTCACAATTTACTTTTGTTGTAGAGGCCATTTCTAGCCTCCTTGGTTATTTTTTTTTTGTTTTGACTCTTGAGTCTTTGATCATGTATGACAGTTGACTATGTATTTCCATTGGACAGTGCACTGGGTGCCATTTTGATATAATGGATTGGTTCATGAGCCTACTTTGATCATATGTTGTCTTCCATCTATATTATAATGCTGTGTGTTTGGAAACATGAATGAAAATCCTTAAAATTATGTTTTTTTATAAATAAAAATAAATATTTAATGTATTTTTTACAACGACCAAGTCATTGAAATCGAACCGGCCGAGTCGATACCGAGTTGGAGTCGATCCTCGGCCGAGTCAGAGTTGGAGTCGGAGTTTTAAAACATTGGTTGTCGGAGAGAGACAAAGATCGAAGTAGTGAGTGAGAGGTAGGGACAATGATCCCAAGGACGTTTTTCCAGATCTAGAGAGGTAGCAGCAAGATGGATGAGTTATCCCAGTGAGGCAGCGCAAAGCTCTATGTAGTAGCTTTAGAGGGCAATTTGATTTGCTAGAGAGGAAATTGTTCTCAGATCCAGAGGTTGGGAAAAGGTTCCAGAGCATCGAAGAGACAAATTTCTCAAGAGTAGAAGGAAAAACCACTTCATGAGAGACTAGCCAGAAGCTAGACATCATAGTGAATGTGCAATCTAGCATAGAGGATGGCACAAAAGCTTCAGAAGGACGAGTTTTCTGAAGGAAATTTGTGTCAAGATTGCTTGTGGAGGAAGGGAAAATTCCTTTCAATAATTTTGCCCAGATGTTCTTGTTGTGGATTGTCAGTTTTAGGCATCCATATTGTACTCATATTTTCACTACTACATAATAATAAAAACTCTCACTGTTGCACAGGTTTTCCCAAGTTGGGTTTTTCCGAGGACATTTGTCCAAAAATAATTGTCTCATATTTTATGTGTGTGTGCCATCATTTCTCAATTTCCAGCGCATTATTTTTCCGCAATATTTAATTTTTGAAGGTTGTAGCATGTTTAATTCAATATTTGTCATAGCAAATAAGTTTTTAAAATTAATTAACAATTAGGAGTGTTGACAACTATGTGCCAATGACCCATATCAGTACACCCAATTTTTTCCCAAAAGGGATAGCACCTGATCGATGTGTCTGTGCCATTTAGCTATCATCATCAGCCTGATTTCCAATATGTTATAATGTAAACCCATTCTGCATGTATATGATGTAAATAATCTCAGCAGATCCATTCCATGTATTTAACGACCTAGGTAAACCTACTTTTCTAGTGACGATCTACATTCTAGGAGGTTTTTGTCTCACCGATCCATTCTCGGATCGTCGGCAGAGTTTTCCTCCAGTCTTACCCCAAATCTAGAATGGATTTTGTTGTTAGGATCTTAAGCGAGTCCTAGTGTTCTAGATAGATTCTATGTAAAAGTGTTTGGGGATAATCCTAACTATTTGGTTAGGTTATTTTATTACAAATTGCTTGGTCTTCTGTATTATATTTTTGTCACAGAAATGGGTAGTCTATGAGAATCTATTACAAATGGGTTTTCCCCCTTATGATGTAAAAAAATATGAAAATCATGATGTAAAGTGTCTTGAGAGTTGGAAAAATAATTTATCCCCTCATAAGTTAATTAATTAAATTTTTTGGCCAAAAAATTAATTAAAATCCTAAGCAAAAAATTTAATTAATTCTAGGTCCTAGGTAAATTTAAATTCTCCGAAAGAAAAATTCGTGAATACTAAAAAATTAAATTTTAAAAGGTCTCAAGACTAAGGTAAATTAATTATTTTTCCAAATTTTACAACTTTGATCCCTGGAGGTTAAGTTGAAGTCAAATTTTGGAGGAAATTAACTCAAAATTTTTATTTTTTAGTTAATTAAAATGCATTTAATGAAAATTTTCGAATTTCCCCAAATATTTAAATATTTCGACATATGAGATTAAAAGAAATTTAATCTTCATCAACAACCGAGATTGATTTGACAAGGATCACTCAAACTAGCCGTTGGAGGATTTACCTTTAAATAGGAAGTCATTTGTGAGTCGATCCATCCGATCTCTCAGTCATGTGCTTAACAAGAAGCTTTGGTGTAATCTTTTTGTATGGATAATAAAGAAAGACTTTGGGGTTAAATTCTGTTAGTGTTACTCTTCATGGGAATACTGTAAGACGTGTTATTTTCATGCATAATTTTTTCTAAAGCCATTGATGATAGCTTCTGAAGAGTTATTGGAGTACAAGTATCTTGCTCAGTCGCTCGGGTTTAAATAATAATTTAAACTTTGAACGTGATAGTAGGTATTTCTATTTGTCTAAATTTTATTATTATTTTCTTGCTCTATTTTGATGGTTGGACTGAGTTTTGCAGGGAAATATTGATTTTAGATTCTCGGACGTTAGGGGAAGTTCTTAGTTGGACCATCCAACTCTCGATCCGTGTTTTCTGAAGAACCCAACTAAATTAGCTCTGGGCTTATCATAAGATTTTATTGATGATACACGAAGGGTTTTGAGTTAGCATCTCCTTTAAAATTTAAAAATTTAATTTTCGTGTGGGAAATTAATAGATCTGGTTGTTGAGAGCCTTAGATTATCAGATATGGGAGTAGAGTTGGACTCATACTCCTCAGATCTGATAGATCTACCATTTTTGTGCATCGATCTGTAATTTTTCTTGGTTTTTTGACTTGGGTTTCTGGGGTTTTATTTTTTTTTTGTATATCTGGGTTTTGGGTGTTTTTTGTTTTCATTTTTGCAGGTACAGAGTGCAGATTTGAAAGAGAAGTTTACTTTGAATTCAAATCTAGGCCCTAGAGGGTAAGATCTGGCCTCAATACCATTTTGCAAGGATATTGTTCAAAAGATTTCACGATCTAAAGGGTTTCAAATTTTCAGAGGATTTCGTAAGTTTTGTGAAAGGAAACCTGAAGCAGGAACATATCATTCAAAAAATATAAATTTATGGGTTTATCTTGAGTTTTTTTTTGCTACCATTCTTTTGTTGCGTTTTTTTTCCTTTCTCTTGAAAAATCTGGTTTTTCTTTTCTTTTTACCCTCCACTCTGTTGTCATTTTCGATATCCCTGCCATCTTACACGCATCTAAACGGTGCCTTATCTCCATTTACCCGCGTTTCTCTGCAGTTTCATTACCCAAGCTCCTTGAAAACCCTCATTCGCTGATCATTCCTCTCCTTCGCTCCCTCGCAGCTTCTCCCATTGTTTCTATCTTTACTGAGTTCTCTGCGACTCCCTCTCTCCATACTCTACTCCTCAACGTTGCCATCTCCTATACTTTTTGTTGCGTTGGCCCTCATCCTCCATTCATTTTCTATCAAAACTTGTTGCCTCTTCTCCGCAGACTCCCTAACCCGCGGCTCCATTTTTCTTCTCCTCTCTTCTAGTCATCATTGAAACCCTTCGAGCTTCCTTCCTGTCGTCAACCTGCAAGCAAAACATTCAGCCTCCTTTTTTTGGTTTTTTTTTTTATGTTTTTATGTTTAGTTAGGGTTAGACTTCTCATTCGAAATTTTTCTTAGTTTCTTTTATTTGTTTTGGTTTTGAATTTTTGTTTTATTTTATTTTGTTTTTGTTTTTTGATTGTTTTGATTTCTTATAAATCGAATTTCATTTTTTATTTTTTATTTTGCTTTTCCTCTTTGTTTTGATTTTTTTTTTTATGACGTATGAGATTAAAAAAAAAAAAAAAACATTAAAAAATCTAAAATTTAAAAAAGTTTCATTTTATGTGACTTTGAAATTCCTAAAAGAATTAAATCAAAGAGGACTTGCGCTTTCACATTAAAAAAAATTAATGTGGCCTATGGCCCATTAAAAATTTAATTTATTAACCCTTTTTTATTTGTTTTACTTTCGTCACATTAAAAAATTAATTTCTTCATTTACCACATTAAAATAATTTCCTAATGAATAATTAAAATTCTAATTTAAAGTTCCTTGGTGTCTTTGATGTTAAGTGTAAAATTTTAATTTTTTGTGGTAGTGATTTCTCTATTGTTAGGTGCGATTAATGTTTTAAAATCATTGACTATTGGAGAATGATAAATTATTATAGATTTGGGTTATTAATGAAAATCATTTAAATTCTAAGATTGTGAATTGCTTAGCATTTGAATTTCATGTTCTTCATGGTATTTAGATCTTTCGGAATTTAATTGCTATACTATTTGCATGTTAAGATCGATGTTTCTCCTTAATAGCTTGATTGTGTTTCTTCAAGTAGGTTTATGGTTAATTGAACATCCAAGACACTGGTCTAAAAATCATTTATATTTTTGTGTTTTTTTCTTAGTTAATCATAACTTGTCTCAATTCATTAAGTGATTTAGACTTAAGTCTCCTAGAGCCTTTGTTCCACAGGTTTCCTTCATTCAATTAGCCCTAGGGACTACCCCCCTTGACTTGTCTAGGAGAGAGCCTAAATGGAGTGAGAAATGATTAGAGTCACAACCCTTACTCTAAGCATTGTCATGATGCCTAGACACTTTGTGCAACAACAACAAGAATTTATTACAATTGCTGCAATAAGATTCCATATTGGAATTTTCACAAAGGGGTCATGAAATACTTCTTAGGCATTGAAATTCAACACTATACTAATGGCATTTTTGTTGGTCAACAAAAATATGTTGCTAACATCCTCCAAAAGTTTAGAATGACGAATTGTGAACTAGTCGATACACCAATTGTCAAAGGCACCAAGCTAAGAAAACAAGATGTAGCACCACCAATTGATTCCACATTATATAAAAGTCTAGTTGGTAGTTTGTTGTATCTCATTATAACTAGACATGATATCAAGTTTGTTTCTAATTTTGTCTCTAGGTTTATGCAATCACCCAAGATTTCTCATTTGAAGGTTGCAAAAAGGATCTTAGGATATATTGCAAGGACCCTACACTATGGTTTGTTCTACACACATTCTGAAGATTATTACTTTCATGTTATACAAACATTGATTATGCAAGCAATTGAGATGATCACAAAAGCACCTTACGGTATGCTTTTCATCTTAGGACCAGTCTACTCTCATGGGCATCCAAGAAATAGTCAATCACTTCAATATCTTCTGTAGAGGCAGAGTATGTAGCTAGAAATTCAGCAGTTTATCAAGTAGTGTGGCTGAGAAGATTATTGAAAGATATTTTAGATGTTCAGAAGGAGCCAACTCCTATTTATTATGATAACGTTTCTGCAAATTCTTCATCAAAAATTCATGTCTTTTACAAAAAGAGAAAAAACAATGACATGTTTTCATTTCATTCATGAGCTTGTTAATGATGGAGGCATATTACTTTCTTTTTGTGGTTCAAAAGATCAGCTTGCAAATATTTTCACAAAGTCATTCGGAAAAAATGTATTTGAATTTAAAAGAGAGAAATTAGGCATTGTAAGTGAAACTACTCTTAACAATTGAGATTAAGAGGGGGTGTTGAGATATTAATCTCATTGTCGGTTAGGTGTCATCAAATTTAATTCCATTGTATGCTATGTGTCATAGTCAATTCAGATTTAGTTAATTTTAATCGAGTTTCACTCTAGTCATTTATTGTTGATGCTTCCTATGTAATCTATTTAACTGTTTTGGAATATTGAGAAGAACGATATTTGTTCCAAGTTTTATTTCATTCTTTTTCAGGTGACTGATCCAAACCGGTTTTGGCCTAAAAACGGTCATACTGACCAGTTTAAACCAGTTAAGTCCAATCATGTCATGATAACAGTAATCTTTACTTTGAATATTTTAGCTAATAACATCATGTTCATTTAAATATGTTTCTTTTTTAGCAATAATTAATATGATTGTGAATTACCTCTATTGTTGATCAGATTAGTTTCATTTAACTTATTTATTCATCAAAATTGATTTATTAGTTTAGATTTTCTAGGTTGAGCTAAAGCTATTTTGACAAGTTAGTTTCTCATGTTTTTCTTGATTACTTCATTATGTGGCATTAAATTATTTATATGAACAAGAATATGTAGTCTAGAGAATGAATGAACAACTACTTTTATTTCAAATTGTTAATGTGTCGCTTAAGAGCTTCCTTTTAGGATTCATAATCTTCTTCATCATATTTTTCATTTTCATTCATTTTATCATTTAAGATAAAGCTTTCTACTTAGCACCATTGTTTGTGATAGCATTGTGCTTTACATAGTATCATTGTATATAATAACATTGGGTTTCATCGCATTTTTCTAAGTTTAACTAATTGTTATTTTAACTTAATTATACTAGTAATAGTTTTTTTCATGAGAAAATCTTTATATTCCACATGAGAAATAGACATGTTTGTATCTTGCAAGGACTACTCAAACTATGCTCAAAGCTTTAAAAAAAAATGCTCATTATGAGCTTATCATGTCAAATATTGGAACTAAACTCAAGTAAAAAAGATAACATTTATTTCAACCATTTGAATTAAACCCAATTAATATTATAGTGATAATTATTGTGGAAAATATAACAACATTTTTTCCAACCATTCCAATTAAACCCAAACAATAATATAGTGATCATTGTTTCACTACAATAATCTTTTCATTTTCCTTATCCATTTCAAAACTTCAATTCATGTTTAGTACATTAGGAATCATATCTAAACAAAATCCTACTAAATTGATCCCATGAAGATAACAACATTTAACTCAACTATTTGAATTAAACCCAATTCATAATATAATGATAATTACCGTGAAAAATATAACAACATTTCTTCCAACCATTCCAATTAAACCCAATTAATAATATAGTGATAATTGTTTCACTGCAATAATTTTTTCATTTTCCTTATCCTTTTCACAACTTCAATTCGTGTTTAGTACATGAGAAACCATACCTAAACAAAATCCTACTAAAGTAATCTCATGAGAATTTTTACATTAGGAATCACACCTAAACCAAACCCTACTAAAGTAAATCCTATAAGCATTTATGACAATAGCATCAATTTCTCTCTGTAGGAATCGTAAGCATATATGGCAATAAGATCAATTCCTCTGTGTAGGAATCATATTCGTGTTGTCTATTAATTTCTAAACTGTTAGATTAGAAACAACTTTCTAGTAAGACATTTTGTCTTTTAATTTCTAAATTGTCAAATTAGAATCAACTTTTTAGTAAACCATTTTGTCATGTTTCCTTGAAAGTATAAGATGTAATTTCTGAATTCAGGCTTTTGTGATCCATATTGAATTAAGAAAAAACTTTTGGTTGAAATTAAATAGGAGAATTTGTGTCGATGTGTTTCGAACCATCCAGTGTGATACATCGTCACGATAAGATGGAGAGGCATATCATGGCACCAACTTAAATAGAGAGCAATGTAGAGACCATTTCCTATAGTCGTTATATGAACTAAGGGTCTCTACATTTCTCTATATTTAAGATGGTGCTATGATCTGCCTCTTCATCTTGTCTTGAGAATGAACCACATTAGATGGTTCAAAAAGTGTAGGAAAAGATTCTCCTATGTGATATCTACCGAAACTATTTTCATAATTATATAAAATGTAATTTTATACATTTATAGCGACCATCCAAAAATTTGTCCTTTTAATTTTTGCATTGCATAGACATTGTGTGGACAACGATAACTAAAAATAACATACACAATTACAATTTGTCAAGAAGTTTAGTGATTCACTAATCAACATTACCTTTCAAAGAAAGTTCACAATTTTACAATTCGTGGGTTCTTGACCTTAAAAAGGAATTTTATTGTAACAATATTGTCCATCGCGATCGTGAAGCATTCTACTTGTGAAATCATGCTTAAGTTTCATTAACTAGAATTATTTGTCAAGTAGATTTTGATCACTAGATTTTGAGCGTATTTCCAAGGAATCCAATTTTATAGGCAATATTTTGAGCAATAAGAGCCAACTAAATAAGAATCTCACAACCTAAGGACCCATCGACCCATGCTTTTAAACAAGAAGCTCACAACCCAAGGACCCATGCTTTTAATCTCTTACCATGGTCATGAAAAAATGAACATGGGAGAAGGTATCAAACATGAACTAGAGTCAAAATATATCAACTATATTCAGGTTGAAGGAATTTGCATGTATTCCAAATCCTAGTTGGAGCCCTTCTCCAAGTTAAGGATATGAAATAAATATCTTTTACCAATTTAATGTATTTCGAAGAACCTGATATTTACCAATTTAATGTATTTCGAGGAACATGAAAAGAATGCTATAGATAATTTTTTTAAGTTTGTTAATAATTAATTTGTAAAAAAAATTATTAATGGATACATTAGTATATAAACTATTTAAATATCATTTTGAATTTGTAGATTTCTTTTAGGTTATATAATGATAATAAAATATATGTTCATTGATTATAACTATTTTTTTTTTAATTTAAGCATAAAGGGAAACATGGTAACGCTATATAAAATAGAAATGAAAGTAATTTACAATAAAAGAAAAGATGGAATATGTAAACTCCAACAACTTGTTATTGCCAACAACAACCAACCAGATACAATTAAGTTTGGGAAATAATTCTCCTCCCCCACCTATCCCTTAATCAATGAAATTAAGAGTATTCAATATATAACCCATGCCAACTTGTCTTCTTATCTTTTTCTTATTAATCCCTATCTTTTTCTTATTAAGTCCTAGTTTATAAGAAAAATATTCAAGATCTAGATCATCCAAGCTAAAGATACCCTAGCCACCTTTTCAACATCCATTAAATAAGGTCTTTAGTTTTCTCTATTAAATAATTCTCATACATAGAGTCCACTTTTCACCTTAAGTATTTATCTTTATCTTTACTTAATCATTCAAATATGAGAGTTTTATTTTAGTTCTAATGTATTTACATTTTTATTTTCTTTTAATTTCCACTATTTATTTAAATTTAGTATTTTATTTTTTACCCTTTTTTGTGTAATTAATTAATTTATTATTATGGCAGTGTTGTTTACTTTTTTCAAAGGGAAAACCTTGTAATTTATTCAACTTTTAAAAAAGGAACAAAATGTTGACCACATTTAGTAAAAGCAGCCTCTCAGCTTATGTGCATAAGAAAAACTAAAAAAATAACATAAACCTCTAAAGTTAAGTGTGATATTAATAACTTAATTTATCTTTCTTACTTTCTTTCTTTCTTTTTTCTTTTTTGACCTTATCCCATCCCCCTGAGTTGAGGTCGACGGAACCATTGCCTTTGATGGATTTTGGTTATTTTCAACAAGAGTTTTGTGTTTGAATTTAAACCTTTTGAAACATGAACTCTCTTTATGCCCACCGTCTGATTCTCCTTATGTGCCATTTTTTTTCTGGTTCATGGATCACTTTTGATTCTATACAATTCTACTTTCAGGTTGCATTGCCATTATGGACTAAAGCATCCATGTTTTCCTAGTTTGGAAGGTTCTATATGGTTTCTTCTTCCTCCTCCTCCATGAGGTAGGGATCAAAAGGGTATCATTTTTTTGTAGGTTTGCCCCTTTTTCCTTTTTGGGTTCTTTTTTCCCTGAGGATGTGAGTTCTGCAAGTGTATTGTTTAGTAACATGATCAACATCTAAATATCATATTTTCATAATGCATAAGTTGGGTCCACTTGAAGTTTGTATGTTTCAATTGAATGCGGTCAGGTAGATTGTGACATCCCTTGTTTAATATTCCTTCATTATAAATAATTGTAATTATTTAAAATGGCTAAGAGAAGGGGGACATGGATTCTAGTTGTTTGGGGAGGAAGATTGCTTGAGGAAGTAATTGATTTAAATATATTATCCATGGGTTGGTTGAGTGGTTTAATTGGGTTGCATGTGCCATAAATTAACTGAAAATAAGAGGACAGGTCCAGGTGTCCTTTAAACTCCAACAAGAAGTAATAAGAGGACAAAAAATATTAAAGACAACATGGGTTGTGGTGTCAAAGGAAATTGACTTACGTGGGCCTCGGAAAAATATAGATAGATGGTTTGCATAGTGGAAATAAATATTGGTGAGCACTCGGAGAAATTCCTTCAAGGGTCAAAGGTGTAAAGAAATGTCAAGCCAAGAGGTAACTCCTCAAATCAACTGTGTTTATTCATTTAGATTGTTCATAGTTATATAAATGAGGGAGTCACTCTTGGGTTTCACCTCCTGATGACTCTCCCTTTTCTGTTATTTATTATTTACATTATTTACAAATGTTCACCCAATCCCCATGATTAGGTGTCAACATTCCCCCCCCCCCCCCCCCCCCTTAATCTAAAGGGATGTTGGTGAGTCCAAGCATCGTTCTAAACCTTTCAAGATTTTCTCTTCCAAGCGCTTTGGTGAAGATGTATGCAATCTACTCATTAGTGGAACAATGGTGTAGATGGATTGTCTTGGCTTCAACATGATGTCCAATCAGATGGTATTTTGTATTGATGTGCTTCATTCAATCATGGAACTTTGGTTTCTTGGAAAACTTTATTGTAGAGGTCTTGTCAATATTGAGTGGAGTTGAATGTACTTGTTTTACCTGTAAATCTTCAAAAAAATTCCTGAGCCACACAATTTCTTTTGCTGCCTCAATTGTTGCCACATATTCTGCCTCTATTATGGAATCTGTTGGAACTGATTTTTTGTGTGATCTCCAGGAGATAGCTCCTGATCCAAGACTCATAAAATAACCAGAAGTAGATACCTCAGTTTCTTTGTCTCCATCGAAGTATAAATCAGAGTATCCAATCAAGTTGAAATCTCCCACCTTTGTATACTTGAGTCCAAAGTCTTGAGTTCCCTTCAAGTACTTTAGAACTCTTTTTGCAACAAACCAATGTCCCTCACAAGGCTTTTTCATAAACCTAGAGAGGATTCCAACAACAAACGAAATGTCTGGTCTGGTAGTAGTGAGGTAGTTGAGACTTCCTACAAGTTGTCTATAATTTGTTGCATCCTCAAATTCTTTTCCTTCAGTGGATGTGAGTTTTAAGTTTTGTTCCATTGGAGTAGTTAGAGGATTGCACTCAGCCATGCCAAACCTATTCAACAAATCTCCAATGTACTTCTTTTGAGAAAGGAATATAGACTTTGGATGTTGAGTTACTTTAATACCAAGATAGTAATGAACATAGACCAAATCAGTCATTTCAAAACCTTTCCTCAATTCCTTCTTTATGGATGAAATGTAGCTCTCATTGTTCCCTGTCATCAAAAGATCATCTACATATACCACAAGATATACAACTATTTTTCCAACTTTCTTTACAAACAAATTTGCATCATGAAGATCATAATGTTTGAACTTGAGTTTCAGAAGATGCTCAGTTAACTTTTCATACTAGGCTCGCGGTGCTTGCTTGAGGCCACACAAGGATTTCACAAGTTTGCATACTTTATGTTCATGTCCCTTCACACCAAATCGTTCAGGCTGGGACATAAAAACATTCTCTTTCAGATCTCCATTCAAGAAAGCAGTTTTTACATCCATTTGATGGACTTTCCAATCGTTCTGAGCTACTAGGGAAAAGAGTGTCTAGATGGTAACCCATTTTACTGTGGGGGCAAAATTATCCTCATAATTGACCCCTTCCTTCTCTGAAAAACATTTTGCCACAAGCCTGGCTTTGTGCTTATCAAGTGAGCCATCAAATTTATACTTTTTCTTGTAGACCCACTTGCAGCCAATTGTTTTGGTTCCTAATGGAGGATCAACCAGCTTCCAAGTGCCATTCTTTATCAATGCATCATACTCCTTTTGCATCACTTCTTTCCATTCATCATGAGAAGCAACTTCTTTGAACGAAGTTGGTTCAAAATCTGTAGACATTTCAGTTCACATTCATAAGGAACATCCATATCAACAAGTGAATCATAACTTGTCGCATTTTCATTAAGCGATTCAACCTTAAGTCTCCTAGAGCATGTGTTCCACAAGTTTCCTTCATTCAGGTACCCCTAGGGACTACCCCCATTGACTTGTCTAGGAGAGAGTCTAAACAGAGTGAGTAATGATTAGAGTGATAGCCCTTACTCTGAGCATTGTTGCGGTGCCTAGACACTTTGTGCGACAACAAGGAGAATTAATTCCAATTGCTGCAATAGGATTCCATATTGGAATTTTCACATAGGGGTCATGAAATACTTCTTAAGCATTGAAATTCAACACTCTACTAATGGCATTTTTGTTGGTCAACAAAAATATGCCACTGACATCCTCCAAAAGTTTAGAATGATGAATTGCGAACTAGTCAATACACCAATTGTCAAAGGCACCAAGCTAAGAAAACAAGATGCAACACCACCAATTGATTCCGCATTATATAAAATTCTAGTTGGTAGTTTGTTGTATCTCATTGTAACTAGACCTGATATCAAGTTTGTATTTATTTTTGTCTCTAGGTTTATGCAATCACCCAAGGTTTCTCATTGGAAGGTTTCAAAAAGGATCTTAAGATATAATGTAGGGACCCTAGACCATGGTTTGTTCTACACACATTCTGAAGATTTATTACTTTCATGTTATATAGACATTTATTGTGCAAGCAGTTTAGATGATCACAAAAGCACCTTACGGTATGCTTTTCATCTTAGAACCAATTTACTCTCATGGGCATCCAGAAATAGTCAATCATTTCAATATCTTCTGCAGAGGCAAAGTATGTAGCTGCAAATTCAGCAGCTTGTCAAGCAGCATGGCTGAGAAGATTATTGAAATATCTTTCAAATGTTCAGAAGGAGCCAACTCCTATTTACTATGATAATGGTTCTGCAAATTCTTCATAAAAAAATTTTGTCTTTCACAAAAACAAAAAAAACATTGACACGTTTTCATTTCATCTGTGAGCTTGTTAATGATGGAGACATATTACTTTCTTTTTGTGGTTCAAAATATCAGCTCGCAGATATTTTCACAAAGTCATTCGGAAAAAATGTATTTGAATTTAAAAGAGAGAAATTGGGCATTGTAAGTGAAACTACTCTTAACAATTGATATTAAGAGGGGGTGTTGAGATATTAATCTCATTGTCGGTTAGGTGTCATCATATTTAATTCCATTGTCTGCTATGTGTAATAGTCAATTCATATTTAGTTAAGTTTAATCGAGTTTCACTCTAGCCATTTATTATTGATGCTTCCTATGTAATCTATTTAACGGTTTTGGAATATTGAGAAGAACAATATTTGTTCCATGTTTTATTTCATTCTTTGTCAGGTGACTGATCCAAACCGGTTTTGGCCTCAAACCAGTCATATCGCCCAGTTTAAACCAGTTAAGTCCAATCATGTCATGATAACACTAATCTTTACTTTGAATATTCTAGCAAATAACATCATATTCATTTAAATATGTTTCTTTTTTAGAAGTAATTACTATGATTGTGAATTACCTCTATTGTTGATCATATTAGTTTCATTTAACGTATTTATTCATCAAAATTGATTTATTAGTTTAGATTTTCTAGGTTGAGCTAAGGTTATTTTAACAAGTTAGTTTCTCATGTTTTTTTTTATTACTTCATTATGTGGCATTAAATTGTTGATATGAATGAGAATATATAGTTTAAAGAATGAATGAACAACTACTTTTATTTCAAAATGTTAATGTGTCGCTTAAGAGATTCCTTGTAGGATTCATAATCTTCTTCATCATATTTTTCATTTTCATTCATTTTATCATTTGAGATAAAGCTTGCTACTTAGCACCATTGTTTATGATAGCATTGTGCTTTACTTAGCATCATGGTATATAATAACATTGGGTTTCATCGTGTTTTTCTAAGTTTAACTAATTATTATTTTAACTTAATTATACTAGTAATAATTGTTTTCATGAGAAATATCTTTATATTCCACATGAGAAATAGACATGCTTTTATCTTCCAAGGACTGCTCAAACAATTAGGCTCAAAGCTATTAAAAAAAAAAAATCTCATTATGAGCTTATCATGTCAAATATTTGAACTAAACTCAAGTGAAAAAGATAACATTTATTTCAACCATTTGAATTAAACCAAATTAATAGTATAGTGATAATTATTGTGAAAAATTTAACAAGATTTCTTCCAACCATTCTAATTAAACCCAAACAATAATATAGTGATAATTGTTTCATTACAATAATCTTTTCATTTTCCTTATCCTTTTCACAACTTCAATTCATGTTTAGTACATTAGGAATCATACCTAAACAAAATCCTACTAAAGTAATCCCATGACGATAACAACATTTTGTTGGAAATAATACTGAGAGGGGGGGTGAATCAGTATTAGCAAGTCAATAATATTTCATTTCCATAATCAGATTCATATACGCTACTTCAGTTAATGGAACTTGCGTGTATACGCAACTGTATTTAAGGCAACTAGCATATATCCTGCAAACTTATGATTCAGTTAATTTATCATATGTTGATCTTTAATCAGTGCATCAAAACCATATAAATAGTAACCAAGTGCAGTAAAACAAAACAGACAATCACACACACATGAACACAAGATATAAGGTGGAAACCCAATGTGGGTGAAAACCACTTGCTGCAATCATCTCTATCTTCTTTTAATAAGAAACTTTTTTTTTACAATTTTTGTACTGGTGCAGTCTTATACCAGTACTTAAGCTTCTACCTACAGAAGGCTACAACCTTCTCTCGTTATCCAACTTCTCCTAGAAGGGAGCTACAACCCCCTAGCTCTTGTACTAGCTGATATGTTTACTAGTACGTAGGTGTCGGCCTACAGAAGGCTACAACCTTCTCTTTTCTTCCAAGGACCACATTTCATAAATTTTCAGATTGGATCCATCAATAACATCATTCAAAAATCAAATACATCTACATTAATCAATCTCCTTTTCACCAACCACAACTGAATCAATCAATCACTTTTCATAATGTTGTAACCAGAATATAGTAACCAGAAAACAGTAACCAAAACCCAAAACAATGTAAGAGCAACCAGAATACTTAGCTAAAGCATATTTTATGAGATATACACTACTTCAATGTGTTGAACCTGTGTACATACACACTTTTCTCAAGGCGAACCTGCGTACAGATTTGCAAATCAAATTTAAGATGTATACACTATTTTGATATGTAGAACTAGTGTGTATACACGCCTTTTCTAAAGTGAACCTGCGTACATATCTATAAATGATGATTTAATCTTTACAACAATTCCATAATTCAGTTATACCCAGATCATCATATTTATAGTCTACAAAATGTGCCAATTATTTAGATAAAAGATCAAAACACACAAAGATACTTCACTTCAAGCCTTAAGATCTTGACCCATCATTAGATCTTATCCTTCATCAAGCGCTAAGGTTCATCCTTGATTCAGATCCAGTTGTGCACAATACCCCAATAACCTGTATTCTAGATCTTGCTCTTCATTAGATATTCAATACATGAGTGCCTTTGCATAATGATCTTCTCCTCCTTTTATAGTCTTAGGCCTTACTCAATACCATGGACCAAAACCACTTAGAACCAATACTTTGGACCAAACCTGGGGTCAATGCTTCGGACAGGATACCTTGGACCAATACCATGGATCAAAATACCATGGACCAAATACCACGGACCAAAACTAAGTTTTCCAACATGTATGTGCCTTTCCTTCCATGAAAGTGCATGTGTATGCTATACACGCCTTTTACTCTGTGAACCCGTGTGTACACATGGCTTGGTCAATGGGGAACCTGTGTATACCTCTCTTTATTCATTCTATGAGTCTGAACTATGATCTGTCATCTAAGTGAGTTGCCATTAAGCACAACACCTATGTCATAGTGCCAAATCTGTGTCATAATGCCAACAATCTCCCCCTTTGGACTTGATGGCAATGCCAAGTCACTCTCCCCCTTTGTCATCAAGGGCAAAGGGTTATGCTCCCCCTGAGTACATGCTAAATTCTCTGATATGCTGAAGAGTGTTGATTGAGCTCCATGCTCGAGTCCATGCTCCCCTTGAATATAAGCAAGGTCTGCAAAAAGATGTTCTAAAAGAAGAACATGACTCTATACATCGTAAATGACCTTCCTATCACCAATGACTCATACATACATCCATCTCCCAACCAAATGGGGATATACCAAGTTTGACTCATCCACCCAACCAAGTGGGGATATACCAAATGTTTATACGTGTCAAAACAAGAACATTACATCATCCATCCCATGCATAGTGGGGAAACAAAATAGGTAATTTCATGACCTTGACATTAAAAGATATACATGACATAGAGACCAAATATCTGAAACAAGACCATGATAGCTATCAACAACTATCATCGGCAGCATCTGTCAATCACCATCCAGACTAGCAACCATGATCTCCCCCTGGACATGTTCCACCTGAATAAAAAACAACTGTGAATTTGTACCAAGATCTTCTAAAATAATGCCAACAATGCATTATTAGAAGTATATGCTCCCCTTGTGCCAGATGATCACTGTCAGACCCATATCACACTCCTTTCATCCTGAGTCTAGCACATTGTTTTTCTTCAAACCAACATATACGCGACTGTATCCACAGAAATCGGCGTATGTACATGGATACGCTTCATGGAACTCGCGTATAACCACTTTTCTTTAAACAAATAAGTTTTAACTGCAAGATGATGCATCAACTGCTCCCAACTTCTGTCTGAGATATTCAAATGTCTCTCTGGGCAGTGGTTTGGTGAATATATCAACAACCTGTTCTTTGGAGGGAACATACTCCAATTTGACCTTTTGTTCAAGCACTTGTTCACGTAGAAAATGACATTCGATGGGTATGTGCTTGGTCTTCGAATGCATGACTGGATTCTTTGAAATACTGATTGCACTTGTATTATCACGTAGAATGGAGATGGGTGGAGTACATGTGATCTGAATGTCTTGCAATGTTTGCATCATCTAAAGGAGTTGTGTGCAACAAGATGCAGCAGCCACATATTTTGCTTTAGCTGTAGATAATGCAATTGAACTTTGTTTCTTGCTGAACCAAGACACTAATCTGGAACCCATATTGAATGCACCACCACTAGTGCTTTTTCTGTCATCAACGCTTCCTGCCCAATCTGCATCTGTATATGCATGAAGTGTAAGATATATATCTCTAGGATACCATAATCCAAAATTCTGTGTTCCTTGAAGATATTTGAAAATCCTTTTGACTACCTAAAGGTGTGATTCCTTTGGATTGGCTTGGAATCTTCCAACTATTCCCACTGCATGCATGATATATGGTTGGGTACCTATTATATAAAGCAGACTGCCAATCATGGATCTATAGGTTGGTTGATGCACTGCTGCTAATTCATCATTTGAGTTGAGACTGCATCCTGTTACCATAGGGGTACATACTATTTTAGAATCTTTCATGCCGTATTTTTTCAAGATCTGCTTGAGATACTTGGTTTGTGACAGAAAAATACCATCTTTCTTTTGTTGAACTTGTAGACCAAGAAAATATGTGAGCTCACCAAGCAGGGACATTTCAAATTCTTGTTGCATTACCAAGGAAAATTTTTACTCATGGCTTCTTCATTGCTACCAAAAATGATATCATCAACATACACAACAAGTATTAGCAATTTATTATTGTCAATCTTTGTATATAGATTGCTATCAGCCGATCCTTTTGAAAAACATTGTTGATGGAGGTATTTGTCAAGACGGTAATACCATACCCTTGGAGCTTGTTTTAGACCATAGAGAGCCTTTCTGAGTCTGCATACAAGTTGTTTTGGATCATTTCCAAGGATGAATCCATCTAGTTGCTCTATATATACTTCTTCTTCTAAGTCCCCATTAAGAAAGGCGGATTTTACATCCATTTGGTATACTTTGAATTTTTGAAAACTAGAAAGAGCAAGGAACATTCTTATGGCTTCAAGTCTAGCAACAGGTGCAAAACTTTGTTCATAATATATACCTTCTTGTTGAACATATCCTTTACAAACAAGTCTGGCCATGTTTCTAATAACTTCACCATTTTCATACAGCGTGTTTTTGAATATCCATTTGGTTCCTATGATATTCTTATCATGAGGTCTAGGAACTAATTCCCAAGTATTATTCTTTACAATTTTCTCAAGTTCTTTATTCATGGCCTTGACCCAACATTCATCTTTGCATGCTTCATTTACATTTTGAGGTTTGATGGAGGAAAGAAATACTAGATAGCTTGAAGCTTCTGTAACAATTCTTCTTATCTGCACACCTGCCTCTTTCTGTCCCAAAATTTGAGTCTCTGGATGATTTTTCTGAACATACCTGGATGGAGTCTTTTCTTCTGCCATTATCTGTTCTTTTGGTGCTTCATTAGTTTCTTCTTTAGAATTAGTCTGATTTGATGTGGAAGGATAATCCTCATCTTCTCCACAATCTTTGGTTTTTACCTGCTTTGGATTTTTGCATGCTTCATCAACCACAACATCAATACTTTCAATAATTTTCCAAGTCTTTTATTATAACACTTATATCCTTTACTTTGGGAAGAGTAACCAAGGAGAATGCCTTCATCTGCTCTGGGTTCAAACTTTCCAAGTTTTTCATCAGTCCTTTTGATGTAACATTTTCCTCCAAAAACTTTGAAGTATTTTATGGTAGGAGTCTTACCATACCAAAGTTCTTGTGGAGTTTGAGTGTTGTTTACCAGAACATTTGCTTTGTTGAGAATAGTGACCGCAGTGAATGCAACTTCACCCCAAAAGGTTGCAGGAGTTCGAGACTCATCTAGCATAGCACGAGCCATCTTTTGAATAGTTTTTTTCATCCTTTCTACCACTCCATTTTGTTGAGGAGTCCTTGCAGTGGATAATTTCCTTTTTATTCCATGTTCTTCATAAAAGTAAAATAATTCATCCTAGGTAAATTCCCCTCCTCGATTAGATCTGAGACATTTGATTTTGCGATCTGATTCATTTTCAACCAGGGCTTTGAAGGCTTTGAATTTTTCAAATGCTTCATCTTTATGCTTTAGAAGCCCTATCCAACACATTCTGGAAAATCATCAATGAAAAATATCAATTATTCCTCTCCACGAGGTGACTTTTTCCTTGATGGACCACATAAATCAGTATGAACAAGTTCAAGAGGCTTACTAGCTGATCCTTCCTTTTCAGGGAATTTCGACCTGGTTTTCTTACCAAATTGGCATGATTTGCATATTGCATTTTCTGGAATGTTGATATCAGGAAGATCATGAATAGCCTGGAATTTGCTTGCTTTTCTTATTTGGGAGAAGCTTAGATGCCCCAATCTTTTATGCCATAGCCAGAGTTCATCATTTTTGCTTAGATAGCACTGTTATTGTACTCCCTTGAGTATATATAAGTTGTTTGGAGTTCTTATACCTTTGATCATGGTTTCTCCTGTATCAAACTCATGAACAACACATCCATTTGATCGAAATACTACTTCATTTCCTTAATCACACATTTGACTTACACTCAACAAGTTATGCTTTAGACCATCAACATACATAACATCCCAGATTTAATTTTTTCTTTTAACATAACAGAACCTTTACCTTTTGCGACAGCAAGAGTGTCATATCCAAATGAGACCTTCTTTTCCTTTTCTAAGGCATTATATGACTAAAGTTTTTCTTTATCACCTGTCATGTGTTTCGAGCATCCATTGTCGATGTACAACTGATTTTCTTGTCCTTCTACATACAGGGCTATACCACATCTTTCTGTTTGTGGTTCTTTCTTTCTCCATATTTTGGGATTTAATGAAGCTTGCTCCTTCTGAGATGTTTGCCAAAATTTACTCCTGCATTCAGATTCTTCGTGACCAAAGTTGTTGCAGATAGGGCATTTTATTTCATTTTCAAGAAGAGAAAAGTTATTGTAGGTCCGTTTCATGATCCCCGTCACATTCCTTTGATTTCGTGCTTCTCTAGTCATGATGGTCTTGTAAGCAACACATTGAGCAGCTTTGTGTCCAAAGTTATGACATGAAAAACATTGGCCATTAAATAAGTTCCTGCAATTATTGAATCTACTAACCTGGTGATTGTAGTTGCTATTGATACTCATTCTTGAAGAAGATTGAGTATGATTTACCTAAGGTTTGTAGCTTCTGTTCATCCTTAAAGTAAGTTGAGCCTGATTTACCTGTTGATCTGCTTTATGCCTTTGTTTTCGATTGTCAAACTGTTCACTGCTCTTTGCTACATCAAGATAGCTTTTAATGGAGGTTGACGACTTCTGTGCTTGGGATGCTTCTTCAGTATATCCAAGACCTGTCTTTATCAGAGGAGAATGCTGCACTTTGATAATTTCATTTAAGGTTTCTGATCCTTTAGTAAATCTAAGATTGAGAGCTTTTTTTTTCTCAACATCCTTTCTTAGACCCACAATTTCACATTCTAGTTTTTCATTGTGTTTTTCTCTTTCAGCAAGTTGGAATGTCAGAGTATCTATAATCATATTCTTTTCTTCTAAACAGATTTTGAGTTTAGAGATTTCTTCATAAAGGTCATCTTCATCTAAAGCATCCAAGAAATCATCATCTTCAAAAGCCATTAGAAGTTTATAGTCATTACTATTTTCATCTTCATCACTATTTGATAAACCATCGCTATCTTCATGAGTATAGTAGCTCTTATTACTTACACTCTGTTTTCTATTCCATTTTGTTGATTCCTTACCTTTATCAAGCTTATCTTTATGAGGACATTTGGCAGCATAATGAGCGACTCTTCCACAAGAAAAACATTTGAAAGGTAGTTTACCTCTGAATCTCCCGGAACCCCGTTGAAGGTTCTTAACAAAGTTTGCTTCTTCCTCTCCTTCTGAAATATGTCCTGATTCATTGAGTTCTTCTCTTCCTGAAGCTTTGAATGCGGCTTCTCTCATATCTGATGGACCTCCTTTTCTCATTTCGAAAGCAGTTAAGATTCCGTGCAGCTATGTCATAGTAATAGTCTGAAGATCCTATTTTTTTCTATGGAAGACACTTTTGATTCAAACTTAGTAGACAAGGATCTTAAAACCTTTTCAACTAAAGTAACTTCTTTTATCTCTTCACCCAAGTTCTTCATGCAATTAACAATCTCATCTATATGTAAGAAGTAACTAGTGATACTTTCATCATTGTGCATTTTGAGAGTTTCATATTGAATTCTGAGAGATTGCAGTTTTGTACGTTTTACCTGATTGTCTCCTTCATAGCTTAGAACGATCTTGTCCCATATTTCTTTGGCGGTTTTGAGCTGCATAACTTTGACAAATTATGATTGTGACAGACTCCCAAATAATGTATTGATAGCCTTGGCATTGGTTTTATATTTCTTTTTACCTGCCATATCTGTAGGAATTACTGATGGAAATTTATATCCTCGTTCCACGATTTCCCAGACATCTGTTCCAAGAGATTGAAGATAGGTTGTGGTTCTTACCTCCCAATAAACAAAGTTTCTCCCATTAAAGATTGGTGGTCTAATGGATCCCTCTCTTTCGTAGTTACTCATGATGATAGATCTTCCTTCAAGTGATCAAACTTCTTCTGAAGGACCTGCTCTAATACCAATTGTTGGAAATAATACTGAGAGGGGGGGGGTGAATAAATATTAGCAAGTCAATAATATTTCATTTCCATAATCAAATTCATAAACGCTACTTCAGTTAATGGAACTTGCATGTATACACAACTGTATTTAAGGCAACTAGCATATATCCTGAAAACTTATGATTCAATTAATTTATCATATGTTGATCTTTAATCAGTGCATCATAACCATATAAACAGTAACTAGGTGCAGTAAAACATAACAGACAGTCACACACACATGAACACAAGATATAAGGTGGAAACCCAATGTGGGTGAAAACCACCTACTGCAATTGTCTCTATCTTGTTTTAATAAGAAACTTCTTTTTACAATTTTTGTACTGGTGCAGTCTTATACCAATACGTAGGCTTTCACCTACAGAAGGCTACAACCTTCTCTCATTCTCTAGCTTCTCCTGGAAGGGAACTACAACCCCCTAGCTCTTGTACTAGCTGATATGTTTACTAGTACGTAGGTGCCGGCTTATAGAAGGCTACAACATTCTCTTTTCTTCCAGGGACCACGTTTCATAAATTTTTAGACTGGATCCATCAATAACATCATTCAAACATCAAATACATCTGCATCAATCAATCTCCTTTGCACCAACCACAACTAAATCAATCAATCACTTTTTAGAATGTTGTAACCAGAATACAGTAACCAGAACCCAGAACACTATAACAGCAAACAAAAGTAGCTAAAGCATATTTTATGAGGTATACGCTACTTCAATGTGTCTAACCTATGTGCATACGCACTTTTCTTAAGGCGAACCTGCGTACAGATCTGCAAATCAAATTTAAGATGTATACGTTGTTTTGATATGCAGAACCAGCACGTATACGCGCCTTTTCTAAAGTGAACCTACGTACAGATCTATAAATGATGATTTAATCTTTACAACAATTCCAGACTTCAGTTATACCCAGATCATCATATTTATAGTCTACAACATGCGCCAGTTATTCAAATAAAAGATCAAAACACACAAAGATACTTCACTTCAAGCATTAAGATATTGACCCATCATTAGATCTTATCCTTCGTCAAGCGCTAAGGTTCATCCTTGATTCAAATCCATATGTGCACAATAACCCAATAACCTGTATTCTAGATCTTTCTCTTCATTAGATATTCAATACATGAGTGCCTTTGCCTAATGATCTTCTCCTCCTTTTATAGTCTTAGGCCTTACTCAATACCATGGACCAAAACCACTTAGAACCAATACTTTGGACCAAATACCTGGGGTCAACGCTTCAGATAGGATACTTTGGACCAATACCATGGATCAAAATACCACAGACCAAAACTAAGTTTTCCAACATGTACGTGCCTTTCCTTCCGTGAAAGTGTGTGTGTACACTATACGCGCCTTTTGCTCTACGAACCTGTGTGTACATGTGGCTTGGTCAATGGGGAACCTGTGTATACCTCTCTTTCTTAATTCTATGAGTCTGAACTGTGATTTGTCATCTAAGTGAGTTGCCATCAAGGAAAACCCTTGTGTCATAGTGCCAAATCTATATCATAATTCCAACACATTTATCTCAACCATTTGAATTAAACCCAATTGATAATATAGTGATAATTATTGTCAAAAATATAAAAACATTTCTTGCAACCATTCCAATTAAACCCAACTAATAATATAGTGATAATTGTTTCACTGCGATAATTTTTTAATTTTCCTTATCTTTTCACAACTTCAATTCATGTTTAGTACATGAGAAATCATACCTAAACGAAATCCTACTAACGTAATCTCATGAGCATTTTTACATTAGGAATCACACCTAAATCAAATCCTACTAAAGTAAATCCTCTAAGCATTTATGACAATAGCATCAATTTCTCTCTATAGGAATCGTAAGCATATATGAATATAGGATCAATTCTTCTATGTTAGAATCATATTTTTGTTTTCTATTAATTTCTAAATTGTTAGATTAGAATCAACTTTTTAGTAAGACATTTTTTCAATTTTTTTGTCTTTTAATTTCTAAATTGTCAAATTGGAATCAACTTTTTAGTAAACCATTTTGTCATTTTTCCTTGAAAGTATAAGATGTAATTCTTGGATTCAGGCTTTTGTGATCCATATTGAATTAAGAAAAAACTTTTGGTAGAAATTACACAGGAGAATTTTCGCCGATGCATTTCGAACCATCCAGTGTGATTCATCATTAGGACAATATGAAGAGGCAGATCATGGCACTAGCTTAAATAGAGAGTATGAGAGGTTGTTTCTTATAGTCGTTAGATGAACTAAGGGTCTCTTTATTGCTCTCTATTTAAGTTTGTGCTATGATCTACCTCTTCATCTTGTCCTGACAATGAACCACACTCGATGGTTTGAAACGCGTAGGCAAAATTTATCCTATGTAATTTCTAGCGAATTCTTTTTCATAATAATATAAAATGTAATTTTATACATTTTTAGCGACCATCCAAAAATTTGGCCTTTTACTTTTTGCATTGCATAGACATTGTGTGGACAACGATAACTAAAAAGAGCATACACAATTACAATTTGTCAAGAAGGTTAGTGATCTGCTAATCAATATTACCATTCAAAGAAAGTTCACAGATTTACAATTGGTGGGTTCTTGGCCTTAGAAAGGAATTTTAGAGTAACAATATTGTCCATCAGGATCGTGAAGCATACTACTTTTGAAATCATGTTTAAGTTTCATTAACTAGAATTGTTTTTCAAGTAGATTTTGATCACTAGATTTTGAGCGTATTTCCAAGGAATCCAATTTTACGGGCAATATTTTGAGCAATAAGAGCCAACTAAACAAGAATCTCACAACCCAAGGACCCATGATTTTAAACAAGAAGCTCGCAACCTAAGGACCCATGCTTTTAATATCTTACCATGGTCATGCAAAACTAACATGGGAGAAGGTATCAAACATGAACTAGAGTCAAAATATATCAACTATATTGGTTGAAGGAATTTGCATGTATTCCAAATCCTGGTTGGAGCCCCTCTCCAAGTTAAGGATATGAAATAAATATCTTTTACCAATTTAATGTATTTCGAAGAACCTGATATTTACCAATTTAATGTATTTTGAGGAATATGAAAAGAATGTTATAAATAATTTGTTTAAATTTGTTAATAATTAATTTGTAAAGCATTATATTAATGGATACATTAGTGTATAAACTATTTAAATATCATTTTAAATTTGTAGATCAATTTAAATTTGTAGATCAATTTAAATTTGTAGATTTTTTTTGGTTATATAATGATAATAAAATATATGTTCATTGATTATAAGTATTTTGTTTTTTAATTTAAGCATAAAGGGTAACATGGTAATGCTATATAAAAGAGAAAGGAAATTAATTTACAATAAAGGAAAAGATAGAATATTTAAACTCCAACAACTTGTTCTTGTCAACGAGTCAATAAGTATTTTGTTTTTTAATTTAAGCATAAAGGGTAACATGGTAATGTTATATAAAAGAGAAAGGAAATTAATTTACAATAAAGGAAAATATGGAATATTTAAACTCCAACAACTTGTTCGTGCCAACAACAAGCAACCAGGTACAATTAAGTTTGGGAAAAAATTATCCTCCCCACCTACCCCTTAATCAATAAAATTAAGAGCCTTCAATCTATAACCCATTCCAACTTCTCTTCTTATCTTTTTCTTATTAAGTCCTATATTTTTCTTATTAAGTCCTAGTTTGTAAGAAAATTCCTCAAAATCGAGATCATCCAAGCTAAAGATACCCTAAGCCACCTCTTCAACATCCATTAAATAAGGTCTTTAGTTTTCTCTATTAAATAATTCTCATACATAGAGTCCACTTTTCACCCAAGTATTTATCTTTATCTTTGCTTAATCATTCAAATATGAGATAGCTGTATTTTAGTTATACTGTATTTACATTTTTATTTTATTTTAATTTCCTTTAAATTTAGTATTTTATTTTTGACCCTTTTTGTGTAATTAATTAATTTATTCTTATGGTGGTGTTGTTTACATTTTCAAAGGGAAAACCTCGTAATTTATTCAACTTTTAAAAAAGGAACAAAATGTTGACCACATTTAGTAAAAGCAACCTCTCAGTTTATGTGCATAAGTAAAAACTAAAAAAATAATTTAAACCTAAGAAGTTAAGTGTGATATTAATAACTTAACTTTTCTTTCTTTTTTATTTTTTGACCTTCTCCCATCCCCCTAAGTTGGGGTCAATGAGAACCATTTCCTTTGTTGGCTTTTGGTTATTTTCAGTGAGATTTCTTTGTTTGAATCTAAACCTTTTGAAACATGAACTCTCTTTATGCCCACCATCTCATTCTCCTTATGTGCCATTTTTTTTTTGGTTCATGGATCACTTTTGATTCTATACAATTCCACTTTCAAGTTGCATTTCCATTATGGACTAAAGCATCCCCTTTTTCCTCGTTTGGAAGGTTCTATATGATTTCTTCTTCATACTGCTCCATGAGGTAGGGATCAAAAGGGTGTCATCTGTTTTTTGCAGGTTTTCCCCTTTTTTCTTTTTGAGTTATTTTTACCCTAAGGGCATGTGTTCTGCAAGTGTCTTGTTTAGTAACATGATCAACATCTGAATGTCATATTTTCATAATGCAGAAGTTGGGTCCACTTGAAGTTTGAATGTTTTAATTGAATGTGGTGAGGTAGATTGTGACATCCCTTGGTTAATATTCCTTCATTATAAATAATTGTAATTTTTTAAAAAGGCTAAGAGAAAGGGGACATGGATTCTAGTTGTTTAGGAAGGAAGATTGCTTGAGGAAGTGGTTGATTTAAATATATCATCCATGGGTTGGTTGAGTGGTTTAATTGGGTTGAATGTGCCATAAATTAACTAAAAAGAAGAGGACAGGTCCAAGTGTCCTTTAAACTACAACAAGAAGTAAGAAGAGGACAAAAAATATTAAAGACAACATGGGTTGTGTTGTCCAAGGCAATTGACCTACGTGGACCTCGGAAAAATACAGGCAGTTGGTTTGTTGGGGAGAGCAAAAAACAAGGGCAGAGAATACATTCACATATGCGTAGTGGAAAGAAATATTGGTGAGCACTGGGAGAATTTCATCCAAGGGTCAAAGGTGTAAAGAAATGTCAAGCCAGGAAGTAACTCCTCAAATCAACTATCTTTATTCATTTAGATTGTTCATAGTTATATACATGAGGGAGTGACTCTTGGGTTTCACCTCCCTATGACTCTTCCTTTTCCATTATTTACAAATGTTCACCCAATCCCCATGATTAGGTGTCAACATTCCCCCCCTCAATCTGAAGTGATGTTGGTGAGTCCAAGCATCGTTCTGAATCTTTCAATTTTTTCTCTTCTAAGCGCTTTGGTGAAGATTGTCTTAGCCTCAACATGATGTCGAATCAAATGGTATTTTGTATTGATATTCTTTGTTCAATCATGGAATTTTGGGTTCTTGGCCAACTTTATTGCAGAGGTCTTGTCAATCATGAGTGGAGTTGAATGTACTTGTTTTACCTACAAATCTTCCAAAATTTTCCCAAGCCACACAATTTCTTTTGTTGCCTCAACTGCTGCCACATATTCTGCCTCTATTGTGGAATCTGTTGGAACTAATTGTTTGCATGATATCCAGGAGACAGGTCCTGATCCAAGACTCATAGCATAACCAGGAGTAGATACCCTAATTTCTTTGTCTCCATCAAAGTTTGAATCAAAGTATCCAATCAAGCTGAAGTCGCCCACCTTTGTATACTTGAGTCCAAAGTCTTGAGTTCCCTTCAATTACTTTAGAACTCTTTTTGCAGTAGACCAATGTCCCTCACAAGGATTTTGCATAAACGTGGAGAGGATTCCAACAACAAACAAAATGTTTGGTCTGGTAGTAGTCAAGTAGTTGAGACTTCCTACAAGTTGTCTATACTTTGTTGCATCCTCAAATTCTTTTCCTTCAGTGGATGTGAGCTTTAAGTTTTGTTCCATTGGATTAGTCCAAGGATTGCACTCATCCATGCCAAACATGTTCAACAGATCTCTAATGTACTGCTTTTGAGAAAGGAATATAGACTTCGGATGTTGAGTTACTTCAATACCAAGATAGTAATGAACATAGCCCAAATCAGTCATTTCAAAACCTTTCCTTAATTCCTTGTTTATGGATGCAATGTGTTGAAAATAATACTGAAAGGGGGGGTGAATCAATATTATCAAATCAATTACTTTCCTTTTCACACTTAGATTTGTATACGCTACTTCAGCTATGAGAAACTGCGTATATATGCTACTATGTCTAAAGAAACCAGCGTATATCAGAAAACTTAAGATTCATTAATTGTTTGATCTTTAGTCAGTGCATTAGTACTTCATTAATCATAAGAACAGTAAGCAGGAGCAGTAAAAATAGAACAGATCACCACACACATGGACACAAAGATATAAGGTGGAAACCCAATGTGGTTGAAAACCACCTGCTGCAATTTGTCTCTATCTTCTTTTAAATTAGAAACTTCCTTTTACAATGATTTTGTACTATTGCAGTCTTATACCAGTACGCAGGCTGCTACCTGTAGAAGGCTACAACCTTCTCTCGTTCTCCAGCTTCTCCTGGAAGGGAGCTACAACCCCCTTAGCTCTTGTACTAGCTGAGGTACTAGTACGTAGGTGTTGACCTACAAAAGGCTACAACCTTCCCTTTTCTTCCAAGGACCACGTTTCATAAATTTTCAAATTGGATCCATGAATATCAATCAAACATCAAGTATATTTTCATTAACCAAACTCCTTTGTACAAACAAATACTGAATCAACCAATAACTTCTCAGAAAGTTGTAACCAGAAAACAGTACCAGTAACCATACACCAATTCTGAACCTAGAACACTACAACAATAAATAGAAGCAGCTAAAACATATTTCATGAGATATACGCTACTTCAATATGTGGAACTTGCATGCATACACTTCTGTATCAAGGCCATCCAGCATATACACTGCTTTAAGTTAGTTAACCAGCATGTATACGCGCCTCTGCTGCGTTGAACCTATGTACAGATCTATAAAATATAATTTATCCTTTTCACTTGTTCAGATATTAGTTATACCCAGATTATCTTATTTATAGATCACGTCATGTACCAAATATAACAGATCAAAAATTACACAAAGATACTTCTCTTCAAACTGCCTTAAAATCTTGACCCATCAATAGAACTTATCCTTCTCCTTGCGCTCAGGTTCCTCCTTGATTCAGATCTAGTTATGCACCATAAACCAATGACAGTATTCTATATCTTGCTCTTCATAAGATATTCGATACTTCAATTCATACCCTTGCCAAATGATCTCCTTCCGTTTTTTATAGACATAGGCCTTACTCAAACCATGGTCCAAACCCATAGAGATCCAATACTAGGGACTCAATACCTGGGTTCAACACTTTGGATGCAATACCAAGGACCAAAACCATAGGTTCAAATATGTCGGACTAAATACCATGGACCAACCATAAGTTTTCCCACATGTACGCGCTTTTCTTTGCATGAAAGTGCGTGCATACTTATACGCGCCTTCTGATCGATACACCCACATGTATATGCGATTTTGTTAAGAGTAACCTGCGTATACCTCATTTTCTTTCATTCTGAGAGCCTGAACTATGATCTACCCTTTGAGTGAGTTGCCATCAAGGACAACACCTATTCCATAGTGCCAATCTTGTGTCATAATGCCAACAATCTCCCCCTTTGGACTTGATGGCAACCCCAAGACACTCAAATTCATTCTCCCCCTTTGACATCAAGGGCAAAGGGTTATGCTCCCCCTGAATAAATGCTGAAATCTCTGCTCTGTTGTGATGTCCAAACTCCCTTTGACTATTGGCAAGGTCTGCAAGAAGATGTTCTACAAAATAAACATGATTTTATACATTATAAATGACCTTCCTATCACCAAAGACTCATACATACATCCATCTCCCAACCAAGTGGGGACTGACTCATCTACCCAACCAAGTGGGGGTACACCAAGAATTTACATATGATAACAACAAGAACATTACTTCATCCATCCCAGGCATAGTGGGGAAACCAAGATAGGTCGTTGCATGACCTTGATAAGAAAAGAAATACATGACATAGAGACGAAATATCTACAACAAGACTAGCATCTGCCAATCATCAATCATCATAACCCTCAATCATAATTCAGACCAACAACCATGCTCTTCCTCATGCACTTGATCCACCTGAAATTAAAACAACTGTGAATGTAAACCAAGATCTTCTAAGATAATTCCAACAATGCATTATTAGAAGAGTATATGCTCCCCTTGAACCTGTGCCAGATGGTCTCTACCAGACCTATATCAGACTCTTTTCATCCTGAAACTGGCCCACTATTTTTCTTTAAACCAAAAGATACGCGACTGTATCTTCATAAACTGGGTATGTACGCAGATCCTCCTCATGAAACTCGCGTACAACAACTTTTCTCTGAAACAGCCAAGATTCAGCAGCAAGATGATGCATCAACTACCCCCAGCTTCTGTCTGAGGTATTCAAATGTCTCCCTGGGCAGTGGTTTGGTGAGTATGTCAGCAACTTGTTCCTTAGAGGGAACATACTCCAATTTAACCTTTTGTTCAAGAACTTGTTCCCGGAGAAAATGATACTTGATAGGTATGTGCTTGGTCTTCGAATGCATGACAAGATTCTTTGAAATACTGATTGCACTTGTATTATCACAAAAAATGGAAATAGGTGGAGTACAAGTGATTTGTAGGTCTTGCAATGTTTGCATCATCCAAAGGAGTTGTGTGCAGCAAGATGCAGCAGCTACATATTATGCTTCAGCTGTAGATAATGCAATTGAACTTTGTTTCTTGCTGAACCAAGATACTAATCTAGGACCCATAAAGAATGCACCACCACTAGTGCTTTTTCTATCATCCACGCTTCCTGCCCAATATGCATCTGTATATGCATGAAGTGTGAGATCTGTATCTCTAGGATACCATAAGCCATAGTTTTTAGTTCCTTGAAGATACTTGAAAATTCTCTTAACTGCCTGATGATGAGTTTCCTTTGGATTTGCCTGAAACCTTGCAACTATTCCCACTGCATGCATAATGTCTAGTCGGGTACCTACTAGATAGAGCAGACTACCAATCATGGATCTATAGGTTGGTTGATGTACTGCTGTTGATTCATCATTTGCGTTGAGGCTGCATCCTGTTACCATAGGGGTACACACTAGTTTCATATCCTCCATCCCATATTTCTTCAAGATCTGCTTGAGATACTTGGTTTGTGATAGAAAAATGTCGTCTTTGTTTTGTTGGACTTGTAAACCAAGAAAATATGTGAGCTCACCAAGCATGGACATTTCAAACTCTTTCTGCATCACCAAAGAAAAATTTTGACTCATGTCTTCTTCATTGCTACCAAAGATGATATCATCAACGTACACAACAAGTATTAGTAACTTATCATTGTCAATTTTTATATATAGATTGCTATCTATTGATCCTTTTATAAAACCTTGTTGATGGAGGTACTTATCCAACCGATAATACCAAGCCCTTGGAGCCTGTTTAAGGCCATAGAGAGCCTTTTTGAGTCTGCATACAAGTTTTGGATCATTTCCAAGAATAAACCAATCTGGTTGTTCAATATATAGTTCTTCATCCAAGTCTCCATTCAGGAAGGTAGGCTTCACGTCCATTTGAAATACTTTGAACTTCTGAAAGCTAGAAAGAGAAAGGAACATTCTTATGGCCTCAAGTCTAGCAACTTGTGCAAAATTTTCTCCAAAGTCTATACCTTCTTGTTGAGCATACCCTTTACAAACAAGTCTGGCCTTGTTTCTAATCACATCTCCATTTTCATTCAGATTATTTTTGAATATCCATTTTGTTCCTATGACATTCTTACCTTTTGGTCTAGGAACCAACTCCCAAGTGTTATTCTTTTCAATCTGCTCAAGTTCTTCCTCCATGGCCTTTACCCAACATTCATCCTTGCATGCCTCTCTTACATTTTGTGGTTCAGTGGAAGAGAGTAATGTTAGATAACTTGAAGCTTCTGCAATGGTTCTTCTTGTTTGTACACCTGCCTCCTTTTGCCCCAAAATTTTGGTTTCTGGATGATTCTTCTAAACTACCTAGATGGAGTCTTTTCTTCAATTCTTATCTGTTCTTCTGGTGCCTCATGGGTTTCTTCTTCATCACGAATCTGATTTGATGTTGAAGGATATTCTTCATCATCTTTGAAATCTTCAGATTTTACTTGCCTAGGAGTGTTCCTTTCTTCATCAACCACTACATCAATACTTTCAACAATTTTTCCAAGTATTTTATTGTAACACTTATATGCTTTGCTGTGAGGAGAGTAACCAAGGAGAATGCCTTCATATGCTCTAGGTTCAAACTTGCCAAGGTTTTCATCAGTCTTTTCGATGTAGCATTTGATTCCAAAAATTTTGAAGTATTTAACTGTGGGAGTCTTACCATACTAAAGTTCATGAGGAGTCTGAGTGTTGTTTACCTAGACATTTGTCTTGTTGAGAATAGTAACTGCAACAAATGCAGCTTCACCCCAGAAGGTTGCGGGAGTTCCAAACTCATCAAGCATAGCATGAGCCATTTGTTGAACCATTCTGTTCATCCTTTCCACTACTCCATTTTTCTGAGGTGTCCTTGCAGTAGAGAATTCCCTTCTTATTCCATGTTCTTCACAAAAATCGAAAAATTCATCTGAGCTAAATTCCCCTCCTCGATCAGACCTGAGGCATCTGATACTGCGATCTGATTCATTTTCAACCAATGCTTTGAATGCTTTGAACTTTTTGAAGGCTTCATCTTTATGCTTCATAAGTCCTAACCAACACATCCTGGAAAAGTCATCAATGAACAATATAAATTATTCTTCTCCTCTAGGAGACCTTTTCCTAGATGGACCACATACATCAGTATGGACAAGTTCAAGTGGCCTGCTAGCTAATCCTTCCTTCTCAGGGAAATTAGTTCTGGTTTGCTTACCAAACTAACATGATTTGCATATTGTATTGTCTGGAATTCTAATGTCAGGGAGATCACAAACCGTCTGATATTTGCATGCTTTCCTTATCTAAGAGAAGCTTAGATGCCCCAATCTTCTGTGCCATAGCCAGTGTTCATAATTCTTGCTTAGATAGCATTGTTTTTGTCCTCCCTTGAGTATGTATAAATTATTTTGAGTTCTTATGCCTTTGATCATTGTTTCTCCTGTGTCAAGCTCACGAACAATGCATCCATTTGATTGAAATATTACTTCATCTCCTTGATCACACATTTGACTGACACTCAATAGATTATGCTTTAAGCCATCAACATACATAACATTTCCATCCTTGACCTTTTCTTTCAAAAACACAAAACCTTTACCTTTTATGAGTGCAGGGGTGTCATTTACAAATGAGTCCTTCTTTTCCTTTTCTAAGGCACTATATGACTGAAGTTTTTCTTTATCACCTGTCATATGTTTCGAGCATACACTGTTGATGTACCACTGATTTTCCTATCCTTCCGCATATAAGGATAGCCCACATCTTTCTGGTTGCGATTCTTTCTTTCTCCATGTTTTAGAGTTCAATGAAACTTGCTCGTTCTTAGTTGTTTGCCGAAACCTACTCCTGCATTCAGAATCTTCATGGCCGAAGTTGTTACAAATAGAACATTCTACTTCATTCTCAAGAGCAGAAAAGTTATTGTAGGTCCTTTTCATGATCCCAATCATACTCCTTTGTTTTTGAGCTTCTCTAGTCATGATGGTCTTGTAGGCAACACAATGAGCAGCTTTGTGACCAAAATTATGATAAGAGAAAAATTGGCCATTGAAGAAATTTCTGCGATTATCAAACCTACCAACCAAATGATTGTAGTTTCCATTGACATCCATTCTTGAGGCAAATTGAGAATGATTTACCTGTGGTTGGTTGAAGCTTCTGTTCATCCTTGAAGTAGATTGCCCCCGATTTACTTGGTAATCTTTGTTCATTCTTGAAGAAAATTGTCTCTGATTTTCTTGGTGATCTGCATTATGCTTTTGCTATCGATTGTCAACTTGTTCACTTTTTCTTGCTGCATCAAGATAACTTTTGGAGGTGGATGGCTTCTGTGCTTAATTCTGAGCTTGAGATGCTTCTTCAATATATCCAAGACCTGCCTTGATTATAGGAGAATGCTGCACTTTGATAATCTCATCTAAAGTTTTAGATCCCTTAGCAAATCTAAGGTTAAGAGCTTTTGATTTCTCAATATCTTTTCTAAGTCCCACAATTTCACATTCTAACTTTTCATTGTGTTTTTCTCTTTCAACAAGTTGGAATGTCAGAGTATCTATAATCATATTCTTTTCTTCTAAACAAATTTTGAGTTTATAAATTTCTTCATAGAGACCTTCTTCATCTCTAGCATCCAAGAAATCATCATCCTCAAAAGCCATCAAAAGTCTATAATCATTATGTTGTTCATCTTCATCACTATTTGAATATCCATCACTGTCTTCATGAGTATAATAGCTCTTCTTACTTACATTTTGTTTTCTATTCCATCTAACTGGTTCCTTACCTTTGTCAAGTTTATCTTTATGAGGACACTTGGCAGCATAATGACCAACTCTTCCACAAGCAAAGAATTTGAAAGGTAGCTTACCTCTGAATCTTCCAGTTCCCCGTTGAAGGTTCTTGACAAAATTTGATTCTTCCTCTTCTTCTGACATATGTCCTGACTCATTGTAATCTCCTTTTCCTAAGGCTTTGAATGCAGCTTCTCTCCTGTCTGATGGTCCCCCTTTTCTCATTTTGTAAGTAGTTAGAATTTCGTGCAACTGGACATGGTAATGCTCTGTAGATTGTTTTTTTCTTCTATGGCAGAAACTTTTGAATCAAACTTAGGAGACAAAGATCTTAGAACCTTTTCAACCAAAACAACTTCTTTTATTTCTTCACCCAAGTTTGTCATACAATTAACAATATCATCTATACATAGGAAATAATTAGCCACGCTTTCATCACTGTGCATTCTGAGATTTTCATATTGAATTCTAAGAGTTTGTAGTTTTGCTTGTTTTACCTGTTCATCTCCTTCATAGCTCAAATCGATCTTGTCCCATATTTCTTTTGCGGTATTGAGCTGCATAACCTTGACGAATTCTGATTGAGATAGGCTCCCTAATAGAGTATTGACAACCTTTGCATTTGTTTCATACTGCTTCTTACCAACCGTATCTGTAGGAGTTGCTGATGGAAATGTGTATCCTGTTTCCATAATATCCCAAACTTCTGTACCAAGAGATTGAAGATAGGCAATGATTCTTACCTTCCAATAGACGAAGTTGCTCCCATCAAAAATTGGTGGCCTGATTGATGCTTCTTTTTCGTAGTTTCTCATGATGATAGATCTTCCTTCAAGTGATCAAGCTTCTTCTGAAGGACCTACTCTGATACCAATTGTTGAAAATAATACTGAGAGGGGGGTTGAATCAGTATTATCAAATCAATTACTTTCCTTTTCACACTCAGATTTGTATACTCTACTTCGGCTATGAGAAACTGTGTATATACACTACTATGTCTAAAGAAACCAGCGTATATCAGAAAACTTAAGATTCATTAATTGTTTGATCTTTAGTCAGTGCAAATATATAAGGTGGAAACCCAATGTGGGTGAAAACCACCTGCTGCAATTTGTCTCTATCTTCTTTTAAATTAGAAACTTCCTTTTACAATGATTCTGTACTAGTGCAGTCTTATACCAGTACGCAGGCTGCTACCTGTAGAAGGCTACAACCTTCTCTCGTTCTCCAGCTTCTCCTAGAAGGGAGCTACAACCCCCTTAGCTCTTGTACTAGTTGAGGTACTAGTACGTAGGTGCTGACCTACAGAAGGCTACAACCTTCTCTTTTCTTCCAGGGACCACATTTCATAAATTTTCAAAATGGATCCATGAATATCAATCAAGCATCAAGTATATCTGCATTAACCAAACCCCTTTGTACAAACAAATACTAAATCAACCAATAACTTCTCAGAAAGCTGTAACCAGAAAACAGTACCAGTAACCAAACACCAATTCTAAACCCAGAACACTGCAGCAATAAACAGAAGCAGCTAAAACATATTTCATGAGATATACGCTACTTCAATATGTGGAACCTGCATGCATACGCTTTTGTATCAAGGCCATCCAGCGTATACGTTGTTTTAAGTTAGTTAACCAGCGTGTATACACGCCTCTGCTGCGTTGAACCTGCGTACAGATCTATAAAAGATAATTTATCCTTTTCACTTGTTCAGACATTAGTTATACCCAGATTATCTTATTTGTAGATCATGTCATGCGCCAAATATAACAGATCAAAAATTACACAAAGATACTTCTCTTCAAACCGCCTTAAGATCTTGACCCATCAATAGAACATATTCTTCTCCTTGCGCTCAGGTTCCTCCTTGATTCAGATCTAGTTATGCACCATAACCCAATGACAGTATTCTAGATCTTGCTCTTCATAAGATATTTGATACTTCAGTTCATACCCTTTCCAAATGATCTCCTTCCCTTTTTTAATAGACATAGGCCTTACTCAAACCATGGTCCAAAACCATAGAGATCCAATACTAGGGACTCAATACCTGGGTTCAACACTTTGGATGCAATACCAAGGACCAAAACCATAGGTTCAAATATGTCAGACTAAATACCATGGACCAACCATAAGTTCTCCCACATGTACGCGATTTTATTTGCATGAAAGTGTGTGCATACGTATACGCGCCTTTTGATCGGTACACCTGTGTGTATACACGATTTTGTTAATAGTAACCTGCGTATACCTCATTTTCTTTCATTCTGAGAGCCTAAACTGTGATCTGCCCTTTGAGTGAGTTGCCTGGGTCCGGCTTGCTCAGGGTTGTTATGGTTCAAAAGTAATAAACATTAGTTTAGGAATTGATCTGTCAATTTAGGAAAGAAAAGAAAAAATTATCTAAAAGCAGATCTTGTAATGACAACAGAAACTATAGTTACCCAACCAATTGTTTTTGTTCAACTGACAAACAATTGCAGTTTCAAATTAACTGTAACCAAAAGGTACAAAAGCATCAATGTAAGACAAGAGAAAGGTTTTGCAATTTCATAACAGAGAAATAAAGAAATAGAGACAGATCTTATTTCCAAAAACTGTCCATCTGTATTCATTGCTTATCTATTGTAATATTATATTTTCTTTTTATTTATCGAATTGTAATGAACAGTGTTGACAAACAGTGAAAGACCACGGTAAGGTCATATTGTTTTTGTGTTCTCGTCAAATAAACAAACTACAACAAACTCATTTAAATGTACAGCCACATAGAGAAGGACCAATGAGTTGAAGCACAGTCCGAATAGGGGGTTATAGCAAAAGGACTGAGAGCAAACAGAACTGGCAATAGAGTGCCAGAGAAGCAAACCACAGTTAAGGTAATTTCGAACGAGTCCTCATAATTTTTATAAATCAAACAGATATCACAAAACCATGTTCTCATTGTTATTGACCGATACATAGATACATTACATTCACTGATAAACAAAAACAAGTGCCGCGTCCAGAGTGGACAAACCCTGGCCTAGGGTTTGGGAACAGAAACCCAAATAATCAGTTAAACGAACGACTAACCAGAATAGGAAATTACAACCAGGCAGAAGCCTCATCTCCGCAAGGGACAATGACTATATACGACAAGCAAAGACGGAAAAACAAAATCTACAGAAAACCCAAAGATCTAACAGTGCATTGACGGATTGAAGTGCCAGAGCCTACCGGCAGAGGTTTCGCTACCATTGGAAGACCGACGCCCGGAGGAACCCGCGTACCTAGGTCGAGCTATTGACTTGTACACACAACAGAGCACCGTTAATATAGTTACACAGCAAAGAACCGAAGCCAAAGAAACCATAGAAACAGGAGGGTTTCATATATTACCTGAGCAAGTCGGACCCAAGGTTCAAGGAGCAGAGCCGTGACCGAATCGACAAAGCTGAGGCAGAAGGAGCGTTTCTGGTTAGCATAAATACCATGAGAAGGCCGAATTAATTCAGGGAAGGAGTCAATACCTGTTTCAGAGTTGCAAGAACCTACTAATTTGTTGCCTAAATCCAAGGACAACGGAAGTTAAACCATTTTGTGCACAGAACAGTGACTAGAGATACCAATAATAGTAGTAGAGGCGACCATACGAAAGCAGAGGCAATAGAACAATAGCAAGGAGTAGTTAACGAATGAGACACCAGGTTCTACAACCAGACCAGAGAAGAACATCAGAACGAGACTAAGAAATCTTACCGTGTGAAAAGGAGCCGAGCGAGAACACCACCAGAACCAAAACAGTTTTGAGCCACTGGAGAAAACCACTGAAAAACTCATAACCAAGATTGGGAGACTGGTACTCACCCACAGTCATACCCGGAGAAGAACCAGGGATTTCCATACTCGCCAGAGAAAAAACCACACAACAAACTCTCGCAGCAACTTCACAGGCGAACAGAATAATCTCGAATGTCCGGGAAGCCAAAGTGTTTTGGCCAAAGAACCAATGGGGGAACCAGGCCTGAGATGTGTAGGTAAGAATTGAATGTGGCATTAATTGCTCACAGTTTCCAACCCAACGTTCACGGACCACCTTTGCATGCGACCGCCAGGAAAATATAACACGTTGTAAAGTCTGGCAACTGTTGTAAAGCCGAGGACACATGGAGTTGTGGGCTAGTGTGGCTGGGCTACGTCACTTGCCTAAAGGCTGAAGAACCCACTAGGGAGCTTGTGGATTGATAAAACTATTGGTGAAGGAAGAGACACTTAGGTATTTGGGAGGGTTGATGAACCATTATAGTTTCCTTGGGGCTAAAGCTCTGGTGTTTGACTCATTGATGAAGTACCTAAAGAGGTGAGCTCTTTCCCATAACAATGGCTCATCCAACTACTAAAACTTTTGTTGCAACTAGACTCTCTTCTCCTGATAGTGAGCTAAGACTCTTTGTATGGTGATATCCTAGCATGGATGATATTTATGTCTGGAAAGATGGAGAGAAAGCATGGATAACTAGGGATGAAGGTGGAGTGGCTTTGTGGCATCCTGTTTCAGTTGTAACATTGGTGAAGTTTCCCTCAAAAGCACTCCACCTCAAGCACTAGAATCTAGCTCAGGGGTGACAAGTAAATGTGGTTGTAGCTTGATTATGGTTGGGTGGAGAGTTAGAGTCCCACTCTCGGTATATATATATATATATATATATATATATATATATATATATATATATATATATATATATATATATATATATATATATATATAGATATAGATATATATATATATATATATATATATATATATATATATATATATATATATATATATATATATATATATATATATCCATGTTCTTTGTTTGTACCTATGGTGTCTATGTTTATTGTGTTGAGACAATACTATGTTAATGATGGGGTTTTTGTTTTCTTGTATGAACAAGAATGCCACTATTGTATATACAAGCTTTATGGAATTCTTATCCTTCCTATGAAATGGTTCATTACTTGTGGATGTGTTGATCTTGAAATAACTTAAGCCTACCTGAATATGAAGAGATTGAAGTCTTTGTAAATGGGTAAATTATTAGTATTGACCCATTGATATATTTGGTATCTTTCTTATTGACAAACTCATGTTGGTAATAAAGAATGTGATTTCCTGTGCAAAAGTGTTCCTTAAACATTTTCTTAGGAATGATTTAATTCAATTAATTATCTGAATCTACAAATTGATTTGAGTGGCCTGTGTATGAAGAGATATATTGATCTTTGCTAGTCACATGAATATTTGCTTTAAAAATGTCTTGCCTATTGGGCAAGTTTTTTCCCATAAGCTCAAGAGGGAAAATGTTGGTTATATATATATATATATATATATATATATATATATATATATATATATATATATATATATATATATATATATATATATATATATATATATATATAGATATAGATATAGATATAGATATAGATATATGTATGTATATGTAATTGTTATGCAAGTTGCAGGCTGAAGGGGCCTTATAAAACTATACATATGCCAAGCCAATTTGGGAACAAAACCACCGCAACTAAGACCTGGAATAATTTCCCAGACCGTGTGTGTGTGCATGTTTATATATATATAACACATGCGCGAGGGAAGAGTCCCTTGAAAACCACCAAATTCAAGCCATTGTTCACAACGATCATGTAGAGCTAAGACGTAGATCCCTCAATGGGATGGGTCTTAATATTTGCAAAGAACAAGACGAGGGGTGCAGGTCATATGGAAATGTGGCTCGATGCTAGAGTGCATTGTCACTAATGAAAATTGAATGGCAAATTGTAGACGCCAATGGACGACTGGGCTCCAATAGCGCCCCCCCCCCCCCCCCCCCCCCCCCCAACCTTCTCCATACCAAATGAGGTTGGGCCCCCACATACCGTAGATTTGACAAGCATAATTCAATCCATTAGATCAATAAATTTAGGATGGCATCACCTTGTTCCCCAAATATTTTGGATGGAACACCTTGTAGACCTTCTTGGGTTAAGGTCTTGGGATGACATGGTGTGTGGTCTTGTTCAGTGGGATATGAATAGTGTGGTGTGAAGGTGTTTGCGTATGGGTAAAAGGGAATGGAAAACTTCAGCTCAAGGTCCCTAATGACACACAGCCTAGAAGATTCTTGCCAAAAGTTTCAATGGGGAGCAATGTTGAGACCTATCGAGATTCAACTTTCGAGGTGACCTGGCCATAAAGGGCCTGCACCTACTTAACCCACCTATGCATATGTGTGAGCATTCATTGGTTTGGAAGGGTAAGGTGTATGAGTGGGTTAGAAACTTATATATATATATATATATATATATAGGATCCCAGACATGAACAAGTTAGCAACTGTTATGTGGCCTATGATGTGGGCGCCACATGGTGACTACGTGGGTGCCATGGGGAAAACTCGATGATGTGGCATTAACTGTTTGGCCAATACTTTGATTTTTCATATCTTTTAATCTGAAGGTGAGATTAGAGAAAACTTTATATCATTGGAAAAGTCTTGATGTGACAAATGGCAGGATGTCATTGGTTATAAGTTTTGACGAAGTCGAAAAAGGTCAAAAAAAAATTAGACTCCATTTCCATAATGGAACCATGGAGATTGAGTTAGCAAAAAAATTGTCTCCTTCTATCCTTGATTAGGGCCTAGGTTAGTAGGGGTATGTTACTGAGTGGTATTAGAGTTTCTAGGTTCAACACTTGCACTAGATGGGCTATATCGCAGAAGAAATGTAGATATTGGTGTGCCATGGTACAAACTTAACAGAGTGATAGATCCAGTGCTTGGATCTTTGGAGCTAGGGTAGAGCTCTAGCTCTTAGTGTTGTAGTTGAATGTGGATGAGATTGTATGATATTTATAGCATTTTGATTGTGATATGTATGATGGTTGAAAATATGCTTTGGTATGATTTCTTTTGTTGAAAAATGAAATGGTACTACATGTCGTTGCTTAGGCATCTTAAATGTATAGACATTTTATTGTTGTGACCATGGACACTTTTTAATTATTTAGTTTTTGAACTACCTGCATGATTTTTTAAGTGGTGTGTGTTCTTGTACACTTGGGATGAATGTGCATGTGAATGCTGATATGACATGAGGGATTGTGGAAATCCCTTTATTACTTGTATTGAATAACATATTTGTTGTTGGTTGAATTTATATATTTATGTATATGTTGGTTGGATGGGAAAATCATAGGATCTAGATGTTATCTTAAAGAGAGCCTCAATGGGATGAAGGTATAGTGTTTGTGACTCTATTAGAGAGTCAAGTGGATGATAATTGCTTGTTATAGGTGCTAATAATAGCATTATGACCATGGCTTGTATATTGATTATTTGCGTGAGCAAGGTGAATGTCATGTGTAATGGTGTGGCTTGTATATTGATTATTTGCATGAGCAAGGTGAATGTCATGTGTAATGGTGTAATGAATGGTATGTGCTAACTTGGGATTGTATATAGATCCTATTATGCATTTTGTAAATGTGAAAAAACTATAAATATGATAGATGCATGTGGTTTCCTAACTAAATCCCTTGAGGTTGCAAATGTCATAGTTATTAACCTTATGAGAAGGTCAAATTATGCTAAAATGTTTAAAAGTTTATTCAAATATGATAATGGTGGTCTAGGTAAACAGACCAATTTTAACTATGTTTTTAGTCTGAATCAAGGATTAAACTCTAACATTTGAAATAACATTATGGTAATTGTGGTTTATAACAATTTTAAGGAGGTGTGAAAAGCTACAGGGTAATGTGCTTGACTTAACATGGTAATATTACCACCGAATATGTATGTTATCTCATTAATGAACTAACAATTGAGTGTATGTGGTATCACATAGCAAGATTAAGTTGCAACGAAGGAAACATGTATCATGATATGGTGCAACTGGGAATGGACCAAGTCTACCAAGAACGAGAAAGAGGGACATTCCTCCAAAGGAAAAGAACATTCAAGAATTTTGAGACTGAACTTAGGGACATGGAATATGAGCTAAAGATATGTAAGGGAAAAATTATAAATATCACTAGGAAACAACAACAAATTTCTAAGTGGAATTCTAAACTGAAAGAAATAAAAAAGAAAAAACATACAAACAAAAACAAAAGCAAAAAACAAAAAGCAAAACAAAAGTAAAAAAAAAAAACAAAACAAAACAAAAAAAACAAAAAAAACAAAAAACAAAAAACAAAAACAACAAAAAACAATAAACAAAAAACAAAACAAAAAAAACTTGCAAGAATTGACATATCAAATGGAATCCTTAAAAGGGAAAAATGAACTTGGTAGGAAGAGGCCTATTGAGGCTAAAAAGGAGAAGAGGTTATTTTCTTGTTGCTACTTTAAAGAAAAGCATGTGAGAAATCACTGTCCCCGCAGGCAGAAAAATAAATAAAATATCCCTCGAGAGCCACAGGGACACAAATTAGTGATGCAGGATGTTGAGAAGGAGGAGGGGGCATTCCCTCAAGCTCTTTGATATATATGTATATATCTGTGTGTGTGTGTGTGTGTGTGTGTGTGTGTGTGTGTGTGTGTGTGTGTGTGTGTGTGTGTGTGTGTGTGTGTGTTTGTGTGTGCATTGAAGAGATCTAGGCTTGTGAACTATTGAGGGATGTGAAAGTCTTGGACTGATATGTGTGTGTGTGTGTGTGTGTGGATGGAACACCAAACTCATGGATTTGAGTTGTTATGGGATATTTTTAAATTCTTGCATATTATGCTCTTGCTTGTTGACTTCATGATTTATTTTTATTTATTTGATTGATGAATTGAATGCATTGCCATACTACCTTTGTCTACAGTTTTATATTGATGTCATGACTTTTATTGTTTCCCTCACTTTTATTTTTTAAAATTTTTACTTTCAAATTTCATGCAAGAGGGCTTAGAGAAAACTTGTTGGGTGTGGAAGGAAAGCTACAAAGCTCTGGTAAGAGAGTTATTACAGATCATTTTGTCACATCCAAACAAATGGCCATGAACCAGGATCTATCATCATCCATTTACACTTTGCATCAATCCCATACAAAGCCAAAAGCATTTCCTTTCCAAAATTTACAAGAATCCTAGGTTACATTAGCTAAAAACACTAATTTTTTGGATCATTGCACTTGCCTTTAAGACAACCTACGATGGCGTAGTTTTCACACATGCAATTTGTGTTGGCCAGGGCAAGTTGCTTTCACAAAAAGTGTGATGAACACATGAAAATGAGGAAAAATAAAAAATAAAATCAAAGTTTCTCTCTCTAGAAGCTTCGGGAGTGGTTTTAAGTATTTATTGTTGGATCAAATCTCAAACTCCTACTATTGAGGTCTTAACTCTTATCTCCTAGAACTTACCTCCCTCTAATGTGGATATAATCCCTAAAATGGTAAATCCAAAACCGCCTCATTTACCCTATAAATGTAGCACCTGCCATAGAGTTTGGGTTGGCTTTTGGAGACTATGATTATGCCCTTATGTTGCTCATTGGTGTCTAGAATTCCATAATCCATCCATGAGCTTTAGGTGTGATTGAGGGCTTACCATTGTGGCAAAGGAAGGACAAGATAGCTAGGAGAGATTCACAAAGTCAAGGCCTACAAGGGTTGTAATTTTTCCTTGTCATTATTAATACAAAAGTGCATTGTTTCTCCTATACATTATGTCTTGTTTATGCATATGTAGAACATGAATCCTTGACTTCTTGTTTAGACTTGTTTATATATGCTATTTTTTATATTTTGGTTCTCTTGCTTGTTTTGGATGATGTGCGGGTTCCACTTTTAGAAATTGGAATTGGATTTGAAGCTGACAAGTAAAGAGAAGGAGGAAGATTGCATTGGATCCCAAGTAGGTTTTCCTTCCATATTTCAAACATCTCTACGGAAAAACATTGTAGTTTTGTCTTGGTTGTTTCTAGGCTAAGCCACTAGGTTTTGGTATAGTGCTTCTATCTGCAAAATAAATTTATCCACAAAACAACTTGGCGACCCAACTAGGGAACATGATGTTATTTAGTATTTTTCTTTGTCTAGCCTTTTAGGACCTCTAAAATTTACTCTATTTGACTTGTTTATACTGTCATTGGATTTAAGAAAGCTTAATTTTGAGCTTGGTTAGGGTTTTTTTTCACTTTTTAAGCAAATATGCCCCATCACACTTTTTCTTTTGAGACAAAGAAACCCAACACCTTTGTCAAATTAAGTAAGTGTGATGACACACATTGGTGCCTATATTGTACATGTGATGATCCCAAAAAAATGAAAAAAAAAAATGCATTTTCCCTATCTTGCTCTGAATTATGTTTTGTTTGCAGTGTCTTCATGAGTCTTTGGTCTGTCCAAAGTCTCTGTAAAGCCAACAACCTATGTGAAATTGAGTGTGATTTCCTTTTTGATAAGGAATTGCTTCTTATTTCCTCTTCTTGTCAATTAGGTTTCTTTTGTTATTTGGCTTGGTTATTGATTTGTTAAAGAACTTTTCATATTACAGTCGCAATCTAATTGAATTGTTTTTTATTCAATAATATAGTCATAGATTTTTACATTGAAAATTGAAAGAAAACAAGAAAAAACAATCATTTTCTCATGCATTAGGGCTTTGAACTTTTGAATTGGAATAGTAAATTTGAAGATCTTGTTTGGAAGTTGTTGTTTTCTGCATCATTATTTGAAACTCCTTCCCTTCTTTAGTTAGATCTTCATTGAATGAAAAGAGTTCAATTTCTCATGCTAGTTGCATTTTAGGAGTTTAGGTGAATTTGTTTTGATCCTTGAAACTGAAACCTTAATCAAGATCAACATTAAAATTTATCAATGAACCTAAGGAGCATTTGAAACATTAAAGACATGTTTAGCGGTCTAGGGTAGAAGACGTGTTCTGACGTCTTTAAACATAGGATCTATCGTTATTTGTTAGTGTTACATCAAAGGGATGGTTGGTTATCCATGTACATCAGAGTGTATCATAACATTCTTTCATGTACCTTTAGGCATATAGGACGGCGCTTCATGTATAATGAGTATATTAGAATTCCCCCATCATATGGTTACGCATTATACAACACTACTACAGACTGCGCTTCCACATACCTTCAGGTATATTTTAGAAGTCCCCATTAGGTTTCAAACCAACCCTAGATAACCAAGTCGGATGTCTTGTTAACTATGATACACTGAACATAGCATTCTGGGAGACTACCTGCACATACTTAATTGTATATTGTAGTTCAAAGTGTCTTGGTAATACTTTCATGCCTAGTTACCCCTTTTTAATTTTATTTGTTTTTTTAGTTTTCAAAATCAATTAATTAACTCACTTTTTACTCCTTAATAGATCTTAGGTTGAGTCTGATGGCAATAGTTCCAGAGTCTAGCAATCAAAGAAACCCCTCTAATGGGAATATTGGTCCTTTTACTTGTTTTGGAAATATTGGTTCCCCTTACATGGCTACGTTGTCACTTCCTAGATTCATGATAGGTTTATCGGTATGATGTTTTTCAACCTCCTTGCTCCCAAATGTCCAAATTGCTTCACAAACAAGTCCACCTAAATAGCACCAACCTCAAGTTGACCCTTTTCCTTCTTCCTCCGTCATCTCTTAATCCCTTTATTCTTACTTGGTGAAAGTCTTGATGCTAGTAACCAAGAAGCTAAGAAGAAGAAGAAAAGGAAGAAGAAGAAGAAGAAGCAAAATAAGCAAGGGGGCGACTAAGAAACCATTGTTATGAATGTAGCTAATGTCAAAAAACCTTCCAAGCCTCATAAAGTTCAATTCTCTTGCAAGATTTGTAAGGTGACCACCTTCTTAGAGATTTCCCGGTTATTCCCTGATATTAGAACTGTGGTCCATAAGCTCACATCAGCCCTTATCATCAGCCTTTGGATATCATATTGGTGATGAACCATCAACTAGTGATAATAAGGTTCCCGAGAAAAAGGGTAAATTTAGGTTTCCTTGTAAGTTATGTGAAGGGAGTAATCAAACTCATTTTTTCCCTCATACGGATGAAGCCTCAAAATATTTGGAAAACCTTATTGTCTCTCAATAACAACTTCTAATAGGTTACCGTAAGGTTTCCTCCAATCCTCCATTAGTTGATGAAGAGATTGACCTGATTCCATATTCAATCAATCCCACTCTCCTTGGATGTGAATCCCATGAGTTTGTTTCTGTAACATCCCTGGTGAAAATTCCATGTAATAAAATTTAAAAACAATAACCACAGTCGATGGGACACTTATTCCAAGCTGAATGTTGGGCAAGACATCCTAGGGGGTGTTCATTTGGTTGTTTATGGCTAAGGAAATTGGCAAAGGAAATGGTTAAGGCTTTGGAAAGGAAAAATGACAATTTTGGCACATTTATTTATGAAAATAATGGAAATTAGGAGAAAAAGGAGGTGAAAGGTCACAGGTTGCATGTGAGGAGGAAAATGAAGGAAAATAATGGAAAGTGAAGAAAATATAGGCCTCGTCCATAAAAAGGCTTCTAAGGATTAGTTGGTAACCTTTTTTCAGTTCAGTGTTGGAGCTCTCTCTCATTATTATCTTTCTCATACTCTTGGACACTTATAGTGTTCTTGAAGCACTCTTGGGGGGTGTGGCATACTTGGATTCTTGAAGCAAGAAAGCAAAGGAAAAAGCAGGAAAGCACAAGGAGGCATCGGCATCAACAACTACATCAAATTTTCTTGCAAATACCAAGTTTCATGTATGTTTCCTTCACTAGTTTTGTCATGCATGGCACATGCATGTGGTTTCTTGGTTGTGATCTATCATTGGCATGGAGGATTGCTTGGATTGACATTGGATTGCATAACCTTTCCATTTCCTGGATAGCCATGGTTATTGTGGGTTTATTTTCATTATTTGTGTTTGGTTGGTTCTCATGTTTCCTTAGCTTGGGTTGAGTTATTAGTTCCTAGAAGCCCTGGTTGGACAAACACTCTGGAAGCCTTGTAACAACTTGGGTTGTGTTACTAGTCCTAGAAGCCTTTGTTGGACAAATGCTCTGGAAGTCTGGCGATGATTGTGGGTTGAGTTACTAGTCCTAGAAGCCTTGGTTGGAATAAACACTCTCGAAGCCCTAGAAGTCTTGGATGGAGACCAATTGGATGATTATTTTGTGATGTCTGACCATGAGGTGGAATCAATGTTTGATGGGTTGAGGTGGATGGACTCTAGAAGCCATGGATGAGTTTTTATTGATGTGTCCTTTGAGATCTCACATTCATGCTTGGAATATGGAACGGGGGTGAATGGTTGAAGAGAGATTTGTCTCAGCCATTCTACGGTCAGGTGGAACGTGGAAGTCCCATCTCGGGTTTTGATTTTGCATCATTAATGAATGGTTATTTCTCCTTGTATTTCTATGAGAATTTTGATGGATTATATTTGGTCTATATGACTGTACTTTCATGAGTATTTTCTACTGCTATTATGCTTCCTATGTATGTGTTTTATGACAACAACCATGTATGGCTCTCATCATGTTTTTACTTATAATTTAATGATCAATGTATCTATGACCTAATGGATGGAATGGAAGTTGATGCATTGAGAAATCAATGGTTTTTAGCGATTCTCAGCTAAGTATGAGACCCCTATGCTCAGAACTGTGAATTACACCTGTAGATTACACATTTGCAATATGTTTGATGAAATGCTTGTCATGGCTAGGAGGGGTCCAGTCAAGGTCTTGAAAAAGTATTTACTTTAGTACTTTCATTTACATGTTATCTTTCTGATTTGAAGAGATGGATCAATTTTGGGCAGTGACCTGGGCTCTGAGCCTAAAAAAGTGGCTTAAATCTTGGGGCCGTTGGCACAACACTAGAAATTCTGGTCCATAGTCATTGGCGGGCAGGCCTGTGAGAGTGACTTTAGGTTTTTGGTTGCTCCCTTGCCCATACCATGAGAGATACTATGGCCCAAGAGACCTAAAACAACGGTGGGACCCAGGGACATGTTGTCTGAGTGGTTGAATTGTCCTCTAAGGGTTTTGTTGATGATGTTGGATGTCTGTATGGTGTGTTTCCATTGGTTCCACTTCCTTAATGTGGCTTAGGAGGTCGAATCATATCGTAGTGGCCTCTCGTCGGACGTTTACCCCGGTTGGTCAGTTCCTTGGGTGGATGTGGGAGGAGGGTGTTACAGAGTGGTATTAGAGCATGGTTCACCCCTCAAACTGGATGGGTTATGTGTTGGTCATGCATGCATGTCAGTTGCATGTGTGTCTCTCACACTTTCATTCCATATGTTGCTCCAATTGCATGATGTTGATCATTGTTGTGGTGATGTCATCATGTGGAACTTAGCGTGATTTTGTGGGGTGCATCATTGTGAGTATATCACTAGTTATATGTTGTTATATATCACTTACATGTATCATGTGGCTGCTTGGTTACATTCTTGTATGATTAGGTCATATGTATCATTCTTGAGTGTTGGGTGACATGATGCTACATGTTACGAGTGTTGTTCATTTATGATTGACTATATGCGTTATGTGTGGGTGTGACCCATACTTGTGCTTGAGTGTTATCTGCATGTAGGCTAGTGTATTGTCTACATTGTGGTTGTGCATGGTCCACATATAATGGTACGGTTTATGTCATCATGCATAAGGTCATGGTATGTATGGTTATGTAATGCTTATGCATTTTCATGTTTTCATGTGGTAAAGTGTACCGTGATGTGGTGGATGTCGTCATGCATGAGGTTGTAGTGTGTGTGGTGTTAAGGTCATGAATTGATCACTAGACCCTAGCTAGAATGACAGTTGCATGGTTATATGCTTATGTAATATTTGTATATATTGTTATGATTATGTTATACATGTATCATGTTGATATATTGATATTGCAGACAAGGTATCCTCCCCGAGCTGTACTAAGGTACGTAGGTTTATTGTGATTTGGTTTAGCTGACATGATATACCTTGCATGAAGAAACATCAAATGGCTAGCAAGATGGTTGACTAAAGAGACTCTCCTTATGAATCTGAAGAGCAATATGGTGTTGGGAACTCTTCCGATTTGGCAATGACACTGAGAATATTAAAGGAAGAGATAAGGGGTTGTAAGGCATATAATGACAGAGTCATACAATCACAGGAAAAGTTAGCAGAGGTAAATGCATTCATACTTCAGAGCTGCTCGGATTTGCAGTGACAAGGGCCACTTCAGATCATCCATGAGTAGGAGAATAAAACTAATGGGGCATATGGAATTAGATTGCATGGAGGTCACCGGTCATATAGAGATGACACAATCCGAGATGGCAAATTATTAGACACTCCATAGAGGAGAAGGGACAGACACAGGTATGATTCTAATTTCTGATTTGGATAGGCACTTTGATCATCATCGGTATCATCCTTACAGGAGGAGTGATAGGGGATACTTTCTAGATGAATTTAAGAAAGTGAAGCCACCTACTTTTGATGGGGAAATGAAGAAACCACAAGATGTAGAGGCATGGTTGCTTGGCATGAGGAAGTTCTTCAGGTTGCATGATTATTCAGAGAACATGAAAGCTAGAGTAGCTACCTTCAGTCTCAAAGGTAAAGCAAACATTTGGTGGGAAGATGTGAAGAATGTCAGGTGTATTCATGAGGAATATTTGTCTTGGAGTGAGTTTGAGCAGTTATTTAAGAAGAATTACTTGTCAAAAAGGTACTTTGATGACAAGGAAAAATAATTTTATGAACTAAAGATGGGTTCCATGACAGATGACGAGTACACTAGTAAGTTCTTGGAGTTACTGAGATATGTGCCTTACCTCACAGAGGAGAAGGCCAAGATTCAGAGGTTCATTAGTGGGTTACCGATTGCATTTAAAGACAGGATTGAGTTCGATGAGCCTAGATCTTTGGAGGAGGTCATTCGAAAGCTAAAGCATTGTTATGAACAAACGAAGCACAAAACTGAGACTAAGCCAGAATGAAGAGGTAATGCAAAGAACAAAGGAAAATGGGACAAGAAGCGAGCAAGACCACAGGATTCAGGTAACAAGGAGAATGTTGCACCACCTAAGAGGTTCAATGCATCAGATAGAGGACAGGGACATTGATTTGAAGAAAATAATAGGGATGGAGGCTAGAAGCCTATAGAGTGTTGGACTTGTGGCAAAGATCATCGTAGGAAATATTGTCCATAGAATCGGGGTGGTAGACCTGAAATATACAATGCACATGAGGTGTAGACTATTGGAAACATTGGTTAGACTAACCCACGTATCTATGCAGACTTGGATAACAAACAAGAAGAACAATAGGCATTTATCATCGAGATGGATGGTAAGCTTTATGATCAAGTTATTTCTATTTTGATTGACCCTGGATCTAATTATAGCTATGTTATTCCTGACTTGGTGGATAAGTGTGATTTGAATAAGGAGTTTCATGCAGAGTCTTGGTTAGTGCAGTTGTCTATAGGTACAAATAAGTGAGTGCATCATTGGGTAAGATCTTGCACATTTGACTTAAATGGTATGCCTACAGTATCACATCTAAATGTATTACCGTTGGGTTCATATAGTATGTTTTTGGGCATGGATGGGTTGTATCTTCATAGAAACAAGGTAGACTTCTATGAAAAATCTATTAAGTGTGTTCATCACAATGGAGAACCAAGAGTCTTACAATGTAAGAAGAATGCTACATCAATTAGGATGGTGACATCTATGCAAGCAAATCCTAGCCATAGGAAAAGGTGCAAGCTATTCGCAGTGCACATTTCTAGTGATACAGGTAAGGAAGTTGAGGATGCAGATGTGTTGAGTAGATATCCAGTGTTGCAGAAGTTTTAAGATGTATTTCCTGAGGACATTACAGAGTTTCCACCTCACAAGGAGGTAGACTTTTCTATTGAGTTAGTGCCAAGGGTAGCTCCAGCACCGAAAGCACCTTATAGGATGAGCACACCTGAGTTGGTTGAGTTAAAGTTACAGTTAAAGGAAATGTTGGAAAAAGTATACATTAGGCTAAGTGTATCACCATGGGGCACACCAGTATTGTTTGTGAAGAAGAAAGATGTTACTCTCATATTATACATTGATTACAAACAGTTGAAGAAAGTGACTATCAAGAATAGATGCCCTTTGATGAGGAATGATGACTTGATCGATCAACTAAAGGGGGAAACAATGTTCTCAAAGATCGATCTGAGATATGGATACCATTAGGTACGCATCAAGGAAGAGGACATTTACAAGAGTGCATTCAAGGCCAAGTATGGGCATTATGAGTTTGTTGTAGTTCCATTTGGCTGAACTAATTCTCCAACTACATTCATGTGCTTAATGAATAATGTATTTTGTTAGTGTCAGTCTTTGCAACCTTCCTCCAGTTATCAAACTTGCTCTTACAAAGTGATTTTAAGGTGTCAAGGTCAAATTTTGTCATTTCAGTGAGTCTTCGAGCAAAATTTGGTCACTAGGCATTAGGTCTAGGGTTTACTTTTACTCCTTTCAAAGTTGTCCAAATGTCAGTCCACGTCACCATTCAGCTGAGTGTACCATCATTCATAGGGTTTTCATCATCATGTCAGGTTCCAATGGGTCATTTTATACCTTGTTCATGCTTCAGTTGCGCCTAGGTAAGGTCATTTTCCTCTCCTAGGGTTTTGAAGGCAATTTCTCTTGGATGGTCAAATCATCAGAAAAACTTGTATCCTGATGTTCATACACCTTCCCCTATCCTTAATTTACCTTATTAAACACTTCCCATCACTTAAATCCCCCAAATTCCTCATTTTCGCACAAACCCTAGTTTCTTGCTACAAACCCTATTTTCTAGGCTAGGCCTGTGTTTTGCCCTTTTGGACCCCTTCCCCTCACTCAATTTCTGAGATTACACTTTCCCCTACTTCTTAATATCCCTCCCTAATTCCAAAAATTTCCTCAAGAATTTAGAAGCTCCCTATCCCCTTCATTTCACTTCATTTCGACAAATCTCTTGTTCCACACATCGGGGTAGGTTTTACTCAAATGATGTTTCTGAGCCAAAAAATATGGATTTGGAAACAATGAGAGAGGTTTTTGTCCACAAGAGGCCAAGGAAGAAAACCCTCCTTCAATTTTTACACAGGCATCATGGTTTTAGAGAAATGTTAAAAATACAATTGCCTCGGGAGAATTGATGTAGCTCTAAAGTGACCTTGGGAAAATCAAGTTTTCTCCTAGCTTGGCTAGAACAATGACTTTTTTGATGAGTAAAATGATAACTAGACACAAATATATTTCCAATGAGCTATCATGAGCTCAATTTGGAGTTGAGAAACACCTTCAAAAGTTGACTGCAACAGCACTCTGCCTTGAGGCAACCTCATTTGGCACATTTTGACCAGTCTTGGGATATTTGATTTTTGATAGGGAAAATGAACTCCAAATTGAAACATTCTAGTTGTCTTGGAAAGTAGACTCAAATACCTTTCCAACAAGCTATCCTGTGCTCAATTTGGACACCGAGAAGGCCTCCAAAAGTCTCCTGCAAAAATCATTAAAAAACAGGGTTTGGTGGCGCGACGCATTGGGTTTGTGCGCGGTGCACATGGCGTGCGCGGCGCATTGGACAATTTTCTGCAGTGTAAAAATACACTGGCGTGGTGCACATGGCATGCATGGCGCATTGGGTTTGTGTGCGGCGCACAGAGCCTCCAAGGAAAAAATCATCACGGCTTCAATAAAAATCAAATCAATTCAACTCATTTGCTCCAAGTAAGTGTTAGAGGATTTTTGCCATTGATTTCAGTCCGTGTTTGCTGCAATTTGGAAAGGTGGTTGTAAGAGTTTGAAGGAAAAAGTTTAAACCCAATATTTATATCAAAATTTCTCCATAGGGTTTATGTTTGAAGTTTAAAGTTTGCTTGTTCATACTTCATTCCCCATCGCTGTCACACTGTTATCACAGTCCTTTCCCTTTTCCCTTTGTCCCAAAACCAATTATATCCTTGGTACCCATTTTCCCTATCACTAAACCCTACTAGCCCTCTTCTTTTCATATCACTTATAAACTTCCCATTCCTAAAACAGTCAAGTCACTGTCCCCACATCCTTAATTCCACTTGACTTCAATATATCTTGTTCTCGTTTATCCCACCTATAAACTACAAATTCCCCATCAAAAACCCCCATTATTCCCGCTTATCTTACCTACCACAATCCCACATTTCCTATTTGGCACACATTTGGAAATCAAAACAAGACACCAAACTCTTCATATTTACCTTGGGCAACATGGATGAAGAAGCCACTCAGACGACGCAAAAGGATGATAGGCTCTAAATCTTGGCCGAAGCCTCTTTGGCTGAGCATGATACTCAATGATAAACCTTCCGTCCAAATTTCAAGGAATTTGGAGAAAATTTTGTCATTTTTTATATTTTTGGTCACAAAACAGAGTTTTCTGCCCAACGCGTAGCGCCACTTGGCGCGCGCTTATAATTGGGAGACCTTCAGGAGGAAAACTTTACATTTTTGGATTTTTCATCAAAATTTATGCATGCTCATGGATTACCTAAGGATTTCATCAAGTTCTGGGTTGCCTAAAAGGTCAAAAACACCCTAAAAATGACCTCTCTGCCACCTTTTGCACCCACAGGAAGCAGTCTTGGGAGATTGAAGTTTTGGAGGGGAAAATGACATCCAAATCCAGAAATTCCACTTGGGTTGGAAAGTAGACAGGCAAGGATTTCCAACAAGCTATCTTGGGCTCAATTTGGACTTCGGGAAGTGCCTCAAAATCAGCTCCAAATTTGTGCTATGAATACAGATTTTGGCACGACGCATAGAGAATTTTGGCCTGTTTTTCACTCAGCAGCTCAGAATTTCACCCAGTTTTGACCATTTTTACTTTTTGATGTAATTATTGATATATCTTGATGTAACTTGATGACTATGATGTAATTTTGGCACATATTTACTTGTTCTAGAGGATTCATTCACTAAAAAGTGAAAATTTAATGAATGAATCAGTTTCCTGGCATATAGGGGTAAGTTGTTTGACTACCTAGATTTCAGTTCCGTGTTTAGAATTAGTTCAAACAGATCCTAGAATGATGAGCTTGACCCCTAGAGGCATGGGAAGGAGTTAGGCTTGTCTATATCATGTAATTTCTCAGTCATTTTCATGGTTTGACACTTGGGATTGCTTAGCACTTCATTGTACATTTCATTTCTGCAATTTTGGCAAAGGAAAGACCAGGGTTTTGCAGCACTTGTTGGGATCCATGTGGCTCTGTGTTTTGATGGTGTGTTTCTCTATGTATTTTTAAGTTCACTGATGTTTATGTGTATCATTTTCCCTTCTCTTGTCTTCTGTAATTAAACAAATGAGTGATTAAGGTAGAATTCATTGGACTGCTATGCTCTGCCTGGATATTTTGTTTAATTCTTCATGTTTTCATCTGTTTGAGGAGGACTCTTGAGACCCTCTTGCCCTCCTTGGCTCCTCACCAGTCTGATCCACCCATTCATTCAATCCAAAGCATCAAAACTACTACCTATCTTGCCCCTACCTGAACTCTGCAAAAATCTTGCCTCATCCCTGGACCCAAAATTTGCCTGTCCCTTTTTTCCAACAAAAAACCCCCAAAAACTTAAATCAAAACTTTGAACTTCATACCTAGCCTAAGATCAGTTGTTAAATCAGTCATCTCAAGTCCCATCGATTATCTTTCACTAAGATTGACCCGGAGAGAGCCCTCTCATGTCCTCGTAGGGCTAGCTACGAGGCTAAGCATGGTTTGATGTGGACCTAGAACCTTGTCTTTTCAGCCTGAGGCAAATCTAGGCTTTAACATAGTGGCAACCATACTGGGGAAGAAAGTTTATTTTCCTTGATTAGCTTTATAAACTACAGACGGAGTCTGAAGATTAGCCAGGTAGCCTTCGAAACGCTTTTGCTTTGCATTAGCGCAAGTAGATAAAAGCTACTTCAGTCAATCTCCAGTCCAGTTTATACACTGAATATCTGATCTAAACGATCACCCCAGTACATGTATCAAGTTAGATCTGATGGTTGATGGTGGACAACGATCAGACATAAGAAAGCTGAAATCATTCACTTGGTGACTCCTGTAAAGACTCCACTGGAGGACTAACTCTTTCACTGAGAAAATGGAAGGATCTTACACAAAGTTCAGGTATCCAAAGTGGAATGGTATTCCGGATCCGGTCTGCTTTCTTGTAAATTACTTCTTTGCTGTTCTTGAAGCTATCCTGAAGTTTTTCAGAATTTGTTGTATGATAAAGGTGATCAAAATCTTCACTCGATCTATTCAAAAAGTGTAAATACTAAGTTTCCTTTTGATCCTGGCCTCCTTACTTTTCCCACATCTCATGATGACTCTCTTCAGCATGATGAGCCTAAAGAAAACAAACCTGATCCTGTAGCTCTTTTATATACTCCTACACCTTGTATAGTCCCGAATAGGTACAAACCTCTTGTTTTACCTTCTGTTCTCCATGCTTTCCCCAAAAACTATGATCTATACTTGCCAAGGTTTGACAGTGAATGTAAGAATGTCAACGTTGAGAAACATGTGCAAAATGTTGAGACTTTTCTAGACCTTTTTGAAGTTGATGAACAAGATGTTAGTATTAGGCTTTTTGCTCTTTCTTTGCAAGGCAAAGTCAAGAGTTGGTTCAAATCCCTGCCTGATGCGAGCATCTCAGATTTCCAGCAGTTCGCCAAAGCTTTTCTCGACAGGTGGGTGATTGGACAGAACCTTTTCTTGATCATAGAAGAGTATAACTAGCTAAAAAGACTGCCAGGGAAGACAGTACAACAATTTTCTGCCAGATTTAACCAAGTTTATTATTCGATGCCAGTTGATATAAGGCCTCCTCCTAGATCTGCTCTCTCGCACTATCCGAGTTCCTTTGATCCGGAAATGGAGTTTTAGTTGAGAGAAAGGAATCTTGCAACACTTGAAGAGATACAGAACAATGCAGTAAATGTAGAGGCTCATCTGCTGATCCGAAGGGCAAGGTTGAAAGAAGAAGAAATAAAAAACATAGATTCGGAGAAATAGACATCTCTAGAGGTAAAGCTTGAAATTTTGGTAAGTGCAGTAGAAGAGATGATGCAAAGGATCACCGCAAGGAATGATTATGATGTTCAAGACCATGGCTTGTTGACTGAAGAAGAACAAATGGCTGCTCCAAAACATTTTCTTTCTTATCCTAGTTGTCATAGATCTGATAATGATTGTTTTATAGATCATCTTGGAGAAGAGAGATCTGTTGATATGACATGTATGCTTGATGATGTGTTTTATACTGATGATTTGCCTCAGTTTGATCAGTATGATGATGATTATGTTCTCCAAACAGAAGCTAATCTTGCAGAAAAATCAATAGCTAGTTTGTGGGAGGAAGAAGTTCACTTTCAGCAGCTCGAGTACAGTGATCAACCGATGCATATCAGCTATGACAATGACGAGGAAAGTGCAGCAAATTTTGAAGTAAGTGAAGGATCTTTTCCTTTTTGTTTTGCTTCATTTCAGTTCATCAGAGACAACGTTCATGCAATCAGAAATTAGCTGTCAACAAGTCCCGATTTGGACCATCTTGAGGGCAATAAAAACCTTGTTCAAGCCATTTCATATTTAGATTTACAGCTCCTGAATGCCATTGATTTTCAAGTTGCACATGAATACATCGAAGCTAGCACAGATGATCAAATGATACAAGAAGATTCCCTACCTTTCTATTTTGAATCATTTCAGTTTTTGAAGGGTAAATTGCACAGTAAATCTTCGAAAGAGTAGCCTATAGGAAATCAAAAATCTCTCAGCTTTAATGTTGAGGATGAAGGTCAGATTACAAATGAAGGTGTGGCAGTCGAAATACATGATCTAATGATGCAAGAGGATTCTGTACCCTTTTGTTTTGAAGTATTTCAATTTATAAGGCAGAATCTTCATAATATCTCTAAAGGAAAAAATGAACAGCCAGTAGGATGTCAGACAATTTTAATGGATACATCGCAGCAATCTTCTCAAATTTTTGATGATCCTATTGCTCGTGTGTTGGATGATGTTTGCTGTAAAAGTGCTTCCCCATCTACTAACCATGTGACAGAAGAGAATGTTGATTATAATCTGATTCAAAGGTCACCTTCATTGTCTTGTTTAACAGAGTTTTCATTACAAATCTCAGATCAAGGTTTGCAGTCATATGAGGAGATTGATAAAGGAGACTTTTGTTCTGTTTGGAATCAGCAACAAAGTTTGGTTATTCACAAAATTCAGGATCCTTTTGACAGCTTGCTGCTATCACCAAAGAAAGACAGCACAGATGTGAGGAAAATCTTAATATCCAGATATGAAGATTACTTGGACCAGAGCAGTAATGTGTTAATGGAAATCAATAGCTATGCTTATGAAGATCCTTTTGCAGTATTCTTGAAGTCATCCAGTCAATTCATGTTTTGCAAGTTTATCAGCAGTCAACTTGCTTCCAAGTTTCCATGGGAGTTGCCTTTTCATTCTTCCCTTTTCCTACGCATCAGAAAACCTTTGGGAAGAAATAAAATAACAACCAAGATGCTAACATGGTTGCATTGGTTGTTTCATTTCACTTGATCCGGCAGTGAAATAGAACAGTTAGAGTAGGTTTTGATGAATAAGCTCCATTTTGAGCATCATTTCTAGTTTGTCGATTGTGTTTAAGTATCGAGTCAGCCTTTAGTTGAGTGAGAGTCAGTTTGTGTCGTCAAGTCATCAGTTTTCAGTCATGCATTTCAGCTTGAGTTTTTGACTCCATTGCCCAATGGATGAAGGCACTTGTCTGCTCTTCCAAATATCTGTAGTTCTTGGCACCTCCAAGGAGCTACCATCCCCATTGGAGCCAATGTTAGTGTCAGTCTTTGCAGCCTTCCTCCAGTGATCAAACTTGCTCTTACAAAGTGATTTTAAGGTGTCAAGGTCAAATTTTGTCATTTCAGTGAGTCTTCAAGCAAAATTTGGTCACTAGGCATTAGGTCTAGGGTTTGCTTTTACTCCTTTCAAAGTTGTCCAAATGTCAGTCCATGTCACCATTCAGCTGAGTGTACCATCATTCAGAGGGTTGTCATCATCATGTCAGGTTCCAATGGGTCATTTTATACCTTGTTCATGCTTCAGTTGCGCCTAGGTAAGGTCATTTCCCTCTCCTAGGGTTTTGAAGGCAATTTCTCTTGGATGGTCAAATCATTAGAAAAACTTGTATCCTAATGTTCATACACCTTCCCCTATCCTTAATGTACCTTATTAAACACTTCCCATCACTGAGATCCCCCAAATTCCTCATTTTTGCACAAACCCTAGTTTCTTGCTACAAACCCTATTTTCTAGGCTAGGCCTGTGTTTTGCCCTTTTGGACCCCTTCCCATCACTCAATTTCTGAGATTCCACTTTCCCCTACTTCCTAACATCCCTCCCTACTTCCCAAAATTTCCTCAAGAATTTAGAAGCTCCCTATCCGCTTCATTTCACTTCATTTCGAAAAATCTCTTGTTCCACACATCGGGGTAGGTTTTACTCAAATGATGTTTCTGAGCAAGGAAAGTGAATTTGGAAAAAATGAGAAAGTGTTTTGTCCAAAATAGGCCAAGGAAGAAAAACCTCCTTCATTTTTTACACAGGTTTCATGGTTTTAGATAAATGTCAAAAATACAATTGCCTCGGGAGAATTGATGCACCTCTGAAGTGACCTTGGGAAAATCAATTTTTCTCCTAGCTTGGTTAGCCAAATGACTTGCTTGATGAGTAAAATGATAACTAGACACAAAGATATTTCCAATGAGCTATCATGAGCTCAATTTGGAGTTGAGAAACACCTTCAAAAGTTGACTGCAACAGCACTCTGCCTTGAGGCAGCCTCATTTGGCACATTTTGACCAGTCTTGGGAGATTTGATTTTTGACAGGGAAAATGAAATCCAAATTGAAAAATTCTAGTTGGGTTGGAAATTAGACTCAAATACCTTTCCAAGGAGCTATCCTATTCCCAATGTGGACACCGGGAAGGCCTCCAAAAGTCTCCTGCAAAAAGCACTAAAAAACAGGGTTTGGTGGCGCAACACATTGGGTTTGTGCGCGGCGCATTGGGCAATTTTTGCAGTGTAAAAATACACTGGTGCAACGCACATGGCATGTACAACACGTTGGGTTTGTGCACAATGCACAGAGCCTCCAAGGCAAAAATCATCACAGATTCAATAAAAATCAAATCAATTCAACTCATTTGCTCCAAGTAAGTGTTAGAGGATTTTTGCCATTGATTTCAGTCCATGTTTGTTGTGATTTGGAAAGGTGGTTGTAAGAGTTTGAAGGCCAAACTTTAAACCCAATATTTATATCAAAATTGCTCCATAGGGTTTATGTTTGAAGTTTAAAGTTTTCTTGTTCATACTTCATTCCCCATCGTTGTCACACTGTTATCACAGTCCTTTCCCTTTTCCCTTTGTCCCAAAACCAATTATATCCTTGGTACCCATTTTCCCTATCACTAAACCCTACTAGCCCTCCTCTTTTCATATCACTTATAAACTTCCCATTCCTAAGACATTCAAGTGATTGTCCCCACATCCTTAATTCCACTTGACTTCAATATATCTTGTTCTCATTTATCCCACCTATAAACTACAAATTCCCCATCACAAACCCCCATTATTCCCGCTTATCTTACTTACCACAGTCCCACATTTCCTATTTGGCACACATTTGGAAATCAAAACAAGACACCAAACTCTTCATATTTACCTCACGCAACATGGATGAAGAAGCCACTGAGACGACGCAAAAAGGATGATAGGCTTCGAATCTTGGCCGAAGCCTCTTTGGCTGAACATGATACTCAATGATAAACCTTCAGTCCAAATTTCAAGGAATTTGGAGAAAATTTTGTCATTTTTTTATTTTTTTGGTCACAAAACAGAGTTTTCTGCCCAACACGTAGCGCCACTTGGTGCGCGCTTATAATTGGGAGATCTCCAGGAGGAAAAATTTACATTTTTGGATTTTTCATCAAAAGTTATGCATGCTCATGGATTACCTAAGGATTTCATCAAGTTCTGGGTTGCCTAAAAGGTCAAAACACCCTAAAAATGACCTCTCTGCCACCTTTTTCACCCACAGGAAGCAGTCTTGGGAGATTGAAGTTTTGGAGTTGCAAATGACATCCAAATCTAGAAATTATACTTGGGTTGGAAAGTAGACAGGCAGGGCTTTCCAACGAGCTATCTTGGGCTCATTTTGGACTTTGGTAAGTGCCTCAAAATTAGCTCCAAATTTTTGTTATGCATACAGATTTTGGCGCGACGCATAGAGAATTTTGGCTTGTTTTTCACTCAGCAGCTCAGAATTTCGCCCAATTTTGACCAGTTTTACTTTTTGATGTAATTATTGATATATATTGATGTAATTATTGATATATCTTGATGTAACTTGATGACTATGATGTAATTTTGGCACATATTTACTTGTTCTATAGAATTCATTCACTAAAAAGTGAAAATTTAATGAATGAATCAGTTTCCTAGCATATAGGGGTAAGTATTTTGACTACCTAGATTTCAGTTCCTTGTTTAGAATTAGTTCAAAGAGCTCCTAGAATGATGAGCTCGACCCCTAGAGGCATGGGAAGGAGTTAGGCTTGTCTATATCATGTAATTTCTCAATCATTTTCATGGTTGGACACTTGGGATTGCTTAGCACTTCATTGTACATTTCATTTCTGCAATTTTGGCAAAGGAAAGACCAGGGTTTTGCAGCACTTGTTGGGATCCATGTGGCTCTATGTTTTGATGGTGTGTTTCTCTATGTATTTGTAAGTTCACTGATGTTTATGTGTATCATTTTCCCTTCTCTTGTCTTCTGCAATTAAACAAATGAGTGATTAAGGTAGAATTCATTGGACTGTTATGCTCTGCCTGGATATTTTGTTTAATTCTTCATGTTTTCATCTGTTTGAGGAGGAATATTGAGACCCTCTTGCCCTCCTTGGCTCCTCACCAGTCTAATCCACCCATTCATTCAAACCAAAGCATCAAAACTACTGCCTATCTTTCCCCTACCTGAACTCTGCAAAAATCTGGCCTCATCCCCGGACCCAAAATTTTCCTGTCCCTCTTTTCCAACAAAAAACCCCCAAAAACTTAAATCAAAACTTTGAACTTCATACGTAGCCTAAGATCAATTGTTAAATCAGTCATCTCAAGCCCCATCAATTATCTTTCGCTGAGATTGACCCGGAGAGAGCCCTCTCCTGTCCTCGTAGGGCTAGCTACGAGGCTGAGCGTGGTTTGATGTGGACCTAGAACCTTGTCTTTTCAGCCTAAGGCAAATCTAGGCTCTAACATATTGCATCCATATTTGGATAAGTTTGTTATTGAGTTCATTGATGATATACTGGTATATTCTAAAAAAGAAAAGAAAAACATTTTCGAGCATCTAGCAATAATTTTGAGATTGTTGAGAGAACATCAGTTGTATGCTAAGCTTAACAAATGCAGTTTCTTTTGGACAAAGGTACATTACTTGGGCATGTCATCTTCAAAGAAGGCATTGCAGTAGATCCTGAAAAGATAAGAGCCATCATGGAGTGTATAGCTGCCATCATGGAGTGTGTAGCTCCTAAGAATGTGGATCAGGTGAGATCCTTCATGGGTTTGGCAAGTTACTATAGGAGGTTTAACAAGAACTTCTCACAAATTACTTATCCTATCACATTTTTGCAAAGAAAAGGTAAGAAATTTGAATGGACAGAGGAATGTGAGGCTAGTTTTGAGCAGCTCAAGCAATTGTTAACACATGCACCAGCGTTCAAGATTGCAGACTCAGATAGAGAGTTTGTTGTGTGCATAGATGCATGCAAGAGAGGACTTGGTGGAGTCCTTATGCAGGATGGACAGGTAGTGTGCTATGAGTCGCAGAAACTGCATGAGCATGAACAGAAATACCCGACACATGATCTTGAGTTAGGATGGATTATACATGCATTGAAGATGTGGAGGCACTATCTTCTTGGTAGGAAGTTTGTGCTTGTGAGTGATCACATTAGGTTGAGGTATTTATTTGACCAGCCCAATCTGAACGGTAGACAGGCTCGGTGGTTGGCCATGACCAGCAAGTTTGACTTTGAGATCATATACATCCAAGGCAAGGAGAACATAGTGGCAGATGCTCTTAGCAAGCGGGTACAGGTGAATCACTTAGTGTTGGGTTGTGTTATATTCTTTCCATGACTAGCCTATATTAGGTGGGACAAACCTACCTATGGTTTTATGCATGGTTTTAGCACATGGTTTTGGATGTGATGGTTTTTCAGTCCATGGTTTTGGGCGCGATGGTTTTTGGTCCATGATATTGGATGCTTCGGCATGTATATATATGTATTGTAACATAGAGAGGAACATAATGAAAAATCAAGCTGGTAGTCCCGGTTTTGGGATCCAGGAGAGAATCTCTGTGTATATGTGTTTTATGTGTTATGCTCTCGCATTTTTTTATTTTTTTTCTTAGAATTCATATGCAGGTAATTTTTGTATGGCGTTAAAACTTACATTTGGTATCAGAGTTATTTTGGCTTCAAGGGGACGCCTTTGTTGCTAAGGGGCTTTTCTTGGGCTTGTGGTAGACCCTGTTCAGTGGGAGATTTGTGGGATCGACTCTGGTGGTGAAAGAATATGACGAGCAGTGGAAAGATAGAGATCGAGAAATTTAATGTTCAGAGTTTTGAGTTGTGGAAACTCAAGATGGAGGATCTATTGGTGGATAAATATCAGTAGATCGCGGTAGATCTGGGTACTAAACCAACAGGAGTGTCCGATGAAGAATGGAAGAAGTTGGATCGGAAGGAAAAGAGCACAATATGATTGTGTGTGTGTTGTTTTCTTCTGGATTTCTCGCATCCGTGATTGTTTGTATCGACGTTTCGAGCCATCCACCGTGGCTCATCATCAGGATAGATCAGTAATTGTGTAGGACAGATCTCATTGGGTTTGAATAAATAAGTTTGGGAGATGCACAGGGAATTTAAGCTGACCTTGCCAGACTTATTTTTGTAATTATTGGTTTTTGATTTTATTATATACTATTTAATAAAATAAAATAATTTAATCCTAACACACAGAGCACTGATTGCAGAAGCCTCAAAACAATAATGATTGTGTGTCTCATATTCAGTATTGTTGAATGTATCAGGGGAAGCTATGGCTAAGGCTTTGTGGGACAAGTTAGGGACTTTGTACCAATCTAAGTCTCTGGTGAATAAACTGTTCCTACAGAAAAAGTTGTATAACCTGAGGATGAAAGTTGGAGACTCGGTGACAAAGCATCTAAACGCATTTAATACTATGGTAAGTCAGTTATTATCTAGTGATATTAAATTTCAAATGAAGATAAGTGCATCAGTTTGTTGTGTTCTCTACCATATTCATGGGATAGTTTGGTTATTGCAATAGGTAGCAATGCAACTACCTTGCAGTTTGATGAAACAGTCTCATCCTTGCTGACGGAGGAGATGAGACGAAAAAATATGGAGAGCCAGAATGGTGATGCCTTGTCTGTATGAGGATAGTCCTAGAACAGAAACAAAAATAAGTTATCGAGTGGGAGATCTAAATCTAGAGGGAGATCTACATCTCCAGGAAAACCTGTAAAGGCGATGTGTTGGAAATGCAGAAAGGAAGGGAACTACAAAAGGGACTTTAAATCTAAAGCTCCTATCAAAGGAAAGGGATTTGATGATACTCGTTCTGCAGAGGTGAAAACCACCTCAGATGAAGGTGGGGATGTGTACTTGGCTTCTTCAAGTACACATGTAGATCATGAGGCATGGTTGATTGACTCATGTGCATCCTTTCACTTCACTCCCCATAGAGAGTGGTTCTGCGAGTATGAGAAATATGATGGTGGTGATGTCTTCTTGGGGGATGACAGGAAGGCTAGAATCATTGGTCGCAGAAAATTAAAGTTGAAGTTGAAAGGTGGAAGGGTTAGAACACTTCCGGGAGTTCTGTATATTCCTGCATTGGCCAGAAATCTGATTTTCGTAAGCAAGCTGGATGATGTAGGTGTAAAAATAGTGTTCAAGAAGGATACCTGCAAGATGGTTTGGGGAGCACTGGTATTGATACAGGGAGTTTGGATTGGAACTCTGTACAAGTTGCAAGGTAGAACTGTTATTGATGGGTGCAACAGTTTTGTGGTTCCTGAAAATGGAGCAGAAAATCTAGTGGTCTCTGGAGAGAAGACCATGATGTGGCATCAAAGGCTTGGACATATTGGAGGGAAGGGTCTTCGAATACTTCATGGTAAAGGTATGGTAGAAGGTATGAGTAATAGCTCTCTGGATTTTGATTTCTGTGAAAATTGTGTATATGGGAAGCAGAATCGAGTGAGTTTCCCCTCTGGTGGTAAGAGGGCGAAACAGATATTAGAACTTGTGCACAGTGATGTGTTTGGACCTATGAAGGTTCCATCACTGGGTAAGTCTGTGTACTATGTATAATTTATAGATGACTTCTCAAGGAATACATGGATATATTTCCTTAATAACAAATCTGAAGTCTTTGACAGGTTTAAGGAATTTAAGGCTCTGGTGGAAAAATAGACAGAGAAGAAGATAAAGGTGTTGAGGATAAATAATGATGGAGAGCTTTGTAGTAAGGAATTTGAATAATTCTATAAGAAGTGTGGTATAGCATGGTAGAAGACTACTCCATACACGCCTGAGAAAAATGGAGTTGCAGAAAGAATGAACAAGATATTGATGGAAAGGGCAACAAGCATGCTCAATGGTGTTGGGTTAGGACAAGAATTCTGGGCAGAGGCAGTGGAGACAGCATGTTACCTGGTCAACAGATCACCTTCATCAGCTAAGAAACCCTCTCTTTCACATCTGAGGGTATTTGGATGTGATGCATATGTACATGTTCCAAAGGAGAAAAGAACCAAGTTGGATAGTAAATCTGAAAAGTGCATTTTTAATGGGTATAAGGATGGTTTAAAGGGTTATAAGCTTTGGAACCCAATAACAAGGAAGGTTGTGTACAGCCGAGATGTGGTGTTCAAAGAGGTGAAAGATGTTGTTAAACATGAATTCCAGCCAAAGGAACCTAAGAAGGTAGAGTTTGAGCTTAAGGAGGAAGAATCAAACTCTATAGCAGAAGAGGAATCAGAATATGAAGAGCCACAAACTTCGGTTGTGAGAAGATCAATTCGATAAAGAAGGTAGCCAGAAAGGTATAGTCCATTTGCTTTCTGTTCACATTTTGTTCTATCTATTACTGATGATGATCCCAAAACTGTGAAGGAAGAAGTAGATTCAAAGGATGGCAAACTCTGGAAAGAGTCCATGGTTGATGAAATGGCATCTTTACACAAAAATGAGGCTTGGGATCTAGTGGAGTTGTCAGCTGGAAGGAAACCCTTCCATAGGAAATGGGTGTTCAAGAAGAAGACAAATGCAGAAGGAAAGTTGGAGAAATACAAATCTCGGTTGGTAACAAAAGGTTATTCCCAGGTGCCAAGAATTGATTTTGGTGATATTTTTTCTCCTGTTACCAAGGTAGCTTCTATTAGATTACTTTTATTTGTTGTTGCTGCTTTTGATTTTGAGGTAGAACAGATGGATGTGAAGACAACATTTATTCACGGGGATCTGGAAGAGGAGATCTACATGAAGCAACCTGAAGGCTTTACAGTGAACAGTGAGAAAGCACTGGTATGAAAGTTAAATAAGTCTCTGTATGGGTTAAAATAGTCACCAAGGATGTGGTATCAGAAATTTGATACATTTATACAGGGACTTGGCTTCACCAGAAGAAAAGTAGATCACTGTGTGTATTTTAAATTAATTGGTGATCGTGTTATTTATCTGGTCTTGTATGTGGATGATATGTTGTTGGTTGGAAATGACAAAGAAATTATCCAGGATTTGAAGACCAAATTGTCCTCCAAATTTGACATGAAAGATCTTGGTGTTGTAAACTATATTTTGGGCAGGGAAAATAAAAGAGATCAAGTAAAGAGGAAGCTCTGGCTAAACCAGAGGAAGTATGTCGAGACAATACTACAAAGGTTTAATATGAAGGATAGTAAACCGGTGAAGGTTCCTATTCCTGTAAGTGTGAAGTTATCTGTTGAAAATTGTCCCAAGACACAAGAAGAGGAAGAGGACATGTCTCGTGTTCCATATGTGAGTGCATTCGGTAGCCTGATGTATGTAACGGTCTGTACTAGACCAGACATTGCACATGCAGTGGGAGTATTGAGTAGGTTTATGTCAAAACTAGGGAAGGAGCACTAGATAGCAGTGAAGCAGGTTTTCAAGTATTTGCGTGGTACTAGTGATTATGGTTTGTGCTACCAAGGAAGAACAGGATTGGACAGAGTGTTGGATATTCATGGCTTTGTTGATGCAGACTGGGTTGGAGATCTGGATCAGAGAAGATCTACAAGTGCGTATGTGTTTAACCTATTTGGAGGTGCAGTTAGTTGGATGAGTAAGAAACAATATGTAGTGGCACTATCAACTACAGAGGTAGAATACATGGCAGCCACTCATGCAAACAAGGAAGTATCTTGGTTGCAGAGATTGTGTTCAAATATGGGGTTAATACAGGGAGCTATAAGGATAGACTGTGACAGGCAAAGTGCAATTTTCTTGGCAAAGAACCCTGCTTATCATTCAAAAACAAAGCACATTGATGTTCAATATCACTTTGTGAGAGATATGATAGAAGACAAAAAGGTGTTGCTGGTAAAGGTGGACACTTTGAAGAATATTGCAGATGCATTAACAAAATCTATGAGCTCTGAGAAGTTCTCTTGGTGTAGAGAAACAATAGGTGTTTCAGGGCTGGATAAATGACTAAGCTCTCCTGTGGCCCCATGTGGAAAGAAAACAACAAGTGGCAGAATTTTGGGTTGTGTTTTTGGGACCCTATATTAGGTGGGACGAACCTACCTATGGTTTTTTGCATGGCTTTAGCACATGGTTTTGGACGCAATGGTTTTTCGATCCATGGTTTTGGACGCGATGGTTTTCGGTCTGTGGTATTGGATGCTTCGGCAAGTATATATATATACTGTAACATTGAAAGGAACATAATGAAAAATCAAGTTGGTAGTCTCAGTTTTGAAATCCAGGGGAAAATCTCTCTGTATATGTGTTTTATGTGTTATGCTCTCACATTTGTTAATTTTTTGTTCTTAGAATTTGTATGCAAGTAATTTCTATACAAGGTTAAAACCTACACTTAGCATTTATGAGCTCTTATCAGACAGATTTATAGGACAGGATCTTGCGGGCAGGACAGCAGGATGTCAGATATATGGATATTGTGTGCAGTTTGCAGCAAAGTATGGGTATAGGTACAAGTACAAGTGATGGTACAGGCATAGGTAGTGGTACATGTACAGGTGCAGGTGCACAAGACTTGGACTATTGTCTTGCAGCATATGGATTGGTTAGGTTCCGAGACAGGATATATGTGTCAGATGACATTGATCTCAAGAAGGTGATCTTGAGGGAGTTTCATGCGAAACTATATTCAGGTCACCCAGGTTACCAGAAGACACTAACAATAGTGAAGAGATCTTACTATTGGCCGAACTTGGAGAAGTATGTATCAAAGCTTGTGGCTAGATGTTTTGATTGTCAGCGAGTGAAATCAGAGTGTAAACATCCAATTAGACTGCTACGGCCAATCGTGATTCCAGAATGGAAATGGGAATTCATTTCCATGGACTTCATAGGGTTGTCAAAGATAGTGAAGCAACATGATTCCATCATGGTCATTGTGGATAGATTGACAAAGGTTGCACACTTCATTCTGGTGAAGTTCACACTATCAGCTAGTGATGTGGCATAGGTATTCATCAGAGATGTGGTTAGACTACATGGTGTTCCAAAAAAGATTGTGTCAGACAAGGATGCAAATTTCACTTCCAAGTTTTGGAAGGAGTTATTTGCAAGTTTGGAGAGTTGGCCTTCAGTATATGTTACACTAAAATTTGTCACCATGACTATTTCCAGTTAGTATGGCTCTATCAACTGTCATACTATCCTCCTTGGCAAGCCTCATACCTCTGCTCTTCATGTCAAACTCCAAGAAAGAGAGAAAGTCTTTAAAAATCTATATATCTCTAGGTACGCAGTTTCTCTTAGCCTTACCTGCGTGTATGCACCTCAAGTTCACAATACCTGCGTACTTGTATGCTCTGTCTGTAATGGGCTGTCTTGTAGCTATTTAATCTTTTGGCTTGTTAGTGAATGCAGGTTTCGAAGAGAAGGAGGAGCTCATCCGGATCGGCGAGACTAGACTACTACAAAGCGTTGGACTAAAGGTATGTTATAATCACCAGATTACTTGTATTCTTAATGCATATTTAGAGAAAGGTAGTGTTTATTTGTCTTGTTTGTCACTAGAAAGCCTTAGCTTCTACGGAGGTCGGTTTTGTCCGCACTATCGACTCTTTTTGCATGACAAAATGGCGACTCCACTGAATGGTTAATCCTGGTTTTCTGGGAGGATACAATATCCCGAATGCGATACCTATTCCAAGTTATCCTGGATATCCTCCTCCTGGGACTGGTCTTGTGACCCAGAGTTTTAGGGATCTTAATCGGAAATTGCCGTTTATCGCAACTTTGGATTTACCAAACTTGTCGCGCCTAACGAACGATCCAATCAATTATCTTCCGTTTTGGCCGCCAATGCCGAATAAGTTGCCCAGTGATATTCCCAAGTTTGAGGGTAAGTCTGGAGAGGATCCGTCAAATCATGTGATGACTTACCACCTCTGGTGTGCTTCAAATTCCATCTCAGATGATTCGATCCGCTTACGTCTTTTCCAGCATACGCTCATTGGTCTCGCGGCCAAGTGGTACATTGAGTTACCACGGGCCTCTTTTTACAATTTTAGCCAGTTAGCTACCTCGTTCCTAACTCATTTTCAGTTGCCAGTCAGATATGATAATGGCACGGAGCTACTAACTTCATTAAAACAATCGACATCCACTTATATTTCCGATCATATACATGAATGGAGACGTCGAAGGCGATTAGTGAAAGTTTTTATCCCGGACCAAATCTTAGCTGAATGGTTTGTTAAATCATTATTACCGAAGATTACTGAAGACGTAGCTAAGGCCGGAGTAGTTACTGAGGAGAAAGTGATTGCTCAAGCGCAGTACCTTGACTTAGTTTACACTCAGTCAGGTACGTTACATGAAAAGATCCCAGATCTTCCAAAGTCAAATCAAATCCCTGCTGCTCCTTCGGGATCTCATGTTGTTGATGGCATGATTGGTACGGTAAATACTAAAAGCAAGAAGAAGTCTTCAAAGAATTCTTCGCCCATTATAACCTTACCAAATTCCCCGACAGGAGAATCTTCTCTTGAAGTTTCCGCTGATATTCACGCTGTAGAGTCATCTACAGCTAAATCAAAAAACGGTGGGAAGAAGAAAGGTAAGAAGAAGAATAAAGCAGACAAGACTCCAAAGGAGAAAACAGAAAAGTCGGAAACCAATGACGAAAAGCGCAAACCTCGATATCCTTGTCTTATTTGTGAAGAGGATCATTTTACAAGAGATTTCCCTCATCGGGCCGAGGTTGTGAAAATCGTCAAGGGTTCCCCAACTCCTGCTGTTTTGAAAGATCCATTTCCAAAGCAGGAGAGTAAGATGATAGGTTCTTCCTCGAGTGCCAGTGAAGAACCCATATTGATGATGTCTCATGTAAGGATTGCGACTCGATCGCAAGATTATGGTAGTAAGAGTCCTGTTGATGGATCGAAAGAAGCAGAATCTTCTCATTCAAATCCATCAACCTCAGCTCCCGGTTCCGATCCACTACAGATCAAGAAACCTAACCTTGACTTAGTAATCAAACCGCCCGCCAAGGGTGTACTTCGAAGGTCTGCTTTCAATCCACATGCGAGATCGGCCCAGAATTACAACATTGTTGAGGATTTAGCTGTTTCACCCTCAGCAATGTCGGCTTTAGAAGTGCTGCAATCATGCCCAGCACAGCGAAAATTACTTTTGTCGGCTATAGGAGCTGTTGATGTTCAGGACCCGAACCTAATAATCTTTGATCTAGAAAATAGTACACCGCGTTTGCCTCATCAGATGGCTTTCCAGATCCCAGTGATAGTAAAAAACAGGCCTATTCATCGAACTGTAATTGATGAGGGAGCTTCCACGTGTATTATGTCGATACAGTGTTGGAGATCGCTTGGTTCTCCTTCACTGAATCAATCCCCGACAATTCTTAAGGCCTTTGATGGCCATGGGTTCCATCCGTTTGGCATTCTTCAGGATTTGCCTATAGGGGTTGAAGGAAAAAGCGTTAGTCTGGATGTGGAGGTGGTTGATGCCCCTCTGGACTACAACCTTCTTTTGGGTCGAAGTTGGTCTTACGCTATGACAACGGTCGTTTCATCGGTCTTCAGAGTAATAAAGTTTCCACATAATGGCAAGATCATAACCATAGACCAGCTGGCTTACTTTTCATCCGACCCAGCCTCTTCAGAGAGTATCCAGCATGTCGATAAAACGACTATCCCTTACAAGGATGTTGGCGTAGGATTAGTTAAAGATGTCGGTTTACTGGGAACTTTTCCTTTTCCTCCAATCAACGTCGTGTCTTCGTTTGCATCTATTCATATTATCACTTCAGACACCATTGTTTATGACGATCCTTGGATCGTTCCTTCTGAATCTGAAATAGACTCATTTGGTGATGCGATGCCTTTGAGTCCATATGAAATTGCCTACGAAGCCGTGCAGTCTTTTTCCGACCTGAGTTCAACCAAAATCGACCAAATGAATGTGGTCCGTGAGGAATCCCTTTTCACGTCAACCTCGGAGTTAATAACGTTTCCCGAAGTTGTGTCATCTGACGAACAACTTTGTGAAGTCATGTGCGTAGACGATTTACCATGGGAAGATCTCCATCATAGATCTTCATTTTTACCTGAGGATGATCATTTTGAAAACGATTTCTCATCAATCTTTACAGCTGAATATGTCAAAGACGCTCAGAGTCCAATGAAACATCCTGATTCAGAGCTGAATTTGGGAAACATTTCTCGTACTATTCCCATTGACATTTCAGTCAAGCCCGGAATTGTTGAACACATTCATATAGGTGCCTCATGTTCAAATGACGAAATTCAAACATACAAGGCCCTATTTCAAGAATTCCGCGACGTGTTTGCCTGGTCTTACGAGGAAATTCCAGGAATTGATCCCGCAATTGTTGTCCATGAGATCAAGACTTACCCGGATGCTAAACCCGTCCGGCAACGTTTGCGTCAGATTCACCCTCGAAAAGCGGCTGCAATTAAAGCAGAAGTTGAGAAGCTGTTGAAAGCAGGTTTCATTTATCCGATCCCATTAACGGATTGGGTATCGAATATTGTTCCGGTTAATAAAAAACAGGGAAAATAAGAATATGTATCGACTATAGGGATATCAATCGTGCTTGTCCTAAGGACAACTATCCAACACCCTATATCGATCAAATAATTGATGATTGTGCCGACAGTGAAATATTTTCCTTTATGGACGGTTTTTCCGATTACAATCAAATCAATATTCTACCTGCCGATCAACCAAAAACGGCTTTCATTTGTCCATGGGGGACATTTGCTTATTGCAAATTACCTTTTTGGCTTAAGAATGCCAGAGCCACTTTTCAAGGGCGATGTCTTATGCATTTCATGACATCAAACACATTGTGCAACCATATCTCGATGATTTGCCCGCTCACTCCTTACATCGAGCTGATCACCTTGTCCTTTTACGAGCAATTTTTATGAGGTGTAGGCATTATCGTATACGGTTGAACCCACACAAATGTGTCTTCTGTATAGAAGTGGGGCGATTGCTGGGATTTGTAGTTTCAAAAGCCGGCATCCGCGTCGATCCCTCGAAGGTAGAAGCTATCATCAAATTGCCTCCTCCTTCGAGTCTTCGCCAACTCCAAAGTTTGCAGGGGAAAGCAAATTTTTTACACTGATTCATTCCTAACTACGCCGAGATTACAAAGGGTTTTACCCGGTTGTTGAAACAAAACGCTCAATTTTCTTGGGGTGAGATAGCTCAGAAATCTTTTGATGCTCTCAGGCACGCGTTGACCCATGCACCGTTGCTGCATCCTCCCAATTACAACCAGGATTACTTTTTGTACCTCGCCGCCGCTCATTCCACCATTGGAATGGTCTTAGTACAGGAAGATGAATTCGGAACGGAACATGTGATCTATTACCTTAGTCGGACGTTAAATCCCACTGAGCTCAAATATTCACATGTGGAGAAATTGGCCTTGGAAGCCGTTCAAGCTGTCCAACGTTTTCGTCACTACATTCTTCTCCGTAAAACTACAGTCATTTCGGATTGCAACCCTATGATCTACATTTTGACTAAACAATTGCTAGGGGGCAAGTACTCTAAATGGATCGTTATCCTGCAGGAGTTCGACTTGGAATTTGAAAAATCTAAGTCTAAGAAATCTTTATTTTTTGTCGAGTTGATGTGTGATTTCCCGCGTGCTGACACAGAAACTGTGGCAGAGGAACCCATTGCGGACAAATTTTTGTTTCTCATCAGCACTTTAGATCGGTGGTATGGGGATATAATTGTCTATCTCCAAACCCAATCCTTTCGGCCCGAAATTTCAAAGTCGGAACGTCGGAAAATTTGCTTTCAGTCCCAACAGTACAAAATTATTGGAGATACTCTTTATCGCCGTGGGGCGGACTTGGTTTTTCGTCGTTGCTTAACTCACAAGGAAGCTGAAATGGTTTTGAATGACTGTCACTCTGGAGCGTGTGGCGGTCATATGTCTGGGTATGCCACAGCCCAAAAGATATTGCGCGCTGGCTATTTCTGGCCGTCCTTGTTTAAAGACTGTATTATTGCGGTCCGGAAATGCCACAACTGTCAAGTGTTTGATCGCAAGATGCGCGCACCACCTGCTCCTCTCCACCCTATAATTGCCATTGGTCCTTTTGCCAAATGGGGTATCGATTTTATTACATGTAACCCTCACTCGGCCGGGGGGCATGCGTATATCATCCTTGCGGTTGATTATTTTACTAAGTGGGCCGAGGCGATGCCTACATTCGAGGCAGACGGCAAGACAGCTGCAATTTTCGTATTCAATCACATTATTGCTAGGTTTAGTGTCCCACAAGCGATAATCACTGACCATGGGCGCCATTTTCGAAACGTTATGATGACAGAACTTACAGGCCAGCTTGGGTTGCGTCACGATAGCTCAACTCCTTATTATCCACAAGCCAATGGTCTGGTTGAATCCATCAACAAAGTTTTAGTTATCATGATCCGACGAATCATTGGTATTCATCGGTCGAATTGGCACAACATGTTATTTTCCGCGCTTTGGGCGTACCGAACCTCAGTGAAAACATCAACAGGGTTCACTCCTTTCCAACTAGTTTATGGTTTGGAAGCAGTGCTACCCATTGAATGCGAAATCCCGTCACTTCAAATGGCTGTCGAATTACTTCCAGCTACTTCTGAAGAGGAGAAGCGTTTATTATACTTAGCTCAATTAGATGAGACTCGACGTGACGCTGCATTGGCAATCGAGACTCACGCAAAACGGATGAAAGCTCAGTATGATCGCAACGTGACCCCTCAAAATTTTTTCGGAAGGAGACCTAGTGCTATTATATGATCAAGCTAACGATAAATTAGGTGCTGGAAAATTCGTTCCTATGTGGCATGGGCCCTACATTGTCAAGCGAAAGCTAACAAAAGGGGCCTATGAGCTGGTAGATTTTGACGGGGACTCTTTGGGTAAACCCAGAAATGGTCTTTACCTAAAGAGGTATTATGCTTAAATGATGGGTATGGAGATTTAGTTAGGTTATATTTTTCTTTCTAGCTAGTGTGTTTGTTAGTATAGACAGTGTGCTTAGCTTAGAGAGTGTGTTTTTCGTCGTTATTCTGGCTTATCTTGGTTTTACGTACTCTTGATATTGCAGATGTCGACGCCTCTCCAAACGTACATTGGATTCGCTGATGGTGCTTGTCGTAGTACATGGAATATCTCTTCCGCAGCTTGGGTTATCTATTCACCCTCTGACGAGTTAGTTTCTATGCATGGGGTGAGCCTCGGTCAAACAACAAACAACATTGCAGAATACAGTGCAGTGATTGAGTTATTGTCTGAATCTATTTCGTTTGGGATTCGGAGTTTGATAGTGAGGTTAGATTCTGAACTCGTTGTATTACAGCTTAATAGAGTATATGCCATTAGAAATCCAGTGTTATTAAGGTTATTTTTGAGAGTGCGCCTCTTGGAACGTGAATTTGATTATATTGAATATCAGCATATTCCAAGGTCTTTGAATACATTAGCAGATGCAATTGCTTCTCGAATGTTAGACAGACATTTGCGATAATCATACATGTAAATTTAAAAACATTTCATCACACATGTTTAACAAGATAAGCTAGTAATAATGATATATATAGATAGGAGTGTGTCAAAAAATACATCGTCTTCGATCATAGGTTGAAAAACACCTTATGATCGGCAAAAATGATAAGTACAAAAAACCAAAATGTCACATGTGTCTACAAAAGTGACCAGCCAGTCACTGGTGGTGCTCTCTATACGACACCACTGCACGCGCTACCCTACACAAGAACCTCCTAAAAGGTCCTGGGACTGCGACCACATAGCGCTGAAGTCTGATAGGAATATCGTCTATAGTCGTCTCTGGTATGTATGTCGTAAGACGCTCTAGGTCTTGTTCCAACTCAGCTAAGGTCTCTACGGCCGCATCCTGTGGGGCCGGTGCCGGTGCAACTGGTACTCTCCTCTCGAAAGGCCAGAGATTGGCCGGACACTGTGGACCTACATCTGCATTTTTGAAAATTGTCACTGTCAGTTTTGAGACGATATAAAAACAAAAAAATAGATAATTTAAAAACTTGTGAAAAATGAAGTACCTGTGTCATCCCACTGTTCTCCCGGTGGAAGAATCATGTCCGGATCTCCACGAAAATCAACTCCGACATACGGAAAATCCTGTATCGAGAAGACCTGGTTCTCTAACCAGTGAAAATACTCCGGTCTAAATCGGAAAACCTCCGTGCCCTCGTCAGGATGACGGGCCATCACCGCAACCCATCGCATCAACTTAGGCTCTCGGGGAGGCCTAACCTCAACATCGGAACCCTCTCTAGGGCAAAACTCACAACTAAAGGCCCATAACCAAAAGTCTTCAGCTGTCCGTTTTTGGTCCTAGTCAGTTGGCCCTTTAAGTTGGCCAACACAGCATCGCACCAGTTGAAAATGGTGCCCTGATAGCAATCAATCGCCATTCGCATCTGGGATCCAGTGGCAATGTGCAAAGCGGCAGCCCCGCAAAGTCTGGTAACTGTAAAGGCAATTACCATAAGTTCAGGTCGGGATATCTTTTTGATTTCTATCCCCTTATCCTGGTTTTGGTTATTACACCACTCTAGTCGGAGACTAGCAATGGACTAGCCACCCGGCCTAGTCCCGGACAGAGTCAATTGTTCGCCCCTCTTGGGCAAACCAGTGAGAAAGTAAATATCAGAGGGCTCTATCTCGAGCTGGTGCCCTCCGATGTAAAAGCACTGATCCTGAACGTTCCACCTTTCGACCAGCCACTCTAGAAAGCGCACTTGGGCCCTCATGCCAGGTATGGCCCAGTATTTGTAAAGACCGCATGCCTTCAAAGCATCAATGGAAGGTTGGTGATTAATCGCGGCCAAATCAACATCTTTGTGTTCTCTCTCGCGCCAATCAAGCATGGTGGGCAATCTACACACCATAAAACATCTGTTAGAGTCCATAAAATTGAAAGTTTTTGGTTCATTTTGGAGAACTGGAGGTTTCAAAAACCTTTCCGCGGTGTACGCAGCCCGCCTTTAGAGACAGGGCGTATGTACGCAGCTTCTCTTAAGGCAAGTTGTGTACGCCCGGCATTTTCCCAATTGAGAAAATGTCGAGGTACGCAGGCCACCCATGGGGCACCTGTGTACCCCGAAAAGCGGACCTTGAAACCCCAAGGCCTCCAAAAAATGAAACTAAAGCTTAAAAAAAATTCTAAACGGATGGAAATGAAGAGGGGGATGTTGTAGAATACCTGATGAGACGGCGTTCGGTTTCGACGGTTGGATTCTCCGCAGTGTCCACGGGAAGTTTCTTGCCAAAAGCCATTTTTCTCTTCTCAACAGTAAAATGGTAAAAATGAAATGGTAAAAGCCCTTTTTATAGGTTTTTTGAGTAAATGAATTTCAAATTTGTTTATTTTCCACCATGAAAAGGTACTTTTCAAGTATTTTTATCTATCTTTAAACAGGTATGAGTAATGTGTTGGTTTTTGTGCAGGATAAAAGGATTTTCAGGGAAAATTGTCATTTTTCACAAATAAAAATATCAGAGTCATCTTTTAAACCCTTTTCTGACTCCTAAAACATGAAAATATTACTGAGCGTTTCTTTTACACTCGTTAAAACGGAATTAAAAGATGGTCCCCTTATAGCCCTTTTCTGACCGTAAAAACAGGAAAAGATTGCCGGATTTTTGTCGTTTCAAATTCGATACTGGAAATAAAACGACGTGTCCTTGATCGCTTTTTACTTTTCAGGTCAAAGACACTAATCATGAAAGTACTCCTTGGTCGCAAGATCAAGCAGTTCTCTCAAGTATTATTTTATACTTTTTCGGGCTTGGGAGACACAAATTTACGAAAAAGTTCAACCTAGAGTCTTCTTAAGTTTTTTCAGACTCTCTAAAATTGAAAAACGCTGAGTTTCTCCTATACTGGACTCGTTAAAATTTCACAGTAAAGGACCTGTTCGATTACAAACAGGAACGGACCACTCCTTCTTAGGGTTCGAATCAAAACTAAGTTGGACTCATCCGAAGGATGAGCTTATAATCAAGCATATGTTATCCTCCTCAAGCTTGTAAAAAATAAAGAGGTACTTGCCAGAAATGGTGGGGGAAAAGAGAGAAAAATGAGCCTATTTGTTATCCTTTGTCTCAGAAGAAGCCTTATCACCACTCTTGAACACGACACTTTTCATTCACCTGGGTTGGGAAATCCTTTGCCTCACAGTTGATCAAACCACATTGAAAGTCTTCAGCCGGGTATTAACTTTGGGTCAAATGTCACCAAGCCATCTGTTTTGTCGTTATGTGTTCAAGAGGTCTCTGCAATAAACCATTCATCTGCAAAATACTCGTCATCCATCTTGACCATCCCTGAGTCAGTCCTTACAGCTACATTTCTTCAACTTGATCTATGATTTCGTGTTGTGGGCTTGCCTGCAACGGGTCGCTTTCTATCGACATCAGCACATTATCTAGAAAGATGACCTAGGAATCGTCAGTACCTTGAAGTCTGCATGCATCAATGGCAGGTTTCTCACCTTTGATGACGGTTTACATCATTGACTTTCGATCGAAGGATTCCGTGAAATGTTCAACATCAACTCATTCATTCACATCTCATGGATTGTACTGGGTACTTTGAGAACCATTGACATCACTGGTGGTCTCTCTCACACTTGTTAACAGTTTACATCATTGACTGGTAATCAAGTGGTTTCTACCATGTTCGACATCAACTCATTTATTTGCATGGATAGAATCGTACCTTTCGGGAAGTAGAAATGAAGACCCTGGATCTAGTTTCCACCATCCAGGCTGCAAGGAGTTTTGTATTCATTATACAGTAGACTCACTATAAACAGATGGCTGCGTCCATACTGTGTCTACAAAAGTCTATGATTATGATGTACTGCGAAATCATTCCTGTATCAGAGCAGTAGTTAGTTTCTTAGTTAAAGTTTTTGATCTGAGTATGGGAATGCCTACCTCAGCGATGATATGATCTTATATATGTATTTTGTGTTGAATATTTGCAAGTTCCGACTGGGCTCTCCACAAGATAATCCTTGAAATGATAAAGTACTTCACCCTTCCTAGATGATATGAAACCCTAATCTACTACAGGCTTCGCACTTTAGGGGGCAATCTGTTACACTAAAATTTGTCACCATGACTATTTACAGTTAGTATGGCTCTATCAACTGTCATACTATCCTCCTTGGCAAGCCTCATACCTCTACTCTTCATGTCAAACTCCAAGAAAGAGAGAAAGTCTTTAAAAATCTATATATCTCTGGGTACGCAGTTTCTCTTAGCCTTACCTGCGTGTACGCACCTCAAGTTCACAATACCTGCGTACTTGTACGCTCTGTCTGTAACGGGCTGGGTGCGTACTCCTGTAAAGGTCAAAAGGCGCAAGTTTCACTCCAAAAAAGTTACTTGTGGTCATTTCTAGAGCATTCTAGAAGCTTGTTCGACGTGTATTGAGCGCCTCCAGATGGTTCATGTATCCCTATGAAAGAGGAACTTATCCCATCAAGAGGGGAGCTATCCCATCCAAAGAGGGGCTTATCCCATTGATGGTGGACCTGAATAACTTCCTCTAGAGCACTATAAATACAGTCATTGGGCCAGAAGGAGAGGAGGTTGAAAAGCTGAACATTCCTAAGGGTAGATGTTGCTGGAATTAGGACTCCCATTTAGAGCTTGAGAGGAGAGATTCCCATCCTTTCCTAGCCTTATTTGGAAGTGGGTGAGCCGATCAAAGTAAAGGAAAACTCTTGCTGGACCCTAGGAGGGACCTGCACAACACCAAGGCTCAGGTTGTAATGGTTTCTTTTGTTTCCACTTAATGCAAATGAACTCATTTTTCTCAACAGATTGTTATTCATGATTTGTTTCATATACTCCTTGGTCTGTATGATGAATATGTGTTATTTTATAAGTTTATCAGGTGCTATTTAATCTTTTGGCTTGTCAGTGAATGCAGGTTTCGAAGAGAAGGAGGAGCTCATCCGGATCGGCGAGGCTGGACTACTACAAAGCGTTGGACTAAAGGTATGTTATAATCACCTGATTACTTGTATTCTAAATGCATGTTTAGAGAAAGGTAGTGTTTATTTGTCTTGTTTGTCACTAGAAAGCCTTAGTTTCTAGGGAGGTCGATTTTGTCTGCACTATCAACTCTTTCCGCATGACAGTATAGCTTATCATCCTCAAATAGATAGATGAACAGAGAGGGTCAACAAGATATTAGAGGATATGTTGAGGATGTATGTGATGCATCAGTAGTGGAAGTAGTGCAGTAGATTTAGAAAAGATAAGAGCCACCATGGAGTGGGTAGCTCCTAAGAATTTGGATGAGGTGAGATCCTTCATGGGTTTGGCAGGTTACTACAGGAGGTTCATCAGGAACTTCTTGCAGATTACTTATCCTATCACATATTTGCAAAGAAAAGGTAAGAAATTTGAATGGACAAAGGAATATGAGGCTAGTTTTGAGCAGCTCAAGCAGTTGTTAACACATGCACTAGTGTTGAAGATTGCAAACCCAGAAAAAGAGTTTTTTATGTGCACAGATGCGTGCAAGAGAGAACTTGGTGGAGTCTTTATGAGGTATGGATAGGTAGTGTGCTATTAGTCGTGAAAATTGAATGAGCACGAGCAAAAATACCCAACACATGATCTTAAGTTAGAAGCGGTTTTAAATGCACTGAATATGTGGAGGCACTATCTTCTTGGCAGGCGGTTTGTGCTTATGAGTGATCATAGTGGCTTGAGGTATTTATTTGACCAACCCAATCTGAATGGTAGGCAGACTTGGTGGTTGGCCAGAATCAGCAAGTTCGAAGGAAGGGCAGGTGGTATGCTATGGGTAAAGGAAGTTGAATGAGCACGAGCATAACTATGTGACTCATGATCTTGAGTTGGAAGCTATCATTCATGCCTTGAAGATGTGGAGGCATTATCTTCTTGGCAGGAGGTTTATTCTAACGAGTGATCACAATGGACTGAGGCACTTATTTGAACAACCTAATATAAATGCCATGCAAGATAGATGGTTGGCTACCCTCAGTGATTTTGACTTTAAGATTAGATACATCAAGGGCAAGGAGAATAGGGTTGTGGATGCTCTCAATCAGAGAGTGCAAGTGAATCACATTTCAGTTGTGAGTTGTTACAAGACAGATTTGTAGGAGTGGATCTTGTAGGTAGGTAAGCATGATGACAGGTATCAGTAGCTTAAGTATGAGTTGCAGCAAAATGGTGAAGGTGATAGGGATGAGGAGTGGCCTCACAGCATATTGCTTGGTCAGATTCAGGAATAGGATTTATGTGCCAGATAGTAGTGATCTCAAGAATTTTATATTGAGGGAGTTTCATGTCAAACCATATTCAGGTCACCCAAAATATCAGAAGACTTTGATAGTAGTTAAGAAGTTCTATCATTGGTTGAACTTGAAGAAAGAGTCAGTTGATTCTTTCGATAGATATTCAGATTGTCAACATGTAAATGCAGAGTGTAAGAATCTAGTTGGTTTGTTACAGCCAATTTCAATTCCATAATGGAAATGAGAGGTCATTTCCATGGACTTCATTACAGGTTTTCTGAGGACATCAAAGCAACATGATTCCATCATTGTTGTGGTTGACAGGTTAAGTAAGGTATCTCACTTCATCGCAGTGAAGTCTACTAATTCAGCTAGAGAGGTAGCTCATATATTCATCAAGGAGATAGTGAGATTGCGTGGTGTTCCGAAGAATATCATATCAGACAGAGATGTCAAGTTCACTTCTAAGTTTTGGAAGGAGTTGTTTGCAGGCTTGGGGATAGAGTTGGATTTCTGTATAGATTATCATCCGCAGACAGATGGACAGATAGAGAGGGTTAATAGGATTCTTGAGGATATGTTGAGGATGTATGTCATGCATCAGCAGAGGAAGTGGGAGGAGTATCTTCCACTAGTAGAGTTTGCATATAATAATGGGTATCAGGAGTCCTTGAGGATGAGTCCATTTGAGGCTCTCTATGAATAGAGTTGTAATACTCCTATTAGTTGGAGTGATCCAGTGAAGAGGGTGTTGATTGTATTAGATATGTTGGATAAGATGGAACAAGAAATGTAGGTTATTAAAAGGAATTTGAAGGTAACACAGGACAGGAAGAAGAGTTATGCAGATTGGCATAGAGCATTTAAGAAGTTTCAGGTTGGGGAGCATGTATATTTGCGCATCAAGCCCAATAGAAGCTCCTTGATGATTGGATCATGTGCCAAGATAGCACCTTGGTATTGTGGGCCTTTTGAGATCCTAGAGAGGATTGGACCAATGGCTTACAGACTTGCACTGTTGACAATAGTGAAAGTCCATGATGTTTACCATGTTTCATTGCTTAAGAGATATGTGTAGGATGTTTATCATGTGATTGATTGTGATGAGCCTCGGTATTGCAGCAAGAATGTTGCAAGTCCCAAGGCTACCCTCTTTAATTATCAACCTGGGGTTTGTACAAAATTAAGAGGTATTGGCACTATATGTGTAGCATACAATGTGTCATTCCTTTGTTGTCATGATGTAATGGAGTGCATGTACTGAAATCAAATCCTAAACTAATTGCAAAAAATGAAATGTTTGAAATGGAACCCTAACCTATTGCAATAAATAAAGTACAAGGAAATAAACTTATTCTAATTGCATAAAGATCATGAACTAAATGTAAAAGAAACCTATTCTAATTGCATAAAGATCATGAACTAAATGTAAGAGAAACCTATCTTAACCCTATTTATCACATGTGATGATTTAAACTAACTGAGCATGAAATCTGATCTAGAGAGTACTAACTACTGTGTGCATGTGTAAATATAAAAGAACTCATTTTTTAAATCTTTTTTTCTTTATAAGTGCAAATGCTAATCTTTCCCTGATCTTTGGCAAGGGAGACAAATGTGGAGCAAGAGGGTTAAAATGGTCTTGATGACATGGAGGTCAAGTAGAGGCCTAATCCTAGCTTCAATGATGATTTTTCTCAATCCAGGCTCAAAATAGGCTTTCCTACAGGTTGCTACAGGATTTCCTACAAGATGCTACAGAATTTCCTACAGGGTTCCCTGATTTACTACAGGATGTTACAGATTTACTATAATTATAATTAATTAAATGACCAAGCAAATCAAATCCAAATTGGATGGGACAAATTTTTTTGTTGACTAGGATGTCTTAGGTCCCCATCCCAAGTGGAATCACTCAAAAATACCTTTGTTAACCCATGCTAAAAAATAGCACAAAATTACTAGGCGAAAATCTAGAATTTCGAGAACAGTGAGCTAGTAAATCTATAAATGCCTAACCTAATCAAGTGCAAATGCAATGGGGTAATTTTTGTTATGAAATAGATATTTTTTTTTTATCTAATGCAAGTGGAACCAACTCAATTGAATCTCGTTAGAATTCTCTAAAAAATAGCAGAAATTCATTGTTCTTTGCCACAAAAGAGTTCCAGAAATCTAGATTTGGGAATGAGAAAGCTAATCCAAGTAGCTCAATGATTACTATGACCTTCCAAATATTTTCCAAGGATGAAATGATGCCTGCAAGATCACAAGCATCATTTCATCCTTGGAAAATATTTGGAAGGTGATAGTAATCATTGAGCTACTTGGATTAGCTTTCTTATTCCCAAATCTAGATTTTTGGAACTCCTTTGTGGAAAAGAACAGTAAATTTCTGCTATTTTTTAGAGCAATGGTGATTCTAGCTATGATTTCAGGGGTGAATTCTATAGAGAGGCCTTTCACCACAATAGTGGCATGGGTCCTAGTTACTGGGATGAGGGAGAGAGAAAAATCTCTAGCTACTTCATCATCATATCCCCTCAATTTTTCAAAGAAACCCATCCAATTATGCCTTGTGAATATCTCTAGTACAGGAGAGCGTTGATGAATCCTCACTGTGTTGATGGGTTCCCTCCTATTAAATCCCCCTGTCATTTTTCTTATGGATGGAGGTTTGTATATGTCTGATACCAAATTTAATGGATGAGGAATTTTAAATGAAAATTATGTGTATACAATTCCCTTAGACTGCAATCTTTTTCAATAAACTAGAAAGATTTTCTATATTCTTTTAACTTGGAAAATGTGGGAAAGTATAGAGCCTACCTCCTTATCACTGCTTGATGAAGCCAACCTCTATTTTTCCCTTTTAAAACTGCTCACTACCAATCCTGTAGGTGTTGTTCTGTATCCTATAGGATCATGTAGGATTTCTAGTGGTTATATATATAATATAATATATAATATTAATATAATAATAATAATCATAAATATATAGTATTTAGTAAGTATTATCACTTGTCACGTGGGTGATCCAGGTTCGATCCCCAGAAACAGCACTAAAAAGTGATGAGCCTCGGTATTGCAGCAAGAATGCTGCAACTCCCAAGGCTACCGACTTTAATTATCAACCTGGGGTTCATTCAAACTTAAGAGGTATAGGCACTATATGTTCAACATACGATGTGTCCTTCCTTTTCTATCATGATGTAATGGATTGCATGTACTGAATTCAAATCCTAAACTAATTGCAGAAAATAAAATCTTCGAAATGGAACCTTAACATATTGCAAGAAAGAAAGTACAAGGAAAGAAACATATTCTAATTGCATAAAGATCATGAACTAAATGTAAAAGAAACTTACCTTAACCCTCTTTATCACATGTGATTATTTAAACTAACTGAGCATGATATCTGATCTAAAGAGTACTAACTGTTGTGCGCATGTGTAAATATAAAAGAGCTCATTTTTTAAATCTTTTTTCTTTATAAATGAAAATGCTAATATTTCCTTGATCTTTGGCAGGGGATGCAAGTGTGGAGAAAGAGGGTTAAAATGGTCTTGATGGCATGGAAGTCAAGTAGAGGCCTAATCCCAGCTTCAATGATGATTTTTCTCAATTCAAGCTCAAAACAGGCTTTCCTATAGGATGCTATAGGATTTCCTACAAGATCCTTTGATTTACTACAGGATGTTACAGATTTACTATACAATATTATTATTCCTCGAATGACCAAGAAAATCAAATCCAAATTGGATGGGACAAATTTTTTTGTTGACTAGGATGACTTAGGTCCCCACCCCAAGTGGAATCACTCAAAAATACCTTTGTTAACCCATGCTAAAAAATAATACAAAATTACTAGTAGAAAATCTAGAAATTCGAGAACTAATGAGCTAGTAAATTTATAAAATGCCTAACCTAATCAAGTGCAAATGAAATGGAGTAATTTTTGTTATGAACTAGAATGTTTTTTTGATCTACTTCAAGTGGAACCAACTCGATTGAATCTCATTAGTATGCTCTAAAAATAGCAGAAATTTACTATTCTTTACCACAAAGGAGTTCCAAAAATCTAGATTTGGGAATAAGAAAGCTAATCCAAGTAGCTCAATGATTACTATGACCTTCCAAATATTTTCCAAGAATGAAATGATGCGTGTGATCCTGCAAAAGAACTTACATTAACCATTTAACTCAATCCTACAACAAGAAATCATTAATACTAAATGTAGAAGTAGAAAGAAATAAAAGCAAGAGATGCATGTGAGTAAGAAGTGAAAAGAAGGAAAGAAAACGATACAAAAGGACTCTAAGGCTCCTGAGATGGCCAAGCCCAAGGAAACTCAGAGACCTATGGAGGAGAACAAGATCTAGAAGCTAAACATGACACCAATATTCATTATTTTCATCAATACAATTATATCCCTGTAAGAAAATACAATGGAGCTACAGAAATAAGAGTTCTCTCCACAAGAACACTAATGAAAATCTATCCCTAGAGGAAAATTTGACTTGGTACTTATAAAAAATGATTAGGAATCATTCCCCATGAATGGAGGAATATTTCCCCACCAAAATCCCTTGATTAGTGGATCTAGTCCCCAATACTAGGAATCTGCATTAAATGGCAGGGAACACATTCCTAGATTTTCTCAATCATTGGAGTTCCACAATCTGTGCCATAATTCCATAATATATTGTTGATTTATTATTTATTATTGATCCTCCTATAGTAGGGAGAAAGTCCTTAAATTATCTCCTCCTCCAAATCTTCATAATCTGCCCAATATTCTCATAATATTCCACAAAAATAAATAATATTAGCCACAAATATGCAACCAATATTCTCATAATATTCCACAAAAATAAATAATATTAGCCACAAATATGCAATTCTTCATAAACCTTCGTAATGAATATATTAATTTTTATCTAATGCAAGAAGAGAGGTTTATTGTGTTGAAGGATGGTCATAGGCCTTAATTTATGTTTAATTTAAAGGCATGGGTCTTAATTTGTCTAATTTAGAGGCCCATCAGATTGGCATGTATTGCAGGTGGATCCAGAGGGAGAATTCCAGCCAAAACATCATTTCATATTGCACTGGAAACATCACATGCTCCAGAACTGAGTAATCGAGCAAGTTAAAGTGTAGTGGAAGCACTTTGGGCCCGATGAAGCTACATGAGAGATCGTTGATCAAATGAGAGCTTTGTATCCTTCATTATTTGTTGGTTCAAGAAAATGAGATTTTGGTATTGTTCACGTCCTAGACCTACCAACATGTCGGGGGATCTCACCAGTAAGAAGTCTCAATTAGACCTCGGACTATTTGGTGTAGGAGTCCCAGTAGTAGGTCATATGGTAATGCCTTGACCGAGATTTCGCACAAAGGCAAGTAAGATATCTATGTTATTATAAAAGGTGTGATAGCTGCAGCGAGCCAAGGAAGTTGCATGAGGGGTTCTAACACACGGGGGTTGAGATGAGTGTGCCCCTTTGAAACCTGTGATAACACGTAGTTAAGAAGGGAACACACGATCAAAGATACATCACAACATGGAAGGCAATTTAGCAAGAAATCCAAAGTGATGGTTAAACCAACAGCACATTTCAGAAAGATTCATAAATACATACACAGATAGCTATACATGCATGCGTAAGAAAACCAATACATATATCATTTATATTAAACCAGATAAGATAGAATACAATACAACATATGCATGAAACGTGATGGCTCTTGTTATATTGAGAAGTGTAAGTTCCATGCATACAATACATCCATGTCCAACCACTAGTTCTAATAGCGGAACGTTATAGCCACAACCTCCTACTCCTCCAAAGAGATGTACTAGCTCTACGCAGTGGAGAAGCCAAGGTTCGTTACAACAATGTCCAAGCTCTCTCCAAGATAGTCTTATCATAATCTTAGCTGACCAAAAGCCTATACAATGAGTTATGAGGGACTATTTATAGCAAAGGGTGGGGTGACCCTTGACATTCCCCTTTATGATAGTTCAACTACCCTCATGACTCTCCATCTACTCTATGACTTTTACATCCAACTATCACAACTTGACTTACACTTGACAAGAAATTACATTACAATGCACATGTACCCATGTGAGAGAAATGGCTTGAGAAATCCATGCTAGACATCACTCTGACTTACACAACCATGGAACTCCAACTCCTCAACATCCTCGCAATGATCAGCAGTAACATATTGATTCCAAGATTGGTAGTCCATGATGGTGTCTGTGTGCTCCAAGGTGACCATCTTTCTGGAACATAACTCTTTCCTTCATAGCATCCGGGTACACTACTCGGGCTCCTCTGTGCAACTCGTCTGTAAGCATGCGCATCATTGTCTTCAATGCAGTCATACCAACAACATACTTGTGCATGATGTCTGCACTGATGGGCAAGTCTAGGCTGGTGGCAATGCGCATCAATTCGTCGAAGCAGGAGTCAAGCTCTAGTCAAACCTGTTCTTTTGTCTCCGCCTAGGTGAGAATACCAATAGATGGGATCACATGTGCATGCACCACAACATCCATACTCTTAAAAACACATCCATGGGAAGTCTGTATACTAGTGATGAGCTGCGGGATCTCTTCATAGTTCCGGATCTGACTTCTAATACATGCCTTCAGCTCGACTGCACTGGCCTTCATCATCTTAGGCAAGTGAAGCAGGGCTCCCTTGTATCTCATCATCCATGTTTGCATGTAATCAACAATAGCATGCAAGTTCATCAAGATACGTGCTCTTCTAGCACATCACTACTGCCATCCATTGAGATGGACGACTACCTTATGCATGATGCCAAACTTGGAGTACAATGATTGCATAATTGTGTCAAGGGACAATACTTCATCTAGTATTGTCTTCTTCAGTTCAGCTCGGGTGGACGCTGTCACCAATTCTCCTCCTTGCTTGGTCGTCTAAAGTTCCTTAGCCATTCACTCATTTTCATCTATAAGAAAGCGAACACTTGAGTTAGTGACTTCAGCATACACTCTAGTTGCATCGGCCAAGGCTGCTGGATGTTTGTGCACATCAGACATGATCACTTTTTCCTCAACTTGCGCAGGAGATGTATGATCATCCGGAGTTGACACTCTATGATACTACACAACTCTATGTTGAGACTCTTCGAATGAGATGTTGTACATCTCTTCTTCCGACTAATCTTTGAGAGTCTTAGTGCCTCCTCGGTTTCTTAAGACTTGCTTATCATCTGATGCGGTGAAGTAGGTAAGTAGAGCTCTTAGTGGTGAGGCATAAGGTCGGTTTCCTATTCCAATTCCCATTGCTCCATATCTGTATCCAACTGTTGAAGTTCTTTCTCTATCTCACGAGTGAAGTCCTACTCCTGCGATTGTTCACCCTATCTGCCTAATACAACCTATTCTGATGAATCCACTACTAGTACGGGTGTTGTTTCATCTATTTGCACATGTTTCACCCCTGCTGTACCTATTGCTATTGTGCTCCCCTCTCCTGCTTACGCAGCTCTTATTCCTTCTGGAGTTTCTCCTTCATCTCATGCAACTCCTTCTCTGCTTCCTCCATTCTTCTCTTCTCCCTTTTCCTTTACATGATTCACTTGTCACGCTATTTCCTTTTCACCTCTATAGCCATAGCTTCTTTCTCTACCAATGGATCTGCTCGGAACTTGCATATTTTCTCTTCCTCCATGCGATCAAAAATCTTCCTCTTGCCCTTTTTGCACACTAGTATGCTTGCCTCTACTGCTACTATCGCTTCTGGTTTTGGTGCTCTCCGAGATGCTACTTCACATTGCTTCGCTAACCACTTCGCAGCAAAGCTGACTGGTTCATTGAGTCTAGAGGGGTTGTAACAATATCTCCATGGGTCCTCCTCCACCCAATGACATGCCCCATGGATCCAATTGAATTGTACTCTCGTGCAATGATCCTTCACAAGACAATTTGGGTCATACGGATTGTAACTTTGGAGGTTGAATGGATAATTCTTCATCTGTTCTGCTTCGCCATCCGCTTCCTTGAAACTCCGGATCTCATATAACCCAATACACAACGGAAGAGTGGGCCAAGGGTTATTCTTCTTCCAGTGCAATCTAGTTGTAGATCCTGTCAAGATGTGATATGCTACTTCCTGCATGATGAGTATGTCCAAGAAAAACTTTTGTAGAACATGCAGAGGCTCCTCCGTGCTGAACACTCGTATGAATGTGTCAGACGGTGAGGCATACTAATCAGTAATGTCTATCAGTGCCTCCATTGCTTCCTCTGACATGCAGGGTGGATCCTGTTCGAATATCATCTTGTAAACTAGGGTGACAAAATGATCAGATAGCAATGTGATTACTCCTCTGAAGCTACATTCGGACAATAACATATAATATGTGTACACAGCAGTCTCCACCTGTGACCATGCCCACTCCAAGCCCAGGAACTCCTGTCAGACACAAATTTCATCTAAGATGTAGGTGGACATGTAGATATTTTCTTGCATACCTTGAGTGACTATTGAGCCTTCATTACCTACTCCTTCAGCTGAGGAGCCAACATGTCAGACCAGTTAGATGGTTTACCCTCTTTGGCCAGTTGGTCCAGTGCGATCACCCAACTCTATGGGAAGGTTTTTGTGCTTTCTTGGCCACATAGTCAACATGCAAATATGACCAAGTATTGATACACCTTCCGCAGTATCTTCATCTTATAGATCTGGTTGGGTGTCATCCTAAATCTAGCCGACTCCTTCACCCAATTCTTCAAAATGTCTTTGGAGTTGGCACTTCTGCTAGGTAAGTTGAAAGGAGTCTTCATGATAGTCACGGGCTTCGACATCTGATACATCTCATCGTAATATTGTGCCTATAAGGTGGAAAGCTTCATCCCACTGACACTGCTCAAATTCATCGTCTCAGGATCAATGTGTGAGATGATCCAGTTTATCATGTATGCGCATGGGAACGCGGGGTATCTGCATGCAATCCAGTACAAGATGGACTTGTGAATGTTCTCATTCACCTAACTGTCTTCAAGGTCTTCCATAAAAGTGCCTTCAAATGCTTCATTGACCTCTTTCGTTTTCATCTTGATGTCCTTGTCTAGAAACAGTTTGGTATCTTCATAGATCGGTAGACATGTGGACACTTGCTCAATTGTTTCTCCAATTCCACTTTCGTCACTGTCCTTTAATCATGCTCCCTTGGAGGCCATTGATCATGTACTGCTAAGAGGTGGATGAACACCTAAAATATCTGGAGACAAAGAAATATGCATGGCAAGAAATCCGTCAGTGAAAACCAAAGAAAATTCAGGGAATGACTTAACACATACCTGGGGAATGATAGACAAAGATTGTGCAATTACTTCTGGGAGGCTGGGTGACTAGCTTCCAGAACTATGAAAAAGGAAATCTAGGTTGTTGGGAGGCAATACTAGCTGCTGGATTTGTGCAATGCACAATCCAGGGTGACTGTTGACTGCTGGGATTATGCAATGTGCAATTCCAGCTAGCAATGACTGCAGGCTCAGGGACTGCATTGTGAAATTTTATGGGCCACCAATCATTTTCTCTCATAAATACGCAAAGTAGTCCTAGAAGACATTGGCTAGGCAGAAATGTGCATTTTTGGAGAGGAAGACAAAGCCTTCCTTCCCCAAATTGCGCAATGTTTTCTGGGTGAGGCGAAGTTCGAGCCAAGGCTGCCTAGACCCATCGTTGGGCAACTAAAAAGAAAATCTAAAAGTGAATGCATGGCGACACTAAGTGAAAGCATAAGTTATTGATCATGCATGCAAACATTGAATGAAAGATTCAGTAAAAATATCAACATGCATGTGGGTGAAGCGAGTCGCCGAATCGGCGACCGTTCATGTAAAATAGTTTCATGCATGTGACAACAGTGAGATAGAAATGAAAACTAAAATAGTGCTAGTACAAGCTAGTATACATTTTAACAACAGAAAGCGTTCAAATAAATCAAGTAAACAACACTCACACAAGCGAAAACACCAAAAGTGATAGAAATTTTGAAAAAAACAAGTTGAGACCACTTACCAGTGAATAGCTGAGCGAGATGTGTCGAAGAGTCCTAAATGTGCTATGGGATATTAGAGCTCCAAGATCGATGTAAAATAATGAGCTCTAATGCATCGAATAAATAAGTTTTAGCTCTTGACGTGAATGCCACAAATCTAGGAAAAAGAGACACTTGGAGGAAATTTTCTAAAATGAACTTTGCATGTAATCTTTAGTTGCTAAAAATAGCTCCCTGAATCATGGAATGCTTTTGCATCTTTCCGTTTTCTATTCGGGAAAAAAAACTATGCATGCAAGTCAAGTTTCCTTGGTCCCGGGTGGAACTAGTCAACCCAACTACTCATGCATGAGGCTACTCAACTGCTGTGAGAAAATGCGCATTTCTGGATGGGTGTTGGGTTGGTTGCCCAAGAGATTTATGCAACTTCTGGGCAGAGTAGCTGACTGCTTCCCAGGATTGCGTAATTCTTGGGCTGAGTAGGCCTACTGGGAAGGATTGCGTAGTTCTCTGGGTGAAGCCTGATTGACAACATTGCGCAATTTTGGGGCCCAGCAGGCTGCCAGATAGAATTTCACAATTTCTGGAGCAAAGGTGGTTGCCCTCCAAAATTACGCAATTTCTTGGGGGAGATCCTCAACCTACAGTTGGACCAAGTCTGAGTGATCAGCCTATGAGGGGAATGCATCGAGATCTAATCGACAGGTTTCCTTTATGCAAGAAAAACCCTGAATCTTGTGTATTTGACGAAGCAAGACAAGATGCTATGAAAGGTTGGTAGGGAGGCTCCAAAACAAAGCTAAGGCAAAATTTTGGAGAGTGTTTGTAGCCGCTACCACACTTGCCAACACACTGGTAGAACTCCAACTTTCTAAATGGACCTTGTTCATGAAAATAAAGTCTAACACCTCTGGAAGTATTGTTCAATTCTCAGTTCGTCTTGGTTTCACACTAGCCTGATTATAAGATGTAGCATTTTCCAGGTTCTTGGTCGATTGACACACATTCCAATCCAAGGCAACATAGTTGTTTCGATTGAGGTTGAGGGGTATATTGGTGCACAAGTAGAATAGTCGTCAGAGTCTTAGTTTCATCTCTAGTGTTTCTCCGCTACCAGTAGGCTTGGACAGTACCCCGGCGGAGTCACATAGGAACACAAGCATGGCTCAGATGCCAGTGAGCCTGGTCAGTACTCGGGCAGAGTTACTTGCATCACCTCTCTCCACAGGAAGCCTTTCACTTCTTTCGCCTTATTCATTTTTCTTTTTGAATTTTTTCACTTTTCATTTTTTATTTTTCATATTTTCAACTGTGCATAGCACTTATTCATTTCAGAGGCAAAAGAGGGATCCCGACTTATTGAGAGTAGAAGAGATTGTTCTAACAGAGAAGTAGTTTATTATTTTTAAGGTTTTCCCTCTCACCTTACTCTACTTGACTGAGCTGACAAGGGTTAACCCAAAAACAACTGACTGGAGTAGGTGACACTAGTTAGCATGCAAGCATTGTGTTTTCTCCAAAGTTCACTTCGAACATTATGTATTTTCCTTCGACGTATGATGGACTAAAAGTAACAATATCTTCATACAGAGGCAAGATGACAGATAACCAAGTAGTGATAGCTACACAAGGTCTCTTGTACTTTACCAAGCTTGTTTCAAGAGTCATACATGGTTTCATACGAAACTAACCTATGAACAAAGAAAGAAAAACAATCAACAAAGCAAAGGAAGAGTAGAAGCAAAAGCGAAAGCAAAGCTAGTAAGCAAACAAGCATGCAAGAAAACCAACTGAAAGCAAACACTACTCCTACTCCTAAACTAATGATCCTTGGCCTAATCACGTGAAGTGATATTTCCAATGCAGCCACCAGCGCATTGGTTGACCCATGTTGGTGAAGGCTTGTTATGCGAGCGGCCCAGTTATGCGAACCAGCAAGCAAGAAAGATATAACAATGAAGACAACCACACTTCGTGCTCCAAGATGCCCATAGGACATAAGTGAGTGCAATTGTATGAAGAGCAGTCTGTGGGCTTACCATGGTGTTGTGTGACACTAGGTGTAGCTTTGAATCATATGCATACTCTTGACTGTGACATGTAAGCAAACAAAAGAAATAAGGCAACTTGCGTCATGCACGTGTGCTTGCAATGTAGGATTCCTTCAATGCATGAGCGATAGGATTGTGTAGTTCGAGTGAAGGAGGTATGATCTGTGTGTGAGATTGATCTTCAATGCATACAGATGAGTGATGAGGAGCCTTGGGTGATTGAACAGTTTCCTGATCAGAAGTGAGACTAACCCCAAGAGAGCGAGGGCCTGACATAACCATCAGCTCAGGCTGAAGTGCCTCAACAATCTTGGGTGTTTCAACTTCATCATCAGATAGATCATCATAGACCGGTGGCTTCGAAAAATCAACTACGATAGAAACATGATCGTGATCGAATATGGGAGTAAATGGATCACGACAACCATGATAAGAAAAATCAATGATTTCATCGGCATCCTCATGATCTGATGAATCAAACAGAGGGGTAGATGAGAAGCAAAAAAATTCATCCTTTGTGTTTCTAGAAAAGGCAGTTGAAAAATCAAGTGGATTTTCAATGAATAACTTATCCTCTCTGTTGTTGAATGATGGACTGACATCCGATGTGTCTGGAGAGTGATAAAAAAAGGGTGCATCCGTGGATTAAGATACAGATGTGAAATCATGGATGGTCGGTTCACCAAAGATGTCAGAAAAGAATGGAGGAGGCTCAGATGGAAGGGAGTCATCCTTCATGTTGATGCTCAAGCTCCCACTCAAACTCTTCATGAATGACAGTGCATGTTGGTTGTGCAACACCAACTCTGTCAGTGGCTTGTTCCTCGTTCACAACAAGTGTAGAGTCCATAGTGGAAGAACACAAGACAGTATCATCTGGAGGAATGGTCGAGTGTGAAGACAGAGTTTGTGGAACAAAAGGCATATGACAACTCGATGGACTCACAACCAAATCTGCGCAAAAATTAAGTGAAGTAATGTTGGGAGGATGTGACAGTTGAACATGTGTGCGAGCATGATCCTGAACCTCACTTTGCAGTGGTGGAACTATCTAATGAGAGGATGGCGGACAGTCACTGGTGACAGTGACCACATCCGTTGAGATTGCGCAGCTCCATTATTGAAGAACTTTGAGCGAGGCTTCATTTCAAAATTATTCTTGGGATGAGAAAATTTCTCAACACAATAATCGAACTGGTCCCAAAGATATAAAAAAATCATCTGGCTCTTTGGAGCTTTAAATTGCAAGTCACAAAAGCACTGCCAAAAATCCATAGTCGATTCATGCAGAGCCTTCCGTTGTCATAACAATTTTTGGTCAAGATGGTCTGGATCAAAATGATAGAAAGTGTCTTCAATAAGATCACAGAAGTGTTGAAGTGAGTGTACGCTATCAGCTAGTTGGCTACACAATGACCGAAGTAGAGATTCGTGAAGTGTGTATGCAAGTAGCAAATTGACCTGTTCGTCAGAATATCCATCCTCATCATGAAGAATAGAAAGAAAGTCATGTAAGAACTCAGTCCAGGCCACTTCGCCTTCACCATCATATGTGTAAGTGGATAGGAGATCAAATAACTCCCTCGTGATGGTGACATCTTCATGATTCGAAAAACATCACGGAGGGAGAAGAGTGCAAGAATCCATGATAGATATGCAAAGGTTGTAAACAGGATTAGAGGACACAACTTGTCATATGTCCATCCTTCTAGTGCCAGAAATGTTGACGGTGTTGGACTCACCAACATGTCAGGGGATCCCCAGTAAGAAGTCCCAATTAGACCTTAGACCGTTTGGTGTAGGAGTCCCAGTAGTGGGTCGTATGGTAATGCCTTGACCGCGATTTCGCACAGAGGCAAGTAATATAACTCTGTTGGTAGCAAGGGTGTGATAGCTGCAACGAGCCAAGGAAGGTGCATGAGAGGTTCTAACACACGGGGTTTGAGATGAGTGTGCCCCTTGGAAACCTGTGATAGCACGCAGTTAAGAAGGGAACACACGAGAAAATATACATCACAACATGGACGGAAAATTAGCAAGCAATCCAAAGTGATGGTTAAACCAACATCACATTTCAAAAAGATTCATACATACATACACAGATAGCTATACATGCATGCATAAGCAAACCAATACATATATCATTTAGAGTAAACTAGATAACATAGAATACAAAACAACATATGCATGAAACGTGTTGGCTCCCGTTATATTAAGAATTGTAAGTTCCAGTCATACAATACATCCATGTCCAACCACTAGTTCAAATAGCATAACATTAACTCTACGCAGTGGAGAAGCCAAGGCTCATTACAATATTGTCCAAGCTCTCTCCAAGATAGTCTTATCAGAATCTTGGCTGACCAAAAGCTTGTAAAATGAGTTATGAGGGACTATTTATAGCAAAGGGTGGGGTGACCCTTGACATTCCCCTTTGTGATAGTTCAACTACCCTCATGACTCTTCATCTACTCTATGAATTTCACATCCAACTATCACAACTTGACTTACACTTGACAAGACATTACATTACAATGCACATGTACCCATGTGAGAGAAATGGCTTGAGCAATCCATGCTAGACATCACTATGACTTAGACAACCATGGAAGTCTAACTCCTCAACATCCTCGCATTGATCCGCAGTAACAGAATGATGCCAAGATCGGTAGTCCATGATGGTGTCCGTGTGCTCCAAGGTGACATCTTTCTGGAACCTGACTCTTGCCTCCATAGCATCTGGGTACATTGCTCGGGCTCCTCTGTCCAACTTGTCTGTAAGCATGCACATAATTATCTTCAATGCGGTCAGACCAGCAACATACTTGTTTATGATGTCAATATTGATGAGCAAGTTTGGGCTAGTGGAAATGCGCATCAACTCGTCGAAGTATGAGTCAAGCTCTAGTTGGACCTGTGCTTTTTTCTTCGCCTGGGTGAGAGTCCCAATAAATGGGATCGTATGTGCGTGCACCACAACATCCATACTCTTGAACACACGTGCATGGGAAGTCTATATACTAGTGATGAGCTACAAGAGCTCTTCACAGTTCCGAATTTGACTCTGGATATGTGCCTTCAGCTCGACTGCACTGGCCTTCATCATCTTAGGCATGTGAAGTAGGGCTCCCTTGTATCTCATCATCCATGTTTACATGTAATCAACAGCAGCATGCAAGTTCGTCAAGATACGTGCTCTTCTAGAACATCGTTGCCACCATCCGTTGAGATGGACAACTGCCTTAAGCATGATGCCAAACTTGGAGTACAATGTTCACATAATTGTGTCAAGGGACAATACTTCATATAGTATTTCCTTCTTCAATTCAGCTCAGGCGGACGCTATCACCAATTCTCCTCCTTGCTTGGTCGTCTAAAGTTCCTTAGCCATTTGCTCATTTTTAGCCATTAGAAAGTGAACACTTGAGCTAGTGGCTTTAGCATACACTCTAGTTGCATCAGCCAAGGCTGCTGGATGTTTGCACACGTCGAACACGATCACTCTTTCCTCAACTTGTGCAAGAGATGTATGATCATCTGGAGTTGGCACTCTACAAGACTTCACAACTCTATGTTGAGACTCATCGAATGAGATGGTGTGCATCTCTTCTTCTGGTTGATCTCTGAGGATCTCAGTGACTCCTCAGTTTCTTGAGACTTGATCATCATCTGGATGCGGTGAAGTAGGTAAGTCGACCTCTTGATGGTGAGGCTTAAGGTCGATGTCCTATTCAATTCTCGTTGCTCTATATACGTATACAACTGTTGAAGTGCTTGCTCTATCTCATGAGTGAAGTCATGCTCCTGCGATGGTTCACCCCGTCTTCCTGATGCTAGTTGTTTTGATGAATCCACTATTAGTACGAGCGTTGTTTCATCTGTTTGCACATTTTGCGCCCCTTGTTGTACCTGTTGCTACTACATTCCCCTCTCCTACTTGTGTAGCTATTTTTCCTTCGTAATTTCTCCTTCAGCTCATGCAACTCCTTCTCTACTTCCTCCATTCTTATCTTCTCCCTTTGCCTTTGTGCGATTCGCTTGTCGCGTTGTTGCCTCTTTGTCTCTATAGCCATATCTTCTTTCTCTACCAATGGATCTACTCGGAACTTGCAGCTTTTCTCTTCCTCCATGTAATCGACAATCTTCCTCTTGCCCTTGTCACGCACTGGTATGCTTGCCTTTACTGCTATTGTCACTTCTGGTGCTGGTGCTCTCCAGGATGCTACTTCACATTGCTTCACTAACCACTCCACAGTGAAGCCGACTGGTTCATTGAGTCTAGAGGGGTGGTAGCAATATCTCCATAGGTTCTCCTCTACACAATGACATGCCCCATGGATCCAATTGAATTGTACTCTCGTGCAGTGATCCTTCACAAGACAATTTGGGTCATACATATTGTAACTTTGGAGGTCGAATGGATACTTCTTCATCTGTTCTGCTTCAAAATTTGCTTTCTTGAAACTCTGGATCTCATATAACCCAGTCTGCAACGGAAGAGTGAGCCAAGGGGCCTTCTTCTTTTGGTGCAATCTAGCTGTCAATCCTACCGAGATATGATATGTTACTTCTTGCATGACGAGTATGTCCAAGGAAAACTTCGGTAGAACATGCGGAGGCTTCTCCATGTTGAACTTCGTATGAAGGTGTCGGACGGTGAGGCATACCAATCAGCAATGTCTATCAGTTCCTCCATTGCTTCCTCCGACATGCAAGGTGGATCATGTTCGAATATCATCTTGTAAACTAGGGTGACAATATGATCAGACAGTCGTGTGATTACTCCTCTGAAGATACATTCAAACAACAACTTACAATATGTGTTCACAGCAGTCTCTGTTGGTGACCATGCGAACTCCAAGCCCAGAAACTCCTATTGGGCACAGACTGCATCTAAGATGTAGGCAGACATGTAGATCTCTTCTTTCATACCTCCGGGTGACTGTCAAGCCTTCAATACCTAGTCCTTCATATGATGAGCCAACATGCCAGACCAGTTACATGGTTTACCCTCTCTGGCCAGTTGGTCCAGCGCAATCACCCAACTTTGTGAGAAGGTTTTTGTGCTTTCTTGGCCACATAGTTGACACGCAAATATGACTACGTATTGATACGCCTTCCGCAGCATATTCATCTTATAGATCTGGTTGGGTTTCATCCTGAATGTAGCTGACTCCTTTACCCAATTCTTCAAAATGTATTTTGAGTTGGCACTGCTCCTGGGTAAGTTGAAAGGAGTCTCCATGATAGTCACAGCTTCGGCATCTGATACATCTCATCGTAATCTTGTGCCTAGAAGGTGGAAATCTTTGTCCTGCTGACACTGCTTAGAGTCATCATCTCGGTATCAGTGTGCGAGATGATCTAGTGTATCATGTCCGTGCATGAGAACGTAGGGTATCTGCATGCAATCCGGTACAAGCTGGACTTGTGAATGTTCACATACACCTAATGGTCTTCAAGGTCTTCCTCAAAAGTGCCTACAAATGCTTCATTGACCTCTTGCCATTTCAACTTAATGGCCTAGAAATAGTTTGGTATCTTCATAGATCGGTAGACATGCGGACACCTGCTCAACTGTTGCTCCAGTTGCACTTTCCGTTAGTGCCCTTTGATCCTGCTCTATTGGAGGCCATTTATCTTGTACTGCTGAGTTGGATGAACACCTAAAAGATCTAGAGACAAAGCAGGATGCATGGAAAGAACTCTGTCAATGAAAACCAAAGAAAAATCGGGGAATGACTTAACACATACCTGGGGAATGATAGGCAAAGATTGTGTAATTTCTTTAGGGAGGTTGGGTGACTGGCTGCCAGAATTGCGCAAAAGGTAGTCTGGGTTTTCTGGGAGGCAAGACTGGCTGTTGGATTTGCGCAATACGCAATCCAAGCTAACTATTGACTGCTAGGATTGTGCAATGCGCAATTCCATCTGGCAATGGCTGCAGGCTCAGGGACTGCATTGCGCCATTTTCTGGGCTGGTAGTCACTATCTCTCAAAAATGCTCAAAGCAATCCTGGAAGACAATGGCTAGGAAAAAATGCGCATTTCTGGAGAGGAAGGCAGAGCCTTCCTTCCCCCGGATTGCACAATGTTGTCTGGGTGAGGCAGAGTCCGGGACAAGGGTGCCCAGACCCGCCGATGGGAAACTAAAGAGAAAATCTGAAAGTGAATGCATGGTGACACTGAGTGAAAGAAGAAGTGATTGATCATGCATGCAAACATTGAATCAAAGATTCAGTAAAAAGATCAACATGCATGTGGGTGAACCGAGTCGCTGAATCGACGATTGTTCGTGTAAAACAGTTTCATGCATGCGACACTAGTGAGATAGAAATGAAAACTGAAATGGTGCTAGTACAAGCTAGTATGCATGTAAATGACAGCAAGTGTTCAAAGAAATCAAGCAAACAACAGTCACACAAGCGAAAACACAAAAAGCGACAGAATACTGAAAAATACAAGTTGAGACCACTTACCTGTGAATAGTTGAGTTGGATGTGTTGAAGAGTCCTAGATGTGCTAAGGGATGTTAGAGCTCCAATATCAATGTGAAAGAATGAGCTCTGATGCATCGAATAAATAATTTTGAGCTCATGACGCGCATGCCACATGCTAGCCTCCTATTGCAATAGGTGCTCAGATTTCATGATTGACTGTTTTACATGCCAAATATGTCATCTTTGCATGCTGCAAGGTTCCATATTTCCAAAAGAGGCCAAAGAAGAGGCCATGAAAGTGTGCTAGTCTAAATGCCACTGCTGTATTCCAATTTTGATGAGTTATTCCATTTTTGAAGAATTTTTAGTTAAGGGAAGGCTAAACAGCTTAATCTTGGCCTCCCTAGGTTTCAATTTCTTGTTTTAGAATATAGAGAATGAACATCTGTCCAAATTGTTTAATCTTGGCAGATTTGTAGATAGGTAGAGAATCTTGGGCGCTCAACAGCTTAATCTGAGCCCCCGAAAGAAATAAGGATCGATTTAGATAGGAGGATAGCAAAAAGAAAAATTGAAAAAGCTGGGTTTGCTAGTTCAAGTGCACCCAAACCAAAAAGAAGAAAAAATGCTAGGTAAGTAGGCTGGGTAAGTAGTTTTGTCATTGCAAAATCAAGCTATGTGATCAGTTTCATGTTTTCAAGTGTTATATCCATTTAGATCACAAATGTGAGGCAGTTTTCCATTTGGATGAGCTCAAGCGAGGCATGTCTAACTTCCTCTTCTTCCTCTTCCCCAAATCATTCACTAACCTCCCCAAAGAGGTCAAGATCTGCTTGACATCTCTTAATTTCATCATTTTTCATATTATTTACCTAAGTAAAGTTTGCTTTGCTTAGGTGTACTCTTGTTCACTCTTTGAGTCATTTTCCCCTTTAAATAGCCTAAGATCTCCAAACTAAGCACTTTCTTGTCATTTTCATATTAACTTCTAACATTATTATGTAAATCCCTATCTATTTTCCCTTCCCCTTACTAAAAAGCACTAGGTAGCTCCCCTATATACATATCCCCTCCTTTGGTTGAAAAATAACCATAAGTATGCTTGGGAATTGCTAAGTTTATCTGAAACTTAGCAAGAACCCTCATTTGCCCCTTTGTTCCTCTCAAATCCCTTTCCAAATGCATTAGGACTCATTCCTATGCATAAAATCCCCCTCCAAATGTATAAAATCCATCTTTGGCCTTGTTTTACCTTTTCCAAGGCATAAACCCCTTTTAAAGGCCTAAACCCTTCTCAAAACACATAAAACCCCTCTCAAGTACCTTTGGACTCCTTCCAAGGCATGAAATCCCATCTTTTTGGGCTATCGGACCCCTTTCGATGCCTTAGAATCCCTTCAAAACATTAAAAGGGCCCCTCCGATTTCACAAAAGCCTCCCTTTAGTGTTAAAACCCTGCTCCGAATACAAAAGCTCCCTTTTGTACCCCCTCCGATGCGATATCGCAGTCGGGAGGGGGCAGTGATATGTAAAGGCCCATATATGTGTTGTCCGATGGTTTATCGCCGATCGCGACATCGCATCGGCATATCGCAATGCTTCGTTCCCATGTTACAATGCCCCCACTCCTCCGCCGATAGCGATATCGCTATCGCACCCGAAAGCGTATCGCATCGGAAAGCGCCCCTTATCGCATTCCCCCAATACACATATATCTCCGCCATATCGCAATTTCCCCGCTTTACTGTTTAAACTTAAGTTTTTATAAAACTTAAGTTATAACGTAAAAACCCCGCATTTCATATATCGCAAGCCTTATCGCAAATAATCCCATTGGTAAAGCCCCAATGTAATCATGGCCGTCCATCATCCCACCCAGATCAACGGTCCAGATCGTTTCGACGATCGCACATATGTATATACCATTCGCCCCGCCGATTGCTGAAGTGCCGAGTTAATCTCAGCCACCCATTCGGGCCTGCATATCAACGGCTCATATTTTATCGCAGTAACCCCATATATGGCTCCTACCAGTGGAGCCGAAAAGTAATAAAGCGCGGCATATATATATTTCGGGTCCGAAAGGGGCCCTTTGTACAACCAAGCGGGAATGCTCCGATATGGCGGAGCCGAAATAACAATAAAGCAGGCCTAAAAGCGTGTCGGGTCCGAAAAGGGGTAGTACTGTACCCTCCATTTCGTGACCCGAAAAGTTATAAGAAGCAGTTTTGAAGGAATTTTGGGTCTGCGGACCCGTTTCAATTGTAAATCTGCCGATTTGGGTTCTGTCGATGGGCCGGACCCGATTTCAAATAAAGATGGCCTTAATGCGTTTTCGTGTGCGCCAGCTATATCGCTCATCGGAGGTTTTATGTGTTTGGATCGCCGATCGCCGAGTTAGCGCCAGCCGTTGGATCAGCCCACGCCAGATCCAACGGCCACGATTTAATCCAGTGAACAGTGATCGCTCCCACTCGGATTTTCATCAAATTTCACATTTAAGGCGTTTATTGCCTTATAAAGGGAAAAAAGGGTTTTTCTTATGTTTTCATGTATCGCACCCACGCGCTCTAAAGGCAAAGGAAACATTTTTTCCTTCATTCCTTTTATCGCCTCGGCCCATAAAAGCTCCAAACAGCAAGTTTAAGGCCTCGACACAGTCCCCATTTGCACAATCCTCCTCTATTATGTAGTTTTCCTCCGTTTTTATAATATTTGGATTGGCCAGTGTCGATAGCCTTCCCAGCAAGCAGAAAAGCAATAAAAGGTCCCGATAGCAGTTCCTAAGGCAGCAGACAGCGCAACAACAGTTCTTTGGGCTGAACAGTGGCTAGTAAGGGGGCGATTTGACAGTTTAAAGTATATCAAAGAAGGAAAAGGCCCAGTTTTCATGTCAAAGTGTATCAGGATGCGGTAGAGAGTATCAGTGAAGGTTTTCAGTGGAAGACTTTAATTCTGAAGCAGGAAAACATTAAAGAGCCCCCCAGCAAAGTCAATAAAGCGGCTCTAAGCCATAAAGGCTCACCAACTCACAGTTTTGGCTACTTAAGACAACAAAACCACTTGCAGGCGCAGATGAATGAATTTAAAGCACAGTTATGGCTAAAAGAGCCAGCACATACCCATAAGGACAGATTTCAACTCATTTTTGAGACGGCTGCCCCAGCGCAACACTTAGATAAATGTTTTATGCATTTACTTCAAGATAAGATAGATTAAAGCACTCATTTTCCTCAGATCTGCCTAAGATCTACAGTAATAGATATTTTGAGATGCCAGCTACCCCAACGCAGCTGTTAGATAGATATTTTTGCATTTATGTTCAGTAGAAGGTAGCTAGATCATAGTTATTGCCACAGATCTTCCCTGAGATCTGTTTGGTAGATATTTTTGAGATATTTTTCCCTTGAGATCTTCTAAGAGATCTGGTCTGTACATATTTTTCTATATAAACCACCCTCTGATATGAAAAAAGGGTTGGTTGGTTGATTGGTTTCAAGAGAGACTCGCATTGTATATTTGTGAACTTCTATAATCAAAGATCGCTGAAGAGTTTGTTGATGGGATTTCTGTTGAATGTTTTAATGGCTGAAGAGTGACTACAGGATTCTCATGCTCCCACATGGCTCAATAAGTCTTCCTTATCTCTATTTTCAATTTATATATGTTATACCATCTATATGTCATGATCCAAGTTGCAGAAAGAAAGATTAGCTTAGAATTTGCCTAGCAGCAATCTATGCTCAGTTTCTGTGATTTCTATATGTTTTCTTCTGATTTAGGCATAAATTTGAATACCTCATGGCTCATATTTTCTCTATTTCATCCATGTATGACTGTTATTTAGGAATCCTCGACTGCTCCTAGATAAATTTCATTCACCTTTCCCTCTGTTAGTTAGATGAAAGATCCTTAGTTTCCTTTCATTTCTAACTTCCATTTCACCCTTATCTCAGCTTGAATGTTGTTTTATGTGTAGCTATCCTGCTATGGATTCCTCTTGTGACCAAGAAAACGCGCCAGTAGCCCTAAACCATGACTCCAAGCCTAATGGTTTGAACCTCTCACACTATGCATGCCTCCCTACTTGAAAACATCAATCATCCCACCAAAATAAATAAAAAACCCTTGTACATCATATCTAGCCTAAAATCACTCCGAAAACAAAGCTAAATCATAAAGAGAGAGCCCTCTCTGATTGCAGGTGGGCTAGAACCTGCAGTCCAAAGATTGTTTTGTGGTTACCTCGGCTGTATCCCTTAAGGAGCTTAGGGACAACCTGAGTGTTAACATAATGGCGACTCCGCTGGGGAAAACCCTCAGATAATTTCACAAATCAAGTTGGAAAGCTCTGCTGGGAAAGAACCAGACCTTCAAAAGTTTCTTTCTAACCCTTATATTCTTAGAAAAATCCCCAAAAAAAAAGCTAGAAGCTGGCTCCCAAAAAGAATTCATGTTATACAAGGTCAAATCCAGACCCAAATCCCCCAGCTGCTTTTGAAAATCCCAATATAATCCCAAGGAACCTCAGGAAGCTAGAGCGAAGAGAAGATTTTGCTGATTCTAGTCCTGAAACAGTCCAGCCAAGCTGTGTTCCAACCCCTGTCAAAGTTTTATTTCGTTCAACCCCTACTTCCCCTAGTTCATCATCCACCTCTCAAAGCACTCCTTCCACACCTCCATTCACTGCACATACTCCCATTACCACTGTTATTACCGTTGTTCCAGTCGTTCCATTTATCCCTGCTGTTCCACTTATACCTGTTAATATGGCTAATAGATATGCACCGTTGCAGTTGCCTGCAAATCCTGGGGCTATGCCTCAGGATTACCAAACTAAAATCACATATTTTGATGGTACTGGTTCTTGCACAGCCCTGCAACACACCAAGAAAATGTAGGACTATTTTGAGAGTTATGAGATAGATGATGATAGTGTAAGAATGAAGATTTTTGTCCAAAGCCTCACAGGAGATGTAAGGCCCTGGTTTAGAGGTCTTGCTGCAAATTCCATAGCTAACCCAGAGGCCCTTTACCAAACATTTCTTAACAGATGGGAGAAAAAGAAGGATCCCCTGCACATATTATCTGAATATGACACCATTAAAAGAGGCCCTCAGGAGGCTGTCTTGGACTATTGTGAAAGATTTAACAATGTTTATAATGCAATACCACAGAACCTCAGACCTCCACCTGATCTTGCTTTGTATAAATTCCCAGATGGTTTTGATACCGACATGGCATATCAATTAAGGGAAAGAGCCCCTCAAAACCTTGCAGACATGCAAAATGTTGCTGTTAGCGTGGAGGCAAACCTGATTGCCAAAAGAAATAGAGCGAGAACTGAGAGAAGAACCACCTTCAAGGAAGAACCCTCAGCCTTAGACCAAAAGCTGGATGCTATTATCAGTGGCATGCACAGGCTGGGAGACAGAGTAGAGAGTGTTGAGAGGAAATCATCATGGGAAGGACAACAACCCAATACCATAAGGAACCCAAATTTCAGGAAAACTCAAAACACAAATGCTGGTAGGTCTAGCCCAGACCATGATATAAGACCTCCTTTCCAAGAAAACTATACAGAAGCATCTACATCTAGTGAGCCCATAGAAGACACTCATATGAACTTGATGGATTTGAAGGGCGAGCAACAAATTTTTCTAACCCAACAAGACCAAGATGAGCATGACTTTAATCAATTTCAAACTCAGTCTGGTGAGTCTTTTGACTTTAAACAAGGCTATGATTCTGTTGTGTATGAGGTCCATAAACAATATAAGCTGAGAACAAGGACCATTGATATTCCTGAACCTAGCAAACCAAAGGAGGGCAAACAGTCCAACAAGATTAAAGGCAAGGTTGTTATTACAGAACCGGCTGATAAGACTGTCCCAAACCCACAGGAAGTAACTATAGAAGACATAACAAACATGCATCCCCCGAATGATCAACCTCTGCCACCTTCTTCCTCAAAAGAAGATTTGAACAGCACTCCTAAAAGCCTTCCCAAAACAGAAATACCGCAAGGTATCCCTCACCATAACGCTGATAATCAAGAGGAAAACGCAGAAAATACACTTGAAAAGGGGAAATCTGCTACTACCAACACAAAGACTCCACTGGAGAAACCATTTAACTTAGAGGCAGAAATAGGCAAACTTAAGATATCCATCCCTTTATCTGAACTTGCTAAGCATGATATCTATAGGCAGCAAATCAAGAGATCGTTGCAAATGCCAGAGAATAGGGATGATGTGAATGTATTAGATGATACACCTGAGCTGCTTTTCGGTCCAGAAGTTAATGGAAAATCAACACATGGAGCTGTTCTACCCTTTTATGTCAATCTGCACATACATGATAAAGTCTTGCATAATGCCATGTTTGATTCAGGTGAATCACACAACCTTATGCCCAAAGCTGTAATGGAGAAGCTAAACCTTGATGTAACAAGACCCTACAAAGACTTATTCTCTTTTGACTCAAGTCAGGTCAAGTGTTTAGGCTTAATTAAAGACTTATGTGTCTCTTTAGTCCAATATCCCAACAAGAAAATCCTAATGGACGTGGTGGTTGCTGACATTCCACCAAAGTATGGCATGTTGTTGTCAAGATCTTGGGGGGAAAAACTCTAAGGATCTCTCCAATTAGACCTCTCTTATGCCACTATATCAGTCTTTGGGCAACCAAAGAGACTGTATAGGGAAACACTAATGAAGTATGTGGTAAGTAGTGAGGACAAGCCCCAAAACTTTCCTATTTACTCAATCCATTCTGATATGGATTCTTTTATTTTGTTTAATGACGAAACAAGTCCTCCAACTGATGATAAGCCTTTGGCTTTAGAACAAGAAACATGCATAAATGAGGAATCGGTTTCCCATACCCATGAAACTATCAAAATAGTCAATGCAACCAGCATACAAGAAGAACCACATGAAGCACAAAACCTAGGTCTGCCCAATCCTAAAATGACTGAAACTCTTAATACTAACCACAAGCAAGAAATCACATGGTATTTAGAGTTTGATGGTTCTGTTAATAAGCTAGGAGCAGGGGCAGGAATATGGATTCACAATACACATAACAGCCATGCAGAGGGTCATGCTTACAGACTTAACTTCAGATGTACCAACAACATGGCAGAGTATGAGGCTCTCCTTTTAGGCCTTAAACTGCTCAAAGCTCTAGGAGCTGCAAAGGTGTCCATTCTAAGTGACTCTGATTTGATCATACAACAAATGAAGGGAAAATTTGTTACCAATGATAGAAGGCTAAGAGCTTATAGGTCTGCTGCCACAGAAATACTCAATTCCTTCACTGAATCCAAGCTTGCCAAGATTTCTAGAAGCCATAACATGCATGATCACAGCCTAGCTACTTTTGCTAGCACTTGCAAGCTGCCCTTTGAGCCCAATCACCACTTTACAGCTGAGATAAGGCACAACCCTGTTGTCCCTAACAACATTAAAGATTGGCAAGTATTTGAGGAGGATGCTCAAATCAACAATTTTCTTACCTTACAGCATGAGTTTTCAGGCCTAAAAATTGATGAAGATGCCATGGATTACCCACAACTACAAGCAATAAAGCAAATCCAGCAAACTGTAACAGCTGAAACAGCTAGAAAAATGCTACACCCAACCATCTTTGATGAAGAAAACATCGAAGAGCTGAAACAGATGCATTTGGAGGAAATAGCCAAAACAGAGGCCGAAATCATTGATTTAAAGGACAACTGTCTGCCTGCTTGCCTCACTCCATTAGAAGATATGTTTGATGCTAATGATGTCCCAAAAAAGCCAAAGATGCAACCATAAAACGCTGCCATAGAAGAATACAACGTTGGAACAGTAGAGAAGCCCAAAATGATTAAATTGTCCAAAAATCTACCACCTGATGAAAAACCAAAGTATGTGGATTTGTTCAAAGAGTTTCAAGATGTGTTTGCTTGGAGTTATGAGGACTTGAAGTCCTATGACACCTCAGTTATTCAACATACCATTCCCTTAAAGCCAAATCAAAATCCCTTCAAACAGAAACTAAGGAGAATCAATCATGTGTTTCTCCCCTTGATTGAGAAAGAAGTGAAAAGAATGTTTGAGGCTGGTCTTATAGCACCCATTAGATTTTCAGAATGGGTATCCAATCTTGTTCCCACAAGAAAGAAAACAGGTGAGATTAGGCTTTGTGTAGATTTGAGAAACTTAAACCAAGTCTCCCTTAAAGACCACTACCCATTGCCAAAGATGGACCACATCCTACAAAGAGTAGTGGGGTCATCTAGAATCTCTTTGCTAGATGGCTTTTCAGGTTTCAATCAAATACTGGTTCACCCGGATGATCAAGACAAGACAACTTTTACAACACCGTGGGGAACATTTAAGTATGTGAAGATGCCTTTTGGGCTAAAGAATGCAGGTGCCACCTTTCAAAGGGCCATGGACATTGCATTTTCCAAAGAAATCCATGATTTCTTGGTTGTCTATCTTGATGACCTTACTCCTTTCTCCAAATCTGATCAAGAGCACCTAAAACATTTGAGACAAGTGTTCCTAACATGTAGGAAATATGGCATTTCCTTGAACCCCAAGAAGTCTTTATTTGGCCTTGAAGAAGGAAAATTACTAGGCCATATCATTTCAAAAGATGGGATTAGAATCGATCCTAAAAGAATTCAAGCCATTCTTCAAATCCCATATCCAAGAAACATAAAAGAGTTGCAAGAATTCCTTGCAAAGATCAATTTCCTAAGGAGATTTATCATAAATCTAGCCGAGCTGATAAGAATGTTAAGCAACATGTTAAAAAAGGATGCCAAGGTAAAATGGTCTCTTGAAACCAAGCAATCCTCTAAGAGTATCAAAGCTGCCTTGACCCAAGCCCCTGTCCTCACAAGTCCACAATTTGACAAAGATTTTATCATTTTTTCTTTTGCATCTGATCACACCATAGTTGCTGTCCTTTTGCAAAAAGTTGATCAAGGAGCTGAAAAGCCAATTGCATTCTTCAGTCGAGCCCTTAGGGTTTCCCCTTTGAAGTACCAAATCATGGAGAAGTAGGCCTATGCCCTTGTTAAAGCAATCAAAGATTTCAGAGTTTACATTTTATATTCGCATGTGATTGCTTATGTGCCAAATGCTGCCATAAAAGACATATTAACTCAAGAAGGATTAGAAGGCAAAAGAGGCAAGTGGATTGCTAATATCCTTGAGTATGATATTGAAATAAAACCCACCAAGCTAATAAAGGGACAAGGTTTGGCCAAACTGATGTCCGAAACAAATTTTCAAGCCTTAGCCATTAACTAACTGGACAATGAACAGGAGTTGGCGACTCCACAGATCAGTGAAACCTTTTTGCAATCCCCATGGTATGTTGATATTTTTTTGTATTGTTAAACCTGTTTGCTCCCCTAGGATTGTCCAGAACCAAGAAAAGATTCTTAAAAATGAAGGCTTCAAAGTTTTGTGTCATAGATGGTGCTTTATTTTGGAAGAACCATGAAGGTATATTGCTTAACTGTTTAACTTTGAATGAAACTAATAGCGTTATGAAAGAATTCCATGCAGGTGACTGTGGAGGACATTTGTATTGGAAGTCCACTATTGACAAGATTTTAAGGGCTGGTTTCTATTGGCCCTCTTTATTTGCAGATGTCAAAAGGTTTGCTACCTCATGCCACAAATGCCAAATCTTTGAGGGCAAAAGAAAGTTGTTGCCTTTGCCCCTTAAGCCCATCTCAACCGAAAAGCCTTTTCAACAATGGGGTCTAGACTTCATTGGAGAAATCCATCCCTCTTCCTCAGGCCAGCATAAGTGGATTCTAACAGCCACTGACTATTTCACCAAGTGGATTGAAGCTATCCCATGTAGGCAGGCCAATGACTCCATCATTATCGCACATATGTATATACCATCCACCCCGCCGATTGCCGAAGTGCTGAGTTAATCTCATCCGCCCATTTGGGCCTGCAAATTAACGGCTGATATTTTATCGTAGCAACCCCATATATGGCTCCTACCAGCGGAGCCGAAAAGTAATAAAGCACAACATATATATATTTCGGGTCCGAAAGGGGCCCTTTGTACAGCCAAGCGGGAATGCTCCGATATGGAGGAGCCGAAATAACAATAAAGCAGGCCTAAAAGTGTGTCAGGTCCGAAAAGGGGTAGTACTGTACCCTCCATTTCGTGACCCGAAAAGTTATAAGAAGCAGTTTTGAAGGAATTTTGGGTCCACGGACCCGTTTCAATTGTAAATCTGCCGATTTGGGTTCCGCCGATGGGCGGACCTGATTTAGAATAAAGATGGCCTTAATGCGTTTTCGGGTCCGCCAGCTATATCGCTCATTGGAGGTTTTATGTGTTTGGACCGCCGATCGCCGAGTTAGTGCCAGCTGTTGGATCAGCCTGTGCCGGATCCAATGGCCACGATTTAATCCAGTGAACAGTGATCACTCCCGCCCGGATTTTCATCAAATTTCACGTTTAAGGCGTTTATTGCCTTATAAAGGGAAAAAATGGTTTTTCTTATGTTTTCATGTATCGCATCCGCGCGCTCCAAAGGCAAAGGAACCAACATTTTTTCCTTCATTCCTTTTATCGCCTCAGCCCATAAAAGCTCCAGATAGCAAGTTTAAGGCCTCGGCACAGTCCCCATTTGCACAGTCCTCCTCTATTATGCAGTTTTCCTCCGTTTTTATAATATTTGGATTGGCCAGTGCCGATAGCCTTCCCAGCAAGCAGAAAAGCAATAAAAGGTCCCGATAGCAGTTCCTAAGGCAGCAGACAGTGCAACAACAGTTCTTTGGGCCGAACAGTGGCCAGTAAGGGGGCGATTTGATAGTTTAAAGTATATCAAAGAAGGAAAAGGCCCAGTTTTCGTGTCAAAGTGTATCAGGATGTGGTAGAGAGTATCAGTGAAGATTTTCAGTGGAAGACTTTAATTCCGAAGTAGGAAAACATTAAAGAGCCCCCCAGCAAAGTCAATAAAGCGGCTCTGAGCCATAAAGGCTCACCAACTCACAGTTTTGGCCACTTAAGACAGCAGAACCACTTGCAGGCGCAGATGAATGAATTTAAAGCACAATTATGGCTAAAAGAGCCAGCACATAGCCATAAGGACAGATTTCAACTCATTTTTGAGACGGCTGCCCCAGCGCAACACTTAGATAAATGTTTTATGCATTTAATTCAAGATAAGATAGATTAAAGCACTCATTTTCCTCAGATCTGCCTAAGATCTGTAGTAATAGATATTTTGAGATGCCAGTTGCCCCAACGCAGCTGTTAGATAGACATTTTTGCATTTATGTTCAGTAGAAGGTAGCTAGATCATAGTTATTGCCACAGATCTTCCCTGAGATCTGTTTGGTAGATATTTTTGAGATATTTTTCCCTTGAGATCTTCTAAGAGATCTGGTCTGTACATATTTTTCTATATAAACCACCCTCTGATATGAAAAAAGGGTTGGTTGGTTGATTGGTTTCAAGAGAGACTCGCACTGTATATTTGTGAACTTCTATAAACAAAGATCGCTGAAGAGTTTGTTGATGGGCTTTCTGTTGAATTTTTTAATGGCTGAAGAGTGACTACAGGATTCTCATGCTCCCACATGGCTCAATAAGTCTTCCTTATCTCTGTTTTCAATTTATATATGTTATAGCATCTATATGTCATGATCCAAGTTGCAGAAAGAAAGATTAGCTTAGAATTTGCCTAGCAGCAATCTATGCTCAGTTTCTGTGATTTCTATATGTTTTCTTCTGATTTAGGCATAAATATGAATACCTCATGGCTCATATTTGCTCTATTTCATGCATGTATGACTATTATTTAGGAATCCTTGACTGCTCCTAGATAAATTTCATTCACCTTTCCCTCTGTTAGTTAGATGAAAGATCCTTAGTTGAATTTCATTTCTAACTTCCATTTCACCCTTATCTCAGCTTGAATGTTGTTTTACGTGTAGCTATCCTACTCTGTATTCCTCTTGTGACCAAGAAAACGCACCAATAGCCCTAAACCATGACTCCATGCCCAATGGTTTGAACCTCTCACACTATGCATGCCTCCCTACTTGAAAACATCAATCATCCCACCAAAATCAAAACAAAACCCTTGTACATCATATCTAGCCTCAAATCACTCCGAAAACAAAGCTAAATCATAAAGAGAGAGCCCTCTCTGATTGCAGGTGGGCTAGAACCTGCAGTCCAAAGATTGGTTTGTGGTTACCTCGGCCGTATCCCTTAAGGAGCTTAGGGACAACCTGAGTGTTAACACCACAAATCTAGGAAAAAGTGACACTTGGAGGAAAGTTTCTAAAACGAACTTTGCATGTAACCTCTGGCTACTAAAAATAGCCCCCTAAATCATGGGATGATTTTGCAGGTTTCCTTTTGCTATTCCGAGAAAAATCAATCCATGCTTGCAATTCAAGTTTCCTTGGTCCCAGGTGGAACTGGTCAACCCAACTTCTCATGCATAAGGCTACTCAACTGCTGGGAGAAAATGTGCATTTTTGGATGGGAGTTGGGCTAGCTTCCCAGGATATTTGTGCAATTTTTGGGTAGATCAGCTGACTGCTGCCCAAGATTGCGCAATTCCTGGGCTACGCAATTTTCTGGGTGAACCCTGATTGGCAGGATTGCACAATTTTGGGGCCCAACAGGCTTCCAGACAGAATTGCACAATTTTTGGAGGGAAGGTTGGTTGCCCTCCAGAATTGCACAATTTCCTGGGGGAGTTGCTCAGCCTAAAGTTGGACCAAGTCTCAGTGATCAGCTTGTGAGGGGAATGCATCAAGCTCTGATCGACAGGCTGCCTTTGTGCAAGAAAAACACTGAAGCTTGTGTACTTGACGAAGTAAGACAAGGTGTTGTGAAAGGTTGGTAGGGAGGCTCCAAAACGAAGCTAAGGCAAAATTTTGGAGGGTGGTTGTAGCCGCTACAACAGGCATATATATATATATATATATATATATATATATATATATATATATATATATGGTTGAAAATACGGCAATGAGTTGTCTTATAAAGCTCCAATAAGCAGTATGTTTGTTTTGTTTTTCAGCGGGATATCATTATAAATACTCCATCGGGCTATGTTATAAAGCTCCGTGGGTAATATGTTTTGTTTTCAGTGATTTGCTTGTCATAGGTGTCATAGAACACTGAGGACGGTGTTCCCCTAAGGGGTAGGGGTTTGCAATAGCCCCGAGTTACAATGTAATGAAAGATAATAAAGGAAAAATAAGACCAAGGTCATGGGAGACATATTCCAAGCTGGATGTTGGGAAAAACACTATAATGGGAATCACTTTTGGTTTATTTATGGCTATGGAAATTGGCAAAGGAAAATAGGAAATAATTGGCATTTAATTATGAAAATAAAGGAAAATAGGAGAAAATCAAGGTGAAGAGACACAAATATGCATGCAAGGGAAATTAGAGGAAAAATGAAGGAAAATGAGAAAAGGGAGATCAATGATAAAACAAAATTAGAGAAACAATTCAAAGCTTTTGTCAATTTTAGCTTGGATCAAGTGAAAAAAAGAGAGGGAGAGAGCTCCAAGAGGAAAGAGCAAGCAAGAAAGGACAAGTAAAGGAAAGCCAAGGAAGGAAAAAGGAAAGTGAAGGAAAGTAAGGAGAGTGTTGGATTAGAAGCTTCAGCAAGAGGATTTTACAAGTAATAGATTACGTGTGTGATTTCCTAGCTAAGGTGTGAATGCATGATACATTCATTTGTTTATTTGGTTCATTTGTTGTCATTGGCATGGGTTTTACTAGTTTGACATTGGTTTCAGCCTTGCCTTGCCATTTCCTAGGTAGTCATGGTGTGATGGGATTCATTCCTAATTGAGCTTTGGATTGCTAGAAGGTTTTGGAACCGAGCGAGATGGCCATAGGAAAATTCCCAAGGGTTGTTTGTGGAGATGGTTTTCTCTACGAAGCCCTTGATAGGTGGGTGGAGACAGGAAAATTCCTCAAGGTATGCTGAAGAATATTTGAGGTGTCCAAGCTCTGTTTGGTTTTGTAATCTCTGGACCAATTTAGGTGAGATCACGATAGCTTAAGGGTGGAGGTGGTTTAACCTCTAGATTCCCTGGTTGGTTATGTCTTGGTTTATCCCATGATATCCCACATTCATGCTTGGAATATGGCACAAGGGTAATTAGGTGAAAGAAATATTTGGTTCAGCCCAATCTATGTGATGAGTGCTAGTGTTGCAGCAAGGATGTTGCAATTCCTGGGCTACCATCTTTACTTATCAACCCGGGGTTCATACAAACTTGGAGGTCACAGTGCTATATGCACAAGTAAAAGTGAAAGTCCTGCCTATTGCCATTGTTCATCCGGCAAGAGACCCCATGGGTTAAACTTCTATAGAGTCAGAAGAAGCTTGATTCTTTGATGGAAGAAGAGAAAATTTATTCTAAGAGAGTTACACTACTACAGTAATGAAGAAAACAACATGTAATGCTAAATCTCACCATATCTTAATTAACCATTTAAACAAGTGTGCTAAGCAGAATTGGTAAATCATCACTAATCTAATGCTGCTATCTAAGCTACAAAAGTAAAGAGCATCAAACCATACTAATGTGTAAGCAAGAACACTAAACTAAACTTGTTTTCACTTTTTGGTTTTTTAGGCAAAATCAAGTATGCAAATTAATTGTTCTTGTGGATGTGACAAGTGGATGGAAGGTGATTGAGGATGGCTAAAAGTCTTATGGAGTGGTTGGATGGTGCGGAAGCGTCCTAGGAGGCTTTTTGTGACTTCCTAGAGGTTCCCCATCAATTCGGCCTCAAAACAAGTTGTTTGAAGAAAACCTACAAGATGTACTAGAAACCTACAGGATGATCCTCTGGGAATTACAGGAAACCTACAGGATATGGCCGAGAGCTAATTGTGAGGTGTTGGAGGTGTTGGGAAGCTTGGAAAAGGTGTGTGATGAGTGGGATGGGGTGTTAGAAGGTCTAGGAACACTCAGGAGTCAATATCCAAGATCAAAGATGGCTAGATTCACTCAATGTATCTAGGGGAATTTTAATGAAAAATGACAAAAAAACTAGTGAGGGTGATGGTGGAACAAGAGATGGATAGGGTGGATGAAGTGGAAGGTGGTTGTTGGTGATGAAGTCTGGGTCTCCTCCTAAAGTACTTGCTTTGCTTAAAACATGTGTGTTTTCCAAGAACTATGAAACAAGATACATTTTCATAAACTAGAAAAGCATGAATCAATTACCTATATTATGCATGAAGAAAGTGCTGAAGGGAATGAAAGAATGAGTGAGATCTTATTGCAGAAATGGAGTAATGGAAAAAGATGACAATGAAATGAACCAAATGTTGAATCAAGACAACAAACTCCAAAGCTCATGCAAGAACTAGAAATTTGTGTTTTTAGGGCTGCTGAAGGGTCTCTTCCTCAAGTCATGGTCCCAGAGGGAGGAAGTGAGGTTGAGACACCTGCTGAAAACCTTATGGTGATCCTTTTTCTCCTTTCTAACCTGCTAATTGAAAGAAGGCACAAATGGAAGCAAACTAACATACAACCAATCTAATCTACACTGTTGTAATGGAAATGCAGCTACTAAGCAAATGAACAATTAAACTATGAATCTATGCTAGTATACATGTACAATAAAGAGAAGCCTTGGCTGCTAGGGTTGGGCCCTAACCCAAGAGCTTCAGCCCTCTAAGTTAACTTAGTGCTTTCTCAAAATAAAGCTCATTCTTATTATCAAAACAACGGATTACATAAAAAATTGTCACAAGTCTTGCAACTCCAAAATAGAATAGAGTTTTACAATCAAAAATTTGAATCCTACTGAGGTCTTAGGCCTCTCTACTTATACATTTGAAGTCTCCAACGAATTCCTTAAAATTAGGGAGGCTTGGCTCCCAAGCTCAAGATAAACTGGCACTTTGTCTTTCACTTGCTCAGGTGCCTTCTAGTCCTCATGATTTGGCTGTTTGCACTCCGAGTTGATGGAGGAATATTTGAATGGAGGGGTAGTAAATGAGGAGAATTTCCCTCGTATAATTCCTCTCCCTTGTCCCATTCGAGTTTTGACCAAGGTCTTTGCCAAAATTCCTTGCTTTTATCCTTTAATCTTCCATTAAATGCACATTATACCACAAAGAAAAATATCCAACTCTAACTCATCTCATAAACAAAATATAATCAAAAGTATGAAAGAAGTTATGAGAATAGTTGGTTTGACTAATCTAAGAGATGAATTAAGGCCCATATAATTACCCAATGATGAGGCTCATCATCACCCCCTACTAAAAGTGTTGCTCATCCTCTTAGCAACTTAGTTAATATACATGTCCTTCATGGCTCTGGTAGCCTCTCTGACCTCCCATGCCTCTGTTGTGGTCTCTTCTTCTTGTCCATAGAAGCCTATTTTATTTTCTACTTCTTCCCACTGCCTCTTTTCCTCTTCTTCTTTTATCCCTTCTAGCATCCCTAGGAGTAGTGGTGGACTAAGTTTTAGGCCTATCCAATTGACCTTCAACCTTTGCATTGATTTCTTATACATAGGTGTCTTGTTGAGTGCCTCTCTCAACCTTTGAGGGGAGTGGTATTCTCTTATCTTCAAGCTGTGTGGCAGTGTGTTCCATCTCCTTAGGCAGACATGTATACTATCATCTCCTAGCAACCTAAACATATCCTCAAAATGTGAAATTGTTTTCTCTTGGGCAGCAAGATATCTAGGTGCCATCTGAGGATCATTTGCAATCAAATTATGGGTGCTGATTAGAGCCATGGGATTTGTTTTTTCAGCCCTGATGAAAAGAGGTTCATTTTGCTCTTTGGCCAATATTATTTTCATCTTTGCAGCTCTTGACTCCTCATGGTTCATCCATGATGCCAAAGCCATTAATTGTAGATCTCCTAGCTTGGCATTAGGGTCTCAAACATTCATGTTTGTGAGGGACATGTTTTGAAAATAAAACTCAGCCATTTTGGCCCTATCCTCTAGTGTACTTTTATCACAAAGATCAATAAACTGCTTGTAGTCCTGAAATGGCATGGTTCCCCTCTTTGCTAGTGTCTTAATCTGAAACTACAACCATTATTCTTTGAGGAAAAGAGCATAGGATTTAGTTGGCATCCTACACTTGATGGCCTCAGGTTGGCCATACATGCTAGTTGGTTCTCTCTTTCCTGCAGTTGTCCCCTTAGCCATGCATTTTCTCTCTCAAGTTGAATTCTCATGATTGCTTCTCTATCCCTTAAGCCACGTAGCTCTTTGCCCATTTCTTTGAGTTTCTCTTCCATGTGCCTAATGTCTTCCACCCTTTTTGAATTGGCGATTTGCATCCATCAATGGGTTCTCGCCCTCTCCTTCTCAAGTTCGAAAAAAAATGGGATGGAAAAATTTTGAGGTATTACCCTGCCTCCTTCAATAAACCAGTAATAGGAGTCCAGGTTAGGTTGGGGACTTGGTTCCTTTGTCTCTGGGTCTTCTTCTTTTGTTTCTTACTGCTCCCCTACCTTTCTTTCCAATTTCTATGCCTCCTATAGTTTCAGCAGAGTATCTTGTAGGACTGTTTTTGCTTCCTGTAGGTTTTGCTATGTATCTTGTAGGATTGCCTTACCCTCTGAGGAATTTGATTTAGTATTAGGCCTCCTTACATATGTGATTGGTGACTTAGGGGAAGGCATTTTGTCTCTTTGAGTAGAGGAATCTTCAATCTCAATAGGAATTTTTTTTTATATTTGTGGCTTCCCTTGTTTGATTCTTGTGCTCTTTCTTGTTCTGAAATATAGTGAGGTTTTCCTCCTTATTTTTCCTTTTTGCTTGAATGGGGTGCTGAGAGCAGTGAGGGAAGTTGTTGCCTCTCTCTCAGTGGCCCCTTGGGACACCCTAGGTGACTCCTCCTTGTCTTATTTCCCCTCTGTTTCCATGCCTTCTTCCTCTCTTTTTTTCCTGTCTTCTTCCTCTTGTGGATCTTCATCATCTCTATCAGTTTCTTCCTTAGTTTCCTCCTCTATTTCATCATCATCCTTCTTCTCTTCTCCCTCTTCTTCTTCTACTTCATCATGTTCCTTTGTGTCAGCTTCTTCTTCATCCAACTCATCCTTATCTAGCTCTGTGTCTTCCTCTTCCTGTTTTGCCTCCTCCTCACTGACAGAAGGACTAACATCATAAGTTAGGGTTTTGATGTCATCCTCTGCTGGAAAGTCTCTGAAGACTGACCATTTTATATGGATTCTAAAGTTTTGGAGGGCATCTTTAATGAGGATTCTAATCAACCCATGGTGAGCCAATTGTTTGGAATTCCCTCCGTTCACTTTTTTGCTGGAGTCTATGAGTGATTGCATCAAGAAATAGGGTATGTTGAGTCTTTGGTGAATTGGTGTTTCTACCCCAAATCTTAATTCTTTAAGGATCTTGAAATAATAGCCATAAACATCACTATATCTACCCTCACATGATATATATTTGATGATTTGGTAGCCTACCTCACTCCATGGATATGGCAAACTGTCCCTCCTTACTCCATTTTTGTCCTCAGTGGGTTCTTCACTTTCTAAAAAGAATTTCCTTTTTGCCACCTAACTATCTCCTTTGTCTTATTTTCTCCATGGAATTCCTAGGGAAAGTGTGGTGACCCTACTAATAAGCTCTGGGGTGAGATCTATAGTGAGGCCTCTAACTAAAACAGTGGCATGGATTTTGTTGTGTGGAGTGAGGGAATGAGTGAATTCTTGAGCCACCTCATCATCGGACCCTATGAATTTTTCGAAAAACCCCATCCAGTTGTGTCTTGTAAAGATTTCAAGCACCTAGGGGTGTTGTTGTATCCTCATAGTGTTTGTGGGCTCTCTCCTATTAAACCCTCCTGTCATATTACTTGTGAAGCTTGAGGAAAAAAATGAGAGGGTTGACCCAAACTTTTTTAAATGCAGCAGCAAAACAAAGTTGATTGTGTATGGAATTCACCTCTCACAGTTTCTAAATTCACTAGATTTTAGAGTATTGCTGGTTCATTTGTTTGTAAATGGGGATGGAATTTTAGAGCCTACCTCCTTAGAATGGTGGCAATGGACAATTCCTGTGATATCCCTTCTTGAACCCTTCTATGCCTATCATGTATATTGCCTTTATGTATCCTGTAGACTAATCTTGTAGACTGTATCCTATAGGAATTCATGTGCATGCTCCTGTAGGAATTCCTGTGCAGAACGATGGATCCTTGCTTCCGGTGGGTGGCCAGAGTTATGAGAGCGACTTGAGTGAGGGATTTTCGAGGAGGTGGAATGCATGAATGCATGAGAACGATGTTTTATTTCCCTTTATGGTGTTTCGGGTGAGGTGGTGTGCTGGAAGCAGAGGTTCATTGCCATTTTTGGACCGTTGGTCCCCACTACCACCTCATCAATTTCATCATTGGGCCGCCTCATGAGGTTTTCAACCAAAATATGGGACTCAGGCATCTCATGGAGGTTTTCACCTGAGTCCTTATTCTTTTTTATTTTTTTTCTTTTTCAGTGACTTGATGAGGGAGGAGTTGGAACTTGCTCCACCATCATCACTGTTTTATTGATATTGTCAATGAACTCTTGTTTTGATAAAGGTCCCTTGTAGATTTTCAATCGGTGCCCATTAACAAGAAACGGAATGGCTTCTTCATCTATAGTTCTGATTTGCATTAAACCATTATCATGGCATCTTTCCACAATATAAGGTCTGAGCCATCTTGTCCTTAGCTTGCCCTTGAAGTCTTTATACCTAGAACCATATAACAATGCCCAATCACCCTCCTGAAATTGCTTCTCCTTAATATGTTTATCATGCTAGATCTTCCTCTGAAGCTGAACTATATTTGTATGTAGGAGGGCCTGCATTCTGAATTCATCCAAGCCATTCAATTGGAACAATATCTCTTTTCGTGCATGACTGAGATCCAAATCTAGTTGGGTTTCCATCCTCAATGTGTTATATTCAAACTCAATGGATAGCAAGGCATTTTTCCCATAGACTAGCTCATAGGGTGTAAATCCAGTGGTGGTCTTCCATGTGGTATTATAGGCCTAGGTGACCTCAACTAGTCTCTCTGCCCAATCCTTCTTGTTTCTGCTCACTACCTTGGTTAAGATGCCCTCCAGTGCCATGTTGATCACCTCCACTTGCCCATTAGCTTGTGGATGATAGGGAGTGGAGGTCCTATGCTTGATTTTGTGATGGCTGAGCAGTTCTTCAATCATGTTGGAGGTAAACTGGCTACCTTGGTCTATGACTAGCTCTCTAGGGTACCCAAATTTTTAGAATACATTCTCCCTTAGGAACTCAGACACCTTCTCTTCTGTTGCTACCTTAGTTGCCTTGGTTTCTGCCCACTTCGTCAAATAATCAGTGCACACAATAATGTATTGTTTTTCTTTGAAGGAGGGTTGATAGGCCCAATGAAGTCCATGTCCCACTTGTCAAATGCCTCAAAAGTCACTTGAGGCTATAGGGGCATTTCATCTCTTGGACTAGGCTTTCCCATCCTCTAGCACCAATCACACTGACTAGTGTACTTTTTCACATCCTGATGAAGAGTGGGCCAATAATAGCCTGCTTGTAACACTTTGAATGTTGTCCTCTTTGCTTCAAGGTGACCTCCACAAGGCCCATCATGACAGGTCAGAAGGATTTCAAAAACTTCCTCTTCCCTTACACAGCTTCTCAAGATTTTATCTGGGCCAAGTTTGAAAGGATTGCCCCTAATCCAGGTGAAGGGGGCGCTTTTCCTGACTATCTTGCTCTTTTCTTTGGAGGGCAATTTTGGTGGGAAATGTGTTGATACCAAAGAGTTTGCTATATTAGCAAACCATGGAGAGAGAATTGAAATAGCAAACAAGTGCTCATCTGGTAACTGGTCATCCACCATTCCTTCTTCACCAGCAGGAAAATTCACCCTAGATAAAAAGTCTGCAACAACATTTTCCTTACCAGGCTTATCAACAATGGTTAGATCAAACTGTTGTAATAAAAGCAACCATCTTACACTTCGAGCATTCACATCTGGTTTTTTCATTAAATATTTGATTGCAACATGGTCAGTATGCACAAATGTTTGATAGCCTGTAATGTAATGCCTAAATTTGTTTAATGAATGCACAACAACCAGGAGTTCCTTTTCAGTCACTTTATAATTTAGCTTAGCCTTTGACAAGTTCTTACTGATAAAATAGATGGCATAAGGCAATTTTTCGTTTATCTAACCTAAGGTTGCTCCTATGGCTTTGTGTGAGGCATCAACATGAATATGAAATGGGAGGACCCATTTTGGGCCTCAGAGAATTGGTGTAGTGGTTAACTTACCCTTTAGAATGTCTAAGGCCTCTTGATAGCTTTTTGACCATATAAACTCAAAATCTTTGGCCAGCAACCCAAATAAAGGAGAGGCAAACTTGCTAAAGTCCTTTATGAACCTGCGGTAGTATCCAGCTAACCCTAGGAAACTCCTGACATCTCTTTGCTTTTGCGGAGGTGGAATCCTTTGGATGATTGCTATTTTGTTCGGGTCCACCTGCAGTCCTTCTTAAGATATTGAATGACCTAGCACGGTCCCTTCAGTCATTAAGAATTCACATTTTTCAAGACTGAGAGACAGGTTCATTTCAATGCATTTGTGCAGTGCTTTGCCTAGATTAGTCAGGGCTTCTTGAAAATCACAACCATAAGGTGTAAAATCATCCATATAAATTTCCACCACATCATGTAATAATTCAGCGAAAATACTCAAGATTTCTCTCTAGAAAGTGGCAGGAGCATTACATAGGCCAAAAGGAAGGACCCTATAGGAAAAATTAACCCAAGGATAGGTGAATGTGGTCTTATCCTGGTCTTCTGGGCAGATTTGGATTTGGTTGTACCCATTGAATCCATCTAGGAAAGAAAAAAACTTTTTCCCTGCCAGATCGTCTAGCACTTTTCAATGAAGGGTAGGGGAAAATGATCCTTCTTTGTGGCTTTTTCAACTCCCTGTAATACACAAATCCTCCACTTACAATTTTTCTTGGGAACTAACACTAAAGGGGAGACCCACTCATTGTCAGAGATAGGGTAAATGAATCCTCCATCTAACAGTTTTTGCAATTCTTCTTTGACTATATCTTTAAGAGCTAGATTCATCCTCCTTTGTGGTTTCCAGACTGGCTTGCAACCTTCTTTGATGTATATGTGGTGAGTACACACTGAGGGGTGTACTCCCTTCATTTCCTTGTAACTCCAAGCGAAGGCTTATAGGTTTTCTTTTAACATGTTGCATAGATTTTCCTCTTGAAGAGCAAAAAGGGATGGATTACTTTTCAAGGTTTTCTCTGGGCCAAATTCTATGTTTTTGACACAGAGTGGGTTGGAATCAGCCAAGCATAAGTCAATTGGATGATTTTTTTGGGTTTCCCTTACTTCCTCTTCTAATGGTAATGAACCAGAAGTTGGAATTTGGAGCAGGTGTTCAATCTAGTCATCCTCAACTTGCTATCCTCCTCCCATGGTTGCTTCTAAAGCATAAACTTGGGCAGAAGAAACCTCATCTTCTTCCTCATCCTCCAACCATAAAGGTAAATCATGCTCTAGAGAAGGTTGAGCAGGAGGGTATAGGACTAACTACTTGGACATATGCCCCCGTTCTTGATTTTCATATTCCCAACTCTGCAGCTAATGTAAGCATCGACTATGGCCAACCATGGCCTCCCAAGGATGAGAGATAACTAGTGAGCTTAGCTTTAGGCTGGAGAACTAGAAAATCTGTAGGGTACTCCGAGGAGTCAATGGAGACTATCACATCCTCCACAATTATCTCAAGGGTGACTGTGGAACGGTTTGCAAGTTGCAGAACTGTTGTGGTCTTCCTCAATGACCCTTGGAGGTTGAGTTTGAGCATGGTGTCCTTGGCCATCACATTAATGGAAGCCTCAAGATCGATCAGAGTGTGTGGGACAATGGTGCCATTGATGTGCACATCTACTATAGGGCTTCCAGGGTCCAAATACTTTGGACATATTACCTGCCCTAGTATTAAGTCGGACAGCTGCCCAATGACATTAATGGTAGGGGCATCCCTTTTTCTTCTTCTTGGATGCTTGAAGCATTTCTCCTTAATCAACTTATTGTAAATGGGAATATCTTTTATTGCCTAGAGAAGGGGGATATTTACACATAGATTTTTCAATTCTCTCAGAAGTTCAGTTTCTTCTGGGGTAGGCTAGAGTGGTTGGGCTAATCTCTTAGGAAAGGGTGGATTTACTCTATGGTTTCTTTCCTCTCTTTCTTCCTAAACCTCCCTATGTGGAGGGGGAGGTTGGTTATCCGGGAGGACTCTCCCAAATCTTAGGTTAATCTCCTTTATTTCCACAGCATAAGCTAGATATGATGTCTCTCCATTGTATACTTGTTGATCCTACCTATTGTTCGGGTTCAGATTTGGCTAGGCAAGCATCTGGGATTTCTTGGGTGGAGCAGAGTGTAGGAGTTGGGGTTGGGCAGGTGGTGGAGGCAATAGAGCTAGAGCATTGTTGTATTAGGGCCTCCACCCCTAGAGTGGTGTATTCCACTGAGGTTGTGGCAGAGCATAAGGTTGAAATGGCTGGCTAGCTGGCTGGGAATGATACTGAGATGCATAGGACCAAGGAGGGGGTGTAGACTAAGAAGGATGAGCAGGGGGTCCCCAAGAAGGTATAGTTGTGTTTTTGTTTGGGTTTTAATATGCATGGGATGACCCTTACATGCCCTGCTGGTATGGTCTAGGCCTAGGAGGCCTCCTTTGGTTAATGTAGAAAAGCTGCTCAGTGACCCCTTCAGCTCCTTGATATACAGCTTTGAGTCTAGGTAATGAAGGGCACTTGTCTGTGGAGTGGTTCTCTTCACAGACCGAGCAAATTTCAATACAGTTCAATGGAAATTTGTTCCTAGGATGCCTCCTGGTGCATCTAGGACAAAAGATGGCCAAGACTCTCTCTGCTTCCTCTTGCTTCCTTTTGATGCTCATGGTGCCCATTTGCAAGGCAAGGGTTTGCAGCATCTCATTTTTGAAATCTTCCAGCATATTTCCAATTTCACCCTTGATGGATGAGTTGGAAGATGATGTACTGGCCATAGGTTGACTACCCCTACCCTTTTTCCTAGCTGCCCTAGAATGATTTCTAAAGACAGTCTTGATATCCTCATAGGGTAATTGGTATATATCTCCTTCTACTAACAAGTGTAAGGTATCCAGAAGGTCTTCTCTTACTCCCCTTAGCAGGACCAGCTTTAGTGACTCACGGTCAAGTGTGCACTTGGTCCTTTTGTAACTGAGCTAGAATCTTTCTTCATAGTCTTCTAAGGATTCATCCTGGCCTATGGTCATCCTGAAAATTTCTTCTTTAGTATCTTTTGACCTACAGTAGTCCCAATATTTGGTTTTAAAAGCCTGCTGCATCTGAGCCCAGGTTGTGATGCTATCTCCAAGTAAGCCCATGAACCAGCACAATGTTGCATCCTTGAGGGTAGATGGAAATATTTTTAACTTTTTCTCATCATCCGTATAGTTATAGGTCCGGCATATAACAACAAACTCAAATAGGAAAGTGTCAGGGTCTTTTGTGGTCAGGCCATGGAATTTAGGTAGGGAAGAGGGGCTTATATTCTTCATCTTAGTGTCCACATTGGTTTCCCTGATGGGGAAGGCACCCTCAACTCTCTCTCTATTCCCTCTGTCATTTCCGTTTTCAGCCATTGGTTCAGTAGGAATGGGTTCCTCTTCTTCTTCTTCCTCTGTAGGTTCTTCAAATATGTCAAGTTTCTCACCTAAAGGTTTCTCCAGTTCACAGCCACTGAAGAAGAGAGAAGGATGGTTGTTGGATGCAGTGGGGGTATTTGGCAAAAATTTCCCTAAATTTTCCCTATTCCTATGAGGCATGAAATGAAATGTTTTTGGGTTGGTTTGTAAAAAAAAAATTAAGCTGGAAAGTACTCTACATAAATGAAATTGCTAATTGAATGAAAATCACTGACAGAATGAAAAAACCACTTGTTGAATTGAAATTCTACTCGCAGAATGGAAAGGAAAGTAGATAATGAAAAATGAAAGAAAGGAAGCTACTAGATTACTTTTGCAAAAATAAACTAATGGCAGAAAATTGAAGACGAGAAGTAGAAGAAAAGAAAGAAGTAATCACATTCTACTCAGAACCTCCCCAGCAATGGCACCAAAAGTGATGAGCACCAATATTGCAGCAAGGATGTTGCAATTCCTAGGCTACCAGCTTTACTTATCAACCCGAGGTTCGTACAAACTTGAAGGTCACAGTGTTATATGCACAAGTAAAAGTGAGGATCCTACTTGTTGTCACTTTTCATCTGACGAGAGACCCCATGGGTTCCAATCCAGACTTCTATAGAGTCAGAAGAAGCTTGATTCTTTGATGGAAGAAGAGAAAATATATTCTAAGAGAGCTACACTACTGCAGTAATGAAGAAAACAACATGTAATGCTAAATCACACCATATCCTAATTAACCATTTAAACAGTTGTGCTAAGAAGAATTGCTAAATCATCACTAACCTAATGCTGCTATCTAAGCTACAGAAGTAAAGAGCATCAAACCATACTAATGTGTAAGCAAGAAAACTAAACTAAATATGTTTTCACTTTTTGGTTTTTTTAGGCAAAATCAAGTATGCAAATTAATTGTTCTTGTGGATGTGACAGGTGGATGGAAGGTGATTGAGGATGGCTAAAAGGCTTATGGAGTGGTTGGATGGTGTGGAAGGGTCCTAGGAGGCTTTTTGTGACTTCCTAGAGGTTCCCCATCAATTCGGCCTCAAAACAAGCCGTTTCAGGAAAACCTACAGGATGTACTAGAAACCTACAGGATGATCCTGTAGGAATTACAAGAAACCTACAGGATATGGCTGAGAGCTAATTGTGAGGTTTTGGAGGTGTTGGGAAGCTTGGAAAAGGTGTGTGATGAGTGATATGGGGTGTTAGAAGGTCTAGGAACACTTAGGAGTCAATATCCAAGATCATAGATGGCTTGATTCGCTCAATGTATCTAGGGGAATTTTAATGAAAAATGACCAAAAAACTAGTGAGGATGATGGTGGAACAAGAGATGGCTAGGGTGGATGAAGTGGAAGGTGATTTTTGGTGATGAATTTTGGGTCTCCTCCTGAAGTACCTACTTTTCTTAAAACATGTGTGTTTTCTAAGAACTATGCAACAAGATACATTTTCATAAACTAGAAAAGCATGAATCAATTACCTAAATTATGCATGAAGAAAGTGTTGAAGGGAATAAAAGAATGAGTGAGATATTATTGCAGAAATGGAGTAATGGAAAAAGATGACAATGAAATGAACCAAATGCTTAATCAAGACAACAAACTCCAAAGCTCATGCAAGAACTATAAATCTGTGTTTTTGGGGCTGCTGAAGGGTCTCTTCCTCAAGTCATGGTCCCAGAGGGAGGAAGTGAGGCCAAGACACCTACTGAAAACCTTATGGTGATCCTTTTTCTCCTTGCTAACCTTCTAATTGAAAGAAGGCACAAATGGAAGCAAACTAACATACAACCAATGTAATCTACACTATTGTAATGGAAATGCAACTACTAAGCAAATGAACAATTAAACTATGAATCTATGCTAGTATACATGTACAATAAAGAGAATTCTTGGCTACCAGGGTTGGGCCCTAACCCAAGAGCTTCATCCCTCTAAGTTAACTCAGTGCTAGCTCAAAACAAAACTCATTCTTATTGTCAAAACAATGGATTACATCAAAAACTGTCACAAGTCTTGCAGCTCGAAAATAGAATAGACTTTTACAATCAAAAATCTCAATCCTACTAAGGTGCTAGGCCTCTCTACTTATACATCTGAAGTCTCCAACGACTTCCTTAAAATTAGGGAGGCTCAGCTCCCAAGCTTAAGATAAACTAGTTCTTTGTCTTTCACTTAAACTAGTTCTTTGTCTTTCACTTGCTCAGCTGCCTTCTAGTCCTCATGAATTGGCTATTTTCACTCCAAGCTGATGGAGGAATATTTGAATGGAGGGGTAGTAAATGAGGAGGATTTCCCTCCTATAATTCCTCTCCCTTTTCCCATTCAAGTTTTGACCAAGGTCTTTGCCAAAATTCCTTGCTTTTATCCTTTAATCCTGCATTAAATTCAAATTAGACCATAAAGCAAAATATCCAACTCTAACTCATCTCATAAACAAAATATAATCAAAAGTATGCAATAAGTTATGAGAATAGTTGGTTTGACTAAGCTAGGAGGTGAATTAAGGCCCATATAATTACCCAATGATGAGGCTCATCACTATGGTACGGTGGTACGTGGAAGTCCCTGACTTGGTTGGCTTTTGTATATGTTAATAAGAGTTATTTTCCTATTATTATCTATGAGCACTTGTACTTTTTATTATGTTGATTTGATGCCTGAATTTTCATGGTTAATATTCTGGTTATATGTTGGTTCTAAGCATGGTTTTATGATGTGCTCTAGCTTATTCATGATTTGATAAGTATTTGAATGGTTGATGAATGCATGGGATAACAAGTGTTGTTGCAGCTACTTGAGAGGGTATTAGACCTTCTTAGTGATTCTTAGATGAAGTTCAGATATTTAAGATTAGATATGCATTCATGACCTATAACTTATATGTTTACTATATGTTCCATGAAATGTTTAAGGTGTACTAGGAATTTTAGGTCAGTTTTTGGCTTCAACTTTGAATGATTGGCATTGTTATCATCTCAATTATGAAAGTTACAAGTAGTTTTAGGCACTAGTTTGGAGGCTAGCTTGGAAACGTAGCTCAGATCTCAAAACTGTTGGCACATAACTAGGTAATCTAGGTGATAATCACATGGAAGGAGGCTTATGAGTGTGGCTATAGCCTCATAACCACATGCAGGCTATGTCAAGGATGCATTTATGGAGTTAGGTCAGTGAAAAAGGGTTCTGGCATAGGGATTGACCACCTGGGGTGGTTTGCAGCCTCCTGAGTGGTATGCAGTCTCTGAGGGATGTCAATTTATGGTCAGATTGCAGGCCCCACTTCCATAACTGGAACTTGGAGGCTGGGCCATGTCATAATAGCACTCATCCTCACATTTACCCTAGGAGCTTGTAAAAGCGAGTAAATGTTGGGAGGGGTGGTTACATAGAGTTTCAGATTCTCTACATTCGCAACTGGGTAAATGTGCATATATGGTGGTAAAATGAGTCAATAATCATTATCACCCACATTTTCTAGTATCTCGAAGGGACCATACCTTAGAGCCTTGATTTTATTACCAAGCCCCTATAGCCTCTCCATGTTCAACTCTAGCCATACTTTGTCTACCAACTTAAATTTTTTCTCTTTTCTATGTTGATCATGCTTGGAATTATATTTCTCCTTCGAATTTTGCAGTGCCTCTTGTACCTATAGATGGATATTCTTGATATTTTCTACAATTTTTTAAGTCCTTAAGGCATCTCCTATAAGATATTCCCTCACTCCTCCTTGCTCCCCATATGCAATGTCCAATGGTGAAGGCGAAAAATATCCAAAGCATGTTTCAAATGGGGACTTTCTTGTAGAAGTATGGACTGGCCTATTCTAAGAATGTTGTATATATACTACATTTTCATCCTAGGTATTCAAATACTTCTAGTTGTATCCCCTCAGAAGTTACACCAAAGTCTTGTAGACTACTTCTCTTTACCCATCTGTCTGTGGATGGAATGTTGTTGATCTCTTCAACTTTATGTCCATCTTCTCCCAAAATGGTCCAAAGTGCACTAAGAAATATCGTATCCTTGTCTGAAACGATGCTCCTTGGTATCCTAAAGTGCACCTAGACCAATATTAAGAACAATTCCACTACTTCTTTCCCACTAATGGTCTTTTTATAGGGCATTAGAACACACATCTTGGTGAACTTGTCAACTACCATGAACAGGTAGTCATGTCCCATCCCAGTTGTTCGTAAACCTCCCACAAACTCCATGGAAAATATTTCCCAAGGATGAGTGGGTATCATTAAGGGATGATATAGACCATGTTTCTTGTTGCTAGGCATATTGGTATAACAAAGCATGCATCCTCTTATGAACCTAGCTACATAATCTTGCATCTTGGGCCAATACACATACCTATGCAAGTTGGCCATGATCTTCCCTACACCAAAGTGCCCTACAACCTTGGAGGTGTGAGCCTCTCTAATCAGCTGCAATCACTCAACTTTAATAACACACAACTTATCTAGCCTATAGAGTAACCCATCCTAGATATGGTATTCAACAGTGTTGTCGCCATCATGCATATGACTATGTTGAAACACCTCCTTGAAGTCATCATCCTTTGAATATGCATCATGTGTTAATGGATCCATGTGCATAGGAGTCCCCAAAGCTGTGATATTTGATGTGGGTGGCCTTGAAAGCATACTGGCCAACTTGTTTATGTTTCCCTTATTATGCTTGATCACCAAATGAAACTATTGTATAAACCCCATCTACTTGTAATGTCTAGTCTATTGTAGCTTATTTTGGGCCTACAAGTATTGTATTAGTTGGTGATCTATGTGGATTACTATCTAGTTTCCCATCATATAGTGCTTCCACTTCTTCATAGCTTGCACCAAGGCATAGAGCTCCTTTCCATAGGTAGGGTAGTTAATAATTTTCCCTTCAAAATGGTAGCACATAGGCCTTCCTCCCTGCATCGAGGCCACTCCCATAGCATACCTACTCACATCTATGTCCACTTCAAAGGGTTGCTACAAGTTTGGTAATGCCAGAACTAGTCCTTGACTAATTTTCTTCTTTAGCTCCTCAAAATCCCTCTACTAACCCTTTCCCCACTAGAAAATCCTACCACCTATTGTTATGGCATCAAGTGGTTCTACTACTGCTGAAAATGAGGCTATGAATTTCCTCAGGTACGGTGGTACCCCAAAGTAACTCCTAACCTTAGAAACATTAGTAGGCATTGACCATTTCATTATGGCCTCCATCATGGCAGGATTATCTTCAACTCTCCTCCATTTATTACATACCCCATATACACCAAATACTATTATGCAAACTCACACTTCTTGAAATTTTCTAATAGCGGGTGCTTCTTTAATGTCTCTAGCACCTGCGTCAAATGATATCTATGCTCTTCCCAGGTAACACTATATATTAGTGTATCATCCAAATAGATAATAAATGAATCTATAAAAGGGCACAATACATCATTCATTAATCTCATAAATGTAGTTGATGCATTTCATAGGCCAAATGGCATAACCACTCGTACAAACCTTTCCTGGTTTTGAAGGCGGTCTTACAGGTATATTCTTCTTTGACTCGAACCTGGTGGTATCCAGACTTTAATTCTAGCTTGGTCAAGTATTTTTATTGTTGCAGTTGATCCAACAGATAATATATTATGGGAAGGGGGTCCCTATTCTTGAGCGTGATTTTATTCAACGCCCTATAATCTATACACATCCACCAAGTCTCATCCTTCTTTGGCATAATGGTGATGGGTGACCCAAATGGTGAAGTACTCAGTCAAATGACACCTTGTTCCAGTAGCTACCACAATTGTTTCTTCACCTCACTTGGTTTTATAACATATTGTATGTACAACACAATGTTTGGCAATGGGGAGTCCGACAATAGTTGGATCTCGTGCTCCACTTCCCTCTTAGGTGGTAACCCTTTAGGCTCTCAGAAAACATCCTTGTATGCTTGTAAAAACTCTTTCAGTTGTTTATTTTGTTTATTAGTACACCCCTATAGGGATGCCTTGCCTCTTACTAACTCTTCTACATACTAAATTTCTCTTAAAAACAATAAAACATACTTCTTGTTGGAACTGATGAATTTCTTGGATTGGTTGGCACTTACTAGCAAAGTTTTTGACTTGCCTTTGTGCTCATTGATGATGAATGATTTTCCATCCTTGACAAACCAATATTGTTTGGCTCTCCACATTAATATTTCATCTCTCATGTATATGTAGGGACTTCCAAACATGACTCCACATACATCAAGGGGGACCACATCTAGTTCTACTTCATGAATAAAATCAGCATTGACAGCAAATCTAATTTTGCACTATTTTGTTACCTTTAGCTCTAAATCCTTATTTACCCATCCCAGTGGATATGGGTTTGGATGATCATGAACTTCCATCCCCAACTTATTGACCAACTCTGTAGCAATGAGATTCACCTACGATCGTGATTAAAACAGAGCATAATTTTTTGTCTTCTTGACCTATATCTTTATATGGAAGAATTTGGACATTTCTTTCTATTCATGTTGTTGAAGAATACTCAAATTCACCTCCTTTTGCACTGATGTGTAGACAATCTTCTCATCCAAATTCAAGTTTATTTTAACTTGGTTGCTCGAATCTATGGCCATGAGATTCTTCTTCTTATTTTATTTCTTTTTGTTCTCGAGTTTAGCTCTGGATGCAACTTCCAGCACTTCTACTATGTATGGCCATCAATGTTGCTGTGGTTATTGGGATATTTGCAACAATGTTCTATGGCTATTTTCTTTTTAAGTTTTTCACCTTTTTGGTAATTTCTCCCTCTTTGCTTCTTCTTGCCCTCCTTAGAATCATCATGTTGCTCCTTCTGCTTCAATCCACTTGATTTCGCTCTCTTCAGGCCTATGTTCTCAAAGTATTATGCCTATACACAAGCCTCATCTACCAATTTAGGCTTGAAAAATGCCACTTGCACCCGTAGACGGTGGTGTAGACCCCCAAAATACTTGAGGAGTACATTTGGGTTATTTGAGGAGATACCCAACATTTTGATCATTTTTAACTCTGTGGTGTACGCCTACACACATTGGCATGGATTTTTATTGAAGTAGTGCCATCAGATCCATTGGTCCTCTACATACCAAATAGGGTAAAACTATGACTTAATGAGGGTTTTGAAGGTCTCCCACTTATTCATTTCTCCCCTTCCAACCTCAGGGTCTATGTGTGGCTCTAGTCCCAGCAAGTCAAGGCATGGCCCTCTAATTTCATATGTGCAAATGAAATATTATGTCCTTCCTCAATTTGATGGATTAAATACACTTCCGAATGCTACAACTAGTGATTCAGCTTTAGAGCATCTATCTCATCACAATATGGCTTGATATCAACTTTTGATTCCATTCTAAACAAGGGTTGTGATTGATTCACTGCACTTAAACTGGGTTGATTTTTTTCGGGTTCTGTTATGTTCCTATACCAATAGGTGTCATAATTTATGATTGACTTAGTTTATCTTTGTAATATGTACATACCTTTGCTTTCTGCAAATGTTTTCCATATTCAAAAAATCAAAAAATTAAAAAATGTAAAGAGGGTATGTCCTAAAAGAAAAATCAAAGGACAAAAAGAATAAAGAAAAGGTCAAAAAAGAAATGAAAGAAAATGAACCCCAAGAAAAAAAGGAAAATACCATGAAAGTGTGCAAGTCTAAATGCCACTACCATTTACTTTGATGAAAAATAAAAGGTTGTGTGCAGCTTGTCACTTATGCCACAATCCATGAATGGTCAAATAGTGTAAACTTGGCTATTTCATGTTTTCAATTTTTATGTTCATAGATAGAGAATAAAATCTGACCAAACTGTTTAATCTTGGCAGATAAATAGATAGGTAGAGTGAATAAAAGGAGCTCAACAATTTAATCTGAGCCCTTGGATGTAATAAGGATAGACTTAGATATATTTTATTGTAAAAGAAAAGAAAAATGTTTGATAAGGGTTTGCTAGCTTAAGTGAACCCTAATAAAGAGTAGAAAAAATGGTAAGATGTGTAGATGGGTAAGTAGTTGGATGGTTCCAGAATTATGATGAATGGTTGGTTAAAAATCATATCATATGCTTCATCATCAAGTTACTAAAGCATGGATGATAATTTAGCAGTTACATAAAGTCAAGTGATTAATTTCCCCGTTCATTTTTCCCTTAAGTTTACTAATTTCCCATAAGTAAAGACAAAAGTACCTAAAGCCTAAAGTTAAAGGGGCTCAAAGCATTTCTTTGACTTCTGGAGGGATCGGACTCTCGGCCCAATAACTTATAAGGTCTAAGTACTAAAACCCCCTCATCAATATTCACCCCCTCTATCATTCATTCATTTTCCTTAAAAACCCCATTTTCCTAAGGTAAAACCACTATTTTCCTAGGAAAAGTAATTACCCCTATATAAAAACCCACAAATATACTTAATCCTATGTTGTGATGTTCGAATACAGAAATACACTTTACTTAGCGCTTTCCATTTTCATTTTCATATTAACATCTAATCTTATTTATATATTTAAATCCCGAAACTACACCCCTTTCCCATATATATTATTAAATTTCCATATGTTAATATCCCACCCCAGTTTGAAAGATAAAACAAAATAAAATAATTGCATGGATTAATTAATCGATCTGCGATTAATTAAGAACCATAACCCTCCGCCATGATAAAAGGGATTAATTAGTCAAATTGTGATTAATTAATAACCATCCTCCAATCAAATCATTCCCGACATCATTAAAGATCCTTAATCCGCAATTATTATCCCGTCAGGCCCCTCCATTAACTCCCAATCAAATCATTGCCCCAATCACCATACGATCTGACCCCTTCAGATCTAACGGTTGATGCCCATATCGGGCACCCTTCGATGCCGAACTTTACCCGCTCGATGTGAGCAATTTTACTGTTCACCCCACCGCTACGTGTCGCCCGATGAATGGCATTGGGTGAACCTCTCCCAATACTGCCAAGCACTCAAAAGCGGTGCGATAGATTCCGCTTACCACCCTCGCTAACCTCCGTTACTTAGCGCCAACTGTCGCTTTCCCATTATACCCGCCAAATCCATTAACTTTGCAAATATAACCAAAAATACTCATTATTTTTGTTTTACCAAAAAGAACCTCCTATTCCCCATGCACACGCAAAGTACATTCAAACTGTCAACCTATTTCCAACCATCAACCTCCAGAAGCCATTGAACTCCAAATTACCAGTGTGAAACCATGCTCTCCCTACGAACATTGCACCAGTGCCATTAATCCATTTTTACAACCAACACCAGGTATTTACCCCGTTTTCAACCAAGAAACCCTGTTTTCATACTGAACCTAAGCTGAATTGCTTTATAAATTAAGTAATTTAGTGAAATTAAGCTGTTGACAGTCTTGAAACTCTCTGAGACGACCCAGTTTTCCATAATCCCCTGAAACCCCCTACTATCGTCCTTGAATCCACAAGAACCAAGGATGGACACCCTAGTTTCCTTGAATGTCATGCCGGTTACCACTCCCCATAGAGATTTAGACCATCTTCCCCTGGCTGACAAAGATTTTCAGATAAAAGACCTCACCTTCGACGAAACCCCTTTGAAATTGCATTGCAGACACCGAGACAACTATTTGAACCATGCAGATAAGATAGGCCTCTGGGAATCAAACCTGCCCAAGTATCAATTTCCCAGTGTTCATGTCTTCCCAAAGATTATTCACTACTATCATGCAAATTATGACCCTATCACGAAAGTTGTAATGTCTCCAGACCAAAAAGTCTTGTTCACTATCACTATTGAATCCATAAATGAAATGTTATCGTTACAACCTGGTCAAGACCTCACTCCCCTTACCATTGCTGATTTGCTTGAAAGATTCTCTAAGCTATCTAGTTCCAGAGGTACCCAAATCCTCCAGACTTTCATTGTTGAAGAAAATTACATGCCAAAAGACCCCGCTCCTTATGTGTCAGTCATATTTTCTTATCTAGGCAAAGATATCACAACAATGATATCATGCATCTTAGGTTTTACCACTAATGAATATGTAGATGAGATCATTGTTTCCTACATGTCTATTTTTACCCTTGGTCGACCTCTTGCAGTCAAGTTTGATTATGCAAAATTCATCACAGAGAAAATGCATGATCAGTTTATGAGATTAGAAAATGAGAAAGTGTTCAAGTATTCATCAGTCCTGTATCAGTTGTTTCTCTACTACCAAACTGATAAGTTTCCCTTCTCTGTCCAAAAGCTTGATACTAGAGGGAACCCTAGATCGGTCATCTTCTGGACCTCTTTATTCCACAGGTCTAGTTATTCTCCCTATCCATATACAGAGTTTATTGACCTATTTGTACATCCAGTGACTACAATGTTATTAGGAAGTCCCCCTCCTAGAATCAGTCCAGACATTAAGAGGGTTCTCTAGTTGTCCAAATAATACAAAGTAGGGGATTGGTACTTGTACCAAAACCATACTAAAATCAAGATTTATGGGTGTGAACTGCCTCCTTACAAATTACCTAGATATCTCCCCATGCGATTATTTGCTCTAGAGTACTAAAGGTAAATGATCAATTTTGATGAGATTCACTTTGTCAAAACCGAGAAGAAGGCCCAGCTAAGAATAAAAGATCATCTAGGCCCATTTATTTGCGATAATAGAGAAGGAGGAAGAATTTATGGACTTAGTCCTTAAGTTAAAAGAAACTAAAAAAAAAATTGTAGAAAGCAATATAGTCTAAGCAGAGTGAGCTGGCCACTGCTCCTCAGACTGTCATACCAACAATTTCTACACCAGTACCCTCCACTCTGGCAACTTCCTTGGCACCAACACTTCCACCAGTGACAACACTGCCAGCAGCAGAGACTATTTCAACCACAGGTGCATCAACCAATGCAGGGATATCAGCAGAAAAAAACAGATGAGATGATTAAATCCATGGAAAAAATGAGTATCTAAGCCACAGAATTGAAAAAACTCATAGAACAAATGACAAGTTTGGAAACAAACTATGAGCTTGCCCAAATTCAGAATAAAGAAGAAGAAAGAAAAAACAAAAGGATGGAAGAAATAATCAAAGTCCTGGAGAAGGATTTGACATTAGAAAAACCATTGGGAGACATGAGAAATATATTGTGGGCCAATATCATTGATTCCATCAATAACATTTTGCCTTCTATCCAAGTAATTTTTGAACAAACTGAATTAATAAAAGTAGTTGTGGAAGCTATACAAAAAACTAAAGAAGAACTTGGAGATAAGCTTAAAGAGGCAAATCAGTTAATTGATTTCTTGAACAACAAGAACAGGTACCAGCTAGATGAGTTAGAGATTGAGGATAGAACAGCTACTATTATTGAAATAAAGAAAGTTCTTACTAAAAGGAACTTAATGCTTAATCTAGAGAAAAGGTGTCAGAGTATTTAGGTAGACATAGATAGCTTCATGTTGAAATATGGCATTTTGAGAGAAAAAGGCCTTCCTAGACCACTGGTTATCCATGACAAGTTAATGACACAAGAAGACTACATTGACAGGTTTCACAAAGAGTCCAAGAGCCAAGCAAGTTCTTTAGGAGTGAAAGCATTACCTACAGGAAAGGTACTTTATGATGGCTTGGAGAATCTATTTTACATAGAACATGAAGTAAAATATCTATTCACTAGCAAACCCAATTTTTCTAAGTACACAGAAGCTGATGAAGTTTACAGGAAGATGATCAGGATGAAATTACCGGATAATGAATGGTGGACCAGTTTGACTGATTTACTATAAAATTATGATAGTAAATATGCGGAGTAAAAAAATGTTTACCATGGTAAATTTTGGTAATACAAGATGAAAGGATGAAACAACACAGGTAAAGAGTATCAGTAGGTGAAGACAAGAGTGAAGTCCAGCACATAAATACCGAGGCAACTGTAAGAGCCAAATCCAAGTTCTAGTATCCAGCACATTCACAAATAAAGGGACAATAAACAATCTATTTTCCATCTATCTCTATCTTCGTGTGGAAGATAACTTTTGTTTCCTAGAATAAATCTCATATAGTTATGAGATATTTGTATTAATTTTTGTATAAATACTTCACAAATTGAAGTAATTGGGGGGGTTAAAAAGCGTTTCTGTAGACTTTTTGTTTTGAGCTAAAGGAGCTATTGTAATCAAGGTTGGACTGGTTTATTGGACTAAATAAAGTTGAGGACATTTAACTCGATTCATGTGCACCGTGGGAAACAAATAAGTATCACTTCTCTGAGTTTGATTATTGTTTTCCTTTATGTTATGAAATATCATATGTGTTTCTTATAATTCTTAAAAGCAAACAAGGAGTAATATCATCAGAATTAGCTTAAGTGCTCTCTGTTTTAACTGTTTGCTTATTCAATGTTTTCTACTAAATTGCTTAAGTTTTGGAATACTTAGTTGTTCTCTTACTTTTGTAATGCATTCCCTCTATTGTCCCTTAGTACAAGATTCTTAATTGCCCTTGTTATTTTCCAAACCTCCCTTCTTCATCTTAATCCCTGTTAAGGATTCTTCATTGCCCTTGGCCCTGGTTAAGATTTTCATCCATTAAAACCTTCATATTTGTCCTTGTTGTGCTAACTTTCCTTGTGAACTCTTACCTCAGTGATTAATCAAGTCCTGATAAACCTTTCCTACTTGACTCCATATCCCAATGGCCTAAATACCGGCTCTGCCCATCTGTTTCCTTAATTCCACCAAACAAATTAAAACAAATTCCTTAAGCATTAATAACTAGCCTAATATCATATCGAAACAATGCTAATTATAAAGAGAGAGCCCTCTCTGAGTGTAGATCGGCTAGGATCTGTACTTAAAAGATTGGTTTGTAGTTACCTTGAACACTTTCCTTCTTTTAAATAACTTCTAAGGAAAATCTAAGTGATAACATAGTGGCGACCATACTGGGGAATGAACAAATCCTCAGTTGAAGTAAACCTTTGAGAAACATAAAGTTTAATTTGAAGCATCTTAAAGGATTATTAGAAGTTGTTTTGAACATCCATAAAATAATAGCATTTAAAAAGTTCAAAATCTGGCTTCAGGAAGAACTCATTATACCAGGGCTAACCCTGATTCAAATCCTCCCCCTATGTTTGAAAATCCCAACTTGATTCCGAGAATCATCAGAAGACAAGAGAGTTTAGTCAGCCCTAGACCTTTGTTTAGATCATATTCATGCCCTGCTGAGTGGCTTTTCTTAGAAGACCTTCCTTTTGACGAATACTTTGAGACTTCTCTGTTTAGAACCACATTTGATAATGCACTGTTAGACTTGGTCCCAGATCCAGAATTCACCAGAGAACTTGAGATCCAATGAGCCAACTTGTCAATTGATCTAAATCTACTAAACTCCTCTCAGTTATCCCTTACCACTGATAGAGCCCCTGAACTTTCTGAAACAGCTTCACTTTTGTTAGGTCATCATTATTCCCTCACCTTTTTGAAGTCCAATCCACCCCACCATTCATTCCTTCACTTCCTCTTCATCCAATCACTACTCAACACCCTACCCCTATCTCTAATTCTTCCTCCACAACCCGGACACCCCCTATTACCCCAACTTTGGTTCCCACTCCTACCCAACCCATAATCATGGCCAATAGATATGCTCCCCTTGTGATGCCTGCTCCCCAAGGTGCTATGCCACAGGAATATCAGAGTAAAATTGTTACCTTTGATGGCACTAGAACATACACATCACAACAGCACACTAGGAAAATGACAGACTACTTTGAACTTCATGAGATTGACGTAGCTGATGTCCAAATGAGAATTTTCGTCCAAAGTCTGGCTGGAGAAGTGAGAACATGGTTTATATCTTTGCCCCCTCAGAGCATAGATAGTCTAGAAGTCCTTTACCAACAGTTCTTGAATAGATGGGAGAAGAAGAAGAACCCCCTTCAAATTTTATCTGAATATGAAAACCTTAAAAGGGGGCCAAATGAAATTGTTCAGGACTATTGCACCAGGTTTAATAATGTATGTAATGGCATTCCACTTGACCTTAGACCTCCACCTAGCTTAGCCCTAATCAAATTTCCAAATGGATTTGATACAAATATGGCTTTTCAATTAAGAGAAAGAAATCCCCCCACTCTGGAAGAAATGCAGAGTGTAGCAATAAGCGTTGAAGCTAACCTGCTTGCCAAAAGAGCCAGAGCTAGAAATGAGAGAAGAGTACCCTTGAAAGAGGAAACCTCACCTTTTGACCAAAAAATGGATGCTTTGACCAAAGGAATGGAAAGGTTGATGGACAGAATCGAAAACATTGAAAGAAAACCTCACTGGGATAACCAGCAGGCTCCCCTAGCAAGAAATCCGAACTTTAGGAAAAACCAGAACCAGAATGCTGGAAAGAATATTCCTGACCAGAATATCAGACCACCTTTCCAAGAAAACTATGCAGAGGCCTCACACTTAGAAGACCCTGAACAAGACACTCAGATTAATTTGATGGGTCTAGATGATGAGGAAAACATTTTCCTAACTCAGGATGACCAAGAATCACACATGCTCCAACAATTCCAAACCCAAACAAGAGAATCATTTGATTTCAAATAGGGGTACGACTCTGCTATTTTTGAGGTACATAAATAGTACAATTTAAGAAGCAGAAGAAATATTGATGCCCCAGAACAAAACCAAAAAACAGTTCCTAATCAGTCTAAGAAAATCAAAACAGCTCCAGTGACAAAAACTCTTCAAATCCTTTCTAGATCAAATCAAAATCCCCCCAGCCCCACCATTGAAGATGTAACTGATAACCATCCTTCTAATGAACAACCTTCCACTTCATCTCCCCCAAGGGAATAGTGGAAATTTATCCAAAGATTATATTAGAAAACCCAACAAAGAATGCTCCAAACCTTGAAAAACAAGAAAACACTGGTGCCAAAGTTTCAAACGTTCAAACGGATAGAGCCCCTTTGTCTTTCAATCTAGGGGTAGAGGTGGCCAAGCTCAAAATCTCAGTTCCTTTTACAAAACTGGTTAAACATGATACTTACAGGTCTCAGATAAGCAAATCATTAAATTTCATTGAAAACAAAGTTTCTGTAAACCTTTTTGATGATCAACCTGAGTTAATTTTTGGCCCTGATGTAAATGGGAAACCAATGGAAATAGGGGTACCACCCTTCTATATCAGCCTCAACATTCACGACAAAATCCTACATAATGCCATGCTTGACTCTGGTGCTTCACCTAACCTCATGCCAAAGTCTGTTATGGAGAAACTTAACTTAGACATCACTAGGCCTTATAGGGATTTATTTTCCTTTGATTCAAGTCACGTTAGGTGCTTAGGGCTTATAAAAGATTTGTGTGTTTCTCTGGTTTAGTACCCTGCCAAAACTATACTCATGGACATTATTGTTGCTGATATACCTCCCAAGTATGGAATGCTATTGTCCATATCTTGGGATGCCAAACTCCAGGGATCCCTGCAACTTGATATGTCTTATGCTACCATTTCAGTTTTTGGACATCCCAAGAAACTATATAGAGAACCTTTAATGAAGTATGTAATGAGTAGTCAGGAGAAACCTCAGAACTTTCCTATATATTCAGTACATTCTGACATGGATTCTTTTATTCTTTATAATGCTGAAACAAGACATGAAGCTGATTCAAATAACATTATAACATAACCAAAAGAAATTGCAGTATTAAAAGAAAATTCAAATGTTCAAATTCATGAGATATCAAATGACAAAGAAAACCTAGATGCCCTAGTCAAGAAAGAAACCACCACTCCAGATACAAATTATGAACATGAAATCTTATGGCATCTGGAATTTGATGGTTCAGTAAACAGGCTAGGTGCAAGAGCAGGTGTATGGATTTATAACTTAGAGAATGATCATGCAGAAGGTCATGCCTATAGGTTAAACTTCAAATGCACAAACAATATGGCAGAATATGAAGCACTCCTGTTAGGTCTTAAACTAGTTAAAGGATTAGGAGCTATAAGGGTATCAATTATGGGAGATTCTGAATTGATAGTTAAACAAATTAATGGTGTTTACCTGACTAGAGACCCTAGACTAGGATTTTATAGAGGTACAGTTGTAGAAATCCTTAACACTTTTTTAGAAACCAAGCTTGCTGCTATCCCCAGAAAACATAACATGCAAGCTCACAGTTTGGCCATGTTTTCTAGTACCTGTAAGTTGCCCTTCTAACCCAACCATCAGTACACTGCTGAGGTTAGGCATAGACCAACAATTCCTAACAACTTAAAGAACTGGAAAGTATTTGAAAATGATAAGAATATTAAAAAAAAATTAACATTAGATGAAGGATTTTCTAATATTAATATAGATAGGAACAAAGCTTCATATTTTGATCCCACTAATGAAATAGAAATTAACCAACTAGAAGAAGATCAAATAGACAGACTTCATCCTACAGAATTCACAAAATCAGATATTCAAGATTTAAAACAAATGGAAATTGATGAAGTAATTGATGATGAAACTGAAGTCATAAATCTCAAAGATAATTTCTTACCCAAGGGATTAACTCCTTTGGAGGACTTATTCGACTCAAATGATATTCCTAAAAAGCCAAAAATGGAACCTTTGAAATCAAACATTAAGGAATGTAATCTAGGATCTGAAGAGAATCCAAAACTAATAAAACTATCTAAATCATTACCTCCCAATGAAAAACTGAAATAAATGGAACTTATGAAGGAATTCTAGGATGTTTTTGCCTGGAGTTATGAGGACCTAAAATCCTATGATACTAGCGAAACTCGCGCGCGCTGCTGTTCTGACCGCCTGTAGGTTGCCGCCGCCAAGCTCTTGGACGCTGCCATGAGCGGTCCCGAGGGTGGGGAGTCTGCTCCCACCCCTCCTCTATCCTCCGCAGATGCCTTCAAAAGGCTGTTATCGCAGAAAGGGAAGAAGCATCAGCACGTTGAAGTGCCGAAATTCATTAAAAAGCTCGACGAAATACCAGAGATAGCACTCCCAGAGGAACAATCGATTAAAATCGCTCTTGCGTTGTCTGACAGAGGCCTGGTAGGGCAGTTTATGGGCCGATGGCCGTCCACTAAGACCACGGACGATTGGATACAACGAAACTGGAGACCGCAGCTGGAAAATAATGTGATTTGTTATGCTGTAGGGCGAGGCTATTTCATCTTTGAATTTACCACCAAGGAAGATCGCGACCTGGTTTTCAGAAACGGGCCGTACTTTATGGGAAATCAGGGACTGTATCTCAATAAATGGAGTCCTGATTTTGACCCATCCGTTGATGTCCCCAAGGAGGCGCCGGTCTGGGTTCGTTTACCCAATCTCCCTCTTCACTGTTGGAGCTATCAATCTCTGCAGAAGATTGGTAATGGGCTGGGTCGATTCATTGACAAAGCTGATCACAAGGGCCAATATACTTGTGCCAGAATCTGCGTAGAAGTCGATCTGGAAGCCGGGCTACCAGAAGCGATTAAACTCAAAGTTGGAGAATGGCAGCACTACCAGAAGTTGGACTACGAGCAGCTGCCTTTCAAATGTCGAACTTGTCATGAGCATGGACACTTCCAGAGAAACTGCCCAAAAGCCCCATCAGGGAACACAGTTGAAGAAGAAGGATGGAAAGAAATCAGAAAGGGAAAGGCTATCCCAAAGCCTCCCAGACAGAAAACTACCGCCCCATCGGGAAAGCCTCACATCAACCCAAAAGTCGCTGCTACTTCTAAAGACGGATCTCCATCTGGAGAAAAGATGGACGATAAGGAGAACCAAGAAGAAACCGGAAATATGGAGAAACAAGGAAAAACAAATGAAGCAGAATCAACAGTTCCCACACCCGAGGAGTGTCAGAGGGGAAATGAAGGCAATGAAGAACACATTAGTCTAGCCTCAGACTCTGAAGGCGATTCAGAAGAGAGAGATTCTAAATCTGACAATTCGTTAGCCACTCCAATCAAGACGACTAGAGGGCGGAAATCCAAGAAGAAACAGAGAGAGGAAGAAACTTACAAAGATGTCCTCCAGGGATCCCAAAAAACTCTCAAATCAGTGATAAATACCAGATCTGGACGCAAAAGCAACAAGGCTCCAATGGGAGCCTCCTCTCCCCACAAAAGTAAATAATGAAATACGTCTCCTGGAACTGCAGAGGTTTAGGCAGCAGGTCGAAAGAGGAAGCCCTGAAAGATTTAGTGAGAATATACTCGCCTGAAATCCTCCTCATCCAGGAGACAAAGCTGGAGGATCTTTCCCTCCTCCAATCTAGTAAAGTTTTTTGGAACAAAGGCCATGGAAAAGCGGTTAGTGCAAGAGGTGCCTCTGGTGGAATAGCCACCTTCTGGAACAGCACCATATATGACTTTATTCAAGAAAAAAGCAGCCCTCACTGGCTCTTCACTCAGCTACTCCACAAGGATTCTGGTCAGCAAGTAAGTATGTTTAATGTTTATGCTCCTGTTTTGTCAAGTGAAAAAAAAATCTGCTGGAATTCGCTTCATTCATTTCTTTTAGAGCAAAACCCCGAGAATATCATAATTGCAGGTGACCTTAATGTCACCCTTGATATTGATGAGAAAAAGGGAGGTTCCATTGTCAGGGATCCTGCCAGAGAATGGGTTGAAGACATAATGCTGGGCTGGGACCTGGAGGATATTAAACCCTCTTCAGGAAAATTCACTTGGTCCAACAAAAGAACAGGCCCCAATCATATTGCTGCCCATCTGGACAGATTTCTTGTCCATTCCTCCTTCCTAACTAGCGGTCTTATGGCATCCTCTAAAATTCTCCCAAATCTCACCTCTGACCATAAGCCCATTCTTCTCGAGCTTTCCCTTGATTGCAATCTTGGCCCCATCCCTTTTCGGTTCAGCCCTTTGTGGATCCAGCAAGAAGGCTTTCAAGATGTGGTCTCCGACTCTTGGAATAGGCCCGTCCAAGGTTCTCCTTTCTTTGTGTGGGAAGAGAAAATCAGGATTCTAAAAAGAAATCTAAAAGACTGGGCTAAAAGACTGCAATCCCCCACATCCAAAAGAAAAGAAAATACAAATAGGCTTGCTGCCCATCAACTAGAAATGGAGCAAAATCCTGTTTCTCAAAGTATGCTACTAAAAGAAGTCGAGCTCCAAAAAGAGGTTCATAGATCTAGCAGGGAGGAGGAAGAATTTTGGCGGCAGAAGTCTAGGATTCTCTGGCTGAAATCCGGCGATAAGAACACCAGCTTTTTTCTTATGCAAGCGGAAGCCCGAAAGAACTTCAAATCAGTCTCAGAGATTCAACACCAAAATACTGTGATCAAGGATTTCGAAGGCATCAAGAGAGATGCATACTCCTTCTTCCAAGATCTGTATTCGGCTCCTGAAGAACCAGCTATTGATCCCCACTCTTATCCGATCAATTTAATCCCCAATTGTGTCAAGGAATCGGACAACGATATGCTGACAGCTCCGATTAGTATGGAAGAGCTTGAGGAGGCACTGAACAACATGGAGCCTGATAAAGCCCCAGGGCCAGATGGGTTCTCTGTCAGGTTCTTTTTGACTTGCTGGTCAATAATCAAAAAAGATCTACTGAGGATGGTCAGAAAATCCCAGAATTGTGTAAAGATAGGTGGTGGCATCAACTCAGCCTTCCTAGCTCTGATCCCAAAAGAGAAAGGCGCCTCTGATTTTAGTAGATTTAGGCCAATCTTGTGCAATTCTAGCTATAAGTTGGTCACCAAAATAATAGCCACCAGGCTGAAAAACATCTTGCCAGACATCATCCCTGAAAATCAAGGTGGTTTCATAAAAGGCAGAAAGATTTTGGATAATATTGTGCTGGTCCAAGAAGCAGTTCACTCTAGTAGCCAAAGAAAGGAGAAAGGCATGGTGATTAAGCTTGACTTGGCTAACGCATTTGACAGGGTGAGACATGAATTTTTGTTTGTTGTGATGAAGAAGTTAGGCTTTTCAACAAACTTCATCAACTGGGTGAAAGCCTGTATTGCCTCGCCTTGGATTGCACCCTTGGTTAATGGTCGTTCTGCCAATTTCTTCCAAGCTTCTAGGGGCCTGAGACAAGGATGCCCATTGTCTCCGCTCCTATATGTTGTCCAAGCCTCGGTGTTAAGTTTCCAACTAGATCATAATCAGCAAATTCAAACACTGCCTGGCCTCAGAACTACTCACAAGGTGAAAGACATTAATCATGCCCAATTTGCTGACGACACTCGGCTGCTTGGAGGAGCCAGCTTGATCTCTGCCAGACATTTCAAGAGGGAACTGGACATTTACAGGCTGATCTCAGGAAGCAAAATCAATTATAGAAAATGCTCTATCTATGGCTGGAATTGCTCGACTAAAGAACTGTCTGACATAGCAAGACTTTTAGAAATGGAAGGAATCCGAAATTGGGAGTCATTTAAATATCTTGGGATACCAATCTTCAAAACTAAGCCTAAAGTTGCTCACTGGCTGCCACTGCTTGACAAAATAAAGAATAGAATCCAAGCCTGGGGTGCCTCATGGCTGAACAATGCAGGGAAAGTCATCCTCATGAAATCAGTCCTAATAAGCATGCCTCTATTCCAAAACTCAATCCTCCTTTCCCCAAAAACCTTTCTTAGTAAGTTGGATAGCCTGCTGAGAAGATTTCTGTGGGAAGGTGGGAATAACAATGATAGAAGAATCCATTTAGTGAGCTGGGAAATCCTCAAGAGTCCCTTTCAGGAAGGAGGCCTCCAGCTGCGCAATTTGGCTGCTCAAAATCTTGCTTTGGGATCCAAGATCCTATGGAATTTAGTTTCTGGAAATACTAGCTGGAGTAAAAGAGTCATTTGGAAGAAATACTTCCATGGGCAGCGTTTGAGATGCCTGGATAAGCCTCCAAGAACCCTAAAAGGTTCACCAATATTCAATCTTTGCAATGCTGCAAGGGAGCAATTCAGCCAACACCTATATTGGATCCCTGGTAATGGAAGGAAAATCAATATCTGGGATGATTCGATCTTGGGTGACCAGCCAATGAAGCATGTGAATGATCTTGCAAACATCAAAGATTGGCTTCAGTCTCGTAATATGCACACATTGTGGGACATTTCGAACTAGAAAGAAGCTCCTGACAGAACTTGGGATGGGTGGAATCTGGGGGAGGTCCCCATAATGCTGCAGGGGGAAGCCTCTTAACTTCTAGATATGCTCCAAGGAAAATCTCCTTCAAAGGCCACCGCTAAAGACAAAAGAGGCTGGGGGTCCATCTCTGGCCAATATACTGTTTCTGAAGGTTATAAAAGAATTATGGATGTTCCTCATGTCCCTCCAAATCCGGCCCAATGGAAATTTATATGGGACTTTCCAGCTCTCCCAAAAATAGACTTCTTCTGTTGGACCGTGGCGCATCAAAGCATCCTCACCAGAGATAACTTGAGAAGAAGAGGGATGGAAGGACCTTCCAGATGTCCCCTCTGTAGGTCTGATGAAGAAACTACCAATCACCTGTTGCTGTTATGCCCCTTTGCTCAAGAAGTCTGGAGGGGGGTGCTGTTGTTAGAGCCCTTTATCCTTGTTCTCCCAGACAACATCCCTGCCTTGTTCAGATCTTGGGCCAACTTATCTCCCTTCTGCCTTAAAAATAAAAGTCTTCTTAAAACCAGCTGGATGTGGATCCCTAAGTTTATTTGCTGGAAATTATGGTTGGAAAGAAACAACAGAATTTTTCGAGAAGAAAGTTGCACTACAACAAGAGTTATCTCTAAAATAAAAGCATTGTTGGGAGAGGCACTGGAAGCCAACACTTCATCAAGGAATGAAACGAGACTGCTCATAGAAGAAGAGAATTGGTTAAAAAAATTAGTTCCAAAGCTAAAGGAAAGGCCCCCTCATTCTGTTCCCGTTCACTCCAGTTGGGAGATTAGGCTGGAAGAACAAGAGTTTATCAAGTGGAGATCGGCCTTGGAAGATCATTGTTTATTCTTCGATGGGGCTTCTAAAGGAAACCCTAGGGTTGCTGGCAGCGGGGGAGTTCTACTGAGCCCTGGGGGCTTTCCGGAACTGAGATTCCACTGGGGTCTAGGAACTGAAACTAACAACAGAGCGGAGGCTCTGGCATTGTGGCAAGGGCTGACACAGGCGATTAAAAGAAATATCCTTTCTCTCTCAGTCTTCGGAGACTCAAGACTCATCATCCAGGCCATGCTTCGTCCTAAGAACTCTCACCAGGTTCAGTTAGCCTCCATCATCAGGAAAATCAGACTTCTGCTGCCCAAATTTAACAAAATATCCTTCTTTCATATCTTAAGGAACCTCAACTCCCTAGCTGATACTGAGGCCAACCTTGGTGTCCTCTGTTCTCGAAGATCCCTGGTAATTAACTCAACAGAATCATCTTGCTCAATTCCTTAAATCTCCAGCTCGATCCTCCCTTCCTATTTGAAATAGGGGCTCTCTGTTCAATCAATTTTGTAATCCGACAACCCAAAACTGATTCCAGATTCCGAGCTTGTTTTCTGTTAACTGATTTGTCTCTGTTTCCCTAGCGAATTTAACGATTCCTAAAGGGCGTATCCAAGCTCAGTCTCGCTTTACCTATGTCTCTCTCTTCTGACGGTTTGGAACAGAAATCTCAGAGTCGGTCTTCCCTGGGAAACAGCATTGGTGACTTCTCCCAAACTCTGCGTTGGCAATTCCAGTTGTTGAAGCCTTCCCTTCATTCTGCGGTCATTCAGTTCTGTGCCAAGGATGTCTGCTGGAATGGCACTTCAAAGATCCGCAGGCAGCCCATCTGAAGCGGAATTTTTGATTCACAGTTAGCTCAAGCTCCGCTTGAGGACTTTGCATGGGGCGTCGTCTCTTCTACAGCCATCAATATGCCGAAGTAGTTTATCTCTCCTGTTCAGAACCTCGATTTGACCAGCATATTTCTCGGATTTGATCAGCAAATCATTGCACTCCCCTGTTCTCTGTCATGGACTCTTTAGAATTCTAAAGCATGCAGTAGCTGGTTTACCGCCCATTTCAATATAACCGTTATTGTCCAAAAAAAAAAATCCTATGATACTAGCATTATACAACACACTATCCCTTTAAAAGAATATCAGAAGCCCTTTAGACAGAAGCTTAGAAGAATTAACCCTATTCTACTACCTTCTATCTAAAAGGAAATCAAACGAATGTATGAAGCTAAGATTATTGCACCCATTAGGTTTTCAGATTGGGTATCTAATCTTGTCCCTACAAGAAAGAAAACTGGAGAAATAAGACTGTGTGTTGACCTTAGGAATTTAAACAAAGTTTCACTCAAAGATAACTATCCCTTACCTAAAATGGATCACATATTACAAAGGGTAGTAGGTTCCACAAGGATCTCACTAGTTAGATGGGTTCTCTGGTTATAACCAAATCCTAGTCCATCCTGATGATCAAGGAAAGACTACTTTCACTAACCCATGGGGTACCTTCATGTATGTTAAAGTTCCTTTTGGATTGAAAAATGCAGGGGCCACCTTTCAAAGAGCAATGGATATTTCCTTTGCTAAGGAAATCCATGATTTCCTAGTTATATACCTTGATGATATCACAGTATTTTCCAGATCAGATCAACAGCACCTGGATCATCTTAGGCAGGTCTGTATTAAATGCAGGAAATATGGCATCTCTCTAAATCCAAAAAATTATTTATTTGGTTCGGAAGAAGGCAAATTATTAGGCCACATTATCTCTAAAGATGGTATCAGGATTGACCCAACCAAGATTGAAGCTATTTTGCAAATACCCCACCCCAGAAACATCAAAGAACTTCATGCATTTTTAAGAAAAATAAACGTTTTAAGAAGATTTATCTCTAACCTAACTAAACTAATTAGACTGCTAAATAACATGTTGAAAAAATATTCGGCTATTAAATGAACCGTAGAGGCTAAAAAATCATTCGAAGATATAAACCTAGCCTTGACTCAAACACTAGTCCCCATAAGTCCAATGTTTGACGAAGAATTTATCATTTTTCCTTTGCATCAGAACATACCATTACTGCAGTTTTACTACAGAAGAATGATCAGGGAATTGAACAACCAATAGCCTTCTTTAGTAAAGCTCTAAGGGATGCACCTTTAAAGTATAACATAACGGAAAAACAGGCTTTTGCCTTGGTAAAAGCTATCAAAGATTTTAGAGTCTATATCTTGTACTCTCACATAGTAGCTTATGTTCCCAATATTGTAGTAAAAGACATTCTAACACAGAATGGAGTTGATGGAAAAAGGGGAAAGTGGATAGCTTCAATATTAGAATGTGACATAGAGATTAAACCTACAAAATTAATTAAAGGTCAGGGGTTGGCTAAACTTTTGGTTGAAACAAATTGCCAAGCCCTAGATATAAACTTCATTGCAGAACTGGATAACGAAGAGGAGATGGCAACTCCACAAATCATCCAGGGCTTTACAGATTCACCATGGTATGCTGATATAATATATGTTCTACAAAACCTACAACCTCCTCCAGGCTTGTCCAGAACTAAAAATAGGTTTTTGAAAATGAAGTATTTGAAATTCTGCATAATTGATAATACTTTATTTTGGAAAAATGATTTTTTATGTGATTTTGTTGAAATTATTCTCACAAACATATTATGGATCACAGAAGTCTCAATTCTATAATAATTTCCCTGCACAGAGAAGCCACTGCGAAAAAAGTACATCATTTCAAACGGGCACGCATGCAGGTCTCAAAGTTGAAGTCTTATCTAGCATTTCTAAAGCGATGCAAGGATTCCTCAGTTATTTCGTCGTTACTTAGTAAAATATCGTTGTTGGAATGGCCTGTTGTCCCTATTTAACTTATCACTTAGATTGGATCTTCAACTTGTCCTGACGATGAACCACACTGGTTGGTTCGAAACATGTCGACAAATGATTTTTTATGTGATTTTGTTGAAATTATTCTCACAAACATATTATGGATCACAGAAGTCTCAATTCTATAATAATTTCCCTGCATGGAGAAGCCACTGCGAAAAAAGTTCATCGTTTCGAATGGGCATGCATGCAGGTCTCAAAGTTGAAGTCTGATCTGGCATTTCTAAAGCGATGCAGGGATTCCTCAGTTAATATAGCTATTGGAATGGCCTACTGTCCCTATTTAACTTATCACTCAGATTGGATCTTCAACTTGTCCTAATGAGGAACCACACTGGTTGGTTCGAAACGTGTCGACAAATGATTTTTTATGTGATTTTGTCGAAATTATTCTCACAAACATATTATGGATCACAGAATTCTCAATTCTATAATAATTTCCCTGCATGGAGAAGCCACTGTGAAAAAAGCACATCGTTTCGAACAGGCACGCATGCAGGTCTCAAAGTTGAAGTCTGATCTGGAATTTCTAAAGCGATGCAGGGATTCCTCAGTTATTTCGTCGTTATTCAGTAAAATATAGCTGTTGGAATGGTCTGTTGTCCCTATTTAACTTGTCGCTCAGATTGGATCTTCAACTCATCCTGATGATGAACCACACTGGTTGGTTCGAAACGCGTCGACAAATGATTTTTTATATGATTTTTTTGAAATTATTCTCACAATCATGAAGGTATTCTGTTAAATTGTTTATTAAAGGAAGAATCTGACAAAGTACTCCAAGAATTTCATGCAGGTGATTGTGGAGGACATCTCTACTGGAAGACAACGGCTGATAAGATCTTGAAAGCTGGATTTTACTGGCCAACTTTGTTTTCTGATGTAAAAAAAATTGTAACCTCCTACCACAAGTGTCAGATCTTTGAAGGAAAAAGAAAACTTCTCCCTTTACCTTTGAAACCCATTTATACTGAAAAACCTTTTCAACAATGGGGTCTAGACTTCATTGGTGAAATTCATCCCCCTTCTTCTGCTCAACATGGGTGGATCTTCACTGCCACAGATTACTTTACAAAGTGGATAGAAGCCATTCCCTCTATAAAAGTCACTGATACTATCATAATAGGTTTTCTGGAGGCCAATATTCTGTTCAAATTTAGCTGTCCCAACAAAATTATCACAGATAATGCTGCAACCTTTAAATCAAAGAGGATGATTGATTTATACTATAAATATCGTATACCACTCTATAGCCTACTATCCCCAAGGAAATGGACTTGCAGAGTCCTCCAACAAAAGCCTGATGAGCATTATTAAAAATTTGTTGGAAGATAATAAGAAAACATGGAATAAGAAATTGATAAACGCTTTGTGGGCAGACAAGCTGACCACTAAGAAATCCATTGGAACCAGTCCCTCTCAGCTAATCTATGGGATGGAAGTAGTTTTCCCTTCATCATTGGGAATTCCAATGATGAAACTACTCCAGGAATCCCAAGTTGAGCCAAATGATATTCAGAGGAGAATCAATAAAACCATTCATTTGCAGAAAACAAGGGAGGAAGTATACATCAGAGCCCAAGCACTGCAGGAAAAACTCAAGAAATTCTTTGATAAAAGAACCAAGGCAGAAGACTTCTATCTTGGTGATAAAGTTTTGAAGTGGGACTCCAGAAGGGAAGACAAAGGGAAACATGGGAAGTTTGATTTCTTGTGGAAAGGTCCATACATTATATATGCCTTCAGAGGTAATAATTCTTACTTTCTCAAAGAATTGGATGGTGCAGAGGTAGAAGGAGGACCAGTAAATGGTCGAATGTTGAAGCACTATATTGATCCAAGTTACTAATTTTACCAGTTTCAGTTGTACATATTATATCCTCCAGAAAGTTTAGTTTGGATTGGATGGTAAATTTTGGAGTTGAAGCCCGAAGAGAAGGCCCTAAGCTTCAAAACTGTCACTGTCATAAATATCAATAAAGCAGCAAAATAGAGGGAAAATTGCAAAATAAAATCGCAGCCTTTCAGAAGGCCATTGATCTATAGTTCTTGACTTTCCACCAGGGAAATCCATCCTCAAGTGGAGCCAATGTTATGTTCCTATACCAATAGGTGTCATAATTTATGATTGACTTAGTTTATCTCTATAATATGTACATACCTTTGCTTTCTGCAAATGTTTTCCATATTCAAAAAATCAAAATTAAAAAATGTAAAGAGGGTATGTCCTAAAAGAAAAATAAAAGGACAAAAAGAATAAAGAAAAGGTCAAAAAAGAAATGAAAGAAAATGAACCCCAAGAAAAAAAGGAAAAGACCATGAAAGTGTGCAAGTCTAAATGCCACTACCATTTACTTTGATGAAAAATAAAAGGTTGTGTGCAGCTTGTCACTTATGCCACAATACATGAATGGTCAAATAGTATAAACTTGGCTATTTCATGTTTTCAATTTTTATGTTCATAGATAGAGAATAAAATCCGACCAAACTGTTTAATCTTGGCAGATAAATAGATAGGTAGAGTGAATAAAAGGAGCTCAACAGTTTAATCTGAGCCCTTGGATGTAATAAGGATAGACTTAGATAGATTTTATTGTAAAAGAAAAGAAAAATGTTTGATAAGGTTTGCCAGCTTAAGTGAACCCTAATAAAGAGTAGAAAAATGGTAGGATGCGTAGATGGGTAAGTAGTTGGATGGTTCCAGAATTATGATGAATGGTTGGTTAAAAATCATATCATATGCTTCATCATCAAGTTACTAAAGCATGGATGATAATTTAGCAGTTACATAAAGTCAAGCGATTAATTTCCCCATTCATTTTACCCTTAAGTTTAATAATTTCCCATAAGTAAAGACAAAAGTACCTAAAGCCTAAAGTTAAAGGGGCTCAGAGCATTTCTCTGACTTCTGGAGGGATCGGACCCTCGGCCCAATAACTTATAAGGTCTAAGTACTAAAACCCTCTCATCAGCATTCACTCCCTCTATCATTCATTCATTTTCCTTAAAACCCCCATTTTCCTAAGGTAAAACCACTATTTGCCTAGGAAAAGTAATTACCCCATATAAAAACCCACAAATATACTTAAGCCTAAGTTGTGATGTTCGAATGCGGAAATACACTTTACTTAGCGCTTTCCATTTTCGTTTTCATATTAACATCTAATCTTATTTATATATTTAAATCCCAAAAATACACCCCTTTCCCATATATATTATTAAATTTCCATATGTTAATATCCCGCCCCGGTTTGAAAGATAAACCAGAATAAAATAATTGCATGGATTAATTAATCAATCTGCAATTAATTAAGAACCATAACCCTTTGCCATGATAAAAGGTATTAATTAGTAAAATTGTGATTAATTAATAATTGTCCTCCAATCAAATCATCCCCGACATCATTAAATATCCTTAATCCGCAATTATTATCCCGTCGGGCCCCTCCATTAACTCCCAATCAAATCATTGCGCCAATCACCGTATGATCTGACCCCTTTAGATCTAATGGTTGACGCTCATATCAGGCAGCCTCTGATGCCAAACTTTACACGCCCGATGTGAGCGGTTTTACTGTTCACCCCGCCGCTACGTGTCACCCGATGAATGGCATCGGGCGAACCTCTCCCAATACCGCCAAGCCCTCAAAAGCGGTGCGATAGATTCTGCTTACCGCCTCCGCTTACCACCCTCACTAAACAACAAAACGTCACCTCCGTTAGTTGGCACTAACTGTCACTTTCCCATTATACCTGCCAAATCCATTAACTTTGCAAATAAAACCAAAAATACTCATTATTTTTGTTTTACCAAGAAAAGAACCTTATGTTCCCCATGCACACGCAGAGTACATTCAAACTATCAACCTGTTTCCAACCATCAACCTCTAGAAGCCATTGAACTCTAGATTACCAGTGCGAAACCGTGCTCTCCCTGCGAACATTGCACCAGTTCCATTAATCCATTTTTACAACCACCACCAGGCATTTACCCTGTTTCAACCAAGAAACCCTGTTTTCGTACTGAACCTGAGCTGAATTTCTTTATAAATTAAGTAATTTAGTGAAATTAAGCTATTGACAGTCTTGAAACTCTCTTAGACGACCCAGTTTTCCATAATCCCCTGAAACCCCCTGCTATCGTCCTTGAATCCACAAGAACCAAGGATGGATGCCCCAGTTTCCTTGAATGTCATGCCAGTTACCACTCCCCACAGAGATTTAGACCATCTTCCCCTGGCTGACAAAGATTTTCAGATAAAAGACCTCACCTTCGACAAAACCCTTTGAAATTGCATTGCAGACACTGAGACAACTATTTGAACCATGCAAATAAGATAGGCCTCTGGGAATCAAACCTGCCCAAGTATCAATTTCCCAGTGTTCATGTCTTCCTAGAGATTATTCACTACTGTCATGAAAATTATGACCCTATCACGAGAGTTGTAATGTCCCCAGACCAGAAAGTCTTGTTCACTATCACTACTGAATCCATAAATGAAATGTTACAGTTACAACCTGGTCAAGACCTCACCCCCCTTACCATTGTTGATTTGCTTGAAAGATTCTCTAAGCTATCTAGTTCCAGAAGTACCCAAATCCTCCAGACTTTCATTTTTGAAGAAAAGTACATGCCAAAAGACCCTCCTCCTTATGTGTTAGTCATCTTTTCTAATCTAGGAAAAGATATCACAACAATGATATCATGCATCTTAGGTTTTACCACAAATGAATATGTAGATGAGATCATTTTGTCCTACATGTCTATTTTTACCCCTGGTCAACCTCCTACAGTCAAGTTTGATTATGCAAAATTCATCACAGATAAAATGCATGATCAGTTTATGAGATTAGAAAATGAGAGAGTGTTCAAGTATTCATCAGTCTTGTATCATTTGTTTCTCTACTACCAAACTGATCAGTTTCCCTTCTCTATCCAAAAGCTTGATGCTAGAGGGAATCCTAGATCGGTCATCTTATGGACCTCTCTATTCCACAGGTCTAGCTCTTCTCCCTATCCATATACAGCTTTTATTGACCTACTTGTACATCCAGTGACTACAATGTTATTAGGAAGTCCCCCTCCTAGAATCAGTGCAGACATTAAGAGGGTTCTCCAGCTGTCCAAACAATACAAAGTAGGGGATTGATACTTGTACCAAAACCATATTGAAATCAGGATTTATGGGTGTGAGCTTCCTCCTCACAAATTACCTAGATATCTCCCCATGCAATTATTTTCTCTGGAGTACTATAGGCAAATGATCAATTTTGATGAGATTCACTTTGTCAAGACCAAGAAGAAGGCCCAGCTAAGAATAAAAGATCATCTATTTCCATTTATTTGCAATAATAGAGAAGGAGGAAGAACTTATGGACTTAGTCCTTAAGTTAAAGGATCAGTTAAAAGAAACTGGCAAAAAATTGGAGAAAGCAATACAGTCTAAATAGAGTGAGCTAGCCACTGCTCCTTAGCCTGTCATACCAACAGTTTCTACAGCAGTACCCTCCACTCTGGCAACTTCCTTGGCACCAACACTTCCACCAGTGATAGCATTGCCAGTAGCAGAGACTATTTCAACCACAGGTACATCAACCAGTGCAGGGACATCAGCAGAAAAAACAGATGAGATGATTAAAGCCATGGAACAAATGAGTATCCAGGCCACAGAATTGAAAAAGCTCAGAGAACAAATGACAAGTTTGGAAACAAACTATGAGCTTGCCCAAATTCAAAATAAAGAAGAAGAAAGAAAAAATCGAAGGATGGAAGAAAGAATCAAAGTCTTGGAGAAGGATTTGACATTATAAAAACCATTGGGAGACATGAGAAATATATTGTGGGCCAATATCATTGATTCCATCAATGATATTTGGCTTTCTATGTAGGTAATTTTTGAATAGACTGAATTAATAAAAGTAGTTGTGGAAGCTATACAGAAACTAAAGAAGAACTTGGAGATAAGCTTGAAGAGGAAAATGAGTTAATTAATTTCTTGAACAACAAGAATAGGTACCAGCTAGATGAATTAGAGATTGAGGATAGAACAGCTACTATTATTGAAATAAAGAAAGTTCTTACTAAAAGGAACTTAATGCTTAATCTAGAGAAAAGGTGTCAGAGTATTCAGGCATACATAGATAGCTTCACGTTAAAATACGAAATTTTGAGAGAAAAAGGCCTTCCTAGCCCACTGGTTATCCATGACAAGTTAATGACACAAGAAGACTACATTGACAAATTGCACAAATAGTCCAAGAGCCAAGCAAGTTCTTCAGGAGTGAAAGCATTACCTACAGGAAAGGTACTTTATGATGGCTTGGAGAATCTATTTTATATAGAACATGAACTAAAACATCTATTCACCAACAAACCCAATTTTTATAAGTACACAAAAGCTGGTGAATTTTATAGGAAGATGATCAGGATGAAATTACCGGATAAGGAATGGTGGACCAGTTTGACTGATTTACTATAAAATTATAATAGTAAATCTGTGGAGTAAAAAAAATGTTTACCATGGTAAATTTTGGTAATGCTGGATGAAAGGACGAAACAGCACAGGTAAAGAGTATCAGTAGGTGAAGACAAGAGTGAAGTCCAACACATAAATACTGAGGCAACTGCAAGAGCCAAATCCAAGTTCCAGTATCCAGCACATTCACAAATAAAGGGATAGCAAACAATCTCTTTTCCATCTGTCTCTATCTTCGTGTGGAAGATAACTTTTGTTTCCTAGAATAAATCTCATATAGTTATGAGATATTTTGTATTAATTTTTGTATAAATACTTCACAAATTGAAGTAATTGGGGGGATTAAAAATTGTTTCTGTATACTTTTTGTTTTGAGCTAAAGGAGCTATTGTAATCAAGGCTGGACTAGTTTACTAGACTAAATAAAACTAAGGACATTTGACTCAATTCATGTGCACTATGGGAAACAAATAAGTATCATTTCTCTGAGTTTGATTATTGTTTTCCTTTATGTTATGAAATATCATATGTGTTTCTTACAATTCTTAAAAGCAAACAAGCAGTAATAACATTAGAATTAGCTTAAGTGCTCTCTGTTTTAATTGTTTGCTTATTCAACGTTTTCTACTAAATTGCTTAAGTTTGGGAATTCTTAGTTGTTCTCTTACTTCTATAATTCATTCCCTCTATTGGCCCTTAGTACAGGATTCTTAATTTCCCTTGCTATTTTCCAAACCTCCCTTCTTCATCTTAATCCCTGTTAAGGACTCTTCATTGCCCTTGGCCCTGGTTAAGATTTTCATCCATTAAAACCTTCATATTTGTCCTTTATGTGCTAACTTGCCTTGTGAACTCTTACCTCAGTGATTAATCAAGTCCTGATAAACCTTTCCTACTTGACTCCATAGCCAATGGCCTAAATACCTGCTCTGCCCATTTGTTTCCTTAATTCCACCAAACAAATTAAAACAAATTCCTTAAGCATTAATAACTAGCCTAATATCATATCTAAACAACGCTAAATTATAAAGAGAGAGCCCTCTCTGAGTGTAGATCAGCTAGGATCTGTACTTAAAAGATTGGTTTGTAGTTACCTTGGACACTTTCCTTCTTTTAAATAACTTCTAAGGAAAATCTAAGTGATAACAGGTTCCTTCTTCATTTGATTCTTCGTTTCTTCCCAATCTTATGATCCCCCTTATGATTTGTCCTCTGCATTTGAACCCCCATCTTGTTTGAATATCCCAAGCTTATTGTTCGGGGCCACCAGGAGGAGATTTACATTACAAATTATATCAGTGACTTGTTGTTCCAACCGTGAAAACCTATCCTCTATAGGATCATGAGGTTTATTTATAGATTCGTGGGCCATGCTTAGGGGTTTTTGACCTTTTTCACGGTCGATCTAAATCCCCTACAAATTTCCACAAAATACTAAAAGAAATATACTCTGATACCAATATGATCCATAAACTATCATGGATATTCTACTAGACAGTTCATCACAACATATATGATAATATTATATTTAAAATTTGAAGTTATACACTATTAGTTTTATTATATTTCTAGATCTATAGATTTATTGTTAATAGTGCATGCATGCTCATTAAAATTATGCGGAAAATAGAAAACGGAAAAATAAAAGCTCACACGCACCTTTTTGACACAAGATATGTTTTGGGAAACCCTTTTAGGAAAAAAACCTTGTTGGAAGGTGCCCATCTGAGCTTGATAAGCAACTCAGGCTTCTTAAGGATTTCTGCTCTACCATGGGTATGACTGTTAACACTAACAAAACAAAAGTTATGATTATCAAATCCAAGAAGGACACTTATGCTAATTTTATGTATGACAATAATAACTTGGAGGAAGTGTATTCTTACAAGTACCTAGGAATTGATATTCATCACAAGCTCAACTGGAACCATAACATTGAGAAAAGGATTAATGGGGTGTGGAAAGCTTATTTTGGTATTGAAAATAATTGTAAAACAACAAACCTCGTAATGTGGGATAAAAAGAAGTTCCTCTTTGAAACTTTAGTCACTCCTATTACCTTATATGGTTGTGAGGTTTGGGGTTGCAGCATCTCCAGAGAATCATGGAGAAATATTGAGAAAATCCAAAAGCATTTTATAACTTATAACCTGAAAATTAAAAGTAATACACCCTATCCTATTCTCCTTATAGAAGCAGGTATTTCCCCTATTGAGAGCCTAGCTATGATTAGGCTTTTGCTGTACAAGCGCAAACTCAATAACATAGACAGTCATAGACTTCCTAATCTAGCTTTAAATTCCAGCCAAAACCACCTAAGGCTCAATCGGGGGTGGCATAAAGACACAAGGACCTGGTTAAACTATTGGGAGATCAACGAGAATGATGCATTGCAAAACATAAATAACATTAAAGATATTGTTACTTCTAAGTTCAAAGAAAAAATGTGGTGCGAGAAAGATTTAGCGGCTAAAAGAAAATTAAGTTATATAAGAAGGTCATTAACCCCACCCTAGAAGATCAAAAGTATCTCTCTATTTTAACTAGCTCAAAGAAGAAAATTAATATAGCAAATATTAGAACAAAGTCTCATGAGCTCCATAGTGAAACAGGTCGTTGGGCAGTTCCTAAAACACCATGGATGGAAAGGATCTGCCATATATGTGAGAATAGGAACATCGAGGATGAAAACCACTTCCTCTTAGAGTGCCCTGCGTACAACCACATTAGATCTCAGTTTCACAATCTTTTTTACAATACTGACCTTCCTAGCCTTTTACAATGTCAAAATTATAGTGAGCTTGGGAGGCTTCTCTCCAAGCTTTTTGAGCATAGGAATAAAATCTTAAATCAAAATAAATAATTTGTTTCTTTAGGTCTGATAGACCAATGTTTGGTCTCAATGGACGTTAACCATCATCATCATCACAAAAATCAATTTTCAAATATTGCCTCGGCAATTCTTAAGAGTAGCTACCAAAAGAGGAAGAGACTATGCTACTATGAAACTATCACTCTTGTTTTTAGTATTTCAAAACCCTCCCAAATATCCATGGTGATTCTACAAGTCTCTTTTGTACTCCCAGACATTGTTATCTCTACATGTGTGGATTATGGTGTGTTGAGAGGGCTACCACTTCAAAGATGCAAGGAAAAATCAAATTGTTACTTGCCAAGGACATAGCTTTTCCTTATTGATTTAGTTTGATTAAAATAAAATACTATTGGAAAGATATCAATTTGTGAAATGTAATCAAGTCCTCAAAATTTCATCTTCTTTAATTGAAGGATTTTCATATTACGTTTATTAGCTTGCTTCAGGATCTGATCCAAATTAACCCTCCTATGTCCTAAATTCTATATTCTCGATTCTAGAGCATGGATAAAGTCATATGGTAAATATATAGATAAATTTTACATCATATATCCCCCTTTTGGGATATTTTATTTCAAGAATATTTCATTTTGAAGGAGGAAAGGAAAATATTCCTCATATTTCTCTTTAGAGTACCAGTTGGATTTTTTTATTAGATGACGCTTCAAATCCCACATTCCAAAGTTATTTTTTTCCTCTCCTAGTAATTTTTATGTTCTTTTTCAAAAATATTTTCTCTAGTAACATTGTTTATGCATCTAGAGTAGAACCTTATTTTGAAGGTATGGATTAAGCCTCTTTATCCTTATTGAGCATCAATGGCTAATGGAATTTCAAGCCATATACATGTACTACTAATTATATCCACATATAAGGTGGAATATTGAGTATAATTAAGCATTGTTTCCTACCTTCACTAATAATTTTAAAGATCTATCTCAGGGCTTTGATTTTATTTCTTGATCCTTGTAACCTTTCGTTATTAAGGTAAAAAAAAAATTCTTTGAATGTATTTTCAACTATTTTCTAATTAAATATGGTCTTCATTCTCCTCATATTTTTTCAAGCTTTATAGAACTTGAAAGTTTATGGAAATGATCCTATCTATGAAATTATCTTCCTTTAATGCATCACCTCAAGTTGATTCCCCTTATTTATCTTATTGATATACAATATTCAATGGATATGGTGAAAAATGTTCATAAAATATTTCAGAAAGGGATTTACCAATCAAAATATGGACAAACATATCGCACAATTTTGTTGATATACTTGATTTTCGTCCCATTCCCTTCGATGTATTTTATTGTAGCCTCTTAGAAACTACACCAATGTGTTGTTCACCACCTTTTTCTTCCCCTCCATCAATGGGTAAAATTATAGATCTCTTCATCTTAGCATCCAAATTCTCATGAAGTCCAAAATGTACTAATAAATTTATTGTTCTTATCACAAATGATACTCCTAGGAATTATAGAATCCACACATAACCTTTCAAATAATAATATTACATTTTCTTGTCATTTTTTTGAATACCACATTTTAGTATTCATGCCTCCAAATTATTGTTGGGTATGTGGTATATTCATTAGATAACTAGTCCCATGTGTTTTTTTGTTGCGTTGGGTGTAATGGGGGGGTCAGAAGCGGGGGAAATAGCCCCCTTTGTTGGGGGGTTTGCAGGGGGGTGGTAGCCCTCTGCACGAGGTTCGGGGAAATGCCCCAAAAAGAAAATTTTTGGGGTGGACCCACCCATGGTTTTATGCATGATGATTTTTCCCATGGTATTTTGTAGATTTGATCAAGGGAACTACAATTATTTTCTAATCCATGGTTAATGGATTAGGTGTTTATGAATTTTTTGGCATGTATATAATGTATTGTAACATTGAAAAGAATATAATGAAAAATCAATGTAGTTTTCCCAGTTTTGGGTTCTAGAAGAAAAATATTTGTGTATAATTTATGTTCTTGCCATTGTATATTTTTTTTATTTTTAAGAATTTGTATGTATGTAATTTCTATATAGGGTCAAAACCTTCAATTATCCCCAAAAAAAAATTTAATAAATTCTATGCATATACTTTTCCATGGCCTCGTAAGGACTATATAGTCCTTTCTTCTTCTTACTATGTTTGATCTACTTCATCCTTCATCATAGGCTGACATACCTTTGCATGTTATTAACAACTCGTGTTCTTTGATTTACTCAGATTCATATACACTACTTGAGTGAAGGGAACCTGCGTGTACACGCAACTGTGTCTAATGCAACTAGCGTATACCCAGTAAACTTATGATTCAGTTAATCCATTAAATGTTGATCTTTAGTTAGTACATCAGAACTTTTACTAACCATATGAACAGTAAACAGGTGCAGTAAAACAGAACAGGTCATCACACACAAGAAGCACACATGAACACCATGATGTAAGGTGGAAACCCAATGTGGGTGAAAACCACCTGCTGCCAGTTGTCTCTATCTTCTTTTTAATAAGAAACTTCTTTTAACAATATTTCTGTACAGGTGCAATCTTATACCAGTACACAGGCTTCTACCTGCAGAAGGCTACAACCTTCTCTCGTTCTCCAGCTTCTTCTAGAAGGGAGCTACAAACCCCTTAGCTCTTGTACTAGCCGATCCTTTTACTAGTACGTAGGTGCCGTCCTATTGAATGCTCCAACCTTCACTCGTTTTCCAGCTGCTAGTGGAAGGGAGCTACCACCCCCTTAGCTCTTGTACTAGCTGATGTACTAGTATGTAGGTGCGACCTACAGAAGGCTACAACCTTCTTTTTCTTCCTCCAGGTACCACGTTTCATATATTTTCAGACTGGATACTCCTGAAGCACAACACCATAATCTGAAGGCCACATTTCATCCAATTTTCATACTGGACCCATCCATATCATTGAAGCACGCAATCAATCAACACTAGCATCATCAATCTCTGAATCACCCAATACTTAATCACTGACACCCTGTCAACAAACCCGAACACAGAGCAGAACACAGAACTCTGCAACAATGTTCAGATCTAACTATATCATCAAAAATCATGCATCAGAGTGCATACGCTACTTGGAAGAGCCGAACCAGCTGTATACACAGCTTCACCAAAGCGAACCAGCGTATATGTCATTAATTACTTACTTATGTCTTTGCTGCACTTCCTGACTTCAGAGATAACCAGATCATTACATATACAAGGTAATACGCATGTTAGCAACCAGATCTAGTCCATCAGATCACATAAAGATAATTCATTATGATCTTGATACATTATAGATCTCATCCATAAATACTGAAGCTAAACATAATCAACTAATCTGAATATGAAGAACACTGACACCAGTAAACAGTCACCAGAACTCATCAACAACCAGAACCACCTGTAACTTCAAACATCATAGTTCATATGGTATACGCTTATTAGATGTATCTAACCTGCGTATGTACGCACTTTTATCATAGTTAACCAGTGTATACATCTGTAAATATTCATTCATGATTTGCAGCTATTCCAAAACTTGAGTTATACCCAGATCATAATATTTACATAACATTACATGTGTCAGTATACAGATCTAGAATAAGCGTGATCAAACCGTATATAGATGATTCATTCCAAGCCATTAGATCCCAATCTATCCTTAGATCTTGTTCTCCATCAGCCGCTGAGATTCCTCCTTAGCAAAACATTATGAACCCATAACCTGCATACTAGATCTCATACTTCATCAGATATTCAAGACTTTTTGAATGCCTTTACCTAATGATCTTCTTCTCCTTTTATAGTCTTAGGCCTTTCTCAATACCATGGTCCAAAACCATTTATAACCAATACTAGGGACCCAATACCTGGGTTCAACACTTCGGACGCAATACCAAGGTCCAAAACCTTAGGTCTAAATACCACGGACCCAAAAATAAGCTTTCCCACATGTACGCGCTTTTCCATGCATGAAAGTGCGTGCATATGCATACACGACTTTTGATTGATAAGGGCCACCCAATAAGTAAAATGAATACGTTAGTGACTCGACGTGACTTGGTATATAGTGAACCTACATGTGTACACGAGTTGGTATATAGTGAACCTACGTATATACTTTTCTTTCTTCATTCTTTGTAGTTTGATCATCAATTCTTTGCTACTAGCCTATTGCACTATGATCTGTCATCTATGTGAGTTGCCATCAAGGACAACACTTGTATCATAATGCCAACAATCTCCCCCTTTGGACTTGATGGAAAAGCTAACTTGCCATATTAATAACTATCAACTTAATGAGTTTTCATTGTACATTACATCTGAACTGATTCCTTTGAGCTGCCCTGGATCCCATGTGTTCTGTCACATCTAATCTCTCTTCTATAGATTCATCTAGTTACGTATAAGTGAGGTGTTCTGCTACAAGTGGGTTGCCATCAAGTACAACACATGCATCATAATGCCAACAAACTCCCCCTTTGGACTTGATGGCAATAACCATAACAAGCCACTCTCCCCCTTTGACATCAAGGGCAAAGGGCAGACCAAGATATTCTCTTCCTTGATATACATTCCGTTGTCCATACTCCGCCTGAGTACCTGCTGAAATCTCTGATTGAGCTCCCCCTTTGTATATGCCAAGTTGTACCAATCTGTCCATGCTCCCTCTGAGTACATGCTGAAATCTCTGCTCTACTGAAGAGTGTTGTTCATGCTCCCCCTAACTGTAATCAAGGTCTGCAAAAAGATGTTCTACAAGAAGAACATGACTCTACCATAAATTACCTTCCTATAACCAAAGACTCATACATACATCCATCTCCCAACCAAGTGGGGATATACCAATATTGACTCATCCACCCAACCAAGTGGGGATACACCAGATACCAATTGTTTATACATGACTGAAATATTACATCATATTTCCCATGCATAGTGGGGGTACAAATTACATCATATGACCAAAAGGGATTCATCAAATGACTACAATAGATAGAGACAAACTATTACATCATGAGTCTTGATATGACCTTTACATGACATTTATATCAGAGACCAAACATCTAAATAAGACCATGATAGTCATCAGCAACTATCATACACAATGTATGATCTGCTCCATAAGCATTTGTCAACAGCATCTAGACCAGCAACAAAATCATTCACATTATATCATATGTGAAAAACACCATAGCCGTCTCATCAAGATCTGCATGATCCAAGTATCATCACTTTGGGAACATCTGCATCAATCAAGATATGTAAGTATCAACCTATCATCATATAAGTAAGAATTCATCATCATCATGTCTCCAACAATGCAACTTTGAGTAGTCATTCATGTATCCATCACTAGTATCTTGAGCTCAAGATCATTTGTCAAGACTTCTTGATATCATCAACAGCAACAATCCTCATCCATATGAGCGCCAAGAACTATATGAATCATGCATCATAACTGTATTATGTGATCTTTATGCATATGATGACAGTAGCATATGAGTGACTCATCATCAAGTAATGAAGATGTGTATTCAAGCTTTGTACTTCTCCTTATCCTTATGAAGATCACCATGTAAGCATCATATATGTATCATCAGAGAATCAACCAAAAATCTGATCTGAACATCAACTATGTAACCCCAAGAATCATATGAGATTTTGTCATGGATAACTCATAACCATATCATAGCAAGATATATCATTTAGCCATATAAGCATCATTACCAAGAACTACTAACCATAATGCCAACAATGCATTATTAAAATCATATGCTCCCCCTGAACCTGTGCCATCTGTTCACTGCCAGATCTGATCATGCATATATCAGCAAGTATCAAGGCATCATCATCATTAATTTAGGATCAAAACACTTTAGAACATCTTACAAGTGTCAAGACATTTCCACACATCATCAGCAGATTGTAACCATTATCAAACAGAGCAAATAATGGACTGAATCATATCAGACCCTTTTCTGAGCTGTCCCTATTGCTTTTCCTCAAACTAACATATATGCAACTGTGTAGTAACTAACTCGCATATATACGTGACTTCCCTTTATGAAACTTGCATATGAGATTTAGGAAACTGAAGTTTTACACTTTCAGCTCCCTCTGAGTTTGTTATGTCTGTATATTGTGATGTGCCACATCTTTCTGACTATACTTCCTTCTTCTTCCATATCTTCAAGTGTGATGATGTTTTCTCTTTTGGTATGGTGCCCGTACTTTTTTCCTACAATCCTTAGCTATATGTCCAAGCTTGTTACATGCATAACATCTCACATGTTTCATATTCCTTTTGTAGCAATCAACAGCTCTGTGACCAAACATATTGCAAGCAAAGAAATATCCCTTAAAGTACCTAGAACGTGATGGTCTTTCTGTGTGATGGTCTTGAACCATTCTTCTTCTGCATCTGGCTGCAACATGTCCAAGATTATGACATACATAACATTCAACATTATTCATCAGAGGAGTAAAAGATTTTCTTTGAAGAATTTCTTTCCTTGGCTGTTGATGGGGTTGTCCTCTCATCTCCTTGTTGATTATTTTAGATTTCTCATTAGAATTCCTTGCCTCTCCTTGTGAGCTAGATTCATCTTCAACATATTCATAAAAACCAAGGCCAGTTTTGATAGCAGGAGACCTTTGACTACTAAGAATATCATCCAAGATCTTAGTACTATCTTGAAATCGTAAGAGCTTATCCTTTTCTTCTAAGTTATCTTTTAGAATATTTACCTCAATCTGATGTTGCTCCTCCTTTTCATGATACTGCTTCTTCATGTTTTCTTCAGCTTTTCTTCCTTTTTCCAACTAATGTCTTAATTCAAGAACTTCGGTTTCTTGTTTTTTAAGAGCTTGGAGTAGTTCCTTATTCTGCTTATTTGATTCTTCAAGATCTTCTTTTAGCGAGAGGATCGTAGCTTCAAGACTTTCATAGTAACTGGATCTATCTCTGAGTTTCTTGATTGTTGTGCTCCTTTCATTGACTTCATTTCTTAATGATGTCACTTCATCCTGCAACTTTTGACATTGATCTTCCTTGTCCTTGAATAACTTCTTTACCTTGTTTCCTTCCTCTAGTTGAGCTTTTAGTTTGGTAGCTTCTTATTTGAAGGCACATTCCCTTTTGTTCAATAGATCTTGTTGATCTCTAATTTTGTCTGTAAGCCTTTTAAATTCTACCTCTATTTGATATCTTTCTTGCTCACCCATAAGAGAAAATTCAGTTGTTTCGCTATCACTTTCATCATCTTCAAATGGATGGATAAATGTATCACCAGAGGATAAAAAATTCATACCTGATAGTTCTTTTGCTTGTTCATCTTCATTCTGAAGTGATTCTAAATCTAAAGTGATTCTTCCACATATTCCCCAATTGATTCTCCCACTGTCATAGCTCTTCTGAGATGTCTTCTTCTTCTTAGGCGCTTTCTTCTTAAGCTTCTTTCCCATCGATCTATGGATCTCCTTCAAGCGATCAAGCTTCTACCAAAGGACCTGCTCTGATACCAATTGTTGGAAATAATACTAAGAGGGGGGGGTGAATCAGTATTATCAAATCAAACACTTTTTCATTTCCATACTCAGATTCATATACGCTACTTCAGTGAAGGGAACCTCCGTGTACATGCAACTATGTCTAATGCAACTAGCATATATCCAGTAAACTTATGATTCATTTAATCCATTAAATGTTGATCTTTAGTTAGTGCATCAAAACTTTTATTAACCATATGAACAGTAAACAGGTGCAGTAAAACAGAACAGGTCATCACACACAAGAAGCACACATGAACACCATGATGTAAGGTGGAACCAATGTGGGTGAAAACCACCTGCTGCAAGTCATCTCTATCTTCTTTTTAA